>CAXIVR010000001.1:14958276-16193276 GCA_964035755.1 Teleogryllus oceanicus | reverse complement strand
TTTAGAAACCAATAGGAGTTTTAAATTGTCTGTGTATCGATTCTCACACCTTTCCAATGTTCCGAACATACCCGCCCTGCAGAGGTTTGTTATTCAAGTGGTACGGTGTCAATCAATTTCGTCTTGCTTGCGCAGGGAAATTTTCCCTCAGGTTGTGGCATGATGAGCACTCCAATCCCCCATATAGTACCTTCCTAACCCCATTCTATCTTCTCTGTTCTCTACAGGTGGTGCGTATGCAATCTGGAGGTCGAGAAAACGTTCACTGATTATACGTCTCCCCATACGTTAAATTCCATTTTAATAGTTTTTGATACTAAATAAATAATGATCGTCTTTCACTATTTTACGTCACAACTCGCAGACCGGTAAACGCCATATCGCCTCTGATATATTGGTATTGGCAATAAATTCTTATATCAACTTTCTTACAAATGGCCGACTGGCTTACGCAATAACATCGCTTTATGAAGCGTGCCTAATTGACGAAAGCAGACAACTTTACCAGGCACATAAATTGGGGTGCATTAACGATCTGCTCTCTAATTCCAAAAAGCTGCCCTGTTTCATGAATTTAATGGGATTGATTCAATGATTATTTATTATCTAGAATTTCACGAACATCTGCTCGGAAACGATGGGAGTTAAATGCAATTGTTATTGACATTAGAAAATTAATATCTCTAGAACGGGATTGCTCACATGATTTATACCGATTTCATTACCGACATAAAACAAAGGTAGTCATTTTTTTCAAGTTGATCATCACTATTCTCTAAATTGTAGTCAGGTGATTTTTAATAGTACAGTTTAAAACTATTGGAGTTAAAGTAAAAGGTATTTGACGAGTTTAAGTGTCATCAAAGATGGTTGGATGTCCATATAGATCACATTTACATCTGTTTCTCATGTGTATAAAATTGAACATACTATTTCGAAATTCTTTTTTACTTATTCACTGAATTCATGTTCAGATGATATGTGACCACATGGCGCATTCTTAATGCTTTTAGCTACCATTGTATATTATCTATTTTCTCAAATTTCATAGAATAATATGCTGAATATTCTTACGAAAAAGGTTGACATTAAATGCCTATTCCTTCGGTTCCAATGCTCTTGCACGGGTAAGGACGAGTAGAAGGGTACATTACAGGGTAGGGTAGACTACATCGAGAGTGCTGTAGCATCTCGTAGGCTTCCCTGTGTAGGAGGAGGACGTGGAATGCTCGCAAACCTGAGAGCTGAGTAGCTAGGAGCTGCGGCACCGCGCGTTGCAAATATTTTTAGAACGGAATATTTTCAGGTGGACGCCGGCGTTTCCAACAACTAGTTGCCACGTGGTAGGTCCAACTCTCCGTCTAACGCTCAACGATGGTCAGGTGGAGGTGAGCCGGTTGGTATAAATTGGGCCGACTCGCTCACGCCGGGGGTTTTGTTATTGAAAACCTCGCGCTTTGCGCAAAATGAACGCCCCGGCTGCTGGGTATTCGTGCGTTGCACGGAAGACCAAAGTCACACGAGTGGCGCGGTAGGAGCGTGCACTCGAAGCGGGGACTGTAGCGAATGTGGTGTATCCACAGGACAGTACGGTCGCCACTGGCGCACGGGAAATCCTAGAAAGTGTGCACGGAGTAGTTTCAGTATAGTATTTGTACTTTATTTTGTAAAGAAAACTTGTGTATAATTTTTGTATGCTTATTTCCACGACACCATAGACCGGAAGCAGTCACTCAGTGCATATTTATTTATTTATTTATTTATTTATTTATTTATTTATTTATTTATTTATTTATTTATTTATTTATTTATTTATTTATTTATTTATTTATTTATTTATTTATTTATTTATTTATTTATTTATTTATTTATTTATTTATTTATTTATTTATTTTTATTTATTTATTTATTTATTTATTTATTTAACGTCAAAAAACAGTTGAAACTGCGTATGACCTGCTATGGAAAAAAGTTAATTGTGTACACATTTTCAAAATTCTGTGGTCTCTACACTAAGTCATATACTACGTAAATTTGGGGAAAAAGCTCCCAGGTAATAAAATCTATTTTCAAGGATAAAAAGGCAATAAATTTTGGCTCTTATCCATGTTGTCCTTCGGAATAATACTTCCTGCCGCGACAGCATGGAAACGATAATTTGAATAATTGTATTTCCCACTGAATTCTAGAAGACGTGCACAGAAAATGAAGTTACATAAACTGATATAAACTGCTTGCATAAACTGGTCATTGCAGCACCTCTGACCAGGATATCCTAGGCTCGAGCCCCTGACAGCGGCGGGTATTTCAACACTAGCTTTTCAGTTAAACCGAGTTCAGTCACTGCCTGGAAGAGAATTCTAGCGGCCGGCTGCTTTGATCGGTAGTGTTCCGTGGTTTCTCCGATCAACAGGAGGTGAATGCCGGAGCCGTACCCTAAAAACGGGCCGCGGACCGCGCGTTATCTTTCGTTCCTCTTCCTTGTCCTATCCTCTTCCCTTACTTGCACTCACACACACACACACACACTAGCATGCACTAAACTACCACATATTTCGGGAGACTGGTCGGAAGCTTAGAGCTTGTCCCAACTGGGGCGGTGCTCTGCTTGTGGGAGAGCCCTGGCTAGGGGAAAAGCCCGGTAGCGGACGGTAGGTCAGCACCGAATCTCGCCATACAGCGGTGTTCACCGTCATTTCCAAAGGAATAAACAAGCACTACACTTACTGTACATATACTACCTAAAATGTTGGCGCAAACATAATCGTTAACCAACCAACCAACCAACGACACCACAGTGCACGGGTGGGAGGATGGACGGGGGCTCGGTGTGGGAGCGTGGGCGCGGCCGTGGGCAGGAAAGTGTCCGGGAGCATATTTGGGAACGTGGGCAGGTGCGTGGACCTGAGTGTGTGCGGAAGCATGAGCAGGAACGGGAGGGGGGGGAGGCGGTGTGGCGAGGGCGACAGCGGAGGGAAGGCGGGGACAAGTGCGGGCGCTGCGCGGGCGGAGGCGATGGCGGGGGCGCAGTGAGTGACGGGGCTGCCACCACGAGGACGTCGACGCGCGCGCGGGAAAAGCAATATCCAGCGGCGGCGGATCCTTCGCCTTTGGAAGCCATCGACTCGCGACCCCGCCCTCCCTTCCGGGGACTGAGGGGGCGAGGCGAAGACGGAGGGGGAGGGCCGGGAGTCGCAAACCGACGCGCGCGACTTGATCGCCCGGCGACAGCGCTCGCGTCTTCGTCCTGCGCTTCCGCCTCCCACTGCACTTCCCACTCCAGCCTCTGCCTCTCCTCTGCAGCATGCGCCTCGCCCCTGCCACAAACCTTTTCGTCTCTACGCTGCACGGGGTTCGATTGATTGGTTGATTTTTCGTGTTTCCGGGCGCGTCAACTGCTTTCGTCATTATTCCCGTTAGTGTACTGCATGGTTTTTCTCGCCAATTGGCGGTGATCTTCCCCCGCTGGATGGCGAGATCCGGCGCCGATCTACCGTCGGCTGGCGGGGTTTCCCCCAAACCAGGACTCTCCCACCACCGGGGCAGCGCTCCAGCCGGGACAGGCTCTAAGATCCCAACATGTCTCCCGGAATATCTGGTAGTGTAGTGCATGCTAGTGTAAGTGTGTGTAAGGCGAGAGGATAGGACAAGGAAAAGGAAGGAAAGATCGCGCGCGGTCCGTGGTCCGTTTGGTAGGGTACTGCTCTGGCATTCGCCTGGTGTTGATCGGAGATACCACGGAAAACTACCGATCAGAGCAGCGGCAAGCCGCTAGAATTCTCCTCCAGACAACGACTGAATTCGACCTAACTGAAAAGCTAGTGTCGAAAATCCTGCCGCCGTCAGGACTGGAACCTAGGACCTCCCGGTCAGAGGCGCTGCAGTGACATTTGTTGACGCACGGAGCTACCTCTTCCGGTGCTGCATCAACAATAATGCAATGGACTGGGTGGAATATGAGGTCGCATGCCGTCAGATGATTCCTAAGCAGTGACGCACTCAGTGTGAGAATATGATAGTAACGTCATGAGAAATTAAATTTTACCAAATTAAATATTTTTTTCATAGTGAAAATCGTAACTTTTATTGCTGTCGAATTTTTGTCTTTCTGGGTATTTGCTGAAGCAATCGACACCTCACAGCTCACACCTCACACCAGCCAGAGGTTGCTTAGTTCTATGTCAATATATGCATGCTTTCGAAATTAGAAACGAACATTGTTCACTGTGACCTCTCTTTAGCAAAAACCGCTCGCTCCAGCTTGCTATACTTGCCCCACCTCATTAGCTTGTGTTACCCTCAAGTGCTCAGAAACGTTCCAGTGAAAAAGAAGTGATGATTATGTACTTATTAAATTATGTCCAATGTGCTGTATACTCGAATAAGCATAAACCTAAATGTTAGTAAGACATTATGTGACGTTTTGGGGGGAGGTGTCTGTCAGTTCGATCACTTCATTTATTCAGTGTCACTTGCAAGAAGATTCTCCAATATTTCCTTGTTTCGGCATATTCGGATGACTGATGCAGGTTTCATCCCCAATTGCAATTACATGCAGTATTTTCCCGTTTCTCCAATAAATATAAAATAATTGGTAAAATCGATGTAACATTTCAATTGCTTTCAGCGTTTACTCTTAGTGTAATTCTACGCTCTTCGTAATATATTCTGTTCGAAGCAGACCATCTCCGCAGCAGGACCTGGGTCCGACTCAACTAATTTCGCCGTCCAGTGTAGCCGCATTCATCTCCATCGATTTGCAAACAAGAGAAATACGGCGCATATTTCTTCTTCCCTTCTGTGCCAACTTGATTAAATTTGATTGATTGTCCGGGATATCTCGCCACTCGTTCGCCCGCCGTGTTGTAAGGGGCCATGAAATATCGCTTGTCGATTCCGCGCCGCCGCCCCCGCCGCGGCCACCGTCGCCGCCGACGCCGGCCCTCGCAGCCGCCCTCGCCACTGCTTTCGCCGCAGCCCTCACCTCCACGCTCGCCGCTCCCCCTACTCCCCGACTTCGCCGCCGCTCTGGCCGCCGCCCTCGCCACCGCCTGCGCCGCCTTCCTCACCGCCGCCCTCGCCGTCGCTCTCGCCGCCGCCCCCCGCCGCCACCGTCGCCGCCGACGCCGGCCCTCACAGCCGCCCTCGCCACTGCTTTCGCTGCAGTCCTCACCTCCACGCTCTCCGCTCCCTCTACTCCCCGGCTTCGCCACCGCTCTGCCGACCGCGACTTCCCGCCGTCCTCGCAGCCGCAGCGGCTGCCGTCCTCCCACCCGCCCTTGCCACTCCCCTCACCTTCGCCCTCACCGCCACGCTAGCCGCTGCCCCCTCGTCCCTGCCTTCGCCGCCGCTCCTACTGCACCGCTGCCCTCGCCACTTCCTCCACCCTCGGCCTTCCCAGTGCTTTCTTTCACCGTTTTCACCGTATAAACTAACCTCGCCGCCACCCTCACCGCCGTGTGCCCGGCGAGCGGTCGGAAGTCGCGAGCGGAAACAATGACATAGGTGCATATTTCACGAGTGGAGAAGGAATAATCCTTGACCGATATTTCTGTTATGTATGTATTGTTATGTATTATGTATTATGGTCTGTTTGTATTTGTTATATTATATATTTTTGTTACCCATATTCTGATTCATGACCGATATTTCCGTTAGTTTAAGAGTTTCTTCCGTCACCGACAAAATTAGCAGGTCATTCTTTTTTGTGGCTCAGCGAGTAGACGTAAGGCTTCGATTCTAGCAGCGATCTTCGTACACGTAAACCATCTGATTTGATTTCCGAGAAAAGCATTGATGTTTTCTCTCTTTCTGGCGTGGTTGACTACTCACACTATCTTCTTCCATCTTTCCATCCATAATCACTCATCTGCCATTCACTACTCATAATCACCCCACGATCGTACGATGGTAGGCTGGTAGGCAAGTGCTAGTCACCCTTGTGATCATTACCCTGGAAAGAGGAAGATAAAGCCTGGATAAGGATGACTCCTCCGTTGCTTATGCCCAGAAGTGATATCACTGACAATGTGTTTGTAAAGACGCCTTGCACTGAAGCTTCCGGAAAGCAAGGAAATTGCTTAGGTGGGTGGTCGTATCACGGCATGTGATGGACGTTCAGAGGGAGCGGTCGAGTCATGCTCTCGCCCTCATCCTGGCAGCCGACCACGCCTTCGCCCTCGCCTCCGCCTCCCCCGTAACTCACGCCGCCGCCCTCGCCGCCGCCCTCGCCGCCGCCCTCGCCGCCGCCCTCGCCGCCGCCCTCGCCGCCGCCCTCGCCGCCGCCCTCGCCGCCGCCCTCGCCGCCGCCTCTCGCCGCCGCCCTCGCCCCCGCCCTCGCCCCCGCCCTCGCCCCGACCTCGCCGCCGCCCTCGCCACCGCCCTCGCCGCCGCCCTCGCCGCGCCTTCGCCGCCGCCCTCGCCGCCGCCCTCGCCGCCGCCCTCGCCGCCGCCTCGCCGCCGCCCTCGCCGCCGCCCTCGCCGCGCCCTCGCCGCCGCCCTCGCCGCCGCCCTCGCCACGCCCTCGCCGCCGCCCTCGCCGCCGCCCTCGCCGCCGACTTCCGCGCCGCCCTCGCAGATCACCTTTACCTTGGTTTGCTCGTTTTAACCCTCCCATTTGCTATCATCCTTGTAGAATGGCACTTGACTTGTGCTTTTTTGGATTCCCTTACAGAAATATCACGTTTGTTCTTTCCTCTCTTTCTCCAGCCCATACCTTAGTCTTGTTCCCACTTCATCCTACCAACCGCCCGGTCCACACACTCCCATTCTCTCTCTCTCTCTCTCTCTCTCTCTGAATTCCCATCCATTAACCTCGCCCGGGAAGTAGGGTGAGCGGCAGCGTACGCGTTGTGGATGGGGATGGGGATGGAGCGGGAGGGCGCGGTGGACGAGCACCTGGCGGCCACTCCGCTCCCGCTCCCGCATTAGCATGTCAAACGGGCCAGAGCTGTATCTGCGGCGGCGGCGGCGACAATGTCCCTTGCGTGCGAAAGGAGCACCACAGTCATCCCGAGTAATGGAATTCAAATTAGTGTCGCTGCCGCTCTTGCCGTCGCTGCCCCCCTCCTGGCGTCTCGCGTCCTCAACCCGCACCACCCTGCACCATGCACACACCATCCCGTGAAGTCCTGCTTCTTCACTGTCCCATTACCTGGGTCTTCACTGTCTCATTACCTGGGTTTGCTCGTTTCAATCCCCACTCCACTTGCAATCGTCCACTTGCAATCGCGCGTGATTTTTGTTTTCATTCCCTGTTCCTTCTCTGTCGTATTGGTCACAGTGTTGTTCTTTCTTTCCCTTCAGTCTATCTCCTACCTTGATCTCACCCGATCCTGCCATCCGCCCGGGTCACGCACTCACATTCTCTATCTTCTTTGTTTCATCTGTCTCTTCTCTCTAGAATGTTATCCATTAAACTTGTTCGCCTTCTTACGCCACATTCACGAATCCTTGCCTTTCCAGGTACGGTGCACTCACAATCCTTTTTACATCGAATTAAATTGCACGTTTCACCTTCTCGGTCTTTTACTCCACATTCTTCACACACATCCACAATATACTTTCACTCCTTAATCGTTTATCTTTTCGCCTTCTCAATCTTTGCATCAATCTCAAATGCATCACCGACCCCTCACCTCTGGAATTCATCCCCTCTCCATCTCCTCATCCAACTGTTTAATATCACCCCTTCACCGGACCAACCCCCCATCTTTCACCTCCGCGACTCTCACCTGTTCTTCGCCCGGTGCCACGTGCAGTCGGGGTCGCGTGTAATTGAGGGAAGACGGCCATTTGGTCGTCTTCCGCACCCGGTGGTCGACCCAGGCTTGCGACACGAAGACGACCCAGGGCGCAGGAAGAGGATCTTGCGAGGAGACGCGTCTCGTGAACATCTCTCATTCCCCGTGGGAAGTCGGTCAGTGGTAATGACCGAAATGTCTAGTTGGTACAACGTGAAATCTCGTTAAAATGATATATTCGGGGGGATTCGAGCTTGCCGAGTACCTGGCAGGAATAGGCGGCACCTGGCAACGTCCATGGAGTTCAGGGCCACACCTTCAAAATGTAGTTTTCAAAATTTATAAATTTGATTCAAAATTATTAATTAATTGTAAATTAGTTTAAGAAGAAGAAGGAGAAGACGGCCCCGTGGCGCAGAGTTCCAGGAGTTGTCTGCCAAAGAGGCTGCAGGTTTGAGCCCTGCGGTTCCAGGTTGGGGTCAGAAGAAAAGGCAGGTGGTAATTTTTAGTGCGGTCGTCCTGCATGTGGTAGTCCCACTATTGGACCACCGGTTTTGCTTTTCGTCTCTTCACGTTTTTTCACCTGCGGAGAAAAGATATAAATTAAGTCATTTCATAAATGAATTCAATAAAAATTCCTTTCATTTTGAGAAACATCTCTCGCCGAGATGGTCACCAGTGTTATATGAAAAGTGGTAGAAATATATACAACAAAGTTGCATAGAGGTAATTTCGAACATAGTCGTATTTGTGACTGTCCGTTCACACCTCATCACCATCATCATCATCATCATCATCATCATATCACCTCACAATTTATAATTCAAGGCGCAACAACTTGTCTTAACAAAGGATGGGGCTGAAAAGCTGTCCCTTAATTAGGCACGCCAGTCTCTCGCCAGTCGCAGAGCCGAGCGGACGTGTTTTGCTAAGCGCTCTACCTGCTGCAGGATGGTGTCGACGGAGCAGTGGCGCGGCTATCGGCCGCTGGGTGAGGGCTACCTGCCGCGCGGTGGCGGTCCCCGGGGACACGCGGGGGCTGGGCCGCGGCGTGTTGGGCGCGGCGGTGATGGCGGTCCCATTGGCGATCGGGGGGTGGGCTGCCCCGGCCCCCCTACCGTCGATATCATCGGGGACTATCAGGAACGGAACTTATTGATAAACCCCGATGTTTCACTGGTTACGTCGGCAGGGTTCAGTGCAGCGCGGGGCCCCACGAGCGGCTGGTTGCAAGGTGGATTACCTTGAAAACCCGTCGCGACGTCTATCATTTTACTGGCACCCCGACAGGGCAGTCTTGCGGACTCGGAGGTGTATCCTGGATCTTGGGAACCGGGGTCAGGTTGGGCCCCGGATATCGGCGCCCCACCGGACCGGGCGGCGGCGCGAGGAACACCCAGGGTTTTTTGGGGGGCCGCTGGCCCTTTTTCAGGAAGCGGGGGGGCTGCTGCGCGGGGGATCTCCCGGGCGGGTCGCGTCCTGAGGGACTTCAGCTGGGCAGTGAAAACCCGCGTAAGCGGCCGTTTGCGGAGGCGAAAGCGGCGGAAAGCGGGTCGTTCGTTTCAAAAAAACTTGTCGGGCGGGGGCGCAGCTCGTGTTGGCTGAGCTGGCCCCCGTCCCGGGCGTGGGGGGCGGGCGCGGGTTACCGTGAACTCGGCGGGGGGGAGAAATGGGCAAAACCGCTTCCGGGCAAGCGGGCGCCCGGGGCCCCCCCCCGCCCCTTGGCCGCGCCCGCGCCCGCGGGCTGCGCCTCGTGCGGGGGCGGCGGGACGACCTCTGACCCGCGGCATCGCGCGGAGGCGGTCTCGTTGCGCGGCGGTCGCTTTCCCTTTCCCCGCCGGACCACGGCCTCGGCGAGCCCCCGGCCCTTTTGCGGCTGACAGCCTGACGGGACCCTTACGGGGCGATGGCTGCCAAACGTGCACACAGGAAGCTCGCGGTGAGTCGGGGCCCACAGGTCGCCAAAAGGCGGGAAAGGTTTTAAGAATGGGATGTTGGAACATGGTCTGGGCTCAAAAACAAAATCAAGACTTCCATGGGTACAAAAACATTGATATAATCTCTCAAAACGGTGGAAGGGGGGACTTTAAATGTGTCTTTTTACACCTTTGCAAAACTAAAAACGTAGAGGAAAGGGGTATCCCCGGGGGGGTTGGTGCTATTTAGGATGGTTATGAAATTTATTTATGAAATTAAAACAAACCCGACAATTTTTTTTGATTAGACTAAAATTTCAAAATACAGACCTCAATTTTATTTATAATCACCCACGGGGCTGCTTATTATTCTCCAAAACTTTTTAAAATCAATTTTTTAGACTCTTGAAGAAAAGGTATCCGAATACTGATTTACTAGTCTTAGGTGACATGAATGGGGGGAATTGGCCAGGCAGGAAGTATTTTCGGAGTTCGACCCAAGAAGCGAGCAAATTTTGAAAAAAAAGACTCGGGTCATCAATAATGATGGTCAGGAATTGTTAGAATTATGCGAGAGATTTAATCTCGAAATCTTAAATGCAACTATGGAAGGATACTAAAAGGGGAACAAACTTTTATTGGGGGGGAAGGGAGGTAGGTAATAGATTATGCCTTTGTTCTGAAAGAATAAACAATTTATTAGTTTTTGGAATCAAATTAGGCAGAACCCGACCATTTGCCTGTGTGCGTTCATTTAGCAGTAAATGCTCAAGGCATGTCAGAACAAACTCAAATACAAGACGAGGGTTTTTATGGAAAGAGGAAAAGCGAAGGAAATTTTCAGGGGCTATACTTAACTGGAGGGTGGGCACGGGGGAGCGGTCCCCGGGAAAAGGCAAAAAAAATTTAGAAAGGAGACTTTTTCGCGCGGGGAGGGGCTGCGAAGGTGGGGAGGGAGGAAGGGTACGACCCAAGGATGGTTTAGCGGGGTTCGGGTGAGCGGCGGAAGAAAAGTAGCCTGAATGTTAGAAACGGGGAACTGCGGAAGGAAATAGTTCTTTTACAAGGGGCAATACGAACAATTAAAAAATGAAGAAATCGTGGCGGGGGTGAGACAGCAAAATAGAGGAAATTTTTAAAAACAATCAAATAAATCAATTTGGGACTTTTGATCACTGGTAATAAAAGAAATGTAAAAATGCAATTTTCAGATGCGTGGGACGTACTTTTTCACGGACCTCGAAATGGAAAGAAAGGGGATGAATTTCCCCGGCCCGGGGAGTCCCTGAATTAGACAACCCGATAACCGGGAATGGTGAATGGGGCTTCGCCTGAATAATAAGAAGGTAGGCGGCGGGGACGGCACCCCGACAAAATTTTTTCAAATTTGGGCACATAGCCCCAAAGGTTTAAAATTTTTTTAATGAATAGTTGATTCTGGATCGTATCCGAAACGTAGTCCGGGGTCCTCCAACCAGTCTTTAGAATAAAGGAATCGATTGCCCACAAAATTATCCGGAATTAGTCTTTTACCAGCGCTGGGCAAACTATTTTTAAAATACCAACGGGCGACTGAGTGAATGGGCGGGAAAAACACGTAAAAAAATCAGTTCAAGAGGCTTTTGGGGGACCCCGACTACCGACAATATCTTTGTGTTAGATATAGTAAAGAGGGTTGCCGTAGGGCCCCATTTGCAGTTTTTGATTTCAAATGGCTTTTTTTATCGATAGGAAAAAGGGAAAACTTAATAGCTGGCGTCCCCCTAAAGTTTTAAAATTTTTAGAGCATATCGAAGACGTAAATTTCTGGTTTAAATGGTGATGGAAGAAACGGAAAAAAAAAACGACAGTAGGAAAGGGGCAGGGCTTCCTCTCTCACCGCTATTTTTATCTTGTTTATAAACGTTTAATAATTTAAAGGGTGCGGATACATCTGCGCCAAATTTAGGGCCTGAAATTCCGGATACTATATGCTGATGTTTGTTTTATTTCGGGGACTATTTACGGGTTACAAAAGTTTAAATATCCTAGAAACGTATAGTAAACATGGGGTTAAAAAATAAATATTCAAAAAACCAAAATAGTTTCTTAAAATGGTTTTTCTGGGGGAACAAGGAGAAATGGTTTTTTCCCCAGGGGAAAATTCGGTAAAACATTTCTATCTTGGGGCAAAAATTTTAGAATGGGGATGGAGTAACCAATGTGGCGCACATAAAGGGTTTCGCTCAAAAAAGTTTTCGCAGTGGGAGGTTCGAATTGCCTTTAAAAGGGGTGCGAGACGATGTTTAAATCCCCAGTTCTCCCCGCAATGAATTATGGGGGGAAATTTGGGGGGTGGAAGGATAGACGACTGAAAGCGTCGAAACAGTTATTTCAAATTAATTTCAAATCCCGATTGCAGAAATGCCGGGTCCCAAAAAGGGCGGGGTTAAATTTGGAAAATTTTAAAAAAGAAACCCATTAAACTTTGGATTAAATTGCAGGTGAACAGGCTGACTCACTTTTAGATGTTTTTGTGCGTTCAGGGGCAACCAACGCTACTGGTCTTAAAAATTAAAGCTACTGGCGTTCAGGTCGAATTTCTTCAAAAAGGGGGGAGTTAAGGGGAAACGTGAATAGAACGGTTTAAATTTTGGATAACTTGGGTTTAAAACAAGATCCTGGGAGCAAGGCGAAAAAAGTTCGCTAGTTCCACCGAGTCCGTTATGGGGGTTGGGAACGTTCAAAAAAACTGCAAAAAGGGCGCAAGAGGGGGTACCTTTGGTTCAGGGTCGGGGGGGGATGCAACGTAGATTAAAGGACTCGAAAGTAAGGGTCTGTGTGTTTTTGGGGGATAGGGGAAAACTGGGTCCCTATCCTTTTTTAAATTTCATTTTAAGAAACTTGGAGGAAAAATGGGGAAAGGAAAAACATTCCAACATAGGGAAGTAACTAAAAAATTCTAGGGGGTAAAAAATAACTTCATGAAAGAATTGGAACATTTCTAGGAAAGGTTCGGGCCACTAGAGAAACTGAAATTAAGGATGGGGAAAAAAGTATGGGTTATACGAAGAGCCAACTGGAGAGAAATATTACAAATCAATAAACTAACAATAATTAAGTTAAAGTTATGTTAGGGTTATAAAACAGTACAAAAAAAAAAAAAAAATTATAAATTTAGTCAATTTTAAATAAATAGATAAAAGTCAATAATAAAAATATATATATATATATATATATATATATTAACAAAAAATTTAAAAAAAGTTAAATTTAAAAAATTTAAAATTTAAAAAAAGTTTATAAATTAAAAAATTAAATTAATTAAAATTAAATTTAAATTTAAAAAAAGGTAAATAAATTAAAATTAAATTAAATCAAAATAATTAAATAAATTAAAAAATTTAAAATTTAAATTAAAAAAAGTTAAATAAATTAAAAATAAAATTTAAAATTAAAATAAAAAAAAAGAAATAAAGACATTGGGGGCAAAAAGGGAATCAAATGTTAGGGGAGGGGTTTGGGGCGGACGATTTTCTTGGTCTGTTTTTTTAGGTGGTGGAGGCCAAACATGAAAGGAGAATGCCCGACGCCCCCGCCTAAATAAAAATCAAAAAAGGAAGAGAGCATGATCGGCTTCGACGGCGGTTTTCCCCCCTTTAGGGTTTTCCTCAGCCCTCCATGGTCTCGTTTCCGCCTTTAACGATGGAGAGACCCTTTGGGGGGGGGAAAACCAGAAGGCGAAAAGGGTTGGGCGGGGAATGTAGGTATTTAAGGGTTGGCCTTCGGGCCCGCCCAATTTGGGTCAAGTTTCTAATTTGGCTGTAATAATTTCCTATTAAATAAAAAAATTAGGCACGTTCATTCCGGGCCTCGAAAGACAACGTGTAGTGAGGTCATAAAGGATCGATACGCAAGTAATAATAACAATTGTAATAATAATAAATTATTATTATTATAAACATTTTTTAAATATACCTATTTAAAAATTACCTCATATTTGAAATTTAAACTTCTTCACTTTACAAACAGAAGTACTGGAAGATATTGTTTATAAAATATAGTTTAGATCATTATTTTCTAATTGTTTTTAGTAAAAAAAATACATACCAAAAGTAAGATATAAATTAATGAATGTGACGCGAATTTAGTGAAGCGAATTTCTTCCTCTTCCAGTTTCTGGTTGACCACGGATGTTTCAGGAACTATACCACATGAGAAAGGTTAAATCACCCCACTGCAAGTTTTGTGGAATTCAACTAGACACCGCCGAGCACAATTTTCCAGTGCCTAAACTGGTAAAGAAAACGCGATGGTTTGGGAGACAACGGCAGGTAACCTCACACCAGAGAACAGTCATGCTGAAAAATGAAGTCCTGGAGCCTAGTCTCCCATTTTATGGAAAGTGTCCTGCGGATAGACAAAAACGAAGGCTGTCTCGACGATGGTAACGTTTAAGACGTTTCATTTTTTTTTTATTTTACGCCAAAAAGTAAAGAAAAGCAGTGAAAATTTAATGTGTTGTTGGGAAGGAGATTTTCTCTCACGAAGCAAAGTATGTGACGATTCCTTTAATAAAAAAATTACTAACAACTAAATAACAATATTAAAGATGAAATTGACCACGAGATAATCGAGTGTATAAACTTGAATTTTGAGCAAAAACTAGACACAAACTATTTTCAATATCATACGTTTCTCCATTTGCAAATTCAAATACTTTCGTATCTTTTTGTGACTTGCTTCGAAGAAAGCAGTTCTGTCAAAATGGCATACCTATGAAGTGGCATTATTGAAGCGCCGTCACTTCATCACGTTCTTCTTGGTTAAGTCCTCGAAAAGTAGGCCGAGTCGCCAATGCTGAAATTGTGAGATACTAACCACAACAGATGATAGCATATTCTAGTAAAACCGATTCCCACATTCAAACTGCCTGGGGGTATTGAAATTTCTAATGTGGAAAATACCCAATGAACTATTTCATGTTTGTGGTGTGCATCCGACAAAATTAAACCCCATCTGCAATATTTCACGTAAAAGAGATCTCGCATTATACATACTAACCAGCGCGGCCTTTACTAGCAGAGATAAATATATAAATATATATAAATAAAAATGTAAACATATATACAACTTTACAAATATATTTATATATAAATACAAATGTATTAATAAAATAAACTATTGTAGCTGTCATCTAACTTTGCTGGTAAGTCATCAGACGTGTCTATAGGTAGATAATTTGTAAGGATATGAATTTACAAAGAATACTGGACAGGGACGTGGTGTGATATACGAGCTAATCTTGATTTTGTAGAATAGTCGCCCCTATACTGAGTTATGTACACGTATATGTCATCATTCTGATACACCTATCAGTGGGAATAAATGAAGACTAAACTAGTGTCACAAAACTTTGTCAGCATCGACGTTCTCTGCGTCCCCAGGGGAACTATTCACAGAGGGTGAAACTGCGGGCCGGCAGCGCTGGACCGCTGTAGGCGAATGTAACAGCTCGTCCCATCGACGATGACAATTTATCGCCGGTGCAAATGAACGAGCCTGGACGATGCCCCAGCTCCCCTCCACCTCCAGCTCGCCTCGCCGGTTCGGCGCTCGTCTGGAGCGACGCAATTTCATTCCCCATCATCGCCACACGGCAAGTGATTATTTATTTATTACTTGCGTATATCTGTCGAAACGTAGATAACAAGTGTCAGCAATCTCTCGTGTTCAATTTTCAAAGTATTTACGTATTAAAAATGACAGCATATCATTGACGAGCCCGTTTCACTCGCAGGGTAAAAGCACCAGTGAAGCTCGTGAAGTGAAAGTAGCGCCACTTCATCTATAAATGATAATGCAATATATATATATATATATATATATATATATATATATATAAAAATTTTATAATTTTTTAATATACTTTCTTCATTGTACACAACATATTTTTCCATTACATACAAAAGGATTTTAAAACTTTTTTAAACCCAAGTTTATCTATCTTTTTTTCCCCAACGATTCTCTTACGTTGAGGGTTCTGTCTCTTCCGACAACGACAAACTGCTTACAGTAAGGTTTAATCCAGCAGCAAAGAAAGTAATAACTAAGCTTGGGGCACAATCATGATGTAGTCTGATTTTTGTAAAATTGGGGTTTTTCTTGTATTTATTCAGGGCTTAATTTCAGATTTTCGGCCTTTTCCCAAGTAGGTTTCCCCGGATTATTGATAAATTTTAAATTTTAAAAATTATAGTAAACACAGATTTATTTTTCCCTAGTCCTGTAACAGACGTTTCCTCCCACAGTGTGTCATAAACCAGATTATCAAAAACCCCCCCCGGTGCTAACTAGCTGGAGAAAGTCTTTTGAAAAAAGTTGATAAAAAATAAAAACATTTAATTTTAAAATAAGTCATTTTTTTAAAATCTATAAATTACTCAATTTAAAACTTCTTTAAAAGAAACTGATATATTTGTAAATTTATAATTTGTGTGGAATTTAAAAACGTGTGGTTTTTTAAAGATAACTTAAAAAAATTTTCAGGCCTCATATTTTGAAGTTCACAGTTTTTCGATAAATTTAAAGAAGTCTTTCGTTTTAAATTTAAAAAGGATGTCCAGAAAGAAATGCTGAAACTAAAAAAATTTTTTAAAACAATTTGGAAGATGAAAAAGCCCTTCAATAACCCAATGTGAGTGCAAAAGACTCAAAATTGGGAAAAAAAATTTTTTACGAAAATTTAATATAGATGTCACAAAACTCAAACATGTAAATTTTTTTATTATTTAAAAAGAAATCATTTTTTCAGAAGAGAATTAGCCCCGAAAAAAAACCATTAATTTAAAAAATTGGGTGCATTTTTTTTAAATTTTCTTTTTTTTTTCCCTCGCTTTTTCAATAAAATTTTTTGGGGGATAGGAAGGCCCTATAAGAGTAGGTGAAGGTCGTTGGGTCGTTGAAAACCCTAACTTTGAAAAATTTCCCAAAAAATTTAAAATTTTTGATCTTCCTGCAAAAAAAATATTCCAGATAGAAATTATTTCCAAAAAAATCTGTTTCCAAAGATAGATTTTTAAATATGGTTATGTATAATGATTATGAAAAGAAAAAAATATATATATATATATATATATATATATATATATATATATATTCATTTATTTACACCTTATGCGGGTTTCAAGATACGTTACATGCCGATGACGTTAATCTATCAGATACGACGTCTGAATGAAACATTCATACAATTGTACATTAAGGAAGCAAGGTTTGAAATAGGTGGCTTTTACAGAAAGGTTCTAGAAACATCCAGCTAGCAATAGCGATGTCGGGATGCGTATCCCATACGAAAATGCACAAGATAAGGAGAATTTATAACGTAATCAATAACGAGAATCCTTATCTGAGACATTAATGCTACCAAGTTCATTGCCGTGAAGGACTGTGTTTCAGCACTCCCATTTGACTTCTGTCATTCCCTACAAATATCCCCGACCGTCCGGTCGGTCGGGGCCGTTGGGGTCAAACCAACCTGGGGGAAGTCCCAACGCACATGTCAAGTGGTCGTGCGGAAGGATATATGGGGAAAAGGGGGTATGCTCACGCCTCGCTCGCCAACTCGCCGTCCGCGCGGAGGCGGGCGAGCGGTGGGCGGTCCGCGCAGGAGGGGGGTGAGGGGATGGTTAGTGGGCGGGAGGGCTGGGGCGGTGAATGAGCGAGCGAGTGGGTGGGTGTATGGAGGAGGACAGAAGCTGATGAGCGGGCGGCCGTGGAAAGGGGCGCGGCGGGCGGGCGCGCGGGCGCGGGTGAGCGGAGGCAGGCGCCGGCGGAGAGGGCGGGGACGGGCGGGCGGCGCGGGCGGGCGCGGGCGGCGGGCGGTGCCGGTGGGGCGGTGAGCCTCGGGCGGGAGGGGCGGGGGTCTCGGGGGCGGGGGTGGGCCGGCGGGTCGGCGGGTCGGGCGGTCGGGCGGGTCGGCGGGTCGGGCGGGGTCGGGCGGGTCGGGCGGGGTCGGCGGGGTCGGCGGGTCGGGCGGGTCGGCGGGTCGGGCGGCCGGGCGGGTCGGGGGTCGGCGGGTCGGGCGGCGGGCGGGGTCGGGCGGGTCGGCGGGTCGGGCGGGTCGGCGGGTCGGGGGTCGGGGGTCGGCGGCCGGGCGGGTCGGGCGGTCGGCGGGGTCGGCGGGGGGGTCGGCGGGGTCGGGCGGGTCGGGCCCGGGGCGGCGGTCGGCGGGTCGGCGGGTCGGGGGTCGGCGGGTCGGGCGGGTCGGGCGGGTCGGCGGTGTCGGGCGGGTGGGGCGGGTCGGGCGGGCGGCGGGTCGGCGGGTCGGCGGGTCGGGCGGGCGGCGGGTCGGGCGGGGTCGGGGGGGGTCGGGCGGGGCGGGCGGGGTCGGGCGGGTCGGGCGGGTCGGGCGGGGCGGGCGGGGCGGGCGCGGTGGCGCGGGTGGGGGGCGCGGGGGGCGCAGGAGCCGCTCGGACGTGGGCGGGCGGGCGGGCGCAAGCGGCGGGGCGGGGGGGTTTGGGGCGGGCGGTGGAGGGCGCGGTGGGCGCGGTGGGCCTCGGGCGTGGGCGGGCGGTGGGCGGGCGCCGACGGGGGGAGGGCGCGGTGGGTGCGGGGGGCGCGAGCGGGCGGGGCGACGGCCGGGCACATGCGTGAGAGGCGCGGCCAGCGGACTGCGAATGCTTTCGCCGCTTGAACCCTGAAAGGCGCGGGCCGCCATCGGGTGCAGCGCCGCGCGGCCTCAGCTGGCGGATGATGATGTCCGCTGCGCCGCCGCGCGCCTGTCACTCACGCTGCGCCGCCGCAGTGGGGACTCGAGACTTCAAGCCGCCCTCTTCTGTTACATATATTGCCTGCAACGTGATAAACTGTCAAGGAATATAGCATTTACAAAACTAAAAGAACTGCTTAGATTTGGTGAACTGAGGTCTCGGAAAAAATTAGCAATACAATGTGCTAATACGATTGAGTAAGTAAGATATTGTAATTTTATTTCGTTTGAAATTACTAATATATGTAGCTGGGACATTGATACTAATTCCACTATATATTCATGAAAATAAAAAAATAAAAATAATAATAATAATAATAATAATAATAATAATAATAATAATAATAATGGAAGAAGAAGAAGAAGACGGCTATTGTACACCCTTTGTACAAAAAGCAGGAAATGGATCCCAATCATTATGGTATCTCCTCCTTGGCAGTCACAAACTTAGTCTAAAGCCCTTCTCAATCACGCAGAACCACAACTCCATCCCCAACTTCAGTATCAAGGCGGAATCGGAAAAGAAGAGCATGTGCACAATGGATTATTAACCTGAAAAGCTAGATGAAATACTTCATTAATACATCAACCAAAACGTTTGTCATGACGTTTGTGGACTTTAAAAAGGCAGCATAGCAGGCATATGGCAGCATAGACTGAGAATCCCCTCAGGACACTGGCAGAATTTGAATGGATAAAAACGCGAACATCATAAAGGAAATACAGAATACCCTATCTGAAGTCACGTTTATGGGGGAACAAAGCAGCGGATTTAAAATAGACAGGGGATTGCGGTAAGGGAACGATCTTTGCTTTCATTTCAAATGCGCCTTGGGAAAAGTTTATCGAGAGTAGAGAAAAGCCGGGGCTCCAACACATAGACTAGGACCAAAATTCAAAGGGGTAAGTTTGGATTTCTTTAAGCCTTTGTACAGGACATGGCACAAATTGCAAAAGATATTCTATATGCACATAAAGAACTTGAAATATTACATGAACCAACGGCAAAATCAGACTGCAAATTTCATTTAAAAATCAAAATTTATAACAAATTAAAATAGACCCACGATAACTTACAATTAGAAATGAAATACTATTCCGCGTTAATCAATTCAAATAGCTAGGAGAATGGATTACTGAAAATCGAGACTGAAACCTAAAGAGAAAATCTACAAATTTCTAAAATCACAGATTCAACGCGAATGAAGAATCCAATTGATGGGGCATGGATGTAATGAATGCTAACAGGTTAACAAACCAGCCCATGTCTTCTGAAAGTAAAGTTACCTGACCGAAGTGGTACAGGCAAACAGAAAAGGCCCTTTTAGAGACATAGGATTTCAAATTGAGAAGATTGTGATATAATTAAAAAAATTAAAAAATCGAATAGTTTCTGAGGTGGAAAGGAAAGGAAAACGAAACATATCGTCAGAGCAACGGAAGCAGACCCGTTTGCTGCGTATGAGAGACCAATGGCTAAAAAAATGGCCACAAAGTGTTGATTCCACGTGATCCAAGTGATACATTCGGGAAGAAGAAGGTACAAAAATAAATCCAAAGCCCTCTGCCATCCAAGTATTTTACGAATGTATTTTTAACACATTGCTTTTGTAAATCAGCCTATTTATCTGCCTAATAGATAACTTCCAACATAACAGTTCATCCGACTGATAACTCCTTTGTGCATTCTAAATTACCCACCAGTTAACCCACTCAGTACACGCTTTTTGCTGATAGTGACCCGCAAATTGAGCTTTCTGTAAACTGTAAAATAGGGTCTAGAATATGGTTTTGAATAGCTTTAGTTTCAATCTTGTGACGTCTAGTAGTGGCAGTTATACAATAAAAAACAACTTAAATGAACATCGGGAAAGCTTTTTTTCTTTTTGAGGTGAGGACTGTTCTCGACTTGCTGTTCCTTGTCTCGGCACGCTATTGAGCAATGCTATTTCAAAAGATTCTTTTATTTTTCCCATTATTATTTTTAGAATAACTAGAGAAGCAACACAAAGAAGAGTTGTCAGCCCCAAAGACTTGACACATATTTCTTTATGTAAGTCGAAGCGCTGAAACCGAATCTGTAGCCAGAATTGCGCCACCACCCTAAACACAAATTATTTTGTATACCTGTGCTATTTATACACCCTCCATTTTTTAAATCGAAAAAAAAAAAACTTGACGTATTTTTGTTTTGTTTTCGGGGAATGTTGTCAGTCAAGTCTTTGGTTTGACAATTTTTCTTTTATTTTGTTACCTGTGCTATTTATAGATTGATTTTTTTTCGTGTTTCCGGGCCCGTCAACTGCTTTCGTCATTGGTCCCGTTAGTGTAGTGCATGTTTTTTCTCGGGAGATGGCGGTGATCTTTCCCCGCTGGATGGCGAGATCCGGCGCCCACCTACCGTCGGCTAGTGGGATTTCCCCCTAACCAGGACTCTCCCACCAGCGGGGCACCGCCCCAGCCGGGACAAGCTCTAAGCTCCCGAACGGTCTCCCGGAGTATGTGGTAGTGTAGTGCTTGTTAGTATAAGTGCATGTGTAAGGGGAGAGGATAGGACAATGAAGAGGAAGGACAGATCGCGCGCGGCCCGTGGCCCGTTTGGTAGCGTACTGCTCCGACATTCGCGTGGTGTTCATCGGAGAAACCATGGTAAACTACCGATCACAGCAGCCGGCCGCTAGAATGTGGTATTTATACGTTTAGAATACATTATGATATATTCTATATCATACGCGAATACTACCAATGTCTTTTTTCATAGAAACGGAATATTTGTTATTCATATTATTGTCCATGAAGTACTAATGTGGCCTTTATGAAAATATTGAAAATCATATTTTTCGGAGTCTCTGGAAAAATGGTATGTTATATCTCCTTATTGATAGTAGATAGTAGTAATTCAACATAGTTTTCTCGGGTATACAGGACCACGTTATTAATTATCCTCAAAACGAAACGCCGTGCTGTACTGTAGATTGTGAGATGAAGCAAACTGATTTGTACGATACTGTATGCTCTTCTTTAGGATCTAATTTGACATAAAATATTACAATGTGCCACAAACCACCGCAATTGCGGGATGGCTACTTTCAGACAGAAGAGAGAAGGATAGCATAGGGTGTAAAAGAACGCATATTAACAGTCACGTGCCCAGCAGCTGAGTGACGCCTCCTGATTACAAGTATTGTTCTTGCAAGCCGGCAGAACGGGCAGACAAGGGGGGGGGGGGGGGGGAAAAGAGGCACAGGGCTGATGGTGACGGGGGAAGAGGGGCAGACGGAAACGGAGATGATGGCGAGGAGAAAGTACAACGCGGGGACGAGGGATGAAGCAAACCCAGGAACCACAGCAAGGGCAAGGGTAAGGTTCGAGGACGTGGGTGGGATGACGAAGGCGAGGGCAAGGGCGGGAACGTGAGTGCGACTAGTGCAGGAACAAGGGCGGAATCAGGGCCGAGAGCGTGGACCGGGAACGGTAGCTCAATGCATCAAAAGATGTCACTGCAGCGCCTCTGACCGCAAGGTCCTAGGTTCGATTCCTGACGGCGGCTAGCTTTTCAGCTAGGTCGAATTCAGTCGCTGCCTGGAGGAGAATTCTAGCGGCCGGCTGCTCTGATCGGTAGTTTTCCGTGGTTTCTCCTATCAACACCAGGCGAATGCCGGAGCAGTACCCTACCGAACGGGCCACGGACCACGCACGATCTATCCTTCCTCTTCCTTGTCCTATCCTCTTCCCTCACACTCACACACTTACACAGTATACTACACTGCCACATATTCCGGGAGACCGGTCGGGAGCTTAGAGCTTGTCTCGGCTGTGGCAGTGCTCCGCTGGTGGGAGAGTCCTGGTTACGGGGAACTCCACTAGCCGACGGTAGGTCTCTCGCCATCCAGCGGGGAAGATCACCGCCATCTCCGAGAAAAACATGCACTATACTCACGGGACTAAGGGCCAAGCAGTTTACGACCCGGAAACACGAAAAATGAATCAATGAATCAAACGAGGGCGTGAACGAGGGCGAGGCGAAGCTGGGACAGGAGTAGGGATAAGGACGGAGCGAGAACGTATACGAGGGTGGGATGAGTGCAGGGACGAGGTAGAGATAAGAGTGGTACAAAGGAGCTGGCGAGAACGTGAACAAGGGCAGCAACATCAGTTGTCGCCTTCGTTAGCACCGGAGAGGCCGAAACAGTCTAGGTCCGGTCTTTCAAGTGCAAAGTGTTGTTCTGTCTTTGTCTCTGTCTGTGACTAGTATTCTCAAACTATTCTGTTTTTGTGTTAATGTGTAGTAAAATTTCATAAATCTTGTAGTTAAAATAACTACAGACCCGACTTCTCTCTTCGAATCTCTCAACATATTGAATTCTGACACCAAAATGAGCTGATGTCGGCTCAACAAAATGTCGGTCATCAACAAATTTATCAGCAAAACATGGAGTCTGAAAACATGGATTCCCACGCAATTGGTCAACACCACGTCTCACCAGGTGCAGAATTCTACCTGCAAAGTGGAACGTACTCCAACGGAAATATTCACATCGATTCAACTGTAAGTGACGGTACATCAACTTCTCAGGCAAGTACTTTCAAGAAAACTTGTGTACCTGTAGCTCAATCGTCCAAGAGCCCGCGTAGTATCATACCCAAATGCGCCAGCAAAGAAAATCAGTCAAGATCAAAGTGTTCAGTCCCCATTCTCATTCGAATATTCAGTCCCCATTCGCAATAGTTTCAGCCCTTTACAAAATCTCCAAGACTGAGAAAATCAATCCGATCCCCAGTGTTTGTGTATAACCTTGATAATCTCACAGAAATTCACGATCTCTTAAAAGTACCCTAAAAAGTGAATTTTCTACCGAGTTAATATTTGCAAGGTTAAAATTCAAACGGAAAATAGCAAGACTACAGACTGTTAGTGAACATGCTAAATGCAAACAACAAATCCTTTCATACCTATACTGACCCATTATCAAAAAATTATAAATTGCAATAAAGGATGTTCATCAAGCCTTTACTGAAGATCAAATTCTCGCAGAACTTACGTCGAAAAACTTTCAAGTTGTGAAAGTGAATAGACTTCATAATAGAGAAGGTAAGCCAATTCCTGTCGTTTCTGTGATAATTGTGAAAGAAAATAGATGGCAAGATATATTCAAATTAGATAGACTGTGCCATGCAGTTGTTCGTGTCGAACAGTGAAAATGTCCCCAGGGCCAGTTCAATGCTCAAGATGTCAAGACTATAATCATACCAAAAACTATTGCAATAGAAAAATTCACTGTGCTAATTGTACGGGCAATATTTTCACTAAAGATTCTAAGGAACCGAGCAACTTTATACCAGTATGCAGCAACTACAAAGTGAAGGGACACAGGGCAAATGTAAGATCGAATGTTTGTTCATCTTATGACAAAATTTCAAAATCTAAATCAAACAAAACGGTAAGGATCTAAAAATCCACCTTCAACCAATAATAATAGTAACAATAATAGTAACACTAATAGGAACAATAGTAGTAACAATAATAGTAATAATAATAATAATAATAATAATAATAATAATAATTTTACATATCAAGCTAGAGAGTTTCCTCGCCTGTCTTTCACTAATCCAATTCCTAATTTTATTCCCTTAACTCATCCGAAAAATCCCCCTCCCACTTCAACCAATATTAATGATGCTTCATCAAATAGTTCAGCAAATGAAAATTTTAACCTAAGTGAGTTCTTAACTATCCATATTGTCAACTTCTTTAGTCATTTAATTCAATCGTTCCTCCCTATTTTAATTGATAATATCAAAACGTCAATTCTAAGCTCTATTTTCCAGAATCATGTTTAAACCGCCATGCTTGAACAATGTAACATTTTTAAACTGGAACTGTCGAGGTGTTCTGAATAAATGATGTGAACTAAAACGTCTCACATGATATTGACATAGCATGTTTAACCGAAACTCGCCTAATTTCTTCTAAATCTTTCACAGTTCAAGGTTACAAACGTCACAGACGTGACAGACCAGGAGACGTTTCAGTAGGTGGGGTATTAATTCTAGTGAAATCAGGCACTCCACACTGGACAGCACCTCTCCCAATAACACCAGGGCTAGAAACTATAGCAGTAACTATCAACCTTCAGAATAATAATAATAATAATAATAATAATAATAATAATAATAACAACAATAATGTAATGATAATTTCAGCATATATGCCGCCTAATAAACAATTGACTACAACTCGCCTTGAAGACATTTTCAATCTAAAGGCTCCCATTATCTTACTTGGCGATGTAAACACAAATCACACTTCTTGGGGATGTAGAATAAATCAACCACCAGGAACTTTTCTCTTAAATCTCACAAAGGAATCAAATCTTAAGATTATTGCACTCATTGACCCTACATACTTTCCTTTCAATGCAAATTACCTTCCTGATATTCTAGATATTGCGACAACAAATTTAGACTTTGCACTTCATTAGTATTCTATCTGCGAACTAGACTCAG
This sequence comes from Teleogryllus oceanicus, assembly GCA_964035755.1. Taxonomy (NCBI): domain Eukaryota; kingdom Metazoa; phylum Arthropoda; class Insecta; order Orthoptera; family Gryllidae; genus Teleogryllus; species Teleogryllus oceanicus. The sequence goes on along the minus strand of CAXIVR010000001.1, from coordinate 16,168,362 downwards.
ATCATAACCGGTGATTACAACCTCAAATTAATCAGTTCTTTATCTAATTCTCCACCGCATCTATCTACTTACAAAATAAATTGGCATACATTTCAAAATCGCTTATCATCGCTTCTTCCTCCGTTGTTGAATCTAAAAACCCCAGCTGAAATCGACCAAGGCACGCTTTTGTTTACCAATGCCATCACAAATTCAATTGATTATTCATCTCAACACTCATCTATCACTAGCAGAAGGTTCTCAAAATATCCGCTACCTGAACAATTATATAATCTAAAATCACATAAGAACAAAATCAGACGTTTATGGATAAAACATCGATTACCTCATTTGAAAGTTGCATTAAACCATCTAACTAAATTGGTACGAAATGCTCTTACAAGGTCCCTATTGGAAAGTTACAAAAAGTATGTCTCAAATCTCAATCCGCAAGACTCATCTCTTTGAAAGCAACACGTCAATTGCTAGGTCAGTCAACCAATATTCCGCCATTAAAAAGTAATAACAAAATTTCGCAGTCAATTTCCGAAAAAGCTGAGCTGTTAGCAGATTATTTTGAAACCACCTTCACCCAGCATGCTGTAAACAATATAGGACACCGTACAATAACCCATTTGGTGCAGTCACTAAATTTTGATGTATCAAATCGAATTTCTTTTATATCACCCAACGGAATATTTGAACTAATCAAAAAACTACCTAACAAAAATCACCAGGCCAAGACAGAATTACTGCAAACATCTTCAAGAATCTGCCAAGACATGGTCTTGCTTACCTAAATAATATATTTAACTTTGCATTGCGACTAGGATATTATCCTAATTCTTGGAAACACTCTGTAATAATACCTATTCCGAAGCCTCAAAAAACTTTAAATCTTCCTTGAAATTACAGACCAATTAGTTTAATTCCAATTTTGTCAAAAATATTCGAAAAATTGGTATTAAAAAAAATAAAAATTCATTTTCGATACTAACGTGCTTCCTTCTTTCCAATTTGGCTTCAGAGAAATCACTCAACAACTCACCAGTTGCTAAGATTATCACAGCAAATTCACTTTTCATTTCAATCTGGTTTCACTTACTTGCAGTTTTCTTAGTCGCGCCAAGCGTTTGATCAGTGTGGAACGATGGATTAAAATTAAAATTAAGGAAAATTGGAATACCATTATATCTGTATAACATTCTATCAAGTTTCCTATTGAATCGCACTTTCTCTGTACCTCTTAACTCTTTCATTTCTTCACCTCGGGCTGTTCTTGCTGGCCTTCCACAAGGATCCCCATTGTCTCCTTTCTTATTTAATTTGTACATCGTATATATGCCCACAATTAATACAGTTAATATAAGCTCTCTTTGCAGATGACACTACTCTTTTATGCAAACCAAAATCTAAACACAGCATGTCGTGTAATTCAGTGTCACTTAAAATATATAGAAAATAGGTCAAAATTTTGGAAACTCAAAATTAACCCAAATAAATCAATAGCCAAAGTATTTACTTTAAGGTATCCTGTCTTCCTCGCCCTTATCTCTGAACTCTTCTATCATCCTTTGGTCTCTGAATTCATCTATTCGTTATCTGGGGGTTTTGATGGACACAAGACTCAATTGGCACAGTCACATCACAACGTTAGCTATTCTACGTCCCATTCTCAACCGTAACGAGTCTTTAAAAAGTCATTCCGCTTTAACCATTTACAAATCCATTCTTCGCCCTATATTAACTGACGCATGCTGTCTTTGGATTTCAGCTGCTCCATCCACATTAAAGATATTACAAATCTTCCAAAACAAAATGCTAAGAATAACAGTAAACGCCCCCTGGTTTGTCGGCAACAAGACCCTTCACAAAAATCTTGCAATAGAACCAATTACTTCCTTTATTACGAAGATGGCACATACTTTTTTCAATAAGCTAAGTCATGTGCAAGGTGCAGTCACCTACGAAATAGGAACCGATCAACCCTCACTCTCCCGCCTAAGAAACAGACTTCTATTCCACATTTTCCTTCAATATCTCTCTGACATTAGATAAGGTAAGAACATTTCTTGCATTCACCTGTCCGTCCCATAATATCTCCTTTTCAAACCCTATCATTACTCTTTAACAAAATTTCCTCGCAATAACTTTGGTTGAAATTATAATTATTACCAGGGAGGTAACCCGAAATTACTTCCTTCACGCTTTGCTGATACAAAGTTCCTCGCCCAATCAACTGAAGAGCCTCACAGCTGAACGTTGTAATGTCTGCCAATGTAAAACAAATAAAATAATAAAGGGCAGCAACGAGGGCGGGACGAGGGCGGGACGAGGGCGGGACGAGGGCGGGACGAGGGCGGGACGAGGGCGGGACGAGGGCGGGACGAGGGCGGGACGAGGGCGGGACGAGGGCGGGACGAGGGCGGGACGAGGGCGGGACGAGGGCGGGACGAGGGCGGGACGAGGGCGGGACGAGGGCGGGACGAGGGCGGGACGAGGGCGGGACGAGGGCGGGACGAGGGCGGGACGAGGGCGGGACGAGGGCGGGACGAGGGCGGGACGAGGGCGGGACGAGGGCGGGACGAGGGCGGCTGGGGTTGGGCGTCAGTGGGCGCAAGTGAGAGCAGCTGCGCACACAATTTCGCGGCCAGCGCTGCCTCGGGTTATGGACCGGAAATTGTTCGCGAAGGGAAATGCGATTCACCGCTGTTTTGGAGCACCGCACTAATAGCTTCCGGCTCGCGAGCGCCTCCGCCCGCCCTCCCCAACCCCACCCCCTCCGCGCTGCTTCTCGGCGCCGCTCCACGCGGAGCAGTTTACCTTATTTGGAAATAGTATTATGGTCGTGTAGAAAAAATAGGTAGAAAATGGAAAAGTATAAGAAAATTACTAATGGACATAGGTTCTCCTTTGTGAATAGTACTAAAGGAAATTGCAAGAAACTCTCTGCAGAAGGATTTGAGACCGTGTCTGCAAATAAAGTCAGATTTAAACCTTAGCTCAAGCAGATATTTTTACATTACATACATCTATTTGAATTGCAATTGGGTATGACCCGGTGGCAATTAAATAACAATAATTACAATAATAATAATAATAATAACAATAATAATAAAGGAGTACAGTACAAGCCGAACACACAATAATAATACTATCACTAATATGAAGTATTATAACAAATATTTCAACTCTTTCATGATATCCAATAATTACATGTCGGTGATGCTAAAATTTAATACAAGCTACATAAGTTTGCCTATGTTTTTTTTAATTCATTGATCGCGTTCACTGCACTTAACTGCACTGCACTGCACTGCACTGCACCGCACTGCACTACACTACACTACAGTACACTACAGTACACTGTTTTTGCTTTGAATGACACTGACCAGCACTTCACCGCACTTCACAGTACTTACTCATTTAATGTCTATTACTCTCGTATTGTTCTAACTTATTTCTAAAGCATCGTACACTTAGAGGAATAGCTTTGAAAATTGCTGCGGGTAAACTGTTCCAATCTTTAATTGTTCTGTTACAAAAGGAAAATTTCCCAAGATCTGAATTTTGTTTCCTTGTTCGAATTTTGTGAGTGTGATCGCTTCGACCGAAATAATTTGGTTTTTCTAGTCTAACCTGAATTTCTTTCCAAGCTGGTTGACCTACGTACGATTTATAAAGAGCGAAAAGCCTCGCCCTTGTTTTCCTCGTTTCTAGAGGTTCCCATGCCTTGTGACATGTGACTAATGCCTTGTGACATGTGCTAACTATACGGACATAGCGCAAAGCCTCGCCCTTGTTCCAGTTTTTAGAGGTTCCCGTGGCTTTTTTATTGAGTTAGTTCTATAGGTAAACTTATTCGCTTTCCTCTGCATTCTATCTAGATTTTTCCGGTGCGACTTTCTGTATGGATCCCAACATGCCACTCCATATTCCATGAGAGGGATTTTGTTCATAAAGTTTTTCTGCTGATTTTACTTTTCTTATTATTTGTTTTACTACTACTAGTAGTAGTGGTAGTAATAATGACAATTATTGTTGACTTGTTTCCTAAACTGGATCTCAGAATTCCTTAAACAGTGGTCACGAAGTTATTTCTACAATTTAAACAGGTTTCTCAAAACTTTATGTAATCATATCTTGAGTGACTTTTCCTGAACAAATTACCATATTCTCTTCTTTAGAACAACTTAAAGAAATTACACAATGAATGAAATGTAAACAAAATGCTGAGGTAGTGTTCTCTATAAAACACAAAATATGGGATTAACGTTGTAGATCGAAAGGAAGCGTATACAACCAAAAGCAATAAAATGATTTCGTTTCTTTAATACAGTACAACATTCTGAAGGTGGCTTGAGAAAATCATATATTATTATGTTATATAGAATCCAGTGCATGGCGATTGAAATCGAAGGAATTGAAGGAAATTTCAAATACAAAATGACACAACAGAGAGTATATCCCTACGGCCAGAAACGATGCTGTGGAATACAATCTTCCACGCTAATTACGCTCAGCTAAACGAGCGTTTGATGTACGATGCATAACACTATCTAGTTAAAAAAAAAAGCGAAATAAAAAAGAGGAAAATCATGCCATATATGCCTAATTTCACTTGAACATTGCAGTACTTGCCAAAAAGATTGAAGCATGATGATTTATGAATCGTATGATTCGACTGTGAATAGATTTATTTTGTAGTATGTCACATTTCAAATGAAGCGTTTTCATTAATTATAACAATAGGGCAATCATTTGACAACCCATGACAAAATATAAAATATATCAAATATTTTTAAAAACTCTGTTCCCAAAAGTACTGATAATTAAATTACGTCTAAACTGTCTGAATATATGAAAATGCAAAAAGAGTCAAAGAATATCATAATGTATACAAAATAAAATTAAGTAAATACAATGAAATATAAGTCGTACATCCGGACCTAAAATATTCACGTGCTTTCTTGTAGAATTACATGATGGTTCATTTAAGGAATCGCAATAATGTAAATACAATGAAGCGATATGGAGTAATATATGTTAGAAGTGTTGAATATTAGTACTAAGAATAAAAAAACAGCCGACAGGAATAAATGGAGATGCATTTAATAAACCTTTTCTCATCGACGAACGTCATGTAAGAAAATACAATAATTCAGCCCTGGATCAGACGACATCGTGAATTCCTTTCTGAAAAACCTTCCGAAGAAAGGAATTAAGTGACGTCTTGGAGAAACCGCTTGCTAGCTACATATGCCTCCATTTTAGCCGTCATGCTGCGATTTACCTCAGGAGGAAATGCTGACTATTACCGAACCAAAATTAACAACGATCTCACATTTATTTTCTCTCAAAGACTTAATCCCTTGCTCTTAAGACTTATTTAATAAAAAATAAAAAATAAAAAATAAACAAATAAAAAATAAATAAATAAATAAATAAATATATAAATACATACATAAATACATACATAAATACATAAATAAATACATACATAAATACATACATAAATACATAAATAATAAATAAATAAATAAATAAATAATTTCATGATCTAGAAGTTTATAACCATTATTTTTGAGACACTGTTAACGCTGCAAGATAGCTTCAGTAGAACTGTTTGGGAGCAATGGAATGATAGATGGGTTGCTCTAAGCGTGCTACCCACTTCCTAGCTTGCCACTAGGAAAGCGCTGAAAAACAATTATTCGAGAACTATTAATTTATCTCAGCGTGATAAATACAAGTATTAATGATGGAAAGGAACTTGTCAAATTTACCTTGTTGTCAATGTTTCCTTAGACGAACAGAAGATGTTTTCTATTATAATTCATGCTACATATCATTTTATCTTGGTATTGCCACTTACGCGCACTAGACACTCACTGCTACCACTAGTCAAAAATAATTTCTTCCATGCCACCCAGATGTGAATTACCACGCCTTGTTACTGACCAGGCGACCCTTTGTGTACCCACACGGCTGCAACACTCTTCAACAATAACCTCCAACAGTACGATCATAAAGCCATTGTATTTCTTCGGAATCTCGACAATGAGAATGCCTTTGCGCGCAAAAACGTCTCAACTGATGTCGCAATACCAACCTTACATAACTAAATTAATAGTCGGTGGCATACGTGCATCTTAACGGTGTTTTACTTGCTTCATTTGGAGGACTTTTAACTTTGAAATGTTGATACTTCACAGTGGCTCCGGTAAATGGCGCGGCCTACCGGGCTTCTGCAAAAACAGTTCAACTCTTTAACTGTTTTTGTCCTTCCAACGAGTTTCGCGCGAAAGATGTTTTTATCTTTCCCTCTGGAAGCAAACGCGCCGTTTTTGGAGACAAAATATTCCGACGCGGAAGTCCGACGCGGGACGTTTAAAAATGCATGCTCTTTGCTGTTAAACAGCGGCAAGGAATTGTTATAATGATAGGTTTCAAAGTACGGCGCCAAATTTGAATCAAGTTTGGCCGCCGATGTGCTAACAGACACTGTACAATAGGGTAGTCGTTTTTTATCAAAGTTAAAGCTGTTTCGATCTCCCTCTCTTATTACATTTAAACGTTAAAATATAATGGGTGAGCATTTTTAGAGAAACTAATAATAATCTGATAATAGTGTCCAAAGCGCTAAATATTTTTTTCTTGCGATTTTGCTGGGTGATATACTGGTTGGGTGATATCCCTTTTGAGCGTCATATACTGGGAGATTGTCGATGTCTGACGGACACATGCTTTGAAATACAGAATATAATGTTATTTATACACACTTTTAGTATTTGACAAACCAAAATTGAGTAAAAGATAGATGGATGGCTATTATCTCGAATCCTCATTTGCAGAATCGTAGTGTCTGAACTAATGCCGCTAGAATATTAACAGCTTTGTGCAGGAGGAGCAGATCTATTTCTTCCTCTACCCTCTTATTGTGTGATGTTTCTTGCTGACCGGTGGGCCATTAATTCTATTACTGAATGATGAATGATCTTCCAAAGTATTGTCTTTTCGTGAGAGGTAAAAATGTTGAATGCTCTGTATGGGTGTAGACACGCCCTTCTCCCTGTGGTCACGCCACTAGCGATGAGCGTCAAGACAGCGACTTACGATTTAGCGTATTACGGATGGGGAGGACACGGGTTCGACCCTGGCACGGTGCCAGAAATGAGATCGATGTAATGGCCATCATTGAGTTTGTGGTGCCTGCCTGAATCGAATATGTAAGCAGACTGCTCTGACAAGTGGTTCCTCGGTTTGTCTGATCACTTGTAGTTGCCGGAGAATTGGATCGTGTCACAAACGTCACGAGATACTCCCACTCGCATGCTTCTGCAGCATCCTTTCCTTCTACCGGTGGCTCAGTACATCAACGGATGTTAATGCAGTGCCTTAGACCGGGAAGTCCCGAGTTCGAGTCCCGACGTTGGTAGGATTTTCGACCCCAGCTGAATTCAGTCGCTGTCTGGAGGAGAATTCTAACGGCCGGCTGCTCTGATCTGTAGTTTTCCGAAGTTTCTCCTGTCAACACGAATGCCGGAGCAGTACTCTAAAACACGGGCCGCGGACCGCGTGCGAATTTTCCTACCTCTTCCTTGTCCTAATCCTCACCACTTACACTCACATGCACTACACTACTACACATGCCGGGAGACCGGTCGGGAGCGTAGAGCTTTCCGTCTGGGGCGGTGCCCTGATGGTGGGAGATACCTGGTTGATGGGTTGGCAATAATTGACTTTTTATCAACAGAAACTTACTAAACAACAACTCTTCTGGTTCCCTTGTCTTTTCCATCACTCTTTTCTTTTCATTTCGGCTCATCACAAGCTCATCAGGACGACACGTGGTATAATGATCCACGGAAAACTACCGATCAGAACAGCCGGCCGCTAGAATTCTCCTCCAGACAGCGACTGAATTTGACCTAGCTGAAAAGCTAGTGTCGAAAATCCTGCCGCCGTGGGGAGCGTGAACCTAGAACCTCCCGGTCAGGGCGCTGCAGTGGCATTAGTTGATGCACTGAGCTACCGCTCCCGGTCACAGGTGGGTGAGAAACACGGGCGCGTCCCGACTGCGGCGCGGGCCTCGTTCTTTCCGCTGACGGCGCTCCGCGTCCCTACTCGACGTCTTCGCGCTGCCCCACGGCCTCCTGCCTTACACACCCACCGCCCGCTCCCCCCCCCCCCCCTCTGTGCTCAGTCAAGCCTTGCTCCACCCTGCCCTCTCCGCCTCGCCTCGCCTCGGCCCTGCTACGCACGGCCCTGCTCCGCCCTGCCCTATCCGCTCTGTCCTGCTCTGCTCCGCCCTGCCCTCTTTACCCTGCCCTATCCGCCCTACCCTAACCGCTCTGTCCTACCTTACTCGCCCCCCCCCTTCCCCCGTGCCTCCCCCCTCTGCCGTGTACCACCCCTGACGCTTACTCCTGCCGCGCTGCGACTCAATCTCTTCCCCCCACCCCGACCCTCTCCCTTCCTATTCACGCTTTCACGCTCTTCTACACCCCGTCCCGCTCCTCCAATCTGGCCCGTGCCACGTGACCCGATGCGTTCCGCCCCGGATGCACCGTCTCGCGCTGCCCCGTGGCCCGCCCGCCCCCGCCCCGCCCTGCCCCCTCCCGCGCGGCCGGCCCCAGCGCGGCCGCCCGCCGAGCGCTAATCCAGTAAATTGGATGTGCATTCCGCCAACGGCACATGCAGTCGACGGCGGATGTTGATTTAGACAGCGTGCTGTTGGGCGACGGCGCATCGAAATCCCGCCGACCTCTGGCCCCAATTAGTCGGGATTGCGGCGCGGCGGCGGCGAGCGGGCGTGGGCGGGCGCGCGGGGGCGGGGCACACGGGCCGACGTCGTCGCGCACATCGCCGCCTCTGATGGCTTCGACGTCACAGCGTCTTGTGATGCATGGTGATATCCTCGTGTGAAATTATAACTTGATGCGGCGAAATGCCACGTTGAAGCATACGAGTTGAACGCCAATTAAAACGTTGAGTCTTTGGTGAATGTTTGATGACCATGAATAGGCACCTTACAATTGTTTAATACTAGTTAATCAGAAAATTACGATTTGTGTGGGTTTGTAATCTGGGAACGGTAGAGATAGTAAACATGGATTTGTGAATTACACACTAATGTAAAAAACAGATTTTTTTTGAAAAAAAAATGTTGCTTTATTGTCAATGTAATATGGACTAGATGCAGAATTAAAGAGAATGCCAGAAATAAAAATAATAAATAGTAATGATAGTAAAATAAACCATTAATGCAGAACGATGTCATTGTCAGGTATGAAGTTTTTCTTTAAAAAATGAAAAATTAGGTAGTTGCATTGGTTTTTAATTTTAATTTGTGTCCTGTGTCTCACAATGTTTTTATATATGGTATCATACTAAAATGTCGATGTGTGCCCCGAGCTCAGAATCAGCAACTAAATTTCACTTGCATTTATGATTTGGTAATGTAGCTACAAAATATTAAATGTAATGTTTACTTTAAGCAGTACAAATTTGTTTCCCAAATATTTCTTGAAAGCAGTTTTCCTATTTTAAAATTTCAAAAAGCTTTTGTTTCTGCACAATAATTGATTTCTGCCATACAATGATGAAGGAAACACGAATATATACTAGATTAGAGAAATCCATATATAATTTATTACGTTCTTTTGTTTGAGCCAATTCATACGACCCAATAAATTACAACAATAGCTGTGCAATAGCAATGTCAATCACAAGCTCAGGTTGAGTTGTGACTTGTGATATATGAAATTCAGTAGCACCACTTCAAACTCCATTACATAAAATTATCTATCATCGTCTAAGTTGCTTCCTGGAGAGAAGAGAACAATCCGTACGTAAAAGAAAATTATATTTTATTGAATACTTCAAATGATGGAAATTCGAATAAAATTTAAGATATTTCTTCCGTGTTGGAGTCGTTGATTTTAATACATTAAACGAGGGATGTTGAAACGAATTAGAAAGAATTGAAGAAATGTAAATTATGAAGTCGTAAGTTTCCGCGTACAGTCATGTAAATGATCTTGGCAGTCCAGGTGACTCCGCGTCGAAGGCTGTGTTGCCGACGTTTCGACCATCATGTTGTGATCTTCCTCAGGTCAGCACAACAGCCCTGAGGAAGACCACGACAAGATGGTCGAAACGTCGGCAACACAGCCTTCGACGCGGCGTCACCTGGACAGCCAAGATCATTTAAAATCACCACTCCTAGAAACTGCTCCATCTGAGAACGCGTTTTCAAATACTGTTGAGCCATGGCATTTAAGGCGAAAAAAATAGATGACCACAGAGGGGGGAGGAAAGGCAAATCAGACCAAGAGATTATGAATAAGGGGCTGATATAGAGGAGGAGGAGGAGGAGGAGAATAGAAAAGGGTAAGGAGAGGTGTAAATAAATGAGAATTTTGGAGGAAAGGAAAGAGGAGGGGAAGAGGTCAGGTGGATCTCACAGGGCGTAGCAGCACGAGGCAAACACGAAGTAGATGAAGAAGGTCCGATTCTACCGTTACCTCACACGGTCACGTGCCTCTCCATCTATGTCTACTAATAACTCAATGTATGTGTTACGGCTTAAGCCCCAAACATGGCTAATTTTCGTCGGTTTATTGCGAATTAGCCAGACGATATGGAAAAAGCTGAATGAATGACGAAGAACCACTGATGTCAGACATCATCCGTCTAATGTTAGCATTAGCCAGCAGACCACATGAAGATGATTGTCCGAGTCTGAGGCGTCTTGTGTGCTCCAGAGGAGAATTTTGTCATAAAATGCATGTTATTACGGAAACGTTAGGTTGTTTGATATAAATTGCGAAGGCAGAAAGTCAGAGATTCGTCACCTCAGCTCGAAAGTGCATAGCAAAATGTCATGTGAGGTATCTAGTGAGTTTAGGTTAGGATAGATTAGGTTATGTCTCTTGTTTACATATGAATTTATGACAAACGCAATGGAACTCATAAATAAGCCTTATCTCTCGATAGCCTTAGAAACTTCCAACCAGTTGTCAGTTTCCTGATTATGATATGTCTGCTATTCCTTCCATTGCACTACTTCTACTTCAGCTAGGTCAAATTCAGCTGCTGTCTGGAGGAGAATTCTAGCGGGCGGGCAGGCGGGCGGAGCGGGGCGGAGCGGGCGGAGCGGGGCGGAGCGGGCGGGCGGGCAGCGGGGCGGAGCGAGGGCGGAGCGGGCGGAGCGGGCGGAGCGGGGCGGAGCGGGGCGGAGCGGGCGGAGCGGGGCGGAGCGGGCGGAGCGGGCGGAGCGGGGCGGAGCGGGGCGGAGCGGGGCGGAGCGGGGCGGAGCGGGGCGGAGCGGGCGGAGCGGGGCGGAGCGGGCGGAGCAGGGGCGGAGCAGGGCGGGGCGGGGCGGGGCGGGCGGAGCACTTGTTCTCGTTGGCGAATAAATGCCGAGCAGTGTTCTGCTCATTCGCTGATTGTCGGCGCACATCGTCCGCGCGGAGTTGGCGAGGGCGTGTGCGGAGGCGGGGGTGGAGGCGTTCGGAGGGAGGGGCAGGGGTGGATAGGGCGGATGCCGGCGCTCGGCGCCGCCTGAAATATGAGCCGCGCGAACGCGGCCGCCTCCGCCCCGCTGCCGCCCCCGCTCCCAGCCCCCGCCGCGCCAATCGCCGCTAATGGGCCGCCCCTTCGGGGGTAGCGCCAACAAATATCGGCGCACGTCGCGGGGAGTCGAGGCGGAGCAGAGTGGGGTGAGGGTGGGTGGAGGCGGAAGGCGGGTTCGGCACGGGGCAGATTCAGGACGGGACGGAGTCGGACGGAGCCGATTCGGAAGTGACAGATTCGGGACGAAGTGAGAACGGGCGGAGTCAGGACGCGGCGGAATAGCGACGGGGCGGAGTCGGGACGTGGACGTGTCGGGAATGGCAGATTCGGAATTGGGTGGACTCGGGACGGGGCCAAGCCGGGGCGGGGTGGAATCGGCACGGATCGGAGTCGTGACGCGTCGGAGCGGGACTGGGCGGCGTGCGGGGGGCTCGCTACAGAAATGGCGGGTGGGTAGAGTGAGGGGAGTCCGCGGAGGCGAGAAGCGAGGAGGGGAAAGGTCAGCGTGAAGGCCTGCTGAAGAGGGCTGCGTGTCGGCGGCCAGGGGTGGTGCATGCTCGGGAGCCAGATGATGCTCTCTGTTGCTAGACGGCAAAAGGGGGAACAGGAGCGCCGGCGATTCATTGTAATGGAAGAGTGAAACTAAGTCTCGGGGACCAGACGGCTTCCTCAACATAAACGTGTAAGTCAGCGTGTTTCCGACCTTTAATTGCATTTAGGATGAAGTATTAATTTCATATCGCGAGCTACCACTCAATGAAACTCTTTGCAATCGTAAACACCAAAATAATTATTCATTTTCCCTCCTTCTTTCAGATGGATCAACTGTGGACTACGTGAGTTAAATTAAAATAGTCCGCACGATAGGTGTTAAGCGCTTTGTGTATTAATCAACACACACACGCACACACGCACACACGCACGCACACACACACACACACACATATATATATATATATATATATATATATATATATATATATATATTGTAATTCGTCGTTATTTTGATTCCTTTAATCTTTTGTACTTTGAGCTAGATTTTGGGTAAGGTTTCCATCAGTTATTTGTTTTTAGATGATGCATTTTTAAGATATTGCTTGTCTTGTTTATACCTTAACGTTTGTTTGTGAGCGCTAGTCCGATCTTTGCATGAGGTAGGTTAGCCTTAACTCTTACTTATAAGTGATAATTAAAACCTAGTCATTTTGAATAATAGTGCTCAATGAATGTTCTTGTTTACGGTACAATTCCTCGTGTCATCTGCGTCTCATTTTATTCCCTTGACAGCATCAACAATTCAATTGTATTTTATTTATTATTATCATTATTACTATTATATATTAATCATGCTTCAATTATTGGAACATTATTTATAATAATTACACCGATTTGTCAAATTTGCAAGAGCAATATTGGCAGACATGAACAAATTCCTTCTTAAGATAATCAAGTAGACAACTAAATGGGGAAATGAACTGTTTGCATTATTTTGAACTTTAATTTGTATTGCTATTTTAGAACACCAGTAAAGTCTGTAATTTTTGGTGGGTCGCTGATCTTTCGTTTTCGCCTGAAATCACAATTTATTCTGAGGTTTCCAAATTGATTTTTTTTTCAATAATACCGGCTTATTTCTCTGTGAAAAGATTTTATATGGAAACTACTGTTTTGTGTTCTTTGTATGGTGATGAATCACTTAATGAATACTTCTAGTGTGGAAGTGACTTCACCAAAAAATGTTTTTTGGAAAGCGTTAGAATTGATAGGTGAAATTTAAGCTAACACACTAGTCATTAAGAGCAACACAGACCTAGAAATGCGTTTGCATTCACTTCAAAATTAAATTACCACTTATTTACTGATTCACCAATGATACAATGAATAGGGCCAAGAAAGTTTGTAGAATGTTTTCGCTGTTTAAAAAAATTATTTCGTGAAATAAAAGGCATTTCGTTTTAATAAGGAGGAGAGTTATAAGAGAGGAAATTTTGAAAATTGATTGAAGATGAAGGAGGAATGTATACTAATGAATTTATCAATTTCAAACCTTGAAGACCAGAAATTATTGCCCGAAAGGACAGAAAGTCTGGGTCAAAGTCAATTTTTTAGTGAATAAGAAAGTACGAAACAGTAAAAAGGTGCGAGGATGCTGAGAATTACAACACGTCATTAAAAGACATTGACACGTCTTGTATAAAATGCAAGCGAATGTTAAATCAATTAAACCATGCTGATTTCTACTGTATAAAAATATTATTTTCCACGTCGTGATAGCTTGTATTTATTGCCACAGTGCATGAATTTCAGCGGCGTATCCCATTACTTGAGCAATGTATTCTGATCCCAATCCGCCAATATTTGATTTCCATTGTATGCGAGTGATAGTGAGTCGTGTCACGCACCCAGTTTCATGCGCGTTCTAATGTGGCAAGTCCGATTCTCACGTTCCGGCACGAATCAGTTGGTGGGGGAAACGCGTACATCGTTCAAGGGAGAAAATATGTCGCTAGAGCGATGAGTAGGTCCGTGCCCTTTAAGCGCTTTTAGTCGCCTCGCGACCCGGACTGGGAGAGGAGAATGGGGGTAGGGCTTTGCGGAAACGTGCCCTTGAAATTCCATCTAAGCTAGGGTGGGGAGGAAAGAAATAACTATGAATAAGCTAATCAGTAAAGTATTCAACACCGGATCCGGTTCCTAATGCCAGCCCCTCGATTTTTCAGCTCTATAAAGAGCTGTTGGCTATTGGAAATGTACTAAAATTGCAAGACTGTAGCTCAGTCAAGTGGTTGTGTCTTCATCTTCACTAGTTTCCGAACAGTCGGCCCTTAGTGTGAACAGTGGAAACCACATTTTTAAGTGCTTATTTTTACTTGGCTGATTTCGCTAATTCATTGGGAAGTCTTCTACCATTACCTTCTTTTTACGGGGATGTTAGAAGCGCTTGATGTAGGACACCCTAATTTATTTGTGAAAATGTTATTAGCGTTTGGAATATAAACACGCTGGTGCCTATCCGAGCCTGCAAAGATTCCTAACGCGGGATCCCAATTTTTCGTCCTGTAAAATAAAATTAATACCAGTTAAGGGATTTGGCTCTCCGTATGTCTTAGAAGTCAAATAAGCTAGAGTCTACTCTGAAGCCTGTCAGTTCAAGATGGCAGGAAGAAGAAAGGGATCAAGAGACAATTTCAGATAATAATCCTAGAAAAACGAAAAGAGATAGAAGAAAATTCTAATGTTAAACAAAACGCGAAAGGAGGATTCCACCTCCAGCGACGAATTGAACATGTCCTCTGGCTCTTCCGAACGCAAGATGACGTTGCGTGTCACGTGGTTTGAAGGTATATAAGTGAGAGCACAAAGCGCGGGGTGGGTTTTGAGCTGAGTGAAAACCTCGTGCGAATGCACAAAACTGGCGCCCAGGGCGGTGCGGAGACGAGCGATGCTCGTGGGGTGACCAATGTGTTGGGACGTCGCTGTGGAATATCTTTTCACGGGTGACTGCGCTCACTGAGCTCTACGCTGTGTGCGTAACCTTGCTGAGAAGTGGCGAGGGCCACGAGTGAGGTAGATCTTGCATCGTTTAAGGATTGCTCCTGCAATCAATAACAATAACTGATCAAACTCTTTATTTGTAAATACTTAATTATTAGTCAACCTGTAAATATCTGAAGCTCGTGTCTGTGATTGCTGTTGTGTTCTCACGTCGTCACACAATTATGTACCAAACTTTATCCATCAAATTTATTTTTCCATTGAACTTTATCCAACTATTCAATTGATTTCATTCAACTGAACTATTAACGAGTCTCCACCAGAATAAAATTATTTGTAAAATGCAACGCATGACAGCTATAACAAGAAAATATATTAATATGACATTAATAACAACGAAAATACGCTATTAGCTGTGTTCTATAAATCTTGAAGTAACAAGGTCTTTCAAAATTAAATTTGATTAATTGTCGTTTACGGGTACGTCAACATTTATGGTAATTACTCCCGTTAATGTAGTCCCTTTTTACTGGGGGGATGGCAGTGGTTTACCCGCGCAAAATGGTGATATCCGTCTGCTCCAGTCTACATGTCGGCTTGCGGAGATTTCCTCTCAAGTGTCTCGCATGGGCACCACCTAGGCCGGAACAAGCTCTAACCTCCCGATTGTTTTTCCGACCTGCTTAGGCATTCACCTAAGCCGTTCCACAAGATTGATACTAATCGGAGAAATCACGGAAAACTACCGATCACAGCAGCTGGCCGCTAGAATTCTCTTCCAGGTAGCGAGTGAATCAGTCCCAGCTATGTCGCTAGTGTCCAGCATCCATCATCGTCGGAACTCGAACCCTAGAGCCCCTGTGTCAAAGTCACTCCACAGTCAACGGTAACGCTGAATCTGAGCTTAGTCTGCCGGTTTCAGAATAAAAACGTGCCTAGGATTTTTTTTCACTCTCATCCAGGATTCGACCCCGCAGTTCGACAACAGCGATACGTTAACCATTACCGCTTCGAAGCCCATGTGATTTGATACCGTACGCATTTCACTGCGCCCCGTTTGTGAGACTCCGAAAAAAATAGGAGCCGGAGCAACGCACCGCATGACGGACGCCAACCCACTGGAGCACAATGGCCATGTGGGGTGCAAAGCGCGCGCCTCAGCGTGCTCGTAGGCGACGGGACGGAGCCGGGGGCGAGACCGCGAGGAAGCAGGCGGAGCAGCGCGGGAGCGGGGCCGGATGGGGCGGGGCAGGCGGGGCAGACGTGCCGGGCAGTACGGGCGGGGCGGCGCGGGGTGGGCGGGGTGGGTGGGAGTGGGCGGGGATGGGAGGGGCGGGGATGGGAGTGGCGGGGACGGAGTGGCGGGGTGGGAGTGGCGGGACAGGAGTGGCGGGAATGGGAAGGGCGGGGATGGGAAGGGCGGGAATGGGAAGGGTGGGGATGGAAGGGCGGGGATGTGAGGGCCGGGATGGAAGGGGAGGGTGGGAGGAAGGGTCGGAGGAGGGGCAGTGAGGGGCGGTGAGGGGTGGGGAGGGCGGGAGGGGCGGTGAGGGGCGGGAGGGGCGGTGAGGGGGTGAGGGGCGGTGAGGGGCGGTGAGGGCGGTGAGGGGCGGTGAGGGCGGTGAGGGCGGTGAGGGGCGGTGAGGGGCGGTGAGGGGCGGTGAGGGGCAGTGAGGGCGTCGGGAGTGACGGGAGAGCGGGTTCGTGGCGGGCCGGACCAAGGGCAGCGGGGACGTGGAGGAGCTAGGGCGTGCGATCGATGCTGTCGTGCTGCAGCTGTTTGTTGCGCGGGCCGGCGCTGGCGGCTGCAGCGGCGGCGGGGCCGGACACCGCAATATTCCTTTATTTACACCGCCTCTAATTAAATATTGCCCCGCGCGCGCAAAAAAACGGGTTCCGTTATTCATGCAAAACGGCGGCGCGCGCCGCGGATACCCGATTGCCGGCTGCGCTTATGCACAGGGTGGCTCTGAAATAGCGCACCCGAGCGGAATAAAACATTGAGAGGGAAGAAGGCGGGGAGGGGATCTCATCGATTATTTTTAATTGGGGTATGTGAAGTACTAGAAGTCGAATAAAGGTGATAGTAACCCAAAAGCCGAGTTTGCAAAAGTGTAAGTAATTGCGAGCTCGTAACAGAAGCTCCACAAGTCGGATGGCCCTGGAATCCCTGCAGTGGTGGATTTTCCAAATCCGCCAAGCACATCTGAGCATCCTGGTCAGCTGCTGCCGCTGCCTCCATGCAAATTTGATTGATTGATTAACGGTGTTCAGCCTTCCAACTGCTAAGGACATGAGTGATAATCTAATGAATGTATTATAACGATAATGATATGAATGAAGAGATGAAAGACAGGATAATCGGAATGACAACAAGATCCTACCAAGAGCTCGCTTCTCCACATCAAATTCCTCATCAATTGGCCGGGGATAGAATGCGCCTTCCAGCGGTGAATGACGTATGTTTCAAAAGGCACATTGGCTGTCCTCATTGGTTGTTTCGAGTTTTCGTCCGACATATTGAGACATGTGCGTGAGCTGTAATGAGAACAACGGGTCATTCGCGATAATCTTTCGCTTCTTCATCCCATCCTTTGGAGTGGGTGACGAGACGAACGTTCATCTCAAATGGCCCATCCCTCATGATTTCGGTAGACTCTGACAGTTCTGCAAATACTGGCGGATGCTAGGCAAAGTCCGTCTCCCTTGTGCCTTGGAAAGAATTTGAGAGAAAACGGGAGAGGTGTCTCTGGGATCAACTGAGGTCACTGTAGTGTCTCTGACCGGAAAGTCCTAGGTTGGAATCCCGACGGTGGCAGGATTTTCGACACTAGCTTGTCTGCTAGGTCGAATTCAGTCGCTGTCACTGGAGGAGAGTTATAGCGGCCGGCTGCTCTCATCGGTAGTTTTCCGTGGTTTCTCCCATCAATACCACGAGAATGCCGGGGCAGTACCCTAACAAACGGGCCACAGACCGCGCGCAATCTTTCCGTCCTCTTCCTTGTCCTATACTCTCCCACTAACACACACTAACACTAACATGCCCCACACTATCACACATGCTGGGAGACTGGAGCATACCCGGGTAAGGCGGTGTCCCGTTGGTGGTAAATACCTGGTTGGGGAAAACTCCGCAAGCAAAAGGTAGGTCGGTATCGGAACTCGCCATCAAACAGGGGAAGAACTCCGCAACCTTTCGAAGAAGAACATACTCTACACGTACGGTACAAATGATCCTAGTAGTTGACGCGCCCGGAATCGCTAACAAGCTATCAACCAACCATGAGAGAGAAGAGATCCTGTGAGTAAGCAATCCTCGATAGCAATTGTGATAATTTGGTTTCGGATTCTTCTTACCCCATTCCCTTTGAGAAATAACAATCTCGTTCGTTGTCTTCAGGCGTTGTCGTCACGGACGTTGTCTTCAGGCGACGACATTCTTACAGCTCGCGTACATACATCAGGCAGTCAAACTTAATGATGCCATGTGGTAGTATTAAGGAAGTTTTCGTGGAAACTGTACAAGCTTGATAAGTTGACATGCTAGTGCATGTATTGTATGCGAATACTTTCTTGAACAGTTCGATCTCTTTCCTGTTGTAGGATGCTGACGCAGAAAAGAAAAACCTTCCGAGAAATCTCCAGTCGCTCCTAAACTTTCGTTGAAAGGTAGTACTTTAATAAGAAACAGTAGAATGACAAAGGGTAGAACTCGTCTGTGGTAAAAGCTACATCGTAAGGATATAATTGTTTTCGTTGAAATATGCGATGTGGCTTGAAGATGATGCATGAATAATTACCATCATTAGCATAAATACTGTTTCTGATTTGTTTTTCTTTACGTGAAGTCTTATGCTTTCATACTTTCGCGGTATCATTGATAGTAAACTTGATGATTTTCGAAGTGATAGGTACGCTTCTGTGTCGTTTATGGAATATGAGAATTTTGAAACATCACCAAAACAATGGTACATATTGCAGATCAGTTTGCTCTCTTTTAGAGAGCAAGAGTGTATTTTGGTACCCGGTGTTGTAGTGGCACATACATAAGGAAATCAGAGCAAACAATCCAAGACTTAAGAAACACATTCACCATTTAGATACAAGAAAACTCGACGTTTGGCTGCATACACTCTGCATGTATGGGAATGCCGGTACTAAATTTGAAGTGACAAAGGCACTATTCTCATCGCCGTTAGGTCGCACTAATTTGAAGTGCGGTGATCCATGTTTTAAATCAGACGTGTCAAAACGAGCCCGCACGATCTGCTTGCACAGTTAGGAAGCCCGTCGCTCCGTTGAGCACGGACAACATACCCTGAGTCCGTTCTGGTTCCTCCGCAATTTTCTGGAAGGAGTGGACACACGCTAGTTAAATGTGGTGAATGTGAGCGTAGAGGGCACAGAGTGGCTTCATACGAAAATAGGTTTGCTTGTGGTTTTCTATCAAATCGAAATTTAGTATATATTCTTTACTCCCTATTAATTTAGTTCATTTTTTACTATGTCTTGTTTAAACATTTTTGAGAAGGGAATCACTATGTTTTTATATAGCAAGTTCTTAGCTTGTTTTAAATAATTCTGTTAAATGTTCTATATAGCAACAATTTCAAATAATTGAAGTATCTCTTATGAGCGGAATGCTATTTTAACAGACAAGAATGTTGATACCTCCTGACCTGAACTAAATGTACAGGTTGAACAGTTATCCAGTTGAATGCATTGATTGCATTCTTAAGGAAATGCGATTACGAAATCAATACCATTTCGCTTCAAAATGTTCAAATTTACTCACAATTCTCAATTTGAAATATGATTAACGTATCAACATCATACGATTAACGTAAATACATCAATAGATATTTGTTTCTGTGGAGGAAATGGGATTTACTTTCATTTTAAGAGCAATAAGTATTAGCCGACTTCTTGAAAAGACTGCCATGGAGCAGGTATCTAGTGACGTACCGCCACCCCGGAGCTATTTGTCCAACCCATACTCGCGGAAGGTTTCTCTAAATGCAGTTCCTTGAATTTGATTGATTGGTGATTCAGGCGCGTCAACTACCGAGGTCATTACTCCCGTAAATATAGCATGCTTTTTCATCGATAGGTGACATTGAACTTCTCCTCCTGGATGGCGAGATCCTGCGCCGACCTACCATCGTTTAGCGGATTTCCCAACCAGGTATCTCCCAACCGGGTCCTGTAGGTCAGGGCCGTTGAAGTGGGCGGCTGCATTGGCGTGTCCTGTGCCACCGTCTCTCCGGGAAACCAGCGCGCCACCCTCTTTGCGGAGCCATTTCGACGGCATGGGAAACGCGGGCGAGATCGGATCTAATGTAGTGAAAGGCGAGTGACGCGACGGCAAGTGTGGCGGCGACAGCGATTGGTCGGCCCCAATTCTTGCGCCGGAGGGCATGGGCAGCGCTGCTCAAGGAACGGCAACATCGACCGCGCGCTTCAATTGTGAAACGGTGACGGACAACTTAATAAAGTGAGGTTAAAATTGACTGAAACAATGGCGCACTAATTTTCGGTACAATATGACAGCGTCAGTGATGACCAACATTTTTACAGGATTGTCATAAAACGTTTTGTCTCGCTATTTCTCAACGGTCAGTCTGAGTATAGAAAGTTCACCGCGACAAAAAAAATGCACTAGTGGCTGACACAAATGTTTTATCAGCAGGTGCCACAACCCTCATCTTTGACGTTCGTATCCTCTCCATGAGAATGTTGTCGTGTACCGCAAACGTGTGTGAGTTCCTTAGCAGCGTTTGAGGGTGTCAGTGGCCGCCAGCCGTGTGCGCTCGCGTGCGCTTGTCGAGCACGTCGCGACAGCAGTCGTCACCGCGGTCCGTCAGCGGAATGCGACACGCGCACGGGTGCCCGCGGCCCAAACGGAAGCGGTGCAGGCGGCGGCGGCGGCGGCGGCGGCGGCGGCGGCGGTGGCGGCGGCAGAGGCGGCGGCGGAGGCGGCGGCGGAGGCGGCGGCGGAGGCGGCGGCGGAGGCGGCGGCGGCGGAGGTGGCGGCGCGGAGGGGCGGCGTCGGAGGTGGCGGCGCGGAGGGGCGGCGGCGGAGGTGGCGGCGGAGGCGGCGGCGGAGGTGGCGGCGGAGGCGGCGGCGGAGGCGGCGGCGGAGGCGGCGGCGGAGGCGGGAACGAGAACGGTGCGTCCGCCGCCTCAATTACGCAGCGCGGAGAGGCGTCGGGCCGAGCGCGAGTCGCGTCCGCCCCTCTGTCTTGCCCCCCACCTTCCCGCCCCCCGCAGCGCTCGCCGCAGCGCGTCTAATGAGATTCCGACGCGGGCGGCGCGAGGCCGCGGATGGGGGCGGCGGCGACGCGGTCCACGAGGGGCTGCCTGCTTGTCAAGCGCCGGGTGCTGGATGCCCCGACGCTCCCCGATACCTCCCGATGCCCCGATGCTCCCCAACAACCCTGACGTCTCCCCGACGCTCCCCGACGCTCCCCGACGCTCCCCGACGCTCCCCGACGCTCCCCGACGCTCCCCGACGCTCCCCGACGCTCCCCGACGCTCCCCGACGCTCCCCGACGCTCCCACTCGTCTTACCTCTTCATCCATAACTCGATCCTGTTTGATGTTTGTTTATTTCTGTTGTTCTTTTCGTAGAGTAGGGTTTGGTTTGCAAACCGGCTGAAGTGTGCCTAAGATTAATTCGGGTGTCACGTAAAGTATTGATCACGAACAATTTGTTAGTATTAAAATATTAGTGATATATGAACGATTGGAAAGAGCATTAAACAAGGCACTTTTAGGAGCTGATGAGCTTTACGCTAACGTATTCCTATGTTAATTCCAGCATGAAATGTTCCTGATGCTGATGAATTGGAATCCTGCTCAACTCCTTCACGCGTTCAGCGGAACCAGACCAAAATTACAACTATTTGCTCATTATGCGACGTGTTGGTCCTTACATAGTGACATATGCGTTATATTAGATGGACCTTTTAAAATGGTTACTCAGTACCAAACTGTAATATTTTTAAAACCTTAGATAAAGCAAATGGAACTGATTACTAAGCCAAACTAGCGAATAATCAGAAACTTCAACATAGCTTATACAGCGTATTTCAATTCAATATATCTTTGAATTCCATAGATGATTCGTGATTTCTGTAAAATGCATTAGCAGCATCACAGCATTCACAGTTGAAGCTTTCCAAACCCAGACACAGGGAGTTCAATCACTGGTACTAATGGCTGCCCTCCGACACCAGCTAGATAGATGAGTTGTTGCCGACTGCTGCTTGAATGAAAATTTTCGAAGTTGTCTACTCAAATCACTCCAGATCCCTCTGATCAAGTCCAATCAACGCCAGATCAGTACATCAAACAAAGGACCGTGCACACGCGCGATCCTTCCTTCCCCCTTCTGTCCCCAACTGCCATTCTTCGAATCAGGTAATGAGTTGGTCCCGCAGCCCTCTTGATCTCGAATATTTGCAAACACATTCTACATCTGGAATGCAGCCATAAGCTCTAAGAAGTAAAAATTTTATATCATTGATTCAGATTTTTATACGACTCATGAAATTCTGAAGTATAAAAATCTGAATCAATGAGGAAAGAGAGGAGGGAAAATGGAAGACCAGAGCATTACTCAGCGTAATATAAAGTATCGAGTTCAAAAATATAATTCTGAAATGAACTCGCAGTGCTACGGAATGGCACAGACTTTCTCCTAGAAATGTTTTCTGATTTCCTAGGTCTGGACTGGCTTTACCGTCTTGCCCCATCCTCTTTCCAGCCAACGGCAGAATTCGACGTAACTACGAGAATTGTATGGCTAGCGTCGAAAATCGACCACTGTCGAGACTAGAAACTTAGCATCTCTCGGTCAGAAACTCTGCAGTGTCAATAGTATAACCGCTACCTTGCGTTTACTAGATGAATTACCACCACAAACTCCGATGCAACGAATTATACGCTTTATTGCTCTTACAATCATGAATTCTCTGTACCGCTCTTCGCAAATTAATGAGAAGAAATACGAGTCCACGACCATTTTGGGTACTTTCGAGCCTGAAAAATGTGCTCCGGAAGAGTTGCCTGCATCAACGGGAACGTAACGGAAACGCCATAGGAAAACCTCAAACGTTACGTTCAGCGACCACGTAGTTGTCTGAGTCATATGCCGAAGAACTCATTGCAAAACATTCGACAGTCGTAAATAGAATAAGAATGTTTAGAATATTCAGAATTTTTCCAATTGCGTGTTATAACTTGCCTGACGTTAATGAACAATTTAAAACAAAGTATACGTTAGTACCTACAACTCTTTCTTTTGTTTCACAAATACATTTGTGACTACTACTCTTTGATATCTGTTGAAAGTTTGAACAGTGTAGTAGTTGTTTAATAGCATATATGTTTAGATTTTGCTTGAATGCAATATTTCTCGTGTTATTGTGTAAAAGCCCTCGGTGTTAGAACTTAATTCGTACTCGACTTTTTCTGTGTTTCAGGTCGAAAAACGACCCCACTCTCTGTGTTGCAGATTAAAGATGACTATTAATTTCAATAATTAATTAGTTAATTTATGAATTAATTAACTTAACTTTCGTAAATTCCGTGGTATATTCAACGAATTCGGATGCCACCTTTCAAGCAAAATATTTCACTTGCTTGAATCACCTATTCGAAACTCCGAGAAAAGAGTAAAGTAAAGGAGGTGACAATACAAGTTCCTCTCAGCCATTTTAGCTGTAAAATCTCAATGATTTCTCCCAAAATACCGGTAAAATACCTTGATATATAGATATTTTTCCGGTATGGAAGGCGGATCAAGGTAAAATACCTCTAAAAATACCGGTATTTGACATCGTACACCGATATTTTTTAAGGTATTTCGAATAAGGGTATAATAGAGATAAGTTATTTCTATGTTGGTATATATACCATTACCGCTATAATTTCGGTATTTGGTCCCTGTTTTAAACTACCCTCGGTAAAATGAGAGGTCCGTGTGATATAGTGTACGTCGATGTACTCCGTGTATTTTGGACAGGCTTTGATCTTTGCTATCATCGCGCAGAGGTTTTGCTTGCCGCGCCCCGCGCCTCGCGCCCCGCCCCCCCCGCCTCGCGCCCCGCCCCCCGCGCGGTGAGGAAGACGCCGGGCTCCGTTCAGCGAGCACCCGAGGGCAAGAGCGCGCTCCGCCCGCAAAAAGCGCTGCTCCAAACTCGTTTAGATACCATCTTAACCCGCTTGTCTTCCCTTGGCATAACTGCCTCCCTTAATGTTCAGAGCTACATAATAGAATGTTTTGCTTTTGCGCGAAATCCCCTGCCTGCGTGCACCGACCGCTGTGCTTAGACTTCTCTCCCTCCTCCCCTCATCGCCTGTTTATTGTCCTCACCCTCACCCTCTGCCTCTTCATCCACCTTCGTTTCCTTCTTATTCTTTTCTTCTCCCTGCTCTCTTTCTCCCCTTTCACTTCTCTCTCCTCTCCCTCTCTTCCTCTTCCACCTCCTTACTCCTCTCCTCTCTCTCTCTCCTCTTCCCTCTTCCCTCTCCTCTTACCTCTTCCTCTCCTCTTCCTCTTCACAACCTCTCCCCCCCCCTCCTCCTCTTTACTACTCTTCCCTGTCCTCCCCCGCCCCCCCTCATCACTTTACTGTTTCTCCTCATCCTCCGCCTTTTGACCTTCCGCTCCCGTCTCCCCCCACTGTCCGCCCTCCGCGCGCGGTCGTCGTGTGGGTCGCGGAGGTGGGGGCCCCCTCGCTGCCTGGCGAGTGGGAGTTAGTGGCGTTGTTAGGGTGCTTCTTGCGGAACCTGGTTCTATTTCGTGTTTATCCTTTGGGAAACGGTTGGATTATCTCGAACTCGTGGGTCAGATGTGTTGCAATTTAACACGCTATATAAAATGGATCCAAAAAAGAAACCGCCAGCGAGATCCGATGAAGAATACGTACTGCAGTGAAGGTATACGTATGTTGGGTACTTCAAAAATGTATTTATGTGCGCACGTGTTCAGGCAGCCATCCTGCAGTCAGTCAGAAGAACGCCGACCATTATTTAAGTTCCTGAAGCTCACGAAACGTCACTGTCCGAAGCCGCTTCGACGCGTCTTTACCTTAATTTGGGGGACCATTGCCGTTATTATTGCCGTTACAATTAAAAGTACAACTATTGTTACCGTTAATATTACTATTTGCTATTGCCATTAATATTTTTGTTGTTGTTGGTGTTGATGAATCTCATAATGGGGTCTCCTAGCGTCTTTATACCACCAATTCTTGGGTATTCTCAGATTGGTGGTTTGGTATTGTCTTCCACTGAACGAATGGTGGTAGTGGCGGACATGAGGTGTGCACAATGCGATATGAATGATTCAGAACGAGATGATGTTCGTATGAGGCGCGTGGTGATGTGAGAAGCACTTCAACTCAGTTGCTGAGAGCCCTTGCGCACTACATGAAGATTATCCTAGGCAATGGGATTCTTTGGATTTTGACATTTCTGTCAATTATGTTGAGATGCTAATTTTATTCATAAATTAATTAAATATCATATGAATAGAAATGTAGTAAAGACAATACAATACAGTAACAGACAAGTAACAAACCAGCCAGAGTAACGTGGCAAGTTAAAAATTTGAGAAGAACTACCCAAGAGGAAAAGATTGGTTTGATGAATGACTTGAAGTATATAATAAGTTACTTTGGATATTAAAAGTTTTGATAAAATTAAGAAATAAAAAAATTAAAAAATTAATTCAATATTTAATGTAATAACATTTCAGTGAATCATGGCATGTAATATAGGTATTTACTGTTTGAGAATTAGTAGAGATGGGTAAATAAAAGAAAAAATCCGTGAATATGAACGACGCCTACTGCTGGTGTGGTCGTTCGTAAGGCGCCTGAATCTGGCGGAGAGCGTAGAGAGCGTGGCTGGGAGTGGGTGCCGCTGGCCGCTCCGCCCGATGAAGTCGCTGGCCAGCTGCGCACGCGCGAAATATGAGCGCCGATGACGGGCGCGCGGAAGGCCGCGCTTTACGACCCGCTCCGTGTACTTTTGCGGCGCGCCGGACGAATGTATTTTATTTTGAATGAAGCTTCCGAATTTATTTTGGTCACTTTTAAAACGCGTTGCTGTTCCCGCGTATTTATGCGCCTCGTAAATTGTGCGAGTTGCGAGCGCGCGAGGCCGCTAGCGCCGGCGGAAGGGCGTGGAGAATGGAGAGGAGTAGTGTGGAGAGTGTGTGGCGGTGTCGTATGGAGGGCGGCATGTGGAAGTAGTGAAGGGTACATAGTGTTGGATACGTAGTGGTGAGGTGTGGCGCACGGCTTGAAGCGTGACGCAGGGCGTGCCGCGTGGCATGGCTTGCCGCGTGCCGCGTGGCGTGGCGGGGCGCGTGAGGCGGCGGGGCGCGTGAGGCGGCGGGGCGCGTGAGGCGGCGGGCGTGTTAAATATCAAACTTGGCTGACCTCTTATTTAATGACAATTTATTTAATACGGTCGCCAGCTGTTGAAAACAGCACATTGATAACATTAATTTTCGCTACGTAATATGTAGCGAACTGACCATGCATTTGCCTAAGGAGATAATTATGCAAAGCTAACACAAAAGCTTCTAAGCTATCGAAATTCAGAAGATTGTCGTCACACTTGAACTTTTCAAATGGACGCACCAGGTTTTTAATGAAAAGGTATCACAACTTTATAGGATCTCAAATCAGGAGATATGACAATCAAATAACTTTCAATATAACACATTTATTAGATAAACAATTTTACATATATTAGTTTTCCTGATGCGCAGGTTGCAAAGCAGCTGCAGGAAAACAAAGCAGAATTACAATTTACAAGCAAGAATGAAGGACGGTCGAGGCCGTCTCACATAAACAAAGGCGCGCAAAAATGCGCCGACATACAGAATTAATGATTTCAGTCGACCTCTTGAAAGAACCCACTTTAGGGCGAGGAAGCTGAAAATTGAAACATAAACCTTGTAACAGAAAGGTGAACACTAACTTAGTAGCGCATCTACAACATCGCGCTAGCACATACAGAAATGCTGTCTTATAATCTACCTTTGAATGCCCACTTTAGGACGAGGTAGATAGAAACGTATATAAACAAATTTGCTGAAGAAGCCGTATTTAGGCCTTCTTTTCTCAAATAACATTCGTAATAAACAGAACTACGCATGAGCCATGGAACCAACTTTCGTAGGAGTGCATAGTACCAAAATTCTTGGAAATGGATTTCTTACTATACCTTTCGTAACCAGACAACATAGGAATGCAGCAAGTTTACGCATAAGCGAGGCGGTACATGAGCGCCCGCCCGCTGCTCCTGAACAAAACTGTTCCTAGACCGAGCGCCGACAGCGTGCCGCTACAAGGCAGCACGTGACCCCACCCGCGTGCCGGTGACAGCTGTAGCCCAGCCGACCTCTCGCCGGCTGCGGGCCGTGACGTTGCAACAAGGGCCGCGGTTCGGCTACCGCACGGGCCAAGCAAACGCCTTTACGTAGTCTCCCGTGTGCCGAATGCGGCCAAGCGCCGACTTATACTCAGCGGGAGCACCTTTCCATAAATTGCCAAAAGCGGCCAAGTGCCGTCTTACTTATGGCAGGAACTGCAACATTAACAACATTCATAAGTAAATGCGCAGTGAACATTAGCCGCACCTCCACACCAATCAGAGGTCAGCGACATACATAAACATAACATTTGTAGTGAACGAGCTGCAAACAACATAAACATTAGTAAATCATTAACATTTCAAAGTAAGAGTTCCATTTCCAAGTCCAAATCAACACATTAAATACATTTATGCACTCAATTTCATTAACACATTGTTTGGTTCAAAGGGAACCAACAAAAAAAAACAACCATGGCTCAGGCTTTACTGACGAAATGAGAAACAATATTATTTTAGTCTTCATAAATTGATCTGATCTATTGTAAGTAAACTAACATACTATTTCGGCAAGGAAAAATTAAAAACACTATTTACAACAAATACTATATACAGATTTGATATACATAACGACTCTGAAGGAGCCGGGCTCTATGAGAAGAATTAACAAAGCTACGCCACTGGACGCAGCTGAAATAACAAGAGAATGAGAGCGCTGTGCGCGAAAAACGCACGCTTTATATAGGGGTTAGTGAAGGGAAACAGCCATGAAGGGAGGGGTTACAACAGTGGGAGAATGGATCGATAATTTGGAACCTCTTTGCCAAAGAATACGTAAGGGTAGCGCCTGCAGGGTATGCGACCCTCTTGACACCTGTGTGATGCTAGCGAACCCTGTGAGTGTCTGCAAGCACTGTAGGTGCTGCTCAGAATATAGCTTGAAAATATTTCAAATTGACCAGAAAACATCAAATCTGAAGCTACAGAGGTGAATGAGGTGTCAAAAAGTCCTAAATTTGATGTAGATGCCGGATTTTGATAGAAGAATCCGGTAGGACAAGCGGTTCTCTTATAATAAACAAAAACCTGTTTTGAAATGAGAAAAATTGTTGCATAAAACATGAATTTTTTCTCAGATCACACTGAGGCAAAAACTTAGCTGTTACTAACAAAATCTCAGGTTTTCAAAACCTTCTCATGGCCATGAGATCACAGTTCAACTGTAAAGTATTACCTTTTAAGAAGTATTAAGGTTAAAAATATTATTCATATGGTACCATACTAAGCCTAATTATATAAATAAACCTTATAAATAATGGATGTGTTTTCTTCTCAGATGGTCTTCTAGGATGATTGATGGCTTCATTGAAGGCTTCACATCACAAAACACAGTGAACTGTAGGCACTTAAATTTCCAAATTTAACAGGGCGCGTGAGGCGGCGGGGCGCGTGAGGCGGCGGGGCGCGTGAGGCGGCGGGGCGCGTGAGGCGGCGGGGCGCGTGAGGCGGCGGGGATGTTATGCAATCCTGAGGTGAAGTGGCGGGGCATGCCCTGACGTGCCGTACCGTGGTTGGGGCGAGGGCCTGGATAGGGTCTGATGACGGAGCAGGCACGATGCCGGGGAACGGAGAGTGCGTTGCAGTTGGCATGAAGGGGTCCATAAAAAGGAGGAGTGGCGAGAGTTTTGAATTAGGGTCACTCGCCGTTTTGGGTGAACCAATTTCCCGCGGTGGGCTCCGTGCGTCTGGTCCTTATTTGCGTGAATTTTTGCAATACACACCGTGCTGACCAGTGACCGCGGAGATCTGCCGTGGGGCAATTTTTCTAGGAATGCTGACGGAAGGAAAACAATGGATTGTGCGTAATTATGTTTCGTGTAAAATTTGTTTATTTACTACGAGAGTATTTGTTGCTGGTCATGTTCATTTTTAAAACAATATTTGTATTTTATGTATGCAATTCAACCACATTATATATTTTAACATGCTCCTAAATAATAGAGTTTGAATAAACGCGCACCCAGGATTTTTTGTAAAGTGGGAGCGCGGGGGCTACTGGTTTTTGTAACTGCAGCCGTCTCGCAGAGGAATCCTATTTACGCGGGGAGTGATATTTTTCGTATTTTGTGTATTTTTAGTAATTCCTTAGAAAACGCTACCATCGGAAGTATTCTATGTATTCCTAAATAGCAAAATAAATATTCTATTCTATTCTACTATTTGATTCGTTATTAGCCTAAAATTTTGGTAAAAGTGCAATAGTACTTTATTTTGTAAGTGACTGAAATTGACTATTAACTCCAAGTGAGTTAATTATGTATGAGTGCGTTACGGCGAGTGTATAATTACTAATGGGCACATAATGATCTTTTAGCCACGTGTAATATACAATATTTTATGTTATCCGATTGTCTTTGCACTTTTTGAGCTTATTGACTTCTATTAGCTTTCGTAATGTTGAATGGTGTTGTATTGAATTCGGCGGTACATTGGAGGCCTTGGAATGTATATTTGAGTTGACAATCGCTGTCATGTGAGAAAATGGAAGATATTCCTTAAAGTATTAAAAGGGAAGTTGAGATATCTGTAGATTTGTACAAGAAGTGGAAGAGAGGAAGAAATATTAAGAACGTAAGGGAGGAGGTTTTTCAAGGAAACGCGATTTACTCCATGTTTATGACTACATTCAAGGAGAAATATTCAAGGAGTTCAGTGCCGAATAATAGCTTAAAACGTTGAGAGCAACAGAAATTTTTAAAAAAATTGTAAATTGAATACCCCAGCAACACTGGGTCTTCATCTAGTCACTAACAATTTAATTGCAAAGACACCGATGCACATGTAATTATTGATATTAACCTTACGTTTACGAAACAAGTTTCATGTGAATGTCTCTGCTGCTTGTCTGATAATTTCTTAGGTAATTGGAGACGAGCTAAATTAAAATCTGGAAGGTGAGAACATCGCTCGATCCTAAGGGTAGAGCAGGAGCAGAAGAGGGAAGGAAGGATTTCGTGCGATTCGTGGCTTGTTGTGGAGGATCCTGCTCCACCATTCGACTGGAAGAGTTGAAGAAAACAGCCGATTGGAGAAGTAATGAAATCTATTCTGGCATATCGTTATTCAATACATCGAGGATGTCGGCGACAAGGAATGTAGCTGGGATGTATAAAAAAATATATATCGGAGCTATATTGTTATATATCGCAGCTACCTTCCCTGTCGCCGTCTGCATCATTCCCGTTGTCACAGCAATCGCAGCTACTGGATCTATGAAATAAATTAGTCAGTGCATAGTAAACCATCAAAAATAGCAAACAAACAAATGCATGTATAAATGGAAAAAATGAATAAATAGATGAACGATTGAATGAATGAACGAACGATTGAATGAATGAATGTGTGAACGATTGAATGTGCGAACGATTGAATGTGCGAACGATTGAATGTGCGAACGATTGAATGTGCGAACGATTGAATGTGCGAACGATTGAATGTGTGAACGATTGAATGTGTAAAGATTAATGTAAAATGAATAAATGGATGAACGGATGAGCGGATGAACGGATGAACGAAAATGAATGAACGGATGAACGAACGAATGAATGAACGGATGAACGAACGAATGAATGAATGAACGAATGAATGGATGAATTGTTGTGAGAACATATTAGTTATTGTTGCCAGGCTGATAGGCATGGAGTTTTGAAAACAGTCTTTCGGGTCAACTTTTTGAAAAAAATGCTGACTAATAGCTTGGCGTATTGGAAACGGCTGGTCACGAAAAATGAACGGGTTACTTTTAGATTTGCAGGTGTTTTAAAGTACAGAAATATAGGCCTGTGGTCTTAGCAGTGAAAATGTACGTGCAGCTTTCCAGCCGCATTTCTGTGGGGTCGTTTCATGTGCGGGTCGCAGTAGGAAGCATGAAAGGAGAGAAAGCCTCTCATTCATGCATGGCTTATTAATTACATTAGATAGAGACTAGATTTAGCTGCAAGCACACAATCTGACGTGTCGTGGTCACAATCTGACATGCCAGATCATTCGACGGAAGATAAGATTGGTCGTGATATGGTGCTGACGCTGGTCTTATACATGTAGATGTACACTTCCCCATCAGTCGACAATGAGGCAATAAAGAGTAAGTTGGTCGTGATTGCTACCACTAATAATTATCATGTAAATGTAGATATTGAATAAACCTTCGAATTTTGTTACCAAAATATTTCTCCTTCAGCACACTGAGACAAGTGGGAGTTTTGGAATTAACAAAATCTCCCGAACATTAAAATAAACAAAAATCGTGACAAAAAGGCTTATCATGCATTTGAATTCCAGTATTCTCGATGGGTAAGTTCATTATGCGGAGAATTTAATCGAACATAATTAGTTCCTCTTTGTTTCTAATAAGATTCAAAAAGATCCCCACAAACCAAAAATATTAACTAAGCAAACAGTAAATAAGAATGTGAGATTCGTCTTCAGAAGCTTTCGCATGATACAAAGTAGCCGTTTTAATGTGCTGTCTATCAAACCGGAATATTATCGATTTTTCATAGTAATATTGTAACTACAAATCCAAAATTAAGCTTCTAAGATAAATCGATTAAAAATAATTTTTGTGTAATACATATTTATAATTAATATCATACCAAATGCCGTTTGGTAGCAGGTGCATCCTTATTTCGTAGGCAGTGCTCGCCATTTATTTTTATGAAATAATGCCCCGAAATTCAGTTTCATAATATCCCTTTTCATAAATTAAAAAAACTAAGAGACGTAAACAGTTTTTTCATATAACTTGAATATCGATCGATTAATAGAAATAAAATGAAGTTCTGGAAATCATATCGT
The DNA here is from genome assembly GCA_964035755.1 of Teleogryllus oceanicus. NCBI lineage: Eukaryota > Metazoa > Arthropoda > Insecta > Orthoptera > Gryllidae > Teleogryllus > Teleogryllus oceanicus. The sequence continues at coordinate 16,136,058 of CAXIVR010000001.1, read as the reverse complement.
GCATTCTTGACCAAAACAGGCTTTTTGTGTTACAACAGTATTCCGGAAATGCAACGGCATGCGCTTGCGTTGTGCCTGGCAACTCGTATTCACCGTGCGTTGCGGGACTGCGTTGCCCCTGGCGCGGCGGTCTATTCAATTAGCCGCTCTAACATTAGGCCATTTCGCGTTCCAAACGACGCGGAAACTGTTTTGAGAACAGCTGGTCATAATGAAATGGTGAATGTTCATCGAATTCATCGGTGAATGTCCAGATGGATGGGGGAGAACTGAAGCATTATGTTCCACTTAGCTCTTTCCTAAGCAGCGCATTTTCTGGTAGGTTTGCCCCAATTGTGCTACAATGCACAATGCCTTAGGATGCTGCGCTGCTAGCGGCGCGGCAATCAATTCAGCACGATGCCCCGACATTTCGTAATTTCTTCCACACTTTACTTTCTCGGGTACTAGAATATACTTATAATAGAGTTCCTAATGCTGTAAAATGCCGACGTCGACCTATCGATATTATTACCGGTTACATAGGTGTCTGGTGTCGAAAAAAAAAGGTTTTGGACATCTAACTGTCTGCCTATCTGTGATAAGCACTAGCCTCTAATTCGTACCCAAGATTTTCTCCGAAATGATATATTAACGATATCATATCTCGATATATCGTAAATCTTAATCGATCTGAACGATCTCTAGGACCTATGAATTTGAAACGATTCTTTTAATTTTTGAGAATACATCAAACCCTATGACATCTCCATAATTTTCTAATGGCTCTAATTTTTGTTTATTTTTTCAAAATAATAAAGTAAGTTTATAAAAATCGTAAAAATTATATTTTAGTAGAAAGATGGATCTTTTTAAACTATTGGACCAAATAGGATCAATCAATGAAGATATCAGGAATTATGATGTATAATTCATATAAGACATACATTTATTTATTGCTTTACGTTTCGTACATTTAGCATGTGCCTTTTCAAAAGCATTTGATGAGTAAAGCATTTGACAATCGGTTGGCAATAAACATAACATTCAAAAGCATCAAATGCTTTTGAAAAGGCACATGCTAAATGTGCGAAACGTAAAGCAATAAATAAATGTATATGTCTTATATGAATTATACATCATAATTCCTGATATCTTCGTTGATTGATCCTATTTGGTCCACTAGTTTAAAAAGATCCATCTTTCTACTATATAAAACAGGATCAACAGGAATAATTCAACCATTCTAAAAATTATATTTGCTATAAAACCTTAGATATTTTGTCAATTCCAAAAGTTTTTTTTCGAACCTCTCCTACCTTCGTTATACCTAACATTACTGAAGCGAGAAATTTCTTTTTACTGCAATCTGTGCCACAGCTTTAGCAATGTAAATCATAACCATAATTATTCTTTATACTAGTAGTCGTGCAATTTGAGCCTGAACGTGACAATTTTTAATTAGGTATTAGAACCACCTCAATAACGAGGTTGCGTCGTAGCCATTGAACTAAAGAGGATCTCCATCGTGTCGTGAATATCACCATATACCAATATACCATATCCGGAAATATAAGCTCTCAAATTCATATCACATTCCCAAAAATAATGTTTGCACATTAAGCACTCTTGCAGTGGCAAATACATGGCCAGTGAGGCAATCCCCATGTCAAGCGAGCAGGCATTCCCTATTTTTTCTGAAGTGGGGTTTAGAAATACTAGAAAATAGATCTCGAATGCTCTGTTTCATTTTAATCAAGACAGATTTGCACACGATAGCTGATACATTAAAACTACAGTTTGAAATATGATTATTAACATTTTACATAACATTTACTAATAATACGAAGAAGCCAGTGTTGTGTTAGAGCACCACTAATTTTATGTGCATCTCTCTCTTATTTTGTTGGGTTTTCATCATCATCTTAATCTTCTCTGTACTAAAAATATTTACAACCTGCTAATTTCTAACATTGAAACAAATTGCTGAGGATATGAATTTCCTTGATAGTTTATTTGGTTGATGTGTAGATGATAGAGTAGAAAAAAACAAAATTTGCTTTATGTAATAGAGAAATCATATTTACTGAACTATATTGATTATTTTCAGTATTTGTATCCCAGGGCCTAAATTTCCGAACGAAGAATGAAAATGTTTTCTCCGCCAACAGTGAAGTGGGTATATGCCGATACTTCTCTTCGCAAGCCCTCCAGCTCGAGATCAGGATACGTAAATTTCAGAGGACTAACATCAAAGGTATCAGAAATGTACAATGCATTCAGATAAGTGGACCATACCATTTTACCCTGATTTAGAAACAATTGCAGTGAAATGAATGACATCGTTTGCTCCGTTTTGATATTATAAACACGTCTAAAAATTCCGACCGTCCAAAAAAAAGTTTCTGTTCTGAAAAAAAAAATCCGGTTTTCATATGCTTGCAAAAGAGAAGCACGCGTTTCAGAGAAGGAGTTTCTATGTTTTGTGCATCATAAGAAGACAATGCGACCCATTCCATTGGGTTCCGAGGTTTTCATCACTTCTCTTTGTGCGCAATGCTGCGCAGAAAGAAAGCTTTCATGTCCTCTTGTTGACGCGTCGCGTTGGTTGGATGCAGCCACGAGGCGACAAGCAGAGCTCACGAGAGCGTGGCCGAGAGCCCGCGGCGGGACTTTCATCTTCAACTGCGGACGCCGCCATCTCGAGCATGAAGTGCTGCGCGCCGTGTGCAGGAACACTGCAGCCCCACTGCACTCTCCCGTCCCCCATGCCACTGCACTCTCCCGTTCGTCCGCGCTTCTCGCCTTTCCTTCCCCCCCATTACCATACGCAATCGTTGGTATCGTCTCCCAATCACCTCTTCCTGGTTTGCTCCGTCACCACTTGGTTCCATCACTACGAGCTCCTCTCACAATTTGCTCACCTTAGCTGCCACTCCCCTCGGCACTCTCTCTCTCCTCACCACTCGCTCTCCACACCACTCGCGTTCCTTACCACTCGTTCTCCTCACCATTCGCCCCTCACCATCTGCCTGTCCCACCATCTGCCTGTCTCACCATCTGCCTGTCTCACCATCTGCCTCCTCACCACTCACTCTCCTCACCACTCACTCTCCTCACCACTCACTGTCCTCACCACTCGCACTCCTCACCACTCACTCTCCTCACCACTCACTCTCCTCACCACTCACTCTCCTCACCACTCCCTCCTGTCACCAGTCACCTCACCAGTCCTCCACCTTACCAGTCACACCCCACACCAATCGATCCACCTATTAGTCGATGCTGGCGAATGTTCGAAAATAGACGGATATTCACATTGGAACTACGTATTCATTCAAACAATAATTATTTTACGTCAATAATGAGTACCTTTGGGTGGTGGGGACTACGAGAGCGAGCAGTGGAGCGTAATTGATGGATATCGCAAGGTTAATGAGTATGAAAATGAAACTGGAATAAAACTGATTACTGAGGCCAGTGACTCCGGCGCTGTCGTGGGCCTTTCTGCATCCCAAATGAAATAATATTACTGCAATTGTTGTGTTTTATTGTAGTTGTGATTGAGAATACAATCAATTCCTCGTTTAACATGATATAATTTAATCTATGAAGATTAAATCTGGAAAATAAATTAATCTATGAAAGATTAAAAAGAAAATGTTTATGAAAAATTGATTAGGTTGTGAATACGTAAAATAAAACTATTATTAATTTTAAATTTCGTCATAACTTCCACGCCGGTCATTACATATCGGATACGCCCAGTCCACATCCCCTGTCAGGCGGCACTTGTAGTAAATTCTTAAATATCTCTGTGTTTGAACTAAATTGTATTTGAGTACGTCCCCGAAAGTATTTCTTCAAACACATTAAATGTTATTTCCTTTTTGCCTGAAGAATCATGTAGACAATTGTATTTCTTATCAAAAGATAGTGTTTTTCTCCCATACGTTACACACAGTTTTTAACTATTTTTGTGTTGAATGAATAAATGAAACTGTGTTGGACAAAGATTCGTGTTGACTCAGTCGATGCCGTTACGACATTCGAAGATAACGTCGTTCATCACTTGAATTTCGCTTATAACGATCAATAAAATGTGGTCGAAAACAACATGGAAGGAATTGTATAATTGTTCACCGTTTTAAATATTCTGTGCTCAAGCGCTTCATTACACAGACATGTAAAATAAGAAAGTTGTCAGACGTAAAGTCTTGACTCGTGTTTCTCTATGTATAACGACGCGCTGAATCCGAATCTGAAGCCAGAATTGCGCCACCACACTCTAGTGGTTTTTAAAACGCGAAAACACAGAGTGAAAGTGGCTGAAAATAGGTAAATTGAAGGTAAATTGTAAATTTAGCGGAGTTTTTTCGAGATTAGAAAAAACAAACAGAATAGTGGTGGCGCAATTCTTTTTTTTTTAATTTATTTTCTTCCTGTTTGGCAGTTTTGTCTTTCAGGGGTTTGAACATTTTTTTATTTGTATTATATAACTTTTCTAAGCATTCACGTTTGAGCATACAACCTCGCACTTCTTGTATCTTACTACTAACTAATTTTATAGGATTTAATATTTAATGGTGATGATAAGGGGTGAAAGGACGAACACAAATACAACCATGTCCGAGGCGGGACTCGAACCGGGCCGACGGTAGCGCAATCCTGACATCAGATTGGGATTCAGCGTGTGGACATACATAGATTTACATGTGTCAAGCCTCGGGACTGGCAACTTTTGGATTCTGAAGACTATAATTCTACAAGGCACAAAAATCTAGTATTCGCATTGTTTTTCGCGATTTAAAAGAAACTGGAGGGTGGTGGGGCAATTCTGGGTTCACATTCGGATTCAGCGCGTCGTCATGTATAGAGAAACCAATGTCAAGTCGTAAGAACGGACAACTTTTTCTTATTTTGTGAGTCTGTGTTATTGGTAAAATGAATAAAGAATTAGACAGTAGATGTATGGGTATAATGGTACAATATAAGTATTAGAACACGTACTTGAAAATTGTATATATTTGATATTTTAAAATTATATATAAATCCTTCTCTCCAGAAACTTGAATGCAATTCTAATTTTTTCAAATTGTTAATTTTTTAATTGTTAGGTACATGAAGTAATGTCGTATTTTCTAAGTTGAAAGGTAAATGTCAAAAATCACCGTGGGCTATGCTCTCTCGATCAATTAACTTATGTCTGTGGTTACAATATTGGTGTGGTTTCCTGTAGAGATATATTATATATCTTTCCATACTCCCAAGCATATCGTACGTAATATAGTAGGTCATGTTGTAAGACAGAGAAATCTACAAGGGCTGAAGCCTGAAACGACTTTGTCAGGGAGAAAAACGGCGGCAGGATTGCATTAGATATTAACGCCCTGATTAAATGTATAAACATGTAACATCTTGTTGTCTGGAAAATACCATTTCCAACTTGAAATATTACGCGTAAAAAACTATGTAGTTACTATTCCTTTTAGTCTTAAATGCCACAGGAACATCCGTCTTCATTGTTCGTAATCTGAGAAATATCACAGACGTTATACACGACTCCTTGTAGAGATACAATGAATATTTTACTCATCTTACGTCTTCATTCCCGCATATTCTCAGCATTTGTCACAAAATTGATATTTCATTTTTCCTTTTCAGTGCCACTTTTCAATGTAATGAACCAACAAACCCACTTTATCTTCATATTTTGTACATATTTTCCCACACACAAGGCAGTAACTTTTTATTTTCGTTATAGTATTACTAAAACGGTTTGTGTGATTATGAAGATTTTCTTAGGTGGCTTCTATCTCTTACGTTACTATTCATATGTCTCTAATTCATGCTTGGGAGAAAATGTGTGTTTATTTTTCTTTTACTATTAGTCTTCTTTTGAACCGTCTTAACGTTTGTGGAAGCCTGGAAAAGCATTCTTGGAGAAATTGTTTGGGGGAAGTAAAAGCTGGCTCTCCAAATCCTTTGGAGTGTCGGGGATCTTGTGGCTTCTGTGCAAAGAGCCGCCTCTGGCTGTACTTCTAGATGCCGAGCACATCTTTTCTTTGTGGCTATTTTTCTTATGCTTTGCTTGTGGTCCGTTTGTTTCAGTTAGTGATATTTGAGATACCCAGCAGTTGTAAAGAAAAACGCAAAGGATATATTCACATGTACTCGTATATTTTGTAGGTGAATATAAAATATATGAGTATTTTATATTATCATATATGTAGTATGAATTTATGTAATGCTACAACAAAATCAAAGCGGAAATTTTTATGATCTTACAAGTTTTGGGAGACATTGACGCCGAAATAGTTACTTTTTCAAAAATTGTTCTCAGTGTATCTGTCTGCCTGTCTGTCTCTTCTCTCTGTCTCTGGTCTCTCTCTACTGCCACCTTTCTCTGTCTGTATCCTATCTGCGACTGTACGTGTTAGTCTGTTACCGACGGTGTGTATGTATCTCTGTTCGTGCGAGTCTCTGACAGTATATATATATATATATATATATATATATATATATATATATATATATATACATGTATATATACCGTTGTGTCTGTTAGACTGTCCAACCGTCTGTGAACCACGAAAGTATCTAAAACGTATCCAGAGATTTCTCCAAATTGGATATTTCATTATCGATCTGGCCAAAGACGAGGTCTTTCGGATTTGAAACGGCTCATTGAAGTTTTGGAAGTACCTAATGTAACCCCCAACAGGCCTTAGTACATTTTAAACATTTTCAAAAAAATTGCTCAAACATTTTATTGAAGATTTTGCACAAATAAATTAAATATTATATAGATATTATCAATATTAATCAATATTAGTCAATATTCATAAGACGATAATTGAGGCATCTCAAATTTAGAAAATTTCCAACGCACAAATTCTTTCGACTCTCTCTCACAAGTATATTATTTGAAGTTTTTTCTAAATGAAATCCATTCTTTAAAATTAGATATTTAAATGGTGTCACGTACAGTTGTTATTCAAATATGAGTTTTTGTGCATAATTGTAAGTGAATTCTGTCTAGGAAAATGAAATACTTTAACATTTTCAATAATACCTTCATCAGATAGTTTCCAAAACAATTCAATTCGTTTCCTTAAATATGTTGCTCGATTGGAGCAAAGTGCGTATATATATATATGGAATTGGTCCGATTTTCTTTACGCCTCTGAAATTTAGATAACTACAAAAAATGCAAAAAAACTCTTCAATGAATTCATTACAATATTTAATGAATCTTATACTGCAGAATTCTTGCCTGAGTACTTATAGTGGGAAAGGTAATAATTGACAAAGTACACGCAAAAATCATTCAACATCTTATTATCCTATTAAATATATTAAATACAATTTCCACAAATTATTTTCGAATATTCTAAACAAATATATATTTTAATCTTTCACAAAAATAGTTATAAAATCTTTGTCTTGCTTGCATTTTGCAAGGTTCGGATTTTTTCCTTTTTCCTACAGATGCCTGCTGCACACCTGAAATATAAAGATAATTTATTTAAACTTATTAATTTATTTAAACTGAAATTGAGTGTAACCCAATGGCAGAGAAAAAGAAAAGAAACGGCTATCATCTAAAGCCGCACTGAGTGTTTATACAATTAAGACCGTACTGCACTATCCTTCACTTTACTTTACTATAACACTAAAAACATTTCCTTCATTATTTCTCTACACTGCACGGCACCTCACTTCACTGTATAACATAATATTCTTAGTTAACTACCTCATAAACTTCGAAATACCCTAAATTAAATTTCCTAAACTGTTGAACGCTTCGAGGAAAGGGTTCAAAGGTTTTTGCAGGCAATGAATTCCAATCTCTTATCATTCGATTTGTGAAAGAGAATTTCCCGACATCCGTTCTCTGCGTTCTTAAATTTATTTTGTGCCTGTGATCCCCTCTACTGATGAACGTAGGAATATTTAGCCGCCGTTTAATTTCTTTCCAAGCTGGATGATCGCTATAAGCTTTATACAAAGCACAAAGTCTTGCCAATGTTCGTCTGTTTTCGAGTGAATCCCACCCTGCAGTTTTCTTGTTCCTGAAAGTAAATTTAGCTGTTCTACGCTGAATCCTTTCCAAATTCTTACACTGCATAATTTTGTGCGGATCTCAACAAATTGCTCCATATTCCATTATCGGCCGAACAAGCGATAAATAAGCAATTTCCTTCGCGTTTACTGTACTCTTAACTTTCTTTTTGGTAATAAATTGTGACATTCAATTGTAAATACGACAAGGTATAACATTTTCTGAATAGTCACTTGTCATAGACACGGCTGAAAATAATGCCACGGCTGAAAATAATGCCAGCGCTCAGGCTAGGAGCTCACAATGCACTAGTGCCAATGCACCTAAATGACATGACATATCGCGCATCCCAGCAACCTGGTTTTAACATGCTCCCGGTAAATGATTCACCAAAAGAATGAAAATAAAAGGCTAGGCGATCTCAGAAAAGTACAATAAAGGAATACACGAAATATCAGACGATTAATGCATTGCAATAATTCACGAGCATAAATTTGCCGTGGCTTGGATCTCACAGATATGTTGCGAGCACTCCCGGGTTGAGGTAACCACAACCGAGGAATAATGTATATTTAAATTAACAATTTAAACAATGTTAAAAAAGACAACTTTTATAATTGTATGAAGATCCGGCACGATTGGACAAAACGTCAGCTAAGAATTTGAAAACAAAAAATGAATTTGGAGTATTTTAATTCATCTTCGGGGTCTTACCTACTTAATATACGAGTGCAATGTAAGTTACAGGCAACTTCAAATAAAGTGTGACGACACATATGCTGTTGGAGTCAAATCGTCTTGGCCTCTGTTTACCCCGTCACATGTTCTTAATTATCAAATCGCTCATGGTGAGTTCTTGTAATTTTTAAGTGAAAATGCAAGTTTAGTTGGTTGGTTGTTAGTGATTCCGGGCACGTCAACTACAGAGGTTATTAGTACCGTAGTGAGTGCCTTTTTATCGAGATGTGGCGGTGATCGTCCCTCGCTAGATGGCGAGATCCGGCGCCAATCTACTGTCGGCAACCGGGGTTTCCCATTACCAGGTATCTCCCAACAGCAGGGCACCGCCCCAACCGGGACAAGCTCTAAACTCCCGACTGGTCTCCCAGCATGTGGGACTGGTCTCCCGGCATGGTGGGGCGGGGCGGGGCGAGAGCGGGGAGGGGCAGGGGCGGGCGGGCGTGGTGGGGCGGGGCGGGGCGGGGGAGGGGCGTAGGCGAGGGCGGGGCGGGGGCGGGAGGTGCGGGGCGGGGGCGGTGCGGGGCGGGGCGAGGCGAGGGCGGGGCGAGGGCGAGGGCGGGGCGGGGCGGGAGGGCGGGGCCGGGCGAGTGGAGGCAGGGCAGGGGCGGAAGGGGCGTGGTGGGGCGGGACGGGTCGGGGCAAGGCCGGGGCGAGACGGGGCGGGCGGGGCGGGGGAGGGCGAGGGCGAGGGCGAGGGCGAGGGCGGGGCGAGGCGAGGGCGGGGGCGAGGGCGAGGGCGGGGCGGGGCGGGAGGGCGGAGCGGCGAGGTGGGGGAAGGACAGGGGCGGGCGGGGCGTTGTGGGGCGGACGGGGCGGGGCGGGTGGGGCGGGGCGGGCGGGGCGGGGCGGGCGGGGCGGGGCGGGGCGGGCGGGGGCCGGGCCTGGCGAGGACGAGCGCTTAGCGCCTACTCCGCAAGCAAACTATGCGGCGCACCGCGTCTGCCTGGGGCGCGCAAGAAGCGTCGAAGTATGCACGCACCTCGCGCGCCTTTTTGTGCGGCGCGGAGGCGCGAATGGCGTCCCATGATTTACGCGCCGCGCCTGCCGCATAATTGTGACGCGGTAATGAATAGATGTTCTTGCGGGGGGCGGTGTCCTGGCCCGAGCGTGCGCGTCGCTGCTTCTGCCCGTGCCAGGGGCCCCGGCCTCCCGCGCGGATGCTCCGGCGTCGTGTTTAGGACACGCGTTAAAAACTGTTGTGCTTGTAGTTTTATTGTTTTTTGTTTCTTTAAAGGCCCCCCATACGCTTAACGACACCGTCCCGGATGGCAGTCATTCATTCCGGCACTGCCGGGATCGTCAGTGTCCCGCCTTATTCAAACTCACCCGTCTTGCTGCACCCTAAATGCGTTATTTACCGGGATGGGTGTTGATTTTGAATGATTGTTCCTGCGATTCCTGGTGATACGAAATGTCACATCACTTGATGAACGTATAGTGCGTGCGATTTGAACCCACATCTCATAGTAGTGGCTTTACAATCTACGCTCATGGCGGCATTTATAAAGTTATATATTTTGCTTTATGTTCGAGATGCGGGTGTTTCAACTTAATAACCTCTCTCCTCTGTTCATTCCTCTTCCGTGAAGTGCCTCTCAAAATTCGTGAATCAGTGAAGTTAAATTACATTCCTCGGTTATTTTGTATTTGCATTTTTATAAGCATTTTTAATATTTGCAATAAAAACAACTTTACAAAATCTGAAGTTGTTATTTCAATGCTTTCACCAGTTTCGTCAATGATTGATCTTGTATTAACTATTTATTTTTATATATTCCGCACGATGATGGTTCAAGGCTTTTCGTTTTTTATGGTTTTTCGTTCATAGAAATATTTTATTTTTGATTTTGTTTCTAACATGTAAAGTGATGTCCAAAACATTTCAATAAAATATATACTAAGATAAGATAAAGGGTGAATTAAAAAAAGGTAAAACGCAACTATCTATTCGTATTGAAGAATATATTTATTGCTTTGCCGCATGGAATTGGCAATGTATAAAATCTAATGAATACATATATAATATGTATGAGATGTAATATGTAATGACATACATATATAATATCTTTGTGCGTGCGTATGTGTGTGCGTGTACGCGCGTGCGTGTGCGTGCGTGTGTGTGTCTGTCTGACAGATACGTATGTAAATTTCATTGCAGGAGTGTGATGATTTAAAGTGGTTTCAGTTGGTCTATTTATAAATCCTTGACTATTCGACGACGCTTTGAGAATATTATTGCGTATGCTAAAATCCTTGTATGTAGCACTGGAATGATGAATTGCTAAGACAGTAGTGTCGTAGTAGTCTCGGACCGAAGGGTTGCGGGTTCGAGTCCTGCCTCGGACATTGTTGTATTTGTGTTCGTCCTGTCCCCCCTTATCATCAACGTATCGTTTCATCGTCATAGTCTCTTTTCCGCTGTATTGATGCGATGGAGAGACCATTTGGGATGAATACCAGAATACGAAAGTTTAGAACGCGGTAGAATGTAGGTATTGTAGTGGCTTAAAGGCCTTCGGCCTAGACACTTAGCATCAAGTTTTCTAATTTGTATGTAATAATTACCTATTAAATAAAAAAATTTAAAAAAAATTACCACCAATAGTGGTCATTAATGACCTAGATGTTGATGTGACCTTAAATAGCAAATATATAATAAAAAACTTAAAAAAATATAAATTTTTCGACCTTAGCATTTTCTGTAATATGATCGTATATTACGTACAGGGAAGTCATGTGAGATTTCTCCAAATTCTCTATACAATTCTTCACACGCAGTTGTTTTGAGAACAGGTTTATCGTCTAGCAAACTATAAAGTCTGCATCGAACCTCCTGTAGAAATTTAGTCCCAATTACATTTAATTTCACGTCAGAATTTGAAGTCATCTACGAAAAATAAAACTTCTATATTAAATATAGATGTTTTATCACTATCAACATTATAAAAAAATTGTAAATATGATCCATTGAGGAAACCCTAATTTAAGACTTGAATGAATTAAACCCTAGTTTTTCTATATTTATATGTTCAATAGCGCTCTCAAACTTCTCTTCGGTGACAACCAAACCACTGCATTGAAATTCTCACTATGCCAATTAACAAATTGATGTTAAGTCTATCGAATGCGTTGGATAAATCAGTGTATAAACCGCATGAATGGCATGAAATGCAATCGCATCAAGCTGACGCGTTCCTTGCGTGCGTAAAAAAACGACCATAGCTTTCACAGTAAACGAGGTATGCTGGACGTCTGCCACAGTTCCATGAGCAATCGCGTAGGATCCGCTGTGGCCTCCGGTCGCCCTCGCTGCCGCCGCCGTCTCGAAGACGCGGCCGGGTGGAGGCTCCATTTCAGGATTGTTTGTCGCTTCAGTGGCGACCGGGCGCCCTGACCATTAGTTGATGGAAACGCGGAGCGGCGTGTTGAGCGTGGCTTCCCTCGCCCCCGCCCCTCCCCCTCCCCCTCCCCCGCCTCTGCCCACGACCCCGTCTGCCACAACGCGTCCTCCCTCCCTCCCTCCCGCAGAGGCCTGCACGGCCATCTCCAGTGGATCGGCTGGCGGGAGGGGGACCACGACATTGGGTAGCGGGAGCGGCGGGGGTTGTGGTGATGGTGGCGACGAGGATGAGGTCTGCGGCGTGGTCGGAGAGAACGGAGAAGTTCTGGACGGCGGCGGTGTGGCGGCGTCAAGGGGGCGTGGGGGGGGGACCGCAGGGACGGCTGTGGTGATGATGGCTGCGTTGGGGGTAGTGATAAGATGGGTGCGGTGGTGATGGGGATAATGACGGCGGGGCGGCGGGGGTGTGGCGATGGTGGGGTGTCGACGGCGACGATGAGGATGAGGTCTGCGGTGTGATCGAGGAGGACAGCGAAGGTCTGGACGGCGTGGTGTTGGCGCTGGGTCAGCTGCAAAGAGGGGTAGTGATGAGATGAGGGCGGTGGGGGAGGTGGAGGGGACGGCGGCGGAAATGGGAGGCGTGGGTGGTGGGGCCGGCGGATTGGACGTGTGTCGCGCGGTGGGGCGCTGCCGGCTGCGATGGAAAAGGTAGAAACCGGGTAGCGACTCGTCTAGCATGTAGGTTATCATCGAGATGGGACAGCCCAAGTGGCTAGATGTCCAGCTTTAAACAAGCTTTAAAGAGGAAACGGATCTTATCTTACACACAAGATAATGTTGATTTTGCTGTGTAATGTTAGCCAAATAAGCTTAGAACCGTACTTTAACACGTTTAGTCACTGCACCAGTACATACGCAATTTAAACTGGCGTGAACAAGAAGTGATGGAGATTTTGCATTTTTATTATGATATATGTGAATAAGTTTAAAACTGGCATGATATGTAAGTCAGAAATCCGTCTTTCTTCCTCATACAGATAACTGTGCTATGATTTTTAGTGGAACTATTGGATTCTGCTCTTGAAAGCGCGGGCCCAGTAACCGCGAGGGCTCATCTTTTTCCTCGTTGCAGGTGAGCAGTTGGAGCCCCTGTCAGCGCGGAGAGGTGCCAGCAGAGGCCTCAGCGGGGGAGCGGGTGAGTCGCGCTCTCAACTATTGTGCATGGAACTCGGTAATTCCTGGCGCACGAAACAATGTTTCGTCGCATTGTTTGTATGTTATCTATCTTCAATGTATTGAAAATGCGGAGAGTTCTATAATGTATATTTTGCATTACAATTTTTCTAGCTATATTCTCTTTGCACTGGGAGCTTTCCCAAGTTTGAGTTGTCGCAAGGAACGCCGTTATTTGGTGTGGTTGGTTGGTTGGTTGGTTGGTTTCGTTTCCGGGCGCGTCAACTACGGAGGTCATTACCTCCATAAGTGTAGTGCATTTTTTCATCGGGAGGTGGCGGTAATCTTACCCCGCTGGATGGCGAGATCCGGCGCCGATTTACCGTCGGTTAGCGAGGATTTCCCAACCAGGTATCTCCCACCAGCGGGACACCGCCCAAGCCGCGACAAGCTCTAAGCTCCCGACTGACATCCCAGCATGTGTGGTAGTGTAGTGCATGTCAGTTCTGTGTAAGGGCGCGAGGATAGGACTGCTCGGGTATTCGCCTGTTGTTCGGAAACCACGGATAACTACCGATCAGAGCAGCCGATCTCTAGAATTCTCCTCCAGACAGCGACTGCATTTGACCTAGCTGTCAAACTAGAGTCGAAAATGTTGCCACTGTCGGGACTCGAACCTTGGGCCTCCCAGTCAGCCATGGTAGTGACATCAGTTGATGCACAGAGCCTCCTCTCTTTATTTAGTGTGACGAAGACTCATTTCGCAACGGTTTCCCCCTTTCAGTGAATATTAAGTTTAAAAACAAATTTCGTTAGCATATTTACATAGAGTCAGCTGTGTAAAAATTTTTTAAAAAGCCGACGACGTGCCCGGTAAACTTAATCAATCAGTTAAGGCGCTCACCCTTAACAATCTGAGCGTCCTGGGTCGGCTTGGAGCACTAGTGAGTACTAAGAGTCGTGAACTCTCGTGAAGTTTGAAAGGTTGTTCGCTAGACCGCATATCACTGGAGTGTCAAATATCTAGAAATTGTAGCGAAAGACGTTTCTGTTACGGTTAAGGTTCAAATATGGCTAACTCGTGATTTAGTCGGTTTTATTTATTTACTTATTTATTTATTTATTTTACGTCAGAAAAACAGTTAAAAACTGCGTATGACGTGCTATGGGGAAAAGTGAATTGTGTGCACATTTTCAAAATTCTGTGATCCCTACACTTACTCATATACAACTTAAATTTTGAATTTTTGAAAGGGGAAAAAAAAACAAAAACTCCCATGCAATAAAATCTATGTTCAAGGATAAACAAGCAATAAATTTTGAATTTTGAAATTTTGAAAAGAAGAAAAAAAAAAAAAAAACTCCCATGTAATAAAAGATAAATAAGCAATAAATTTTGAAAGGGAGAAAAAAAAACAAAAAAAACTCCCATGTAATGAAATCTATTGTCAAAGATAAATAAGCAATAAAATTTGGCTCTTATTACTTCCTGCCGCGACAACATGGAAACGATAATTTGAATAATTGTATTTCCCACTGAATTCTAGAAGACGTGCACAGAAAATGAAGTTACATTTATGTACAGAAGCAAAACAAGGGGCCATCTCAGCATTTGCTAATGGATCAGGAAACTGGACGAAAAACCTGTCGAGATGGGGTCATTGACCCTAGTACAATATTGTTACAGGTTGTTTATCTCATTTATACAGTCCAAATGGTAAATAATGCATTATGTATCATTGTTAAAATTAATGTTACTTTTCTTGTTATGCTCAGTATAGTCTCTAATTGTATAGAAACAGTTATGCAGCAGAAACGATTTCACTTGGGATTTAAACTTTTCTATTGAATTTAATCGTTTAATGTCATCTGGCAAAGTGTTGTAAAATAATGTACATGTATTGTATGTGAATTTTTGTAATGAGCTGTTGATACTGTCCCCTGATGAATATGATTTCTACGTCGAGTGTTATAGTAATAGACTTCTGCGTTTTCTGAAAAAATATTCCCGCCCTTGAGCAAGTCATTTTTTACAAAAACCACTGATTCGTAAATAAGAAGACACGGTAATGGTAGAATTCCTAGATTAATGAAGAGAGGCTTACATGAGTCACGTGGGTGGGATTTGGTTATTATTCGTACAATTCGTTTTTGTAATCTAAAAGTCTGGGAGCTATAAGATGTATTTCCCAGAATATTATGCCATATCTCAGGCGGGAATGAACATTCGCAAGTATACACAACGAGCAGTATGAAGGCTGACTGAATTTGCAAGAATTCTGAACGCGTAGCATAAAGAACTTAATTGTGTGTTCAGTTCATTTAAATGGACGTTCCATTTAAGGTTTGACTGAAGGTTACTGTTCACATTAACGAAAACGGTTGACTAAACTCCAAAATAGACCGAGCTTCAAATGCTACTTCATAGTTATGTGGACTGAAGTGCACATTAGCCAATACGAGGTGAGTATGAGAGATTATGCACGTTACGATGATGCAGTATAGCAAAGTTTACGTGATAAACCGGGGATGACTGGCGGTCAGATTTTTCTCAAATTAGTGAGAAAAGGTGTGTAGTTGAGAGAATTACATCATGAGTAGTAAATTTATATTTACATGATGCCTCCTAACACAGTCTCACGTCACTATATAATATAAATCTCTGTTGACGATTCACTCAGCTTTTACTAGCCAGTTTCTCCGAAATTCTGCCTTCGCAATTTACATAAAATCTTACAACATGAATCTGTACATTACAATTTCCAAGGCACTTTTTTGCCAAAACGCACTTTCTAACACACATGATACCTCATCTGACTACGTCTGCCCCTTGTACCTGATTTGCAAATTAGCTAGGTTGTTGTCCGATAGGTTTTATTACACCCAAACAAATATTTTACCAATTGTTGTGTAAAATGCTCCTTTGCATCTTTATTCAAAATTCAGCTTGTATATGGTCAACGTAAGAGTCTAAGAATTTATAAAAATGTGGACGGAAGTAACGTGTCCTCCCCATAGTACGTCATATACAATTTTTAACTGTTTTCGATATTGATATATTAATTTTTTCGTGTTTCCGGGCGCGTCAACTGCTTCGGTCATTAGCCCCGTTAGTGTAGCGCATGTTTTTCCTCGGGAGATGGCGCTGATCTACCCCCAATGAATGGTGAGATCCGGCGCCGACCTACCGTCGGCTAGTGGAATTTCCCCCTAACCAGGACTCTCCCACCAGTGGGGCACCGCCCCAGCCGGGACAAGCTCTATGCTCCCGACCAGTCTCCCGGAATATATGTTAGTGTAGTGCATGTTAGTGTGAGTGTGTCTGTGTAAGGGGAGAGGATAGGACAAGGAAGAGGAAGGACAGATCGCGCGCGGTCCGTGGCCCGTTTGGTAGGATACTGCTCCGGCATTCGCCTGGTGTTGGTCGGAGAAATCACGGAAAACTACCGATCAGAGCAGCCGGCCGCTAGAATTCTCCTCCAGACAGCAACTAAATTCGACCTAGCTGCAAAGCTAGTGTCGAAAATCCTGCCGCCGTCAGGACGCGAACCTAGGACCTCCCGGTCAGAGGCGTTGCAGTGACATCAGTTTATGCCCTGAGCTACCGCTACCGGTTTTTTGATATTAAATAAATAAAAAATAATATTTTCAGATTATTGTTGGAAGTGATCCATTCATCGTCATGCGTACAGTTTTGCCCGAAGCGTCTGAATTAAGCAGACAATTTGCGAATTAACCATCGTTTCTACTTCAGCCGTAACCTACCGATCAATCGTCATGGTACGGGCCAAGAAAAAGGTCTACGTGCGGAAGAATAGCAGTGGTGTGGTTGACTGCTCTGTTGCTCGGCACCGGCGCTTCATCGCCAACCAGTTAAACAAGAGGGTGCAGGGAGGGGGCGGGGCAGGAATGCGAGCCTGGCTGCCAAGCGAAGGCGGGGGCGGGGGCGGGGCCGGGGGGAGGCGCGGGCGACGGGCGACGGGCAACGGCGCGCCTGTGAATGATTGATCGCGAAACGTAATGAAGCGACGCTCAGCTAATCAGGCGCCTGATTAATTAGAGATACATCTACCGGCCGCCGAGGCGCTGGCGGGGCTGACTGCGCGGAGGAGGGGGAGGACAGGAGGGGAGGCGGCGAGGGCGGCGTAACGTTGGGGTCGGTGGGCACGGTGAGGCCGGGGTGAGGGATGAGAGACATAGGAGCGCTAGGAGGGGGGGGGGGGGAGCGTCAGGGTTCACGCGACGAAGTGAAGTAGGGGAAGATGAATGCGTTGGAGAAGAGCGGGGAAGATGACGGAGAGATGAGGGCTGAAAAGGGGGCGGGATTTTGTGGGAGCGGGGTCTAGGCAAGAACGGACAGGGAGCTGGCACGAGCCGAGCTAGCAGCGCAGAGGATTGGCCAGGAGACGAACGACCCAGGAGTATAGCGTGGCGGTAGTGGAACGGTGTGGGAGGGTTGCTAGGCTCGATTGATTGATTGGTTTCTCGGCACGTTAACTGCTACAGTCATTAGTCCATTAGAGTAGTGAATGTTTTATCCCGGGAGATGGCGGTGATTAATCATAAGATGCGGCGCTGAACTACTCATTGGCATGCAATGATTTCTTCCCCTAGATATTTCTCCCAGCAGGGCACCGACTCAGCCAGGCTCGAAGTTCTTGTCCGGTCTCCCAATACGTGTGCTAATGAAATGCGTCAAAGTGCGTGAAAGTGCGTGTAAGAATAGAGGATGAGACAATGAAGAGGCAATAAGGATCACGCGCGATCCGGTATGTTTGTAAGGATCGAAGAAACCACGAAAAACTATCGATCAGAGCAGCCGGCTGCCGGAGTTCTTTGCCATGCAGCGGGTGAATTTGACGCAACTCTTAAGGCACGAGCGCCTCTGACCGGAAGGTCCTAGGTTCGAGTCCTGACGGCGGCAGGATTTTCGACACTAGCTTTTCAGCTAGGACAAATTCAGTCGCTGTCTGGAGGAGAACCCTACCGGCCGGCTGCTCTGATCGGTAGTTTTCCGTGGTTTCTCCGATCAACACCAGGCGAATGTCGGAGCAGTACCCTACGAAACGGGCCACGGACCGCGCGCGATGTGTCCTTCCTCTTCCTTGGCCTATCCTCTCCGCTTACACACACACACACACACACTAACATGCATTACACTACCACATATTCCGAGAGACCGGTCTGGAGCTTAGAACTTGTCCCGGCTAGGGCGGTGCCCCGATGGTGGGAGAGTCCTGGTTAGGGGGAAACCTCACTAGCCGACTGTAGGTCGGCGCCGGATCTCGCCATCCAGTGGGGGAAGATCACCGCCATACCCCGAAAGAGACATGCACTACACTAACGGGACTAATAACCACAGAAGTTGACGCGCCCGGAAACACGAAAAAATCAATCTTAAGGCAGGAGTTGAGCGGGAGGGAGCGGGGTGGGGCGGGCGCGATGGGGTGCGGGCAGTGGGACGCGCCACGGGAACCGGGGGGTGGGAGAGGGGCACAGAGGGGTGATATCGCGTACGCCGTTGTAGTCGCCGGCCCCTCCCCCTCCCGCGCTGCCAGGGGCGGAGGCATTGTTTGGGCGTCACAGTAGTGATTCATTAACTTGGCGGACATTTCCCTTTCAAAAGGAATGTTATCTTCCTAACCGACGCGCGCTGCCTGCCAGCTGGCGTGTTCCAATGCTTCCGTTGAGATCGGTTACTCTGTAGTAGGCACTAACGGTAGAGTTAAACATTCACATCGGTAAGGCCAACGCACTGGCTCTCTGCTGGTCCCACAGTCTCACAGTACAGGTTCGCAAACTAGGGAACTCTCAATAACTAAAATATCACCTTTGGCACTACATATAAATATAATATTAATGTTCTAAGTACCATATATTAAACAAGAAAACTAGTGGCTCTAGTGGCGTTTCCTTTCAGGATACTCTACACATGGTAGTGATATTTTCCTTGTCTACTATAAGTGTTTGTGTTCTGAAATAGCAGTGTTGGTTGAAATGCAGGTATCTCGTCAAAATAAACATCACAACATTAATGGAATCGTAGCAGACGTCTAACTACGGTTTTTTATGCATTCTTGCATGTTATATTCTAGTGCTCTACCTGTAGCAAGTAGTATCATTCCTGATGATGAATGTGGTGTTGCCAATCGTGCATAAGCATGCGACGGGTGGACACTGATGGATATTTCTTAAGATTTCGCGGTTTTGACAATTTCCCTGAAAAGCGTCAGGAGCGTCAGGTACTCTCAATAAGCGACATTCCCCACAATGCTCCATGACTCTATATTGGAGTAGAGATCTGCATTATACAGAAGACCAATCGCCCGCGACCGACTGGTTTGAATGCCTTCTAGCAGCGAACGCTCCAGCGCACTCTGCAGTCGGTTGCCTCCGGTCGAGCGCTGGCAACCGATCGGGCACGGCATTCGATCGGGCACGGCTACCGACCATGCTCGCTCCCTGCACTGGTCGCGCACTGCGCGTCACCGAATTCCCTTACTTGGGGCCACTTCCTTGCCTGATAGAACGTTTTGCCAGTGTTTATTATATAAAACTTTCTGGTCATTGTTTAAATAAAAACTACAGATAACCATTTCCCTTTCACTAAATTTTTGTGGCTGTCACTGACGGTTTTAGGATGAGTCTAGGAATATTGAATTACTAAGTAATATAATCTCCTCAACAATTATTTGTATTTACTTCTTTATATGATTATTTTGCCGACCTGAATGGCCCAGGTGGCTAAGGGCGTGTACCGACTCAGCGCTTCTGAGCGAAGGGTCGCGTTTTCAAGTCCCACCTTGGTCATGGTTGTTTGTCTCTTGTCTGTCATGTATGTGTTGTCACGGCGGGCCTCGTATTATGCTGACCCCAGAACATAGGAGCCGGTAAGTGTGTTGGTGTCTTATGTATCGTCGAATATGTGTCCCATAGGGACGTAATGGTGTAACCGGCTGTTGGCTAGAGGAAAACCCTAGGAAAAACATCATTCTGTATTATGTAAGTAATTATGAAAAACCTCATCAGTCTCTTCTTTTTAAACATACTGCGCTGGTATGTAATTGATATGAGCTTTTACGTAACGCTTCTCATTTCTATTTGCAGAATATAATAAGATTTTTAATGTAAAAATTTTGTAATAAGTACTTTCTAACACGCCGTGTTTAAAACACACTTTTCGTACTTGTTTTCCGAGTGTGAAACAGATATTTCCTCATTGCAACTAGAAAATTATCCAGGCATTTATTTTCTATATTGTTCCTTACAATCTACAAAAAAGAAAGGAAAATAGAAAAAACGTTTTTACTTCGTTTTTTAAGAATATCTCGTTCTGACGCAGATAATAAAAAGGCCGAAATACAAATTGTAATCCTGTATATTATCTACAGTTTCTCAAAATTTTAACCTTTTATCTTGTAATTTGCACCCAACAGCTCAATATACATAAAGCAGTAATTTATAGTTTCTTATTTATTTTCTTAAAATTAAATTTTGTTTAATTAATTTTCGTAGATTTTATGTTTATTAGAAAAGATAAATAAAAAGCAAAATTGTAAAAATAATATTATAATCTATTGTAATTTCAGTGTGAATGTAATATAATAAATATATTTCAATTTCTTATATTTATATTAATCTAGAAGAGCTTCCTGCCGCGTGGGTCTTTCTACTACCTGCGCTAATCTCCTTCCCAGACGAGTCTGTTCACTAACTGTTGTGCTTTCCTTCGCTCATGGCGTCTTTCCAATTTGCGTCTGGAGTATTCAAGTCACCAGAAATTACTATAGGATGACAATCGACGTTTTCTATTTTCTCCGAAATGGCTTCTAATATTGCGTGATTTTTATTCGACGACCTATAGCAAGCAATAATTTCTAACACGTTGCCGAATAACTAATATCTAGTCCCATTATCTCAAATTCTGTACTGGACCAATGTTTCTTTATATCTATTGCATCCTTAACACAAATGAATATCTCCCTCGTCTCTACAATTTCTGTCCTCCTAAACGATCTGTAACTCGGAAGAAAAACTTCAGAGTTAGCTATCTCTTTCTCTAGCCATGATTCAGTTCCCATTAGTACATCAGGGACACATGCATCGACTAAATTGCAAACTTCGATGTCTCGAAAACTCATACTTGGGTCAAGGGTACACTCGTGACCCAATATCTGCAAAAACTCCCAACACTATTCTATAAATAGTGGCTCATAGTTCGACAAATCCAGATTTTTTAAAAATGTTGTTCTTATTCAAGTGAAACTTGCTTATATCTGGATTATGAGAATGTGTTTTAATTAAACTATCATTACATTTTTATAGTCCATTTCTGTTCGTTCATATCAGTCAAATGTTATGAAAGAAATACTAAAATACAATTTAGAACATTGATAAACATTGCTATGACTTTAACGTGTGAGAAGAATTCAAGCTACATGTTCCTGTCCTGAAATACAGTGGATCATCAGTCTTCCTTTAATAACAAGATGGACTAAATGCTTGGTCTAATGGGAGTCATTGACAGAGGGTCACTTATAAATCCAAAATTTAGTATAACTGGAACCATTATCAGGGGAACAATAAACAAATTTCTAGTGATACATGGGCGCATGTGCTCCTTCCTCTCTAATTCAGTGCTTCCAGGCAATACATCATCTGTGCAGTTCCACTCCTTTTCCAAGCGATGGGTCCCCACGAAACGAACTTCTCTCGGCCGCCTGGGGTCCCAAAAAGACCAGCCGTTTCCGCTCGTAGCCCCACCCTCCGCCTCGATCATCTTCCGCCTCACCCAACTCCATCCCTCTCCGCCGCGTCCCTCACCACCCACCTCTGTATCCACTCCGCCTCTCTCCCCACAGTCCAGCCGTATTCCACCCGCCCTTTCCTCCTCCGCCACGCGGTTTCATGCAAAGGAAAGAGTCGGCCGCCAAGTGGCGCGCGCCGCCCGCTCTCTCCCCCTCCCCCTACCGCCCCTCTCGAACTTCCGGTCCCGGCTGGGGGCGTGCAATACGCGTAATAAAGTTTTTACGCGGCCGCTGTTTTTTTGTTTTTAATCTCTCGCAAAGCGCATTTTTATCTGTGAAATATACCCTGTATACAAAGGCGCGCGGGGCGGTCGCCGACCCCCTCTCCCACACACCCTGGGGAGAGGGAGGGCTTTGTACGAATGCCAGCGCAAATCCCTGCACGGGGCCGGTGGCGGGAGATCGGGGGCTGGACCGGGGCGCCGGGACGACGCGGGCGCGGGGGCGGTGGCGGCTCTCGCGAAAAAATGGAACAAAAAACAATCGAGCAAACATGCGAAAAGGCTGCCTTGCGCGTTCCGCCGGCGTCGAGCGCTGGTGCCTGCGTTCCCCACCGTCCCTGCCCCCGCCCCGCACCCGCGGCGCCGCGCTGTACGCGGCGGAGCGCGGCTTCCGACCCCGCGCCTCGAGCACCACGCCCCCTGCTCCTCCGCCTTGCCGCGCCACCACGCCCACGTTCCAACTCCCCTCTCCTCCCACTCCTCTCTCCCCAACTCCTCTTTCCCCAACTCCTCTCTCCCCAAATCCTCTCTCCCCAACTCCTCTCTCCCCAACTCCTCTCTTCCCAACTCCTCTCTCCCCAACTCCTCTCTCCCCCAAGTCCTCTCTCCCAAGTCCTCTGTCCCCCAAGTCCCCTCTCCCCAAGTCCCCTCTCCCCAAGTCCCCTCTCCCCAAGTCCTCTCTCCCCAAGTCCTCTCTCCCCAAGTCCTCTCTCCCCAAGTCCTCTCTCCCCAAGTCCTCTCTCCCCAAGTCCTCTCTTCCCTAATTCTTCTATCCCCAAGTCCTCCCTCCCCAAGTCCTCCTCCCCCAAGTCCTCCCTCCCCAAGTCCTCCCTCCCCAAGTCCTCCCTCCCCAAGTTCTCCCTCTTTCCGCACTCCCCCCGACGCCTCTCATCCCTTTCGTCCCCCTTGAACTCTTTCCCTGTGGCCTACGCGCTGTCTCCTGGCCGTCACCCCTCACCTCTCCTCCCCCACCCTCCGCTCACATCCTGCGCTTCCCTCTGCATCACGCTCGTGGCTCGAGCCACGCCCCCTCCGGACCTGCGCGCTTCCAAAACTCCTCCGCCACGCATGGGCCCCATGTGACCTCGTCCTGATATTTAAGCCTCTGCAGGTCGAGTCGTTTACTGGTGTTAGTTTTCGAGTTCGTGCTTGTGTTTCCGAATCAAAAAAGACGGTCCTTCCCAGGACCTATTTGTACACATTTTGTTAAATGAATTTTTTTGTTGCGTGATGCGGTGCTATAGGAATTAACTCATTTCGTCTGCTACCTTGGCGTATTCGAATGTTTAACGTTAATTACTTACTAAACGAAACCACAAAGAGTATCGAAATTATAAGTAGGCTTCTGATATCAATAACATCATGGTAATAATGCAATGATTTGGACCGACGAGTATCGAAATGTGATGCAATTGCAGTCAGGGAACACCAGATAATCTACAATATACCTGAAGGGGATCAATTTTGTTCCTCTACAAATTCCTCCTGTTTTTCGCAGGATTTGAATCCTTGTTTTCACAACTGAAAGAGGAGCTGCTTTATCACTTGCAACTGGACTGGATTGCAAGGGCCGATATAAGGGGGTATAAAGTTCACTGAGTCTGAAAAGCGAGAGGAGAGGGTAAGAGGGATCAAAGTTGAGAGACTATGTTGCATGTAACGTGCATTGCATAGAGCTGGCTCACGATTGGTCTTGAAGTTTTCCTCGTTTTCATTCATTCTTATTCTACAAATAATCAGTGCTTTTTATCCTAGCAATCACACTTGTTAATAATCTTTTTTCATCTTTAATCCGGTGACGAGCATGATAAGCAATACATAACTGAACTCAAAATAAGAAAGCTCAACGAAAGCCTGTACAAGATGGTTCATAAAGACATAAAGAGGGGTATGTTGCGCAGGGAACATATTACTCAAAGACGCAGGGATTTGCCCTTCATCGCTCCTCCCGCAGGGTTCAGGTTCCTATCCCGGGCGATCCATATGAAAGCGTACCCGGCACTTCAGCCCTCCGCCGCATCATCACCACGCTAAAGTATAATACACGATTACGTGGACACATAAAGGGCATAGGACTTCCTTTCCCTGCAAGCTGCGAACCACGATATCGGAGAAAGAGACAGGGTGGAGTGCAGCTATTTAAAGTACATCCGCCCTGTCTTCCACCAGTCGGGGGATGAAGGTCGCCTTTATTCTGGGGCGGTAACGTTTCATGGTTACTGCTCTCGTAAATACTCGGTTTGTTGGTTGGTTGTGTGCGTGTCAACTACTGAAGGGCATTAGTCCCGGAAGAGTAGTGCATACATTTCCTCGGTAGGTGGCGTTGATCCCGCTGAATGGCGAGATCCAGCGCCGACCTACCCTCAATTAGCGGGGTTCCCCTCAACCTGATATCTCCCACCAGCCGGGCATCGCTCCAGTCCGGACAAGCTCTAAGCTCCCGACCGGTCTCTCGTCATGTGTGAAAGTATAGTGCATGTTAGTGTAAGTGTGTATAAGTGGTGAGGATAGAAGGAACAAGAAGGGAAGATCGCAAGCGGTCCGTGGCCCGATCGTTAGGGTACTGCTCCAACATTCGCGTGGTGTTGATCGGAAAAACCACGGAAAACTACCGGTCAGGGCAGCCGGCCTTTAGAATTCTCCTTTAAATAGCGACTGAATTCGGCCTAGCTGACAAGCTAGGATATCCCGGTCACTAACACTGCAGTGACATCAGTTGATGCTCTGAGCCACCTCTTCCGGTGTAAATACTCGGACGTGCATCTACATTTAATACGACCATCTTCTGTTGATACCGAACCACAAACAATAGCTAATTCACATCAACACACTCGCGGAGGTGAGCTTCATTTTCAGCAAAGCAAAGAGTCAGCTCCCAAATCATGCCAAAGATCTAGTGCCTCGGGTATGGCTGGATTCATTCACAAATCCGTTAATCCACAAATCCTGGGCGATCCATGCGAAAGCGTACCCATGAAATCTTTCATCCGTTTTCAGGTCCGACCGTATTGCTTAGACAGTGGGGTCAAAATGAATATGTAGCTTAGCGAGGCCCCTCTGGAGTGTAGTTTCGTGGTTAAATGTTTAATTAGTGCATAGCCATTTTATAGTAAATATGTATTTTAAATATATCAGTTGGCAACTTTGTCCAATTCTGAATTGCTTGAAAAGTATCAATACAAAATACAATTTGTTTCAATACAAAATTAACCTATATTGCCGTCAGTCTGATGAATCAAGACAATAAGAATTCATATATCTGTCGGAAAGAGTATAATAATTAAGATAGTTGTGCTCGCAGCACCAATATACTAGAAAGTGCATTAAAACCATCAAACTTGTTTTTCGTGATTTTCCAGAATATCTAAGACAAAACGGCTGTCTTCTGCCAATGATTTTGACTACTGAAGAGAAGCCGAATGAGCTATTGAGCTGTCGGTGCCGTAAGTCACCAGAAACATCTTTCGATTCCTTAAAAAACATGTTTTTAAGGACGGTTCTAAAATCTTTCTGAATGGATCAGAAAAAAATATTAGTTTGCGAAGAGGACTGTTTGACTGAGACGCCTCGAATGACACATTTGTGTCGATTTGTGGACCGGAAGTGGTCGAACCGTGAATGATGGACGGACCGACGCCAGCTACTACTGTACAAAGGTAAATTTTCGGCGGCGGTGGGAGGCGAGCCAGACGGAGGATCGAGGGGGTCCTGGACTGCAGTGAATTCTCAGCTGCAGGTTCTTGGGGGCGTTGTGTTGCGCGTCGTTCAACGCCCCCGCCTCCTCTGGAGGAGTCCCTCAGCGGCAGCGGCAGCGACACCGCCGCGCCTTGTCTCGTCCTTGCACTGCTCGTCACCGTGTCCCGCCCCGGCGCAGTACACAGTGCACCGCCCGGCGCCCCGCGCCCCACCCTGCGCCCAGCCCCGCCCCACGCCCCACCCGCGCCCGCCCCGCCCCGCGCCCGCGCCCGATCCCCGCCCGCCACCCAGGCCCCACCCTCGCGCCCGGCCTCCACTCCGCCCCCGGCGCCTCCCCCGCCCCGCGCCGTTTAGCGCCGCTTCGCGCCCGCCCCCCGCCCCTCCCTTGCCCCTCCCCCCGCCCTCCCGCCCCTCCGCCCATCCCCCCATCCCCGCCCTCCCCGCCCTCCTCCTCCCCGCCCATCCCGCCATCCCGCCCATCCCGCCCATCCCGCCCATCCCGCCCTCCCTGCACCCCTGCCCACCGCCCTCCCGCCTCTCCGCCCCGCGCCCCGCCCGCTCCCCACCCTCGCTCGCCCCGCGCCGCCCCGCGCCCGCTCGCCCCGCGCCCCGACGCCTGCCCGACGACGCCCGCCCGCCCCGCACCCTCCCCGCCTGCGCCGCCCTCGCGACCCGCCAACACGCCCTGCCGCCGTCCCGCCTTCGTCCTCGCCGCGCACTCTGCCGCGTGTCGCAATCCGCTTACGCAGACTGTCGCGCCTCGACGCCTCTGAATTATTAGGGAATACGGCCGCTCCTGCCGTCTCAGCGACAGATTCCCCGTCCTCATCCTCACCCCTTTGACGCCCGGCTCCTCTTCTCCGCGTGCTCCGAATTCCTCGTTCCTGTCGCGGTCCTCGACTCCCTACTACTTCATTGTTTCCTTTTCATGTTTTTTCTTATCTTCTACTTGTGACTGCCGCCTGATATTTATTGCGATCGCGTCCTTGACTTTCGGCAAGCCATGGCTTCATTTCTGATGCGCCTCGTCACCCTGCTTCCGAGCCTGTGTTCCAGTGGATCATCTTGTTGCGCTGCCAAATGAATCTTATCGTCTGTTAGCAGATATGCAATCAAGAACAGTTGCGAATACTTGATATTGTTCTTGATTTTGAAGACGGGCGTTTCTAGGATGAGTGGTGCGTGAAATAGAAGCAAACACAAAAGTAAGAAAAATGAAGTGTAATCACGATAAGTTAATATTGTGACCTCGATAAGAAATACGATGCGTTGAAAACTCCAGTCTTTTAGGATAGTAAGTGATTTTCTGTTAATGGGTTGTTCATTATATTTGAAAAATTTAAATTTCTTGTATTTTGAGAATTAAGTTGACCTCTGTGTCATTTTCAGATGCCGAGGAAATTAGAAAACACATCACTGGTTAGTAAAAAAAGAGAATTGCCCGCGCACAGAATTGACCATTTTAGTGAAATAGTTTATCAACCCAATATCAGATGACACGAGGTACTATATCACAACTAAACTTTGTGACGATACCAGGTAGGCCACTTGTTCTCAGTAAATTTATTTGTAAGGGACAGGTGTTCTTTCTCGTGAATGGTCTCGGGGTTATTAATCAAACACCACTGTTCCGTGAACAAAATAAACTGAACTATTTATTAATCTCTATACAAATCACTAATGATACAATATCTATGGTGGTCTCTACCCTTTTCTTTCATATAACCCAGAATCACTGTTAGTCTCGATCTTATCGATCGAAGAAATATTTACCGTTACTTCTTCCACTACGAGCGTCGGCGGCTTCAGGGACCCTCAGGTTGCCTCGCCTCCTTCGCTGCTTGCCGGGGTCGTTTCACTTGGGACCAGCGAGGTGAGGCGCTGCGCTTCCGAAGTACGTCTCCTTTCCAATTCTCCGATCCTCTGACGTCTTTTGATCTGTGTTACTCCAAATAGCAGCTATCACTTTGGCAATATGTCCGATCGACTATTGATTGTTATCACGCACAAATTGTCCGTCAATTAATCTTTCTGCACTCGTTCGTTCGCGATACTGTTTGCTTTTCGATCGCGGCAGCCCCGATACGTCCTTCCTCGCCGGCGGCAGACGACTGACTCCTGCGGCCTCGTTCCACGGTCGGAACCGACGACACCTCGCCGCCCGTAACCGTTTCTTGGCTGCGAGTGCCTCTGTAACCGATTCTGCCGTGTTCTTGCTTAATGCCTCGCCGTTTCTTGGGTGAAAGCGGTGCGTTTCATTACTCTCTCCCCTTTTTTGTGGATTTTCTCCGAAAATTCAATGACTTAATGGTCTATTCTTGTCCATTGCCTTCTCTTGTTGGGCAAGGTCTTAAATTGTAAAAATTATAATGTCCACCACTTCTCTGTTGTCGTTGACTAGTTTAGCCACGTTTGGGTTTGTTACCTGTTCAATGATGTACGGCCCTCTATAATGGAAAAAATTTTGTATAACCTTAGTTTAGGGTTGGAAACTTTGGGGACACGCAACAATACTATCTGCCCTCGTGAAACTCATATGTTTTCTTCTTTGACTTTGCCTTCCTGTGCTGGGCTTCCAGTACTTCTATCTAGTCAACCTGTTGTTTCAGTCTTTCTTCTATCCCTCCTCCGATAATCACGCCCGTACATATTTCTAATCCCTCTTCCATTCCCATGTCCATCTCGATTCTCTGGCTTCCTAGTTCTACACTCGTGGTCGAGATCAATAATCGCGCGTCGTTCGGATAAAAATCTGTCCCTATAATCATCGGATACAACAACTTCTTTACATAGAGCTACCACTTCGTACTTCTGATCGCCAATTTCAGCATTAAACATTATTTGTTTCGTGATAGGGCTTGACTTCTTCTGAGTGGCTCCTATCACGTACGCCCTATTCATGGGCAAGCACATTCACTGCTTTCCTTTCGCAATCAACTCATTATAAAATTCCTCTGATATAACTGTTGTAGTACATCCAGTATCAACCAGTGCTTCCGTTACCACCTTCGCATTCTACTTTGATCGTGGACATTTCTCATGCGAACTTCCGAACTTTTTCTCTGCCACGGTTGTGATTCATAGGACACCTGACTGAATCGTATTGATAGGACCACATTCAGCTCTTCTTCCCTTGTGTCCGTCATGGGTCCCCTGTCATCACGGACTCTATCTGTTTAAAGATGTTCCTGTCCTCCACTTGGACCAGGCCGTGTTGATTGATTGGGCGCACCTCAGTTCGTTCCTCTCTCTTCCTCGACGGTTTGGTCTTGTCCACCACTCCGGTCTTTGGTTACTCGGTTCCGATTGCCACCGGCTTCCTGTCTCGTGTCGCGTCCACTGGTTGCCTGCCCACCACCATTCCCTTGTCATTGACTGGTTCCGTTCTTACCACGTTCACGTTTCCTTCCTCTTATTCTTAGGGTTTGGCAAATGTTAAATCATATCCTCTAATGCGTTCATAAAGCTCTAAATTGGTATGGTTGGAACTTCGCAAATTATTTGGATCGACAGGAAACTGACGTTCAATAAACACATAATTTCTGATCATTCATTGGGGACGTAATGTCCTACAATCTCAACACGTTGCGTCGCATATTCCGAGAGTTCCCATCGACTGAGTATAATACCATTCATTAGATTTAACTTCACATTCATTTGAATCTCATCGTTCCAATACCGCTCATAGAACCGGTCTTGAAATTCCTTCAGCGTCCCCGAAAATACATCAAAGTGTCGGCCCACGTCCGGCATTTCCTCAACATCAAATACAAAAACTGGACCTTGCATCTTTCCGATGTGTTGATCACCTAGGTGTCGTTCCGCTGCTCGCATGAATGCGCATGGGTTTTCTCGACCATCTCCGAAAACTTCAATGATTTTGGAGGTGTAAAGTTGGTATTCCGCCCGCAATGATCGGCGTCGTCCGCATTCTTTGATTAGCTCCACGTCAGATTGCAGGGATGATACTCTTTCTTCGCACATTCGTATATCTCCTTTATTTCTTCTTTAATTAATTGCTGCATCATTTTGGTGTCTTCTTCCTTTTTCGCACCTCGTTCGTGACTTGATCCTGGATGTTCGCCCACTTGCTCTCCGCCATCTGCATTTCATTCCGAATCTGGTTTTGACCTCCTTGCTTTGTGCGGTAATCTTCTCCTCGAGTTGTTGATGTAGGTCTGTCTTCAACTCCCGCCCAATTTGTCAATCTGGGATTCTATCTTCTGATCCTGCTCTACAAATTTACTGGCGATGGATTGTTCTGAATCTCGACCTGTTCCGCTATCTTCTTCATTTTCTGCTGGTTTCCTCGATTTGCTTGTTAAGAGGTCCTATTTGTTTTAATTTCCTCCATTAACCTCCCGTTCTGTTCCTTGATTGCCTTCTTTTGTTCTTCTGCCGATTTCTCAATTCGTTCTTAATCGCCATTAGCCGCTTTTCGGATCTTTCTCTGTTCCTCTGCCGTTTCTCAATTCGTTCTTCAATCGCCATAAACTGCTTTTCAGATCTTTTCTGTTGTTCCTCTGCCGTTTTATCAAGTCGTCGTTAATCATTTTCATTATTAACATCAAATCTGACGATATCTTTGCTTGGTACTCCTGATTTGGGTTCCTGCTACCTGGTTCATCGGCGTTGATGTGACTTGTACTTCTTCCTCAAACAATCGCCCGACGTGTCATCTAATTACTTCCACTCCAGGACTCCTACTATCCAGGAACGTACTTCCGCCGATTCCTTCATCCGAGTCTTCTACACTCATCTTCTCATTCCGTTCTAACGTCGCCTTTGAGCCTCCATTTTGCTGTCGCAATCTAATTTCTTGTCTTCAGCTGCTTCGTATCGTTCACTCATCCTCTCAATCGCTTTACTGCTTCGCGCTTGCAATGCCGCCCTCAGCTCGTCTACGCTCGCAATACTACTGCAACTGTTCCCAATTAATTAATCTAATTCCTCAGTAATTGTATTGAAACAATGACCTATCAGTGATTCTAGGCATTAGCTGAATACACTATTCGTTTTAAATTTTGCATGAAAACCACAATTGTATAGTCTACTGACCAACCCAATTTTCACTATACAGTTACCACATATGACTACAAATATCCACTCTCTGCAAACAAATGTTACATCACCTATGCACATAAATTCACTACACAAAAATACCCTTCATAAAACACATCACATATCAAAATAATACAAATAACACTCTGGAAAATTCCTGAAAACATTGGCATACAAACTTCAATTCAAATTCTAACAATAATCCACAGTCTCATTTCACACACTCTACAGCTTCCCTCAATAATGATACAAAAATATACTTATGCAGTTTTCAAACATTACCCCTAACATTCCAACAAATCAATATTAATTCCCTTCACTATTAATTACTTTCCATTCCTGCTAATGAACAATGCCTCCACACCTGGGCTATACTCCTTTTAGATGATTGTGACAGTTATCTTGCAAGATTCATGCCCATATGCTCAAAATAATTAGCATATACAATTTACACCAAAATGACATTAACTTCTCTTGTATTCATTACACTTTCCTACAAATTCTACTAATTTCCTTGCTTTATCAATATTGAGAAACAATTCACTTAACTATGGTATGTTATCATGTACACAAATAATTATTCTAACAAACACAATATTTATAACACTGTTTTCTCTTTACACATACATAATAGGTACTCTGCATACTGTTTCTGGATTGACTGACACATATTTAACTAAATAACATTTACATTCACAATTACCATTGCCTGTCAATATTTCTATAATTGCTTTATATTTCCTCAACAGTATTTACCTTTACATAAATGACAATAATAAATTTCTACTACTTTTTCAGTAAGCAACTGCACATGCACACTGTTTTATTTCAATATTTCCTGTTCAAACTGTTATGTTTCTTAAATTATTACACAAGTTTGTTAATTCAGAGTCATTAGTTTATTCCTTGTTAAATTAATCCTGAGCCACATTTCTTAAATACACGAGTCATACTGTTCAGGCGCCAACTGTGACGTACCAGGTAGGCCGGCTTGTTCTCAGTAGAATTTATTTGTAAGGGACAGGTGTTCTTTCTGTGAATGGTCAGGTTATTAATCAAACACCACTGTTTCGTGAACAAAATAAACTGAACTATTTATTAATTCTATACAAATCACTAATGATACAATATCTAGGGTGGTCTTTACCCTTTTCTTTCATATAACCCAGAATCACTGTTAGTCTCTCGATCTTATCGATCGAAGAAATATTTACCGTTACTTCTTCCACTACGAGCGTCGGCGCTTCGGGACCCTCGGTTGCCTCGCGCTCCTTCGCTGCTTGCCGGGGTCGTTTCCTTGGGACCAGCCGAGGTGAGGCGCTGCGCTTCCGAAGTACGTCTCCTTTCCAATTCTCCGATCCACTCGACGTGTTTTGATCTGTGTTACTCCAAATAGCAGCTATCACTTTGGCAATATGTCCGATCGACTATTGATTGTTATCACGCAAATTGTCCGTCAATTAATCTTTCTGCACTCGTTCGTTCGCGATACTAGTTTGCTTTCGATCGCGAGGCAGCCCCAGATACGTCCTTCCTCGCCGGCGCCAGCCAGACACTGACTCCTCGCGGCCTCGTTCCCACGGTCGGCCAACCGACGACACCTCGCCGCCGTAACGTTTTCTTGGCTAGCGAGTGCCCTCTTGTAACCGTTCTGCCGTGTTCTTGCTTAATGCCTCGCCGTTTCTTTGGGTGGAAACGCGGTGCGTTTCAACTTTTACTGATGTACTGCTTGTGCTTTCTAATTTGCGAACGTTCGGCAGGATTGATTTTAAAGCAATGAGCCTTGCCGCAATTTACACGTTCTCTCTTTCGAATGCCAAAACATGATTTTGCATAGTAATGAATAAGCTACAACTTCATGCAGAGTACCTTCATTGGTTAAAAAAACGCAAGAAACAAAGTACTTCTAGTACTCCATGCTAAATAAAGAGGGACATCCGGGAATAACGAGAATAATTTTCATTTGTTATTTGTACATTTCTTTTCCATTTAAAAAGCCGCATACACGAGTTCACCAAAATGTTAAGACATTTTCTGGCCGAAATGTACATTTACATATGTAGAACGAGCGTTACGAATGTCGCCGCAATGGCAAAGAATTTTAAATGTGCAAATTGTTTATTGAGTTTTAATTTAAATTAATTTTCCTTTTGAGAATGACCATATTGCATACATTAACATTTTCCTTTTCTAATATCAACCAATTGCATGTTGTTTGTTTCCAATGGTTTATGTAATTGCTTATTGAAATGCAAAACTCCAATAAAACAGTTTTGACTATTGACGTTTATACTATTGACGACTATACTATTGACGTATTGTTAGAAAATTGATTAAAATCATCTGCTATTGTATTACTATTTCGTTTTCGTGAAGAACATTCCTATGATGATGATGATGATAACAATAATAATAATAATAATAATAATAATAATAATAATAAAAGCCTTTGATTCAGTACCTCACTCATGGCTTTTAAGAGTACTCGAATTGTATAAAATCGATCGAAGACTGTTTTCTTGAAGAACTGCATGTCAGAATGGAAAACTCATTTGCAGATTAAGAAGGGAACCTGCTGTTACGTGACGGAAGATATTGCAATTCGTCGTGCAATCTTTCAAGGGGACAGCCTAAGCCCGCTATGGTTTTGCATAGCACTCACCCCTTTGAGCAGAATGCTCAGACAATCAGGATATGGGTACTTATTGAAGAAAAACCCTGATGTTCGTATCTCTCACCAGCTCTACATGGATGATCTCAAACTATATGCTTCTAATAGAGATCACTTACAAAACGAGCTCGAACTTGTCAAGTTTCAGCGATGCAGTTTGTTTAGAGTTTGGGATTGAAAAATGCGCTACCCTTCATGGTGTCCGCGGGCAAGTACAAAATGAATAACAAAATATGCAAATATCTGGTGACACAATTATTAAAAATATCAGCACTGAAGACTCCTACAAATATTTGGGAATGCTGCAATTGCTGGGAATTTTTGATTCAGACGTTAGGAACAAAATTGTACAGAACGTGCTATCGAGAGTAAATAAAATCTGCAAAACGTGGATCAATTCAAGAAGCAAAATATCTGCTATTAATACTTGGGCTATTCCCATAGCAACTTACACATTTGGTGTAATAAATGGACAGAAACATCCTTGCAGACTTTCGACAGGAAAATAAGAACTACACTTACAAGGCATCGACTGCACCACCCTCAGAGTTCACTGCACAGGCTGTACTTACCTCGTGCTAGTGCAGGAAGAGGACTCCTTAACTTGGAGACACTGTGCCGACAGCAAGAAGAAAAGCTGCGTTGGTACTTTCTCTCTATCAACTCGTCTGTTCACAAAGCTATCTGTGATCAAGATAGAAAGATGACCCCATTATGTCTGGCACAACCAAGTAAAGAGTTTGATTACCTGAAGCATCAAGACCGCGTGAATATCTGGCAAAGAAAGGAACTTCATGGTAGATTTTTTGCAACTTTAACTTCGGAGAACATTGATAATAAAACCTCAGTGGAGTGGCTTCGAACCGGGGGCCTCTTCGGTGAGACGGAAGGATTTATTTTCTCCATTCAAGACCAAGTTGTCAAAACCAGAGCTTATAAAAAATTCATCATGGGTCAGCCAATTGATAGCCGATGTCGCCTATGTAAATCCACCAACGAGTCTATCCAGCATATTTGCTGTGGATGCCCCGCATTAGCACAAACAGAATACCTTAAGAGACACAACTGCGTCGCCAAAGTAATCCACCAAGCCCTTCCCAAAAGATACGACCTCGTAGAGAGTGAACAACCATATTATAAGTGCAGACCTGAGCAAGTAATCAGCAATGATCGAGCTCGAATTCTGTGGGATAGTGTAATCTTCACTTACCGAACAGTGGAAGCAAATAGACCGGATATTGTTCTCTTTGATAAAATATCTAAAACATCATGCATCATTGATGTTGCGGTTCCTACAGATGACCGGCTTGTAACAACTGTTGCTGAGAAAAAAGGAAATACCAACCCCTGGCTGTTGAATTGAAGGACATGTATGGATTGCGCGCTGTGGAAGTGCTTCCAGTAGTGGTCTCAGCGAATGGATTGGTCACCAAGGAATGGCAAGAGATCGCGAAGAAGTTGGAATTGACTGAAAAGCATATACGGACAATTCAAAAGCCGCATTATTGGGAACAGCAAATATAGTCCGTAAATTCTTAAGTATGACTTGACTGATATAAAAATCAAAATATATTCTTTTTCCACTTTACGTGCGAACCATTGTTGCCTTGGGTGGTTTTGAGAACCCCGGCATCAGTGTATATCTACAGAAATTGGGAAATAATAATAATAATAATAATAATAATAATAATAAACCGGGAGCGTTAGCTGAGTGCATCAAATGATGTCACTGCAGTGCCTCTGACCGGGAGGTCCTAGGTTCGAGTCCTGACGGCGACAGAATTTTCGACACTAGCTTTTCAGCTAGGTCGAATTCAGTCGCTGCTTGGAGTAGAATTCTAGCGGCCGACAGCTCTGATCGGTAGTTTTCCGTGGTTTCTCCGATCAACACCAGGCGAATGCCGGAGCAATTCCCTACCAAACGGGCCACGGACCGCGCGCGATCTGTCCTTCCTCTTCCTTGTCCTATCCTCTCCCCTTACACACACACTTACACTAACATGCACTACACTACCACTTATCCCGGGAGACCGGTTGGGAGCTTAGAACTTGTCCCGGCTGGGGCGATGCCCTGCTGGTGGGAGAGTCCTGGTTAGGGGAAAACCCCACTAGCCGATGGTAGGTCGGCGCCGCATCTCGCCATCCATCTGGGAAAGACCACCGCCTTCTCCCGAGAAACAAGCACTACACTAACGGGACTAATGACCAAAGCAGTTGACGCGCCCGGAAACACGAAAAAGCCAAAGCAAACCAATAATAATAATAATAATAATAATAATAATAATAATAATAATAATAGTAATAATAATAATAATAATAATCGCCTTTAATATCCCTCGCAAGGTGATTAAAAACTGTTCTCTAGTTTCTAAAGGAAGAGAATATCGTTTACATGTCTGACTGGATTTAAAAGAATCCCAGACACACTTCGTGGCTCTCGGGGAAGCTCTGCCTCTGGAACTCACGCGCCAAGTGGAAATGGTTTGCTTAGAGCTGACGCTAACGCACACTGCGTCGCCCCCACATTAACTCGCTTCC
Source organism: Teleogryllus oceanicus (assembly GCA_964035755.1). Lineage (NCBI taxonomy): Eukaryota > Metazoa > Arthropoda > Insecta > Orthoptera > Gryllidae > Teleogryllus > Teleogryllus oceanicus. The sequence continues at coordinate 16,099,766 of CAXIVR010000001.1, read as the reverse complement.
GACAGCGCTAGTTCATAACTCAGAGCGAGCGGCCGGGAGCGCGCAGAAACAAATTACAAGTTTTCGCGATAAAGACGAAAGAGACTCGAGGAGTATCTTCGAGATAAGAGTTGCGAAGTCGTTACGGCTGTAGAAGGAAGTAAGAAAATCGTTTCTTTAAAATTCATTTCGCTCCATGAAAGTTCTAGAAATTTAAAACAATAAATGGAACTACAGGTGACTAATACGAGTATGCATTTAGTTCGACTTTAGTCTCATAAAATTTGTAATATTATATTATAATACATCCATTTTTTAAAAAGTAAATTAGTTTCGGTGGATTATTAATTCTACGTGTCACATTCTTTTCCTCTAGATTTTGCACTTGGGAAATGTATGTGATATTTTTCGTCGTTACTTAGCTCTGGATTTTGTGCCTCTTTTTCCTCTCCTTTGTGTTCGAAAATGCGCTCGTACGGGCTGTCACCTTGTTTTGGCATACGATAATTTTCTTTTTTACAACCATTTGCAAAAACAGATTCCCTATTAAACCACAAAACAAAATAACCCTACGAACGCCAGGCAACTTAATAGTTTTCATAAAAATAGTATGTTGAATTTCAAATCAGTGCAGAATTTCTTAGCACCCAGTACTTTCACATTAAACATATTTTGAAATTCTACATTTTTAACAAACGTTTCTTTTTTTTTTTTAAAAAAATTTTAAAAATTTTTTTTTTTCGTATATTCTTATTTACTGAAATTAAACATTTCTATGTAAATGTTAGATTTCATTAAGGAAAAAATATCTATTATCAGTATTGTACTTTTACATTGTCCTTTTTTACGATTTTCAAAAATACAGAAAGAACTAAGAAAATGCGTCTTGCGCAATTAAGTGGTTTTTGCCCTACTTGGGAATACAATTTTTTTTAAAATTCAGAGCAGTTTTTGATAAAATAATAAATAATTGTTTTAAAATAACCTATTTTCTCGCAAAATAATGCAAAAACAACTCAATTTTCAAAAACTTCATCATGAACTTCATGAACTTATTCACGAGTTTGTTCAGATCCGCATGGAAATATTGTGAAAAAAATCGTCGGACGTCAGTTATGTATTTGACGAACTAAGTTTATTCAGAAAATTGACTTCAATATTGCAGTTGTACGAAGAATCCCCCAAAAAAAATATTTTTAAGAATTCAAAGTTCAACAAAATTGAGACCTGCACCATCTTTGTCGTCCTGTATGCTAATAAAAGAAAAAGTTTTAAAAAAATTCCAGTCAGTTATGAAAAAAATTATCGAGTTTGTTCAGATCCGCATGGAAATATTGTGAAGAAAATCGTCGGAGATTTAAGTGAGTTTAAGTGCCAAGGTTGACCACAGATTTCTGATGTACATGTGGAAAGAGAGATGTTTTGCCGTGACCCAATTTTTGGATATTAACGTCTCACAAAAATGTGTATTCTGATTACACACATGTGTTAGAGTAAGTAATTTACTGCGTTTAGGAACAAGATTAATCCATGGGGTTCACATTGATATAAGGTTAACTTGGAAAAAGCACATTGAAGTAATAACCAATCCAACATATGCCAAAATATCAAGACAATATCCATTAATTGACTTCTGCTCAACCGTAAATTTGGAATGTTCCATTTTCATATTTAAACCTGTTACTAGACCATCAGTCACATATGCCTGTCTCTTCTGGAATAACACAGCTAAAACCAACATTGAAAATCTTCAGATAATACAGAACAATTTTTAACTAAAATGTGCAACGGCTCCTTGGTCCATCTCGAATACACATATTCAAAGGGAACTTCAAATAGAACCCCTAACTGAACATATAAGAAAAAACTGTCATATTTTACACTTCTACCATCCTCTCCTTACAGCATAAAATTCACAATGGAGAAAACATTAAACAATCCCAAAAGAATATCCTCACGATGTCCCCAAGACATGTTAATATCCCCATAAAAATCCACTATAATAATGTAAGGGAATATAACGATAATTTCTGAATGTCTGTAAAGAGAGTATCCTCATTTATAAAGTATTGTAAAATTTGTGTAATGTGTGTAAAATTTTTTAGGTGTATGTATTAGAAATATAAGTATGAGATCCTGTAAATTAGCTAGTAGTAATATCGAAGAGTGAGAGGTTGTATGCCCAAATGTTCTATATTAAAAATAAAAATGTGCAGACCCCTGAAAGGTAAAACTGCCGAACAGGAAGATATAAATTTAAAAACATAAAAAAAATATTTTTCCACTTTTTCTATATCCTCATTACCAGTTACTCTGATCAAATCACCACCTTCCGCGGTCTCATTGAGATACTTTACTACGGAAGTAAGTAGTAGGCAAAAAGGAAAAATCTCCAATGTAAAGTAAATAAACAGTTTTATTGTTTTCCGACTCTAAACCATTAGACTTAACAATGAACAATTTTTTTAAATAAAATTCTATAAATCGAAGCTTCAACGGTTTATCTCACCAGTACAAACCACAAAAGACTCAAATACATTGTTTATGACTTTAATAATGACAAAAAATAAGAATGATTAAGCAGTAGGTATCTTGCGTAGAACAATAAAATAATGAAATGGTTTTCTTTCGTAAAATACAAGTGTTTTTGAACACGCAGAGAGCTAAATATAATCTGTTACAAAATACGTAAAATTAACACCACATTTTTATGAACTCAAAAACGATTTTTAATATAATTGAGATATATTTATAAAAACGAAACTTTCTTAGAAATATATTCATTATGTTTAGTCGATAAAACATGTTAACCCAAATGTCCAGGTTTTTAGAATGAGGATTCTCATTCGATTTTCACTGCCACTATCCCCCAGAGGCCCTTGCGCCTTGCTGAGTGCCTGCGGCGTTCTGCCCGTGACACTGCTGTGTAGCGCGGGTTGCAGCGTGGTGAAGCCGCAAGGGGTCAGATGCATGGTGTTCCTGGGACGAAGGACGAGTATAAGGATGAGAGACGTCCCATGTAACGGTTTATTATCCACGGCTAATCACTGGTATGATCAATTGTTCGTATAACACATAACATGTATAGTTATGAGAACTGAACAGTGAAAGCGTAAATAATACATATTAAAACACTTGACTTTACGAGGGAAATCTTTCAATTTTGAAGCACATTTAAAAAGATTGATATTTAATTGAACACTGATCAAAATAAACCGTACTCTTTTTTTAAATTTTAAAATATACTTTCCATTTTTTGCCATTTGTTAAGAAAGGATAACATTTTCTTATTCCAGTTCCTCTAAAATAATACAATGTACTTGATGTCTCTTCTCTTGCCCTCTGCTTTATCTCTTTGTCTCGCTCTCCTGGCCGTTCGCCATCTGCTCCTACTCCTCTGCATCACATGTCTGACGCTTATTTCTGCCTTCACATGGCCGCCTGCCGTCCGGCCTCCACATGTCGAGTGCTGCCTTTCGCTTGCTTCTCACTGGTTATTTCACATGAGGTTTGTTGTCTTTCCCACGACAGCTGCCTCCTGCTGCCACCCACCTACCCTTTACAATTTTTTCCGCCTCTGTGTTTCTTTGTCTTCGCAGTGGGCATTACACATTCTCGGCTCTTCTCCATTCACTCTTCACACTTTTCCCTTCCCCTTCCCCTTCTCCTTCCCCTTCCCCTTCCCCTTCCCCTTCCACTTCCACTTCCACTTCCACTTCTCCTTCCCCTTCCCCTTCCACTTCCCCTTCTCCTTCCCCTTCCCCTTCCACTTCCACTTCCACTTTCCCTTCCCCTTCCTCTCCCCACGGCTCTTGACCCTCCACACACCTCCACAATCTCCCTACCCCTTTCCACGCCGCCCTCCACTCTCCACCCCCTATCCTCCGCTCTCCACCCGCCGCCCGCCGCCCGCCGCCCGCCGCCCGCCGCCCGCCGCCGCCGCCCGCCGCCCGCCGCCCGCCGCCCGCCGCCCGCGCCGCCCGCCGCCCGCCGCCCGCCGCCCGCCCCCCCGCCCCCCGCCGCCCCCCGCCCGCCGCCCGCCGCCCGCCGCCCGCCGCCCGCCGCCCGCCGCCGCCGCCGCCGCCCACCGTCCGCCGCCCGCCGCCCGCCGCCCGCCGCCCGCCGCCGCCGCCCGCCGCCCGCCGCCCGCCGCCGCCGCCGCCGCCGCCGCCCGCCGCCCGCCGCCGCTCCGCGCTCCAATCTGCGCCGCGCGCTCTGCAGCAGTATCAGGCATATTTGCGCTGATTAATAAATAACCGTAATCTAGCGATAACACGTCTGACGCAATTTCTACATGCGGCAGCGCGGCCTGTCAAAACAAACGCTTAATTGAGGCGTTCAACACTGATAGCGGTGTAATATCACACGTTGGCACAATTACAGCCAATTAAAAATTATTACAGTGGAGTGGCGGGAAAGCGGCGCTTTCATTTAAATGATTCCAAAGCCGAATATGAACGCGAGTGCGCTGAACAGATGGAACAAATGTACTCTTAAGAGTTAATTGAGCGAAATAATTATTAGGGCGATTTAGATAAACCGACCAAACGAAGAATTATACGCAGCACATAATTTCCAAATATTTACCGAAAAATTATCCGTAATTGTTTGCGAATGCAATAAAGTTTTCCAATATGTGACAACAGAACAATATTTTTCTCTCTTAGCCTGAGATTTTCCTTTACTTAAGTCTGTCTGTCTGTCTGTCTGTCTCACTCTCTCTCTCTCTCTCTCTCTCTCTCTCTCTCTCTCTCTCTCTCTCTCTCTCTCTCACACACACACACACACACACACACACACACACACACACACACACACTGTACTACAATTTGGAACAATACCGAGTACACACAATTTTTTGCGTTTTCATATTCATGATATTTCGTAGTTGTAACTGTTCGCAAAAAGGTACGCTCATTTATCAAAAATTATATATGCTTTGTGATCTCTCAGATTACTGAAAATTTCTTTCAGAAACTGATTAACATATGAAGAAGAACTAGACGTGTTGGATGTAGTAAAAGAGTTAATTTAGTATTTATAATTTATAATTGCACACTAAAATTTTGTGTTTTTTACCGCCGCGACAATTAACTGAAATTCAAATTTCCTATTGCTTTTCTAAGAATTTTCTCTCATCCTTAGAGCGAAAAAACCGTTTAATATTTGTTATATTATTTATGTTAAAAATTATTTTTAAAACACAAAAATGAATTAGTTATTAATATTCTCTACGTCAAACAATATAGAAAAACATATATGCCAATTTTAGAAGATGTTCCTATTACTACTATGATAGCGTTCTTAACTTTCATGTCCATCTGAATCTCGTATTTCAATGAATTTCTCTTTATCTATGAAATAAATAATGGGATGGTGCAGGTCATTAAATTAAATTATTAATATAATAAATTAATGATCGTTAAATAATGGGATGGTGCTATGCAGTTCATTAAACTTAGCTTTTAATTTTTCGAAACGTCTCTCCATACAATTCAATTTTACTATTTTCTGAATGCTTACGTTGCGAATGAATGTTACTATAACCTAAACTATAAGAAGAAATAAGAGGTCATCACCGTGAAATTAGTATATGTATTGAGATGGCCGGCTTAGGTTGGCTCGGCTGTCAACATCAGTTTGCAATGTAAAGAAAATATAAAAAAATATAAAATAAAATACAAAATAATATAAAGCGGTGGATTAATATACTATATCTTACAATCACGTAAGTTGAGCAGACTTTCTTCTCGCACTGCACCAGTTCACCCACCCCCTCCCTCACTTTACGGCGATCCAGTCTTCCATCCCAAAGTAATTAACATGTTTTCTACAACTCTATCCAATAACGAACATTCACTTCTGGAAACGGCTTGAAGCATTATTTATGTTAATCACCCGCTTTTTATTGGAATTTTATTTATATTTTCATTGTTATACATTTGGAGACTGATGACGGGAAAGTTGTCGAAAGCCGAATATCTCAATAATGTAACCGCTCATATGTCCGTTACATCGATTTTTAAGAAGCACCCGAGAACGTCAAGACACGACAAGTAGCAATTATAGTGTTAACGAATTCAAGAGATCGCGCAAGCAGTAAATGGAATCCTTTGCGATAATTTACGAAAAGTTTCTGAACGCACTCGCGTACAAGAGATCGAGGACCAATCAAAAATCACCCTTGAAAATATCGGCCCTAGCGCAAAGCATCGCTATGAGAAGCTCTCACTTTCGCTGCAGCTCGCCGATCTGATCACACCGCAATTGTTCATGCTGGACGGAAAGGAGAATTCACCTCACTTACAGACGTAGATAGTCGAGTTAAATTCATTAAAATCATTTAAACGTTATCTTATATATTATTGCAGTCGTAAAAGGAAGCCAGAAAGCTAATTCCTGTAAAAGAATTGTAAAAAACCTCTTTTTTTCATAATTATATTATCGATTAGATTTGTTTTTTAGTGTGTTTTCAATTTATTGTTTAATCGTTTTCACATTGTTCAAAACTAATAATTAGTAAAAGAGTTATTATGGGTTGTACGTTCATTGCATAACAATATTCTTTTTGCTGGCTAAATTGTATAAAGTAATAATCTATGTGACAGTGAAACTACGTCTTGTATATATTTCATTCACTATTCATGTGACAATTTCTTTGAATGTGTATGCAAAGGGTATTTCGGTATGTGATTATTTTTCAGTATTTTGTGTTTCCATGTATTATAGACTTGAGTACAGTTATTTTTATTGTGTTTTTTTGTAAAGTGAAGGGTAATATCATTTTATGTAAAGTGTTTATGTAAGTGTTAAAACGTAACTGCAGTTGTTAGGTAATCACGTAATTGCTAAAGGTAGAGCAAGTGATAGTATTTATCAATGCAATGTGTAAATGCTAGAGTAGAATTGTATTCCAATATTTAAACAGAATATATTCAGAACGCTGTTCATAGTTAAAAGATTAACTTGCCTATGTTTATTTTATTACAAAAACAGGTTAAAAGACGAACCCACTCCCGTAAGGCAATTAGGATACATAAAACCATTCTTAATTGTTGGTGTGACATTGTCATAACAAGTCACAGATCAAGTAATACTACAATGTTACTTGAGTGAACCGCTGTAGACTTTTAGAGAATAGTGAAAAGGTAGAGCTGTCACAATAAAAATACTAAGTTGACGGAGAAGACCTCTTTTATTTCTTCATGTAATAAAAACACCGCGTCATAAGTCCCACAATATAACCAATTCAACCCGATGGAACCCTCAGGGACGAGAAAGGGCTGTGGAGAGAGCGCGGTGGACGGCTGCCGGGGTGGGGGTGGGGGGCCTCCATCCGTTGGCGGCGCGCGACGCCCGTGTGAATCACCCGCGTCCGCCCCCGCCTTCCCCGCGGCGGCGCCGGCGAGATGGACGAGCGGGCGGGGCCCCGGCGCGTGCCTGATAAGGCGGAGGGATATCTCTCCCCTCGATGGGCGCTCAGGTGCGCGCCCCGCGTCGACCGCCCCGCCCACAACTCCCTCCACCCCCCCCCCACGCACCCCACCCTTTTGTTCTCTCCGTGGCCTGGCGACGCTGCCACCTCCCGCGTTTGCCTCGCCCACGGACGCTGCCTTCGTCCCATAGCCCACATCCTCGCCACTGGGACTCCCCCGACCCTCTTGCTTTCCCGCCGCCCCTGTTCCCCCCCCCTACCTCGCCCGCTCCCCCCCTCCCGACCCTGCAGCTCCTGCTGTTCGCTCGGCGACCCGCTTCGCCCCTGACACACTCACAGCTCCCCGCTCCCACTGCCTGCTCCTCTTCCTCCCGCACCTTTTCCGTCACCGCAGTTCCTCCGACCTCTCGCAAACATTTTCCACCCTCCCCCGCCACTCCATCGCCGAATACGTATTCTGGACTTCCCCGACTTTCTCCCCCCCTCCCCCCCCGTCCGCCCGCTCGCCCGCCCGCCCGCTCGCCCTCCCGACTGCCCCCGCCCCCGCCCTCCCGCCCGTTCGCCCTCCCGTCCACTTCGACCGACCGACCGAACGCCCCCGCCCCACGGTCACCCGCCCGCCCGCCCGCCCGCCGGTCCACCCGCTCGGTCCTTTGCCCGCGATGACGGCCTCATTCCTCCGCCACCCTCCAAGCCGTCCTCCTCTCGCTGCCCTCTCACTGACACCTCGTCAGTTCCCGGACCCCGTCGCCCGCTCCACCACTCCACTGCCAGCCCCTTCGCTCCGACGCCCCTCATCCGCCAAGGCTCGCTTCCTCCTTCACACTCACTGCACTTGGAAGCAGAGGTGAACTGCACTTTCCAACTCCTAAGACGTAGGTTCAAATTATGGTCACTCCGAATGAAACGTGTTGGGAAAGACCGGTTCTCGCCCTATTTCTCGAGATTCTTCCTCCTGACAGACACCCAGCTGCCTTCATCATACTCATCTTCGTCTTTATTGATTCATTACAAGTTTCGTCTTCTCTGCCGCTAGCTTCGACGCGGGTTCTTGGAATCATAAATAAATCAACTACCCTCCTTGCTAATCCTGCGCGAGTGCAAGCTTTCTCTCAGAGCCTGCAGGCGATGCCTAAACACAAACACGAAAGACACAGCGTAAAAGATACGAAGCTTTCCTTTTCCACGATGCATCCTAAGCAAATAGAAATATTTTATAAAATAGTCCAATATTTATACTAGTTCATGTAGCTAATCAGATGAAAACAACCATTCTTTCAAACCGGGAGCGGTAAATCAGTGCATCAACTGATGTCACTGCAGCGCCTCTGACCAGGAGGTCCTAGGTTCGAGTCCTGATGGCGGCAGGATTTTCGACACTAGCTTTTCAGCTATGTCGAATTCAGTCGCTGTCTGAAGGAGAATTCTAGCGGCCGGCTGCTCCGCTGATGGGAGAGTCCTGGTTAGGGGGAAGCCCCACTAGCCGATGGTAGGCCGGCGCCGGATATCACCATCTAGCGGGTGAAGATCACCGCCATCTCTCGGAAAACAAACATGCACTGCACTAACGGGACTAATGACCAAAGCAGTTGACGCGCCCGGAAACACGAAAAAAATAATTCAATCAATTCTTTCAAATTTGTCAACTTTATTAAATAAAAGAATGGCACAATCATTAGCTTCCTTCATTTTTTCTGGGAAAGTAAGGCCATTATTGCAATGGTTTCGAAGTGAATAGATGTCTCTAGCAGTATTGTTCAGCCCGTCATCAACTTCAAATCAACTTTCAGAAACATGCAACGTTATTGAAATCTTGAAATATTAATTTTCAGTCCACTCAACCTTGTATTCGTTTGTCCTAGATAATCTGCATAGGTTTGTAACGGAAATTTGTTGTAATTATATCAGTAGCATTCCTATTTTTCTGTAATTTGCAGCTGAAACTCTACCTTTAATTAATTGGAATCCAGACAATTTATTGAATCTATTTTTGACGAAATGAACTTATATGTAAATGCTTGGTCGTTTAAAAACAGAATATTTTAGATACTTCAGGGAAAATATTGGTATGCCTATTCCACAATTTACGTTTGCCAGGAAAATGCATGCATTATACTACTCTTTACATCGTTGTATATGAGATAATCATCGCTATATGACGCCTGTTCTTTATCCAATTGGAATATAATTATAGAGTTATTTTCTATCCTTCATAAAAGACAATCATTTATATCGCACCAAAATACCATTACTTATATTCAAATACTAAATTTATTATATTAAGTCACTGTTTATAATTACGAGAAAAATCTGCTTTGATACTTTAACGGAGACCAAGAAACCAAGAAATCCAATCCCCTACCGGAATCGTTGAAGCTCCCGGGTTTGTGATCGTGAGGAGCTCCCACGAATTGATTTTAACCCTTGTCTGCAGCGTAGAGAACTATTGAGCGTTCAAGAGAGGAAATCGTCGTTCGGGCGGTCGAAAGCGTTCTCGTCCGCCTCCATCCTCCCCCCTCCCCCTTCCCCTCCCCCGCACGCCTTTTGCCCCACCCCCGTCTACGCGCCGTCGCGTCGCGCCGAGCCGCTCGACAATGCCCGAGTCTCGGTTTAAAGTCTTCCGCCCACCTTTTCTGCCGCCCGGCCCTTTCGCCTGTGAGCACGCGACAGCGCCGAGAGGGGGAGGGGCGGGGCGGGACCGGGAGGGAAGAGGCGGGAGCTCTAAAGGGCCGCGTCTCTGTGCCAGTCTTCCCCGTCCCACCCCCCTTCGACCCTTTCCATTCTTGCCCGTCAGCGCCGCGCGCGGCTGTGGCGGCGGCGGGGGCGGCGGCGGGGGCGGCGGCGGCGGGGCGGCGGCGGCGGGGCGGTGGCGGCGGGGCGGCGGCGGCGGGGCGGCGGCGGCGGGGCGGCGGCGGCGGGGGCGGCGGCGGGGGCGGCGGCGGGGGCGGCGGAGGCGACGTACTCTTCACAATGGAAGCCGGCCTCGTCGGAATGCGACGATGAATCTTGTTTGTCGCATAAAAGGTTGACGCCGTTCACCCCGCGATCCGTCCCGTCCCGTCCCGCTACCCGCGTCACGGGGAGCGGCGGGGAGGAGCAGGGAAAGCGGCGGAGAGTAGCGGTTGAAGGGGGAGGAGCGGTGTGGTTGGAATGGGGTGGTCAAATAAATGACAGAACTGGGGTGGATGGAAGAGAAGAATGGTTGAGAGGGGATGGGACGAAGATGGTACGAAGAGGAGCCGGTATAGAGGGAATGTGACGAGAAGCACGATTAACGATGGGGTTGGGGGGGGGGTGCTGAAGGGAAGGGGGTGCTGGGCAGGTGGAGCGAGGTCGGGACGGTGAAAAGTGATATTGAGCGGAGGTGGGGTGGAGGTGTACAGGGATGGGGAACGGCGATCATACAAGGTTTGTGGGGTTTCTCCGGCAAGAGGATCCGATGGACCGCAGTGGGCGATGAACTAGGCGTGGAAGGTAAACGTAACGGGGATGCGGAAACGGAAGCCAGGTCCGGCGAGGACGAAATGGGGCAGGAGAGGTCGCGAGAGGACGACCATAGAGCGGTGGTGTAATGGTGGAGTGGCAAGGGCGCACGAGGAGGGGGTGCGGGGTGATGAGGAGCGGGCGTGACGTGCGAATGGGGCGGTGGGGGCGCGGCTTGAATGGAGAGTGGGGCGGTGCGGGGCGGTGCGAGGCCCGGAGCTCTGCAAGGGAAATCGCTCTACTTAGCGCCCACTCCACGCGCGGCACTGCTCTTTTGTTTTGTTTCATAAATTAACGGGCGAGGCGTTCGCGCGAGGAGTCCTAGTCCCACTCGCCCCATCCCGCCACGTCCCGCTCCGCCAAGCCCCGCCCCGCGCCGACCTCCCTCTGCCTGTCTCGGCCTGGCCCGCCCCCGCCACCCGCCCTGTCCACTCCCCCATGGTTGGTTGCTTTAGTGGTAGCTCAGTCGTAACCTGGCAATAATGACGAAAATACATGAGTATTTGTGATTTAGAATTTCGTAGCACAAATACGACATTTTTGTGGCAAAATATATCATTCAAATAACAAATTTCAATGTGCAGATAATACAGAATAGACTTTATTAATGAAGTACATTTGTGAATTAAGATGTTTTACGAAGTTAATTGTAGCTCCATGATTAGATAATCTCAATGGCAAGGGGCGAGACGGATATCGGGTAGAGTGTGTAGGGTGGCGATGAACCGGGTATAGATGGCAAGCGGGCGGGGAGCGGGCGGGGAGCGGGCGGGGAGCGGGCGGGGAGCGGGCGGGGAGCGGGCGGGGAGCGGGCGGGGAGCGGGCGGGGAGCGGGCGGGGAGCGGGCGGGGAGCCATAGTTGCGGAACATGCTGCTATACTATTAGATATTATACGGATATGATGATCAAACATAAATATTATTCTTTTAATATGTTATTAATACATTAGTCAAAACTTCTACTTTTTTAAAAAATAAATAACTTTGTGACAAGTCTTGGAAGAAGCCTTCGACTTCTGGGTTAATGAACGATCGGTCTTTTCGCACTCTTGATTCTTTGAGAAAATGCTGAGGTGCTCATGATTGGAGAGCTATGTGGGGTGTTTTGGTAAATATGTGTATGTGGAGAACATTAAATAATTGTTTTCACGTAGGGCACGATATAAGATATATGCCAAAATCTGTAGCTCGGCTGCCGAAAAATACAGGGCGAATATTTTTTGTAAACACGTTTTTCCAGAAACGTTTGTTGCTATCTTTGTTCATATTTCTACTTATTTTTGGTTTAGTATAAAAGTATAGGGATTTCGGAGCTCTAGAAAACCTGCACAGATTACACTTTTTCCCCATCCTTCACACAACTAGTTTAACTGATTTTGACGTTGAAAATAAATATGCATCTTAGTAATTTTTCTTCAATGCTGCTCACGAAATAAATTCGAAGTTATTTAATTGAAAAGTCGGAATACATCGTAATATGTACTACAAAGAATGCCTTGTTGGCATTCTACAAAAAAGTATTTCGATACCTCTTTGTTGTACTACTATTAATATTCTATTTTTTCTATGAGCCATTCACATACAGCTTTTCACTGTTTCACATAATAATAAAATTGCTACTTCGGATCACTTTAGTAACGATTCAACTCATATCTATTATTGAAAATTGCATGTAAATATCTGACTACAATTTTCAAATACAGGGAGACTGAGCATTTGGATCTGTTCTGTAAAACTATCAATCATTCCTTTTTTGTTGCCGACAAACGGAAACAACTGACAACTGTACTGTACTTAATCTATTGATTAAATTGTATGGTTTGTATTCGATGTTCCATCAGTTAAGGATAATTTTAAACCTAGTTGGTGGTAAATAATCTTCAGCAGTACATTAATCATTCAACTAACACGTACCGTCACTTTTTCGCTTTTGTTTCCGAAACTTTTATCAAAACATGTTTGAAAACGCACTGTTCATTAATTAATGCTCGTTTCAGCACATAGAATCTGTTAATACAGCAGCATCCGAACTCGTACTCTATAACATGCCTATCCTGCTTTACCTCCCATTATTATGAAAATATGTATCCCGTGAAATAGAACAAAGCAACTCAGAACAGTAATATCACCGCACTTGTCACAGTTTTGTATCCATAAAACGGAGGAAATATGTCATCTCCAAAACATTCAGCTACAACTATTTAATTACAGGTTTTCGTCTCTTTTCAAATTGTTTTATTTTCATGCGACCGATGATACAAATGTGACGTAAGATAGTAGTGCCTGATAAATTTATTAAAATCCACCATAATCCACAAGTCTGTTTTATAATCGCGTGTTCCACTTGAATTTCTTTTTTGTTGATTTCTTTTACTTTCTACCTCGAATGATTACGCAAACTACAAATACTGAAATATTTATGTAGTTTGCATTTTAATATTTAATGGTGTGACGTCATGGCACACAGCGCTGAAAAGTGCTTTTTATTACTTGGGCACGCCAATGTGGCATAATACTGAAGCAACCATATTCTAGTCTCTGTGAAAATTTCCGTTTTCCCCGTCGGCGTATGTGTATTATTATTTACTATTACTGTTATTGTTGTTACTCTTATTATCATTAAAAGACATTGAACATTTGTGTTCCAAAACCTTTCGAAGATTTACTCTGGGATTCAACAATTCACTTATTCCAAATAAAATGGTGTACGTGAAAAGTAAGAGCACATCACTATTCCCTAAGATGCCGTGGAAATAAATGAAACAATATTGTGCAAGCAGTGTCGTTACTCATTTATTTTGTATTATTTGTCGTATAATTCTATTAATGGAGAGACCACTGGAAACGCTCGTTTCGCGCGAAATCACTAACAATCAATCCCAGGATTGCACACCTGCCCCACTCCTGCCGGGAATCACCCCTGCTCCGCCCTGGGCTCGGAGGCGCCACTGCTCGCGTAGCAACAGGCCTAAGCAGCCGGCGCCCGCCGGGCCACTCGTTTGCACTTGTTCTGCGTCCTATCCGGTCCCCGCCCCGCCTCTCCCCGCCCCTCCCGCTCCTCGCCCCTCCTCGCCCCTCCTCGCCCCTCCTCGCCCCTCCTCGCCCCTCCTCGTCCCTCCTCGTCCCCCTGCCCCGCCTCTTCCTCCTCTGCCCCTCCTCGCCTCTCCTCGTCCCTCCTCGCCCCTCCTCGCCCGCCTCGTCCCTCCTCGCCCCTCCTCGCCCTCCTCGCCCCGCCTCGTCCCTCCTCGTCCCTCCTCGTCCTCCTCGCCCCTCCTCGCCCCTCCTCGCCCCTCCTCGCCCTCCTCGCCCCGCCTCGTCCCTCCTCGTCACCCTTCCCCGCCTCTTCTCGATCTTTCTGCCCCTAGTCACCTCTCCCCCCCCCCGCCCCCTCCTTGCCCCCACCGCCGATTTTAATCCGCTAAACTTTCGGGCGCTGCAACCGCGAAGCGCGTCGGGTCGGGGGCGGGGGCGGGAGCGGCGGCGGCGGCGCCGAAGAGGAGGCGGGCGCCGGCGAATTTTAATATTGCTCCTGGAAAGTAGCAGGTCGGCTCTTAATATTTAATGAGCACCGATTACCATTTCAGTTCTCTCCGCTTGACTCCGACTGCGCCCGGGCGACGCCGGAGGCTGTAATATTTAATGAGAAGTGATTATAATTTGGCCCCTCCCCCGCCCTAGGCGCGCGCGGCCACTCGGCGCCAAGTTCTTGGTGGATTAGTGAGCAGCGTATCAGAGAGAGAATCTGTTTTTGTAAGTGAATCGTCGGCGGAAGCGGCAAAGAAGTTGGGCCGCGCCCGCGCGCAGGTTCCCTTCTAGCGGGTCCTCGGAGGTGGGTGGTGGGGGAGGGGGAGCGGGTAGGAGGGGAAGGTGCAGTGGTGCTGTATGATGGGGCGCTCGCCATTCCAGCTGAAGAAGCAACCGCTCGCCAAAGGGAAGTTTTCTTTCTCGTGTGCATTCTGGCCTTCCCGCCTCCTTTGTCTCGCTCCTTCCTTTCCCCTGTCCTCCACATCCCACTTCCCTACCCGTTCTCCCCTGTCTTTCCCCCCTTCCCCCCCTTTTTTTCCCCATTATCTCCCCCCCTTCTCCCCGTCTATTCTTCTCTTTCACCCTTTCCTCACACCTTCAACCCGCCCTTTCTACTCCTTCTGCATCTTCCCTTCCCCATTGCCCCTTCTCGTCGCTTCCCAAATCCCTTACAACCCACCCTTTCTCTACCCTTAACCTTCCCCTCCACCCGCTTCCCTTCCCCCTTCCGCGGGCGAGCGCGCTCCTACGTCCCGGCCGAGGCCTCACTTTTAAATGCGACCGTCTCGGTTTTTACGTCCTCCGCGTCGTGTGGCGTGTGCGCCGGCCGCGCGGCGCCAACGCAGCGCTGAAAATATTTGAAATTGAGAAAGCGCGCGGGGCAGAGCAGCGCGCAGCGGCGCTCTATGGGAGGGAAAAACGAGGCGCAGCGAAGCGGCTTTTGTGCGGCGCCCGGTGTCGTTCGCCCAAGCACTCACCCGCGGGCCTTTATGCCCTCTTACGGGCTCGTTACTTTACCTGAGGCGGGTGGCGCCGGGGGAGGTGGGGGAGCCCGGGCGAGGAGGGCGTGTGGTGGCGGGGCCGGTAGAGGAGACGGGTGTCAGGTGGAAGCGGAAAGTTGCAGGCAGGGCGGGGCGGGGGGAGTGGTGGGCGCCGGGCGGCGGAGGCGGGCGGCGGAGGCGGGCGGCGGAGGCGGGCGGTGGAGGCGGGCGGGGAGGCGGCGCGGCGGGGCGGCGCGGAGACGGGCGGCGGAGGCGGGCGGCGGAGGCGGGCGTGGAGGCGGGCGGCGGAGCGGGCGGCGGAGGCGGGCGGCGGAGGCGGGCGACGGAGGCGGGCGGCGGAGGGGGGCGGCGGAGGCGGCGGCGGAGGCGGGCGCGGGGCGGGCGGCGGAGGCGGGCGGCGGAGGCGGGCGGCGGAGGCGGGCGGCGGAGGCGGGCGGCGGAGGCGGGCGGCGGAGGCGGGCGGCGGAGGCGGGCGGCGGAGGCGGGCGGCGGAGGCGGGCGGAGGGAGGCGGGCGGCGGAGGCGGGCGGCGGAGGCGGGCGGCGGAGGCGGGCGAGCGGGGCGGGCGGCGGAGGCGGGCGGCGGAGGCGGGCGGCGGAGGGGGGGCGGCGGAGGCGGGGCGGCGGGGCGGGCGGCGGAGGCGGGCGGCGGAGGCGGGCGGCGGAGGCGGGCGGCGGAGGCGGGCGGCGGAGGCGGGCGGCGGAGGCGGGCGGCGGAGGCGGGCGGCGGAGGCGGGCGGCGGAGGCGGGCGGCGGAGGCGGGCGGCGGAGGCGGGCGGCGGAGGCGGGCGGCGAGGCGGGCGGCGGAGGCGGGCGGCGGAGGCGGGCGGCGGAGGCGGCGGCGAGGCGGCGGCGGAGGCGGGCGGCGGAGGCGGGCGGCGGAGGCGGCGCAGCCGGCGGAGGCGGGCGCGCGGAGGCGGCGGAGGAGGCGAGCGGAGGCGAGGGGGAGTGCAGTGGCAGGAGGCGTGGAGAGTGAGTCGTGAGCGTGGCGAGAGATGGCGGGAGGGGAGCGAGGATATGAGAGCATAAAAGCGTCCTGTGGCTTCAATGCACGTGCTCGCCGTCTAAAAACCCTCTTGGATTTGACTGAATGTGAAACAAGTTTTTTCAAGAGGTGGAATAATTTTCGCATGAAACAAGAGGCAAATTTTGAAATAAACGGTGAATGTTCTCGGTCGAGAAGCGTCACAAAGAATACACCTAAGTAATAATTGATGAAGTTTTAATGTAGTGTGAGGTAAATAATAATGTGCATCATTTTTTGCAGAAATAAAATGTACCGTGTTTTCTTCATGTATAACAAAACTCTATTAATAATACACCTAGATACACCTAGAAATGGGGAAGGCTAATCGTTATTTAAATGGAGACGAAAAAATGTTATTTAAGTAAAGGAACCATCTAGATTTTCAACATTTAAGTATGCCATACTGCTCAATGTTTCAAACACAGGCGTATTTGGCCTGTTACTTTAGGGAATTATCAGTGAGTGGCACGTTAAGGGATGGAAATGAGTTGGGTTGGAGAGAAGTCATTAATAGGTACATTTTTATTTATGAAAAGATTGTTGTCATTTGTAATCATCTCATACGTTATCATTTGAAATAAAATGATACGTAAAAAATATTTATATTAGCTTTATAAAAATAATAATTCAAAAAACCCATTTAAATTATGAGTAGAACAATTATAAATTTTTAAAATTCAATATAATGACTTGATTATTTGGCTAAGAAAAGGGAGTTTCCATAAAATAAAATATTTTTTGAAGGATTCCTAAGGTACTATCTGTATTGTTGAGGTAATCTCTGAAAAAAAATTTTTGTTTGGAAGAGGACAGAAAATCCAGATGAAATAGCGACCACACGTCCAACACGGGACGTTTAAATGTATGCCCTTTGCTGATAATTACCACCAAGAAATTGTTATAAATGATTGAATTCCAAGTGCGGTAATGCCAAGTGCAAGAATTATAAATTTGAATTAATTTTTGTCGCTTATGTGCCGAAACCATCCTTTTCTGACTCTGACATTGCAAACATTCTCGCACCGTCCCTAATCCCCCTTCACATCATCCCTAATCCCTCTTCACACCGTCCCTACCCCGCCCCCGACTCGGTAGTCATATCGTCGACGCCGAGACCGCTTTGAGATCGACAACCCGTCTGCCCATCTCCTGGTCGCCCACACGCGTCTGTACTCGCGTTGCCCGCACCCGCTCGCACCCATTCAACGTCTCGTGCCATTCGCCTAATCCCGCCAGTTCCCTGCCGTGGCCCACACACTTCTCGGCCTTGACGAGCCCTATCCCACCAGCCCTCTCGTTCGCCGCAGACCTTTTCCACTCTCAGCGCTTTCTTTTCGTCCACACTTCGTCCTCTCTTTTCCCTCAAACCACCTGTTGAGGCTGCAAAAAAACTTGTTTTTGGGAGAGCATGAAACGATGATTCGGGTTAACAACAAGACTCCTGCATTTTGTAACCTCGACACCAGAGAAAATTCTGAAAGCCAATTGTTGAAGAACTTAGTTTAGTTTTTAGTCAGTTATATAAGAACTTAGTTTAGTATTTAGTTTACCTCAGCGTAAGAATTATTGAGTATTGAAGTTTTTAGTATTACCTTTGTCTGAGCAAAAAGGAAATCGTTTTCCAATAGTCCAATAGTGCGAACGAGGAGATCGCGCACCCACCAATTGTTGTCACAGACTCTGCATTACTGTGCTTGGCCCATTACTAATCGTCAAGAACCTAATTTTCCAATGCAGCCAAGATATGAATTACTTCGCCTTTTTACTGACGAGACGATCCTTTGTGAAACCACTCGGCTGAAGATCCTCAAACAATTGACTTTCGTGGTGCCTTTTTTGGAAGTGCATCTGATTGTCAGAAATTGTTCTCATTACGGAATTCTATCCCTGGTCACTTTCTTGTAGCTGGCGCAATCTCGCGAGCATCTTTGCAAGCAGTTCAAATTTTTCAAAGCAGTTTCATACAAAAGGCGTATTGTCTTTCTCCTTGGAAGCCAGTCCACTATTTTTACAGAAAAAAATATTATAGCGCCAAGAAATTGTTATAAATGATTGAATTCCAAGTACGGCGCCAAATTTGAATTAATTTTGTCCGCTTACGTGCCAACATCATCATTTTCTCAATCTCACACCGTCCCCACTACCCCTTCACTCCGTCCTTACCCCGATCTCGACCAAGTTATCCCGTCGACTTTGAGACACGCCCACTTGTCTCCTGCCCACCCATTTCCTACCCAACCACACGCATCTCTGCCCCTCCCTCCCCCTCGCCCTCTCAGTCGCCTCCACAGTCTCCACTCGCATCGCATTCATTTCGTCTACACTCCGTCCCTCTGGCCTTCAAACCCCCCTTATCTCACTCTCACCCTATAATCCTCTCGCCCTCGCTGTATCCTCGTTCCGATTTCCCTTTGTCCTTGCCACGCCTACACGCAGCTTCTCATTCGTTCTCAGTTGTCAGACCTCACTCACTCCACCACCCATTCCGCTCGCACCCCTACCCACATCTCGCCCTAGTCGGTCCCTCTCCACTGCCCGTCCTTCTTTCACCCCTCGCTCCGCCCTCGCTCCGCACTCACTCAGTCCTCGCTCCGTCCTTACCGTATCATAAACGCAATTTCACATTCTCCTTTACAATCCTTCGCGTCGACATCCTACCTCAACCACCCCGCACTCACTCTGCTACCTCTTAACGTTTTCTCGTTGTTCCTCTCTTGGTCTTCACTCTGCCCTCGCTACGCTTTTGTACTTGTGCACCACCACGTTCATTCTTATGACCACCTTTCCACCCTCGCCTCACCCTTGCCCCGCCCTCTGCCCTCTATCCCCCCGGATGTTTCTCGTCGCGTCTCCCTGGCCCTCGCTCCCCTGCGGCAGCCTCCGTATGCGTGACACGTCGCCTACGCCCTCCCCCACTTTAGGACGTTCGTTTAAGTGACCGCCCCCTTATAGTCACCCTTTCGGCGCCGCCCCCAGCCGTATTATTAGGCAGCGCAAACAGTTGCTACGCATTTGTCAATAGGGGCGCGGGCCGAGTAGCGCGGGGAATTCCGAAAGCGAACGCCTGTGGCTGGCCGGCGGAGGCGGCCGGGGGGGGGGGGAAGGGGCCTGGAAGGTGGAATGGCGTGAGGCCAGCCCGCGGGGTCGGGCACGGCGAAGACGGGACGTGGGCGAGACGTGGGTGGAGGCAGACATGTTAGGACAGAGGACAGGGGTGGATGGCTGGGGGCCGTGGAGCGACGTGAGTGGAAGGGCGTGAGGCCGGCCGGCAGGGTCGGGCGGAGCAGGGCAGGCGAAGGGCGTGAGCGAGACATGGGTGGGACCGACGTGCGACGATAGTGAACAGGGATAGATGGCTGGGGGCCGTGGAGCGACGTGGGTGGAAGTGCATGAGACCAACCGGCAGGGTCGGAACCAGCAGACCAGCGGGATTCGGCGAAGACGGAAAATGAGCGGGACGCGGGTGGAGGCAGGCGAGGGTGGACAGAGGGCACGGGACGTGGACGAGAACGCCGGGGGGCAACGTGTGTGGAAAGGTCTATGGGCAGTTTCGCAGACCAGCGGGACACTGTGAGACGACAGCTGAGTACAATGCATGTTCCGCATTTTAGTTAATCATTCAGTAATATGCAATAATCGGGTGGGAGGCAGCAATGTACAGGCTGAAGGTAGGGGCAGCGAGGGCAGCAGGCAGGAAGGCGAGGTGGAGCTGTTAGGGGCCGAGTCGAGGGCTGCACGTAGGCGTGGCTCGGCAGAGAGGGGACCGGCGAGTGCGGATGCCGAACAGGGCGGCTGGGCGCGGGTTGGTGTGCAATGGGGGACGCGGGCGATTCAGCTCGGGTTGGAGGGCGGAGGCGAGTAGGTGAAGAAGGGATGGCGGACGTGAGGCGGCGGACACATTGGAGGTGGAGATGGTGAAGCCGGTGAAGGCGATAGCGGCGATGGAGTTGGCTGAGGTAACGAAGGTAGCGGCGGCGCCGGATGCGGGGTCGGCGGGGGCGGCAGCGGCGAATCCAGCGCGCGAGGGTGCTCCGTTTGGGTTTCCTGGCAACCGAGTGCCTCCGCATACAGCTTTAATTTCCTGGTGACCGCGCGACCACTGGAGCCGGACGCCCCGTTCTCCAGCCCCAGCTCCGCAGCCCGCTGGCCGCCACGCCCTCGGATCCACTGGGCGTGCACGGCGATACGGGCTCTTCCGCGACGACCATGCCGCGCCGGTGGGCACGCCCCCTCCTCTTTGCGGCCGCGTTGTCTTCTCCGGGACGCCCACCCTGCCGCCGTTGTCGGCTTCACCACGCCTGACCAACCCGCCGCCCCCACTTCAATGATTGATTGATTTGTTTCGTGTTTCCGGGTGCGTCAACTGCTTTGGTCATTAGTCCCGTTAGTGTAGTGCATGTTTTTTCCGCGGGAGTTGGCGGTGATCTTCCCTCACTGGATGGCGAGATCCGGCGCCGACCTACCGTCGGCTAGTGGGGTTTCCCCCTAACCAGGACTCCCACCAGCGGGGCACCGCCCTAGCCGGGACAAGCTCTAAGACCCAGACTGATCTCCCTGAATGTGTGGTAGTGTAGTGCATGTTAGTGTAAGTGTGTGTGTAAGGGGAGAGAATAGGACAAGGAAGAGGAAGGAAAGATAGCGCGCGATCCGTGGCCCGTTTGTTAAGGTACTGCTCCGGCATTCGCCTGGTGTTGATCGGAGAAACCACGAAAAACTACCGATCAGAGCAGCCGGCCGCTAGAATTCTCCTCCAGACAGCGATTCTCCAGACAGCAGACTGAATTTCGATCTAGGTGAAAAGCTTGTGTCGAAAATCCTGCCGCCGTTAGAACTGGAACCTAGAACCTCCCGGTCAGAGGCGCTGCAGTGGCATCAGTTGATGCACTGAGCTACCGCATCCGGTCCCTACTTCAACTCTTTATGCTCGCTCGCACACACTGCCTCCTCGATGCCCCTGTCGCGTGTCGACTCTGCTGGCGTCAATCCCCCTTCCCCGGTGTAACTGCGGGCGCCGTGGACTCACCGGAGTTGTCCACTCCAAGAGTATTGCCAATGATTCCACTATACTTGTTTACCTGCTGTCTCGAGTTGTTGCCTCTACCAGTTCTCGATTATGCTAACTCACCTTCCCCCGTAGACCCCTTAGACCTCGTCGACCGTTCCAATTTTTTTCAAATTCTACGCTACCCCGTTGTTTCCGCCATCGCCTACGTCCCTACTAACTTCGCCGACAGATTGATGGTTGGTGACTCTGGGCGCGTCAACTACTAGGGTCATTAGACCCGTAAGTGATGTGCATGATTATTCTTAGGAGGTGGCGGTGTTTTTCCCCCTGCTGGGTGGTGAGATTCGGCGCCGACTTACGGTCAGCTAGTGGAGCAAGCCTCAAGCAGGTATTGAATAGAATAGAATAGAATAGAATATTTACTTTACTACTTAATAATACATAGAATACTTCCGCTAGTAGCGTTTTCTAAGGAATTACTAAAAATACACGAAACAAACATCAAACAACATTAAAATATTAACATGTTACCAAATACAATTTTACAAAATTAATCTATTAACCGTATTTACTTAGTCTAATTTTAAAATTTTTGACATTCTGAGGGAAAGTCTCCAGCACTGCTGCAGATAATTTGTTCCAATTTTTTTATTGTTCTGTTTACAAATGAGAATTTACCTGCATCTGTTCTCTGTTTTCTCAGCCGAATTTTGAAACCACGATCCTTCCGCGCGACGCAAGTTGGTTTTGATAGTCTTTCTAGTCCGGTAGTTCTTCTCTAGACAGCAATTGGATTCAAGCTAACTGCCAAGCTAGTGTCGAAAATCCTGCCGCCGTGAGGAGTGTAAACTAGGACCTCCCGGTCAGAGGCGCTGCAGTGACATCAGTTGATGCACTGAGCCATCTCTCCTGATGTCTTCGTCGACCTCTATATTCCCATTCACCCCTTAGTCCATGTTACCCACGGCGCTTTTCCGCAACGCGCCCGCTCTTCGGAGCTGTTGCCACTCCTGGCGCCATTCCAACGACGAAGCTTTGTAGGCTCGGCGGACGAGGACGCGGAGGACAGCGAGGACGCCCTGTTGAGCGCGGGCCGCCCACTCGTTGGGTTCGAGAGGCCCTCGCCGCTAAAGAGAGGAGCGATGGCCGTCGAGTCGTCTCCTGATTTCGTGAGGGGAGCGAGCACGTTATTCTAGCAGCCAGGAATTCTAATTCGAGTCGACCGGTTGGCCGGCATGCTGCGTGGGATGTGCGTTCACTCACATGGTACGCGTAGAAATAGAAACAGAAAGCTGACTTCCGATAGAAGACGCTTGAAAGTAAAATAAGATATCGAAGATATGTAGTCTTTTGATTCGGTGATGACTTACGTTGAAAATGTTTTGTCCAATAAAGGTGTTGACGAATTGAAAGAATAATTGGAGATTTAAAATTATATTTTATCTACTGTTTTAAGCACTGATCCTAACCCTTTTTCTTCTCTTTTCTACTGATTTCCATGACTTTTTTGTTGCGTTAGTTGTATAGATCTTACTTATATTACTTGTATACTTATTTGTATAGGTAAATCGTATTTACTTTCCTCTATATTCAATCTAGATATTTCCGGTGCGACTTTCTGAACGGATCCCAACGTGCCAGTTCGTATTCCATGAGAGGGCGGACCAGCGAAAGATATGCTAATTGTTTGGAATTTGCAGAACTTTTCTTTAGAATTCGCATTACAAAATGCAAGGACTTCCACGTTTTTCTCACTACCTAATTTATACGCTTCTCCCATCGTAATTTACTATCTAGATGAATGTCTAAATACTTGCGTGATGAGACTTGAATTGATGACCTCACGTAAACGATAGTTCCTCATAATTTCGTCCACGGCAGAACGTCGTTTTGCTTTTCGATCCGTTAATTCCCGTCTTTTTTCTTCAGCCCAATCACGTAAATGTTCTAAATCCTGCTGTAATATTTGTTCGTCAGCGCTACCTTTGATGTTTCGTTATATAACACAATCGTCTGCAAATAAACGCACCTTTGATTATTCACAAGTCCATGCAATACAGATATCTATAAATACATCACAATTTGTAGGAATAATATTCATCCAGGGTCGGTATCCAAATCTCTCTACTAAAAATACGCATACAATATGTTTGGTACTTTACAGCCCTGACAGATGGGATTTAATAACTAAAATCCATAGACAGGCTTAAAATCTATTTTTTGTACCGCGAACTTTCGTCTCAGCTAGTGGCTATTGCCCTCCAAAGCGAAACTTCTATTTACAATGACAGACTTACCAATGAGGGAGGGGCCGGGAGAAGTGGCAGAGTGCTTCAACAGATGTCACTACAATGCTTCTGACCTGGAGGTCCTAAGTTCGAGTCCCGACAGTGCCAAGATTTTCGACCCTAGCTTGTCCGCTTATCGAATTCAGACGCTGTCTGAAGAAGAATTCTAGAGGTCGGCTGGTGTGATCGGTAGATTTCCGTGGTTTCTTCGATCAGTCCTAGGCGAATGCTGGAGCAGTATCCTAACACGCGGACCACTGACCGCGCGCGATATTTCCTTCCTCTTCCTTGTCCTATCCTCACCTCATGCACTCACACTAACATGCACTACACTACCACATGCCGGAAAAACGGTCGGGAGCTAAGAGCTTGTCCCAGCTAGGGCGGTGCCCCGCTGGTAAGAGATACCTGCTTGAGGTAAACCGCGCTAGCCGACGGTAGGTCGGCGCCGGATATTGTCTTCCAACGGGGGAAGATCGCCGCTGCCTCGCGAGAAAATAACATGCGCTACACTTACGGGTCCAATGATCTCCGTGGTTAGCGCTCCCGGAATCGCTAACAATCAACCCACCAGTGGGGGATGGTCCTCAGCACAGTTTTTTCCCTGTGACTTTCTTCTTATAAGGAGTTTTCGTTTCATCGTTTGGGATCTTTATTATTAAAACTTGCTGACCTGGATGTCCGAGTGGCCTGAAAGCGTGTTCCGACTCAGCTCTTCGATCTGAAAGGTCGTGAGTTCCAGTCCCGCCTTGGGCTTGCTTGTTTCTCTCTTGCCTATTATGTATATGTTGTCGGGGAGGGCCTGGCGTTCTACTGACCCCAGATCACAGGAGCCCACAACTGTGGAGGTGACTTGTGCGTGGTCAAATATGCGTCCCATTGGGACGTAGATGGTGACCGGCTATTAGCTGAATAAAAGCCCTGGGAGACAAAAATCAATAAAATCTTTCCGAACTTAAGTGGCCCAGAGGAAAAGGACCGCTAGTTCAGAAAGTGTTGAATACAATACAAACTTGCTGGAACTGATTATTGTATATGTATATCTAAATGCATGCAGCTTTACTTCGTAAATATATAAAATGTTGCTTCTCAGGTTCGGTATGACCCCGGCTTTTACTTGGCGACCTCGGAATAATTGAATTGCTTTGATACGCTTCTGTGAACAAAGATGTGAAAGCATTAGTTACAATTCATATTGTATAATTCTAAGCTTATGACCAGTAGGTATGATGTTTTCAGCTTTTGTATCAATTGCGCCCATCTCAATTAGGTGTTTGGTCCAGTTTTCTTTGACCAAGTGAAAAATGAAATACAATTTCCTTTGCTTCTGGGCTTATATGTTGCTTTCTTAGACACTGATTTTCAGTTCGCATTTTTGTAGTCACGGGAGCAGGTCGGGAATGTTATTTTGTGAATAATACTATAATACCAAGTATGTCTTTTATTTGCCCACGCAAATACGCTTTTTTTATTACTCGGGAGCAAAACTTTCCGTTTTGTATTGTGAAAATTTAAAACGTTATGTTATATATTATATATATATATATATATATAATATATATATATATATATATATATATATATATATATAATTAAAATATTAAAATAATGAAACAACCTAAACCGTAAAATAATATTTTTGAACTGTTTGAAAACAAAATGTTTCAGTATGAAACATCACATCTTTGATAATCAAAGAATGAAATGTATTTTTACTTTCATCTGTGTCGAGAAGTAAGAGAGAAAGCTGCAGGCAAACGACCATTTTTCTTGCTCATAAGCGTAGTATTACTCTTATACGTAGTTCAGACTGAATCCACTTTTTCAACGTCTTTGGTACTGAATTTTTTTCTCCCACGTCCGTCTCCCCGTCCACCTGTCCGCCTGTTTGCACGTAAGCCGTGCTCAGAATTTTCATCATAATGGATCGAATTAGACGGAGATACCACCCCCCTACGAGTTTGAAACTGATCTTTTAATTTTGTGCATTACTTTACATGAAGCCCCTAGGACGTTTAAATGCTTCCTTTCCTAATCAGATTGCATATTTGCTTTGCCGGGAATGCCAAAGTAAAAGATGAATATTTCACAGACCATTTTTGTGGCTGTGCTGAGGGTAAATATTCTGCTAACGCTGGGATCCGAAAGATGCCAAATAAAAAATTTCCAGCAATTTCATTCCATTTTGGGGAAGGGGGTTGTTCATTGGATAGATCTCCATGTGCACGGGTATTACAAACATTTTCGAAATTTGCTGAAAAGTGGCATAATATTTTTTCTTGAATATTTTACTCGCATAGTGCAAAGCACCATTATAAAAATGTGGTAGGTCTGATATTTTTGCCCGCACAACGATAGATGCAGTTTTATCTATTAATCCTTTTGTGACCATTTTCATTATTAATTTTTTGTATGCTATATTTACTCTTGAGTTTGCAATAATATTATTATTATGATGCTTGCAGAAAATGGATCAGAAAAGATATATAACAATATATTAGAAACGTTGTGAAGATCCCACGCTTAAAAAAGACTAATAACAATAGTTATACAAAATCATCTAATGTACTTTTGATTAAAATCTCACAGCATTGTAACCAAACGTTTTTCTTCACAACTTCCAGACAGAAACGTAACATTGCTTTAGCTCAGTTTCTTCAAAAAATGTTTATTTTTAGTTTATTTATTTAGTTTATTTATTTAGTCAAAAACAGTCACAAACCGTATGTGACGTATGGGGGAGAAAATCATCTACGCACGCTTTGTTGAAAGATGAATAATAATAATAGTAATAATAATAATAATAATAATAATAATAACAACAACAAATTTAAAAAAGCGAGGGATTAACATTTCAAAAACTAGATATTTTCGTTGCCAAATTATAGAAAACTTATTTTTAACGGTAAGGGAATAAACAGATTTGATTTTTCTGTATTGTTAACAAAATAGAAACTCACCCTAAGCTCTACTACCACTACAAACAAAAGGAAAATTCAACAAAACGTGCGCATAGTGAAGCTACATTTACGTCCAGAAGCAAACAAGGGGCCATCTCAGCATTTGCTCAATAGATCAGGGAAACTGGACAAAAACCCGATCGAGATGGGGGTCATTGACCCGGAAGTACATTATTTGTTACAGGCATATTGAGACTTTTTTTATACAATGCAAATGTAGACTAATTCATTATACTATATCTTGTTTTTGTTAAACTAAACATTAGTTTTCTTTTTGACGATCAGTATAGTCTCTAATTGAATAGAAACAGTTTTGCAGCAGAAGAGATTTTACTTTTAACTTAAATTTGTGCACCAATTTTAATGGTTTAATTTCATCTGGCAAGGTTGAGCAGCTTTCTGACACGCTGTAGAACAGTATCATGTCGTTCTAGGCAGGAGGGGTATACGGTTTTGCAATTTACCGGCAGTTCATCAGAAGTCATTGTGGTCCTCACAAAAACATTTCAAAGGAACAAAAGGTACATTGCTCGAAAGTAATTAGTTCTATTTAATACGTTGTCCACCCGTCAATTTATTTGGTGCTTTTCTGTCTCGGCCACATTTGTTCCTTACATTTACACTCAGCGACCTTCTTCAAGTGGAAAGTATGGACCTAGCAAAATTAATGAAAACTGTGCAAATATTAATTGTAACTTCAGAGAACCATGAACAAGAAGTCATACTCCAAAGAAATATTTTGATTGAATCTAGATCTCCAAAGAATCTAGATTGTCATTGCACCTCCAATGGGGCTGTTTCTATTAAAAATATTTGTGCTATGAAAATATATAATAAAACAAATCTCAAAACGTTCGCTTATGCGTCAATCCTTGGACATTGAAAATTCCATGAAAAAGTATCTAAAAATACTGATAAAACAAGTCTTACTAATTCACATTTTGTCAGGAAGATGGTATATAAATTCAATGCGTTTCTGAATTGCTTTCCCTCCTCCCCAGAGCACGTCTTATTCAGACTTCTTTCAGAATATTCTAGAAGAATCCAGTTAGCAATAGATTCGTTTTGTCGAGAGATCGAAGATCGAATGAGATCAATGCTCACGACAGGTATCTTTATATATGTAGGTACACATAGAGTCCCCATCAGGAAGAACTTTTCACGATCAGTCCTTGGATAATATTGGATTTGATACTCTGTGTTGTTAGTAAGGAGTGATCGTAACAGTACTTATCACTCACAGATTGGAATGCGCGATATTTGCTTGAGAAAACATATTTCTGTAGCGTGTTAAAGTCTCCCCTTCGTGTAAGAAGGGTCATTTTGGATCGCTTGCATTTCATCGGAAGTGCGCGCGTGCTATCTTCAGTGACGACCGCGGTCCCGCAGTGGTGGCCTCTCAACGGGATAGAAACTTGAGCGTTGAACTGGAAGCGTGACCTCTGAGGCGCCTGCCGGGAGACAGCCATCCTGCTCTGCAGTGGCGGCGCCGCGTTCCCTTCCATATGGATGGCGCGGTGCGCGGAGTAGAGCGACGCGTGTGGGGAGGCGGGGCGGGTCGAAGCGGGTCGAGACGGGGCGAAATGTAGACGCGGTCTAATGAGAGCTGAGTAAGGGGTGAGCAGGGTGAGGTGAGGGCGGGCCGAGGAAAGGGCAGGGCTTCGGTCACTAGTCCCGTTAGTGTAGTGCATGTTTTCTCTTGGGAGATGGTGATCTTCCCCCGCTGGATGGCGAGATCCGTCGCCGACCTACCGTCTGCTAGTGGGGTTTCCCCCTAACCAGGACTCTCCCACCAACGGAGCACCGCCCCAGCCGGGACAAGCTCTAAGCTCCCGACCGGTCTCCAGGAATATGTGTTAGCGTAGTGCCTGTTAGGGTAAGTGCGTGTGTAATAAGGAAGAGAAAGGAAAGTTCGCGGGCGGTCCGTGGCCCGTTTGGTAGGGTACTGCTCCGGCATCCGCCTGGTGTTTATCGGAGAAACCACGCAAAACTACCGATCAGAGCAGCCGGCCGCTAGAATTCTCCTTCAGATAGCGACTGAATTCGACCTAGCTGAAAAGCTAGGGTCGAAAATCCTGCCGCCGTCAGGACTCGAACCTAGGACCTCCCGGTTAGAGGCGCTGCATTGACATCAGTTGATGCACTGAGCTACCACTACCGGTGGGTGGAGCGAGGAGAGGGCGGGGCGAGGAGAGGGCGGGGCGAGGAGAGGGCGGGGCGAGGAGGAGGCACGCGTGAGAGGAAAGCAGGTGAGATGAGGACAGGGCGTGGTGGCAGCGGAATGGGGTGAGGGCGGGGCCCGTTCAGGGCTGAAGCTGTTTTGATGTTAAAAGTCTATCAACAAATTACGAACTATAAGAAGTGATTGGGATGAACTACTCAGTCAAGCAGCGCTCGGAGGAAAAGCAATATTTCTGTTCATATTTAGGTTCTCGGATTCAACGCCGGTTCTTCCCGCTCGAACGAATTTCCTTTCGCTTGACGGCGCAGCGAAAAGCGACACGGGACTGTCGACCTAATTATTGCCGTAATTGCATCGTTCGTGTTTCCGAGGCTGTGATCTAAAAACGGCCCAAACAGCAGCACCGGCAGCAAGCAGAAGCGAACGCACTCCAATCTCGCAGTGTTTCGCGTCGCAGTAATTGCCCATTCATCTGCAGGATCGCGCGCGGCCTTCCACGCCCGCTTCCACCTGTTCTCCCGCCCCCCCCCATAAATACGCCTTCCACCCGTCCCCCACTCTCACCCCACCACTCCTCCTATCCCCAACCACCCTCTACCTATCTGCCCTCCCACTCACCCAACGAAACCTCAGCCTATTCATCCACCCATCCGTTCACTTGCCTACCTACCCCCTCCTCATCTCCTCCCCCTCACCCCCCCCCCGCCGAACCCCCCATTCATCCACAGATCCGTTCGCTTGCCGACCTACCCCCCTCCTCATCTACCTCCCCACTCATCCACCTACCCACCCACTCTGCCAACATAACCCCGCCGTATTCATCCACAGATCCGTTCGCTTGCCGACCTACCCCCCTCCTCATCTACCTCCCCACTCATCCACCTACCCTACCCACCCACTCTGCCAACATAACCCCGCCGTATTCATCCACAGATCCGTTCGCTTGCCGACCTACCCCCCTCCTCATCTACCTCCCCACTCATCCACCTACCCACCCACTCTGCCAACATAACCCCGCCGTATTCATCCACAGATCCGTTCGCTTTCCCACCTGCTCTCATTCATCCGCTCACCTGTGTTCTTCCACCCTCACCAATTTGCACCTGCCTCCCTCAGCTGTACCGTCCCGCCACCCTTCCTCCCCCCGCTTTTTCGCCCCCTCCCACATTCTCGCTCGCACGCGCCGTCGCTCATTACCGTCCGCGTCTCGCGACTTGCGCCGCGTCGCGTCTGCGCCGCCTCCGTAATTGGAGCGGTGCGAAGGAAGCGAGCCCCGCAGCGAGGCGCAAGTCCGTCTTTCTCAATAGGCTTCACGCGCCAATAAATGTTGCCTCTAACCTCTCGAAATGTTCCGCGGGGTCGCGAGTTGTTTGGAGAGAGGAAAATTCCACACCAACTCGTGACGGGAGAGAAAGGCTCAATTCAGAGACAGTACAGTGACTAGACATATTTGTCCTGTTTACACTCCAAGGCAGAACCTTGCACCTTGAAAAGAAAGTGGGCGTGGCGTATCGCTTAGCAACGACGGAAGATGTACTGTTAGCGAGTGCGGACGCCAAAGTCGCCCGATGAAATGGGCTACCGTCGCGGCTGGTAACTGACCCGAGGGATCGTCTGCCCGTCGCTGCGTGTCGCCAAACGACGACTGAGTTTCTTCCCGACGAAGATGGACAGCAGTAAGAATCTCGCTGTCCGCGGAGGCCGCCTAGACATCGATGTCGCCTCGATTGTAAACAAACCTAGAGAGCTCAACGTTGATATGATGGTTGGAGACACTTGCAGGAATTTTTTCGCAGTTTACGTCGAGATCTAGATCTAAAATGAAGTATTTTAGCGATCCGGGTCCGTGGCCCGTTTGTTTGGTCCTGTTCCAGCATTCTCTTAGTATTGTACGAAGGAACCATGGAAAAACATGATCAGTGGAGCCAGAACCTCCTGGAAACTGGGAAATGTGGATGCCGTGAGACATTGCTGTCACTGCCTCGAGTGGAATGTATCATCATATTGATGTATTGGAATCGTAAAATATTCTATAGTATTTACTTGGACGTACATTATTTAACAAATGATTCTGAGATTTCTTTCCAGTTCGAGTGACGCAAATTAGTACACACAAAAAGGCACAAAAAGGAGCAACGGCATGAAAAAATAGACATCTATCCTGGAAAATACATACAACAATTCTGAAGTTTGGTCAATCCTTATCACAACAAGCATCCTTACGTTACACTTTGCCAAATAACATCAACGCTGGTCTGCGTCACACATACATTTCCAGTTGTACTGATTTTTAAATACACTTGTCTTCCACATGTCTTACATCTGGGCTTGAAATAGAAGGAGGTCTCTATCGCATTTAATTATTTTGAAGTTTTATGGATTCGATATATCCAGTTGCCATTATATCTAATTTCAATGCTACCAAAATACCCAGTCACGTAGCACAAACACTAGCACTGATACAAGTAACAGGTGTCAATTTCACTCGGATGACACTCCAAGTATAGAATATAGTCCGAACATTGGTCGATAGACGCTTACAGTTGTCATTAACATTCTTATCCATGGTGAGGAAATGCGACCTGTACGCAATGTTCTTTAGATCAAATAATTTTGTTAAAGCGTATTTTAAAAAAAATCGAAAGTCAGCTTTTGATGGATTCACTATCATTATTAGTCGTGCAAGCAGATTAAAAGTCTATGTTGGCAATGCTATCCATTATTTCATCTGAACTTCTTCTAGCCAACCACGCCTCTTCCAAATTTCTATAATATATTTTTGCGCTTGAAGGGGATGGAAGTATTTCACATTATGTTCAATTGCTGTTTGAGAATTCCGGTGATAAAGAAGTCTGAAGAGGTACAATTACAGTTGCCTCCATCATGAGATTATTTACGATTATTCCACTCGTGAAATTAAAACCAATAGTGTTTAACTATACACACAAAATGCCCCATTCAGGGTAGTGCATCTCTAAAAGCGTTTTTCCTAACCGACTTTTCTTGCTTCTTCTTACTGGCTAATCATATACTGTGACTCATTCATCTTAGGAAACGGTATGTCATCGATTGCTATGCCGACCAATAAAATGCGTATGTACTATAATAAAACATCTTTGATTTTAACATAGCTTTCAGTTATTTTCAATATTTAGCGTATTTTGCAGCTCTGATGGACATAATTTCACTCGTAGAATACTCCTATTAAATACCACTCGTGTTTTGGAAGTTCTCAGATAAATGCCCTCCTCCCTTCACGAATCGCGAATTAATGGACAATTTCCAAAACACTCGTGATATTACCTACGATAATCTATTTCCACATAGAAACGATAATTTTAGAAGCTACTTAGGAAAATATCGATTATTTTCGGGTAAAAAGAGTTGTCATAAAAGTATTTTTTTTGAAAGAAGGTGTAGAAAGGATCATTGTAAAGCAGAAAATATTTAGACAGTATTAAATTCCTTCGAAACATTTTAATTATTTTTAAGTAGATTATAGATTTTGTCATATTTAACTCCATAACCTACAAACCTTCAAATTCACAAAAAATTAATTATCTCCCTTTTTCGAGCACTATCGGGGTAAGGAAAAGTTGATTGTGGCAGCGAAAGATTGTGGAAACATAAAAAGATAAGTACAGCACCTGGAATCGCGAACACTTGTGTATATTGATAAAAATACTCACTATCGAGTGTAAATGAAAACTCGATCCTTCGCAACTGCCTGAAAAATAAAATATGTGGCAGCTAATTGTCAAATCAGCTTTCAAACATTCATCAAATCTCACATGAAAGAAACGATTATAATATTATTGTATTTATTCACTTTAAAATAACATTTTTTCTGACGTAGCTAATTTAACCTGATTTTAGAACAACATATTAGCTGTTTTGATTTCTATTTGTATTTCGATTCGATAGCATTGTTGCCAATGATTCGTACATGGTGAATAATTTCCGTAATAGTTGCGGTTGTTTTATTTCCTCCCAGGTTCTTCACGAAAGAGCCAGTTAATGAAAAAGATAGAATTCTGTATGCAACGCCCTTTCCATTATTAATTGGTTTTAAGTAGATTAGCGTGTTTTCGCATCATGAGGGCCAAATCCCGCTCCAGGCTTTTGCCATCGCTTTCTCTGTGGTTCTTCACTCTTTTTATCATGACATGCTACAGAGATCGATAAGAGGTATTAGATAAGAAATTTATGTTATACACTGTAATGGAGAAAGACATTTCGACCTGTGGAGGTCATTGGTGTTCAATACGCAATAATAATAATAATAATAATAATAATAATAATAATAATAGTAATAGTAATCATATTAATAATAATACAATAGTAATAATAATGATAGTAATAATTCAACTGATGTTAAGCGCACTACTATCAAAAACCCTCAACTGATGCCACTGTAGTCTCTCTGACCGGATGGTCTTAGGTTCGAGTTCGGACGGCGGCGGGATTTTCGAGTAACTTGTCAGCTAGATCGAATTCAGTCGCTGTCTGAAGGGGAATTCTAGCGGCCGGCTGTTCTCATCGGTAGTTTTCCGTGGTTTCTTCGATGAACACCAGGCGAATGCCGGGGCAGTACTCTAACAAACGCGCCACTGACCGCGCGTGGTTTTCCTACCTCTTCTTTGTCCTATCCTCACCCCTTACAGTCACTTATACTAATATGCACTACACTACCAGATATGCCGGAAGCATGGGGTGGTGCCCCGTTGGTGGGAGATACCTGGTTGGGAAAAACTCCCGCTAACTGACGGTAGGTCGGCGCCGGATCTCGCCATACAGCGGGGGAAAATCACCACCACCTCGCGAGCCTAAACACACACTACACGTATGGGATTAATGCCCATTGTAGTTGACGCGCCCGTAATTACTAACATTCATTCAATCAATCAAAAACCCTTAAACATCACTCTAGAGCCCCAGTTCAATGTGTGAACCTCTCTCGACGCCTTGGAGGTAGAGACTTCACTGACATTAACACCATGATCTGCGAGCAGGTTGATAACCGGAGAAAATATTTAAATTCCAAATCTACCGCTTCGAAGCTACACGTTGCAGTTTGTGCAGTGAACGAATGGGCACAATTAAAATTATGCCAGTTTGAGCCGAACTTTTTTTTTCTCGTGAATAAAGTACAAGTAACACCGCCGACTCCGGTTATAGTGAATTTCTAGGGACAAACATTTTTGGTTCACTATCTGGGGTCAATGAGGTATCTACCACAATAGTATTAAATGTAATTTTAATCTGATTACATATAGCCAGGCACGTGTTTCGGAAACACACTTCCCCTATTCAGTGGTTCTACAATTTACAATTAAGTAGATTTAAAATTACACATGTATTAACGTCAACAAAATCATTAATATAAACAGTGAACAATAAAATAATTATTTAAAATTAGTCACTGTTTATATATATATATATATATATATATATATATATATATATATATATATATATGATTTTGTTGACGTTAATACATGTGTAATTTTTAATCTACTTAATTGTAAATTGTAGAACCACTTAAGATGGAAAGAGTGTTTCCGAAACACGTGTCTGGCTATATATAATCAGATTAAAATTACATTTAGTACTATTGTGGTAGATATCTCATAGAGTACAACAAAATCTCCGCTGCCACCATAGAATTTATATTTGGTTCACTGTATCTGAGGTTCACTATATCCGATGTCAAAATTAAAAATAATGTCTTCATAAAGATTGATTTTATTAATATAGAGGTACAGCAAAATACATTAACAACACGAACTGAAAATTTCAAAATCTTTCTTTGTATTTTAAAAAATCACTTATTTTCAATTGTTTGTTTCGTACATTTTCATTAGTAATTTCCCTATATCATTCTCCACAGATCGTTCTTTCTCAATACCTCATTCTGCAATGTCATTAGTGTTGAAGTATCGTAATGCATCTTGACACTCTTCAATGCCTCTTCCACTGTTGAAACATCGTCTCACATTCCGAAGACCTTATACCATACGACATGCTTTTGGTAGCGGGATGTCGCCAGCGGCCATCGTTTTTCTGCGCGGGACGGAGGATATCGCCAAGCTGTGACAGTCGCGTGCTTCCAGTCACCCACGTAGAACTCAACTCTTTGTACCTCGAAACATCAAAACCAAGCTTGGAACTGAAGCATGCAATCGCGCATCTTCGCCAACAGGCCTTTGTTTCCGCAGTGAAACTGAGTGGCATATGATCCGCTACCTTACCTTAGGGGAGAATCCTTCGATTATGACCTTTGAGCGACGATATTTTTTCAAGCTGCCTAGAATTGGAATTTGTGGCACTGAGACGATGTAATCTTTTTGGGGAGTGATTTAATTTCCAGGACGTTGTGTTTTCTACGTTCACTATAGCCGAAGTTCAGGTTCACTATAATCATCTGATGCTTCTTTGCAATGTAAGTTACACTGGACCAGTGACTTAAGTTCACTATAACCGAGTGTTCACTATATCCGAGTTCACTGTAAGCGGAGTCGACTCTATCTTTTAAATTCGTTGTAATTGAAATAACTATAGTTACGTAACGGTGACAATAACAACAATCGTGGAAATGATATAAATTTCTGGTCACCTTAACTGCCAGGAACAAAGTTTTTGAATACCACAAGACGGTGGCATTATTTATGAAACGCATCCACCCAGTCTCGTTTCCAACTCCGTCATATCCGTTCCCCACCGCCACCCAATTCCCCCATCTGCACCGCCCTCATCCGTGTATCAACCCTACCGGTAGCGGTAGCTCAGGGCATCAACTGATGTCACTGCAGCGCTTATAACCGGGAGGTACTAGGTTCGAATCCTGACAGCGGCAGGATTTTCGACACTGGATTTTCAGCTAGGTCGAATTCAGCTGCTGTCTGGAGGAGAATTCTAGAGGCCGGCTGCTCTGATCGGTAGTTTTCCGTGGTTTCTCCGATCAACACCAGGCGAATGCCGGAGCAGTACCCTACCAAACGGGCCACGGACCGCGCGAGATCTGTCCTTCCTCTTCCTTGTCCTAACCTCTCCCCTTACACACACACTTACACTAGCATACACTACACTACCACATATTCCGGGAGACCGGTCGGGACCTTAGAGCTTGTCCCGGCTGGAGCGGTGCCCTGCTGGTGGGAGAGTCCTGGTTAGGGGGAAACCCCACTAGCCGACGGTAGGTCGGCGCCGGATCTCGCCATCCAGCGGGGGAAGATCACCGCCATCTCCCGAGAAAAAACATGCACTACACTAACGGAACTAATGACCAAAGCAGTTGACGCGCCTAGAAACACGAAAAAATCAAATAATGTGTATCAACCCTACCTCCTCTTTCCCACCACTCACTTCCCTTCCCCCTCCCCAGGACTATTCCGCCTTCGTGTTTCCTTCACCCCATTTCCTCTATCACCACTGCGTGCGTCGCCTCTACCGGCGCAGGTTTCGCTCCCTCTTTGGAGCTTGCTCGGCCTCTCGGGGCCCGCCCGCATATCGGGCCGTATAGCACGCGCCCACCCCCACGATGCTCCGCGCCGCGAGATAGCGCCGCCCCAGACCGGATTTATGGTTCCCCTATTCTCCTCT
Organism: Teleogryllus oceanicus; assembly: GCA_964035755.1. Taxonomy (NCBI): domain Eukaryota; kingdom Metazoa; phylum Arthropoda; class Insecta; order Orthoptera; family Gryllidae; genus Teleogryllus; species Teleogryllus oceanicus. The sequence goes on along the minus strand of CAXIVR010000001.1, from coordinate 16,063,281 downwards.
ACCCCTCCCTCTTATTCCCCTCCCATGCCAGCACATCCAAACAGACGCTGCTCAGCCGGACGGAAGTCTGGCATTCGATGCCGCGTGACAGTGTCTTCGCTGCCCCTGTGCTCAGCGTCCTGCTCCAACTTCCCACGCTTCTTTCTCCCGTCCACCTTCTGCACTTCAGAAACGCCTCTCATCACCCCGTCCAGCATTTCCCACCCCTCCTGCACACCGGTCCCCGGTCCTATTTTCCGCGCCTCGCATTCCGCCCAGCTCGTGTACTCTGCGTTGAACGTCTTCCCCGCTCCACCTTCACACCATCCTGACCCCGCGTCCTCCTCGCCCTGTGCCGTTCTCGCCCCGCGCCATTGCCGTCTAGCACGATCCAAGCCCACACTCTGTCCGTCCCCTGACCACCCAGCCTCGCGATTTTCCCGCAGCACCATCTCTGCGGCTCCGCCTCCACCCCAACACCCCTCGTTGGTTGGTTAGTGATTCCCGGTGCGTCAAAAATGAGATCATTAGCCCCGTGAGTGTAGTGCATGGTTTTTCCTCGGGAGATGGCGATGATCTTCAGCCTCTCGGTGGCGAGATCCTGCGCCGACCTACCGTCAGCTACCGGGGTTTCCCCCTAATCAGGAATCTCCCGTCAGCAGGCACCGCCCCAGCCGGAACAAGCTCTAAGCTCCTAACCGGTCTCCCGGAATAATGTAGTGCATGTTAGTGTAAGTGTGTGTGTGTAAGGGGAGAGAATAGGACAAGGAAGAGGAAGGAAAGGACGCGCGTGGTCCGTGGTCCGTTTGGTAGGGTACTGCTCCGGCATTCACCAACACCCCCGTCATCCCCCCGTCATCCCCCGTCATCACCCCCGTCATCACCCCCCGCCGTCATCACCGCCGTTATCACCGCCGTCATCACCCCGTCATCCCGCCGTCATCACCGCTCACCCCGTCTCCCCACCGCCGTCATCACCGCCGTCATCACCGCCGTCATCACCGCCGTCATCACCGCCGTTCATCGCCTCTCATCAGTCCTGCTCACCGCCTGTCGTCGCTTCCGACTAACCCCCTCGCGGCTGTGGGGCGCCGCGCTCGCACGCGCAAGTCTTTGAGCCTTCCCTGGCCCCCGGCTCGGCCCCGCACGCCCGTTCTTCACTCCCGGCGGCCGCAGGGTAGGCCGGGAATTTAGAGGCGCCGGCGAACACGCGCCCCCACGGACCTCGCCCGCCTGATAGGCTCCGCGCCCCCAAGGAGGAAATATCGCCGCGGCGGAGGGCAGAGCGTGGGCGGGTGATGTGAGCGGCTGCAGGCACGGACGGGCAAGCGTCGCCGAAGACGCTTCGACGGTCAGTTTTTCATTTTCGACATTTAACGCGAAAAACAAGAAAGTGGTGCCATAAGGCCGAGGTAGGGTGCATTTAGTTTTTACAGGCTCTGCAAGGCATCATAGCCATAAGAGTTTATTTCTCGTTTTCCCTTAAGAAATTCTAGTCAAATAAATAATTAAAATTCAGTAAATCCCTCTTATTTGCATGCGAATGTACGTAATGAATGTCATAATTTCTACGTTTTAGAGAGAGTTTAGTGGAGGTATCTACGTTATTTTTCTGTGGAGATAAACAAAGCCGTGGTATGCCATTGCCGCTCAGAGAAAAGATATTGGTAGGGGTGAATGATCTTGCGCGGTGACTGATGAGAGGCGAATTATTGCAGATGGGGGTGATGGATGCGGGGTGGTAACGGAAGCCAGCCGCCTACTGCCACGCAGCCTTGGTCGAGGAGTGGGACGCAGCACCGAAGCCGGGGAGTGTGCGCATTTCAATGAGCAGAAGGAAGGCCGCAGAGTCGTAACGTGGGTCGCAACTACAGCGGAGTGGCGCTGGGCGTCGTGGCGTGCGGTCGCTGCGCTCTCCTTGTCCTAGCGGCTCTGCCGGCTTGTGTTTGGCCGGGGGGGGGGTTGCCGGAAAGGAGGCGTGGCACGGTTGGGCGTGGCGGAATGGGGAGAGGTGAGGTGACGCTGTCGGCTGTAGCGAAGGGCAGTGGGGAAGAGGGGATGGGGCGTGAAGAAGCTAGATAAGGCGTGGCGGGGATAAGTAAGGAACGAGGGTGGGCGGAGCAGGGCGAGGCGAGGCGGGGTGGGGGGATGGGAAGACGCGGCGCGGGGCGGGGCTTGGAATGGGAATTGCACCGATGGTAGATGGGCGTGGCAGACGGAACCCTTGGGGGGCGGGGTTGTTGATAGAAGCAGACATACGGCAAAGGGACGTGATGAGAAGACTGCGAGATGCGGACTCGCCAACATACTGAGATGGGTTGAAGTTGAAGTTGGTAGCGGGGAGGAATACAGAGGCTGGCGGAGGGGCGGGGTTTCGAAGGCGCCGGAGATGGTTGCGGCACGAGGGCGGGCCGCAGGGTCCAGGTTCGGAGCGAGCATTTTATTATTTATTTATTAAATTATTTATTGTTGAATGACATATTCAGATGATTCAAGAGCTGATGGCATTGAGGTTCGTGATTGATCTAATACGATGATAGCGTTGATGTTGACATGAACGATAACAAAACGGAGGAATCAGAGGTAGGAGAAACGAAACACCTTGAGAACAGCTGCCGAGAGCTCGCTCTGCTCACCGCAACCCCACTTGGGTACAGCAAATCCACTTGGGTTGAGCAAATCCGAGGCGGTCGGAAGGAGCCACGTCCTCGCGCCGCGTGGCTTGGTCCCTAGATGGTCACCGTGCGGTTATCGCTGAGACTGTGAGCGGCAGACGGCATCGCACAATGCTCGGGAGGTAGGGCGGCGGAGCGAGCAGGCACGGAGCGGTGTACGTCGGAAGAGCAAGAGGGGGAGACGCTGGTGCGGGCCTGGGGAGGGCGCGTAGCGAGGCCGGGAGCAGGCCAGAGAGCAAGGCTGAGAGCGGGGCCTGAGAGCGAGGCCCGAGAGCGAGGCCCGAGACCAAGGCTAGAGAGCGATGCTAGAAAGCGTGGCTTGAGAGCGACGCCAGAGCGCGAAGCAAGAGCACGAGGCCAGACCAGAGCGTGAGGCCAGAGTGTGAGGCCAGAGAGCAAGGGCAGAGAGCGAGGCCTGATCGCGCAACCAGAGAGCGAGGTCGGGAAGCGCAACGGAGTGCAGGGAACGCAACCAGCGCGTAGCAAGCTACCCCTACAACATTCCCTACTAAGTTTACCTTGAGTGGGGGTCAGTGGGGGAGTGGGGACCAGTCCGTCCCATTGGGGCCAACCTGACGCGGGGATCCTGGGGGTTAACCCACGTCTCGTCTCCGCGCACACCCCTGGGTTAACGCCGAGCGTGCGTTTCTAACTCTCAGCCGGAGCTTTGAATGTAGGTGTGTCCCAGTCCCTCCTGGGAGGACGGGAGGCGAAAAACGAAGCGGAGAGGGAGGCAGTAAGGCGGTAAGTGGAGGCCGTGATCGGCAGGTGGGGCAGGAATCGAGAGGTAGGAGAGAAGACGGAAGAGCAAGGCGCGGGAAGCCGGAATCGAAGCGGGCCACGAATGGCAGAAATGAAAGCGGAGTCGAAAATCGGGAGTCGGGGAGGGAAGCCAGAAAGGGAATGAAGAGGTGGTGAACAATGTGAAACGTGCGGGTGACAACGGACGTGAAACGCGGCATGTGGAGAGGAAAGCGGTAGGCGATTGGGAACGGGTTCGGGTGGCGGGAAGGGAAGCGGGATTGTGGAGGAGGCGGGAAACTATGCAAGACGCCGTGGAAGAGACCGATGCTAGCGGGAGGCAGAAAATGAAACTAGGTATGAGAGGTGGGGAAAGTGGGATAGATGGCTCGGTGGGATCGTGAATAGAGAGACAGGGAAGAATGCAATACGTGGGAGAAAATACGTTAGCGCGACGCGGAAGCTGGGGAGGGAAGACAAGCGAGGCGGGACGGGGGTGGGTGGGAAATGCGTTAAGGAAGGTGGGGTTGGGGACCTGGAGGAGGGGGCGTACTACGGGGCGGGGCGTGCAGCGGGGCGGGGCGGGCAGCGGGGCGGGCAGCAGAGCGTGGAGGGGGCCTGCAGCGGGGCGCCGAAGCCGCCGCCACCTCCATATCGTGCAGCGGGGCGGGGCGGGCAGCGGGGCGGGGCGTGCAGCGGGCGGGGTGCAGCGGGGCGGGGCGTGTAGCGGGGCGGGGCGTGCTGCGGGACGGGCGTGCAGCGGGGCGGGGCGGGCAGCGGGGCGGGGCGTGCAGCGGGCGGGGCGTGCAGCGGGGCGAGGTGCAGCGGGCGGGGCGTGTAGCGGGGCGGGGCGTGCTACGGGGCGGGGCGTGCAGCGGGCGGGGCGTGCTGCGGGACGGGGCGTGCAGCGGGCGGGCGTGCAGCGGGGCGGGGCGGGCGTGCAGTGGGGCGGGGCGTGCAGCGAGGCGGGGCGTGCAGCGGGCGGGGCGTGCAGCGGGCGGGGCGTGCAGCGGGCGGGGCGTGTGCGGGCGGGGCGTGCAGCGGGCGGGGCGTGCAGCGGGGCGGGCGCGCTGCGGGGCGGGGCGCGCTGCGGGGCGGGGCGGGGCGGGGCGGGCAGGGGGGGGCAGCGGAGCGTGGAGGGGGGCCTGCAGCGGGGCGCCGAAAGACACCGCCACCTCCATATCCGCCTGCATCGCCGCCGCCTCCGCCCGTTGCAACGCGAAGCACTCTCGAGCCGCTTCATCAGCGCGCAATTGTCGCGGCGCGGGGGTTCGCTTGCTCGGCGCCGCCAGCGCTGTCCCTGGGCGATTGCGGTCGCCTCCGCTCCCGAGACGCGGCGCGCGCCCCCGCGCCGCGACAGCCGGCCCCCGTCGGGTCGGCGCGGACTCGCCGGCCGCGGGCGGGGCGTGGGGGCGACGGGCTGCAGCGCGGCCGAAACCCCACGAACACATGGTTTGTTTCGGGAAGCTTCTTAACTGTTGGTGCCTCTTAGGAGATAAGGATATAAGTGTCAGTGTTGCTACATCAGGGTCATTCCGTACAAAATTTAGAGTTTATGACTGTGGGTTTTTCAGATAATTTTTGTTTTCTAGTATGTTAATGTCTTTATAATGAAACATTAAACTGCTAAATATTAGTCATAGCATCAATGATTTTCTACAACAATCAAAAAAAGTTCTGGCACGATTTAGAATGTTCTGGAAAGAACATGCTGCATAGAAGGAAAATGAGAGATATACAGCTGTAAACATGAACTATCATATTTTAAATGGGTAATGTATTAAGACGTTTCTCTTTAAAGAATCATTATAACCAATAATAAATTAAACAAATATTTATAATTTCAAAACGAATATTTTTTCTCAAGATTTTTGGGCAAGGGTAAGATTATTACACTATTATGTTATCTTCCAAATTTCATGATGGAACGTTGAGCCTTTTCCGAGATACTGAAATGTTAATTTTGTGCTTAAGGTTGAAAGTCGCCGCTTTCTCAAGGTTGATCATTGTCCCGTCGCGAACTGTACCATGATTTAGGGGAATGACAGAATCTCTGTATTGAAAGTGTAGTCGAGTTGTTCTCATCGGTGAGTGAAGTTCTGTGTAGTTGTGAAAATCGGTGAAAGTGATACAATTGTTTCAAAATGTCTAAACTAGTGAAGAAATTTGTGGTGTTGCAATCCGCTTAGTTTACAATAGCATAGCGAGCGCGCAGAAAGAAGAAATGTGACACAGGAAGTATATGATAAATTGTCTAATTTTGTTGTGGATGTTTAGCTATGTCATCAGTGGTGGTTTAAGATATCGAAAGTGACATAGTTCACCCGAGTCAGGGACAGAAATTGAAGAGAGAAAATTAACCACTGAGAAGATGTGCCACCTGGAGCTGAAAAACAGAACACAATGAGTAAAATAAATACATTTTTAACTTCTCTCGCTCACTAACTTGTAAGAACTTCATCAACTTTTCGCACCACAAGTCTGATTTTCAAATGTAAGCTGAATGGCATTTCTCTGTTACCAGTCATGGTAAGGGTCTCTGTGACGGCATAGGCGGAACAATTGAAAGCTTGCTATGAACGCTAGTACCCAGGGAACACAGATCACAAATCCTAAAGAACTTCTCGAATGGATACAGACTTACGTTGAAGAAATTTTATTTTTATTTACAAGTAAATAAGCCAAAATGTTAAACACCAACATGTTGATACGTCTAAAAGCTGTGCCAGGAACACGCAGCATCCACAGTGTGATTTCAATGTGTGAAAATAAACTCTTCAAGCTTTAAGAGTGTAAAAGGCATGCGTTTTCGTACTATCAATGCAATTATGCATTCAGGAGTCACACACTGACAATCAGTCACATGCCAAGAATATGTTTCGCTATTACCCCACCACCATTGAGGATATCTGTCGCATTTGAAAAACAACATTTTACCCTGGACCAAAGCTTATTAGCCCGAACGACAATACCCATATTGACGCCGGCCGTCGATGGCTACAATACGAAGCCTACATTGCTCCCTACAGTAATATTATCGTATTTTTTGTTTTATCAAGGAATGTTAAGACTTTATAGAAAGGAAGCATGACTATATAAGTATAAATTGTTTTTTAAATTTTACTTGTTAGCAAATTTTATAAGGTTGAATTCACATTTTCAAGAATACTTTTCCACGGGGCAAGGTTTACTCAGCACACACAATATTAAATCTAAACGTGTACAATTTTATAGAAATATTGTAGCCATAATTGGTCAGAATCATCGGCAAGTTGTTCGAAAAATTCATATTACGTATTTAGTTTACATTCTGTATTTCCTGTAAGAAAATTGGGGTTGGAGAAAACTTAGACCCGGCCTCACCTGCGATCCTGGAGATTATTAAAATCCCTTTGCGTACTTGAAGGATTCGACTCGTAAAGTATGCAATAAACGATTAGAGTTATGGAATTGGAAGAATCTAATTCGATGTACATACTATACGTTTGCACGAAAAGATAGTGAAATAAGAATTTAACGTTTTCAACCATTAATTACACTTGCATCCCCGGAAGATAATCTGAGTTTTTACGAGTTTCATTGATGATTTCTACTTGCGAGTTACACGCGCTTTTCGGGTTGGGCACTTTGCCACTAAATCAATTAGAACTGGGATCAGTCGTTTTTCACCCATACCTTACGATGCAATGACTGCGTTTCAAACTGGCCATTGCCGGAAAAAAATTTATGCTATATTTTCCGAGCCAACTCTCGTAACATTACATTAATGCCGTTCCATTAAAACTAATACTTTGCGATTTTCTTGAAATGAGATTTCGCATTTCTGTCATCCTCTTTCTTGAATACTTCATTATCTTTTCTTCTCTAAGTGGGTGGTAAACTAAATACAATATATATATTTTTATCACAGAGATAATTTTAAGTTTGATTCTTCAGTACCTCTGTGTCTCCTGGAACTCCTAAAAAAACTGACTCTCCATTCCCCAACCTGCACTCTTATTTGTTTTCACAAGATTATTTACTACGTACCACATACTCGTAATACACGTTAACATTTGCTACCTATAACCTCTGTATTCCAATAACTTCCACTGGTGATTGATATAGTAAAATTTAAATATGCTGGTGGTAGGTGCCAACACCAAACATTATACGTGATATGTCGCGAAATGTCGATATTGTACGTTTGTGGATTGCAAGCAAATCTCCTAATTGCTGACAAACACTCCGTCTTCTTTTTGCGACGTTTCGAACAGAGTACGTTCGTACTCGTATGATCATTATACACAATTAAAATCAAACAATTTTCTTCATTTTATTACCATAAACTTTTTACTTTTCATTTCAATCAAATATTTTTTAATCTTAAGTTTTAAGTGTAAATTAAGTAAGTGTAAATTAAATGTCTATATCCCCATTATTGTTACCACAAAATAATTTAAAGAATATTTAATTGTTTTTGTTTCAGGTAAGTGTGTAATGATGTTCCGGAGAAGTGCAGTTGCTCATTCCCATGCAAGGGTTGTAAGTACTCTAGAAGTATCAAGTATTAGCGTGCTAACTCACGAGATATTGCCTATAACATGTTTTGCAGTGAAAAGCGAATTAGCATTTGCGGCAGTGTTTCCGCCTCTCAATGATGTGCATTTTTTTATGAAAAGCTTTAAGGAAATACCAAATGTTGCTACCGTTTGTGTAGCAATCCCAGAATATTTGTCCACAATATAAATGTCGCATTTTTGTGACAAATATTAGAAGTCAACTTATCCGATCTGGACTGCTTTTGTCCGATCCGACTAAAGCAGTCCAGATAACGCGTGGATCCACAATACAAAGAATAATTTTGGGAAGCCTAAGGCTTACTTTTTTCTGTCTCAATTACTAAAAGGAAGAAAGACACTCACTTTCACTTGTAAGAACCTCCTACATCAATGTGTGAGGAATTCATGGCTAGGAATTAATAGTAAATAATAATATATTAATAATAATGTCAATATAAATGTTTTTCTTTTTAATTGCTGAGCAATAACTCGTGATATGTTAGCTCTATCTGTAATAATTTGGTTGTGTATCACAAGAAATTCATTTCTTATTACTTACACTAAAAACGTTATCCCCTCGTCAGCACACGTTTAATTTTAGGAGCTTATATACGACATTCGTGAGATTGTTTTTATTTTGAACCGTTTTGGAGGTTAGATAAGCGAAATTTTGATTTTGTTCAATAATTAACTGTCTTTATCTTATTTATACATACCATTGAAACACTTTCATTCTTTAAGAAGTAACAAAAGAATCTTCTTTGTTCATGTACTAAGAGAAGCCTTGAATCGCCTGAAGCAAATCAGAGAGAACACAGAGTGAGACATTGTTAAAGTACCTTGCTATAGGTCTTACGACCTGCCGCAATTCATAGACTGTCTTGAACCAGTACTGAACATGTTAGTGTTTTTACATCTGTAAAGTTATTGTACTGAACGATGTTATCATACCAAAATTAATAAATGTGTTTAAAAAAATGTAAGTGTGAGCTGCGGTTTTTTCAGCCACCATGCGGGCAACAAGACGATTTTCAGGTCCCGGAAATAGACGCCGTTCATCGCACCAATACTGAGCTCTACTCCGGACACACAACCCTTGGAATTATTTCTGGAGAAGCAAGAACACGACTGCACTTGGCTTTCCAAACCACCTGGATTGATCGCCCCTCAGGCTCTTTGTGACGTGCTTTGTGAAAGTGCTCTGTGCTCTTACTGACGTGCTCGGGGAAAGATACAGAAATTTATTTTGTGGTTGGCACAAATCCGTTCTCAATTTCCCCTCGGGTACAAGACCACTTACAAAGACGAGTGCAACACACACCTGGCCACCTGAGTCTTTGCGGACTGGAGCTTAAGCCCTCCGCAATCTCGCCACTGCGAGCTCTCAAACAAACGACGTAGCCCAGAAATTGGCAGGCGGGCAGGTGTGTTCAATTCCCCGCTAGGATCGTTTCAAATGTAGAGAGCTGTATTTGACCCCCTCCCAGATGCAGGGTGGTGAAATCAGTCTCGAAAGCCGAGCAAGGGGACCTCTGCCAATTACAATATCTCAAACAGATCATCCCCAACGGTTGTGGAGAAATGTGGCGGTACTCCGTCCTATTCTAGCCATTTGTGATGCTTCAAAGAATGTGGAACGTCGCCCAGGAGTGAATGCAGCGTCGTTTGCAGAAACGTGAGGTGGGTGCGTTGAGGTTGGGAGAAAAAATGTACGGCCTAATTAAGACACACACCCGATGATTCCTGCCCACATACTCGAACTGACACTCACCTGCTGACCGCTGATTAATGGGCTGTGAGAATTCTTGTATGGCAACGTGTGTTTGTTTCTGGAGTTCAAAATCCCAGAGTTCGAATTCGTGGTCTTGTTACTGAAGAGGGCATAAACTCAGGGCTACTTAGCGTACGGTGCAGAACCGCCCACAGTCTTAATATGCGTTACAAAGTATTCTGGGCATAATATCTGCATACTTTGTATGTAGGAGTGGTGGAATCGTTATTTCTGTAGTGCACGCAACATGCTGCATATATATACTTTATTTGCATATTGGAAGCGATGACTCTTGTCTGGGTGTGAATTAGGTCATTAGTACCGTAAGTGTAGTGCATTATGCATGTGTTTTCCTGGTGAGGTGGTGATCTTCCTCAGAATGAGATCCAGCGCTGATCTACCTCGGCTTGCAGGAATATTCCTCAACCAGGTATCTCTCATCAGAGTGGCACCATCCCATCCAGAAAGAGCTCTAAGCTCCAGAGTGGTCTTTCAACGTGTGTGGTAGTGAAGTGTATGTAAATATGTGTGTGTGTGTAAGTTAGGGGTGATGATAGGACACGGATGAGGAGCGTCCGTTTAGGGCACTGCTCCGACCTTCCCCTGGTTTCAATCGGAGAAACCCCGGAAAACTAGAAAATCAGCAGCCAGCTGCTAGTGTTCTCCCGCTGACAGCGACTGAACACGACCCAGCTATGAAGCTTGAGTGGAAAATCCGACCACGGTCGGGACTCGACCTCTAGGACGTCCCGGTCATGGGCACTGTAGTGTCAGTCGATGCCCTGAGCCACCTTTACCGGTCTGTGTTTGTAAAACCTGTGTCACGAACTCGCTGGTCCGCTCGTGCAAATAGTTCATGCTCTACATTGTGCCTGAGAGAAAAAGGTTTCGCGTACAGTCTTCGAGGAGATCTGCTATTGCCCCACCTTATCCAGTAAAACAGGAGCTGTCTGCACATTTCGCAGACATGTATCCCTCTGTATGGACGTTCTAGACACAAGGACAGAAAAACGAGTCTGATAGAAAAGGCGTTAAAAGCCGAAACTGCCAAGTAGACTTAACATTCTAATAATAAAAGTCATCAACGATCAAACTGCAACTTCTTACGTAAACAAAGATGTAGGAAACACGTTACGCCGGACTAATGAACTCCTCCTCCAACAATATGCAACTGTTGAGTTCCACCTACGGCGGCAAACAGAGCATCGCTCCAGCCAGCGAGCGGTCGCTGAGGTTGCCATGAGTACGCGGAATCACTTGGGGACGCCGCGGCGTTTTAATGGCCCAACTGCTCTAAGAGACTTTTCGCCGCTCGCGTGACTTCTGCCAGAGGCGCGTCTCCACCTCCGTCGCCACCCCCGTCCCCACCCCTGTCCCCACTCCCGTCGCCACCCCCGTCGCCAGCCCCATCGCCACCCCCGTCCCACCCCCGTCGCCACCCCCGTCGCCACCCCCGTCGCCACCCCGTCGCCACCCCGTCGCCCCCCGTCGCCACCCCCCTCGACACCCCGCGGCGCCCGTTTGTCGCCGCTCGTGCGAGATGTCGCCTCCGGGAATTCGTCCGACCTATCACGAGGCGAGGCTGCAGCACGGCGAGCAGAGCGGGGCAGAACGCAGTGGGGACGAACGGAAAAGTCAGTGGGGACGAACGGAATGGAATGAAAAGGATTGCGGGGGCGGCAGTGTGTATTAAAATGGAGCGGGACTGTTTCGGAAGAGGAGGAATAGAGGGAAGCAAAAAGGGGTGGGAAAACCGGGTGTGCCGAAGGCTGCTGGACCGAACGTGGTGGAACAAAATGTGGTGATCCAGAATGGGGAAAACAGTACAGTGGGATGCAACAGGCAGAGGGGAACGCGGTGGTTCCGGACGGGGCGAGGCGGAAAGGCGACGAAACGGAGCGTGGCAGCATGGACCGGGGCGACGTGACTCGCGCCGAGAGACCAGTGTTATATTTCAAACTTGGCTAACCTCGTGACTTGGGAAAGGTAACATTTACAAATGACAGGGTACGGTCGCCAGCTATATAAGACAGCAGAAATTACAATTTTAAACAAAGCCTCGCTATAAAACAGAAAGCGAGGTGACCATGCGTTTACCTAATGAATTATTATTCGGGGCTAACACAGAGAACCCCTAAGCTATCAGATTCATGAAGACTGTAACATTCGAAACTTTTCGAAAGGACGCTCCAGGTTCTAAATAAAACAGGATCATAAATTTTGAAGGATCTCATACTTGGAGATATATAAATCCAAATAACTCAAAATTACATTTTTTTTTCCACTGTGCAGATACAGAAATTGCTGCAAGAAAAACAATACAGAACTACAAATAGGAATACAAAATTGACAGACGGCGGTGCCGTCTCTATACAAAAATACTGTTATGAAACAGGAACACTATTAAAAAGCGCTTCCAACAATGCGCCTATACCTAAGCAGAATTACAGTATTACAAACGACCTCGACAATGCCCACTTTAGGGTGAGGAAGTTGAATACATACATATACAAGATTGACAAAGAAGCCGACCTCAGTCTTCTTTCAATACAAAAAAGAGTGAAAAGCTGAACTACTAAGAATGAGCCATTACCTATAAAAACCAAGTTTTGTACGAGTGCATAATTACCAAATTACATGGAAATGGATCTCTTACCATGACTTACAAACTTCTTACAAATTTAGCAATGAAACAGGAATACTCCGGAATGAGAAGGAATGGTCATCTTGCCCGCTCGTATCTCATTCAACAGAGCCGTGACCGCACACGAATGCCGACCGCCACACGGCCCAACAATGCCCGCATGTGATCGAACCAATTCGTGCCGATGACGCGCTGTTGCCCAGCCGACTTCTTTGCCGGCTACGGGACCGGATACTTAGCGCTGCTTTCCAATGGCCGCGGTTCGAGGTTACCGCACGGGCCTAGCAGACGCCTTACAAAACTTCGAACTTCAATCGGCCGAAGCCAACACACAGAAAAATGACCAAAAACCAAAACCAAAACAAAATACAGAGTAAACCTTCTTCAAACCATTAGCAAATTTACGCAACCCTATGAATCAACAAATATTTCAAATACAAGATCCACTTCAATGTCATAAAAACACCCATTCCTAAAATTATAAACTATTATGCATATTTAAAAAAGGTTTTGGGAACCGGGCCTTTAAAAAACCATTAATGGCTCATAAAAGTACAAAACAGCATGCACCCAGCATGCTAGTAAGAGAGAATATGCGAAAACAATGGACAAGCTTTAAAAATGGTAGCAGAATTAAAAGAGGCGAAAGCGGTGTGCGCGAGAAGCGCACGTCTTTTATACCAGATCCAGAAGGGGTAACACTGAAGTGGTGAAGAGGGGGTAACGGGGAAATATCGATATAAACATAGAGAAGTACAGAACTCTTTGCCTAAGAGCTTTTACACTTTACGCCTAAAAGAATAGGCAGCACGCGTAGCGTGCCGGTGTTGATGGCGGCTTCTGGTAGAAATGCAAAGAATCATACTAATAGATAAAAATAATATTTTGTTTTTCCATAAAAATCTTAATTCTAGGGCTACAAATGCAAACAAGGTGTCCATACAACCCTAAATTTACACTAAATTGCGGATTTTTTATTTTGTTTTCACAATGCCAATTTTTTCTCAGCACTCAATAAACCAAGGAATCAGATCTTACTAACAAATTCTTAGGTTTTTGAAACCTTCTCATGGCCATGAGATCACAGTTTGATCTTTGCAAGTTACCATTTTTGAGAAAATTGAAGATGAAAAATTACCCATATACTAGCATACTTAATCTAGTTACAGAACAAGAGCTTAGAAACTATGGATGCACAATCTTCTCAGTAGAACTTCTCGGATGACTGTTGGCTTCTATCAGCTGATGTAACACCAATATTCAATATTTGTGATCACTTAAATTTCCAAATTTGACAACCAGGAAGGGTGGCTCAGTGCATCAAATGATGTCATTGCAGTGCCTATGATCGGGATGTCCTAGGTTCGAGTTCTGACGGTGGCATAATTTTCGACTCTAGATAGATAGATAGCTAGGTCCTTAGGCTGTGTGGAAGAGCTGTTCCAGCGGACGGCTGCTTTAATCGGTAGTTTTCCGTGGTTTCTCCAATCACTATCAGGCGAACGCCGAAGCAGTACCCTAACACACGGGCCCCAGCCCGCACGCGATCTTTTCTTTGTCTTCCTTGTTCTATCCTCACCCCTTGCTTACACACGCAAACACTCCACAACCACACACGCCGGAACACCGGTCGGGATCTTAGAGCTTGAACTAGGGCAGTGCCCCGTTGGTACCTGGTTGAAGGGAAAACCTCGCTAGCCGATGGTAGATGGGCACCGGATCTCATCATCTAACTGGGAAAGATCACCGCCACATCTCGAGGAAAAACATGAACTAGACTTACGGGACTAATGACCTTAGCTGTTGACGCACCGGAATCTAATCAATTACTAATCAATCAATCAAATCAATCAATCTGTCCGAGCGGCTGGGCGGAACGGGTCAGGGCGGATCGAGTCGGAGAGAAGAGGCGCCGGACGGCGCAGAACGGGGCGGCGCCTATGAGCTGAAGTCGGAATTTAAACAGGACGACACACCACTTCCCAGGGGATCGGAGGGAAAATCGGATGGCCAAATTGTGTTATCCCGTAACTTTTTTATTTTATTTACAGTTGTGAGTTGTGTCTCCTAAAGGGTTCTGCGATACAGGTAACATGAATTCCGATAGCAGACTATTTTTGATTTTTTCTTTTAGGTTCAATAGCGCGGATATCTATTTTTTTAAAAAAAATGTATACTGTCATGGCTTCGTTTAGAGCTTCTACTGAACCGATTATAGTATTTTTTCCTTTAACTTAGAGAACGTGATCTCTAGATGTGTTATCAGATACTGTTAGTGTTGATTTACCAACATTTACGGTGTAAATGAATTAATTAAATCATTCTTTAATAGTACGTTTATCAATAGTCAATTGTTTTCTTCCAAAGCTGCTTCATGGAGATGCTTTTTGATGTTTTGTTTTGATTGTTGAGATATGTTTACAATTCGTCAAGGTTTTGATTCAGTGTAATAATTGCATTGTGGCGTTGATAGTTGACATGTATTTGCTTTTGTGGGGCATTTTGTAGAGAACATTCGGACAGTGGGTTTTGCTCGGTTGTACTTAAGTAGTGAAGTTGTACACAGGTTATGTCGATCGTTGCCCACGCGCCCCAAAAGACGCAAACGTACATTAAGTGGACGCAGGGAAAGAGAAAGTCAGCGTAGAAGTCGTGTTAGTGAGGTCATTTCGTTCTCTGTTGGGTCGTCTATGAAATGCCAGGTTTGTTCTGCTTTGCACTTCCTATGTGAGAGAAATTCTGCAAACGAGTTTACTCTGTGTTGCTTTAATGGGAAAATAAGTTGACCTTCGAGCAATATGCCAGAAGAAATCAAAGTTGTTTATAGATGATGACACATCAAAAAACCTTAGAAATAATATTCGAGAGTACAATAGTGCTCTTTCTTTTGTGTCATTTGGAGCCGATATTGCATTGCTGTGTTCAAAATTTTGAAAACTCCACATCACAAAATATCTTCGTTATACCCTGAAGATCCAAACAACTCAACATATTGTGAACATTAGTCTGAGCACAGTATTTTACATTTATCTTAGTTCTCACCGCCAAATTTTGACGGGTTCTCACTAGTTGATAAATTGATTTGTATTGTAAGAGTAAATTCACACCACAATTACACGCCTCTCTGTTTTTTAACAGAAGGTTTGTGTCATTTATTTTCTTCTGGTAAATTTTTCCTAAAAAAACGTGCATTTTTTCTTCCTAATTAAAGTGGCAAGGAAAATTAACTCTGGAATGTAGGTAATTGTTTGGGGGGAAACCCTTTGAACGGTGCCGTACCGGGTGTAATTTTTCGGTCCACCGACAGAGGCAACAACTTTCTGGTAGAGTTGTGATTTAGAATCCACCGTAAAGTATGAACGTTTTCATTCGTCATTGTTATTTGCCTTGTAAAGACAAAGGAAAATCACACGATCTATAGTATCATGGAAATTATCGTTCAATTTTTGTTACGCTTAATAAATTATTATCAGTTTTTTGTTCTTGGGCCTCGACGATCAGTAAGACATTGGATGGTACCGTAGGCGACGTAGAGGAAGAAAACAAAAATCCAAAGAAATTGATAACCAAAAAGGGTAAGAAGATGAAGGAAAAGGCGTACAGGGATGAGATGCAAATAAAGATCAGGTACAAAGGAATCCAACGATAGAGAAGAAAACAAAAAAGGAAGCAGGAGACAAGCAGCATAATGGTAACACAACAAAAAATTACTAATTTCCACCCTTGGTTACCATGTTTCAAATTCCGATTAGTGTACTACATGAAATTTGCGGTTTGCAAAACGGAAGTATTACCTCTTTTTTCCACTCGATCTTTTTGGTTTCACTTCATTTATCCATTATGTATTGCTATCGTTGCGCTAGATTCCACACCCATTGATGATTTTCATTTTATTATCGAAATTTAAAGGTGCTTTCTGGTAGGGTATCCGAGTACCTCGGCTTCACAACTATTGGATCTGAGATCAATAAACAAATCAATAGCAATCAAATTTTGCAAGGATACAGTTGAACACGGATAGATAGATTCATATATACATCATATATAATACGTACAAAATACATACATACTACATACATAAATAGGTGGATAGAAAGACAGACACTTGATCTAATTAGAGTTTAACACCCGGTGTTAGAGCCGTAAGAAGTATTACAATGTAGTTCATGAACCAAGGGAGGTAGTGCACGGCGGGAGGGCACGGACAGGGCTAGTGGTGTGGAGCGGAGTATCTGTGGGAAACGTAACGCTGTGTTTTGCATTTTACACCATAGATGTGATGTTTTCCTCTCCAATGGAAGTTTCTTATCAATAAATGCGCGGACAACGTCGGGCTAATCGTGAGCAATTATTCAGATTGAAACCCGAAGAAGGGATCGATGTGCATCAGCAGTGAGGAGATCCATTGTTGAGTTTTCTCTACGAAGAAGCAGCAGGGAAGAAAGGTGTTGGAGGAAATGTCGACGAGAAGCAAAGCCAGTCTGCGACACCGGCGCGAATGAACGTCGCCAGTTCGCGAGGGTAAAGGTGTATGGGGACAACAGTGCGATACAAAGTGTCGCGTATTGGTGGAGATTCTCGAGAGCAAATGTGGCGGCCGAGGAGGAATTGTGGTGAGAGGTCCTGCAGCCGCGACATGGGCCCGTTGAGAGGCGTGGGCAAAGGCGACGCAGACGAGATCGGCGCGAGGGAGGGCATGTTGGGTGTGGACGCCGTGGGTGAACGAGGAGTAGGCAAGAGCGGGGTGGCCGCTGGCGGGGTCAGTGAGGGTGGATTGGGTGAGCGCAGCGTGGGTGGGGACAGCGAAGGGGGGCATCGTGGGTTGGGCAACGTGGATTGGAGCGGCATGAGTGAGGGCGTCGTGGGCGAGAGTGGTGTATGCGAGGGCGTCGTGGGCGAGGGCGTCGTGGGCGAGGGCGGCGTGGGCGTGGGCGGCGTGGGCGATGGCGGCGTGGGCGAGGGCGGCGTGGGCGATGGCGTCGTGGGCGAGGGCGTCGTGGGCGAGGGCGTCGTGGGCGAGGGCGTCGTGGGCGAGGGCGTCGTGGGCGTGGGCGCGTGGGCGAGGGCGCGTGGGCGAGGGCGTCGTGGGCGAGGGCGTCGTGGGCGAGGCCGCGTGGGCGAGGGCGTCGTGGGCGAGGGCGTCGTGGGCGTGGGCGGCGTGGGCGATGGCGGCGTGGGCGAGGGCGGCGTGGGCGATGGCGTCGTGGGCGAGGGCGTCGTGGGCGAGGGCGTCGTGGTCGAGGGCGTCGTGGGCGATGCCGGCGTGGGCGAGGGCGGCGTGGGCGAGGGCGTCGTGGGCGAGGGCGTTGTGGGCGAGGGCGTCGTGGGCGAGGGCGTCGTGGGCGGAGGGCGTGGGCGAGGGCGGCGTGGGCGAGGGCGGCGTGGGCGAGGGCGTCGTGGGCGAGGGCGTCGTGGTCGAGGGCGGCGTGGGCGAGGGCGTCGTGGGCGATGGCGTCGTGAGCGAGGGCGGCGTGGGCGAGGGCGTCGTGGGCGAGGGCGGCGTGGGCGATGGCGTCGTGGGCGATGGCGTCGTGGGCGAGGGCGTCGTGGGCGAGGGCGTCGTGGGCGAGGGCGTCGTGGGCGAGGGCGGCGTGGGCGAGGGCGTCGTGGGCGAGGGCGTCGTGGGCGTGGGCGGCGTGGGCGATGGCGGCGTGGGCGAGGGCGTCGTGGGCGATGGCGTCGTGGGCGAGGGCGTCGTGGGCGAGGGCGTCGTGGTCGAGGGCGTCGTGGGCGAGGGCGTCGTGGTCGAGGGCGTCGTGGGCGAGGGCGGCGTGGGCGAGGGCGTCGTGGGCGAGGCGCGTGGAGGGCGGCGTGGGCGAGGGCGGCGTGGGCGAGGACGTCGTGGGCGAGGGCGGCCTGTGCGAGGGCGGCGTTGTGAGGGCGTCGTGGGCGAGGGCAGCGTGAATGAGGACGGCGTGGGAGAGGACGGCGTAGGTGAGGGCGCCGACAGCGATAGTAAGTGTGCGCGGGCGGAGGAAGCCGCGGTGGTGGCGATGACGTTGCCCGTTGCTAGCTCAGCTTTCGTTGCGCGCCTCTCGCAATACGCCAGGGCAAATATTAGCCCAGGAAAGTTCCTATGAATATATAATGCCCACATCCGCACGGAAGAAGGGGCGGCGCGAGGGTGCGAGTGGGCGTGGCTCGGGCGGGAGGCCTTCCCGCGCCTCCGCACTGGGGCAACTCGATTTGCCTCTGGCCTGGCGAGGCGCAGGACGAACTCCATGACAATGGATGCTCATTTCGAAAAGCGACCGGGAGCGGTAGCTCAGTGCATCAACTGATTCCACTGCAGCGCCTCTGACCGGGGGTCCTAGGTTCCCACTCCTCACGGCGGCAGGATTTTCGACACTAGCTTCTCAGCTAGGTCGAATTCAGTCGCTGTCTGGAGGAGAATTGGATGTCCGGCTGCTCTGATCGGTTTTCCGTGGTTTCTCCGATCAACACCAAGCGAATGCCGGAGCAGTATCCTACAAACGGGCCACGGACCACGCGCGATCTTTCCTTTCTCTTCCTTGTCCTATCCTCTCCCCTTACACACACACACTTACAGTAACATGCACTACACTACCACATATTCCGGGAGATCAGTGGGGGGCTTAGAGCTTGTCCCGGCTGGGGCGGTGCTCCGCTGGGGAAGAGTCCTGGTTAGGGGGAAACCCCACTAGCCGACGGTAGGTCGGCGCCGGATCTCGCCATCCACCGGGGGAAGATCATCGCCATCTCCCGAGAAAATAATGCAGTACACTAACGGGACTAATGACCCAAGCAGTTAACGCGCCCGGAAACACGAAAAAATCAATCAATCAATCGAAAAGCGTTTGGAGGGGGTTATGGTTTGGTATTTGGGATGATTGCGCTGTGGGAATATTGAAGTGTGTGGCTTGAGCACGGGCTGTTAGCCCAACCCCTATGAAGCGTCCCAAAGCCTATGACTGTCCTAACCCAATTGTGGCCACTGAGTAATGTTCGAGGCGTGTACGTGGAGATGATACCTGGCGTTCCTCTTGACAACTGACGTACGGATCAGTAATAGTATATTTAACAGAGGAACACCCCAGAAACGCGTTATAGGCCAAATTCTTGGCCAAAAATGGGACACTTTCACAGAAAAATAGCAATATCTTGCATATAGGGAAGAAATACTTACTTTTGAGATGAATATACTTCATCTTATATAATTAAATTCAAAAAAAATCTTTTAAAATTTGTTAGCTGCAGTATTAATGGAATGGCAAGTAGAAGACAAGAAAATTTTTCACTGGATAGATATTTTGAGGAGGAACACTAACACTGTACGGAGTATATGGGGTAGGAATATCTATGCGCTAACCACACGAACCCCTCAATGTATGACCGCAAGGCCGGGACGGCGCTGGTAGGCTTTGGCTCCATATGGAGCTCTAGTGGCAAAGTGCATATATACGCCATACACTTGCACTGTTAAGTTAATCTGTTTGTAATAAGGGTAATTTTGTTTAAAGTGCGGATATGCAAGAATAGTGTAAATGCAAGGAGAATTAAAATTAACATAAAGTGAACGTATTGTAGAAGTTGAGAACATTATTGAACATTTTTGTACAATTCTCATTATTTACTGATAATAATTCCATCCAGTCGGCCCGGTGGCCGAGATCGCTAAGGCAGTAGTGTTGTAGTGATCTCGGACCGAAGGGTCGCGGGTTCGAATCCCGCCTCGGGCATGGTTGTATTTGTGTTCGTCCTTTCACCCCTTATCATCACCATATCGTTTCATCCTCATAGTTACCATACCGTTAACAGCAATAGTGCTCGCTAATGACCTAAGATGTTGATGCGACCTTAAATAACCAATTAAAAAAATTCCATCTAGCAAGAAACTAGCTAACAAAATCGTAGTTACGGAGGCCTAGGACAATAAATAGTACTCCTAACGGACTAATCGCTATAGCATTTGGTGTTAGGTATTTTGCTGCTTCATTGGAACAACACTTCGTTGATAAATTTCCCGCAGAATGCCAAAACTCGCGCACAGAACACAATATCAAAATTACATAGATTTCCAAATAAATGTTTAATTAGGCTTTTAATTTTTGCCATTATGTTATTGGAATGCTCAAATAAACAAATATATGTTAAATTAATTTGAAATTGTATTTACTGGTGGATTGTAGTACTAATTGCTGCTCATCCATATGGCACCACATTAAATTACGAAAAAGTCACTTTTCTTTTATAATGTAACAACTCAGATAGGAATTCAGACTCTTTGTGTACTCGCATTATTACCGAAAGAGGGGTTGTAATACAATCTCTTTTATACGGAAGTTACATCAGACTGAGACATAACATCGAATTCCATTGTAGAATTAGAATTATAACCTTACCACACAATAATACGTCTGTATGAGAGATATTTACATCATGTATGCGATTTACGAGTATGTCTCTTTGAGACACATCATTCCGCTAACCAGTGCAACTAGTAAGAAGTATAATATTACGTTTCAGTCTTTAAAAGCAGTAAGAATCATAGATAACACCACAACTTTTCACGTTTTCGCTTTCAAATCAGAAAAAATGCTATTTCGATTTAAGGTCTTGTTGAATTAATCATATGGGCGATCACGTATTGCAATGTAAAACAATACTACGTAATCAACTGAAATAAATTTTACCGGATCAATAAATATGTATGCATTGAATACAGAACAAAAAAGAAACAGTATTATCAAGTGATAGTGCAATGAACCTTAAACTGAAGAGGATGGCGTTAGGAGTTTAGCCAAATCAGTAAGCAAAAGCACCTGTATAATTTTTCTTTTACCTTTCTACACATCGTACAGAACCAGATAGATTCAACATTATCACAATATTCTTCCAGATCTTGTGAACAGAAACATAATTCTTTTTCTCTTGAAATTTCTTGACGGTTTTTCGATTGTCTTAGTTGCTGTTTGGATGGGCTCTTCGTTGAAACAGTAAATTCCACTTCTTTCAATAGATATCTCGTACGCTGTAGGAAAACTTGTTAACCATTTTGATAATACCTTAGATACATTCTTTCCTATGTTTATAGATAGAATCATATGAAGTGGATACATCATTATCATTTTGCTCTACGTTGTTTGAACTCGGTTCACGTTGTCTACTCCAACAGCCGGAGGCATCGGATGGCGCGCAATATCACGTGTTGTGAGGCGACGTGACTCCGCACACGTTACTCCGTACACGTTTCTCCCCATTGCACGTCACACACAGTTTTTAACTGTTTTTGACGTAAAAAAATAAATACGACGCGACATGGGTCCCTAGGTCGCTCATCCGTTGGCTATGTGTCGTACAACTGGGGGCCCCACGTCGTCTCCCTTTTGATTTATTGATTGATTGATTGGGGATTCCGGGCCAGTCAACTGCTAAGGTCATTAGTCTCGTAAGTGTAATGCATGCGTTTTCCTTGTAAGCAGTGCATTCTCTCGCTGGATGGTGATCTCCGGCGCCGACCTACCGTGGGCCAGCGGGGTTCCCCCAACCAGACACCTCCCACCACCGGGTCACCGCCCTAGGTGGGACAGGCTCTAAGCTCCCGACTGGTCCCTCTACGTGTTGTGCATGTTAGTAAAAGTGTGTGGAAGTACAGGATTAGGATAGGACAAGGAAGAGAAAGGATATATTGCGCGGGGTCCGTGGCCCGTTTATTACAGTACTGCACTGACATTCCCTTGGTGATGATGGTGTGAGAAACCACGGAAAACTATAGTTTAGAGCAGCAGACTGCTAGAATTCTCCCCCATCCAGAGGCTGAATACGACCTAGTTATGTAGCTAGTGTCGAAAATCTGCCGTCGTTGGGGTGATTTGAACCTAGGACCTATTTACATACATTCCATTTCATTGCTTTCTGTTGACGTGAAAGAAGAATATAAATTAATGCTTACCAGCCTCCTGGCATGCATAGATACAATGTAGGCGAACATCTTTGCCCCAAATTAAGCATCTTGACGGAAAATAAGAAACAATAAAGCAGATGACTTCAAGTATAAGCCTTAGTCTGCGAATGGAAGGTAAGGAAGTAAAATTGTAAGGTGTTATATACAATTTGTAATTACTTACTCTCTCTGCACACAATGGATGGCATTAAATAATACTAAAATCGTAAGACACCTTACAAAAACACTAGTTCACTGCAAATTGACTAACGATCTCATTAAAGAGTCCACAAGCATTGGAATCAACATGTTGGATTCAAATGCTCTTATGCGCCGAAACATTGCACTGCTTTAGAGCTGCATAAATTCTGCGCGCATAGGAAATTAGTAAAATAGATATTAACTTCACCAATTTTTCCTGACTTTATTGGTGGATTTTGATTTTTCCATAATGTGTAATTATATCTAAACTGTTCAAGATACAATGTTTACTGCTTTTACTGCAATAACTGTAAATTTTTGCAGAGAGTGCTTGATTACGAAATTGCATGACGAGATATATACCAACCGAGTAATGACTACTTTGACGAATTAAATACACCCTGGCAAAAAAGTAATGTAACTTATTATGAGATCCCAAATCAAAATACATTCAAGTTCAATTAATGTTTACAATATCTGTCGAAGACAATTTATTAGTTCCATCTCTCAGTCAGGCGTATTGGTACAACGAAATCTAATATAGCATACGTGGTTGTGAATACAACCGTCAACCTTCACGTATGGCGTGCTCCTAGATTTCAGTCTGGATTGTGCTGTGATTTTCGACACCATCCAAATATGTGATGAAGGCTGATTTTACCATGGAAATTCCAAAGTTCTGCTACCTTCATCTGTGACCTCCGTGGTTTCCTCTGGTCAGTTTCCTGTGGATTCCAGAACAGTACCTCAAACAACAGATATCGTGCGATCCTTCTTTCTGCACCTTGTCCCCTCTCCCAATATTTCGGCTAAGCGATGAGCTAATGTGTTATTTTTCATAATTAACTATCCATCAAAAACATTCATCCAGACTAGGTTTGACTATAAGGTTTAAAGTAATATAGGCGTACTGGCATTTTAATAAAAAAAATTCTGGTTATAACGTCTTGATCTGTTAGTGATTTGATAAATTATTCCTACAGATATCAATGGTGTGTCCACATATTTTTTATTCCAGTACTCTTGGGTTCCACACCGGTATTTCCCGTTAGGCTTTTCGCTTGAAAGTTTTTATTACTTTAAAATTGCTATATCTCACTACTTTCTAAATTATTTTACAGTTTGTAATAGAAAATACATTGTTTCATTCATCGACATCTATGTTTCACCTTTTTGTGAAATTTACTCTCATGTTATCGATATTAATTCAGTGTTAATTTTTAGAACAAAAGGGCGAGATAGGCGATATTATCAACAAGTTAGAGTCGGGCAATACCAGATATATTATGTTTAAAAATTATTTTCATTAAAAAAATTATTTTGATAATAAAAATGAAGTGTTCCAAGTTTTTTTGTTTTTTTTTTCATTTCAGAAATCAATCACGAACCACCTTCCATGGTATGAAATGCCTTCTGTGGAAAAAATTCTGTGGTGGCGGCAGAGATTTTGTGGTACTCAATTAAAAACTATCTGGGGAATTGAGGTATCTACCACAATAGTATTAAATGTAATTTTAATATGATTACATATAGCCAGACACGTGTTTCGGGAACACTCTTTCCATCTTCAGTGGTTCCAAGAATCTGTTTTCGTACAGCGTACGATCAAAATGGCGTCATACTTTGACGACTTACCATGAAATTATACGTTTAATCTGTGTTACTTGGAACCACTGAAGATGGGAAGAGTGTTCCCGAAACACGTGTCTGGCTATATGTAATCATCTTAAAATTACATTTAATACTATTGTGGTAGATACCTCAATTCCCCAGATAGTTTATGAAATACCTTGTACGACTGCGAGAATTGAACCCTCGCATTCTGCTTGCAAGTTATGAATGAATTGGACTGCCTTTCCCTCATTCACTCCCCATCGTCGCGTCTTACCCACCATCCCCATCCCGAGAGTCCAACCTCTCTCCGGGTACCCCCGTCCGTAACAGCACCAATCTTCCCTCCGCCTTCGTCTCTCTACTCCTCTTGCAGGCGCCCCGGCCCGTTTCTGCTCCTTCCCATTTCCCACTTCCACTTTCAGCAACTTCTCGTTCCCCACCCCCACCCCCACTCCCAACTGTCGCCCGTGCTGGTGATCGCGGTGCAGATGCCGGGGATAGTTCGGCCGGATTCCTACATTCCTGTAATTATTCCCTTATTAAATTCTGCCGTCAACAGCGGCGCGTCCTATCTCTGTAATTGAAAGCCTCGGACTGGAGCATCGATCGGATGTTTGCGAGCAACCGGTCTCGACGCCCCGTCCGCCAGCCTTCCTCGCCCCTCCTCGCTCCTACCCGCTCGCCTTCCACTGTTGCTCCGCGTGCGATACAAATGAACGGACAACCAAGGATGCAGCGGTGTCAACGCAACATCTCGAACACCTCCCTTCAATGCGCCGAGGGCGTCGCAGTCTTTCTTCGACATTCCAGTGCGACCCACCCCTCCGCCGGCTAGCTCAGAATGGGTTTTCAAGGTGGGCGCAAAATAAAAAAATACAATTAGAATAGCGGGGATCAGGGTCATGTGGGCCGTGGTGGATTGAATGCATTTACACAGAAACTCAAGTCGAATCACTTTCCACTTACTTAAGTATATTCTAATTAAATTGCTGTTACAGTCAATGAACATAAAACACTTTACATATACAAGAATTTTGTCTTGCTGAAAAAAAAAACAACTTACACTCTAATAATTAACTACACTGTTTCCTTTCTCTCATTTAAATCAATTTCAAAGAATACTTAAAACTTTGCCTAATCATTCCAGTCGTAAATTCCCTAGTTGTAACTTTACAATTAGCTAAGTTTTTCTTGAAAGAAAAGATTGATTCTATTTTTTACAGAATATCGGTATAAAGAACCTGTACTAATACTTTCCTTCCGAAACAAATTATTCCTTCTAATATCTACAAATTGTTCAAGTTGGCACGACCTTACTGTGTCTTTTCACGGCGTAGAGAAATCTACGGCGTCGACTCTTCCAGTCGCTCAATGTCCTTGTCCTTGCAGCTCGGTCGGAGCAAAGCCGCCCTCTGCAGAACCGCACGGTCGCCCTTTCCAGTACCGTTGTTCAACTCACGATGTGGCCTCCGTCTCGTTTTCCGTTGATACTCTTTTCGTATTCTTTTATAGAATGTAACTAGCTTTTAATTCCATATTTAAAAGAATCTACAATACGACAACTGAGTCTATCGTATAAGAAGAATAAATATAAAAATAAAAAAAAAACTGCAAAGAAAAGAAATGAATGGCCTCGTTAGTTTCATGCTATTCACACTCCTCTCTCTTACAAAGATTTTAAATGCGTCACTTAAACTTTCATCCTTTTCCTGATGAATTGTTTTAATGCCTTGTAATATGATAATTACCTCCTCGAATGTCTTGAAGAGTTTTTATCGTAGATGCAGTCCTGAAGTCCGTAGCAGTACGAGGTGCCGCCTTCTCGTGATCGGTAGGTCCTCACTCTCCAGCTGTTACTTCAGAAAAGAAAGCTTTCTTTCTCCCGACTCTCGGTGTCGCATACTCTACCGAGACGCTCCTTACGGATATAGTTCGTAGTTTTCATTTTCGGATTGTATTCATGCGCGTTGGCGCGCGTTCAAACAGCTCATCTTATTCTTGAATATTGATGTGCTCCGTTTTCCGAGACCTCGGCAAACGGATGGTCACATAACCCCTTCTTTCGAAAAAAAAGATTTTGTGGAATTTGATTTCATATGCCGAAAAAATCTTTTAACCAAACTTGATGCTCTTCCTTTCTTCTGTCTTGATTCTGGAATGTCGGGCTATCTTGTTTCTTCCTTCTCCTTCTTTCTTCTTCTCCTTCTTCTTTCGTCTTTATTCTTTTATTCTTTCTCTGACATTTATTCTATTCTTTAAAAGGTCGTAAACTATGGAAATTGTACTTTCGATTGTATTCCCACTTTCATCTAGTGTGCTTTCGCAGCACAGAAGAAATATTTCAATGTGCATGCGAAATTCGAATAAACCTTGAGTAATAGTTCACGCAACCTAATAAACTTTTGAGTTGTTTCGTGCTTTTAGGCGGTGCAATCTTATCTATTTCTTGCATTTTCTCCAAGTTCATCTTGACTCCGTTGACTGTCAAATCATACCCCAGGAATTTAACTTGTTTAGTGCAAAAATTACTTTTTTCCAAATTCAACTCTAAATTATTTTCAATGAGACGTTTCAGCAAAATCTGCTGTTCAGTGTTCTTCAAATGTCTCGAAACACGAGCACGCTCAATATAATAAAGCATCGCTAGACATTTCTCTGCAATGAAAACATTGCACAAGAGCAGATGCACTGTTCTTGAGTCCAAATGGCATTCTTTTGAAAACATACGAAATTCCCCGGTGAATAAATCCTGTATATTGTCTACATTCAGGTGCTATCGCTATTTGCCAATACGATGCAGTGAAGTCGGTTGAACTCAACCACTTGATGCCGGATAATTGATTAGTTAAATCCTCTACACGCAACGGTCTGTCTCTGTACGGTAGGGTAACTTGATTCAATCGTCTTGCATCTAAACACAACCTTATCTTCCCATTACTCTTTCTACGAGCACTATCGGACTTAGATAAGAGGTTTTGGACTTCATGATAATATCATCTTTAACCATTGTAGCAATGAGCTTATCCACCTCCTCCTTATGTTTTTCTGGAATGACATATTGGTAACCCGTGAATGGCGTTTTATCTGTTAGTTCTATTTCGAATTGAAAATCTTTTACTGGATTCTTGTTTTTGCAAAACACTTTCTGATTCCTAAGTAATACTTCAATTAATTGTTTCTTCTGATTTTCATTAAGATTAGAATTTCCTTGCACATGCGAACGAATTTTCAGCTTCACTTCTTCTTCCTTTAAACAATTCGCCTCCCAATAATTCCATGTGAACGAATCAAATTCGAGATCCTGTTGATTATTCGGTTTTAACGTTATGGTATTTTTTCTAAGTTGATAACAACCCATATTGTTTCATGAAATCGATCCCCAGTATGAGCGGATATAAAGTTCCGGCGCTACTAGGCACACAACTTGATACTTATTCTTGCCTATCTCTATATCCAAATAAACTTGTCTTGTTATTGGCTTTGATTTTTTCCGATTTGCACCTATCAGAAAAGACTTTACGAGCGGCAATGTAGGTACCTCCACTCCCCGGTTTTCAATTCATTCAACAAACTTTCCGCTATGACGGAGGTCGCAAACCTGTATCCACTAGTACTGACGTATCAACACCTGACATTTAACCTTAAGCTTCGGACACTGTCGCCTGGATCCGATCTGCTTTTGTTCTTCTTCGTTCCACGGTTCGTCATCAAATGAGATTAATTTGATCGATAATATCGCCACCTCTTCTTCCCTAGATTCTTCTATTAGGTTTGCGGCGGGATGGCGTGTCGAAACAAACCTTTCTAATTTTCCGTCTCATGTCCGCGAGATGTACTGGGTTTAGTATTTCTGTTTTGGAAAACTCCTCTATCAATAGAATTTTTTCTATTCCTATCCTTAGACGGCGTCCTATCTTGACTAGCATAGGTCTGTTCTTCTACGTGCTGTTCCGATTTGTAAGTTCCTCTTTCTCTGATTTGCTTACATAATGTTGCTGCTGCCTGCTGTCTTGGCTTTCTACGGGCCACTAACATTTGCCCTTGTCTCTGTAACCTCTCATTGTACACGAAAGTCGCATCATACAATCCCAGCTGCGTTATTAACTTTTCCGTGACATTGGCAAGAGATTCAAGCAAATTTTGTGTAGCTGACGGAAAATGACGTGTTAACAAACAGACAATTTCGTCATCCGGGATCGTCGGAGTACATAATTTGAAACTAGCTAACTTCTCCTCTGCATATTCTTGCATGGACATCGTACCTTTCTGCCACGTACCATACATTACATTAACTTTGAAATTAATTTGAGTTTCATTGTTCCAGTATCTTGAGTAAAATTTTTCTTTAAATTCTGTCATAGTTTTTGGTAATTCTCCTAAACTATCTGCCCATATTCGTGCATTACCTGCATCATCTGATAGACTATGTGAGTTTTCTTATTGTCCGGAACATAATTTAAAGAAAGAAATTATCCACCTGCCTCATAAATACGCATGGATTTTCATCTCCCGCTGCACTAAATTTAGGAGTACACGGTAATGAAAAATACGTGTGGAACGCTTCCTCCACTGATGGTAAATTTTCAATTTGATTTTTCAATTCTACAACGTCATTCGTACATGCTGTAATTTGGTGTGTAGAACCCCATCTTGTTCGAAAGAGCTTTTATTCCACTATCTAATTTACTAGCTTGAACCTTAACTTGTTCAGTAACTATTTTTTGAAACTTCTCTACACCTTGTTCTATCTCAGTCTGCCTGTCGGACACGGTGGTTATAAGATCTGATTGCATTTCGATCCTATTTTCAAATCCTTTCGTAACTTGATCAATCTTCTCTTCTAATTCATGACCCAGTTCCGTGAATTTTTCTTCTAACTTCTCGTGTTCCTGCCCTAATTCTTGTTGAATCTCATTCTTAAATTCGACCTTCCACTGTTCTGCTAATTCAGTGAATTGCATTTTTATATTCTCTCATTCTTTATGTTTCTTCTTGTCTTTTCTTTAAGGCATTCCTAACCTCGTATCTAATTGCTGCATGAATTGTCCTATTAATCGTTGCATCATTAAATTTGCCCTGTCGAGGTTTCGTTGTTCCTCATCCGGATCTTGTGTTGGCGTTTGTTGTGATTCCGTCGGCGAGGCCATGCTAGTTTCTCCTGACGTTCCTTGTTCTACTTCTACCGTTTCTTTCGCGATCATGGTACTTGGAGCTTGTCCTCTAACTTCCCTATCGCTATCTGAATCCCCAGACGATCCTTCAACGGTAGTTAAATTCCTAGCCGCGTTATATTTATCTGCCATTTTGACTGTATTAACTGCCTAGAATCAATCAATCCTCTTTCCCAGACACAATACACTTTTACAAATTATTACACACACCAATACCAAACACTATCTCGAACAGATAACACTTTCATATAATACCTTTTGAAAACACTCCAGAAAAACACACTTTTACACAACACTTTTTTTTTGTTCTCTGTAACCTGTTCAGCAATCTTAGTGAATTGTGATTCAATTGTACTAGAAATTTTGGTTCCACCAAATTTTGGTCTCAGTTTTTCAAATCGAGTTTTTAAATGCATCCAATAATCGAGCCCGCTTATGGCGCCAGTTGCGACCCACCCTCCGCCGGCTAGCTCAGAATGGGTTTTCAAGGTGGGGCAAAATAAAAAATACAATTAGAATAGCGGGATCAGGGTCATGTGGCCGTGGTGGATTGAATGCATTTACACAGAAACTCAAGTCGAATCACTTTCCACTTACTTAAGTATATTCTAATTAAATTGCTGTTACAGTCAATGAACATAAAACACTTTACATATACAAGAATTTTGTCTTGCTGAAAAAGAAAACAACTTACACTCTCAATAATTAACTACACTGTTTCCTTTCTCTCATTTAAATCAATTTCAAAGAATACTTAAAACTTTGCCTAATCATTCCAGTCGTAAATTCTAGTTGTAACTTTACAATTAGCTAAGTTTTTCTTGAAAGAAAAGATTGATTCTATTTTTACAGAATATCGGTATAAAGAACCTGTACTAATACTTTCTTTCCGAAACAAATTATTCCTTCTAATATCTACAAATTGTTCAAGTTGGCACGACCTTACTGTGTCTTTTCACGGCGTAAGAAATCTACGGCGTCGACTCTTCCAGTCGCTCGATGTCCTTGTCCTTGCAGCTCGGTCGGGAGCAAAGCCGCCCTCTGCAGAACCGCACGGTCGCCCTTTCCAGTACCGTTGTTCAACTCACGATGTGGCCTCCGTCTCGTTTTCCGTTGATACTCTTTTCGTATTCTTTTATAGAATGTAACTAGCTTTTAATTCCATATTTAAAAGAATCTACAATACGACAACTGAGTCTATCGTATAAGAAGAATAAATATAAAATAAAAAAACTGCAAAGAAAAGAAATGAATGGCCTCGTTAGTTTCATGCTATTCACACTCTCTCTCTTACAAAGATTTTAAATGCGTCACTTAAACTTTCATCCTTTTCCTGATGAATTGTTTTAATGCCTTGTAATATGATAATTACCTCCTCGAATGTCTTGAAGAGTTTTTATCGTAGATGCAGTCCTGAAGTCCGTAGCAGTACGAGGTGCCGCCTTCTCGTGATCGGTAGGTCCTCACTCTCCAGCTGTTACTTCAGAAAAGAAAGCTTTCTTTCTCCCGACTCTCGGTGTCGCATACTCTACCGAGACGCTCCCTTACGGATATAGTTCGTAGTTTTCATTTTCGGATTGTATTCATGCGCGTTGGCGCGCGTTCAAACAGCTCATCTTATTCTTGAATATTGATGTGCTCCGTTTTCCGAGACCTCAGCAAACGGATGGTCACACCAGAACTCATGCGGGCTATTTGAATACCTCAGGATTTTCCCTATAGTACGTCACACAGAGTTTTTAACTGGTTTTGTCGTTAATAAATAAATAAAATAAATAAATAAATAATTAAATAAATAAATAAATAAATAAATAAATAAATAAATAAATAAATAAATAAATAAATAAATAAATAAATAAATAAATAAATAAATAAATAAATAAATAAATAAATAAATAAATAAATAAATAAATAAATAAATAAATAAATAAATAAATAAATAAATAAATAAATAAGTAAGTAAATAAGTAAATAAATAAGTAAATAAATAAGTAAATAAATAAATTTTATTATTATTATATTTTATTAATTATTATTATATTATATTAATTATTATTGTATTATATTAATTATTATTGTATTATATTATAAATTATTACTATTATATTATAAATTATTATTATATTATACATTTTTATTATTTTTTTTTTTTTTTGGCGAGAGGAAAACATGCATTAAGGACAGTCAGGGATTCAGGTGGTATTTGTGTAAATTGTTTCAAAATGTTAGCGTCAGCAAAAACGTTCTTATTGATTCGATGTTGATCTAGGCTATTATATTTTTAGAAAAATATTTAGATTTGGAGAAAATGACACCTGGAAACATTGTTAAACTAACCGAGACACCAGCTGAAGTGGCGCAGGTCATCAACTGACATCTAAGCAGTGCCTCTGACTGGAAGGTCCAAGGGTTCGAGTTCCGACGGTTGGGGAGTTTTCGATAGGTTGAATTCGGGTTAGCTGTCTGAAGGAGAATTCGGCTACTCTAATCGGTAATTTCTGCAATCAATTCCAGGCGAATGCTGAAGAGTACCCTGTCTAGCAGGTCTCGAACCACGCGCGAACTTTCCTTTCTCTACCTTGTGTTATCCTCACACCTTCTTACAGACATTTGCACTTTCATACACTATACGACTTCATATATCCA
The DNA here is from genome assembly GCA_964035755.1 of Teleogryllus oceanicus. Taxonomy (NCBI): domain Eukaryota; kingdom Metazoa; phylum Arthropoda; class Insecta; order Orthoptera; family Gryllidae; genus Teleogryllus; species Teleogryllus oceanicus. The sequence goes on along the minus strand of CAXIVR010000001.1, from coordinate 16,031,394 downwards.
GAGATCAGTCCGAAGACTAGCACTTGTGCTAGATGGGGCAGTGCCTGGCTGGTGGGAGACACCTGGATCGGGAAAAGCAGCAAGCTGACGTGTATGTTGGCGCCGGATCTCACCCGTCATACAATTACGCATTTCATTTACGGAACTATAGACCGAGGCAGTGGACGCTCCCGGATGCATAAAATAATCAATCAAATGGGCCATGATCACCTTACGCTCACAAAAACAGGCACAAAGTACGACGTGAGATGAATACCCCATTCACCGTCGTTCACCACAATCGATCACCGCCCACTACAGCGACCGCCAGCCACCGCCAGCCCCTGCCGATTGCAGCAGACTGCCGTTCGGCGGCAACCACCGCTGTTCGATGCGGTCATGAACGTGTCCGTCGCCCCCCCCCCGCCCTCCACCCCCCGCCCTCGGCCATCGTCACGAGCGCCGCTCCTGGTCCACTGACCACCGCCACAGACTGTCCAGCGCTACTCGCCGCAACACGGAGATCATCATGCACCGCGCCGCGACGCCGCCGTCACCAATAGCCGCAGACTCCGACACCAATAGCAGCTGCCTTCCGCCGCCGACCGTCCCGTGTTTTTAGGACCCCATTTTCAGAAAACAAGTCCTCTGACCGCCCTAGGTTATTTAACAAAAATTTAATTTACTGAAAATGCTTATATGTTCAATTAGTCTTTGAATGTATTGGGAAGTAGTATGTACTTCGTCGTTTTAATGTTTACAATGTTTCGTATTACATTTCCAGAACCGTAAAATAATAACTATCTGGAATCCAATGATTATATTTCTTTATAATTTAACACTGCGTTTTCCGTTTTTTAATATAAAATTAAGAATTTGAAACTGGAAAACCTTCTCAAGGAGGTTACACTTCGCCAAAGGAAGACTTGTACTGTGACTACTCACATCCTAAATTGGCCGGCACTACTCTAAAATAGCAGTGGAAAGTGTGTGCATCTTAGCGTCACTATTGATAGATTCATTGATTTTTTTCGTGTTTCCGGGCGCGTCAACTGTTTGGTCATTAGTCCCGTTAGTGTAGTGCATGTTTTTTTCGCGGGGGATGGCGGTGATCTTCCCCCGCTGGATGTCGAGATCCGGCACCGATCTACCGTTGGCTAGTGAGGTTTCCCCTAACCAGGACTCTCCCACCAGCGGGGCACCGCCCCAGCCGGGACAAAGCCCAGCCGGGCAAAGCCCCAGCTCTAAGCTCCCGACCGGTCTCCCGGAATGTGGTAGTGTGTGAATGTGTAGTGCATGTTAGTGTAAGTGTGTGTGTAAGGGGAGAGGATAGGACAAGGAAGAGGAAGGACAGATCGCGCGCGGTCCGTGGACCGTTTGCTAGGGTACTGCTCCGGCATTCACCTGGTGTTGATCGGAGAAACAACGGAAAGCTACCGAACAGAGCAGCTCGCCGCTAGAATTCTCCTCCAGACAGCGACTGAATTCGACCTAGCTGAAAAGCTAGTGTCGAAAATCCTGCCGCCGTCAGGACTCGAACCTAGGACCTCCCGGTCAGAGGCGCTGCAGTGACATCAGTTGATGCACTGAGCTACCGCTCCCGGTTTAGCGTCAGTAAAAAACACTTTCCAACACTCTTCCAGAAGGAAGATTTAAACCTGTACAAAAATACGTTTTGTTTGTTATTTAAGATCGCATCAAAATCTAGGTCATTAGCGACCACTATTACAGTTAACGTTATGGAAACTCTCAAGATGGAACGATTTGGTAATGATAAGGCGTGAAAGGACGAACACAAATACAACCATGCCCGAAGCGGGACTCGAACTGGCGACCCTTCGGTCCGAGATCACTATGACATTACTACCATAGCAATATCGGCCACCAGGCTGCCACAAATTACTTGATGAAATGGCCATTGCTGACGCGCAACCACCACTACCCGCCATCCACAACTACCTGCCGCCTCTCGGCGACCTTGTCACCTCGGTGCTGCGGCCGTCCCACAATCGCCAACCAATCAATGCAGACTGCCACCTATCATCACTCACCGCCACCCAAAGTCATACATCAGCAACCACCACCAGTATTTCAAACAGCGATACCCACAATCACCCTTCGCTAATAAAGGTTCCCCAACGCCACCCACCGGTAACCACAGCCTCCGAACGCCACTCTTCGCCCTCAAAGAACCCAACACCTCTCTCCGTCCCCCAAACCACGCATCGCCACTCCGACCCCACCGACCCAACCCACCGACAACCATCGCCACACAACGTCACTCTCCAACCCCCAAACCACCCAATGCCCCCTTCCGCCCCCAAACCACACAACGCACCCTACGACACTCTCCACCCCCAAAACCACCGAACGCCACTCTCGGACCCAAAACCACCCAATGCTACCCAGCGACACCCAAAACCACCCACCGCCAACCAACACCATCAACAACAACATCGCCAACAACACCACCCACTGTACTGTCACCCAACGCCACTGTCAGCTGCCGACCACACAAAATCGTCGCTTTGCCTCCCTAACAGTCATTGACCGCCGCAAACTGCCGCAACGCCACCACTGCAGCTCGGCCTCGACATGAGCGCCTGCGCCGCAGCCGCCATCATCGCCGCTCAGTATCGCTAAGGGCCGCCCGCGCGACCGCTGGAGAGCTCTTCACTACGCTCCCTGGAAATTAATTCCAGTCTGTAAACGACAACCGAAGGAATAGCTCGCATTGTAGCACGCAGCGCAACACCATGCTGCTGAGTGGGCAGGCAGACTGAACCATCACCGACTCCCTCGCCCGCCGTTCCCCTTCTCGGCCGTCTCGCTGCCATCGCCGCTGTGGCCGTTCTCTGACGCACCCACTCCGTCTGTTTGACCATCTCCTCCCCCATCGACCCTGCAGTGCACCGCACCTTCACTGCCACCACGGATTCCGCCTCACCCGCCCTCCCAGCTGCCCCCGCCCCCGCCCCGTCCTCGGCCCCTCACCGCGGCCAACCGATAGTAATCATAACAGTAATGTATTATTTATTATTTATTATTTATTATTTATTATTTATTATTTATTATTTATTATTTATTATTTATTATTTATTATTTATTATTTATTATTTATTATTTATTATTTATTATTTATTATTTATTATTTATTATTTATTATTTATTATTTATTATTTATTATTTATTATTTATTATTTATTATTTATTATTTATTATTTATTATTAATCATTTATTTCCAGCGAAGCTCTGACCATAGGCCAGCTCTTCTGCCTAACAACTTGTTTGAATATATAGTGCCCAAGAAAAGTCTCTCCGCACTGGACCGAGTCAGGGCCTCATATTACAAGCTGCAGCTCGTGCTACCAACTTAATTTTTGTTGCGCCCACTGTCACCAGCGAGGTACCACTGCGGAGAGACTTTTCTGATGCGCTGTACATTTAAACAGTTGAAAGGAGCGGGGGCAAACTATACATTTACATCTAAGAGTGCAAATCGAAGGACCATTCCGGCATACACCTTAAGCGATTGTGTAAACCGAGAAAACCCTCATCAGAATGGCGATGTGGGACTGAACATCACCGGTAGACATGAGGATTACATAGAAGGGCAACAGAAGGAAAGCGATGTGTAAAAGACAAAACAAATCATGAAAATGAAGACGAAACCTGAAGGTAAAAGAAGAAGGAAGAGAGACTAAAAAGGGGACACTCTGTACTCGTATGGCTGGGAGTACACAGCAAAGAAGCACTGCAAATCGAGGACTCACTCGCTGGTCCACTGAGGCCCTCGCCGTCCCCAACTTTCTCGCAACGCCATCCATCCCTGCGCTCTTCTGCAACCCTGTTTTTCTCGGACGTTCCCAGCACCCCCTTCAGCACCACTTCCTCGCCGTCCGCGCTACAACTGCCTCAGTCCACCCGGTCACCCTCTCCTCAATGGTCTATCCCTCATCTCTATCACTAGTACCGGGAGAGTTGGCCCAGTGCATCAAATGATGTCACTGCAGTGCCTCTGACCGGGAGGTCCTGGGATCCAGTCCAGACGGCGGCAGAATTTTCCACACTAGCTTGTCCGCTAGGTCGAATTTAGTCGCTATCTGGTAGAGAAATCTAGAGATCGGCTGCTCTGATGGGTAGTTTTCCGTGTTTTTTTGCGATCAACATCAAGCGAATGCCAGAGCAGTACTCTACCAAACGGGCCTCGGGCCGCGCGCGTTATCTCCTTCGTCTTCCTTGTACTATCCTCACCCCCTACATACACACACACTAACGCACTACACTACCACACATGCGGGAGACCGGTCGGGGGCTTAGTTCTCGTCCTGGCTGGGATGGTGCCCCGCTGGTAGGTGGTTTTGGAAAACCTCGCTAGTCAACGGTAGGTTGTCGCCGGGTCTCACCATTTAGCGGGGAAAAATCACCGCCACCTTCCGAGGAAAAAACATGCACTGCATTTATGGAACTAATGACCTTTACAGTTGACACCCCAGAATCACTAACAACGAACTAACCAATATACACAGAAAAGGGCTACTGCAAAACAAGGACTGGGGTTTTTTCTCAGTAGTGTAGATATTGCCGTTCCGAGGCCACTAGGTCGGGAATGACAATACCCCTTTATTTATCTTCCAAATTTACATAAATTGTTACAATTTTGCACATAAATGTTTACAATTTTACAAAAATAGTACATTTTTTTCCTTTTTTAACCCTCTTCCCTTCCCGTTTTTTATCATTCCTTCAAAGTGATCTCTTTTCCTAGAAGTGAGTATTTAATTCTGCTCATTGAAAAACTATATACATCAATAAATGAGTCTTGTATCAAAATTAAACCAGTCTACATATGATGTGAAGATCACAAAATCTGTGACTGATTTAAAGATAGGTCCTGAGTATCCTATTATGGATATGAGAAAGGTACATACAAAATTTGGAGATATAGTCATTTTAGATCTACAATCTTATCGAATTATTAGTATATTTTCACCAAATCAGTATGCCAAATGCTTAGATAAAAAGGATTTTAGTACTTTTAAGAATATAAAAAAATTCATATTGCCGCCCCCGCCATCCCCAGCATTCTCGCAACTCCATCCATCCCTGTACTCTTCTGCAGCTCTGTTTTTCTCGGTCGTTCCCAGCACCCCCTTTAGCACCACATCCTCGTCGTCCGCAGCCCAGCCGGTCACCTTCTCCTTATTGGTCTCTCGCATATCTCCAGAACTCGTTCACCGCTTGTGTCCCTTCCGCTCCGGTTGGGCCTTTCCGCTCTTGCGACCTCCGCCGTCTCACCGCCCCAAACGCTCCCGCCGCCCCTGAGCCCGCTTGCGCTGGGTGCGGGGCCTCCCAAAATAAAACGAGGTGAGGGTGTGGGTGAGTGTGAGTGTGAGTGTGAGTGTGAGTGTGAGTGTGAGTGTGAGTGTGAGTGTGAGTGTGAGGGTGGTGAGTGTGAGTGTGAGTGGAGTGTGAGTGTGAGGTGGAGTGTGAGTGTGAGTGTGAGGTAGGTGAGGGGAGTGTGAGTGTGAGGTGAGTGTGAGTGTGAGGTGAGTGTGAGTGTGAGTGTGAGGAGTGTGAGTGTGAGGTGAGTGTGAGTGTGAGTGAGGGAGTGTGAGTGTGAGTGTGAGTGTGAGGTAGTGAGGTGTGAGTGTGAGGTGAGGGGAGTGTGAGGTGAGTGTGATGTGAGAGTGAGTGAGTGTGAGTGTGATAGTGATGTGAGTGTGATAGTGAGTGAGTGAGGTGTGTGGAGTGAGGTGGTAGGTAGGTGAGGTGAGGTGTGGGTGTGCATGTGTCCCTTCCGTCGGTTGGGCCTTCGCTCTTGGACCTCCGCCGTCTCACCGCCCCAAACGCTCCGCGCCCTTGAGCGCTTGGCTGGGTGCAGGGCCTCCCAAAATAAAACGAGGTGAGGGTGTGGGTGAGTGGGTGAGTGTGGAGTGAGTGTGAGGTAGTGAGTGTGAGTGTAGGTGTGAGTGTGTGAGTGTGAGTGTGAGTGTGAGTGTGAGTGGAGTGTGAGGTGAGTGAGTGTGAGTGTGAGGTAGTGTGAGGTGGAGTGGAGTGTGAGGTGGTGAGTGTGAGTGTGAGGTGAGTGTGAGTGTGAGTGTGAGGTGAGTGTGGAGTGTGAGGAGTGTGAGTGTGAGTGTGAGGGGTGAGTGTGAGGTGAGGGGAGTGAGTGTGAGTGTGAGGTGAGTGTGAGTGTGAGTGTGAGTGTGAGTGTGAGTGTGAGGTGAGTGAGTGTGAGTGAGGTGGGTAGTGAGTGTGTGAGGAGTGTGAGTGTGAGTGTGAGGTGGATGTGAGTGTGATGTGAGTGTGATAGGAGTGTGATAGTGGATAGTGAGTGTGAGATGTGATGTGAGTGTGAGTAGTGAGTGTGATAGTGAGTGTGAGTGTGATAGTGAGTGTGATAGTGGAGTGAGTGAGTGTGAGTGGAGTGAGTGAGTGTAGTGAGGTGAGTGTGAGTGAGTGTGGAGTGTGTGAGTGTGATGTGAGTGTGGATGTAGTGGTGTGATAGTGGGAGTGAGAGGGTGGGTGAGGGTAGGGTGAGGGTGAGGGTGGGTGTGTGTCCCTTCCGTCGGTTGGGCCTCTGCCTTGGTGACTTCGCTGTCTCACTGCCTCAAACGCTCCTGCGCCTTGAGCTGCTTGCTGGGTGGGGCCTCCCAAAATAAAACGAGGTGAGGGTGTGGGTGAGTGTGAGTGTGAGTGTGAGTGTGAGTGTGAGTGTGAGTGTGAGTGTGAGTGTGAGTGTGAGTGTGAGGTGAGTGTGAGTGTGAGTGTGAGTGTGATAGTGAGTGTGATAGTGGGAGTGAGGGTGTGGGTGAGGGTGAGGAGGGTGAGGGTGAGGGTGGGGGTGTGCATGTGTCCCTTCCGCTCCGGTGGGGCCTTTCCGCTCTTGCGACCTCCGCCGTCTCACCGCCCCAAACGCTCCCGCCGCCCTTGAGCCCGCTTGCGCTGGGTGCGGGGCCTCCCAAAATAAAACGAGGTGAGTGTGAGTGTGAGTGTGAGTGTGAGTGTGAGGTGAGTGTGAGTGTGAGTGTGAGTGTGAGTGTGATGTGAGTGTGATAGTGAGTGTGATAGTGAGTGTGATAGTGAGTGTGATAGTGAGTGTGATAGTGGGAGTGAGGGTGTGGGTGAGGGTAAGGGGTGAGGGTGAGGGTGGGTGAGGGTGTGGGTGTGCATGTGTCCCTTCCGCTCCGGTGGGGCCTTTCCGCTCTCGCGACCTCCACCGTCTCACCGCCCCAAACGCTCCCGCCGCCCCTGAGCCCGCTTGCGCTGGGTGCGGGGCCTCCCAAAATAAAACGAGCGCTATGCAAATGGACGCGCACTCAATGCGCAACTCGAAACTCTCTCGCCGCCCCTCCCCTCTCCGCCCCCCGCATGGCGCTCGCCTTTCGCGACCCGTGGCCGAGCGCGGCGAGCTCCGGCCCCCTGGCCGGCTGGCCCTCCCTCACCCTCCCCATCCCCCCCGCTCCCTGGGCCAGGCGAACACGTGCGGCGCTTCCCTGGGACTGTTTGCGGGCTCTTCAAGGCAGCGCGCGGCGCGTCGGCGTCTTTTCCATGCTGATCTACGGCCCGCATAATAACAATAATAATTGATGGACATAATAATAATAATAATAATAATAATAATAATAATAATACGTTTGAAGATTAACAATTGCAAAGGAGTATGTTTTCCATTTCACAACTGCCAACTACTGTTGTAACCCCCATACGTACTTAGCACAAGTAATTGATACAATTGATTTTTGACAGTTCAAAGTATGCCTTAGCTGGGTACTGGGCGTATACCGGGAAATCGAGTTTTGTTTCCCGACTGGGACAGTCAATTCTTTAAACAGTCGAACGTCATTTATATTATTATTATTATTATTATTATTATTATTATTGTTGTTGTTGTTGTTGTTGATGATGGTAATTTTGTTCCGGATCTTTCGACCTAAAGAAATATGTCAAAGACAATATTTCTATAGGCCTGATTAATATACTTACTTGATATTACTTCCCTAATTCTCGTTATATCACATTTTGAAAGAGAGACTTGGAATTAAAATTATACCTAATTAAATTTCTAATAATATCATGCAAAGTATTGGTAAGAATAGAATACCAATAAACGAAAGATTAATATAATATGTGAAATACATTTATTTGAACATGAAATACCACTAGTTTTTCCGTATCACGCTATTGACTAAAATTTGATGAAAGGAATTACTACGATGTGTATTGTTTTCACGCTATTTCACTGCCTGTTACAATCATATTATGTGACTCCGCAACGAGTTTGAATTTTTGACGTTAAGTGGACGTGATGACATTGTGTTCTGAATTTTACATGGTAAATCCAAGGAAATTACATACCCGTGTACACGCTTAATGATTGAAACTATTGCATGTTTCTGAGCTTTGCTCCTCGTGCGATTTTTCCCCTCTGCCATTTGTTATTTCTCGCTTTGCTTCTTCTGCACTTATTAATAAAGCGTATTCAATTTTTTATGACAATCCTTTACTATCAGCAATTACGTGATGCTGATAAAGGATTGTCATAAAAACATTGGACACGTTTTATTAATAACAAACATATCGACATTCATGAAGAATTCTTCTATTCTATCTCCAAGTTCTTGAGCACTTCACCCCTTCTGTACTTTGCCCCTTCTAGACATCCCCCCTTCTGCGGTTCACCCCTCTTGGGCTTTGCCTCTTTTGCGCCTTGCCTCTTTTGTGCCTAACCCGTTCTTTTGCTCCTTGCCTCTTTTGTGCCTAACCCCTTCTTTTGCGCCTTGCCTCTTTTGCGCTTTTCCTCTCTTTTGCGCCTTGCCTCTTTTGTGCCTAACCCGTTCTTTTGCTCCTTGCCTCTTTTGTGCCTAACCCCTTCTTTTGCGCCTTGCCTCTTTTGTCAAACCCTTTTCTTTTGCGCCTTGTCTCTTTTGTGCCTAACCCCTCCTTTTGCTCCTTGCCTCTTTTGTGCTTCGCCCCTTCTACGTTTCGCCCTTCTACGTTTCGCCCCTTCTGCGCTTCAGCCTTTGCGCTCGCCCTTCAGCACTGAGCGCGCCTCCGCTCCGTTGAGGCCCTGGTGTAGGCGGGGCCACGTCGCGGCAACGCGGCACCGCAGCGCTCAGAAAATGCTCAAGTTGCAAATTGAATTTGCTTCTCAAAAGTCTTGGGGAAGAAGGAAAAATCTTTATGGGAATTTTGGCGAGAGATCCCGCCCGCTGCCTCTCTTGGCGTTCATAGCCTCTGAATTTTAAGGTTTCATGTTGCGGGAGAAGCAGCCGCTTTTCATGCCGAAACGGCGTTCTCTCAATTCGATAACTCGCAGATGCGGAAATTGTCTGAATTTGGGGAAGTGACTGTTCTGCTTTTTAGAAGGTGGTCGAATGCGAAGTTCTCATTCGTATCGCTGTTATGACGTTGAAGGAAACGTTCTGGCGAGAGATCTTGAAAGATTGTGGGAAGGGTTTTAGGCCATGGTTGTACGTCGTCGTCTGAATTTGCAATGCATTTCTGTGTTGTATTGCTTGTACACGTACTATTTAGTTATTATCACAGTACTAGCGTCTCATTATTTCCTTATATCGTAATTCAAATTCCGTTCGTACGTGATGAATTTGCGATTATTCATAAAAAAACTAGAAAAGGGAGTTATAAACGTCTGATTTTCGTTGAAATATCTGATTTTTCGAAAATTCCTAAGATTTAATTTTTTCGGTTGTAGAAACGGTCTTAACGTTGTAGAGAATGTTGTTTTGAAAGATAACGATAGAGATGTGAAAGATCCGGCAATCTCGTCATCCAATATTTTTCGAGAATTCATGCCCATCTCACTAAGGGTCTTTGCCACAAAATTCAATATCAGACTTTTCCCAAATAAATTTAGACACGTTGTTCGTTTCCGAAATTTCTTTCCATGAAATTTTTAAAATAATCGGTAAACTAAAAAATACATCTCCTGTTTAGAAATATTTCTGAACTTGTTAAAGAGTGCCCGAGATTATGCACCCGTAAACGCACATACTTAATGCATGCTTATGCTTTGCTTAAACTTTTCCAAATATTTGCAATACAGCTAAGATTCATCCGCTCTTCAGAAAAGGCAACAAAAATAAAATTTAAAATTATCGGCCAATTTCCTTTTGTCAGTTTTTTTCAAAAATATTTGAGAGACTCTTTACGTACGAATGGAAACCTTTCTCAGTAAACACGACGCGTTTTCAGATCGCCAAGATGGATTTAAAAATATCAGTCTACCTAAACAGCTATTTTTTCTTTTCTTAAACATCATAACTTCATCCATGGATCACATCGTATAACACTTTGCCATATGGCATTATCGAATTAGAATTGATACAAATTGTAAGTTCCAAGTAAGATCTTTTCTGCTGCATAACTGTTTCTAAACAATTAGACACTATACCTAACATCAAAAAGGAAAGAAATATTAATAATTTTAACAATGATATTTAAGGTATTATTTATCATTTGGACAGAATAATTCTAAACAACCTGTATCAAGTATTGTGTTTCAGTTTCTGTATCAATGAATTATCGATCGATCAGGTTTTTCGCCCAGTTTCCCTGATTCTGTGAGCAAATGCTGAAATGGACCCTTGTTTTGTTTCTGAACATAAATGTAACTTTATTATCTGTGCACGACTTCTAGAGTTGAGCGGGAAATGTAATAATTCAAAATTTCACGTTCTCCATGTTGTCGCGGCAGGAAATATATTCTTTCACGAAGAACGTGATGAGGGATATGAGCACACATCTGTAGCTTATTTACCATTGAAAATAGATTTTATTACATCGGAGCGAAATATTTAACTATTCTTGCCAAAAACGCTCATTTCTTTCTGTATTCAGAATTCAACTTCTATATGGTTTAGGGTAGGGATTCCAGAATTAATAAAACGTGCACAGAATACACTTCTCTTCTGGCACGTCACACTGTTTTCAATTGTTTTTGACGTGAAAGAAATGAAAAACAATTAAAAATAAATTAAAATTAAAAAAAGAAACAATCGTGCACATTGAAAATAGATATGAAAAAAATTTTTTTAAAAAAACAAAAAAGAACTACCAAACATTATCAAATTAAATTTAATATCACTATCTATACATAAGATACAAATATAAAGAGATTAGCATATTATGTTATTTTACGACCGAATTGTCGCCGGGTGTAAGTTGGAAAATATTTAAGAGATTGCGGCCAGAATAATGTAAAGGGAAACTTAACGGCTACTTCCAATAAAATTAACATTACAGAAAACACTCGCTTAATTTCTTCCTTTCTTGCTCTTGAGTAAAAAATTATTCTCTGAACTCTACGCCATGGGCCATTTTTGAACTTGACTCTCCGTGTGCTATTCCACGGAAGTGCTTCTTCACATCCGCTTTCAGATTTCGTTTCTCGCATCAGAGTATTTATGCATATACACACATACACTCGCATGTGCACACTTACACTCGCATGTGCACACTTACACTCGCATGTACACACTTACACTCCCATGTAATTCGTGTTAATCCCTCGCTTTTTTAAAATTTGTTGTTGTTATTATTATTTTTTTCATATTTCAACTATTAATAGTTAAATTGTTGGGAAGGGACTCTGAAACTCAAGAAAGCGTGCGCAGATGATTTTTCCCCCATACGTCACATGCAGTTTTTGACTGTTTTTCGACTAAATAAATAAATAAATAAATAAATAAATAAATAAATAAATAAATAAATAAATAAATTTACACACTTACACTCGCATGTACACACCTACACTCGCATGTACACACTTATACTCGGATGAACATACATACTCGCACACACATACACACACGTACACCTATACACGATCGCACGAACGCACACACACACACATGCACACACACTTGCCCTAATACGTAGTTATACTTATTGTACAGTGACACTCTGAGATGGAGAGGGAGAGAGAGAGAGAGAGAAAGAGAGTGATGGTGTCGGGTAAGAGGGGGATGGAACGCGGTGACGAAGACCCTCAAGGTCATTGCGTCGTAAATTCGGAGCGGGGGACGCGGGGCAGGTCGCGTTCTCCGCCAACGACTCGTTTCCGTCAATCATTAGCGCAACGCCAGTAAAATATTCATGTCCGTAATGACGGCATTGAAATACTTTACGCAAATGAAAACCTGGAGAAAAATTCAGGCTTCTGCAAGGCCGGCGCGCCGGCATGCCCCTCCCCTCTATCGCTGTAGCGTCACCTTTCCCTCTCCCTCCCCACCCCTACTCTCCTCTTTCCACCCCTCCAGTCCTACTACACACTCTCCTCCCCCGCCCAACACTTCCTCTCCAACCCACCCACACTTCCCCCACCCTCCACTCGTTCCCTCCCGATTGCACTTTCATGAACTTCCTGAGCTCTGATTTCTTTTCATGACTGGTGTCAGAAATTTGATTATTTCGTTGATAGTACTATAAAATCGAATACGTAGCTAGTTTGTCGTTGCAAATAGGTGTATTAGACACACGCGAAATTTCTCGTGAGTAAATGGTATCAAGTAATGAATTATCAATATAATATATTTTAATTTAATCACGTCAACCAACTCATTCGCATAAAAGTGAAAAAATTGGACAAGACAAATGGAGAAGTGCTAATCTTACCCATGGTCAGCGTCCCACCACAGTTTGTATATTAACCTGTACGAGACGGTCATAACTTTGGGACAATTTTGTTCTTATGAGTTGTGACAATATAAGAAGCGGAAGAGCCATTGAAGTTACTGTATGTGATATATTATAGACAATTCAGTATCTTATTGCGAGCCTTTTAATATATTTTTTTCTGTCCATTTTACTGTATGAGAAGTTATTTCCAAAATTGTGGATACAGTTCACTGCGCTGTCACGTACGTCACAGATTGAAATGAGACAACTTAAATGATAAAGATGGTGAAGACTGGAAATGATGGATGTTTAAAATTGTTGCTAATTCACTTGGTAATGTCTATTTATTAGGATGGCAGTTCTAATCCTTACAGTTCTTCAAGGTGTAAATAAAAGGGTGAATAAAATTTTCATGGATTGATTTTTATGATTATGTGTAGCCTACAATAGTAATAGTACTTAGCAATAGTAAAACGAGAAGCAGTAGAAAAAAGAGAACCCTAGTGAGTCCGATTGGTTCATCACAAATTTCACACGCATCGACCTGTATTAACCCCTGGCATCTCGAGGGCAAAGTCGAGCTGGCAGGCCACAACGCCACGTAATCTGCCTATTCTTCAGTATTTACCTTGATTGATTGATTTTTTCGTGTTTCCGGGCGCGTCGACTACTGTGGCCATTAGTCCCGTTAGTGTAGTGCATGTTTTTTTCTCGGGAGATGGCGATGATCATCCCCCGCTGGATGGCGAGATGTGGCACCCACCTACCGTCGGCTAGTGGGGTTTCCCCCTAACCAGGACTCTCCCACCAGTAGGGCACCGCCCCAGCCGGGACAAGCTCTCGACCGGTCTCCCGGAATATGTGGTAGTGTCGTGTGTAAGTGGAGATGATAGGACAAGGAAGAGGAAGGACAGATCGCGGGCGGTCCGTGGCCCGTTTGCTAGGGTACTGCTCCGGCATTCGCCTGGTGTTGATCGGAGAAACCACGGAAAATTACCGAGCAGAGCAGCCGGCCGCTAGAATTCTCCTCCGGACAACGACTGAATTCGACCTAGCTGAAAAGCTAGTGTCGAAAATTCTGACGCCGTCAGGACTCGAACCTAGGACCTCCCGGTCAGAAGCGCTGTAGGGACATCAGTTAATGCACTGAGCTACCACTCCCGAGTGTTTACCCTAATATGATCTTCAGTAACGAATCATTTTTGGTTGAACCTGAGATAGTTGGTCTAAGGATGAGTGGTGAGTGATGTAATATCACGATATGAATGACTGTGAGTCAAGTAATGTGTTTACGAATTTAGTACTGAAATATTCAAAATATTTTTAAGTTTTCTCTGCTATTATAAATTATTATATCATTCATCAGAACGGAAATTATTACCTGAATAAATAGATCCCTGATTTACAGATTTCCTAGATTCTCTTCTGCGACTTTCTCAGATTATGGAAATAGTGCTTTCTACCAACAAGTACTTGTTTTGCCAAGAGGTAGGAAATTGCAACCAAACCATTAAAACAGTAGGAGGTCGCATAATTACCCTGAGTGTGAGTTGTTAATGAAAAGGAGGTCACATTGTACACGTATTCCGGCTGAGTGAAACGACCCCGTAGCAACGAGGCTATTTTGGTAGCCTTTTGCCCCTGGGAAGGTTATTTGTAAATCCAGGTCAGTCCACGGGGAATTTGTGGTATACAAAATGGGCTCGCGGTGAATCTTGTCGGGGATCTCTCGTTTTAGCGTCTCGTTAGTTCCTAGTTTTTTCAATATTCCTATTGTTATCCTTGTCATCGCCATCATGTTTTCATGAATTCCCTCCCACTTCTAGGTACGCCACTCAGCTTCGACCATCATAATACTCAAATTTGGAGCTGCCTTCATCCGTCATGCAGCCCGCAGTTTGCGTTTTCATTGGCCTTCGTCGAATTGTAATCCTTTACTCACTTCGTGAGGCGTATGGATGACAAAATACCTCATCTTTTACTACCATTTGATTGTTCCTATCATTAATCTGTTCCTTTGCGACATACTTCAAACTAGGGTGACACTGACGAATTATTAAAATGGCACCGATCGGCATTTATAGCCGGCATCGAGATCTGCCACATGAATCCGTCACGAATGACGTATGCGGAGTTGTTCAGGTGGCGACCTTAGGTATCGATAGGGATGTAAAATATGACGAGGCTCCGTACGATACGGGGCGCCCGTGCCCCCCCCGTCCACATCCCATTGGCATCTCTCCCTCTTACCCATCCTTCCGTCCTCTTGCTTATCCCCTTGTCTCAACCCCCTTCCCGCTCTTTTTCTCGTTCTCGTCCCTACGCAGCCCCTGTTCTCGTCTCCACTCCTTGCCCTCACTTCCGTCCGCAGCCCCATCCCACCACGCTCCGAACCCAACACCGTTCCCTATATCGTCCGGCGGCGTTCTTCCCGGTCCTGATAGTGGCCACTGGCACGCACAAATCACGCCGCAGTAAATCATCGAGCGACGGCACCCTCCCCTCCCCGCTCCGCCCCGCCCCCTCAGCTGCCCGCCACACCCCCTTTCCCCGTCCCGCGGCCCACACTGCCCGGCGCAGTCGCCCACGCCCCTCATAGCCCCGCAGCCGGTCCCCTCTCCTCCGCCAACACACAGGTGCCTCCGCCTCTTGCAGCCGTTGTTGCGTCTTTCAATACGTGGATTCTGAATAGCCTGCCTTCCCTGTGGACACAAACCCCCAATTCCTTCGCTCTTCCCTTGGGTAAATTTTACGTCTTACGTAAATGTTCCTTTCTCTTTACGCACCGTGTATGTAGCTGGTTGGTAGATGATGGAGAACATAAGTGAAATCATAGATTTTTTTACACATCGTGTATCATGCTATTGGAATTTTGCCGTTATCTAACTACATTCATATCTTAATGTTTAAAAATTGTGTGCTATAGTTTGTAATGCAGCTTCAATTCTATATTCAAATTTCTTGCTCTGTCTCTATTATCAGGGGAAATTAATTGCCAAGATTTTTGCGATAATTTTCAAATTAGTTTATTCAATTTATCTGACAATTAAAGGAAATTTAATAGTACACATATCAGTTGACAAACTACAAATTCGTGGTTTTACATGGACTCTTTATCTAATAGGGCGAGGCAGCTGTGGGCTAGAATAGTTTCCTTACTAAGTGATTAATAAATCACTCGCTGTTTGGAAATGTAATTGACGAGTGGACTGGGCAAAGTTTATTAAATTGGGACGAAATCGACATTGCCTATTCTCACAGGCACACACATCGACAGATGATTGTTTACGATAATACACTACTACAATACGGTGTTTCTTGAATAATATTAATGATTTTCTTTAGAAAATTATTTTGTAAATCGTTTTTCATGCTACAACTCTTGTTTAAAAAAATTAGGTACCGCAATAGTCACAAAGCTCGGTTTAAGTTGGACACAGTTCGTTTAATATGGTCGCAGAAGGCTTTTCCTTTTATCGATTCACACGCTTTTGGAATTCGTCACAGGATGAGTGAATGGAGCTCGCTGACCTGGAGGTGGCGATTGTAGGCGGTCGATCGGCCGCCGTGACGAAGTTTCAAACCGTGTCGATCGCGTGGCTGAATGCTCCTTCCGAAGGGCCGAGAATTGTATTGAAAATGTTGGCCGGTTTCCGAACAATTCAATTCATTTCGCTGCCTGCAGGTGGAAGCGCATACACCATCATGGTACTTCACTTCGGTTTTTCTATAGAGGCCAATGAATTTAGGTCATCGTTACACCTCCTGCGTTATAAAATGAACCTTTTTAACAGTGGCAAGCACATTTCTGAAGTGACGAGCTCTGTTGAGACGTTCGCGAATTAATTAAAAAGATACATTTTCTATGGCAGGAGGTGTAACAATTACGCAATGCCATTGGCCACTATAGAAAAATCGAAGAATGGCAGTTCGTGATGTATTGCCAATTTTACAATTGATGACCGCCAGTTAATACATAATCATCATCCGTTAATCCATGAGTATCAAAAAGAAACAAACAATAATTTTAGCAGTGGTATTTAATGTATTATTTACCATTTGGACTGTAGAATTCTAAACAACCTGTAACAAGTCTTGTTGCGCAGCCTCTGGGTCAATGACCCCAATCTAGATCAGGTTTGTCGTCCAATTTACCTGATCCGTTGAGCAAATGCTGAGATGGCCCCTTGTTTCGCTTCTGGACATAAATGTAACTTCATTATCCGTGCATGTCTTCTGGAATTGAGTGGGAAATATAGTTACTAAAATTATCGTTCTCCATGTTGTCGCAGCAGGAAGTATTATTCCTTGACGAAGGACATGATAAGGGATAAGAGCCCAAATTTATTGCTGATTTACCCTTAAAAATACATTTTATTACATCGGAGCGAATACTTTGTTAACAACCCTTGCAAAAAACCCTCATTTCTTTCTATATTCAAAATTCAATTAGTATATGGCTTAGGATTGGGATCACTGAAGTATAAAAACGCGCACAGAATTCACTTCTCCTCATAGCACGTCACACACAGTTTTAACTGTTTTTAACTGTAAACTTTTTTCATATTTCCACTATTTATAGTTAAAATGTTGGGAAGGAATTTTCTCAAAAAAGCGTGTGCAGATGATCATTTCTCCCGTCATATACACCATTCTCCATGTTGTCCCAGCAGGAAGTATTATTCCTTCACAAAAGATGTGATGATGGATGAGAGTTCAAATTAATAGCAGATTTACTCTTGAAAATAGATTTTATTGCATCGGAGCGAATATTTTTGTTGACAATCTTTGCAAAAAACGCTCACTTCTTTCTGTATTCAAAATTCAAGTAGTATATGGCTTAGGGTAGGGATACCAGAATTATGAAAACGTGCACAGAATTCACTTCTCCTCATAGTACGTCACACACGGTGTTATCTGTTTTTCACGTAAAATAAGTAAATAAACTAGGTTTTTTACTGGTTTTTGACTAAAATACTAGTCGTTCGTGTCGTCGGAATCTTGATTGCGACTCTCTTCTTCCCTCCCCTGGATCACCCCCTAACGAAAGTCCTCCTCTTCCTTTCGGCGGTATGGCGCGGCCGTATGGCCGGCGGTATGGAGCGGCCGTATGGCCGCTGTGTGAGTTTGACACTGACTCGTTCGTTTAACTCTGGAGTGGCATCTTAGGCTAAAATCGACCTCTCATAGGCTCTGTACCCAGGCATAATCTACAGTGTTCCATTATCACGTGTTCGGGGGCTGCGTCATGAATTTCTCGTAAACTCTCCAACATTTGAGCTTTCAATCTTTTGGACAGGAAAGGAGTTCAGTCGCAATAACTGACAGGGTGATCTGTTGCCGAAGGTTGCCATTTTCTAAAGAGTATTAGGGGGCGTGGGTGTGTCTAATTGTTGACGTGTCTCCGACTGGAGCCATTGCTGCGCCAGGCACTTGCTGCCTTAAGTGCGATCCTCTGCATCATACACTACACGGTGTTAATGCAGTATTCGTGAAAGTTTGTTTTCTTAAAATATTTAATTTATTTCTGTATTAGGAAGAAATATTGTAATTGTTGTGGTTTTTGCACCACTAAAATAATGACGAACGTATCTTTATCTATGTCACCCCCTTTACGTCCCGGTGAGCCGCATATTCGACTACACACTAGACACCAACACCCTTGGGGGCTCCTCTGATCTGGGGTCACCAGAGCGCGACAACACATATGAGAGACAAGACACAAACAACCATCCCCAGGGCGGGACTCGAACCCGCATCTCTTCAGACCGAAGCGCTAAGTCGGTACGCTCTTAGCCACCTCGGACATTCGGGTCGGCGCTGTACTTATCTTAAGAAAATTAAATTAAGCAATGCGCGATACAGACATACGCTGTTTGAAAACAATATGCAGCATTGGGTTAATTCCTTTGTTGTTTTTTGTGCCTGTAATGAACACAAGTGCAAAGTGAAAGAGAATAATAGAATATTACAAACTCCAAGCAGTGTCCAGAAAGTCCAAGGAGAGTCTACGCGTCTAAATCTCGAATACACATTGAAGACATTGTGTGTGCGTGACCCAGCATTAAAGAAAGGCAGCATCCAATAAACACGTCCGTCTTCACTCAGCGTTCGACATCTATTCACACATCGCTGCAGTCAAGTCATTCACGCGATTACTCGAGCTCTCGAAATGGCTTCCTGCAACCATAACGTCACTTCACGAGTTACGCCCGGCTCAAGCCGAGATAACCTTGTATTTTCTCCGCGCTTCTCATCTTCACTCACTCCTTCCCTCATTCCTTACATCTCTCCTTCCTTTCTCCATATCTTTCTCCCTCCATTCCTCTCCCTCTCTCTCTCGTTTCATCTCTCTTTCCTTCTCTCCTACCTTCCATCGCTTCCTCATCTATTTTTCTCCTTCCTACTTCCTTCCCTCCCTCTCATTCTCATTCCTTTCGTCGTTCCGTCTCCTTTCTTACCTTTTCTTTTCTCCTTCTTTCTCTCTCTCTTTCTCTCCTTGCTCCTCTGTCTTGCAGTAGCTTTCTTTCTTTTTTTTCCTTCGCTTCTTCTTGGGTTTTCTTTTCTCGATCCTCCTTTGCTCATTTCCTCGTCCATATTCGTGTACCCTTCCTCTCCGCCTGCCTCATACCCACGCCCGCTCATCTCTCCCTGTCTCTCGCAACCATGGCCCGTGTGCAGCGCCCCCTTGGCTCTCCACCCCACGACACCCTGCCCCCTCCCGCTCAAGGCCACGCCCCCTACCCCGCCCAGCACACTTTCGGCGCGCGCCGCCAACTGCAGGACAAATTATTCACTGCGATTAAAACAATATATCTGGCCGGCGCCTCTTCTTTGCCGCAGGGCGCGCGCGCGGCGGCGAGGGCGGTGGCGAGGGCGGCGACGGGGCGGCGAGGCCTGACAAATCGACGCCCATTTGTTGGAGGGGTGACGGCCTGGCTTCCCTTTCCGCAGGCATCGATATGGGATAAAAGCCAGTGCCCCGCCGCCCTCGCCGCCTCCGCCTCTTCTCTTCCCAGCCCCGCTCTGCTCCCGCACCTCCGCGCTCCGCCGCCGCTTTTCCCACCGCTCTACCTTTGCCCCCCCCGCCGCGTTCTGCTCCGCTCCGCTTCGCCCACCCCGCCCCGCCCCTCTCCAACCAGCTCCATTCTTCTCCTTGTGCTCCCCTACCCTGCTTCTCCCCCACACCGCTTCTACACCGGCCCCTCATCCCCCACCCCCCCCCACACCCCCACCCCCTCCCACGCCCCGCCCCCCCGCCGCGCCCCGCTCATGCCTCGAGCGCCGATCCGATCCCGCTCCTCGCCCGCTCCCCCTCGCCGGCTCCGAGCCGCGAGCGAGGGGCACACGAGATAAGTGGCGCTATTTTGTAGGGAGCGCTGCATTTGTCGGCCGTAGCGACGGCGACGGCTGCCGTGGCTTCATCTCGCGCTACCTTCCCCCCCCCCCTCCCCCTCCCCCCTCCCCCCTCCTTCTCCCTCCCCCACCCACAGCATGGCGTGCCGTGTCGTGCCGTGGGGTTGCGTGGTGTGGTGTGGTGCGGTGCGGTGCGGTGCGGTGCGGACGCGCGCTGACTCCGCAAAAACGAAAGATATACTGGGAAAGAAGTTGGAAGGCTCCCCGGCTCTAAATCATTTGTGTTCCAGTTTGTCCGCGAAGGACTATTACTGCTCGGTGGGGCTACTTGTCATGACACCGGCCAGCGGAGTACGAGGGCGGGGAGCAGTGTCTCCGTGAATGAGGAGAAATCGGAAAAGCAGTACTGTAATGTCTATTGCACCCAACAACTTCGCTCAGTGATACGATCCACTTCTGGAGAGGTTTCTTTTGTGCATTTACATTTAGGCATTACCCGTTGACAATAGCCACATATATTTGTAATAGCTTATTGACGTTGTAAACTTATTATTATTATTATTATTATTATTATTATTATTATTATTATTATAAATCCACTCGTGCACTGCTACCAATCGCACTCTTTTGATTTACTTATGCATTTACACGCATCTTTTTTCCAGAGGTATATGCACATAAAATTTATAATAAAATAATTAATTTTCAATAATATTTTTAACAAAAAAATGATGCATGGAGTGGTTACATTGGAACCGGTATCCACTACAAAATTTGACGGTGAAATGTTATGCATACTTAGTAAGCGCGATGCGGTGCTGGGGAGTAAAGAAACTAACAAAACATCGGCTTTACCGCTCCGCCAAGAAGTCACTGTCCTGTAGTCACTGGCGCTGATGCTTAAAAATCTAATTACCTTTCCCATTATTTCCAATACACAATTATCGAAAATTCAGGTCGTTCAACGAAAATGACATCTGCGCCATTCTTTTAAGCGTCCCTTGTTTTATTGGTCAAAAAGTAAAGAAAAATCTGGAGCAGTTTTTGAGAAAATTATTTTTGTAAATTGCAATAACTTCAAGCAGAAATTGCATAAAACTACAAGTTTTTTAAAATAATTCCTTTTTAAAAAAATATTTTCTTTAAAGCAAATATATATTCAGTTTTGTAGTTACGAAACTTATGCAATTTTCGAAATTACAGAGTTCGTCGTAAATGAGACTAGCAGTTTTTCCGTCCTTTGATACATACGAGGAGAAATTTTAAAGAAAATAATTGGAGCTGCTTCTGGAAAAAATTAAAATTTATGTATATTTCACCGCAAAATTACATGAAAAAATTAATATTTTAAAAATTGAAAAAATTTAGAACTTTTGCAATTTCCAATCAGGTATTTCAACAAAACTGGCACTTGCGCCATTCTTTTAAGTGTCCTATATACTGACCGAGGACAAGGTTTAATCCCAAATTTTTAATATAATTTTTGAGAAAATTTTGAAAATGCTTTTGAGGCTTCATGTAAAAGTGTCCGTTGTAAACTCAGAGAGCATCGAGTTCCTTTAAAAGGATCGAGAAATATCAGTCTTGGAGAAAAGTGATTGAACGAAAATTGAAGCGTTGATCATGGATGGCCGGCCGGCCAGACGGAGGGATGGGAGAACGGGCAGACAGACAGACTAACAGAAAAACGTCAATCGATATTTTGTTTTCAGAGACTCACAAAATATGGACTCTGACCACACAACGTGATAGAGGAAGTAATTTACTATATCCATGAACAAGATTATTCATTTTCTTGTTACCAGTTCCCGGCAGTAAGTTTTTTCTGTCGAATATTCGCCGCTTTCCGGTGCACAATTACAATTCTTTATCTTCTTAGGACATAAGACGAGAAAGTAAAACTTTACATTAACATCATCAATCGAGAGGACGTCCTCGGAGGGTTGGGGCGTATCTTATGGGAGCATGCGGAGAATAAAGTGTAACTTATTAGTAGAATTAACAAATCAGTTAACACATTTTCTACGTAACTGTTTGGACATCGATGTTCTCAAACCAAGGAGACAGCAGTTCAGTTAGACGTAGGGAGAAAGAGGGGTGAGAGCATTAAGCATTAAATTTTCCTCTTTACCTGAGAAGCAGGAGAGTATCTTTTCTCCTGAGATTTCGGCGAGGTAAACCATATCTCGTTTCTCTTGTTTTAATGCTGTTCCAAGATTGCGTAAACACAATTGGAACATATTTTGACGAATTTAGCAGAAAATAAAGATTCATTCACGAAATCGTAAATTTGTCGATTCTCCACATTATATTCAGAATTCTCCACAGAAGACATTTTGTTTTGTGAGTGTGAATTTTTTTGTTGGCAGTGCTTAAGGCTCCAAAAATAAACTCCCCAAAATATTTTACGGGACGTATCGTTGCGCTTTCTTTCTTTCGTTGCCACGTAATGTTTGTAAACCGAATTATTTCAGTTTAGGTATTGCAATATCAAACACGACAAAGAAATCTGTTCCACTTTTGGCAGCTAATGGTTTCATGTTTGTTTATTAAGTACTACAAGTTTAGCTCATGATGGCATAAAGAATAAAATTACGATCTCGTTACTCAAACAGCTCCATATCGTAGAAAACCATTCCCGGTTAGTGCCAATTTTGTGCATTATTCCTAAAACACTAGTCAGTTATACGATTTTTCACTTTTCAAACGAGCCACCGCATAGAATGAATGTCCGTAATTGCGTATCATATGTATGAGGATCTGCTTTATATCAACTTTTCATTTACATATCAACCACATTTTGCATGTATCATTGTTTAATTCTTTAATGCGTTTTCCTATTTTTGTTTTCCTTAATTTTATATTTATCAATATTTTGTGAAATTAAGTTTTTGATTTGTCAAGGAGGTTTTCTTAATTTTATAACATTACAATGCATGTGTGGCTCACGTCATTTTCTTAAAAAAATGTTTCTCTCTAATGTGTATATTAGTTTACATGTACTTTCCTCGATGAAGATATTATATTAATGTTAATGTACTGACACATCAATTTCACTAAATTTTTCAACATTTTGCAGTAACCCTTTAACATGATGCTACTCATCAAGTTCAAGCGAGTAACTTCAGTTATTTGAAGTCTGAGATATCTAAACAGATAGTTACGTTTTACATTCTAATGAGTTGTGTCTCAATCTCACACTGGATTATTAACGCATTCGCTTTTGATTTGAGTTCAGCAGGACGCAAAGCCCTTCCCGAAACACAAAGTAGGTAGGATAAACATCCGAACCCGAGACCATAGCTAGGTCGGTAGGCTCTAGTTATCGTGCTCACGCAGGTATTGAGAAAATGTAAGGGATTCAATACTGAAATCCGCCCAACCCTGGGCTATCTGAGGGTTGGGCACTGTATACTTTACCCGTGTTCCCTGAAATTTCGCTGCAGTCTTGAGTTTTGAATGAAGAGAATCCTTAATGGCATTCCACACGTGTGACATATGTAGGATTCCCGGCAAGTGTCTGTCAAAATTCATTCCATGCGTCATTATTGTCACCTTCTCTACTCCCACTTACTACGGTTTCTGGTTGGATGACTCACGCAAGTGCATAATTTTTCTTGTGATACCCGGACTAATAAGGGATGTCAAAAGAATAACTGCAGTTAAAGTGATGTTAATTCTGTAATATAAGGTCTGGGGTCGTCCTTCGAATCGAACACAAATAAAAGTCAAGTACGTTTTATATTGTAACATGAAGGTATATTTTTAAATACAAAATTAAGTAAATTGACAGTAACTGTTTTCATTAATTTAAACGAGAAAGCTACATTTTCTACATACACTTGAATACAAGAAACATTGCACTCAATAAACGATTTCAGTAAGTGTGCTATCAAGTAATTTCCACACTATATACATTAGAACTAGCATAAATTATATCTCTCATAAATTATTCACAGAAACTTTCAACCTTTGAATGTAGTTGAATATAAAAATTCAACTTTAGGAATTCTTTTCATCAACGTTCTGAAAGCTTTGCCCATTCAAGTGAATAGTTAATTTAAGAACTTTATCTTACAAAGAAAGAATCGTAATACATGAATTTTATTTGGTTTCAAGCTATTCATTAAATTACAAATTGTATAAAACACAATTATTGTAAGTTCAGAATTCTGATATGTCTGGTTTCAGTTACGTCAGTCGAATAAATTGGCGATACGTTCATTACCATATGACCTCAATTATAGGTATCTGCTAAACGTAACTTTAATGAAGTTTTACGATAGTTTTGAAACAACTCATAGCTGAATTTATGCAAACTATTAAACAGGGAAATTGGTTCCTGCACTTCGCCGCGAAAACTTTTGACTCAAGGGACCATCCAACGTCGAAATCAACACGAATTATTCTCGGCTGCCGGCGTCAACAACCAAGGTCGAACGTTCGAAGTTCTTTCCGTGTCGTTCCCACAACGCTGTCGTAGAATTCGCTCGGTGCCTCTCCCCATTGTTTTGCATAAAAGCGGGCCGTGTTGTAATTCCCCTTCACCAGCGCGAGAATATTACTAGCTTGTAGCAATTCCATATTTCACCAAACGTTAAGCTGGGTTGGAAGACACGAGGGAAAATCGAGGCATCAAATTTGATGAGAAATGGAAAAAGTGTATGGATAAAAAAAGCTACAAGGAAAAATGTTCATTAGATTCATATCTTATTAATGTATTGAGTGCATGCTTAAATGCAGTTTTTCTCAAATAGAAGCAAGAGATTTTAGTTAGGTTCTTCTTGAATTCATGTTCGAAGATATTTTATACTCCAATTGAATAAAAGCATTTCAACTTAGTATATTGTAAGATTGTTACCGCTTTCGATCTTTTCTAAGTCGCCTCCGTCAAGTTCTATCCGCTACTGGAAATTCTTTCGGAGCACGTTATTGAACTGGTCACACGCAAAAATGGTCGAGTATTTCCATTCCTTCTCGTTAATTTGTGACTTTCCTCTGAAGAAATTCCTGATTGGACGCAGAAATAAAGTGAATATTTTCAAAAGCAGAGATTTGTAGTAGTGACATCTACCGGTCGTCGTAGGTACTTGTTCAACATTACAGCGCTACACTTTTTACGAAACCTACATCTTGTAAACGCGAAATAGCGGTTACATTATCACACTCTAACAAAGTTTTTTTTCGCAAGACAGCTGGGACTTTTGAAACCGACATATGTGGGGAAAAATGACAGTGAAATTCAAGGTGGGATAACCGAAATGCCAACGAGGCACGAATCTTCGGAATTGGTCTAGACTTGCGCCGGTGGGCTTCAAAGCCTGGGTGGAGTTGCGGAGCAAGGACAAATGCTCGTTTCCCTCCAGCACTCCCGAACACAAAATAAATTAGTAATGTAAGAACAATGCATAGGTTAACATATCATTTGTAATACTGTTTGCATGGTTTCGGATTTTGACTTAGGTGCACAGGCCTCGCGATCAATTGTATCAGTTACACCACCAGTGCTGATTAAACACACCAATTCTCCTGATGGATCCAAAATTGTACTTTTTAATTTTCTAAATTTCAAAGATTGTAATTAAAATCATATCTACGCCATATTATTAGGTAAATTTTGTTCTCTTTTAAGCAAAATAATTACAGAAAAGTTTAGAGCTGTTCTTGTGAAAACCATGAGTTAGCTTTTTAAAAGATATGATCCCATTGTCATTCATAGTATCAGAAAACTCTTCATATAACAAATAAAAATAACTTTGCAATATTTGAAGATTTAATTTTGACGAACAGATTTATTAAGAAAAATCTCTATTCCAAAATCTAGTTGTAGGATGACGCCAAATAAATTTTTACCGTTTGGAAATTTCCGGAAATCTAGGATTTATTGAAAATTATACCTGTGCCATATTTATAAGATTGCTTTGCTCTATTTGAAAAAACAAAAATCAAATGAAGACTGTTAGCACATCGGCGGCCAAAATTGATTCAAATTTCGCACCGTACCTTGAAACCTATCATTATGACAATTCCTTGCCGCTAATTAACAGCAAAGATTATGCATTTTTAAATGTCCCGCGTCGGACTTCAAATATATTTTCTCCAAAAACGGCGCGTTTTCTTCCAGAGGGAAAGACAAAACATCTTTCGCGGGAAACTCTTTGGAAGGACAAACAGTTGAACTGTTTTCGTTGAAGCCCTGTAGGCCGCGCCAGGTACCGGATACACTGTAGAGTGTCAACATCTCGAGAATTAAAAGTCCTCCCAATGAAGGCGCGATAGAATAGCATTATTTAAAATGATAGTGGTCGAACACAGTTTCGCGGTCACTCGACTCGCCTCGCGCGAATAAAATACCATTAAGATGCACGTATATATGCTACTGACTTTTAATTTAATTAAATTATGTAGGGTTGGTATTGCGACCTCAGCTAAGAAGGTTTAGCGTGCAAACGCATTCTCAGTGTCGAGAGTTTGCAGAAAAACGACTTTGTGACGCCACAAGGGGTAATTGTTGAAGAATCTTGCAGCCGTGCGTATACATAAAAGATCGCCTCGTCAGTAAAAAGCCTTGGTAATTCACATCTGGGCGGCATTGAAGAAATTAAATTTGACTAGTGATAGCAGTGGGTGTTTTGAGTGCATAAGAGGTCATAGCAAGCTAAAATGGTATTTCGTACGAATTATAACAGAAAACAATCTTTTGTTCGTCTAAGGAAACATTGACAAGGTAAAATTGACAAACTTCTTCCATCATCAATATTTATCACGCTGATATAAACTAATAGTTCTGGAATAATTGTCTTTCAGCATTTTCCCTAGTGGCAGGCTAGGAAGTGGGTAGCCACGCTTTGCGAGCAACCCCACCCATCATTCTGCTTCTCTCGCAAACAATTTACTTAATCTTGCAGCGTCAACAAAGACATTTTGGGAAAGTTTAAAAAATATCCTAAGGATTTCATGTGAAGTCCTCCAAAATTAAAAGTTTCAAATATGAGAATCCATGAAATCAATAAGATCTATTGATGAATGTTCATTTTGGTGAAAATATTGCGTACGATTTAGGGTATTGTGCTGTTTACAAACAAACATTTTTGTATCAAACACTTCCAAATGGGTTACTTTAACAATACTGCGCATTGTAAAAGCCGATGTTGGGAGCAAATACAATACACTAGGTATAAGGGCCTAGCAAGTCTTCTTTTTCGATGTCAGAGACCACAAAACGTTTTTCTGTCAAAATAATCGGCTCATCTTCCCCTACAAATAACTCTGAAGTGCTGCGTGGGCTACAGATGGAAACCAGCCATTTTCAATTTTTGCTGGCGCACGATGTCTACGAAGTTGAGAGTGGCGATTCAATCTCTTTCAGAGTTTTTCACGGCAATCATGCTGTTGGCAGATACTCTGAATAGCAATTACAATTAAGGTTTACACGAGCACCCCTGTTATGGGTGATAAAAAAAGTTGGTTCTGCAGGAGATCCGAAAAAAAAAATTCTATTGTCGTACACGATATAGTTATACTGTTTTCATGTCTTCTCATCATGAATTATCAAAGGAGAAATAAAATATGTGATAATAAACGTCGCTTCTTCCCCTTTTTCATCTGAGAGACAACACAGGTACTCTTCAATGCCATACGTTGAAGTTCAATGACTTTCTCAACAAATTCAGATAAACATTCTGAAATAAACAATACATGTTCAGAAAGTTTTTATGAAACTCGTGTTGGCTTAAAAGCAAAATTTTCTTTTGATCTACTCATTTAGCCCACGCAAGTACTTACGATACAAATGGGATGCGAGTATTTTGGAGTTAAATTACTTTCTATAGGTTGTATACGAAAATAACAGTAGTATACAAGGATTTAATTCGTGATAACTCTCTATGCTACCAACTTTATCGGTGCAGTTGCACCAAAGTTGTGTTATTGTGCCGCCTGCTCTAGCGGATTGTCTACCGAACGTAAAACGTTGTGAACCAAACGTAAAACAATGGAATTTAATGTGTATGTTCACTTGCAAGCCAAAAATGCAAACGCAGTGAAAGCTTCGTTGGTCAGTTTGTTTTAGAAACAAATATCAATATTAGTTTTAAAAATAATTTGATTTTTTATATTTATTTTACAGGTGTGAATCGCGCAGATGTGGAAACGCGAAAAAAAAGCATACACATTAATTGGACAATGTCTGTACTTTTATGGATCCTTCGGGCAATAGTATTTGTAATAATTCCCTGTAAATAGTACTGTATAGTATTGCATTTGCAGTTCACATTGTCTGCGGCTTGAAACACATTAAAACAATATTGTTCTGAATACAACGTTCTGTACGTTAGTCATCTTCATTGGGAGGAGAGTCGCTTATTTCATGCGTTTACTGGGATTACATGTATCATCAAAATTGTAAGTTATTAATCGTAAAATACAACAAACAAAAAATAGGAAAATACCACAAGGCAAACGTTTTTTATAAACTAGTATCAACAAAAACAGTATTTGCGAATACTGCAATTACATGCTATATTATATGGAGTACAACAAGTATTTACATGCCAAGAATATAAATATAGTGCTGTTTATTGTCATGAAGAATATATTTTGGGAGGCGTCCCGTTAGAATTGTCCATTAACACCTCTGTCTACGGAGGATCATATTTCTGACACTACATATGAAAGTCGTGGTGAACGAGAAAGATTCTCGGCTGATCTTGTTGTATATCATTTTCTTCCAACTCCTTCATCCCCACTACATTCATCTTCTTTACATTATTCCTTCAACCATCACATTCCGTTATTGTCACTTTAACTGCGCACAAAGACAGTAAATTTTTAGGTTAAGTGAAAAATTCGTAATTGTGAAAGTGTGGTGTTTCACAACGCTTTTATTCGCACTTCACGCAAACCGTTAATAACACGATGAGGGTTGAGCTACAAATGAATGATGATTTCATTGCACCCGGGCTGCACGAGGGAAGGTAAGATCGAGGTGAAAGTGGGAGGGAAGACGGCTCCAGCGGTTAGTCGAGACAAGGCGAAGCGGAGAGGGACATACGATACGGCGCGGACGCTCCACTCGAGCACAGAGTAAGGCGAGGCGGATTGCGGCGAGCAGACGTAGTTCGACCCTTGGGAATTTGGGGTCGAGATGGGAAGATGCTGAGCATGGCGGGGAACTGGAGGTGGAGGTAGGGACGTGGGTAGGAGAGTGGTGGGGTGGTGGTGGCGGGGAGATCTAGGAGGTGGACAGGTCGCGGTTGGTTGAGGAGGAGATCTACAAGAAAAGGAGCGATGCAGAAATAATCTTTTTATTGTGATTTCGTGCTTATGACTTCGGCTGCACCTCTAATGGATGAGAGGTTTGAGGCTAGGTATAGACGATAGGTAGTTATGAGGCAATTAATAATGATTGTGTAATGGAGAAATGAGAGGCAGACGAACTAGGAAAACCCTGAGTAAATTTATCGCCAGCCAGCTCTGCTCGACGTATTTGGAACCACGTGGAATGATTAGGATTTGAACCCTGGTACGAGCTCCGGTACTGGTACGAGCTCCATAAGTGCAACGGTAGCGTGCTCTCCGTCCCAGTACAGGAGAACCGGGGCGGGGATGTGGGCGGGGCGGTGGCGGGGGAGGAGGGGGACAGAACGAGGTGCGCCGGCGCCCCTTGCGCCTGCGCCATGCAACATGCAGCGCCGGCCGCGGTTCCTCGCCACGAATATTTGATGCGCGGGGGTGCGCCGAGGCTCGGGCGCGGACCGGCGTGGAGAGGAACGGGGCGGGGCGAGGAGAGCAATAGGCCACCCCGGCGAAGGGCTGCCCGCTGCTCGTCGCCCACCCGAAACCCCGCCCACCCGCTCTGTTCATCCGCACAAACACTTATACACCCACCCGCACACCTGCTCGCCTGCCCGTCCGCCCGCACGCCCATCCGCTCACCGCCAAGTCCCGCCCTCCCGCCCTCCCGCCCGACCGACCGACCGACCGACCGACCGACCGACCGACCGACCGACCGACCGACCGACCGACCGACCGACCGACCGACCGACCGACCGACCGACCGACCGACCGACCGACCGACCGACCGACCGACCGACCGACCGACCGACCGACCGACCGACCGACCGACCGACGACCGACCGACCGACCGACCGACCGACCGACCGACCGACCGACCGACCGACCGACCGACCGACCGAGCGACCGACCGAGCGACCGACGTAAGAAATGTAAAATATATCAGGCATATTAAGGAAAGATATCTAAGGTAAATCGATACCCACAGTAAGGCAAAAGGATGAGAGATGCGTCTCTAATTGCTCCCGCACAATTTAAATTAAAATTTGAGTTTGTGTGAACGAGCAAACGGTCACTTCTGCAAACATCCGCTCATCCATCGCAAACATCCTATTATTGAGGGTGTGATTTCCGAGAAGTGAGAGAAAGTTTGACAATATTCATGAGAAAGGTGCGGGATATGTAGAAGCGCAGAATTACATTGCTTTGTTTAACAAAACCACGATTCCAGGAACATTAATTTGATAATCTGTACCTAAGATGTTTCGTTTCAACGTGTAAATCGATTAAAATTGCACTGAACATTATTAATATTAACCAATGACACTTTTAGGAAACTTGTTCCTATTGATAGATCGGGTGTAACCAGCTTGACGTGCCATAACTATAAATTAGTTTATATTTGCATTGTATATTTTTTTAAAAGACTTAATATGCCTGTAACAAGTAAGCTTCCGCTTCCGGGTCAATGACCCCCATCTCAATCCTTTTTTTTTTTTTTCAGTTTCCCTGATCCATGGAGCAAATGCTGAGATGGCTCCTTGATTTGCTTCTGGATGTAAATGTTTGCTTCACTATGCGCACGTTTTGTTGAGCTCTCTTTTTGCTTGTAGTGGTAGTAGAGCATAAAAATCAAATGTGTAGTTCGTTTGGTGTGACAAATAAATTTTCTATAACTCGCGAACGAAAAATCAATTTTTTTGAAATGTTTATCTCGCGGTTTTAAAAGTTTTATCATTATTATGATTATTTATTATTTATTATTATTATTATTATTATTATTATTATTATTATTATTATTTTATTTTTAAATTTTTTATCTTTCAACTTCTAATAGTTAAATTATTGGGAAGGGATTCTAAAACTCAAGAAAGCGTGCGTAGATGATTTTCTCCCCAAAAGTCACACACAGGTATTAACTGTTGTTTTGACAAAATAAATATCTACAATACCTAAAACCAGATCTCTCTGTTGCAGGAGGCCGCAGTGACTCCATGATGCTGCTGTGGCTCCAGGCCACGCTGGCGGCGATGGCCGTCGGTCTTGCGTCTGGTGAGTATCTTCCTTATTTATCTGCGAGTATTTAATTATGTATATGAATTTGGGAAGGTCCTTTGGACGTTTTAGGAAGAAATTTATTTTTTAATTATTATTATAACTTTTTACATTTATTTATACATTTATTATATTTTAAAATATGCATAAAAGAATGTCTGCCTAACACTTCCAAAGGACCTTCGAAGATTTACAAAAATATAAAAAGGGCAGTCTTATAAATAATATTAACAAATTTAATCTTCGTAAAAAAATTAGTTATTTATTTGCATAAAAACGAACACTAAACTACACACCGCTATGAGGGGTAAACAGATACTAGCAATGCTAGCCAAGAGCAAAACAATTATCGTCTATGAGGTGTTCAGTCGAAATTTCGCAAAAACCTTCCAAAGAAGAATAAAATAATTTAGTACTGTGCATTCGCGGATACATCAGTTTGGACCGTGAAGAAGCATTTTCATATTGCAAAAAATATCAATATTTTGTTCTAAGTGCGTTATGAGTATTGTGATGTTATTGAAGAGGTTAAAAGAAACGAACCATGTCATTTCAAGTTATTCTCTTTAAAATATTTCTATTGATGTTATTATTTATATTGTTCAGACACAATAAAAGTCTCTATTGATCTCCGATTAATAGAATTTCGTCAAAGGCAGATTAAATATCGTCGGTGTTTCGGTAATATATTTCGATTCCCTGGACATCTGAATGTATTTTTATGTCTTGAAGGCACATGTTCACACAAACATATATTAACACAATTCCATCAACTACCGAGAAAAGCTATTCAGATACGACGATATTTCAAAACCTCTGGGTGTATGTTTTCTGTCCAGGTATGTCCCCCACATTTTCTTTTTACAGTCAACTCAAATTAAGGGACACGTTGCCAATTTTTTCAAGAAAATATTAAGAATATGGTTTCGAGTATCGTGGATTCTTTAAAAAGAAACAAACCGAATGAATCAACACAAATTGGCAATGTATTTTTGTAGATGAAATTTTTATGTATTTTTATGCGTGTTATATCTAATACTTCTCATTTAGTAATTTACATTTATTTTATTTTTGGGAGTATTTTATGTTGCATCCTGCATATTCCAAAACAACAGTTAACAAGATAAGATTTATTATGCACTAGTTAGTTTACTAAAATATATTTCATTCAAAACTTGTTTAATTCGATTTTCTTGGAGGTCTCTTTGGAACAGAAAATATCAAGACACTCATAACTGATATTCCGTTTTCTGAGTTACAGTGACTATTCATGTATACGTCGTATGTATTTACTTTATTCTATACTAACGTCGCAGAGTCCACTTGATTGATTAACTTTTCAAAACTAACACTCTCATATGTTCGATTTAATTTAAACCACTCTTTAAATACTCCAGACACTAATAAGAACAATGTGTGAACATTTTAGCGAAATCAGTCGAGTAGTTTTTGCATCTATATGCAGGTTTGTAGAGGAAGCACTCGGCAGTTATTGAGTTCTGAGGTTATGCAGCTGACTTTAGAACCG
Source organism: Teleogryllus oceanicus (assembly GCA_964035755.1). Lineage (NCBI taxonomy): Eukaryota > Metazoa > Arthropoda > Insecta > Orthoptera > Gryllidae > Teleogryllus > Teleogryllus oceanicus. Next base: position 15,998,539 of record CAXIVR010000001.1, on the reverse strand, counting down.
AATAACATGGGGGTTATAGCGGGAAGAGGAAGCCGAAACTCGTTTGCGAATCCATCGATCCAAGTAACGGAAGAGCATTTCTTTGCTTACGACCCTGCTCTTACAAAAGTGCAAAACAACCCGGATTTTATTGATAGGCATAGAGAGTGATTTTGGGCTCGAGATGCAGAATTACATTTTGTGCCAAATGGAGTTGTCCCATTTTTTCACATTTTTATTATTCTGAATAGGATTCATGGTTCAGAGTAACATTACAAAGTTTTTCACATGTTTTGTATGTTTACTACCTCTTTTAAAAAGTTATTACTACTTTACAAGTATTTTTTAGGACAGAAAACCTACAGAGCAGTTCTGGAATTACTGACATATTGTTATAAAAATTATAGGATAACTTGGTGATATGATGAATGATAGGTTTAATTTGAATTTCTTAATAGAGTTGTTTGTTTGTGATGAACCAGGATGCATTGGTTATTGTTTGCAGGAATTTATTTTGTATGACTTGTATTTTATGGATATCGAGGGTTTTATGGGCATTAGGGGTTTTATTGCTTCTCTATTCGCTCGTATCGCTATTCAGTCAAAAGTTGATTTGAAAAAATATTTTGACTTGAGAGCTTATTTTCGAAGTTTCATTTTTCCTCCCTGGACGTCCTATATAGAGTTTGGCGTTTTCTTTTTTACTGTAGTTGTGTAGTTAAGTTGTAAGCTGAAATATTTATTTGGATTAGTTTTACTTTTGTTTGGTGTGTTTTGGTGTTTATATGTCCCTTCCAATTGAGTTTAGTGTCTAAATGCAGTCCTGAATATTTCAATGTTTTGTTTTGTGGAGTCCAAAGCATTGTGGAGTCCAAATTCATTGTGAGTGATGCTGGTGTTGAAATTGGTTTTAAAGATTTTTGCGGTTAACCCCACTAGCCGACGGTAGGTCGGTGCCGGATCTCGCCATCCAGCGGGGGAAGATCACCGTCATCTCCCGAGAAAAAAACATGCACTACACTAACGGGACTAATGACCGAAGCAGCTGACGCGACCGGAAACACGAAAGAATCAATCAATCAATCAAATCCAACCCCCAACACACGCTACAGAATCTATATTGTTCAATAACGCCTCAACGAAGTGTTCTAGAGCATTGAAAACTAAAACTTTGTGGCCGAAAATCTCAATGAAAAACCACTGTAATGTACAGAATGAGAGCTTCATGAACGTTCTATTACATTTTTGCTGGTCCGGCGCCCATCGATATTACCCTACCTGCTCAGAGACATGCAGAATCAGCAAAAAGTGTGAATGAGAGGGACAGAGAGAGGCAGAGACAGAGAGATAGGCAGAGCCAGAGAGAGAGAGAGGCAGAGACAGATAGAGAGAGGCCGAGCCAGACAGAGAGAGGCAGAGACAGATAGAGAGAGGCAGAGACAACAGAGAGAGGCAGAGACAGACAGAGAGAGGCAGAGACAGACAGAGAGAGGCAGAGACAGACAGAGAGAGGCAGAGACAGAAGAAGAAAAACAATAGGCAGAGACAGATAGAAAGAGACACACGCAGAGACAAATTCAGACAGACTGAGACAGGGACACAGAGAGAGACAGGGACAGAGAGAGGCAGGGAGAGAGAGACCGGGAGAGAGAGACGGAGAGGGAGAGGCGGTGCGAGAAAAATGGTGAGGCAAAGAGAGGGGGGATAGAGAGAGACGGTGAGAAGGATACAGAGCGACAGTGAGACAGACGGAGAAAGAAATGCAGAGGGAAGGAAAAAGATGGAGATGAAGGAGCCGGGTTTTGCTAGTTGAACATAAACGCAGGTAAGTATTTTCAATATTCAATACATTGCTTGCGGAATAGCCTCTTAAACACGGTTTTCTTTCACTCTGACGGAGCGAAGCAAGTCGTGAGCCGTGTGTCAAAACGTCTGATGATGGGGCGGTAGAGAACGGTTTTGAAAGACCTGCGTAGCCTCCGCCTTCGCTCTCGCTTCCCTGCCCCCACCCTCTCCCCCGCCCCCTCGTGCCCCTGACTTCGCCGTGGAGCGCCTTGCGACCCGGCACGCCGTTCCTGCGCAGCCTTATTGCCGCTCGCAAAGCGTTCCCTTTAGGAATTCAATCGGCCTCGTTCAAATCCGCGCTCGAAGCCACCTGCACGCCCCCGCCCTCGCGCCTTGTACTCCGCTCCCCCTCCGCCACGCCCCCACCCCGCCCCCACCCCGCCCTCACCCCGCCCCCACAACGCCCCCGTTCCCCCCCCGCCCCCACCCCGCCCCCACCCCGCCCCTCACCGTCGATCTCCCCTCGGCTCCAGCCATCGCATTCTTGCACGTCATTTTCCGCCTCGTTCTGTCTCCTCCCGTCTCTTGTCTCATCCTCCGACGCGTGCTTCTGCTCGTCCTTCACCAGCGTCTCCTCATCTGCCTCTCCCCACGTCTTCCTCCACCTCCTGTCTCGTCCCCTTTCCGCCCTACTTCCACTCACTCGTGAGCCTCCTTGACCTCTTTCTTCGCTACCCCCTCCTGTGCTGTTTCCTCCGCCTTCTCTTCCGCCTTCTTACGTCTTCCTAGACCGTCTCATCCTCCTCCGTCACACTGGGAGTGGTAGCTCAGGGCATCTATTGATATCACTGCAGCGCCTCTCACCGGGAGGTCCTAGGTTCGAGTTCTGACGGCGGCAGGATTTTCGACACTAGCTTTCCAGCTAGGTCGAATTCAGCCGCTGTCTGGAGGAGAATTCTAGCAGCTGGCTGCTCTGATCGGTAGTTTTCCGTGGTTTCTCCGATCAATACCAGGCGAATGTCGGAGCAGTACCCTAACAAACGGGCCATGGACCGCGCGTGATCTGTCCTTCCTCTTCCTTGTCCTATCCTCTCCCCTTACACACACACTTACACTAACATGCACTACACTAACACATATTCTGGGAGACCGGCCGGGAGCTTAGAGCTTGTCCGGGCTGGGGCGGTGCCCCGCTGGTGGGAGAGTCGTGGTTAGGGGAAAATCCTACTAGCCGACGGTAGGTCTGCGCCGGATCTCGCCATCCAGCGGGGAAAGATCACCGCCAGCTTCCGCGAAAGAAACATGCTCTACACTAACGGGACTAATGACCAAAGCAGTTGACGCGCCCGGAAACACGAAAAAATCAATCAATCAATTCTCTGTCACCCCTCCTTCCGCCTCCGCCTTCTTATCCGCCTCATAGATCTCTTCTTCTCTCTTTTTCTCGTGGCCTTCCCTCTAGCGTCCCGCAGCTCGCGCGGCTCGGGGCGCGGGCGTAGGCGGATGGCCGAGGCGCGGCTCGGGGCTCGTTAGAAGTCGAGTGCGCCGCTTCAATCCCGGGCCGTTTGTGGCGCGAGTGGGGCGGCGCCGAGTTACCGCCTGCCTGCCTGCCTGCCTGCTTGCGTACCTACTTGCTAAGGAGGTGGGTGAAGGGTGGCAAAAGCCGAACACGCGGAGGGGGATGGAGCCAGGCGGAGCGGCGCCCAGCGGCGGGCAAGGCGGCGAGCAGTGTGGGGCCCGCGCAGCACGTTAGGCAAGTGGGTGGGAAGGAAGCGCAGGGAGGGGGGGCGGGTGGGCGGGTCGGAGCGAAGCGGGGCGAGGGGGGCGGGGCGGAAGAGGATGGCGCCGTGCGGGCTCCGGCGCGAGCCCTTGCATTGGCAGGTAGACGGTCTGGCGTGCGCGTTTCGTTGCATAATGAGGGACGGCTTCCGGCGCCCCCAGCTGCCCCGCCTTCGCCCCGCCCCCGCCTCGCTCCTCGCCTCCTGCGGCGTCCCACACGCACAACCCCCCGACCCGCGTCGCCCTGCCTCGTTCCGTGCTCCGTGCCGTGCCGATCCGCGTTCGTCGCCCCCCCCCCCCCGCGGCGCTCGTGTGCATTTGCGAAATTGCCGTCGCTCCTTGGGCGTGGGTGCGGGCGCGCGTGTGTGTGCAGAAACTGGAGCGCAGCCCGTGTAGTGGCGCTCTTAGTGCTGGACGCGTCATGTGCCCTTCGTGGCCTGAGGGCCGCCCTCCGTGCGCCCTCATTGGCCCCCGTTATTCCTCGCCCGCCTTATCCGTGCCGCACCTCCCATTCCATCCTGCTCCACACCGCACGGCTCCATCTTCAACGCATCACTGTCCTGCAGCCTGCAACGCAACTATGAGGGTCCCATGCGTGTCGTACACTTGTTTCGTTTTGACCATTTCTATTTTGTTTTGTCCGCCTCGCCTCGCCTTGCTATATCTAATGCGCCTTCCCATAACCCTAGCGCCCCATTCACCTAAAACATCGATCGCACAAGGTAGATATACCGTGTTCACTGGTGAGAAAACTTTATTTAGTCATCTTTCCAATTCGTTGCTAATTGAACATGGGGTCCTGCAAGGTTCATCTTGGGCGCTATCCTCTTTCTTTTATACGTAAAATATATAAATTTGACTGTCATATGTCCCTTAAAAACGGAAGAACAGCTTATGACATGAATATGCTTTTTTGTAAAGAAAACAAAAATTAGTACGATTTCCGAAGTTCCAAAAACTGTTTAAGAACAAATTAATAATTAACGAAGAAAAATTAGCAATTTCAATTCAGTTTTGCATTTAAACAAATAAACGCATGCGCCATCAAGAATTAACAATATGCAGTATGTGTATCAAAACGTCTGGGTTTTTATTCAGTCTAACTTCAAATGAAATATCTATATAACTAAATTAAGAACAAATATATCGTCAAACGGTCGTATCGGTCAACTCATATTTGCACCTTTTTGCATCAATTTAAACATTTTATTACTTCTATTGATGGAGACATCTTAAATTAAACATATGTGCCAGTTGTTTTATTCCTATTTATTTACTTATTTTACGTAAAAAAACAGTTGAAACTGCGTATGACGTGCTACGGGGAGAAGTGCACATTTGTGCACATTTTCAAAATTCTGTGATCCCTACACTGTCATATACTACATAAATTTTGAAAATTTTAAAAAAATGTTTATTAAATTATATTTTATATTTACTTGTTTATTAAATTGTTTTTGTTTTATTCCTGTTTTCTAGATGTCGATTTATCCAAGATCGCTAAATCATAGTACACTTCAGGCCAGAACGTCATGTCGCCACGTCGATTCGAATCATCTAAAACCGTGCTTAGCTGCTGTACGCCTGTGGTTAAATCGGAGGGAGAGTCCGTTGTGAAGCAAACTGTAGTTGCTAACCAAATGGAATATCTGTATAACGAAATTAAACACAAATTAAGTTGATTCTGTTTCGCATTCGAAACTCATTCAAATTCCGTCAGTCCTCATGCACCTCGTTGCGTGTATTTTGCGAATGTTCTTTTCCGCCCGAGGTATGGCAAAATATACTGAAAAATACACTCTATTCTACCCACATTTTTGGACTGCAGAAAAAGTTGTACGAATAATAAGCTAATACTATCCACGTGCAACCTATAAAATTCTCTTCATACATCTTTGAATCTTACAATTGCCTTGCATATTTATTTACGCATGTGTAGTTTTTCTCATAACTGACTTAGTAGTTAAGAATGGGAAAAATATTTTCATTCAACACGGATATTTATAATTACGACACACGTCCTAGGATTCATGTCTTATTACAAAGAATCCTCATATAATACACATACGTTATATTACAACTGTGTCAGAAGACATCAAATTAAAACATACAAAAGCTTTGGTGCCAAGTAAAATATTTTCTGGTGGTTGATTATTTCTAAACAATTCATATTATACTGAATACCAAAAAGTATAATAACTTTTATTTTAACAATGATATTTATTGAATTAGTTAATATTTGCACTATATAATTCTGGTCCATGATCCCCATCTCGAACAGGGTTTTAATCCAGTTTCGCTGATCTATTGAGCAAAAGCTGGGATTAGTCATTTCTTGTGTGCAAGTTTGAGCTTTTATTTGGCTTGTGGGGTTGGTGTGGAGCCAGGGGTATGGGTATCTAGTTTGTGGGAAGAAGAAAAGAATGAAATCTGCAGCTCATTAATCGATTCCAATGACTTTTCTTTAAATCAGGTAAATGTATGTTCTTCCAATATTTTTTAACCTCCCTTTGTTAGTACTTTTTATTCATGATTTAAGTATTGAATAGTAAAAGGGTAGGAAAGAGATTCTGGGACTCAAGAAGACGTGCGTACATTTATAATTCTCTCCCGTATATCACATACATTTGTAACTGTTTGCTGACGAAAATAAATAAATTCAAATCATATCGTCATGCTTTCTGCAGCCGTTCTTTGTCGCATTCGTATCGCCTGTATTCGCCAGATCTGCAGATACCGAAATCTCATCACATGTCTTGGTAGATTTGCCCACGTAGCCTCGTATACACTATGCACCCAGTCTGTGACCTTTTCGTGCCGCCCATCGGTTCCACTTCGGCCCGTTTCGATCAGTTGTAACCCTACCTTGAGATCTCCGCAACCATGCCTACTCGTCCGGTTCACGCTACCTACATGCCTTGTTTCCACACCTAACTTCTCTTCCTTGTCATGAACTAGACCCTATCTGTGTCTCTCTCTGCTATCTTACTAACCTGACGTTTTTCTTGCTTTCCTTGAATAGGCTGCCTTAATGTAGATATTTTTTCAATGTTCTATTAATTGATTAGATCATTATTCATTTGAGGCATTTCCATGAAGTAATCAGCACCATCACTTTTGCCGCGAGGTGAATAATTTATCTAGTTGATACAATGCAACACCTCTATACACTATCGAGTTCCTGATTCGCCAAGTCCGTCTCCTTGCCTCATCTCCGTATATTCGTTTCCGCTTTGCCTTATCCTCCCCTGCCACACCCCGCCTTATTCTTCGCCACACCAAGTTGCCCATCCCTCCCCGCCTCGACTTGCTCCATTTTAAGCTACCCCACACCAACTTGCCCCTCTTCCCTGCTCCCCTACCCGCTCCGACATGCACCGCTCCGCCCATCCCAGCTCTGCCTTGTCCCACTCCGCACTGCCCGCTCCCCTCTTCCCTGGTCCCACTTAACCGCTCCGACATGCACCGCTCCGCCCATCCCAGCTCTGCCTTACCCCGCTCCACCCTGCCTCTCCCAGTCCCCTTCCCGCTCCGTCGTTTGCCTTTCACGTGCGCGTCGTTATTGCTTTGCCCCACGATACTTTCCGTGCCGTCTCCCTCTCTTCCCCCATGGCATCACGCCCCCACTCACGAATGTTTTGACAGGCGCTGAAAGCAATGTGCGGGTGGCGAATAGATGGCTCCGCTCACTTCGCTTCGCTTCTGTGTGTGTGTGTGTGTGTGTGTGTGTGTGTGTGTGTGTGAGAGAGAGAGAAAGAGAGAGAGAGACAGAGATTGGGTGTGAGGCTACGACTCAAGGAAATTACACGAACACTTTGAAAGAGCTCTCTGCGAAGCGTCTCGGTTGAATGAATTGCATGGTTTCTTAACATTCGCTGTCATATCGAATACTTTCGTTTAAAAGGCGCGGGAAATGATGTGGAGTCAGTCGAAACATTCAAATTCTGTGTATCTCTGTGAAAAAAGTCTGTGAACCGCTCTTCTCTTCCGGTAAAATTTATGGTAAGGTCAGTCTACTTTTTGTCTTGACCTCGTCGTTCAATGAAGTGTCTGTGAAGCTATACCGTCTCAAAATTATGATTAATTGAGAATGCAGAAGGCACATTAAGATCGGCAAAAGCCCAGTTAACATGAATTCTCAAATGAATTTTGGAAGTTTTGTGAATTTTATTTTATGTGAGATATCCTATCAACCTCTGTCGCGCAGACGATTTGTAACTGCAGAAATACACGAAGTCGAAGGCTGCGCGTTCGAGTCTCGCGTAAGAAGTAGGTGCTTTCGCCAAGTGGCTATGTCTGTGTCTGTGGTTGTGTTTGGTTGTGTCCAGACACACTGTGGTTGTGGTTGTGGATATATTTTTTACTGTGACTGTGGCTGTAACTGTGTCTGTCTGTTGTTGTGTCTGGGACTGTGGTTGTGGTTGTGGATATGTTTTTGACTGTGACTGGTCTGTCTGTGGTTGTGCCTATGTCTGTGGGGTGTTGAAGTAAAGAGCCACGTATCCGCCAAGTATTCTTTCTTAACATCGGCCCATCCATAACTAATTTTTCTATCATCCTCCTATCGTCATGACCACCCAAGTCATTAATATTTATTTACACACTTCCCTACAGTCATTTTTAGTTGTTTTTTTTATGTTCTCCATATTAGTAACTCTGAAGAACGTGATTAATCCTACAGATAATTTATCCGTTCACAAACTTTTTGTGACTTTGGAATGATTCTAGGAAACCAACGGTTATTGTAATTTTCTTCAGTGACCCAAACGGTCTCTGGACGTCGTTTTTTAATTTTTGAAATTGCTTGGTAAAGCTGGTCATTACAGATTAATATCTGTTTTGTCGTTAAGAAATATCGTATCTGCGTCTGCATGCTAAAAACTTCTATAAGAGGGTCATGTTGTTCGCATTATGCTTCAAAAAAGTCGCACAAGCGATTTAAAGACGAACATGTCCGAGCAAGGGTTTTGAATGTACACTGCAGACCACTTTGTGGGTTCATTTGGTTCTCTCTACAGTAGTGTGAAAATTACTGTTCGATATGAATGTTAACAAGCTTTACTAAAATATAAAATTCTTAAGTTTATGATAATTGTGTTTGCACGTAACTAAATTCATTTTCCTTGAAATGAGTATGAAATTGAAAGTTAAACTATCAGCTCAATAAATCTAGTCGTGCTCCACAGCATACGTAACCTAACATTAACGTAGCTTTGTAACCGGATAGATGTGGGAATTTCAACTTCAGAGAAAATCGTCTGAACGGTTTCGGCGCTGTCGTTGGCTGCAGTCGAACGGACGGACACACGTTATTTATTTATTTTTATTTATTTTTTTACGACAAAAAACAGTTATAACTGCTTATGACGCGCTATGGGGAGAAGTGAATTGTGTGCACATTTTCAAAACTCCATGATCCCTACAGTAAGTGATATACTTGAATTTTAAAAAAACCGCTCCCATTAATTAAATCTATTTTCAAGGATAAATAAGCAATAAATTTTGGGCTCTTATCCATGATGTCCTTCGTCAAAGAATAATACTTCCTGCCGCAAAAACATGGAAACAATAATTTTAAAAACTATATTTCCCAATGAATTCTAGAAAACGTGCACATATAATGAAGTTACAATTATGTCCAGAAGCAAAACATGGGGCCATCTCAGCATTTGCTCATTGGATCGGGGACACTGGACGAAAAATTTGATCGAGATGGGGGTCATTGTTACAGGTTGTTTATACACATTTATACAGCCCAAATGGTAAATAATGCATTATGTATCATTGTTAAAATTAATGTTACTTTTCTTGTGATGCTCAGTATAGTCTCTAATTGTATAGAAACAGTTATGCAGCAGAAACGATTTCACTTTGGATTTAAACTTTCTTATTAATTTTAATCGTTTAATGTTATCTGGCAAAGTGTTGTAAAATAATGTACGTGTATCATATGTGAATTTTTTGTAATGAGCTGTTGATACTGTCACCTGATGAACATGATTTCTTCGTCAAGTGTTGTAGTAATAGACATCGGCATTTTCTGAAAATATATTCCCGCTCTTAAGCAAGTCATTTTTGACAAAAAACACTGATTCGTAAATCAACAGACAAGGTAATGGTAAAATTCCTAGATTAATGAAGAAAGGCTTACATGAATCACGTGAGTTGGATTTGGTTATTATTCGTACAATTCGTTTCTGTAATCTAAAAGTCTGGGAGCTATAAGATGAATTTTCCCAGAATATTATGCCATATCTCAGGCGGGAATGAACACTCGAGAAACATACACAACGAGCAGTATAAAGGCTGACAAAATTTGAAAGAATTCTGAACGCGTAGCATAATGAACTTAATTTTATGTTGAAGTCATTTAAATGGACGTTCCATTTAAGGTTTGACTGTATTGAGAGACCTGAACATTTTGTTGCCTTAACATCAGTCAACAGTACACCGTTCATTTTCAATGAAGCACGAAATTGTTTATTTGAAATGTAAAACTGCATTAAACCCGTTTTCTTTTCGTTAACTATTAATTTATTTCGGAACCTATTTGAAAATCTGATATTGTACTATTTACTGTTTCTTTATTGCAAAGAATGTTTGTATCATCTGCAAAGAGAACCGTTCTTCCGTTTCGATTCGTCGAGGGCATATCGTTTACGTAAAGTAGGAACAGAATAGGGCCTAAAATCGATCCTTGAGGAACTCCACGTGCAATGGGCAAAGAGTCGGAAAGGTACGTACGTAATGTTCAGTGCAGTGAATCCAGTAAGGTATTTTCACTCTCTGAAATCGTTGTTTAAGGTACGAACATAACCAATCTAGAGCAATACCACGGATTCCATATGAAGGTAATTTTGAAAGTAAAATGTCACGATCAATGACGTCAAAAGCTTTTGAGAGATCTAAAAATAATCCAATAGGTGCCTCGTTTTGATCCAATAATGAAGCGATATCTTTAAGAAAAGGAAATATAGCTGTTTCAGTTGATTTTGATTTCCTAAATCCATGTTTGCAATTGCGTCCTGTTTACTGAGAAAGGCTTCCATTCGTACGTAAAGAAGTCTAATATTTTTGAAAAAACTGATAGAAGAGAAATGGGTCGATAATTTTGAATTTCATTTTTGTTGCCTTTTTTGAAGAGCGGCTTTATTTTAGCTATTTTGAAAATATATGGAAACGTTCCAGTTCATAAGGATGCATTAAATATGTGAGTTAACGGGTGTATAATGGCATACGCACAGGTCTGTAAGAAAGAATCCGGGAATTCATCTAAACCGAACGAATATTTATATTTTAGTTTATCGATTATTTTGAGAATTTCATAGGAAGAAGTTTCGGAAACGAACATCGTGTCTAAAATTTTGGGTGAACTATCTATTATTGAACTTTGTGGCTGAAGACTCTTAGTGAGTTCGGCAGCAATTCTCGAAAAGTATTGTTTAAAGTGACTAGCCACTGTTGCCGGATCGTTCACATTTATGTCGTTATATTTTAAAACAATATTTTCTATTGGGTTTCTATTTGATTTGGTCGTATTTTTTATTATATTCCACATTGCTTTTGTTTTGTTATTTGAGTTCAAAATATCCTGATCGTTTTTCATGATTTTAGCTTGCCGATCGTTTTTCATGATTTGATCTTGAGATACGTCATGACGTTTAGAAATGAAGGAAAGAATTCGCTTTTTTTACCAGATGTCCTAATCCCTTGTGTTATCCAAGAATTGCTTTTCCGTGAAGTATTTAATTTTCTTTTTTAAAGAGGAAAGCAAGTGTTAAAATGAAATGAAAGAGTTAAAAAAAAGGAATTATATTTGTCGTTTGTATCAATAGTGTTATAAACTGCTTTCCATGACTCTTGCATCAAGTAATCGATGAATAATTTTATTTTATTTTTAGTAAACAATCTAGTCATACGTGCATTATTTATTGTGTCAGTGTTGGCATTTCTTATAATGGTACGATTTTGTGCATCGTGGTCACTGTATCTTACATCTTTTGTTTCAAATTCATATCGAGTAGTAATTTGTTAATTATAATTTGATCAATTGCCTTCATCGAAGTTTGTGTGATCTTTGAAGGTACAATAATTGTAATGTCTATATTGGAGGAATTAATTAAATTGATAAACTTTTCTTTCTGGCAAGATTCGACCAGAAAATCAATGTTAAAATCTCCGCATAAAACAATGGATTCAAAAGAGCGATTGCTGACTTTGTTAAGGGTTATCTCCAGTTTTTCTAAGAACAAAATATAATCTGCAGCTCTCTTTGTTGGGGGTCTGTAGATGCAAAGTAATATAAAGTAATGTAATAGTGGTTGTCCTTCGTCAAGGAAACGTTTTGCTGTCAATAAATTTTTTTGTTATGAAGAACCCACAAAACGTCGATTTTGACCATACAGCGTGTTAGATAAATTAATTCACTCCATATACAAACAAGCTTAATCCACTCTTGGGACACTAGGGCTCCAAAATGTTTTTTTATGAAAACATCATTGTCTTTCCATAATGTTTGCACGATAAATGTGAATGTATTTTCTCTTATCTCTCCATTATCTCTATCTTTCCAATATACCTCATTTAAAATATTTTCTTTTAAAATTCTTTCCATTTCTCCCTAAACATTTAACTCTGGGTTTTCCTCTTGTTTTTCTCCCCGTGAAAACAATCTGAGATAACTTATTTTCTTCAGTTTTTTAAATTAATCTACCAGTCCAGTTTCTTAAATTGTGTATAGTCATCTAAAACATAGGTTTATGTACGATGATTGTTGAATCAAACTGATAAAAATTACTGTTATGGAATAGAAAGTAATATAAATATGTAGTCAGCAAATTGGTTAAATAATCTGTTACGTAGCGAAACTGATCACGCATTCGGCTACGTTTATTTTTATTGAGAACATTGCTGATAGAAGTCATGCAACAGCTCCTTTAAATTTCGTGTTTGTCTTAGTAGTGCAAGCGTATCCACCGAACTGGGCAATATAAAAATAGGTGAATTGAAATATATTACCTTTCAAACGTACTTATTTCAGATGATTGATTTTTCAAAGCAGGAGATAGTATATGAATTTTTCATGAATATTTTTAATACGTTTCTCGTTTGTGTCACGATGTGGCACTTGTTAGATTGAATGCATATATGGAATGTTTGAACCTTTCAAACAACGAATAGTATCTTTAAATATTATGCGTCCTATATTTTGTTCGATGTTCTGACAATTCATTTTGTTCAGGAACCCTTCACTTATGGTTACGTTACTTACCCGCAGGAGGTCAGAATTCTCTATCCAGTAGATTTATTTTAGAGATTCTTTAATTTCTTATAATGTTAATTTATTGTTGTAACATAGCATTTTAGATTTAATAAGTGTATATAAAGTTTTGTTAAGACAGTTCAAATAAACTAATTTACAATCCAATAAGCCTATTTTAGATATCTGATTATTTTTCATACCTCTTAACTAATTATTTAAATATAGACATTTAGAATTAAATGTACCATAGAAAATTAAACTTAAAACAAAAGTTAATAAATTTTTAAAACGAAGTAATGTTGGCGCCTCGCTTATGTCGTCATTGTGATATCTTCAGAAAGGTTCTAGTACATCAACATCAGCTGAAATTACGGATAAGACTTCATATCCCTTAGGACCAGAGGCGGTAGTTAGAATAACGGCGTGTGTTCTACAGCGGGTTCACACTCAAAGTGGCAATGAACTGGGAGTTCCAGGCCGATCCCCACCCACGGGCAGCGAGAGGGCAACAGAGGGCCCTTCATTCCGCTCGCCAACCCCACTCCCCTCCGCCACGACCCGCAAAAAAACCGGCAAAGATCTCATCTTAATGAGCGCGAGAACAGCTGTGCGCCGTTCAAGAGACCTCGCCGCCGACTCCTCCGCCCTTGCCCCGCCCCTTTGAGTGAGCTCGCGCTTCCGCCTCCTCTCCTAGCTCGTTGTCTGACACGGCCTCTCCATCTCGGCGCTCTCTATCTCATTTTGTCCCTTTCTATCTAGACCCTCTCTAACCCTCCAACTCGTCTCCTCCAACTCGTCTCCCTCCAACTCGTCCCTCTCAACACGTCCCTCAATTCCCCCTCTGCCCTCTCCCGCCCTCTCTCTCCCCACTCGTCCCTGTGCGCTCGTCCCTGTGCGACTCTCGTCCCTGTGCGACTCTCGTCCCTGTGCGACTCTCGTCCCTGTGCGACTCTCGTCCCTGTGCGACTCTCGTCCCTCTGCGACTCTTCCCTGCGACTCTCGTCCCTCTGCGACTCTCGTCCCTCTGCCATCTCGTCTCTCTCCAACTCTCGTCCGTCTCCGTCGTGTCCCTCTCCATCTCGTCCCTCTCCACTCTTTCTCTCCATCTCTCCTCTCCACTCGTTCTCCTCTCGTCCTCAACCGTCCTCTCACTCGTCCTCTCCACTCGTCCTTTCCACTCGCCTCTCCAATTTCCAACTCGACCCTCTCCAAATAAAGGAAGAAACTATTTATTACTTTGCGTCATATAGATGAAAATATTTCAATATACATTAAATTTAATTCTGCGCATTGTCCATGGCTCCTCACGTATCTCGTCTGCACAGACTCGGGTGGGGCCGTCTCGTCGGTTGCTGGCTGTCTCGCCGCCTCCTCCCCCGCCCCGCGCGCGCCGCTCTCCGCGCTCTGTCGCATGGCGCGGCCGATCGCTCGCCTAATTGCCGGCGGCACGCTCGCTGGGGGCGCGGCCGGGGCGGCGCGGGACGAGGCGGGGCGGGGTAATGCTGTGCGGATCAGGGCGGGGCGGGGCGGATGGCGCGGTGCGGGAAGGGGTGGGGCTGGGCGGGGCGTGCGGGGCACGAGCGTCGCTTTTCCGCGCTTGGCGTGGCGTGACGGTGCGGCGCTCGGCCCCGCCTTTGCGGCCTCCGCCGACTTCGCCGTTCTCGCGGGCACCCCAGCGACGCCGCGCCGGCGCCGCCGCAGCCTCGGACGCTTCCTCCCACCTTCTTAGGCGCAGCCGCCTTCGTCGCCACTTCCCTCGCCTCCTCCTGCCACCTCCGCCATCTCCGCTCCATCCTCCACCGCTGCCTCCCATTCAGGACGCGGTCGCCTCCCATCCAGAGACTCGAACCTAGAACCTCCCGATAAATGTAGCTGTTCTGGCGAATTTGGCATGACGCGAGAAGAATAAGTTAGCCTACCGCGCGCGATGTTTCCTTTCTCTTCCTTGTTCCATCCTAACCCCTTACACACACGTACACTAACATGCACTACACTACCACATATTCCGGGAGACCGGTCGGGAGTTTAGAGCTTGTCCCGGCTGGGGCGATGCCCCGCTGGTGGGAGATGCCTGGTTAGAGGAAAACCCCACTAGCCGACGGTAGGTCGGCGCCTGGTCCCGCCATCCGATGGAGGATGATCACCGCCATCGCCCGAGAAAAACATGCACTACACTAACGGGAATATTTTTTTATTTATTAATTTTTGAAGAGATTACATAGATCAGTAAAAATAACTATACATATGTATTTACAGACTTATATGCTAACCTTAAATATAATCTTACATACTAACAAGGGAGAGGAAATCCCTTTTTGGGTCTTCAGTCCGGATCTAAATCTGCAAATTTTTTTAGGAATATGTGATATGGATATTTGTTTTTGATTCGTGTTTGGTAATTGAGGTTTTTGGCTAGTTTAAATGGTGATAGGGTTGGGATTTGAGGTAGGTTATGAGAAAAGTTGGTGGCCAGATAACGGGAATAATGACCAAAGCAGTTGACGTGCCCAGAAACACGAAAAAAATCAATCAATCAATACGTTAGCCCACTTCCCTCCCACCGCCATAGCCCCGCGATGTGCCCGCCTCCCGAGTCCAGGCGTCGCCGCACGCGGCTCAAGGCCGCCTCTGTGGGGCGTCGGCCCAACGACGCCCGGGCACGCCCCCCGGCGCCTCCGTCCCGCCGCTCCGCGCAGCTGCGCCTCCTCCTGGCCCGCGGCGTTCGGCGCCGCGCCGCCCGCCAATTACGATGTTGGTGGTCATGAACGGGAACGTTGGGTCTGACAAATTGCCGCAACCTTGACGTGCGAACGGTGGTGTCCATGCGACCGTTCTCCCAAGTAAAATTGCCGTAACGCCTTTATCGCACTCGATTAATTTGCAAATTTGTCGGATGTACTTAACGTGGAAGATAGACGGAGCTTTCTGAATGGGTGTTGCTTGAAGGCGGTGCATTGAGAAGTGTTTCTTGGGGCTGGTGTCTTCATGAAGGAGAGTTGTACGTTGTAGAACCGTGATCCGACATCAATGATCTGTTTGTTGGTTTAGTAATAGAAAACGTATCCGGAGAAATATTTTTTGTTTCAAATTGGACTCGAGATGGACGTGAGAAAGTGGCAGTGAAAACAGGAACTCAGAAAAAGAATATTTTTGCAAGGAATATGGTTGATGGAATGATTTCATGCAATACTGGATCTTCTTTTCGTACAAAATTTGAAATTCTATGAAGCTAAATATTCTTGAATTATTTTTTTCTCAGCATAATAGATGTTAACGATTCACGTTTCTTCTTCTCATTTGTTATTCCAAGAAAAAATAACAAAAATATATTTATGTGAGAAATTTTATCTCCAAACATTTTTGAGAACTTTTCAACGATAGCAATATCCCTTTTGCTTTCCTTTCTTAATGTTCGTGTTAAAGTAAGAAAAGAAAAACATTGAATAAAATTAATAATTGCATAGTAATGCAAATATAACTGTTCATCAAAACAATGCATTTAAATTTTAAAATTTATCAAATATTTGTATAATAAAGTGGGAAATATTTCTAAATTTAGCGTTATATGATCAAAATATAAATTCGTGGCATGGAATAAGAAAGGGACCATTTAAGATTTAATAAAAACGGATACGTATTCGGTAGTTTTTCTGGTATCAGTCACTCAGGTACATTTTTATTACATTGTAATGGCAGATACAAAGGAATATCAGTTTAGAGGTTTTCATTATGGAAAAGAGTAATTTTTACTGTAGTATGTAGGCAGTACTTTCAATATCTCATTACCACTCACCTTACTCTCTTCCTTTCACAGCTCTATTCATATCTAGTCATGAAATTCTATTAGCTTTCCAAATGTCAACACCGGAGATTGAGTCTTGCAGAAGTAATTCAGATGCAGCGAGCACTCAGCGAGTTACCGGGCAGTTTGTGTTAATGGGTCGCAGTACGCATATTCGCATTAAGCTCATTCAATCGCACAGTAAACCATTTCAGAGAGTTTGAAACTTACGATATTGGCCTGTTCAGCTATTACGTAAGTATTAAAAACACACAGTTTCCTTCTGTCTGTCTCTCTCCCTCTGTCTTCCTCTCTCTCTCACTATCTCTCTTCCTCTCTCTCACTCTCTCTCTTCCTCTCTCTCCCTCTCTCTTCCTCACTCTCTTCTCTCCCTCTCTCTCCTTTCCTCTTTCCCTCTCTCTCTCTTCAAATTCTTCGTGGACCTTACACTGGATCCACCATTTAGTAGAAAAACAATGTTTCCATGACATTTCCGGTAGCCATAACATCTTCATTTTCCTTTCTAAACTATCTTATTATCGAATATGAGTACAGGTGTAAATGCTAACTGTATCGAAAAGAAGTGGAAATACTGCAGCGATCGCGCCCTTACTAAGCGGAGCTGCGTTGCAGAATGCGATCGCAAGATAGTTGAGGCCGCACGATACGCGAACCCAGCCCCGCACAGCCGCTACCGCGTTAACGCCGCCGCCGCCGCCGCTTTCCGCTCCGCCCCCGCCCCCGCCCGTGCGGCCTAGCCACGCACAGCCGCCCCGCCCCTCCGCCCCCACCCCCACCCCCGCGCCGTGCGCCGCTCGCGCCGAGCGCAGCCTCCGCCGCCGCCTGCAATATTCATTCGCAATCTCTGGCCGCGCTCCCCTGCCTCCACACAATTACGCAAAATTTTATTTTTAATTTTCGGGTACAATAATTCACGGGACGAGCGCCAGAGAGAGACAGAGAGGGAGAGAGAGCGGTGCGCGCCAGCTCATGCGCGCTGCACTTCTCGGCACAGCGTTACTACTTCCGCCGTCTCCGTCCACATCCTCAAAGCACAGCGTCTCTAGTATTTCTGTCTATCCCCACACTCCATCCTCCGTCCACCGTTCACACTTCCGCCATCTCCGTTCACCTTCTCCCACCAGAACCTATTTCGCCGTTGATTGATTGATTGATTTTTCATGTTTCCTGGCGCGTCAACTGCTTTGGTCATTAGTCCCGTTAGTGTAGTGCATTTTTTTCTCGGGAGACGACGGTGATCTTTCCCCGCTGGATGGTGAGATCCGGCGCCGACCTACCGTCGGCTAGTGGGGTTTCCCCTAACCAGGACTCTCCCACCAGCGGGGCACCGCCCCAGTCGCGACAAGCTCTAAGTTCCCGACCGATCTCTTGGAATATGTGGTAGTGTAGTGCACGTTAGTGTAAGTGTGTGTGCAAGGGGAGAGGATAGGACTAGGAAGAGGAAGGACAGATCGCGCGCGGTCCGTGGGCTGTTTGGTAGGGTACTGCTCCGGCACTCACCTGGTGTTGATCGGAGAAACCACGGAAAACTACCAGTCAGAGCAGCCGGCCGCTAGAATTCTCCTCCCGACAGCGACTGAATTCGACCTAGCTGGAAAGCTAGTGTCGAAAATCCTGCCGCCGTCAGGACTCGAACCTAGGACCTCCCGGTCAGAGGCGCTGCAATGACATCAGTTGATGCACTGAGCTACCGCTCCCGATATGTCTTCGCCGCCTTGGGCCTCCCACTAACCTCAGGCCGCCTCAGGTTGCGCGTCCGCCTCTTCCCGCCACGCCCCCACCGCCCCACTCCCCACATCTGCCTACCTCTGCTCACGTCTCCCCACCGCAGACTTCATCCACCTGCACAACCGCTTCCGCCTGCCCGCTTCCTCCCCGTTGTCTGCATCTTCTCCATCCGTTTTTCCCATTCGCCGCCAACAGGACCGCTCGCTTCCCATCACCTCGGACCCATACCCAAGTCCCGGTGCCACCAACCCCTATCCACTTTCTCTTACCTGCTCCGACTCCGCCCACCTCTGTTCATCTCCCCAAATATCCGTCCCTTTCCGCTCGCTTGCATCCGTTGTCTCCTCCGCTTCTGTACGCTTCCCCCGCTTCTCACCCCCAAGCCACAACTTCCTCGCCTCCCACCCCGTCCGTCTCTCGCAACCTGCAATGCCTCTCTGCACAACTTTCTGGCTCTACCGACATCTCTTCGAAACTCCACTTACATTTGTATGATGCATACCAGTTTACCCGTCCAGATAAACACGAGTATCGGGGACGGGAAAACTATCATAAATGAACCGCATCAATTTTTGATTTGCTTGATATTGATTCCTAATTAACCGCGTCCTGAGCATCTGTGGGCTTAAACCTATATTGGGTACTATTTTGTTGAACATGTGCAGGTCAAAGGGTCTATGTTAAGCACGTGACACGGGAAAACTGAACGGGCGATGATGGACGATTGTGCGTGCCTTCGAGATACGGTTAACAAGAAGCTCAAGAACTGAAACGGGTAGAACTCGTATCTCGAACTTATCATATCTCATTGGCTATTCCGCTTCCTTCCTCACCTTAGCCCGACATCCTAATCCCATCACCTATTCCAGCCCCGATTCTTTGCGACCACACAAGTCCTGTTTATGTGGACTTCTCGGTCGTTATCGTGTCGCCAATTCCCCTTCCTATGGGAATATTTTCGACCCACAATTCAAATTGAAATTGAAATTTGTGGAATCCGTGGATTTATGTTTAAATTATTTATGAGTAGTTACACAAGGAAAATGAAAAAGAATAAACAATATCTGTATTTTAGTTGTTGGTTGGTTGTTAGTGATTCCGAGCGCGTCAACTACTGAGGTCATTAGTCCCGTACGTGTGATGCAGGTTTAGTTTTCCTCGGGAGGTAGCGGTGGCGGTTGGGGATTCCCCATCCAGGTATCTCCCACTAGTGGCGCACCGCCACGTCCGGGAGTAGCTCTAACCTCGCGACCCGTCTCTCGGCATGTGTGGTAATATAGTGCTTGCTAGTGTAAGTGTGTGTAAGTAAGGGGTAAGAATAGGACAAGGAAGAAGAAGGAAAAATCGCGGCGGTCCGTGGCCCGTTTGTTTGGTTACTGCTCCGGCATTCGCCAGGTGTTGATCGGTGAAACGACAGAAAACTGCCGATCAGAGCAGCTGGCATCTAGAATTGTCCTCCAGACAGCGACTAAATTCGACCCAGCTGAGAAGCCAGTGTCGAAAAACATGCCACTGTCGGGACTGGAACCTACAGTGGCATGTAGATCCACTGAGCCACCTCTCCTGGTCTGTATTATGGTGTAAAATGCGTTGAGTGTACTTAAGGACGTGACAAGAATTGACAAATTGCTGAGAACCAAGGCCGGAGTTTCGGTGTCGACTTGGAAATTCGTGAGCGAAGTACCTACATTGACGATTTTTCCTAAACTACCTTAACCCAAATACCAAAACACGTATAGTTGGGAGCTGACATGATGGCGAGTCTGAGGAATTCGCTCGGTGTTCTTGGAAACTGCCCTCATCCCCGCCAAGTCCGCAAATATTGGCTGTCCCAAGTATATTGCTCCATGTGTCCAAAGGTAAAAATTAATACAGCAAACGGGAAAAAGTAAAACAATTAATTGAAAAACACCCTGCTCCCTGCACGCAAACAAGTCAGCTCCCGAATATACATGGCTTTGAATCACCATCCTTTATTCAGCACGAGTTCAAAGCGCGCTCCATTTATCAATTTGCGTAATTTGTTTCTCAACAAAAGCGCGCCACGCCCACTACAAGTCTTCGATATGCGCGTGTCAAAGGCAACAGTGTAAAGGGAGAACCTGTCGACTTCCGTCGCATTTACCTCTACATTTTATGGGGGGGCACTATTTAAGCACTTGCCTCAATTGCTTGTAGTCTTTGACCGAGATGTCCTGGGTTCGATTCCGGTACGACGGCGGTAGGATTTTCGAAACTAGCTTTTCAGCTAGGCCGAATTCACTCGCTGTCTGGAGGAGAATTCTAGCGGCCGGCTGCTCTCATCGGCAGTTTTCCGTGGTTTCTCCGATCAACACCACGCGAATGCCGGAGCAGTACCCTAACAAACGGGCCACGGACTGCGCGCGATCCTTCCGTCCACTTCCTTGTCCTATCGTCACTCCTTACACACACACACACACACACACACACACTTGCAGTAACATGCACTACACTGTCACACATGCCGGGAGACCAGTCGGGTATTTCGAACTTGCCCCGCTGGTGGAAGATACTTGGTTGGGGATAACCCCGTTAGCCGACGGTAGGTCGGCGCTGTTCAGCGAGGGAAGAGCACCGCCACCTCCCGCGCAAAATGATAACTATACTTACGAGACTAATGACCATAGTAGTTGACGCGCCCGGAACCATTGACAATCAATCAATCAATCAGACAAAAATGAGCGTTAATGCGCTAAGTTCAACATCTAAAGTCAAGTGTGCAGAAAAGTGTACGTACAAATGCCAATTGTAAAAGGCCGGAGTTAACGTGCTGTTTGATGTTAAGAGTAGAAGACGGGCCGCGCCGCACGGACCGCCACCGAGGAGGAGCGGGGCTTTCCCGCGCGCTCGCCCCGGCCACGTGCGCTGGCTGCAGGGCGCGACTGAATTTTGCAGGAGAGCGCGCGGGCGCCACGCGGCCGGGCCGCTATGCAAATCATGCTTCGATCCCACGGCGCACGCGGAACGCAGGCGGGGCGGGGGTGGGGGCGGGGGCGAGGCAACGCGCGGCCGCGTGATTTATGGGGCCGGGCCTCCGCCTCCGCCCCCGCCTTCGCGTGTCCCACTCCCCGCCTCGCGCCGTCCCCGCCACCGCTGCCGCCGCCGCCGCCGACTGCAAATTGCGGAATTAATCTCCGCTCGCCGCCCGATCAGCCGGCCGCGCCCGGACCCGCCTCCGCCACGCCTCCACCCCGCTTCCGACCCGCCTCCCCCGCGTCACTCCATCTCCACTTCATTCTCGCCTCCGCTCCGCCACCGACCAGCTCCCGTACCACCTCTACCCTGTCTCGTCTCTCAGCCACCTCTTCCCTGTTTCTAGGTAACGCTCTTCCGCTTCCTCCCGCCTCTGGACCACCCCCGCCACTTTTGCGTCGCCCCCTCATCTCACCGCTACCGGTCTGACGTCGCTCCACCTCCTTCCCATCTCCATCATCCCGCATCCTTCTTGCCTCCCCTCGCGCCGCCTCAATCCTGCCCCTGACCCCTCACCCTCCGCACCGTCATCGCTCCACCTGACCACCTCGGCCCATCCCTCTGCCGCCCACTTTCAAACCCACCGCGCTCCGGGCCCAAACCCCATCTTCACTGCCTCCATCGTCCCTCCGCCCCCGCCCCAACTCGCGCCGCCCCTTACGTCGCTCACGCCCTGTAGATGACGGCGCGGGCAACACGCAGTGGAATAGGCCGGCCCACCGGTCCGGTGCCGGGATGATGCTTTTAACTTCGTGCAGGTAAAACTGCGCCGAATGCCAACTGCCGCTTTCCCTCTTCTGGCTGCGCGGCAATCACCTCGCCGGATCTATCGATACGAGCTTCCTCGCCCCGCCGCCGGTCCCCACTCGCCCGTGGCGCCGTCTCCCCATCTTCTCCATGCCCGGCGAACGCGACCTTCTGTCCCACCGCTGCACCAACTTCCAGTTGCCTCCGACTTCTCCTCTTCCCTCCCGTTGTCTTCTCTTCCGCAATCTCGTCATGACTACTCACTTTGCGCCCATCTTTCGAATCTTCGTTACGCTTACCCGTGTATATGTCCCGCCTCAGCTCCCGCGTCAGCTCCCCGCCTCAGCTCCCCGTCTCAGCTCCCCGCCTCCGCGCCCCGCCTCCGCGCCCCGCCTCCGCGCCCCACCTCCGCGCCCCGCCTCCGCGCCCCGCCTCCGCGCCCCGCCTCCGCGCCCCGCCTCCGCGCCCCGCCTCCGCGCCCCGCCTCCGCGCCCCGCCTCCGCGCCCCGCCTCCGCGCCCCGCCCCCGCGCCCCGCCCCCCCACCCCCCCCCACGCCCCATTTCCACACTTTCCCTCTCTACACCCCATCATGGCGTTCCTCCTTCGTGTGTGTCTATTGCCGAGCTCTCTCTGTCGTGGCCTCTCTGGTGTCCTTCGGCGATGCATCTTCACCCAGAGATCCCCCATTCATTCCACCCCACCCCCGTTTAGAGGAGACGAACGGCTGGGACCTCTCCCCACCCACCACTCCCACCCTCACTTCTGCTCTGGTCCCCCAGCGATTCCCCTCCACGCACACGCGCGCCAATATCGATGTGCGATATTAATAGAACTTTTCACTTTGAATTCGAATGTGCCGTTCATTTTCTCGACACTGGATAATTTTTTCGGTGACACTCGTGTAAAATGTGTGTGAAATGTGTTTTGCATGCATTCATGACCTTATTCAACGTGCCTAAAATGTGCGGGTTATTGGTTTCCTTTTGTGTGACATGCTCAACGTCTCCCCTGTATTCAGCGAGCGCCCGTGCATTCCTCGGCCCCACTGTCTCCTTTCACGACAGGGCATCTGCGTGCAAACCCTTCTCGCGGCGCGTCCCTGACGGCGCCGCCCAACAGATCCTGGGGGAAATTCAAAGAATGCATTTTGATGGACAATTTACATCTCATAACTTTGAAATATCCCAGGAATTCATACCCAATGCGACGTAGTTCAGGATTTTATGATATCTCCAGATGACGTTTTTGATTCACTACCACTGCAAGTGTTAGCCTTCCATTGTCATTTTCTAGTGCGTCTAAGTCTATTATTCTGCTGAATACATTTACGCCAGAGGTACGTGAGTATGCGGAATACCGGCAAATGCTTTCCATTCCCCGAATTGCGTTATCTGGCATACAAATGTATTGCAAGTTAAGAATAATTGAAGTTATAATAATAATAAAGGAAATTTCGAATAACATAAATAAATAGAATAATGAGAGAAAATTAAAGATTTATCACAAGTGTAAAGTACAGGTTTAAAAAGCTGTCAAGACCTTATAAAATAAAATTAACGCTCCAGTAGTTGTTTGGTTATGACTAACACCGTTGGTTGCCTAAAACACAAGAGCCCTTGCTGTGGTTTCTTTTGCCAGTTATTGATAATTGTCATTTTTTAAAGTTTTATTTATTTATTTATTTTACGTCAAAAACAGTTAAAACTGCGTATGACGTGCTATGGGGAAAAGTGAATTGTGTGCACATTTTCAAAACTCTGTGATCCCTACACTAAGTCATATACTACTTAAATTAAAAAACTCCCATGTAATAAAATCTATTTTCAAGGATAAAAACGCAATAAATTTTGGCTCTTATCCATGTCGTCCTTCGGAATAATACTTCCTGCAGCGACAACATGGTAACGATAATTTGAATAATTGTATTTCCCACTGAATTCTAGAAGACGTGCACAGAAAATGAAGTTACATTTATGTCCAGAAGCAAAACAACTGGCCATCTCAGCATTTGCTCAATGGATCAGGGAAACTGGCCAAAAAATCTGATCGAGATGGGGGTCATTAACCCGGAGGCTGCAATACAATACTTGTTACAGGTTGTTTATACACATTTATACAGTTCAAATGGTAAATAATGCATTATGTATCATTGTTAAAATTAATGTTACTTTTCTTGTGATGCTCAGTATAGTCTCTAATTGTATAGAAACAGTTATGCAGCAGAGTTATGCAGCAAGTTGTATGTACAGCTCCTCCCTTTTTCTTCAACCCTTTAGTCTAGTACCAACCGTATAATAATTTATTATTGTTCTTCTCATTATTATGCTCTCAAGATGGAATGTCGCAGCTGTCACATTTTCTATGTATTTTGATTTGGCGAAAGAGTTACAGACACCACCTCTTGGCACTGTGATGTACAACCAGAATAGCTTAGTACGACAGTATATTCTGCAAGTTCGTCATTAGCGGTTCTTGAATGTCAGAATGCAGGAAAAATTCCCGTCCTTCCGTAATTTTTTAGTTTTTAGTTTTTTATTTTCTAGTTTTCAAATGATCGCTTCGCTCCGCTTTGTTGATTCTTTGATTCGTCTTGCAGGTATGTGTAGTAAAAACAGGTTGTACTTCACCCCTGGACGTCAGATACAGTTTCTACTGGGTTTTTGGCGAAAATAAATCAAATGGAATTGTGTGAATCAACGCATGTTAACATGCAGGGAGTCACTGTTTTGTAAAAGAACCTTTTCAATTGTTGTACTTTCAGCATTCGGTGCATTTCAGTTATGAGAGGTCAGTCTCTGAAACATAGGTTACATTATTTTTTATTAGTTTGTTCTCCTAAAACAAACCATTTAAGGTAGTCATTGAATTTATTAGTGGACAATATCTTTATATAACTGTTACTTGTCACCTCTGGAAACTATGAAGTGGTGAATGCATTATGGTGATTATAATGTACACATGTATTCTTCACTTTCCAAACTATAGCCACAAATTGAAATAAATAACCGTGCCTTACGTTGGGTTTGAATTCACAACCTTAGGAAATTTCTCGCTCTGTTGTGATCGGCGTTTTCTCACCGACAGGTTTCAAATGGGAGATACCTGATAGGGAAAGACCTCGAAAGCCGACGTGTAGGTCGGCGCCGGTTCTGACCATTCAGTGAGGTTCAGATTACTGTCACCTCCCGCTGTAAAACATACACTTCGCTTGCGGGACTTAGCGGTTACAGTAGAGTTTTCCTCTAGAAAATCAAAATACGTCAAAATTTCTCACTGGCTCACATCCACTTTTGCGTCGTGTTGACTACACACCCCGAAATCCGTCGATCTCTGAGACACACGACAGCGATTGAACGACAGCCGGTCCCGCTGAAGGGGGTGCGACGACGCAGCCCAGGGAGCATGTAATCTGTGCTCCTCCCGCTCCTACCCCGCCGACCCATCGCCACTTCGAGAGACGTGCCCGACGTCGTCACCCTCCACTGTCAGTTGAGGGCCGTGCCCACCGTCACTTCACTACTCCTGTGACTGTCACCGCACTCTGCTTTGCTTCTACTCCGCGCAGCCCCATTCCCTCGGACGACCGCCCACGCCACGCCACGCCAGACCCCTGGTTCTACCCCACCCCATTCCCGGTCCGGTCCTTCCCCGCTCCTACCCCTTTGTCCCGCTTCCACTCCGCTTCTGGACAGCCGTCATCGAGCTCCACCCACGCCTATTTTTTCCCATTCCTTCCCTCCCTGGCACAGCCAGTTTCTGTCACGGTCCTGACATCCAGCTCGATCCCGCACCATCGCGCAGCCCTCTATCGCCCCCACACCCATCTGTACTCCCGCTGCACTTCGCCCCTGTTCTACACCCGCTTCGCATCTTCCACGCTGTCGTCAGGAACTCCGTCCACACCTGCCACGGACCTGGCTCACTTCGGCCCGCCGCCCCCCCCCCCGCCCCGGCCCGCCTCGCCCCGGACCCGCCCCCCCCCCCCCCCCCCCCGGCCCGCCCCCAGACCCGCCCCAGTACCTCACCAGCTCGCCCTCGCCCCGGCGCCGCCTCATCACCCCAGCCCCGCACCAGCCCGCACCAGCCCGCACCAGCCCGCACCAGCCCGCACCAGCCCCGCACCAGCCCGCACCAGCCCGCACCAGCCCCGCACCAGCCCCGCACCAGCCCGCACCAGCCCCGCCCAGCCCGCACCAGCCCGCACCAGCCCCGCACCAGCTCCGCACCAGCTACGTACCAGCCCCGCACCAGCCCCGCACTAGCCCCGCCCCACCCGCCCCGCCCGCCCCAGTCCCGCCAGCCCCGTAGCTCGCGCCGCCCCAGTCTCACCGCCTGCTGTTCTGACGCCTCCCCATCCCCGCTACCTTCTCCCCGCTTCCCGGCAGGGAATTGGCGCGACCGCAGAAAGGACGACGCCACGCGGAAGAGATCAACCTCATTTCCGCTCCTTTGAAGGCTCTCCCCGCCGCCGCCCCGCGCTCCCCGCCCCCTCGCCGAGGAGGACGCGGGCGAATAAAAAAGATGGACTAATACTTCAAAAAGTGCGGGAGGCACGTGGGGAGCTCGGGTGATGGACGATATTTAAAGTACGGTCGCAGGGCGGCCGGCCCGGAGGGAAGCTGCGAAGAGAGGCCTCACCCGGGGACAGCGCACAGTGGCCCCAGGCGGCGCGGAGGAGCGCCAATTTCCTCGGACAAGGCTTTTGCGAATCAGCTGTACACGCGGATAGGCAATGCGGGCTACATAGGTGCGGGTTGCAAGTGCAAATAAAACAAAAATTGAAACACAAACAAATAGTGAAGAGCAGGAAGTTGGCTTGTACTTCATATTTATTCCACCGGGAGCGGTAGCTCAGTGCATCAACTGATGTCACTGCAGCGCCTCTGACCGGAAGGTCCTAGGTTCGAGTTCTGAGGGCGGCAGGATTTTCAGCTAGGTCGAATTCAGTCGCTGCTTGGAGGAGAATTCTACCGGCCGGCTGCTCTGATCGGTAGTTTTCCGTGGTTTCTCCGATCAACACCAGGCGAATGCCGGAGCAGTACACTACGAAACGGGCCACGGACCGCGCGCGATCTGTCCTTCCTCTTCCCTGTCCTATCCTCTCCCCTTACACACACACACTTACACTAACATGCACTACTTACTCCGGGAGACCGGTCGGGAGCTTAGAGCTGGTCCCGGCTGGGGCGGTGCCCCGCTGGTGGGAGAGTCCTGATTAGGGGACGGTAGGTCGGCGCCGGATCTCGCCATCAAGTAGGGGGAGACCACCATCGACCGAGAAACAAACATGCATTACACTAACGGGACTAATGACCGAAGTAGTTGACGCGCCCGGAAACACGATAAAACCAAACCAATCATATTTATTCCAACATAAACGATGTTTCTCGAATTTTCTCGTGGGACCTACTTTGGAGTTTTGGATTTAAGATGAAAAATTCGTAGTTTCGACACACTTCCGTCCTACGTTGATGGGCATACTTGTTCAGAATGTCCAATTTCACAGATCTTTGAATTACAAATTCTTTGTTCGGATTCGCGTTCGTGCTCACAAACTCTTGTTCAAAATCATCAGTTAGTTCATTTCAATCCACTTCTTCCTATTCCTTCTTCGCATTCGAGAAAATATTTTTTAATGCGATAGCCCTCTAAAAATGTCCCTGAAATCTAAAATGATATTGTTTTTCAAAAAATCGTTTTAAAATTACATGTATACGTACAGTGAGAATAAAGAATGTATTCCTTCAGAGTGTAGTGATCAACGTTTATACAACAAAGACAGTTAAAATTCTTACGTAACTACACTCGACGTGCAGTTGCCCCAGGCTGTCCGTTGATGACTAATGCAGCAAGAATTCGACGCAACAATGAGCAAGGACAATACACAGGAAGCCAAAGCTTCGGTGAATGTTTACGTCAAAGGATAAAGGATATCGACTCATCTCTCGCAAATGATGCAATAATATTTGCAGTTGACATATGCTGTGCGCCAACGCAAGCACTTAGCTCTTGAGATCCCGACGAGGTTACAGATATAGCCGTCGTTTTATTTGTACAGGCGCGCATCGACTACGGAGTTGAAAGTGTTGGAGGTATCAGTACCATTAGATAATATGCTATTCTCACTATCGAGTATGCTTCCGAGCTTTTCATAGCAAGTATTTTCTTCTCAGATAATTTATATTCAGTTGGGCTACTAATGTAGCTCCCGCAAGCATTACTGTTACGGATGGTAGAAAGGATTCGCCATGTAGGTAATCCGAATGACGATATACTATTATCAGAAACATATAATATTGCCATAATCGGCGGTGATGTACTATTGACATGACTATTGAAACACTCGTCATAAATTCCAAATGGTGAAATAAAAAATTTCATATGTTAATAGAAGTTGCATATACCCCTATGTTTCATGTGAGAGACAACAACGGTACATCGTAATGCTCTTATTTGACGTTTAATGACTCTCGTGCCGTATTCAAAATTTTTAAGGTAGCTGTGTAACTGAGAAAAAATCTGCAATGTTGGGTCTGTTTTGTTTCCCTTTGTAGTATATTTGATTTATTTATGCTTTTAGAGGTTTTTTTAATTTGTTTATAAAAACGTGTTTTTACTTCTAACATTATAACTCTTCAACAAATTGATATATTTTTATAATTGCTTTTAATAAATTGAAATAAAATATCTAGTGAATGAACTAGAATGATAAACAGACTATGAAAACTAGAGAGTCAGGACTTGATTATTTGAGAGAACAATTTGTTTAAATATTTTTTTGGTACATTTATGTTCATAAAACTAACATTTTTAGTGACATTAACTATTTTAGTTCATTCATTGGAGATGGGTTACATGCTGTAAAAAGAATTATATTATTATCTTTAGTAGCTTTTTATTTATGCTGTTAGAAGTGTATGAATGTGCTGAAAATTTCGGGAATATACAATATATATATCTGAATTTCATTCACTAAAGGCTTGACAGTTTGCCCTTCGAAAGAAATTATTTTCTCAAAAACTAAGAATGATAACTGATAATCTGGTTCCTCTATCCGGTTTGAGTTCCCACAGTGGTAAGATTTTAAAATCTAGCTACATAAGCTACTATCTAGCTATTAAGCCGAGTTCACCTGCTGTCTGGACCACAATTCTAGCGGTCAGCTGGTGTAATCGCTAGTTTCCGATATTTTTTCGATCAACCCCAGCAACTCCTGCATAGATCCATAATATTCTTAATCATATTGGAAATATTTTACGAAATTATTTGTTTAATGATAAGATGCCATTAGGCGTCTGCAAAAATAAGACATACATACATGCATCTATCTGTAGATAGATGAATAGATAGATAGGAAGGTAGATAGATTTACAAGTATTGCATGATCCATGCTTCCTCCCCACTGTGCAACGCCTCGTCAAGCGGTCAGGTGCAAGCGGTGTGGCTGCCCCAGGAAGGAGGGTGCGCGGGCTGCGGGGCGCTGCCCTGGCAGCCCTGCTCCTGACTGATACTCGCTTATTTATCCCGATTTCCGCCTTATTTCCCTTCAATCGCTCCCCTCTGCGTTGGGTTTACTCTTGCATGCTTTTTGCTCCCCGGCCTCTGGGCGAACACACGGCCTTCGCCTCTTGCTGACGGCGCCGCTTTGCCGCTCCGCTCCCCCGGCCCCTCCCCCGCAATCGCCCCACCGCCCCTCCGCCGCTTCCGCCGCCTCCACCGCTCCCGGCCTCCGTCGCTTCCGCCGCCTCCGCCACCTCCGCCCCCTCCGCCCCTTCCACCCCCTCCGCCACTTCCGCCCCCACCGCCCCCACCGCGCCGCCCTCCCCCCCCGCCTCCCCCCCCCCTGCCCCCCCCTTCTCCCCCCCACCCCCGCTCTGCATTCGCCCATCTTCACTTCGCGTGTGCCACGCCCCTTGCCTTAACCCTTCTACCTCCGCCCCTCTGCCCTCGCCCGGCTCTCTCCTCCCCCGCCTCTTCCACTGTTCCTTCCCTCTCCTTTTCCCCCCGTTTGTCTCTTCCTGGTCCTCTGCCTGTGTCCCTGCCACCACCTCCCTTCTTCGTCGATCTCACGCTCTCGTCCGCCTCGCTGCTTGCCTCCTCTTCCCGGCCCTGCCCACCCTGCCCCGCCCATCTCACTTCTTCTCCACCCGAACTCTCTCCGGCATTTTGTCCCCGGCCCTCCAACGCCGCCCCGCCCCTCCCTCTCCTCCCCCCCCCCCCCCCCCCCGTTCGTGGGCAGCCGCTCCTCCGCCCGTGCACCACGTCCCTCTTGTCCCCGAGCCCCTTCCCCTCTTCCCCTCACCATTGTGACACCGTCGCAGCGTCCCCGCCGCTCCTCCTCCCTGCAACCTCGCCTTTCATTTGCAAGCGCTTTGCTGCCCTCGAATTGCTCCGCCTCCTCCGTCCGATCCAGCCCTTTTACTTCCCCGTACCCTACTGTCAATGCAACATTTTCCGCCACAGCCCTTCCAGCCTTTATGCACGCTTCGCTTCCCCATTCCAGTTCGCCGTTTCCTACGCTTCCTCTGTTCCTTTTCGCGTACGCCCTCTGTCCTTTGTTTGCCTTTGCAATCGTTTCTTCCCCGGCAGCTCTTCTCTCTCACACTCGTTCCCTCTTCTTCGATTCTGCGCTTTTGTCTGCTTAAAATTAATGAAAAATGTAATTAATTTATCCATGCTCCTTTGTGGAATAAAATCGTTTTGTATACTTTTTTTTAAGTGTAATAATAAAGGAATAATGCTATTTTCATTGTCTTCTTTTTACCTCATTTTTACGAGAAGCATGTTCTTAGTATTTCCTGAAAGCATTCATTGAGAGTTAAGTAACGTTAGTATTAATATAAATTGCGTGTGTTTCATTTTAATTCACTATAAGAAGGCTTGTAAATATTCTCTAAATAATGGTATTCAGTCACAAAGTTCCTTTTTGAGAGCAAGTTAAATAATCTTTCGTTGACTGTTGTGCACTATTTCAAGAACAACGTCGAAATGATGTGCGTTTGAATGAATTGCCCTTCAAGACAACCACCTCACATTCATCTCCACCCAAGACAGTTCATCTTTTTTAAGCGTGGTACAGAGAGAAGGCCAGAACGCCGTGCTTCCTTCAGCAGCGGTGCCCATTAGCAATACGAACACAAGGCACGCATTGGTGCTCTGGATTGGCGGAAATTTCGGTATAAAGAAGGTTGATGTTTACGCTCCATTTGAAACTCTGTAGTATACATTTCAGGAAAAAAGTGAAATTAGGTTTTCCTTTGTTACTCATTGGTTTGTATGTTGGCAAAAGTATTCACATTGTTATGTATTTTTCACTGGATTATTGTTAAATTAAACACTTACAGTATTGTATCATTCATTAAATTTCATTATGTGACTGATGTAGATCCTGCGCAGACTAATTTTCACCTAAATCGATTTAAAGAAGTAAAATGTACTATTTACGTGTAATATTGCAGTGAGGAAAATTTTATTGATTTCTGATGAAAATAGTAAACGTTTTGATGGTTTAGATTTGGACCATTTTTAAAATTGTTACGTTTCTCGTTAGACTCTCTCGCCTTACTGCACACTTTCGCAGTAATGAAATATTGTAATGCTGCGGAAGAAATCAGTGCTTTATCGACAAAAAAATCTTATTGTGGGACCCTGCTATCGAAAAAGTGGATACATCACGTTCCTGTATGTGATAAGTTATTTCCGTAATACAGTCTTAACTTACGTTGTGCATTCAGAATTCACGTCTTGTGGACCCCTGATACCGAAAAATTGATTGATAGCAAAACGTTTATGTATGTGTATGCACAACGCTAGACTAATATGTTAGGAAGATTTTCTTCAAAATTGATATTCTCCGATCGATTTGGTCGAACTCAAATCTCTACGAGTTCGAAACGCACATTCTAATTTTCAAGATAGTTTCTATAAAGCGCCAAAATTTTCTCAAAAATGGCTCCATCCTTTTTATTAAGCGTTTTTCTGGTTGCCAAAGGAACGGCCAAAAATAGAACATGACATATTTTCATTGAAATTATTGAGTTTTCGACAATTGGAAATGTTTTTGGTGGCTTCTTGCACTTACAATATTGAAAAGACGAGTTTTTACTGAACGGAATTTGTCTTGAAATATGGTCTTGAAAAATTTTCAAAAATATGAATAATTTACGCGTTTATCCTTGGTTTTGCGTAATATCTGGTTAAAGTAACTGAAATTTATAAAAATATTTTTTCTGAGCTAATGGGATAATAGTAATGCAAGTGATGCATTTTCCCAACAGATCTCCGGTTTAACAGGAGAACTGTTAAAGTAAAGCTCGGAGAACATGATGGTTTGATGGTTGATCAAACTTTTGTAGGTTCATGTACTATTATAACATTGCGTAGTCGTTACAAATAATGCGATGAAGTATGTGCTGTTGTAGCACTACCGTTTTTAGTACTAGTGTAGCCTATATATGTGACCGTGATATTATTTTCTTAATTTGGAATTGGTTGGTGAATCCCTTTTGCCCCCACGGCTAGGTCACGGGTCAGAGTGCTCGTTTTCCATGACGAGATCCCGGGTCCGATTCCCGTGCAGGGCATAGTGTGGGCGCAGTCGGTGCGGAGTATAGTGTGGGCTTTCCTTGCAATGTCCGAGAATGTTGCTGTGAGGCGATGAGAAAGCTCACTTCTCAGGTTGAAAAGACCAGAATAAGGCGTAGGGATATCTATGTGTTAACCACACGTCACCCTTTACCCATGGCCGCAAGACCAGGACGCCACTGATAGGCCTTGGTCTCGCCAGGAGCTCTTGCGACGGTACAGACAGAAAGAATTAACCACTTTACAGAATTGTTGCATAAACAAAATCACCTTTTTTTGGCAATGAAAGTGTGTTTTCCCTCTGGAACCAATCATTTTGCCTTTGTACCTTTTCAACAGTTCTACAGTACAAATGGTTTCCGTTTCTTCAAGTTATTTTAAATTTCATGACTGCTATTTTCGAAAATGTGTGGCTCCACCCGATTGAGTGGCGACTCACGGAGGCGAAATACGAAATCAGCTCAATCGCAGGGCCCGCACTAAACTAAGCCTCTTCGAGAGGACGTGAGGAAGCCAGAGTGCAAATAGTGATTTCGGGCACGCCATCTGCTTAGATCACTAGTCCCGTTAGCTTAGTGCATATTATATCGACCAAGGAGGAGATTTAGCTTCCTTCCATTGAGCTAAGTCTATGCTCCTCATTTCTTACAAACATATTAAGTTAAAAATGATTTCAATTTGTATTTATCTAGGCCGAGGTTCTGCCCCGAACGCTACAAATGTCAAGACAATACGCTATTAAAGTGGATGATAGAGCCGCTCCGTTTGTGATTCAATAATGAATTCTTAATGTAGCGATGATTCTAACGTATTGGCTAAAATTAAGCAAACATTTAATAATTTTTTAATCCGTTTGATGTGTAATTTGGTGTTGTGGCCTTGTTTCCCCCCGCTTGGGCGTGAGTTCTGGTGCAGACACACACGTCTTCTTCTGAGATCTCTCTGCCTCCAGGTTTCTCGCTGAGCGTTGCGGTGCCAAGCTGTGGGCTCCAGACTGGCCTCTGGTCTCGCGACATATGTAGTGTAATAATGTAAATGTAAGGAAGAAGGAGACAGGGGTGAGGTAGTATAGATTTCAGAAGTCCCGTACCACTTTTATTATTGAATTGAATTGAATGTGCCTTATTTTACGTGGCGAGACTCAGGCCATGAGGCCTGCTCTTCCGCCTGACCACGCAAATTCCGCTACGCTCCTTTCACCAACCATGGGAGAAAGAAGGTATTACTTGGGCGACGATACAGGCGATTTGAATTTAGCTCAGAGGCATCATTTAGGCTTGAGGATCTTTTACATGCAGTAAATCTAGTAACATGGGACAGCCGGCTTTACTTCCCCTCCGAAGGAAGGCGTACGAAGTATTTTTTTGCCCTTAAAAATCCACGGCTTCGGTCGAGTTTGAACCCGCAAACTTCGGTATAACAGTCCAATACGCTAACGGTTACACCATCTCCGCCGCAAATATGGTACTGCCGTGGCATTCGCCTGGCATTATTCGGATAAAGTACGGAAAACCACTCTTGATTAGGTTGCAGCTTTGTATCTAGTGTCCAAACACCGCCGCCGTCATGAATTCTAGAACCTCGTGGTCAACACTTGCAGAAGCTAAGGCGATTCAACAGCTGCATTGCAGCCATCCGATGGAACATTTTCGGCGCGACGGTGCGACATCTGTTTATATTAGACTGTACATTGCTTACTTCCTCATAAAGTGATGGTGTAACGGTCAGCGTATCGGACTGTTATACCCAAGTTTGCGGGTTCAAACCTGATTGAAACCGTGGATGAAGGACGAAAAAGTATTTCGTATGGAGGGGAAGAAAATTCGGCTGAGCCATGTTAGTAGATTTACTGCATTTAAATTATCCTCAAGTCTAAATGAAGCCTCTGAGTTAAATTCAAGTTGCCGGTTTTGTCGCCCAAGTAATACCTTCTTTCTCCCCTAGTAGGTGAAAGGAGCGTAACGAAATTTGCGTGGTCAGATGAAAGAGCAGGCCTCATGACCTGAGTCTCGCCATGTAAAATAAGGCATCAGTTCAATAAATTACTTGGGACTCCTAGTTCCCTGAAATCCTAAGCTACGCATTGCCTAGCTTTCCACACGTTGCGAATTGTTGAATATTGAATTGAATGTGCCTTATTTTACAAGGCGAGACTCAAGCCATGCGGCCTGCTCTTCCGTCTGACCACGCAAATTTCGCTCCTTGCACCTACTAGGAGAGAAAGAAGGTATTACTTGGGCGACGAAACAGGCAATTTGAATTTAGCTCAGAGGCTGCATTTAGGCTTGAGGATCTTTTACATGCAGTAAATCTACTAACATGGGGCAGCCCGCTTTACTTCCCCTCCGAAGGAAGGCGTAAGAAGGAATTTTTCGCCCTTCAAAATCAACGGCTTCGATCAGGTTCGAACGTGCAAACTTGGGTATAACAGTCCGAAACGCTAACCGTTACAGAGATCGTGGCGGCCCTCTTTTGGTTACAGTGTATTGCGTGGGTACAAACGCGAAACCGCGGGCGAAGACGATGGTGAAGGCGACGGCGAAATCGCGGGCAAAGATGTGGGTAAAGACGCAGATGAAGGCCGCATACGACCGGATTTATCTGGCATTTCTTAGGCGAACTCGGGCGGGAGTTATGCACCCCTCACCCTTCGGTCCACGCTGTGCGGTGCCTGTTCGCCTCGCACATGTACTAGTACAGCGGACGTGGGAGCTGCAGGGAAAATGTGTTGCGAGGGTACAAAGACGAAGCCGCGGGCGAAGACGTCGACGAAGACGTTGGCGAGGACGTCGGCGAAGACGTCGGCGAAGACGCCGGCGAGGACGTGGCCGGTCGGCGTAGTCGCGGGGGAAGACGTTGGCGAAGGCGTCGACAAATTCGGAGGCATTAGACAAAGACGCGGGCGAAGACACCTGCGGGAGAGAGGCTGGGATCGGGCCCAATTGCAGGTGAGAACGTGGGGGACGTGCGGGGGAAACGCGTGCGGAGAACGACATTGGTTTGCCCGTGAGGGCGGTCGTGGTCTGGACGCGAGTAGGGACAAAGGCAGTGGCCATGCCTTTCACATTTGAGATAAATTCTTCAATAGAGGCCAGCGAGTACTTCGAAAATCCGCAAATTATCGCGACTGAAACCCTAGGACCTCGCGGTTAGGGCTGCGGCAGAAAGAGTAGCACTGCTGTCAGTCAAGTAAATTCATCCACTCTGTGGTGAAGTCCGCACGAGGATGGGACGAGGCGTGGGCGGGGAGCGAGCGGGGTGAGCGAGCGAGCGGGGGAGCGAGCGAGCGGGGGGAGCGAGCGAGCGGGGGGAGCGAGCGAGCGGGGGGAGCGAGCGAGCGGGGAGACGAGCGGGGAGCGGCGAGCGGGAGCGGAGCGGCAGAGCGTACGTGGGAGTTGTGTTGTTTTGGTGTGTGTATGTTGGTGTTGGTTCGTATTGCTTGTTGTGTTGTTGTTGTTGTTTGTTTGGTATTGTTTGTGTTTGTTTGTTGTTTAGATTTGTTGTATTTGTTTGAGTTCGTGGTTTGTCGTTTGGCTTGTACTGTTTTGATGATGTTGTTTGTTATGTTTGGTTTATTGCAGTTTGGTTATGTTTGTTTATTGCTTTGGTTTGTATTTGTTGTTAGTTTGGTTTGTTATATTGTTTCGTTATTTGTTGTATGCATATTGATGTATTGTTATGATTTGTTTTGATTGTCATGTATTCAGTTTGATTATGCATTTATTTGTTGTTATTTGTTTGCGGTAGTATCAGTCATCTGTGTCATTGTCGGTTTGTGTTTGTCGCGATGATTGGATTTGGGTATGTTTGTTGGTAGTGTTTGTTTGTATGATTTGCGTGTGTATTTGTTTGTTGCGTGTGTTTGTTTGTTGTTTGTTGTTTGATGTTGTTGGTGATGTTTGAGCGTGTGTATGGTTTGTTTGTGGTGTATGCTGTATTTGCTGTGTTTGTTTGTTTGTTTGATTTGTTTGTGCTGTGTTTGTTGCTTGTAGTTTGTGTTGTATTTGTTTGCGATTTGTTTGGTGGGTTTGGCTGTGGTTTGTTTGAGTTTTGTTGGGGGATTGTTTGTAGGGTGCGAGGCGGAGCAGGAGCGGGGGAGGAGCGAGCGGAGCGAGCGGCGAGGAGCGAGCGGGGAGGAGCTGACGGGACTCGGGGAGAGCGAGCGAGCGGGGCGGGGAGGAGCGGGGAGCGAGCGGGGGAAGCGGAGCGGGACAGCGAGCGAGGTAGCGACGGGGGCAGCGAGCCAGACAGCAACCGGGGGACCGAGCGGGGCAGCGAGCGGGCGGGGTAGTGCGTGCGGTGACGCTGGCGGAGGCGAAGTCTGGGGCGCAGGGCTCCGCAGCTGAGCTCCGCAACGTGGCCCCTCGGGAAGCGCGCTCGTTAGCGGCGAGGTCCGCGTCCCGCTCCTCGCGTGGGCGGGGCGCGCCGTTCCATTCGCCCCAGGCCTTCGCGACGGAGAGATGGCTGCGGCGAGTGACCGCTGGAAGCTGCACAACCACCACGTAAATATGAGCAAGACAACCACCGTCTCAAATTCTATTCTGAACTCAGTTACCCTTTTAGACCATTTCGTCTGTCTCTCAACAATTGATGGCTGAAATGGCTGACGAAAACAATTGTTGCTACTTCAATCTCTAACTTTGAGGTACTAGTTTTTTTTGATTGGTTAACGTTTGCGATAAGGTCAACTGGTATGATCATTAGTATGGTTTATCCCGGGAGTCGCCGGTGTTCCTACCCAGCTGGAACATGAGATTCGGCACCGACATACACATGAGCTTTTATTTTTTTTATCTCCATCTGTCTCTCCCAGCGAGGCGTCACGCTAACAGGATGCGTCTAAGATCCCATCTAGTGTGCTGACATGTTAGAGAGTTTTATTGAAATGAGATGAAACACGAAGCCTGAGAAATTATTTGAAGTAGGTGGACTCTTGGTATTCGCTGTCCGAAGGAAAATTCTAGGCACTTCCCACAATGTATCATTAATTGTGGTCTTGTTCTTTGCAAAAGTGGATGCCCACAATTCTTTAGAGTTCCTGAGTGATAATACTTTTCTGGTATCGCCACAATAAATTTAATTGTTAATGATAAGTTGTTGTTATTATTTTGATAAAGATGCGGTGGAATGCAAGACAGAGGGTGGAGCATCCACAATTTGAACCCTAATTCGTTGAGGTGGAAGGGTGCGGTCCGAGCACTACATCGTGAATCGCAACTGCCGATAAGTAAATCGATTGATTGATTGATTTTTTCTTGTTTCCGGGTAAGTCAACTACTTCGGTCATTAGTCCCGTTACTGTAGTGCATGTTTTTTTCTCGGGAGATGGCGGTGATTTTCCCTCGCCGGATGGCGAGATCCGGCACCGACCTACCGTCAGCTAGTGGGGTTTCCCCCAAACTAAGACTCTCCCACCAGCAGGGCACCGCCCCAGCCGGGACTAGCTCTAAACTCCCGACCGGTCTCCCGGAATATGTGGTAGTGTAGTGCATGTTAGTGTAAGTGAGTGTGTAAGGAGAGAGGATAGGACAAGGAAGAGGAAGGACAGATCGCGCGCGGTCCGTGGACCGTTTGGTAGGGTACTGCTCCGGCATTCGTCTGGTGTTGTCGGAGAAACCACGGAAAACTACCAATCAGAGCAGCCGGCCACTAGGATCCTCCTCCAGACAGCGACTGAATTCGACCTAGCTGAAAAGCTAGTGTCGAAAATCCTGCCGCCGTCAGGACTCGAACCTTCGACCTCCCGGTCAGAGGCGCTGCAGTGACATCAGTTGATGCACTGAGCAACCGCTCCCGGTAAGTAAATCCAATTTATGTTGTCGATAAATTTATCATCAATATGGATCAGCTCGTGCGGTCTGCCGAAGGGTCGGTGGGAAAGACGGGTACGAGGCGACTGGGAAAAAACGGAGTCCACGTTCAGGTCGACAGTCCATCTCATCGGTCGTTTTCTTCCCTCGCTGCCAAGGATCATTTTCCTAGGGAATCTGAGATTCGTCTATAAAGCTCGAGATACATCGATACATCTCCATAAATCTCGTCACCGCGAAGAGCTCTCATATTTCTCCTCGGAAGAAATATCGGAGCTCGATAAGCTGCCCGTTCCGTCGCTGAAAAAAATCGCCCCTTCCTTAACGCGGTCACGCGTCATGAGCGGGACGGAGCGCGTTGGTGCGGGCTGGGGGCAAACGAGTCGCACGGGAGGGAGGGGGAAAGAAGGCCAGAGCGTTGCACAGATGGATGGAGGTGGAGGGCGCCTAAGATACGAAAGAAATGACGTAATGGGTTACTGCGCTCCCGGAAATGAACTTCGTGTCGAAATCCGAAAAAGATTTCTGACACAGAAAATTGACTAATTTCAATTGAAATATATGATTGCTTTGAAATTGATTGATTGAAAAAGTTCGCCCTGGAGATAGGGCTGTTGATGTTTTTTTCCTAGATTGGTTTTTCTTGCTTGTTCTGACAGGTGTTGACAATAGGCCCAGTTAAGTATATCAGTGAAAGAAATCTTATCAAAGCGTTGAAGGAGACGTCACTTTGTCGATCTTAACGGCCTCATGCGATGTAAAGGGAGCGATGGAGATTATGGGATGGAAATATTGAGCAAGAATGTAAGGAACATTGCGAAAAATACGAAAAAACCTCATGGAACGGACTAACCAATCGTTTGCTCCAGGCTCGGTGAAATATGTTTTTAGGTGCGACGTATATATGTTTTTGTGGAATGCAAGAATGGAAATATTGATAAATCAATTTCAAACCATTTCCAACCAGAATACTCAATCTACGTAACAATCGTGTCCTAGATTATTTGCAAATTAGTTACATCAATTTAATTTTTCTTAAAATTTGATGAAAAAGAAAAATATGCCTAAATATGTTAAGCTTCCTACCCTATCCAGACTTGCAAACTTTAGCTTGTTCGTTTTATTTACAAATATTACACATGAGTGGAACATTCTTCCTCCGATTTCCTTTATCACGTCTATGTTCAAAATCTCGACTAAATTCCTTCAGTTTTTCTATTTATGTATTAATGTTTAATATCTTAATTAAGCTCTTCCGTGCTTTTAATCGCCTCAAGATGAATTTTTTTGTACTTAAGAGGAGCGGAGAGGAGCGGAGAGGAGCGGAGAGGGAGGAGGAGGGAGGGAGCGGAGAGGGAGCGAGAGAGGGAGCGAGAGAGGGAGCGAGAGAGGGAGCGAGAGAGGGAGCGAGAGAGGGAGCGAGAGAAGGGAGCGAGAGAGGGAGCGAGAGAGGGAGCGAGAGAGGGAGCGAGAGAGGGAGCGAGATAGGGAGCGAGAGAGGGAGCGAGAGAGGGAGCGAGGAGGGAGCGAGAGAGGGAGCGAGAGGAGGGAGCGAGGGAGGGAGCGAGGGAGGAGCGAGGAGAGAGCGGAGGGGAGAGGAGGAGAGGAGAGGAGCGGAGGAGGGGAGAGGGGGAGAGGAGGAGGAGAGGAGGGGAGGAGGAGAGGAGCGGAGAGGAGAGCAGGGAGAGGAGCAGGAGAGGGAGGGGAGGGAGGGAGAGGAGAGGAGAGGAGAGGGAGGAGAGGAGGGGAGAGGGAGGAGGGGAGAGAGGGAGCGGAGAGGGGAGAGAGGAGGGAAGGGAGGAGAGGGGAGGAGAGGAGAGAGGAGGGAGAGGAGGGAGAGGAGGAGAGAGGGAGGAGAGAGGAGGAGAGGAGAGGGAGGGGAGGAGAGAGGAGGAGAGAGGAAGGAGGAGAGGAGGAGAGAGGGAGGAGAGGGAGGAGAGAGGAGGAGAGAGGAGGAGAGAGGAGAGAGGGAGCGGAGAGGAGGAGAGAGGAGGAGCAGGAGAGAAGAGGGAGGAGAGAGGGAGCGAGAGGAGCAGAGGAGCGGAAGGAGCGGAGAGGGACGGGAGGACGGGAGTCATGGCAGGGGGATTGGGAGAAGGAGCGGAGGAGGACTCGCGGCGGGCGTCAGGGCTTTCCATTCTCTGGCGTCGGGCCGAGGCGTCGAGGCGAAGATTTACATACGTTACGACCCCCCTATTGTGAGGTCTTTTGGCGGCGGGTGACGCGAGCGTGGGAGCGAGGGGATGGGTGGGGGCGAGGTCGAGGACGGCTCGTGGGCCTCGCGTGACGATCCTCATTGGCGCCCTTGTGAACGAGGGCGAACTTGTTTGCGGCGCTACCGATTCCCAGTTCAGCCGCCTCTGCGGAGATGCAACTTCAATTCGGGTCGGGCAGTTTGTTGCGGTGGTGGTAGAGTCAGTTCCGTTGAAGTTAACGAATGCAAATGAAATCGACGTATGCAACGTTCGGGTCGATTTAGATGGGAAAGTTAAGTTGTGAATAAAATGTTATATCACGCATGAGCCGGTTTTCAATTCCTCTGAACCCAGAAATAGCTATCTACTGTACAAGTGCTTGAAGATGCTGTAGTATACGTAAAGTCCTTCCAATTCCTTTTTTGCCAGTTCTACAAAAATCTCAATCTTGTTGTCTACTTTTTTCTACGACCCCTCTGTTTAGAAATTTATTCAGATGAATCATGCGTTCTGTGTCACGATGGCTTCACAGCATGTTGTAAATATCTATCTGAAATACCAGGGCAATCATTGAAAAAAATAATATAAACTATTTGCATGCTTCTTATAATTCCTCTTCTGTTGCGGATTTCAAGTATTTTCGAAATATATGATATATGAAATGACGATTTTTCGATAATATCGATATATGAAATAACGATGAGTATTTACTGTTGCACTAGGTAGAGTGACATGAATTTCGGTTATGGAAACAATTTGGTGATCGCTGTAGAGTCCACCATCTCTCAGCCGTGACTGGGCCCGTGTTCAGCGTAACAAATAAACGGGTTAAGGGTCCATACACATCTTCTCCCCGCTAATTCCGTCTGTCAGCCGATCTCCTCATTTATCTTCAATTGCTTGGAAGTGACCACGTGAACCTATTGTTCTCACTTAAGTTGATTTCTAAAAATAGTGATGTTCGCATTGAAAACCAGCGAAACGTTACACAGTATTTATTTAGTAATGTTCAATGCTCAACACGTCAACGAAAAAAGTGTCTAGAATATTGAACATCACGCACCAACATTGAATTAGTAAGGACATGGCGACTGTATACGGGGACTGGACACTGTGGCGGGGACCGGACCCGGAGACGGGGACTGGGCGTGGAGACGGTGACCGGACACGGAAGTGGGGACCGGATTCGGAGGCGGGGACCGCACCAGGAGACGGGAACCTGACCCAGAGACGCGGACCGGACCCGGAGGCGGGGGCCGGACTTGGAAACAGGGAACAAGAAGGTAGAGGCTGCGAGAGGATTCGGTGGTATAACGGTCAGCGTACCGGGCTGTTGTACTCGAGTGAGTGGGTTCAAACCCGATCGAATCAGTGGATTTTTAAGGGCGAAAAACTCCTTCGTACGCCTTCTTTTGGAGGGTAGTAAAGCCGGCTGTAGTAGATTTACTGTATGTAGAAGATCCTCAAGCCTAAAAGAAGCCTCTGAGTAAAATTGAGATCCACCTGTTTCGTCGAGATAATACCACCAAGATAATACCTCCTTTGTCCACTAAATGGTGAAAGGAGCGTATCGAAGTTTGCGTGGTTAGACGGAAGAGCGGGCCTGATGGCCCGAGTCTCGCCACTAAAATAAGGCACTAACTAAAACTAAACAGGAGACAGATGTGACCAGTGGTCGGGGACGTGGGCGTGAGGTCGGCGGTAGTGGCATTGGGAGCGGTCATGGCGCGGCGGAGGGGCGCCGTCGATGGAAGGGTCATGGAAGACTGTGAGGGCGGGCCGAGCAGCGTCGGTCCTAAGGCTGGCGAAAAACATCCATGTTCTTAAAACACCACCAGAAACATCGATATATTAACATCGATATTTTGCTTTTGATGTTTTCTTCTCATCGATTGATTATTTTTTTCGTGTTTCCGGGCACGTCGGTGATCTTCCCCCGCTTAATGGCGAGACCCGGCACCGACCTACCGTCGGCTAGTGAGGTTTCCCCCTAACCAGGACTCTCCCACGAGCAGGGCACCGCCCCAGCCGGGAGCCTCTAAGCTTCCGACCGGTCTCCCGGAATGTGTGGCAGTGTAGTGCATATTAGTGTGTGTGTGTAAAGGGAGAGGATAGGACAAGGACGAGGAAGAACAGATCGTGCGCGGTTCGTAGCCCGTTTGGTAGGGTCCAGCATTCGCCTGGTGTTGAAACCACGGAAAACTACCGATCAGACAGCCGGCCGCTAGAATTCTCCTCTAAACAGTGACTGAATTCGACCTAGCTGAAATGCTAGTGTCGAAAATCCTGCCGCCGTCAGGACTCGAACCTAGGATCCCCCGGTCAGAGGCGCTGCAGTGACATCAGTTGATGCACTGAGCTACCGCTACCGGTAATTTATATTGGATAG
Organism: Teleogryllus oceanicus; assembly: GCA_964035755.1. NCBI lineage: Eukaryota > Metazoa > Arthropoda > Insecta > Orthoptera > Gryllidae > Teleogryllus > Teleogryllus oceanicus. The sequence goes on along the minus strand of CAXIVR010000001.1, from coordinate 15,955,484 downwards.
AAACATAGCATGTTTATCAGTCTATAATTAAAACACCGACGTTTTTCTTCAATGTTTTATCGACATCGCAAACGTTTTGGCGATGTATCGATGTTTTGGTAAACTTCGCCATCACTAGTCGGCGAACCGACCTGTGGGCTGGCTGCGTTGGCGCGGGCGGGTCGATGGCGGCGGCGGGGGCGGGGCCGGCGGATCGCCTCTCGCGAGGGGAGGAGGGGATCTGGAGGAGCAGGAGGAGCTTCCTGCGCGCGTCGCAAACGACGTTGCGCGCTGTCATACGGAGGAGTAACCTCGTAGAGCGTCCACCGCGGGGCCTATTGATGTGAAAAGAGGGGGGCCGACAGGGGGGCAGGAGCGGAAAGAAGTAACAACTTTCCCGGCGCAGTCGGTGGGGAACGAAGCGGAGAGAAACAAATGGCGTATCCTAAAATATCGTTTCCTATTGAATTAAATTGATTCCACTCTTTAGAAAATGTTCTTGGAAAGTTTGATGGGATATTGGTTTGGTTTTTTCGTGTTTCCGGGCGCGTCAACTGCTTTGGTCATTAGTCCCGTTAGTGTAGTGCATGTTTTTTCTCGGGAGATGCTGGTGGTGTTCCCCCGCTGGATGGCGAGATCCGGCACCGACCTACCGTCGGCTAGTGGGGTTTCCCCCTAACCATATTCCGCCATCAGCGGGGTACCGTTCCAGTCGGGACATGCTCTAAACTCCCGACCGGTCTCCCGGAATATGTGGTAGTGTAGTGAATGTTAATGTAAGTGTGTGTAAGTGGAGAGGATAGGACAAGGAAGAGGAAGGAAAGATCGCGCGCGGTCCGTGGCCTGTTCGTTAGGGTACTGCCCCGGCATTCACCTGGTGTTGATTGGAGAAGCCACGGAAAACTACCGATCAGAGCAGCCGGCCTCCAGAACTCTCCTCCAGACAGCGACTGAATTCGACCTAGCTGGAAAGCTAGTGTCGAAAATCCTGCCGCCGTCAGGACTCAAACCTAGGACCTCTCGGTCAGAGGCGCTGCAGTGACATCAGTTAATGCACTGAGCTGCCGCTCCCGGTGATGGGATATTAAGAAGAGTTTGCTCTCTAATGTGAATATTTGAGACTGTGCTCGATGTGGAATGTGCTTCATTTACCTGCTAGATTGATAAATTAACTTTAAGTCTTTAAGCTAGCTCGTGACGTTGTCTGTTGATAATTACAGTAGGTTTGAAGTGGATAATGTATCCTTCGTTGCTGTAGTTCTGGAGGTCTGGTATTGATTTTGTCGCCGTAATCAGAGGGCGAAACCAGTACCAAATTGAGGATTTAGCTTTCCATACAGTTGTATGATGGCTCGAACTGTTGAGCTTTCGTTTCGATTGGTAAGCGGGTGACGTGTGCGGCTCCCGTAGCATTGCCAATAAAGAAATTTCTTAGAAGATGTCAGTTTCAATCCGATTACGGAGAGGAAGATGTTGTAAATGGGTCGTTTCATCAACAGCGGATTTTTACGCTTTGCAGACGAGCTTTGCTTTACAGGTTTGCAGACGAGTCGACGTGAATTCGAAGCGTGTGTATCATGAGCTGCTGTGGGAACGGTGTCGAGTGAAAATGTTTATTTATTTTGGTATGTATGTACATAACGCACATGGTAACACTTTTGCGTAGGACATGAAGATGGACGTTTTATTTTAAGAAATAGATAGCATGTGTTAATAATTGGTGTTGTTGACTTCATTCTTCATAGACTTCATTACTTAACCCTGACTAGGTAATATTATTAGGCAATTTGAAATTGGGCTTCACGTGGACGCTCAACACGTTTAACTGTTCTTCTAATGGAATGTTTGCTATCACGGACCAAAAAGGCAAGACGCAGTCATATTGATGTATCATCTCTGTCTCAGCGAGTATATGATCTGACATGAATCGTAGGAGGATTAAATTTGCCTCTTGATCGGGTTTAAACCGTCGAAGTTGGGTTTAGAACGCCAGTGTGCTAAACCCTTTAGCACTGCTGCTCATCCGCATGTACTAATTTAAGATGTGAAACGTTTGGCCGTGCAAATGTTAACTGAACCCACTGTGTTGCTTGCTGTGCCCTTGGGAGGTTCTGAAACCTTGGAGTAAGAGCACCGAATCCCAGGCTGCGGCTCTGCGGTTGCTTCCCCCTTTGCCTAGACGACCGAATTACGCCTCTGCCAGGGCACCACCACAGACATGGCTCCTAAGAGAACCCTCAACGATGGATCTTCGGTTGCAAATGGAAATTCCGCGTCACTACACGCACACACGTACACCCATGCACGTGACCGTGCGCGCTGAAAATGCGATTGAGCAAATTAATGCGTGTGTGGTACTTTCAGTTATTTCGATACTTTTCAAAAGTATTGGATACAGTCAAAAGTTTTATCAATAACATAACCGATTTCAATTTCAATCAACATCAATTTCTAGAATCCAATATAATTGGTAAAGATGTATATTTTAAGTTACGCTAGTTTCCACTGCAGTATGTGAATTTTTCAATGAGCATTGGTTGATTCCAGACGTCAAGTAAGGATCCCACAGTAAGGACCTGCATTGACTTTTAAGTCAATGCAGGTCCTTACTGTGGGAAATCAATGAAGTAGAAGAAAAATTTACTCGTTGGCGGCAAGTAACCAATATGATACCAATATGTGAAATTTACTTGCTTGTGTTTTAAATTTATTTTCGTTGTTGTGAGTTCGATAGCACTTATGTTTGTTTAATATTTTTAGATTTAAATGTTGAAATTTTTTTCTGTTGTATATGAATTATATTTAATTGTTTTAAGTGTTATTTTCTTTAATAATAATAATAATAATAATAATAATAATAATTATTTATTATTATTATTATTATTATTATTATTATTATTATTACTCTCTCTATTTTTGTTGTAGTCGTCTACTGTACTATGTGTTCTTGCTTTATTGTTTTTTAAGATCGCAGCAATATCTAGATCATTAGCGACCACTATTGGAGATAACTTTATGGTAACTGTGAAAATGAAACGAAATGGTGATGATAAGGGGTGAAAAGACGAACACAAATACCGTTCCCGAGGCGGGACTCAAACCCGGGACCCTTCGGTCCGAGATCCCGTCCCATTTTGTTTCTCTCGCAGCGCTCAAATACTACTTTATGGCAGGACACCCACTTATAGAGAAGCAACATATTTGCAACGCGGATTGTATACTCCGTGCATTCTGCGGCATGGAGAATCTTGCCAGATGCCGGATCTATTGTGATGAATCGCTTTTGAGAAAGCCTTTGCGCACGCATCCTGCAATTGTTTCCTCGTATTGGGGATGTTGAGTTGTTGATTGTACCCGAAAGCGTTTCTTTTACGCAAATCAGAAGGGAAAATATTGCATCTCTTCACGAACTCGACGGCATGTGAATCTTTATTGTCTTCATGGCTTCTTTCCGCCTCTCGTGTAAAACTTCAAATTTACTAGCAACTGTTAAGAGTTTGAGTCTTTGTGCCAATTTGCAGCAACGTTTTCGTGAGACCGCACGAACAATGTGGTACTGTGTACTGTACAATGTACTACGGCAGCAAGCAGTTGAACAATATTTCGCTACGCTGTAAGCTGAGCGGAAGCTGACAGTTTTGGGAAAAATATTTCCCTAGCCGTTTGCTGATTTGGCCATAGTAGAAATTCCTGGCTTGTTATATTGTCCCATTTCCAATAAAACAATGTCAAATCTAATTTCATTTTTCGGTTTACTTTTTCATCCCTGCTCCCAAGGGACAACATAAAACGAAATATAGACGAAATTAGCCGAGTTGTATTGATGTTAAAACGAAACGATTGCACTGGTTCAGGCATTGAGGAGAACCCTTCCAGAAAACGTGGTTTGCGAAAAAGGCTCATTAGGGAAAAACGGGTGTGTACGAAATGAGTTTTTCAAATCGATGCGGATAAAAAAAGGGAAAAAATTATCCTGAATATATAATGGATTCGCTGAACTATATTTCAGCAGGATAATGCCAAACCTCACAAATGTGCAACAACGCACGCTTTCATTCATGAAAAATAGTCTGATTTGCTATATTTTAATTAGAGGAGCAGCATTATAGGAGCTGCATTATTCGATTAAATGCGACGGCGCTTACAGCAAGTTATAGATAGTACAGTTGACTACGACAAGTTTGTACATTAACAGCAGGATTATTACGACGTACTCGCACTTGTAAAGAAGCTGGAGTGATGATAATCATGTTCTCGGCTTTCCTTTCTCAACGTGTTCAATAAAAACAAAGCTCTAACCAAACATTTTTAGGCATTCTGATTCCTCGGAATCGTAGCGTTCGTTTGCGAATCCCACCAAACACAAATATGTTTGAACCAAAGCGTTTTGCATCCCAATCACCAAAACTCGCGTTCCGATCCGTCTTCTCGGACGACAGCGTTTCGGGTGGGTCTAGATGCGATCCGAGGGCGATTCCTGTGCCGCCGAGAACGCGGCCGGAGAATTCTGGTTTGGTATAGTTTGTTTTTTCGTGTTATCGGGCGCGTCAACTACTCTGGTCATTAGTCCCGTTAGTGTAGTGCATGTTTTTCTCGGGAGATGGCGGTGGTCTTTCCCCGCCGTATGGCGACATCCGGCGGCGACCTACCGTCGGCTAGCGGGGTTTCCCCCTAACCAGGACTCTCCCACCAGCGGGGCACCGCCCCAGTCGGGACGAGCTCTAAGCTCCCGACCGGTCTCCCGGAATATGTGTTAGTGTAGGGCATGTTAGTGTGTGTGTTGTTAAATCTCAATCTTGGCTGACCTCATAATTGCTAACATTTTACTTTGTACGGTCGCCAGCTGTTGAAAACAGCACATTAATAACATTAATTTTCGCTACATAATATATAGCGAACTGACCATGCATTTGCCTAAGGAGATAATTATGCAAAGCTAACACAAAAGCTTCTAAGCTATCGAAATTCAAAAGATTGTCGTCACACTTGAACTTTTCAAATGGACGCCCCAGGTTTTTAAAGAAAAGGTATCACAACTTTATAGGATCTCAAATCAGGAGATATGACAATCAAATAACTTTCAACACAATACATTTATTGAATAAACAATTTTACATATATTGGTTTTCCTGATACGCAGGTTGCAAAGCAGCTGCGGAAAAACAAAGCAGAATTACAATTTACAAACAAGAATGAAGGACGGTCGAGGCCGTCTCACATGAACAAAGGCGCGTTAAACACAACATCGCGCTAGCACATACAGAAATACTGTCTTATAATCTACCTTTGAATGCCCAATTTAGGACGAAGTAGATAGAAACGTATATAAACAAATTTGCTAAAGAAGCCGTATTTAGGCCTTCTTTCCTTACATAGCATTCGTGATAAACAGAACTACATATGAGCCATGGAACAAACTTTCATTGGAGTGCACAATACCAAAATTCTTGGAAATGGATTTCTTACTGTACCTTTCGTAACCATACAACATAGGAATGCAGCAAGTTTACGCGTAAGCGAGTGAGCGGTACATGAGCGCCCGCCCGCTGCTCGCTGAACAAAACTGTTCCTAGACACGAGCGCCGATCAGCGTGCCGCATACAAGGTCGGCACGTGACCCCACCGCTGCGTGCCGGTGACAGCTGTAGCCCAGCCGACTTCTCTGCCGGCTGCGGGGCCGTGACGTTGCAACAAGGGCCGCGGTTTGAGCTACCGCACGGGCCAAGCAAACGCCTTTACGTAGTCTCCCGTGTGCCGAATGCGGCCAAGCGCCGACTTACACTCAGCGGGAGCACCTTTCCATAAATTGCCAAAAGCGGCCAAGTGCCGTCTTACTTATGGCAGGAACTGCAACATTAACAACATTCATAAGTAATGAGCAGTAAACATTAGCTGAACCTCCTCACCAATCAGAGGTCAGCGACATACATAAACATAACATTTGTAGTAAACGAGCTGCAAACAACATAAGCATTAGTAAATCATTAACATTTCAAAGTAAGAGTTCCATTTCCAAGTCCAAATCAACACATTAAATACATTTATGCACTCAATTTCATTAACATTGTTTGGTTCAAAGGAACCAACAATAAAAAAACAACCATGGCTCAGGCTTTACTGACGAAATGAGAAACAATATTATTTTAGTCTTCATAAATTGATCTGATCTATTGTAAGTAAACTAACATACTATTCGGCAAGGAAAAAAATTAAAAGCACTATTTACAACAAATACTATATACAAATTTGATATTCATAACGACTCTGAAGGAGCGGCTCTATGAGAAAAATTAACAAAACTACATCACTGGACGTAGCTGAAATAACAAGAGAGCAAAGAGAGCTTTGTACAAAAAGAGAAAGAACAAGAGAGAGCGAGCGAGCATCGTGCGCGAGAAGCGCACGCTTTATATAGGGTTGGTGAAGGGGAAACAGCCATGAAGGGAGGGGGGGTTACAGCGGCGGGGAGCATGGATCGATAATTTGGAACCTCTTTGCCAAAGAATACGTAAGGGTAGCGCCTGCAGGGTATGTGACCCTCTTGACACCTGTTCGATGCTAGCGAACCCGTGAGTGTCCGCAGGACTGTAGCTGCTGCTCAGAATACAGCTTGAAAATATTTCAAATTGACCAAAAACATCAAATCTGAAGCTACAGAGGTGAGTGAGGTGTCAAAAGTCCTAAATTTGATGTAGATGCGGATTTTGATAGAAGAATCCGTAGGACAAGCGGTTCTCTTATAATAAACAAAAACCTGTTTTGAAATGAGAAAAAATTGTTGCATAAAACATGAATTTTTTCTCAGATCACACTGAGGCAAAAACTTAGCTGTTACTAACAAAATCTCAGGTTTTCAAAACCTTCTCATGGCCATGAGATCACAGTTCAACTGTAAAGTATTACCTTTTAAGAAAAATTAAGGTTAAAAATATTATTCATATGGTACCATACCAAACCTAATTATATGAATAAACCTTATAAATAATGGATGTGTTTTCTTCTCAGATGGTCTTCTAGGATGATTGATGGCTTCACTGAAGGCTTCACATCACAAAACACAGTGAACTGTAGGCACTTAAATTTCCAAATTTAACATGCTGGGAACTGGAGTGCAGAACAGAGTGCTTAACAAGTCACTGTGGAATGCGCTCACTCAACCTCTATTACAGGAAACTACCGTAGAGGAGATGGCACTCTACAGGTTATCAGCGTCCTCAGCGAGGGAGAGGGCAGATCTTCGGCAAGGTGCGAGTGATTACACCCTGCGAAGTTTTCAGCTTGACTATCCGAACTCGATAGTCGCGTCCGGAAGGATCTCCAGCACTTTCCCAGAGGCCAGATGAGAGGTGGAGATCTTCCACTCCAATGACCAGCTGTCCACCTTTAGGTCCGGGCTGCTGGTCGCCACTTGGCCCTGGTCTAGCAGGTTTAGATATTCAGCACTCCACCGCTTCCAGAACAGGACCTTTGTGCCTGTATAGCCTGGAATACATTTAAAGATTTAGTAATGGTAGGCGGGAGGTGGCAGAGCCAAGGTGTTGAGCTGCTTGCCAAGCAAAAGTGAGCGGAGTAAGGGCTTCTGTCAAATCTAAGTCATGGAGCATAGGGTTTTTTGAATTAAGTATAACCTCTATTCCTTGTTAATAGAGTGGAACATTTTCAAGTGGCAAGATTGGCATTTGAATTGATTTTTACAAAAGGACTTGATATATTTGAGCATTTTTGTTGCTTTAATAAGATGATCAACATAAGGGAATCCGTACATGAATCTAAATCAGAATTAGAATATGGATCTAATCGAACACTGTGCTTAGACGATACACCTTTCCTTTTATAGTTGATGGTTTATGAGTTACCTCCACATTTCGATTAACAAGCTTCCTAACAGAGCTTCTTCTTGAGTGCTGAATATTACAAAATGAAAACTCGTCACTTTGAATTTTGGGCTTCTGGATTGAACATTGTGTCAAGATATTTATTGCAATCTAGTCTATCTTTCAGTTTATCACATATCTGCACCAAAACTTTTGGTAATGAGTGCTTTTATATGTAACCTGGTGAACCGTTCAATCCACCAGTTCTTTGAAATTTTGAAGTTGCTGTAACAGGACTTGTTAAATGACTTTGTTGACAAAAAGGGTTGATAATTTTCTGGGGAGCACTTTGCTGTTCGTCCTTTGCAACTCTCATTGTGACACCATTTTTCCCATTGCCAGAGTTTTCCTTGAATTCCCAGAACTTCCCGAAGTTACGCTGTTCCGTAACAAAGTTGCAAATACTAGATCGGGCTGAAAACAAGTTTTTCATGGTGCCGGTTACAATGTATCCGAATGCAGTTTCTTTTAATGTCAAGTTCAGGCATTTCGTACGCGGAATTTTACTTACGCGATCTTAAGCAATTCCAAAACACGTCGGCGCCTAACAAGATATCAACTGGCGCCGCTACGTGATATTCAGGTCCGCAAGCTTTACATTCTCAGGGATTTTCGTTAGTGAGATCAAGAGTATGAGTGGAATATCGGTCGTAATATTCTTTACCACGAGCGCATTCAAACTGAAGTTAAAATTGCTAACGACGGAGGCCATCGACAAGCGAACTGATTTTAAAGATTTGAAGCAGTGCCACCGACCTCGGTAATGCAAGTTGAAGTAGTGTTAGCTTGTACCTTCAGTTTCTTCATGGCCGATTCCGTAATCAGAGAATGCGTGCTACCGTTGTCGGAGAGGCTCTGAACTTAACAAACTTATTTTCCGCGTTCTTCACTGATACGCGAACGGTGGACAGCACGGCTTTCGAAGCAAAATTGTGATTAACGTGCGCGCTGACGGTTTCGCACTCTGCGGCCTCGGAGCATTCGTCTTTCACAACTGCCGTTTGTTCCACATTTATTCTCGGACTAAATTCTCTGTGCAAAAGCGCGTGGTGTTTGCTATTGCATTTATTACACGACCTCGCCGCACAAGTGGCAACGCCATGCCCGGCCTTAAGCACGTAAAACAAAGTCAGTTTTCTTTGACGAATAAGTATCTATCATAAGTTGACTTTTCAAGAAATAACTTGCACTTTATGAGATTGTGCAAACCTTTGCACAAATTACACTCATCACTATGATCAGAAACAAAATTCTGCTTCTAGGCATTGGCTTGGCGTGTCCTTTCCTTACTCCTTCTATCGCAGCCACGTTGGCAAGGCACGTGGCCCTAGCCTCCAAGAACGTATAAGTTTCAAGAGTTGATACGCGTGTTTGCACTGAATGGGCTTCCAGTCTCTATGCGTATTTTCGTCTAACTTTGAAGTAATAAGAAAGACTAGGATAGAATCCCAACATTCTACTGGTTCTTTGAGAACTTTGAGAGCACGAACATTACGTTTGAAGTGATCAACTAACTCAAATAAACGACTAGCTGAGTCTTTAGCAGTCATATTATAATTAAATAAAGATGAAAGTAATTTATGCTTGCGGAGCTTAGGGTTTCGTATCTGTTTTTAAGAATGCGAATTGCTTCGGCATAACTTTCCGCGACATAGGGCAAGCCCGCAATCAGCTTTGCAGCACTACCAGTGAGATAAGATTGTAGAAAGTGCCATTTTCAATTTCTGGCAGGTCGGGGAATTATGCACTAAACTTCGAATAAAGAGAAAAATGCTCCCACTCGGAATCATTGCCGGAAAATGAAGGAATTCTCAGAACAGGTAGGCGCGGCCTAGATGAATGTCGTGAATACACGGGGCGTTGGAAAGGCGGGGGTACCGCGTCGTTTTCCTCATCTGAAGTAAGCACTGGCGTACGCGAGGACGCGGTACTGACAGAAAATGCCTGCCTCGCTTGTTCCAGGCGGAACGGATTTGAATCGCGAATGGGGGTGCTCTGAGCCGGTACGCCGAGACCAGCCGCGGTCGAGGCCATGGCTCTAAGACCGGCGGGACAACTAAACTCGGTTGCGCCGGACAGACGGCCTTTCCGTTTTATATTCCTATGCAACTGCGCGGCTCTGGTTATCAAGGCGAAATACCATTTTCGAAATCAGTCTTTTCGTTGCCTGGCTCTCCTCACTAAAGCACGCATCTAATTTTTGCTGAACTACGCTGTACTTCTCAAAATCAGATTCTAGTTTCTGAATCCTGTGCGGGATTTCGTGTACATTACCGCCTATGTTGAGAAAATTTTCAAAGGTGGTGAGACGTCCTTTATAATAGCTCCTCTTTCTCCGCAACTGGTCGATGCGAGTTAGGCGAGCCTGCAAAGCTTCTTCGTCTCGAGTTTCCACAATTTCCTCGACAGGGGGTCCGGGGTTAGACATGCTGTAAATTTATGAACTGAAGAAAATAACAAAGAAAAAGCGTTACAAAAGTAACCCAGAAGACAAATAAATTCAAAGACAAACACGAGGTGAACTCGTGAAACCGTTACAACGTGGAACAAAATCAGCTGTAAATAAATTAAACTTTAAGCTGAAAGAAAAAATACAAATTAGTAATACAAGTTATTGATTGTTTCATAAAGTTGGATCCTTTTGTCCTGTCACGGTCGCCAATTTTGTGTTAAATCTCAATCTTGGCTGACCTCATAATTGCTAACATTTTACTTTGTACGGTCGCCAGCTGTTGAAAACAGCACATTAATAACATTAATTTTCGCTACATAATATATAGCGAACTGACCATGCATTTGCCTAAGGAGATAATTATGCAAAGCTAACACAAAACTTCTAAGCTATCGAAATTAAAGATTGTCGTCACACTTGAACTTTTCAAATGGACGCCCCAGGTTTTTAAAGAAAAGGTATCACAACTTTATAGGATCTCAAATCAGGAGATATGACAATCAAATAACTTTCAACACAATACATTTATTGAATAAACAATTTTACATATATTGGTTTTTCCTGATACGCAGGTTGCAAAGCAGCTGCGGGAAAAACAAAGCAGAATTACAATTTACAAACAAGAATGAAGGACGGTCGAGGCCGTCTCACATGAACAAAGGCGCGTTAAAATGCGCCGACATACAGAATTAATGATTTCAGTCGACCTCTTGAAAAAACCCACTTTAGGGCGAGGAAGCTGAAAATTCAAACATAAACCTTACAACAAAAGGTGAACACTAACTTAGTAGCGCATCAACAACATCGCGCTAGCACATACAGAAATACTGTCTTATAATCTACCTTGAATGCCCAATTTAGGACGAAGTAGATAGAAACGTATATAAACAAATTTGCTAAAGAAGCCGTATTTAGGCCTTCTTTCCTTACATAGCATTCGTGATAAACAGAACTACATATGAGCCATGGAACAAACTTTCATTGGAGTGCACAATACCAAAATTCTTGGAAATGGATTTCTTACTGTACCTTTCGTAACCATACAACATAGGAATGCAGCAAGTTTACGCGTAAGCGAAGTGAGCGGTACATGAGCGCCCGCCCGCTGCTCGCTGAACAAAACTGTTCCTAGACACGAGCGCCGATCAGCGTGCCGCATACAAGGTCGGCACGTGACCCCACCGCTGCGTGCCGGTGACAGCTGTAGCCCAGCCGACTTCTCTGCCGGCTGCGGGGCCGTGACGTTGCAACAAGGGCCGCGGTTTGAGCTACCGCACGGGCCAAGCAAACGCCTTTACGTAGTCTCCGTGTGCCGAATGCGGCCAAGCGCCGACTTACACTCAGCGGAGCACCTTTCCATAAATTGCCAAAAGCGGCCAAGTGCCGTCTTACTTATGGCAGGAACTGCAACATTAACAACATTCATAAGTAATGAGCAGTAAACATTAGCTGAACCTCCTCACCAATCAGAGGTCAGCGACATACATAAACATAACATTTGTAGTAAACGAGCTGCAAACAACATAAGCATTAGTAAATCATTAACATTTCAAAGTAAGAGTTCCATTTCCAAGTCCAAATCAACACATTAAATACATTTATGCACTCAATTTCATTAACACATTGTTTGGTCAAAGGAACCAACAATAAAAAAACAACCATGGCTCAGGCTTTACTGACGAAATGAGAAACAATATTATTTTAGTCTTCATAAATTGATCTGATCTATTGTAAGTAAACAACATACTATTCGGCAAGGAAAAATAAAAAGCACTATTTACAACAAATACTATATACAAATTTGATATTCATAACGACTCTGAAGGAGCCGGGCTCTATGAGAAAAATTAACAAAACTACATCACTGGACGTAGCTGAAATAACAAGAGAGCAAGAGAGCTTTGTACAAAAGAGAAAGAACAAGAGAGAGCGAGCGAGCATCGTGCGCGAGAAGCGCACGCTTATATAGGGGTTGGTGAAGGGGAAACAGCCATGAAGGGAGGGGGGGTTACAGCGGCGGGGAGCATGGATCGATAATTTGGAACCTCTTTGCCAAAGAATACGTAAGGGTAGCGCCTGCAGGGTATGTGACCCTCTTGACACCTGTTCGATGCTAGCGAACCCTGTGAGTGTCCGCAGGGACTGTAGCTGCTGCTCAGAATACAGCTTGAAAATATTTCAAATTGACCAAAAACATCAAATCTGAAGCTACAGAGGTGAGTGAGGTGTCAAAAAGTCCTAAATTTGATGTAGATGCGGATTTTGATAGAAGAATCTGTAGGACAAGCGTTCTCTTATAATAAACAAAACCTGTTTTGAAATGAGAAAAATTGTTGCATAAAACATGAATTTTTCTCAGATCACACTGAGGCAAAACTTAGCTGTTACTAACAAAATCTCAGGTTTTCAAAACCTTCTCATGGCCATGAGATCACAGTTCAACTGTAAAGTATTACCTTTTAAGAAAAATTAAGGTTAAAAAATATTATTCATATGGTACCATACCAAACCTAATTATATGAATAAACCTTATAAATAATGGATGTGTTTTCTTCTCAGATGGTCTTCTAGGATGATTGATGGCTTCACTGAAGGCTTCACATCACAAAACACAGTGAACTGTAGGCACTTAAATTTCCAAATTTAACATGTGTGTGTGTGTGTGTAAGGGGAGAGGATAGGACAAGGAAGAGGAAGGATAGATCGCGCGCGGTCCGTGGTCCGTTTGCTAGGCTACTGCTCCAGCATTCGCCTGGTGTTGATCGGAGAATCCACGGAAAACTACCGATCAGAGCAGCCGGCCGCTAGGACTCTCCTCCAGAGACTGAATTCGACCTAGCTGACAAGCTAGTGTCGAAAATCCTGCCGCCGTGGGGAGTAGGAACTTAGGACCTCCCGGTGAGAGGCGCTGCAGTGACATCAGTTGATGCACTGAGTTACCGCTCCCGGTGGAAAATTCTGATTAGCGGGCGTCCGCCAACAGCGGCCTCCCCCAACGGAGCGGTGGCTCAACGCCACCACCAGCAAAGACGTTCCCCGCCGCCAGGAAAGCGGCGGGGAGTGGGGGAGGGCGTGGGGGAGAGCGTGGGCGGCGGGCGCCGCCGGCGGCTGTCCGAATGCAGATGGCGCTGTCGCAGGCGGACGCCGGCGCGGGCGCCTTCGTAATAATATTTCGCAGTCATTCCCGCAGACCCGCTCCGAGCTCCCCCCTCATCATGCCCTCGGTCTGCGCCCCAGCGGCGCGGTGCTTAAACGCGCGCGCACTCGATGCTTTTATGGAGCAGCGCGGCGGCGGCGGCGGCGGCGGCGGCGCTGGAGGCGGCGGAGGTGGCGGCGCGGCGCGCAATGACGATGTTATTTTCGGAGTCCATAAACCTCTTTAGGACTCCGCTTCCAATTAGGAAAGCAAGCTGTTGGGCGACCGGAGGCGACCGGGAGGGGCGGGGCAACGGGTCCCGAGGTAGCGCTCGGGGGCGCGCGGACGGCAAATGGGAACGGGACCGGCGGCGATGGCGCGGGATGGTGCTGGGAGTCGCGCGGGAGATGGCGGGTTAGGGAGGGTGGAGGTGGGGGCGTTGGGGAAGGGAAGAGGGTGCGGAGATAACGTAGGACAGCCAGGCATGGACCGATTTGATTTGATTGTTAGTGTCTCCGGGCGCGTCAACTACTAAGGTCATTAGACCCGTAAGTGTAGTGCACGTTTTTTCATCGTGATGTGGCAATGATCTTCTCTCGCTAGATGGTGAGATCCGGCGCCGACCTATCGTTGACAAGCGGGGTTTGCCCCAAACCTGGTATCTCCCACCAACGGGGCACCGCCCCATCCGGGGCAAGCTCTAAGCCTCGGACCGGTCTCCCGGTAGGTGTAGTAGTGTAGTGCTTGTTAGTGTGTTAGGTGGCTAGAGGGTTAGAATAAGGGGGCGAGGATAGGACAAGGATGAGGAAGGAAAATTCGCGCGCGGTCTGTGGCCCGTTTGTTATGGTACTATGCGGAGAAACCACGGAAATCTACCGATCAGAGCAGACGGCCGCTAGAATTGCCCTCCAGATAGCGACTGAATTCGACCTAGCTAAAAGCAGTGTCGAAAATGCCGCCGTCGGGACTCGAACCTATGACCTCCCTGTCAGAAGCATTGCAGTGACATCAGTTGATGCACTGAGTCACCTCTCCAGATACAAGGCATGGTCCGAATGGGAATGGAGCTGGAAAGACGGAGTGGTATGATTGATTGATTGTTTCAGGGCTTTCGGGTTTCTCGGCGCGTGAACAGCTAATGTCCTGAGTCCCGTAAGTCTGGTGCATATTTTTCATCGGGAGGTGGCCATGATTGTCGTCCGCTGGGTGGTGAGATCTGGCACCGACCTACACGTTGGCTAGCCGGGATTTTCCCAACGAGGTACCTCTCCAAGGGAACAACTCTAGCTGGATCAAGCTGTCGCCACTTGGCTGGGGTCCCAACTTGTGTGATAGCGTAGTCCACGTAAGTGTAACACTGTGGAAAAGGAGAGGGTAAGACAAGGAAGAGGAAGGAAGGATCGTGCTCGGTTAGTCACCCGTTTGTTAGGGTATCGGTCTGACATTCGCAGGGTAGTGTTTAAAGAAACCAGAAGCGATCAGAAGAGCTAGTCTCTACATTTCTTCTCCAGACAGCGACTGAATTGGACCTGCCTACTCACCAGGTAGTGTCGAAAATCCGCCAACGCTGGGACGCGAACCCTATGATCTCCCGGTCCGAGTCGTTGCAGACACAGCGGCAATGTTGACTGTGAGCTCTATTCAGCCGTGGGAACAACAGAGGAAGGGGCGAGAGCGGACGGGTGGGCGTGGGTAAGTAGGCCGGAAGGGCATATGAGCTTACTGGTAGAGGGCGTGGGAGAGCAGGCAGGGTACAGGAATGAATCTTTGATTGATTGTTGGTGATTCTGGGCGCGTCAACTACTAGGGTCATTAGTCCGATAAAAGTAGTGCATTTTTCTCGAGAGTTGGCATTTTTCTTCCCCCGTTGTATGGCGAGATCCGGCACCAACCTACCGTCGGCTAGCGGGGTGTTCCTACCAGGTATCTCCCACCAACGGGGCACCGCCGGGACAAGCTTTAAGCTCTCGACCGGTCTCCAGGCATGCGCGGTACTGTAGGTCACGTTAGTGTAAGTGTGTGTAAGGAGAGAAGATAGTACAAGGAAGAGGTAGGAAAGATTGCGCGCGATCCGGGGCCCGTTTGTTAGGGTACTGCTCCGACATTCGCCTGGTGTTGATTCGAGAAACCACGGAAAACTATCGGCCATTAGAATTTTCCTCCAGAGAGTGACTGAATTCGACCAGCTGACGAGCTAGTGTTGAAAATCTTGCCATTGTCGGGACTCGAACCTAGGCCCTCCCGGTGAAGGGGGGCAGGAGTGGCGCTTGTAAGTGACGGGGCGTGGCCGGCGTGGGTCGGTGGCGTGGGCGGTGGACGAGGACCCGGGGGGAAGGGCGGAAGGAAGACCGGCTGGCTGCTGGAGAGGCTCTAGCTGGGCAGGGAGGACGCAGCAAGGTGGGTGATGCCTCGCTTGTAAGGCTAGTGGCGCAAGGTGACATGTGGTGAGTTTCTGCGAAGCACAGCTAATTGAACGCGCGCTCGTGTGCGGGTCCAATAAGCAGTGGTTCGCAGAAACACCTTGATGCACGGACCTGCGTCTCATTTTGCGACGAGCCTAAGAGAAGTGGCGCGGGCGAGCGAGCGTGCAGGGACGTGAAGGGTAAGCGAGCGGGAGGTTGGGACAACATTGGTTTGGCCGTGAGGGCAGTCGTGGTCTCCACGCGAGTAGGGACAAAGACAGAGACCTTGTCTTTCACATTTGAAATAAATTCTTCAATAGACGCCAGCAAGTACTTCGAAAATCCGCAAATTATCGCGACTGAAACCCTAGGACCTCGCGGTTAGGGCTGCGGAAGAAAGAGTACCACTGCTGTCTGCCAAGTAAATTCATCCACTCTGTGGTGGAGTCCGGGCAAGGATGGGACGAGGCGTGGGCGGGGAGCGAGCGGGGAAGCGAGCGAGAAAGCGAGCGAGAAAGCGAGCGGGGGAGCGAGCGGGGCAGTGAACGGGGCAGCGAGCGGGACAGCGAGCGAGGTAGCGAGCGGGAGCACGGGGCAGCGAGCCAGACAGCAACCGGGGGACCGAGAGGGAAGCGAGCGGGGCAGCGAGCGGGGACAGCAACCGGGGGACCGAGAGGGATAGCGAGCGGGGCAGCGAGCGGGACAGCGAGCGGGGCCGCGAGCGGGAGCAGCGAGGGGCAGCACGGGGCAGCGAGCCAGACAGCAACCGGGGACCGAGAAGGATAGCGAGCGGGGCAGCGAGCGGGACAGCGAGCGGGGCGCAGCGGCAGCGAGGGGCAGCGAGCGGGGCAGCGAGCGGGCAGCGAGCGGGGCAGCGAGCGGGCAGCGAGCGGGGCAGCGAGCGGGGCGGCGGCGAGGTAGCGGGGCAGCGAGCCAGACAGCAACCGGGGACCGAGAGGGATAGCGAGCGGGGCAGCGAGCGGGACAGCGAGTGGGGCCGCGAGCGGGGCAGCGAGGGGGGCAGCGACGGGGCAGCGAGCCAGACAGCAACCGGGGACCGAGAGGGATAGCGAGCGGGGCAGTGCGGTCGTTCAAAAAGCGGGGGGGGGAGGAGTCGGTGGGGGCCAAGCGAACCGTGGGGAAAGGGCGTGGGCGTAGTGCGCGCGCGTCGCCCGTTGCCCGTCGCCGGACGGCTGACCCTTTGAGGCGAGCGGACGGGGTCCGGGCGGTAGGCGTTTCGTGTGAGCGGTCGGCGCGCGCTGATAAAGGGAGACGAGCGCTTGAGATGAAACGAGGCCGCGTGGCATTTAGGCAATACGCCTAAGAGACAGCGCAAGCAAGAGATCGATGGGCGGCCAAGTGCCAGGCCGGTGGGGATGGTGGTAGAGAGGGGGCAGGTGGATGTTGTCGAGGAATCTCGCAGAAATGAGTAGTTCTCCTCAGCTATCACCCTGCCGCAACTTAATTCCTCTCATCGGAAAAAGGACTAATGTTACATACACTTCTCGTCGTTATTTGCCGATAAATACATAAGATAATTTCAAGAAAAACCTGCTTTCATGTATATTTTCATATTTTCTAAGTTACTTACGGATTAAAAAACTTCGTAATACATAATCATATTAATGCATTTCTTGTATGCACGTATTCCTGAATATTGTATGCACATTGTAACATTTCGGTACTGCTAATTTTGTTTCGTCGTTCGACATCATATCAGACGTCCTGTATCTTCAGTATCATCTGCAGGTCATTGGTCACACAAAACAGATTTTCCTTCAAAACAATATATTACAAATATTTGTAATAATCCTGTTCTTCAAGAGTAATGCATCATAATCCCAACATTTGCGTTGTTGTGCACGTCGTATGCTGAAATAGGCATATGGTCTCATAAGTTTTAAATATTTTGGTCGTGAACTTTGATAACCAGATATTACAGTTATAATATTTGTCGCGTCTATGGCATGTGATTTTGTGGCACAGATGCTAATGGTGATAAGGTTATGGTGAGAATCGTTATGCTTGTGTTCGTGGCTCTAGTGTTGATGATGTCAGACAGCTAAGGATTTCTATGCCTACATGGATACTAATTGATTTGTTGGCATTTTATTAATCGTTCAACTAATTATAGTGAATTGCGAGGAAGAAATTTTGGAGCTCAAGAAAAGGTGCGCAGACTATGTTTCTCCCTCATATGTCACATACATTTTTTACTATCTGTGATGAAATAGGAATCCAATCTAAAATTTTGTGCGCCTTATTTCCTTTTCGTGAAGAATTAGTGTAATAATTGTGACATTCAGCAGCAAAAATGCTATTTAACAAAATTATGCAAAATGTTTTAAGAACGTAGCGCGCACGCTGCTTAAGAACAAGATATAAAATACTCTCGTATAACACTGCAATAAATTAAATAATTTCACAAAAACAGTCTTTACAAATACCACAATAACATAATATAGTACATACACAGTATGACTGATCTTTACATACTAAGAATATTGAAAGAGTTTATATTCCATAAAGAAACTCGAGAATGGCACTTATTTCATGGCATGTGACCTCTTCCTTGAAGTCTTGATGTCACATGACGTCAGCATTGACGTAAGTAATGCAGCATTTGCATATTCAGTGAGTACGAACTACATGATATTTATCGGAAAATTGAAATATTTGCTTTTTTTAAATAAAACCAAAAGTAAATTGTCCCCAATTTTTAGGTATTTAACAAAAAGCCATTGATACTTCTCACAAGGCTGCATAGTTTTCTTTCAATTTCTACGCTCATTCAAAAATTAGTAATAAGTAGCCTCAGACTCATATTATATGGTATACAGAAAGATTTATCGAAGTCATTTTGGGCAGTTTTAGTGTTATTCTCGCTATTTCAATGCTTTCTAAATAAACTATTTTTATTTATAAAATGTATCTAAAAAATGATCCATGAAATCTACGTCTGTCCACAATGATATGCTCACATAGCTCACAGAAAATATATTCCCACGTTGAGATCGTAAGTGTTTATTTATAATTATTTTTCTATCAGCGGAAATAGGTTATATAAAGTTGAGAATAATTGCCTCTTTAAGTCAATAGCTTTACAAAATTTGTGAAATATCTTTCTTTTTGCATCAGTACAGCTTTATCAAGTTTGGAAATGTAATTGCTTCCATTTCAAACGGATATTAGCGTCTTTTGAACTGGTGCATAATTGTTCTCCAATACCGTATATCTAGGGCGATTTCGCAAGGTTGAAATTCATTTTGTTCAACATCATAAAATGTGAATCAGACTTTCATTTAACGGCCGAGCAATCGAATCGAAATGACTCTCCTTAATATTTTTATGATGGGTTTGTCAGGATAATCACAGCCCCGAGAGCGTGCTTGTAAATCCTCTCCATTGAAAAACGAGAACAATCCAAGCGTACTGTCTTGGAGTCCGTGAAAAAATATAGGGTGCCTCCGAAAATAGAATGCCTAAGTTAAAGAAAATACTTGTTTACTTAAGTGTTGGGAATATTCACCTCGTCATTGCAGGGGGTTAGGATCGGGTAAATCAACAAATATAGATTATAATCATCTAAGTCTTTATGATTTCACCTTAATTGAATTGAGAAGCGAAGAGATTTCCTCAGTATTTAGTCCCCAAAATTCCTCGATGTATATTTCACTAAATAGAAAACGAAGAGTAAATATTTAGTCAATAAAAATGTAGTGATCACAAAGGTTTATGAAACTAAAATTAGATATTTTTAAATACGCGTTTTGAGTGTTGGAGTATTGAGCGAACTAGCATATTCTTGAAACACTATCAAACGAACTAGTTATGATTCTTGGAATACACACATCGTTCTCCTGTTCATAGAGAAGGTCTTGAATTGTTTAATACCTCATCTTTAATTCTAATTTGTGTTATTTACCCTCCTTGTGCAATCTCCAATTCAGATCTAACCCACTCTCAGCCACTCGCCCAGAGCATTTTTGCAAGAATTCTTTGCCTTTATTTCCACGGACCCCTGCAAGGCACGCGCGTTGCTACAAGCTTGTTGTCGTACTACTACGCCACTTCCAAAAGCACGCTGATTCGAGTAATCAACACTTCGATTCCCGTTATTTCGACCAAATCTACGTGTGCATTCTAAATTCTCTCAAACGAACTGTGAAAATCCACACAGTACTTTCTACGTTTTTCTGCATTCAGCTGACTTCCACTCTCATTTAACTGAAACGTAACCGACCACAATGTTGCAATCAAAAATTACATAATGAAAATCGTTCAATTCAGCAAAACAGAATTTCCCAGGTTCCGGGAAATAATAATTAGAGAGCAGTTTATCCCACGCAGTTAACACTCAACATACCTACTCTTTCCAATGGCTAGCGGACCCCACAAATACTATTACCGACTCCTCAATTTACTCAAATTTTGGAACCTCTCATTGAACCACCGAGCACATTGCAGTGTGCGGTTTTACGCACAAGATCACTAGAGTCCGCGCACCCTGAGTAAACGAACAAACCTCTCGATGAAACCTCTCAAGACACAACTAGCACGAACAATGCTGCGCAACAAACGGATTAAAGACATTAAAAAAGATGTTCTTGCTGCCCACCTAAATGTCTTCTTATAAAAACAAATAAATCTCAGAAAAGTAACCGATAGAGAGCAACTTACATCAACAGAAGTACACTAGTTTTCGCAGAAAGCAGACGTTATGCAGAACGTCTGTAAATACTGGTCATCCAGAGGCCACTCGAACCAACATACGTCCGCAACTGTGATCAAATATGCAACAGCTCGGACTAGCCACGTTCCACGGTTTTTACGCACATAGTTCGCTTTTATGTATACGTACTTTAAAAAACTATCCATTGTCACTCTGCATTGGCTCTTACCGGGACGTTTTAGGTTTCAAGTGTCGATGATCGAGGATTTTAGATAGGTAGCTCCGTCGAATTCAGCCGCTGTCTGGATTGATTTTTTCGTCTTTCCGGGCGTGTCAACTGCTTCGGTCATTAGTCCCGTGAGTGTAGTGCATGTTTTTTCTCTCGGGAGATGGCGGTATTCTTCCCCCGCTGGATGGCGAGATCGGGCACCGAATGGGGTTTCCCCCTAATCAGGAGTCTGCCACCAGTGGGGCACCGTCCCAGCCGGGACAACCTCTAAGCCCCCGAACGATCTCCCGGAATATGTGGTAGTGTAGTGCATGTTAGTGTAAGTGTGTGTGTAAGGGGAGAGGATAGGACAAGAAAGTGGAAGGACAGATCGCGCGCGATCCCCGGCCCGTTTGGTAGGGTACTGCTCTGGCATTCGCCTGGTGTTGATTGGAGAAACCACGGAAAACTACCGATCAGAGCAGCCGGCCGCTAGAATTCTCCTCCAGACAGCGACTGATTTCGCCCTAGCTGAAAAGGTAGTGTTGAAAATTCTGTCGCCGTCAGGACTCGAACCTAGGACCTCCCGGTCAGAGGCGCTGCAGTGACCAGTTGATGCACTGAGCTACCGCTCCCGATGGGACTGTCATAAACGAGACTTTAGCTCCAAAAAGTCTCGCTTTAACTCTAGTTTTTAGCATGGTTTCTTCCTACCAGACGAATGCGGAAACGGCGCAATCGCTTTTTCGCTTCTCTCCCCTTTCACACATACTTACTCTCACCCATAAATGCACTACTACATACGCTAGGAGACCAGTTGGAAGCTGAAAGCTAGTCCAGGCTGTGGAGGTGCTCCGCAGTGCAAGCATATCTGGATGGAGAAATTCCCGGATAGCCGACGTGATACTCGGTAGCACCGGATATCACCATTCAATGATGTAAGAACATCGCTACACAGGATAAACATTCTCAACACTAAGAGGACTAATGATCACAACAGTGGACGAACAGTGTCCGAAATTATTTCATTACGTACGAGTTAGCCTAACTGAACTAGTGGTGCTAAAACAGCACGTAATTTCTCGCCCGTATTTTCACTCGATATTACGCGAGAAGTGCTAAAATTTTCGAAAAATTGTAGGGTTATACTTTATATTCTGACGTCATGTGAATACACAGTAATCATAGACACGAGCTTCAATGATAAATATGTACATGTTTATTCACAATATGTACAGTAAATGTTTAAGTTACTCTTAGCTCTTGGTAGACGTTTACTCCCCTGATCGCAGGAGTGATCCTTAAAAATGTAATCTGACTCGTGGCCCGCGCCACTCCTCAGCGAGCCTTATGCACACAGCATACAGCTCTGGCGACCTAGGTCACCCGTGGAAATAGTGTCCACAACGGCGTCCCAACACATGGGTTGCCGTACGAGCCTAGCCCGGCTCCGCACCGCCCTGGGCGCATGTTTTGTGCGTTCGCACGAGGGTTCCACTCAGCCCCCGCGCTCTGCGTTCGCTCTTATATAGCTCCCACCCACGTGACCTGAAACGTCACTGGTTTTTCACACGGCCCGCGCTAGTCGCGTTGCCAGGCATTTTGGACATCCATTTCCCTGGATTCTAAGAATTTTGCACGCGGCAAAAATGCGCTGTCCCGCATTTTGGGCATCCCTTTCCCTAGCTCTTAGAATTCTCCAAATACCTCATTGTTCACACATCCTGCCTGGCCCCTGGCGTCTAATCCTTTGACGCAGCGACCTTGTGACGCCCCGCCGGTCGCTCTGTGTAGCCCTACAATACGTTACAATATCAAAACCTACCTATAAGAAACATATTTCTTTAAGAAAAAATGTATACCTTCATAATTGTAGTTGTAGAAAAACGCCTAAAGAATTTGGAACTTTTGCAATTTTCGAAAAATCAGGGGTTTCAACGAACATGAGACCCGCACCATTCATTAGACGTCCTTCACATCAACAACAAAATTTAACAAAAAATGATGGAGACATTTTTTGAAAATGTCCCAGGGTCTTCATGTAAAGTACCCCTCCTCCAAATTTCAATATGGGTTTCTAATTCAAAGGGCCGCGACATCAGTCAGATCGATTAAGGAATATCAATTTTGTAGAAAATCAGCTGAATGGTTTAGCCGCTAGCGTTTTTTATTTACGGACGGATGGACAGACGTTTTGCCGTCGATCGATTTTTTGCTATCGAGGACCCACGGATTCTGGATACCATGGATTCTGGGTACACTACGTGTTAGAGATTTTTTGCTACATTTAACAACTCCAACAATTTAGCAACTTTTTCGTTACCAGGGCCCGTCAATAAGGCTTTTTCTGCCGAAAATTCGCCGTTTTTCGGGCACCATTACGTCACATTCTCTCTACTCCGTAGTGAGAAAATAGAAACGAATGTAGGAGTTCTGTTGAGATGAAACATGAATCGCCAGCACCTCATCTCGCTCTAAGGAGGTGACTCTTTCAAATGCCGCTCTAGTGAGACATTATTTTTTCCGGGTTCGTGAACTACTGAGGTCGTTATTTTCGTAACTGTATTCCATGGTATGTCCAGGGAAGTAACGTTTTCCTACCCCATTTTACCGTAAGATCCAGCGCCGACTCACACTTGGCCTTACCTGATTTCCCTCCACACGTATATTCCCCATCGCCCTTGCCGGGACAACCTCTAAGTTCCCGACTGGAAGTATTGTTGTGTAGAGTATGTAAATGAACAGTGTATGTGTGTAAGGCAAAAGGAGGGGACAATGATGAGGGAGAAAAGATCGCACATGGACAGTTTGTTAGGGTGCTGCCCCGGCATTCGCTAGTTATTGATAGGAGGAGCCTCGGAAAGCTATCTATTACTGCGGTCGGCGGGTGCAACTCTCCTCCTTATAGTGGCTGAATCCGATCCAGCGTAATAGCTAGTGTCAAAGAAAAAAGTGGAAAATCGCCACCATATGGACTCAAAGCATCCTGTCAACAATGCTGCTAATGCAGGTGTTTCCACTGAGCTGCCACAGCCATTGCTGCCGCAAATGCGGAAGCTACTCTGCTGGTAGAAGCCCAATGTTGTGATGTAATTAGAGAAGGCTTGAGTTTTCGCTGCTGGTTTAAATATCCTCGCTTTTAACAACCCTGACGCAAATCTAAGTATGAAGACCGCAGCTCCAGCAACCCTCGCGGCGTATCCCATATAGCCCATACAGCCAAATCCTCAAATTTCCTCAAATCCTTCAACGTGTATCATGTTTCGTAGACGCCATGTACTTCCACGGGACCCTGCTCCGAGAACGGCGGACCGCCCAAAATCTCCCCTCAGCCCCCGCGAATGCTTGCGAGCTATCGCAGCTTTATGGACTTTGGCTCCGGTCCGCGCCGTGCCCTTCCCTCTAGCCCGGGCTAGCTCCGGACCCCCTCGCAACGCCCGCCACCCGCCGACTGCCCCCATAACTCTCCCGCGACGGAGCGTCTGTCGGCGAGGCGCGGCGCGGTTGCCCGTGAAAAACTTCGCGCAAAATCCGTTCTCACGGGCGTCGAATTTGGGCGCGAGCCAATGCACAACGCGTGAATGCTGTGTCGGCGAAGCTTGCGCCGGAGGCGGCGAGTCTGGGCTCGAAGGCAGCGCGCGCGGTGGTTATGACGCGGGGTCGGTGGGAAATGTCCACAGAGGCCCGACAGCTTTATTTCCTTTCATTTTGGTAGCTTATTTCTAGAAGAGACATGGTCTAGAAGGGACAGACGATGGTCTTCGTTTTTTTGTTTGTTTGTTGTATTCATTTTCTTGTTCGTTGTCTTCGTTTTCATCCTGTTTTTCTCCGTGTTCTTTTTTGTCTTCGGCATCTTCATCATCGACTCGACCTTGTCCCTCTTCGTTTTCTGATCTTCCGTCTTTTCCATCTACGTCTTCTCTCTCTGATTTATTATAGCTTTAGTATGCTAACTTTTTATTATGCTTCCCTTTTGCTAGTTTTGGAACGACTAGAACTATGGGATACAATTTTGTTAATAATACTAAAAAATGAAATCTGTAGTTCGTTTACCTATTCAATTTTTTTTCTAGAAAACTACCAATCAGAGCAGCTCGCCGCTAGAATTCTCCTCCAGACAGCGACTGAATTCTACCTAGCTGAAAACTAGTGTTGAAAATCCTGTCGCCGTCAGGACTCGAACCTACGACCTCCCAGTCAGAGGCGCTGCAGTGACATGAGTTGATGCACTGAGCCGCCGCTCCGAGTTTGGAGTGTGACGTGAACAGACGCAGATCTACCGCGTAAGCAGACACCCTAAAAAAATGTGATGGTGACACTTGGCGCCGAAAAAATCAATCAATCAATCAATTAAAATGTAATGCATTAATAGTGCTTCCACCCTCCGCAATTACTCAGTTTCGCTAATAAGTGCTGACTTTTTACGAGCAAACCCGAAATACAGCTTCCGAAAGAGAGCCGTCGCCAAAGTGAATATGCACATCGCTGCCTCTTCTTATCAACTAGGGGGAACTTGCAGGAGAAATCTGCGACGCCCGAAAATCACAAATCATCTTTGCCACCTTTATCGATACCTCACCGGCAAATAATGTACGAATAAATAGACTACTATTAAAATGTAATGCATTAATAGTGCTTCCACCCTCCGTAATTACTCAGTCTTGCTAATAAGTGCTGAACTTTTTACGAGCAATCCCGAAATACAGCTTCCGAAAGAGAGCCGTCGCCAAAGTGAATCTGCACATCGCTGCCTCTTCTTATCAACTAGGGGGAACTTGCAGGAGAAATCTGCGACGCCCGAAAATCACAAATCATCTTTGCCACCTTTATCGATACCACACCGGCAAATAATGTACGAATAAATAGACTACTATTAAAATGTAATGCATTAATAGTGCTTCCACCCTCCGTAATTACTCAGTCTTGCTAATAAGTGCTGAACTTTTTACGAGCAATCCCGAAATACAGCTTCCGAAAGAGAGCCGTCGGCAAAGTGAATCTGCACATCGCTGCCTCTTCTTATCAACTAGGGGGAACTTGCAGGAGAAATCTGCGAAGCCCGAAAATCACAAATCATCTTTACGATCTTTATCGATACCTCGCCCGCAAATAATGTACGAATAAATAGACTACTCTTGAAATGTAATGCATTAATAGTGCTTCCACCCTCCGTAATTACTCAGTCTTGCTAATAAGTGCTGACCTTTTTACGAGCAATCCCGAAATAGCTTACGAAAGAGAGCCGTCGCCCAAGTGAATCTACACATCGCTGCCTCTTCTTATCAAGTAGGGGAACTTGCAGGAGAAATCTGCGACGCCTAAAAATCACAAATCATCTTTGCGACCTTTATCGATACCTTACCCGCAAATAATGTACGAATAGACTACTCTTAAAATGTAATGCATTAATAGTGCTTCCACCCTCCGTAATTACTCAGTCTTGCTAATATGTGCTGAACTTTTTACGAGCAATCCCAAAATAGCTTCCGAAAGAGAGCCGTCGCCAAAGTGAATCTGCACATCGCTGCCTTTTCTTATCAACTAGGGGGAACTTGCAGGAGAAATCTGCGACGCCCGAAAATCACAAATCATCCGCGCGGGCGGCGCCGGCGTCGGCGTCGGCGTCGGCGTCGGCGCGCGCGCCACCCGCCACAGCACCTCGCGCGACGCGCATTTACATGGAGAATAAAAATTTTTCATTTATATGCAAATTAGCACCGTGTACCGCCCTTCTCAAACATGATATTTCGGATCTAATCTTCAGGATGCCAATTTCCAAGACCCTACGTTTCGCTTATTTCTTTAGCGACTTGTTTGCTCTTTGCGTCAGCTCGCAGCGTCTGTTACTCGCCTAGCCCAAAGGGCAGGGGCGGGGATGCTGCGTCTTGATAAAAACAAAATGAACAGAAGGTCGAGCGTTCTCGAAGCGTCACTTGTATCAGGGGTTTTGAATGGAAAAAAATGCATGAAATCTTAAAAAAGGGATGGGTTGCGGAAAAGGTGTTATTGTAGGCTCTGATACGCACAAGCCCTATTTGCATTTAATTGTTTGGTTCCTTTCTCATTACTGTGTTTATTGTATTATTTATATTTTTTTGTGAAAATGCCGTGGCACGCATGCAACCTTGAAAACGGCAATATCGCTTGAACAAAATGTGTTCTTTTTGTATCCGTTGATAAAAACATAATATTTTTGGATAACTTTGAAGCTTCTTTCTCCATACAACATTTATTGTATTTTCTATTTCTTTAAAATGAATATCATCGGACAAGAAATATTTTTCTTTGTGTTAAGAATGTAATGGAAAAATAATTGCATTACTTACAGACTAATACTTATTACGTTGTAATAACCAAAAGTTGTTGCATTTAACTGAGATATAATCATAAGCCACACTAATGCTGCTTTGAGACACAGCTCATTTAATAATAGAAATACATGAAAATCAATGGAAGGATGAAAAATCAGCTAGCTGTTATCCAGCGTAATGACAAAGCATTGAAAGCTGTGACAGTGAATGGCAATGGCTCGACAACCATCATGGTCTGCATTACCGGAAAAACTCGAAAAGTTGTGGCTAATAACAGCCTTTCAACGCTGAATTGAATTGAATTGGCCTTATTTTACGTGGCGAGACTCAGGCCATGAGGCCTGCTCTTCCGTCTGACTACGCAAATTTCGTTACACTCCTTTCACCAATCATGGGAGAAAGAAGGCATTACTTGGGCGACGAAACAGGCGATTTGAATTTAGCTCAGAGGCTTCTTTTAGGCTTGATCTTTTACATGCAGTAAATGTACTAACATGGGACAGCCGGCTTTACTTCCCCTCCGAAGGAAGGCGCACGAAGGATTTTTTCGCCCTTAAAAATCCAGGGCTTCGATCGGGTTTGAACCCGCAAACTTGGGTATAGCAGTTCGATACGCTAACCGCTACACCATCGCCGCCGCCTTCATATCGTAAAATTAATAACGAAACACAATCATCTCGCAGTGACGTCTCTAAAATTCTTAAAAAAGGTAACAGAATAATGAAACGAAATGCAAATTAATCTTGTTGGTGCAAATTGTGGAATCACAGTATCAATCTGATAATTTCATCAGAGATAAAGATAAAAGGAGTCTAGCGGTTCGGGCGAAGTCCAGGCGGTATTAAATTTTCATTTTTCTGCTGGGACCAGAAGAATTTGTCAAACCCTAATGATACAAG
Organism: Teleogryllus oceanicus; assembly: GCA_964035755.1. Lineage (NCBI taxonomy): Eukaryota > Metazoa > Arthropoda > Insecta > Orthoptera > Gryllidae > Teleogryllus > Teleogryllus oceanicus. The sequence continues at coordinate 15,927,551 of CAXIVR010000001.1, read as the reverse complement.
CATTTGGATTATTAGATTAGGTGTTGGATTCATTTCATTATCTATCTCGAATTTCAAAATCGTCAGCAAATCTACCTGAGCCAGTCGCCGTGATTCTCCCTTTGTATTTAATATAAAATTACTAATTTTACTTCCACTAAAAATAAGGCAAATGATTTAACGGCATATAGAGTAGTCATTTTAATGAAAATATTTTTAAAGTATTCTTCTAGAATCTGAATTCGGTGTTGATTTCTAAAATATTCAGTTGTTGGACCGTTTTCTTTCAGTGTCTGGGTGACTGGAACGTCCGAGTTTGCAATGTTTTCGTAATCGTAATTGTTTCCACAGTCGCCCTGATTCTGTACTTTTTGTGAGCCTATACTTTATTTACGTTAAGTAAAAACTTGTATATGTGATTCTCACACATGTCTACACAGCCTTGAGAGTGTTTGCGCTGAGAGAAATCTCGTAGGCCACCCACGCAGCCTGTCTCAGTATACTCAAGCGAGTGCAGGCTCCCACCGCTTTGTCGGTTGGAACTGCTTTCAAGTTCCGGGTTCGAGTCCAATGGATTTTTCCCCAAGTGGATGTTGTGCCGTTGGTTTTTGTACCATACACGTATTCTATCGGAACCCCATCCCATTCATAATTATAAATCTTCATTATTATTCATTCCACAAAATCACTCTACCACCTTGCGCTCAGTGGAAGAGAAAGGTAAACCACCTCTGCAATTACAATCTTTGCCGAAGATATTCTAAGACTAAATATGTTTGTACCAAGTGGTGTACCTCCTGAAGATCGAAGACTCTTCGATAAGTTTTTGGCTAGTTTTCCTGATCCCTTGAGCAAATGCTGAGATGAACCCTTGTTTTGTATCTGGACATGAATTTCAGTTCCGTCACGAAGGGCATAAGAGATAATAGGCAACATATGCATATGATTTGCATTTGCATTTTTTATTATTTACACACACATTTTTTAAGTTAAATGAATTGAGGAAATTACTTTTTTCTTAGAAACAGAAGGGGAATGTGACGTATGATATGTAGAATCAATCACACCGATATAGCTAATGAACAAATATCGACAGTGTACATTTTGAATAAATGAATGCCTTATTTTTACGTGGCGAGACTCAGGCCATGAAGCCTGCTCTTCTGTCTGACCACGCAAATTTCGTTACGCTCCTTGCACCTACTAGAGGAGAAAGAAGGTATTACTTGGGCGACGAAACAGGCAATTTGAATTTAGCTGAGAGGCTTCATTTAGGCTTGAGGACCTTTTACATGCAGTAAATCCACTAACATGGGTCAGCCGGCTTTACTTCCCCTCCGAAGGAAGGCGTACGAAGGATTTTTTTGCCCTTGAAAATTCACGGCCGGGTTTGAACCCGCGAACTTTGGTATAACAGCCTGATATGCTAACCGTTACACCATCGCCGCCGCAAACACCATCACTGTCGCGAGAGAATGGAGAATCGTACCTCGTGATGGAATCGCTCTTAGTCCTTTACGGAAGGGAGTCGGGCTACACCTAAATGAAGCTAACGCTACGGTCCGTAGTAGGTTTAGTGTTATTCCTTGCCCACGTAACTTTAATTAAATCTAGGATTTTAGGTTGAAGTGTTATATGTGGTAAGAGAGATATGCACACCACGCCACAACACAATCTCCATGCCTTTCTCGGGGTTAGAACCCACGGGCTATGTGAGACGGGACACATTTACCGTAAACTTTATTACCTTCGACTTCACGTCTCTCCGCCCGCTCACATACACTCGTCCGGGGAGAAAACGTTGAAATTGGTTGGGCCGCAATAAGCACTCAAAATTTGGTTTGAAAAATGCTTTCTGAAGAAAAAATTGCATTTTAGAACCATATATAAACACTTTACAAATATGTAAGTTGTTGATTATTTACGGAGGAAATAAATATATTTGTTCAGAAAGAAAAATTAACCCAGAAATAAAAAAGTAGTCGAATTGTGTAAATTAGATGCGTTTCTATTTATGTGTTAATTTTCTCTCTTTGAAAATTGTCTTCAACGCTTATTCTCGAAGTTTCGACGTTTCCTCCTCGGACAGCCTGTATTTCTTATTCCCTTTCATACTCATATACATCTGTACTCATATCTATACTATACTATATCATATTATATATACTCATATCTATACTGTATATATTTCCGTACTCATATCCTGCGCTGTTGTCACCTTCACGTTAAACTCCGGCACAACCCCGTCTCTGAGAAACGATTCTTAGATGTTCATGCCAGCCTAACCCTCACCCCTCCCTCCACACCCATTGGTGACCGCGATCCGGGACTCCGTCCCCACTTATTCTCAGTCCTTAATAAACTGTATCTCCCGACTTCTGCCTCGCCTTCGCGATATTCTCTGCTCCTTTGTTCGCCACCACGAGACTCGAACCTACCAGTAAACAGACATTTTATGCTCGGTCCATGTACCGAACTCTGTGCTTGCTATTTTACCGCACAGCTTCTGCATATCATTTTTTTCGTCTTCACCCACATCTGCATTCTTTCTCTTTTGCCCGGCAGAGTCATTGCCTCCCTTCCGGTTTCAACCTCGTCCATAAAAAAGTCTGTTCGTCTCCCCATGCTCGTCCCTGTCTCGGTCGAAAACGTAGTACTTCAATACACACAGACCTGTTCAGCCGCGGTTCATGCCTTGACCCACGTGATCCTTTCAGACTAGCTCTTGGTCACACAGCAATCATCTTCTCTGTCCCATTCCCACATAGCTCTTTTGCCGTCACCCTCGCCAATAGCCACGTCGCCACGTCGATCCTACTCCTGGCCTCAAACTCTCCTTCCTCAGTGTGAGTCCTTAACGAACGATGCTATTCAAGGTAACTGCACCTCTCCCCTTCAGCGTCCCCGTCGGTGCCTAATCCCTGCTTCTACCGCTGTTCCTCCGTGCTACACGATCACCCTTTCCGCCTTCGTCAGTGCCACTGTCCCAGGCAACTTCTTCGTCCTGGCCCCGGCCGCCAATTCGCCTCCCCCACCCCTCCGCCTCCGTCGGCGTCTCAGTTCTTAACCCACGACCCCATCCAAGGCAAACCCTCCTGCCCCGACTTCGCTGGCGCCCGTCTTGGCCGCATTCGCAAGCGCCTCGCCCCCGCATCCGCCCTCGCCCTTGCCCCGCTCCGCTCCGCCCCGCCCCCGGCCGCGCGAAGTTTCCTCCTCCGCCAACGGCGCGGTATGGCGGCTGCCTCGCGACAGCTGTTTAGCATCTCTTTATGGAAATTTGTACACAAACAAAAGCCGCGAGCACAAGCCCGGTCTTGTGTACTAATAAGGTTCCCGTTGTGAGATTGTAATATTGTTTGAAGCCGAGAGCGCAGGGGGCACAGCGGGGGCGGGAGGGGCAGAGGCGCGCGCGACGGAAGCCCTGCCCGGGCGGCGGCTGCAGCCGGGAGCGGAGATCAAAGCGGCGTCTTGCGCGACCCCGTCCGGCTCCGCGCTCTGTCGCGATCCGCTGCGGCGCCGCCCCCGCCCCCCGCCCCCCGCTTCCCCGCGCCACCCCGGCATCTCCTCGCGCCGCTCCCGCGCCGCCCCGCGCCGTCCCCGCGCAGACCCCGCGCAGACCCCGCAGACCCGCGCAGACCCCGCGCAGACCCCGCGCAGACCACCCGCAGAACACCCGCAGACCACCCGCAGACCCCGCGCAGACCCCGCGCAGTCCCTCGCACCGCCCCGCGAATGTGTCCCGAAGGGACGCAAATGAGGACAAACAACCATGCCCAACGGAGGACTCGAACCCGCCACCTCGGCCATCTAGGTCAGCCACCTCCGTCGTTTCTACGGGTAAATACCCAGGAAAATGCCAAAACAAAGCCGCCACAGCGCCGTCCGCGCCGCTCCACGCCGCCACCCGCGCCGCCCTCCCGCGCCGCCCTCCCGCGTCGCCACCCGCGCCGCCCTCGCGCGCCGCCCTCGCGCGCCGCCCTCGCGCGCCGCCCTCCCGCGCCGCCCTCCCGCGCCGCCTCCGCGTCGCCACCCGCGCTGCCCTTCCGCGCCGCCCTCCGCGCCGCCCTCCCGCGCCGCCCTCCCGCGCCGCCCTCCCGTGCCGCCCTCCGCGCCGCCCTCCCGCGCCGCCACCCGCGCCGCCACCGCGCCGCCACCCGCGCCGCCACCCGCGCTGCCCTCCCGCCGCCCTGCCGCGCCGCCCTGCCGCGCCGCCCTCCGCGCCGCCCTCCCGCGCCGCCCTCCAGCGCCGCCCTCCCGCGCCGCCCTTCCGCGTCGCCACCCGCGCCGCCCTCCGCGCCGCCCTCCGCGTCGCCACCGCGCCGCCCTCCCGCGCCGCCCTCCGCGCCGCCCTCCAGCGCCGCCCTCCCGCGCCGCCCCCACGCCGCCCCGCGCCGCCCCGCGCCGCCCCCGCGCCGCCCCGCGCCGCCCCGCGCCGCCCCGCGCCGCCCGCGCCGCCCCGCGCCGCCCCCGCGCCGCCCCCGCGCCGCCCCGCGCCGCCCCGCGCCGCCCCCGCGCTGCCACCTGCGCCGCCACCTGCGCCGCCCTCGCGCCGCTGCCGCGCAGACCCAGCGCACACCCCGCGACAAATACCCGGGTTGAGTTCACAAATGAGCTCAATGCACTTGTGCACCTGGCTGGAATCTCTGTCCTTTGGCTCATACTTACGTTGCAAGTGGAGAGTGCACACCGTAACGTTCAAAACCAACAACAGGAACACAGATTTTGAAGGAGGTTCCATTCAAGGTTTATAACAGTAGACTAGTGCTCGTGTAAAGAATATCCTCGCGCCCCACCCGCTACTGACGGTGAGCAAGAATTGAGCCGCTTACGTTATCTGAGTTCCATCAAGTTCTAACCCTTGTGCGCGTGTTCTGTTAAGCGTGTTCTGTTGGGCGTGTTCTTTTTCGTATTCGTCAAAGAGATTTTCCAGGTGCAAAGTGCGCTGTGTCACGATCATTACAAAGGGGTGCCGACGCGGCTGTCATGTATTCAAATAATTGCAGAGTACGCGAGTATATTTTGTATAACTTTTTTTATATTTGAAAAGAAGACAAAGCGACTTCAGTGTTTGAGGGGTTTAGACACCGTCTGGGTCCGCGGGGACCCGCGTAGACTGCAATGATTTCACCATGTGAGTTTTTCAATGGTGTTTATTATTCTTGTTCGACTATATTATGTCTATCAATATTAGGTCTTCTCTTACATACTATACATAATCGGTTTTTCAACTACATTTCATTATAACCATGTGGGTTGTCTTACGAACGCAATCTGATTTGTAGTTTGTTTACAGATGCAAGTACGTTTTCTATTACTGAATAGAGAAAATTGATTTAAATGTTGCCAACCACGCGTTGTGCACAGTATTTATTGTTTTTTGACAATATGTAAAAGACAATAAACACATATGAACCATAATCTCATTCATAATATTTTATCCCCATCATCACCTTTCATACTAGCCCTCACCTTTCATGATCCTCACTGTGGAAGACAACGACCTATAATTGCCTTAAAAAAAGTTTGTAGAGGTGTATGACTCTTTTTTTCATTTCTCTCTTAATTTTTTATCCGTTGTATATATTGTATTGATTTAAATTCATTGGAAAAGTGAAGGATTTTGCATTGCATCTGTCTCTCTCTCTCTCTCTCTCTTTGTCTTTCTCTCTCTCAATCTCTTCATCTCTCTCTCTCTCTCTCTCTCTCTCTCTCTCTCTCTCTCTCTCTCTCTCTCTCTCTCTCTTCCTTTAGTTACTATGAACAGAGCGCTCTGCAAGTGTGTGTCTAGAAATGAGTACCGAGATTGTCTGGTGTGTGTGTGTAGTGGTCAATTTCATGCGGTATTTTCTGATTTCAGTTTCACTACTGGTATTTTTTTAAAATTTACTAACATGATTGAAAATACATAAAGTATTTTGTATTTTGCAATTGCAATATTGCAATTTTGAATGGATAGCTTATATTTGAGAGAGAGAGAGAGAGAGAGAGAGAGAGAGAGAGAGAGAGAGAGAGAGAGAGAGAGAGATGCAATGCAAAATATTCCTCCACTTTTCCAATGAATTTCAATCATCACAATGTATACAATGGAGAAAACTAACGCATACAACTTAACTTAGGACTAAATACAATCATTGATTAGGCACCCTCTTAATTAAAATTAAGATCTGATTAATTGTTTAAAATTGTTTACAATGGATATTTGTGATTTTTTCTTGTTGGGTGAAAGGAGTCCTTTCCTAGGTTGAAAACTGATAGGTTTGGCATATTAACAGATTTGTGAAAATAATACTGGTCACAAAAGCTATTGTATTAAAAGCATTAGTTATTTTTCTCGGGTAATTATTTTCAATATTTTGGATCGTTTCAAGATGTCTTGAAATGTATGTCTTGGCAACACACGGGACACGTACAGGAGAAAGTATGTGAGTACGTCTTAGTGTTAGCGCGTACGTATCGGTACTTGCCTGTCGAACCCCCTTTGACACGCGATGACATGAAACCACCCAGCGTGGACATACTGCTGGCCATACACGAACACAGCACGCATACACATTGGCCTCTGGTAGCTCCGCGATGCAGTCTAGAGGGTCTACTAAAATGCATGGCCACCTTATATGAAGAAAGGATGGGGAGTGGATCGACCGGGAGATACGGCTCCAAGCGGATTATACAATATAGCCGGAAGAAAAATGAGAAGATGGGAGGGCTGATTAATTGTTTGTATTAATTGTTTAAATAAAAGACGTAGGGGGTAATATCTCTTGGGTCACGAATAAATGATAATATACCATACACAGCGTCTTATAATCTAAATAAAAAATCGGACAAACAATTAAAATCCTATTATCTACTATTTACAGTTTCTACCATGGTTCGGAGCTGTGTATGATTGATGAAATTATCCTAGTACTATTTCTTAAAATAATAGGAACAGAAATCAAAACAAATAAACAGGTTGTGCAGGTAAAATCAATTAGATGAATCAGAATTTTCTCTCATTAAATGTTCTTGCAGCCCGGTACTCTTGAAGACCACAAGAGGTTCCTGACACATGGAGCTGAAATGCGTATCTGCATCGCCGACAAAGAGAACACTGATGACTGAGTGCCTGAACACATAACCTCTATGATGCACTACTGAGTTCGGGATCGCGATCAGCACTGTGCTAGGAGCTGGTCAGAAATGATCAGCACTGATCCACGATTTCCCGCAGGGGGCAATCATGGTGGCGTAGGTTGCTGAGATTTCTTGTGGACCAGCCGGACCCAAAGTTTCGCGGCGGCACTCACGTTGTTAGCTCAAGGTGGAGGCAGTGAGTAGGCAGTGGTATGTGCCGCATTGCTGGGCTTACCCGATAACCCACGAGTTGAAGCCGACCTTTTGGCAGGATTGGGTGAAGGAGATTCTTCGGAATGCTCTGGAATCCACAGAGGAAAGCCTGGCGGAAACTTGATACCACCCGTCAGGTTGCTCAGGTTCTGATGGTACTAACGACAATAGCCCAAAGTTGTTGTCAGCTGCTCGGATCTTAGTTCTGGTGGCCCCCAGATGGGCTCTCAGCTTCGACGTGTCAGTGGCCCGACACTGAGAAAAGAGGACTTGTCCCCTTGTGGATGAGTGGCCCATTGATTTGACTCCGGTACTAACCTGAAAAGCTAGTAGTAGTGAGCTGGTAGGATTTTCCTAACCCAGGGACGTAATTTGCGTCAATAATTCCGAGGTCACCATTTTCGCTTTTTCTCATATTTCTGGAGGTGCCAACTCATCCTATGATTCAGTAGACATTTCAAACTAACGAATTAGTCTGTTTTTAACGATAAACACATGGCAGCAACATATAACACAAAATAACTTGCGATCTGATCTTAACGTCAGTCAAATGTTCCCTCTACCACTGCCACTGCAATAGTCAAATAGGATCAAAGTGAAATTACGATCTAATCTATTTTAAATAAGGTTGCTCATAAAAATTACTGGTAATAAAAGAAATTAAAACTGACAATCATAACATAATATTAAACGCAATTTCAATGTACACAATCGAATAACACATTTATTTTAAGGATTCTCAATGATTAACGAAGTGTCAAAACTTGGTTCGTAAACTTCTCTGTAATTGGCCAAGAACCTGTGTCGTAATGAAATCTGTATCATAATGAGCATCATTATGCAACGGGTTGCAGCCATCAAACGACAGTATTATACAATGGGAGTAGAAAAAAGAGAGTTACCATGCTAACGGGACTGGAGCAGACGTGACGTGTCCGGAAACCTCAATCAATTATTGAATTAATCACCTCACCACCGAAACATTCACAGACCGAATGAACACTCAACTTGGAAGACCGGGGTAGCATGTTCCGACGCGGTGCGATAACTGCTGATAACAAAGCGAAGTAATCTTTACGACGATTAAGGTAACAATGTAACTACTACATAGAATGTAACTACTACATTGAATGTAACGTTTTCATGTATTAATTGCAAATGTGTTTGAATATATATTCGTATATAATTCACCTGCAATCAACATTTTAAGTTACAACAACACTTAGTTGTTGAAAATTCTTGAACTTATTGCGCATACAAATATTTGAACTGTTCTCCTTTACTAACCTTTTTGCATCTATGACCATCCACTCCGATGCGATTACCGTATTCTCCACACCGACTTTTCAATGAAATAAATACTGTGCAATTATCAGTGTTCTCTGGGGATTGATGGTAATTTTTTCTCATTTCATCCAGTAGTGTGAGATGTGAAGGGAAGAGAGGAGTATGTCGCTATATATCTTTGAAAACTTGATGTTGAGGAAGTGTAGAAAGATAGACTGATGAGAAGCGACAAGTTAATAAATATTTTGCTATTGAATGCAAGAATAAGAATAGTGCGTGAAAATAGAAATAAACTTGAATTCATATATTTCTTGTAATGGAAATCAAAATATCTTCAATATAATAATTTCAAAATATCAATACCCGTGCGTTTCTGTTAATAAAAAAGGAATCCATCTAGCAAAAAAAGGATTTTTTCTTCTCTGTCAATTGAAGTGAGCTCAGAGCACATTCACTCAATTGGTTAATGCTCGTTTTCCACCCGTTCTAATAATAGAGCAAGAAGTGGAGTTCTTTCAAATTGCAGTTTTACTCTCTTCTATTGCACCGAACTGCTCCGCTCGTGTGTGTTCGGCACTGCAACCCTCCTGCGTCATCTCCCTCCGTCCTCGATCCGCTCTTGCTTCTCCGCCCACTCCCGCTACGCCACATCCTCCCCAATCTACTCACAATAGGTATGGACTTCACACAAGCGCAACCCATAATATTCCACATACGTGCCTAAAAATCAAGTTCCTTAAAAACGCCCTCAACTGCCCCCCAACCGCTATAAACTGGTAGTATCCACTATAAGCCAGATAAACTCCCTCAATCAAAACCAACCATCCCCATGCACCGCAACCGCCAACCAAGGCGACTCCCCCTGATCACCATAGCTGCCTCCAACCACACTAACCGGCGCCATACGCCCCCAATCTCCACTCCCAGCACCAAACGTAAACTACAGCTATCGACACTAATCGACAGCATCCGCTCCCGACTAAATTTCCTCTCCCGTACACCTCTAAAATTCCTCCTCTCCGCCTCCGACCGCCGTCTCACTCTAAATGTTGGCTCCTCCCCCATTTCCCTTCAACTTCGTTCTTTATCCCCACCCTTTCTTACTGCCTCTTGCACGTCTATTTCCTGGATCACTGTAGCCTCCTCTTCGCCACCTCCTTCCTCCACGCCCCCACCCCTACCGTCGATAGCGTCGCTCGCCTCGCCACCGGGAGCCGCGCCTCGCCCCGTTCGAGCGGCGCGAAGCCAGCTCCATTCTTCGGGGGTAAAAAATTCGCAGGGCTTTCTCGTCTCACCCTTCCCACCCCGCTTCGCCACACTTCACCCCGCTCGGCCCCGCTCGGCCCCGCTCGCGCCCGCTCGTGCCCGCTCGCCTCGCCACCGGGAGCCGCGCCTCGCCCCGTTCGAGCGGCGCGAAGCCAGCTCCATTCTTCGGGGGTAAAAAATTCGCGGGGCTTTCTCGTCTCACCCTTCCCACCCCGCTTCGCCACACTTCACCCCGCTCGGCCCGCTCGGCCCGCTCGCGCCGCTCGTGCCCGCTCGCCTCGCCACCGGGAGCCGCGCCTCGCCCCGTTCGAGCGGCGCGAAGCCAGCTCCATTCTTCGGGGGTAAAAAATTCGCAGGGCTTTCTCGTCTCACCCTTCCCACCCCGCTTCGCCACACTTCACCCCGCTCGGCCCCGCTCGGCCCCGCTCGCGCCCGCTCGCGCCCGCTCGCCTCGCCACCGGGAGCCGCGCCTCGCCCCGTTCGAGCGGCGCGAAGCCAGCTCCATTCTTCGGGGGTAAAAAATTCGCGGGGCTTTCTCGTCTCACCCTTCCCACCCCGCTTCGCCACACTTCACCCCGCTCGGCCCCGCTCGGCCCCACGCTTTGCCCCTCTGCGCCACGCTTTGCCCCTCTGCGCCACGCTTTGCCCCTCTGCGCCACGCTTTGCCCCTCTGCGCCACGCTTTGCCCCTCTGCGCCACGCTTTGCCCCTCTGCGCCACGCTTTGCCCCTCTGCGCCACGCTTTGCCCCCCGCGCCACGCTTTGCCCCTCTGCACCACGCTTTGCCCCTCTACGCCACGCTTTGCCCCTCTGCGCACGCTTTGCCCCTCTGCGTCACGCTTTGCCCCTCTGCGCCACGCTTTGCCCCTCTGCGCCACGCTTTGCCCCCTGCGTCACGCTTTGCCCCTCGCCGCTTCCCTCCCCCGCTTTGCCACTCGCGCCACGCTTGACCCCGCTTCGCCCCGCTCATCCTTCTCCTTTTCCTCTTCGTTCGGATGTGCTGAGCCTTGTCCCGGACCCCCTCGCTGCGTCGCGCCCCACATCACTCCGGCTCTACCACCGCGTCTCCATGCTTCGCCCACTCACACCTCACTTGGCCCCACCCACCTACCCTCGCCTCGTCTCGACTCACCACGCGCCACCTCACCCCGTGCCACGATGCCTCGCCCGCCCCAATTCCTCCCACGCCCCGTCCCACGCGCGTCGGCGGACGCGGAGCCGTGCATGGCCGGTCCATTATTCCGCCAGAACTCGCATATTTCTTCCGATAAACGAGGCGTCTTTCTTTCGTCGCTACCCTTCCTTATTTGCCTTACCTTCCCCGGCCACCGCATCTCTATCGCGTTGCCGCACCTCTCACCTTCCCTCTCCGCGCGCTTTGCCCTCCTTTTGCCGTCGGGGTGGGGGGGGCGGAGGCGGAGGAAGCTGGGGACGGGGCGGAAAGGCGCCCGAGCCTTCTGGCCTCGATCCAAAGCTCCAATTTGGCGTCTATTGAAGGCCCCGCGCGAGGAAGCGAGGAAGGCGCGCCACTTCCTTCGTTTAATGAATAAAAATTCTTAATTGGTGGAGAGAAGTCCCGGCTACTGCAGATGGTATTGCGCGCTCCCCCGCCGTCCTCGGCCGTCCGGACGATCCTTCCCCCGCCCCCCGCCCTCGACCATCTCCTCAGGCGATGGCGGCGGCGGCGGCGGAGGCGTCGTTCTCCTTGCGCTGATTGAATTGCTGGTAATAAGTTAGCGGCGTGGCGTGTGTCCCTGCGACTCGCAGAGACGAAGGTCGCCAGCGGCAGATTCAGTTTATGTTTGCAGCGTTCGGGACGGGGCGGAGAGGCGAAAAGGGGCGTTTCCTCGCTCCCACTTGCCGCTCTCCGCTCTCTCATCGGCACCTGAAGGGGTGGGCCAGAAGTACTCGTTCATAAAACGCTCGCCTTGTAGCCGGCGCGTGAGTTACTGTTATGACTGCGACTTTTATAGCGCCCCTCCTATTTGTCGGGAAGTCGTGGATCGCTGGTGTGGACATTCCGCCAATACGGACCACCCACTCCAACACCGTTCCCACCACGGATGCCAAGCCACGTCTCCGCCTCCCCACCATCACTATCACTATCACCACCATCACAAAATAGTATTACAGCCTCACCAATACGAGTATCTCCACCACCACTACAACCAAATCGCCTCACCTCCATCCCCACCTAATCATGACCAAATTTCCCCAGCAACACAGCTAAACTCCTACCAAATCTATTACTATCACCAACATCATCACTATTAGTCACCAACATTGTTTACCATCATCCCAACACTTGATCTCTACCCCACCAAACACCGACACATGACCACCTATCCACACCGATATCACCATCACCTCACCAGGACCATCACCACCACCATCACCAACGCAACCTTCAACCGCGTCCACGCTACCTTTACAGCCTGTGGCGGCCCCAGCTCTCCCCTAACGATGCAATGCAGCACTCCTCTCAGCGCCCGACCCCACCCTCCACCCGGAACTATTTGCCTCTTTTGTCGCATTCAGGGAGCTAAGCGGTCAGGGGCCTCTCCCCTCCCCTTCCCCCGAGCTCGTCCCGCGCCCCGCCCATTGCTGCCTTTATGAGGGCTTCGAAATTACAAATACACCGGCAAGTGGCCTCCATTAGAATAATTGGTGGCATGAACTATTCTCTCTGCCTCGCGCTTCCAGAAGTAAATATTACTGTTTTAACTGTCCCGTTAAAACACTTGCCTCCTCTGCTTCCACTGCCTTTAGTACTTATACTTCTCCAGAAATACCTCGACTCTTTTTAAACTGTAATTTTTCTAAACACTTCATTGTTTATTAAATTGTATAAAATTTTCACGACATCAATAAAATTCGTCCAGTGCGTTGGGCAAATTTGAAATAATTAGACCCCAAGGCGTGTTGTATTTCTTTCTCTCCCTGTCTTTTCACAGTCAGAGTTTATCGAACGTGGTCCCTTCCTCCATCCCTGACCTGATTTGTATGCACCGGGATTCACTTCGTAAAATGAGAAGAGACCAACCGATGCAAACGCAACACTAGTGTTTGCAGTTACTGATTGTGACGCATGAAACGCTGTTGTGGCCGTTTCAAGTAGGCTTGAGAACGACAATCCTGCCTTCTCGCAACTCAAAAAGAGAACCTGTCTCAAAGGAAAACACTGAACTCGTCTAGAAATTCAAATATGAATAGTTTAATACAAACCTGAGACAAAGTTGATGAGCGTTTAAATTTAAAATAAATTATTAACATTTAACAAGGATGATGATGATGATGATGATGATCATGATAATGATATAATAATAATAATAATAATAATAATAATAATAATAATAATAATAATAATACTGAAATAAATATAATAATTGGCCGAAATACATGTTTGGGATGTCAGTGATATTTTTAAAAAATGTTAAAGCGTATCGTTTGTCAGCTGCAGCGCACAAACCATACACAGGACTATCCTAAAAATGGATACTCTCTAATCGATCTCGCCGAACTCGACGCTTTGCAAATTTGAAACGCACATTTTAACTAGCTACGTAAACGAAGCTTCTAAGACATTTAAAAATTTTCTTAAAAATAACCAAATTTATTCTTTAAAATTTTTCTCCCTTAGAACGAAGAGCATTTATGAATGTGGTGTAGATGCAATATTAAATCCTCTAAAATTTTGAATATTGTAAAAGTTCACATTAGTTTCGACCATCTTCTACACCTATATTATTAGTTTGATTTTTCCTTAACCCTTAAGTAGCGTGGATTACTATTGTAATCCAGTCCTATTCATTCTCTGTTTACAGCGAGAGGTGACAAACATTTCGTACGGACGTTTCAGTATCTTTCGTATAAGGCGTCGGCTATCAAATTATAGCAAAATATGACTGAAATAATAACTACTCCTCTAGTGATAAGCGCCGGAAACAGCCTGGATTACAGTTGTAATCCACGCAACCATTCCATTTCAGTTTCCACCCTAAGCTGACATCATGAATATCGATGCTCTGAATTTTTATGCAAAGTACTACAGTAGAAAATGTTTGACCAGAAGGGGATTTCTAAAGTATCTTACTTTGTCTTTCATGAAACCAGAAATGAAAAAGAAGATCAAGAGAAAATCTGTGTCGACAGCAATAAGAAGACGCGGGAGACTTCTACTGGGAATTCGAAAAGGGACCGAGGGTTCAGCAGAGAGCAAAGGGCAACGAGAGATGTTATCTCTGTGGACGTCAACGAAAGATCACTCGACAGTACTGCGAAAATTGTGTTCAGTGGGTGTGCCACATGCAGAAAATCTGTGAGATATTCCATTGATTTTGACATCGAAATGCATTCAGAATAGAGGCTCCAGATGTTTAAACATTTGTGTCAAACTTCTTTATGTAATAATCGTAAAGCAAACTATAACAAGTGCACAACGCATACCAAGAATGTTGAAAAAAAAAATCTACTCGCATGTATTTCACTATATTTGTTTACAGGCTTATTACGTGTATTTTTATGTAGCATTTCGTAAAATTGGTAATATGTCAACGTTCCAATAAATGATTTAGTAATTTTGTGAATGTTCAGTGTTTTAGATACCGTTACTCGTCCACATTTAAACCCAAAGACGATTTCTTTGTAAAATATTGTTAATACGAATTTTTAAAAAATGAATTACAGGTGTAATTCACGCGACCACTCACGTTTCAATTCCGAGCGCGGTCACTAAAGGGTTAATGAAAATGTTACTTAAAATTAAATATTAACGTGATTTCATGTACAGTTATTTGAGGCTCTCAATAGTTTTCGCGTACTTTTGAACCAAAACAAGCCCCTTCTAAAAGATACTTGACATTCTAGATTCTGGCTACACCACGTGTTAGAGGATTATTTTTTAAATTTAGCAGCTGGATTTATCCACTTTTTCGTTACCAGGTACCTGTAGTAGGTGTTTTTTCTATCGCAAATTCGTCGTTTTCCGGCAGCATGACATAACTTTCTCTCTACTCCGTAGCGAGAAAGTAAAATGATCATGGGTTTGTCCGAGATCCATAAACTCCGACACCGTTTTACCAATCTCTTTGAAACTTATCATATCTTCGTGTTTTTTCATGTTTTTTCACATTGTTATTTTTTCATTGTTACATCACATTGTTATTTCACACGTCTCTTCTAGATGGCGCTGCAGCACAACACGACGCATGTGTTAAATTTTCTTCTTCTTTTACTGCCTTCCACTGATTAGTGCGTAGGCTAGTCTCCAGAAGCTCGGCATGATAACCACTGTACCATCAAAGCCGGTAGATGTGTTAAGTGCAGTTCCAAATCCACCTGGGCTTCATTGTGGCTTGACGTTGCCGTGTGGCGCGGGGCGAGGTGGAGCACTGGACGAGAAGGCGGCGCGGGATGTAGGCGGGACAAAACTGACGCTGAGCTACGAGACAACAGCGAGTAGACCGGGAGCCAGCAAGAAAATCCACGTATTTTCAGCTCAAAGCAAAACGTTTTGAGAAATTAGCCAGTGTGATGAGGAACAGGGAAATGCAAGTATGGCGGCCTGTATTTGTCGGTGTCCTGCCGCATAATTTTTGAATGTGTCAAATAAAGTTATGCGATTGGTGAATGAGTACAGAGCTCATTCTTGTCGTATATTGTTCGTGAGATATCCAAAGTGTGAAGGAGTTTATGCCATACCGATGTGGCGTCTCAAACTCTACGTCAGATTGTATACAAAGTGACATGTTTTAGTGCTCTCTTGTATTACGAGCTCAAAGCTAATGTTTTGCTCTAATGGTTGAAAATTGTTTTTCATTGTCAATTATGAGCACGCCATACAGTTTCGGCGTCTCTATTATTAGAGACGCCGCCATAGAGATTCAAAGATGTCCAATCTTCACTAGGCCACGTAAGTTCGTATCAATGTATTATATATATATATATATATATATATATATATATATATATATATATATATATATGGATTAGGGGTCCAAAATATAATACCTTGATAATAATATATTATTATCAAGGTAGTATATTTTTTGGACCCCCCGTAATCCATTTCTGTAAATATACGCAATGGCATACTGTTGAGACGTCAATACACGGATTTTCTTGCTGGCTTCCGGTCTAGAGGGGGCGATTGCGGCACGAGGGCAACCAGGCTGCGCTCGTAGCCGCGCTGACAGATCTGGAAGACGGTGGCAGGGCGTATTCTGCTGGTATTTTTTAGTATGATCAGTTTTCGAGTAATTATGTGGTAAATTGTAAGAATTTTTAAAAAATAACTAAAGAACATTCACTCAAAAAGCAGTTCCATTTTTATTTTAGCTTTTTTAAACGATGGAGATTACTAACTCACAGAATTTAATTGCACTACATAATTTTTCTGAACATGTAAATATTTACATCAAATCTCTATTTAATATTTACATGCATTTTCGTGCACCCAAATAATTCAAACGATATACCCTGATGATCGTCGAAATTTCAAAAGATTTCATGTAAGTTATTTTCTTTTACTAAGCTGATTATTTCTTGAATTTCCGGAATGATTTCAGAAAGGACATTATCTGCTAATGCTGTGAGGCCGGAATTCGGGTTATAGAACCAGCAAACTTTTTTCTTAATTTTACCCGAATAGAATAACGAGCGCTTACAAACATGGTGTAAATCCGATTTCCTTTGAAACCACTGAAATTTTCAAAATGGCAAATATCAATCTTCTGCGCTTATTTAATTTAGTTTCTACCTTCCCGCCTTACTTCGTCAGAAAAGAAAGTATTATAATTGTACAAAGAAAAAGGTGATTTTTTGACAGAAAAACTTTTATTGTCGTGCCCCGGTAACAAATAAGTAGATAAACTTTGTTCCTACATAATAGTAAATTACTTCCTTCAACAAGTTGTGTAGTCAGATTCCATGTTTTGTGATGCCGAAAAATCGATTGATGGCAGAACTTGTCTATATGTATGTTTGTCCACCTGTCTGTTTGTTTGTGTATCTGTTTGTGGTCAACGCTAGTGTCTAAACCGTTCAGACGACATTCTTCCAAATTCATATTCCCCGATTGATGAAAACGATCTTGAGGTCCTGTGAGATTGAAACGGATATTTTGATTTTTTGAGGATACGTTACATGTAACCTCAAGAATATTATCAAAATGTTCTGAAAAATGCTCCAATTTTTTCATTAAACTTTGTCCTCAAATAGAGTAAAGGACGCTTGAAGGAATGGCGCAAGCCTTATTTTTCTTGAAATCCCTGAGTTTTTGAAAATTCGAAAAAGATTAAACTGTTTTCGGTGTCTTTCTACAAATGCAATATGCAAGATAGAGAATTTTTCTTCAATAAAATCTGTTCTTCATATACAGACCTTTAAGTAACGAAATGCACAATTTTTCCAAAATATGAGTAGTTTTTTCGTAATTTTGAATGTAAAATAGGGACTTTTTAAACAATTATTTTTCAAAAACGGTTCCAAATTACCATTTTTAAATTTTCTTCTCGTATGTATGAAAGAACTGTAAAAATAATGGTGCAAGACCTATTCGCAGCAAACTCTGAATTTTTGAAAACTGTAAAAAATTAACATTGGAAAAGTACAATATTTGTCACGGGAATTATTGTTTTATATCTGTCCCAAGAACTCAGATTTTTAATAAAGATCATAACAATTAATAAAAAAATGTAGGCTTTGACTATCATAACAATTATTTAAAAAAATAAGTTCAATAAAATGGCGCAGGTCTCAGTTTCGTTGTCCCTGTATTTTCGAACATTACAAAAGTTAGAAATAGTGCGAGAAAGTATGTGATCTTTGAGCTCTACTAGTCTCTTACTCTCTCGCCTTACCAGGTACTTACGTCGTAAAGAGAACAAGATGTAATGCAGATATCGGCGATTTTCCAATAAACTCGCATGGCTAGCAACTCGTGCAACAGGTTTTGTTCTTGGCGAACTCTGTGTTTTCAAAAACGTAAAACAAATCACTTTAAAAAAGTACATTATAATGGACGTTTTTTTCTGAAAGTTAGATATGTAAGTAAGGTCAGATATTTTTTAAGGTGAGATTTTGCATAATTTTTGCTTGAAGTTAATGCAATGTATAAAATAATCTCAAAAACAAGTCCAAAATTTTCTTACAGTTTTATACTCTGATTAGCGAAGAACGATGCTAGTCCCAAATGGTACTAGTCCCAATTTTGACGAACTCTATATTTCCAATTTTTTAAAATAAATAACATTTCTAAGTACAAATCGTTGATATAGATTTTTGAAATGATATCTACTAGAAAAATATATCTGTAAATGAGATCGGGTACAACTTTTTGAAACAAGAAACGTATAGTTTTGTCGTAATTTCTAGTTCAAATTAATACATTTTAATAATTAATACATTTTAATTAAAATGGTTCTAAATTCTTCTCTCTCAGATATAGGAAAAGAAGCAAAAAATGCTGGTAGATCCGTTTTCTTCGAACACTTTTTCAAAACTTGGAAACAAACATCATTGAGAGACGCGAGTGTTGGTGATTTTTTTACTGAACGAAATTTTCTCTTTAAAATTAATCTTGCAATCATGTTAATGAAAATCTCTGAATTTCAAAAATTCAAGTTGCAAACATTTGACATTTTTGAAAGGAAATTCCGAGTTTATGTCTGAGGCTTGTGGTGCAGTGGTAACGTGAATGACTTCTTAACTATGTCATCTCGTGGCACAGAGCGAAGTCGCTCGCCTTTTACCAAGGAGGTCCGGTTTTGATTCCCATCGAATACCATGTGAAATTTGTTCTACCAAAACGGGTTTTACTGCTTCACAAAGGCTATTCCAACGTCCGTGAATTGTCCTAAAACCTACCCCTATCCTTATTTCTTCCCAATGCTAGTCGCTGGGTAGTGACGCAGGAGCGCGTAGTAGGAGGCGCGGCGATTCTACCGGGCGGTCCTCTTCACAACCGACAGACGAGACGAAACAAAATACGAAGATATTAATGGAGGATTACTCCGCGCTCAACGCTCGACAAGGGGCAAAGAGGCGCGTTGCGGCGATAACTAAGATTTAGAACGCAACAATTTAAAAGGATGTGAATTTGAATTCGAGCATGATAAAAACATTTTGCTGCTTGGAAATTGTTTTGCAGGTTCATGTAGTATTATATTATTGCGCAGAAATTACCAAAAATGAAAGAAATTATCTGATGTATGCGCATATTTTCTTTAGCTCTCGCTTCGCTAGTTGTGAGACGAGTGGGGAGTTTGGTTATTTTGACAAATGGAATTTTATATCAAATTTGTAGTTCGTTTTTTCGATGCAAAATAGTTTCTATTACACGGGAGCGAAAATGTCTGGTTATCATATTTTGTCTACAACGTTTGTTGCTCTTCATTTATTCCTAATTCAACTAATGTTGGCAAAGGAGTGTGGGTAGGTATTCCGGAGCTCAAGAAAACGTGCACGTATAATAGAACCATTAGTTCGGTATCAATTACTGACAAAAAATGAATTTTGACTGCACAACGTGTTAGAGTAGGTAATTTACTAGATACAGCAACAAGATTTACCGGTTTTGATACCTGGACTCCACAATGAATTTTTCTGCCGGAAACGCCGATTTTTCCCGCAGCATTGCAATATATTTTCTTTACTATTAAGGCGAGAAGTAAAATACTCGCTTGATGTGCTGTAGAGTACAATGAATAATATTTTCCTCGCAAAATGAAGAAAGATAAAATACGCATTTCGTTATTTTCTTTGATTCACTTCTCTTATTACGTATATCGATGTGCTCAGTCGATTGATTGATTGATTTTTTCGTGTTTCCGGGCGCGTCAACTGCTTCGGTCATTAGTCCCGTTAGTGTAGTGCATGTTTTTTCGCGCGAGATGGCGGTGATCTTCGCCCGCTGGATGGCGAGAACCGGCACCGACCTACCGTCGGGTAGTGGGGTTTCCCCCTAACCAGGACTCTCCCACCAATGGGGCACCGCCCCAGTCGGGACAAGCTCTAAGCTCCCGACCGGTCTCCCGGAATATGTGGTAGTGTAGTGCATGTTAGTGTAAGTGTGTGTGTAAAGGGAGACGATAGGCCAAGGAAGAGGAACGACAGATCGCGCGCGGTCCGTGGCCCGTTTGGTAGGGTACTGCTCCGGCATTCGCCTGATGGTGATCGGAGAAACCACGGAAAACTACCGATCAGAGCAGCCGACCGCTAGAATTCTCCACCAGACAGCAGCTCAATTCAACCTAGCTGGAAAGTTAGTGTCGAAAATCCTGCCGCCGTCAGGACTCGAACCTAAGACCTCCCGGTTAGAGGCGCTGCAGTGCAGGTGAGGCGATGTTACAAAATATTACCGTTTTGCTTGCCTGTTAGGCAAGCGCTACTTGAAGACCGGCTAAGCAGCCTTTGATTCGAGAAAATCGGACTAGTGTTCAGTACTGCCATGAGCGATCAGACAAAAAACTCTGTCAGTTAGCAAGGTGAGAGCATCCGTCATCCCATAGAATCTAATCAATTGCATTTTTCTCTAATTAATGATGAAGCAACGAAACCAATACTTGTGAATGGAAGAATTTATGGGACTCGTGCATTGCGCTGTTCATTACGTTAAGTAGTTGGAGATGCATTATTAATCAAGCAATTAACTGCTTCTGTGTGAATTTCCGTTCAGCCCTCATCTCGCTTGCTATTCTGCACCCAGTTTCCCAGAAATCCCTAGAGCGTGTACTTAGATGGTCCCGTGTTTGCTTTGGGACAGTAAATACAGTGTTACGCCTCTCCAAACGTTACATGCAGTGTGCTGTTTATTGATGCCCCCGATAGCAAGCCAGCTTTCTAAGCGTGTTGTCTCGACATCAGTTCAGAGAGGAAGCTGTCGATCCGATATTGTAACGATAACTGAGGAGCTACACGAATGTAACGAAAGCTAAATTCGGCAGGAACTAAGTAAAGTGTTTATGAATCCTAGTATGCTAGGTATATATTACCTAGAAAAATGAACTAGTGGAAACTAGTAGAGGTTCAAGATCACATACTTCTCCCATTATTCCCAATTTTACAATTTTCGGACATTTAGGTTTCAATGAAAATAGAACCTGCTCCACATCTGGAGCGTACTTTGTTGGATTGAAAAAAAAAGAAAATTAGAATTTTTTAAATTTTATATAAATTGCATTTCCTTGAAGTACGTGAAAACCAGTTGTATTTTCAAATAATTCTACATTGCCTTATTAAACACAGAACTTTATTTTTCTGTATTTCTAATACTACCTACTATACGTTTTCTACCTAACTTTATTTTTAGAACATATTTCATTAATGGAGAAAACTCTATTATTACAATTGTAGTTTTGCAGTGTTTGCGTTTCGAAAATATACCAAAAAATGGAACCTGTGCTCTTTTTTATTTGCGTACTTTGGGAGTACATTTATTTGCGTACTTATATTCGAGACAAATTTCGTGAAAACTAAACATTTGCATGACTCAAACATCTACCTATGAAGTACACAATTTATTAAGAAAAATCTCTATCTTCAGTATTGTGGTTGTAGGAACTGTCTGAAAAAATTTACACGTTTGCAATTTTTGCAAATTCGTACTTCAACAAAAATGATCCTTTAAAAATTTAACATTTTTGCATACTACTGTTGACATTTTGCAAAGCATTTGAAATACTTTCTAGCAAGCAGACGATCAGATGGTCTTTAGGCTCCGTTACATCTAGAAGATAAGTTGACAGATTTGATACAAGAGGAAAAATGATGTGAGCTAATTGGCAAAGCGGGAAAAAACGATGAAAAGTTGTTTACTCATATGTAACTATACTCTTTTGTCTATTACAAGAAGAAGTAGCGTGTAAAACGTTAATTTTCAAACAATTGTGTGACCAGTAACAGACAAATAATCACAATATGACAATATGCAAATTAACAGACATTTTAATACACTCCTTTAAGAGAAAAATGGTGTTAAACCTTTAATTCCTTTCTCAGTTCAATTCGACCTGACTCATCAATTATCCCGGCGCTCTTTCATTTCATGATTTATTTTAATAGTAGTTTATGGAATTAATTTATAATATTACGCTTTATTGCATGATTTGAAAACAAGCGACGTTAGGAGCGAGTTTTCAAATTTGTGCAAATGCAATAAAGCAACATTATAAACGAGTTGCATACGCTATTTTTTTTGTATAACAGCAAATGTACAGGAGAATCAAACTTGATTTTGTGAAATAACTTTTTCTTGAGACGTCTCGAGTATCTGACATCTCTGCAAGAAAATGGTGGTCGGATGTTCCGTTGATCTTTACCTCCCCCTATTCTCACGCTGTGATTGGCTGAATGTGTGACGATTCGTGCAGTAAAATCTAATACGTCATTATTTGCGCAGTAAAATGCTCGATTATGAAGAACAGAAACAGAAAAGGTCGTGTATAATGCTGGAATAAAAGCACAATGTTCTTGCATCTTTCAAAGCGCCTCCTCCATAAATACAAAATAAAATAAATACAAAAAAGTTTATGACGTAACATATTTAATTGCTTGTATCTTTCAAACCGCCTCTTCCCTAAATACAAAATAAAATACACAAAAAAGTTTATGACGTAACATATTTAATTGCTTGTATCTGTCAAACCGCCTCTTCCCTAAACACAAAATAAAATACACAAAAAAGTTTATGAGTAACATATTTAATTGCTTGTATCTTCAAACGCTCTTCCTAAACAAAATAAAATAAAAAAAAGTTATAAGTACATTTTAATTGCTTGTATCTTTCAAAGCGACTCTTTCCTACATACAAAATAAAATAGAAAAAAAGTTGATCAAGTAACATGTATATTTTGGTGTATCTTTCAAAGTTAGAAGGCTCCTCTGCCCTAAAACATTTTCTGAGGTCCCTCTCGCCGGCGCGACTTTTTTTTGGGGCCGGGAAGGCCCTTTTGGGGGGGCCGGAAACCCCGGGGCGCGCCGGCCATTGGTCCCGCCGGGCAGAAGGGGGCGTGGCGCATTAACAGGGCACGAGGGGTTTTAATGCAGCGCGGCGCAGGTACCGCCGCCCACGCGGGGTCGCCCGTAAAGGGCGGCATTAGCGGCGCCGGACCTGGATCAGCCGCGGCCCCGCCGCCCGCCGCCCACCTCGCCCCTTTCCGTTCCGACCCCTCCTGCTCCGCCCCGCCTGGCCGCCCGCCACCGTCGCGCCATACACCATTCATGCCCCGAAATGAAAGCGCGCGCGACAAAGTATTCATGTCGGAACTAACGCCAGGAGCGTCGACGGAGTTTGACGAAGTGCTGCTGCTGCCACCGCCGCCGGGCCGGTACGAGGCGGCGGGGGCGGGGGCGGGGCAGAGGAGGTGCGCGGCGGCGGGCAGGTGAGGGGGTGGGGCCGGGCGCGACCGGGCGAGTCGCCGTAAAAGGGAAACGCGCGCGACAAACGACGCCCCCGGCCCCGGCAGTTGGCGCCGCGGATTCCGTCCCCGCTCTCGCCCCCCCCCCACCCGTCGCTTCCGTCAGCGCGCCCGCTCGCGTCCGTCATGAAAGGCCGGCGCTGGAAAACGCCGCAACGCTCACAGCGGCCCCTCGCCTGCGGGCATTCGCCTTTGGTTGGGAGGGGCGAGGCAAATGCACTGCGTGCAGCGCCTCTGTTTCGGAGCTTGCGTCACCATTGCGATTTTTGCAAGGCCTCCGCGTGGCAAACAAATTCAATTGTGTTTTTGCCTTTGGATTTCACTTACATACGTTGGAATTTCACACTCCCTGCTATGTGTCTCAGACATTATTCATCGCGGAAATAAAGTAGGGGAACGTGGGGCAAAGTGGAACCGTTAAGCCTGTAGCTGAAACAAAATGCTGTACATTGTACTGCATTTTGTTTAAAAAAACATTGATACTTTCTTCAAAAAATATTACATACCTTCTCCTATAATATATAGAAAGTCTGTACTATTTTCAGTAAAAGTCGTTGTTTTTTCTCTAAGAGTGCATTTTTTCTAAGCTAATTAGATAATAATGTTTACTGCTTAAACAAATTCTGGTCAATAATGTAAATCATAATTTTAAAAAATCAAATACTACTGGAATGAAGATTTATTTTATCTCTACGTAGTACATACGTAATTCAGAGTGGGGCGAAAAATTGATGTCAAAAACGCAAATTCTGAAATGGTTTTTATGGATAACTTTCAATTTCATGTATATAGATAACAGTACATTGATTGAAATAATAAAGCAATTTTGAGGGCAATTTTTGAATGTAAATTTTAAAAACTTTGTTGGTCATTCCAGTACCCTATAAAATGTGTAATAAAATCATTAGATAAGGCAATTGTACCAAAAGAAATTGAAAATATTTATTATATTATTTACAAAATAGATGCTACCAGAAACCAGAAAATCGTCTGAATTTAGACAATAAATATGTTGTATTTTTTTAAATATTGAATATATGAAATCAGTTTAGCGTATATTTTAATAAAAATCATATATTTAAGCCCACGATTGTATTTCATAGTAAAACAGTATGTGAATCTACCATTAATGATTGGGTGTAAAGTATTGACAAAAATAATTAAGTTACAGTTTTATTTTTGGACCTAAAAGGAAATTTTGAAGCCATTGATATAAACATTTTAAATAGTACTTTTAAAGATATTGAATAATGCAAAATATATGAATACTGGTTTATAGTGAGAGACTGTTAATGGCTCGAAAAGTCGCAAACTGCTGCTGCAGTAATCGCTTTGCAGTTATCGTTGCGGGGTCAATCCGTCAGTTGTAATTCTGTGTTTAATCACGCATAAGTCACGTGTTTGTTCTTATGTGAATGTCAAATACATTACACAACGTATGCAATTTAATCGTCAAAAATGCAATTTAATCACTCATTAAATAATTGTCAGGAAACATAAATATATTATCTTTAACATACTCTGTTCATGATCAGAAACATCGCTTCTCAGAATAGGCCAAATCATTTCGCTAAATATGGACCAATGCTATCTTTAGCAGATGTCGCTCAAGGTTAAAGATATTTAGTATATTTATCGGATATTACAAAGCCAAATTACTCAGGAATAGAGCTTTTTGCAGATGACGTCTCACTATTCACAGCTCATGAAGTCATACTTCGCTCTCGCAACATGTTGCAGAACGACGTAGAAACTTATAACATGTAGTTAGAACATTGGGCAATAAAAACATTAAAAAAAACAGAAGCAAATATCTTCATTGTAGACTGCCGAGTCCTTTTGCGCTCAATATATAAAATGTAACAATAAAATTGTTTTCGAAGAAATACCAGTTAATTATTTACAATTGCAGCTCAATAAGATATTAACCATGAAATAGCACATCAACATGCAAAAATAAAACGCACGCAAATATTGCCAAACTTTACACGGCTAAACTAAAATATTGAAGTACTAAAGCACTCTAATTTTACAAATCAATATTACAACCATCGTAATATTGTATACTTATTGTACGTATACTTGACCATTGTAATGCAGTGCAAGAAAAATCATATTGAAAAACTACAATTTATACAAAATAAATGCTTAAGAAAAATAACTAAATCTCCCTGGTTCAACAGTACTAAGAAACAGAACAAATAACTAGAACAAGAATGAAAGAGCACGAACTAAGGACATCTCATACAATTTTCTATTTCTCTACACAATCTCCAACCACTGTACTCTTCAAACTATCATAAACCTAGCCAAATATGCGCACGCTTTCCAAATGACAAATTCAAATCTCGATAAACTATTAAACAATTCACTTTGCAAACTCACAGGACGTCGAGTTCGTCCATATCATTTTTAGAAAAAAATCGTCCCAACGCTTTAGACACTAGGGATGTCCGCATACAAGCGGATTCACTGAGAGGGACGCTCGGACAGACAGACGGATGCACGGAAGGATGGTCACACTGACGGACGCACGGACAGACTGACAAGCATTCAGACGTTTTTCCGTCGAGCATTATTTTCGTAGTAGTGATTCACCGTGCGTGACATCACACTACATAACGTGCTAATGTAATTACTACTTGTAGGAACAAGATTTATTGTTGTTGTTGTTTCAAAACTAGGGCACCACAATATGATTTTTTATTGCCATGGTTTGGCCCCAGCATTACAATATATTTTTTATATGTAATTACTATTACTAAGTAAGTGCGTGGTATGTTGAGAAGGTCAAAATAAATTTGTATCAAGATGAATTGTTTGATTATATGTTGTGAAGGAATTATGATCCATATTAATACAGACAAATTTTGTACAATTAATTACAAGACAGATTAAATAGGTGCAATTTTCATTAACTTGTGCTTCATCATTGGTATTCTGCGATTCTCTCTGGTTCTGGCAATCTCTCATTTCAAACATATTGTGAATTTCTCCGTGTCGAATCACTCAAAGATCGGCATTTCATTGCTCCCAATCTCTTTTGTGTCCCAAAATAGCCCTGAGGATTACCCCTTTTCTGAAGCGCCTCTTTGCCTGTCCAATGACGCGTCCCCGGGCGGTCCTCTCTCATTGACGCAGGCACTCGACGTTTGGCCCCGAGGCGAGCAACACGCGCGATGGGGGCGGAGGAACGGACGCGGGTGCGTGGGAGGGCGGAGGGCCCTCGCCAGGTCACCTGGACGCTGGCAAGCGCGCCCACTCGCGCGTTCGCTCTCGCACTCCTCGTCGTTTTCTCTTATCGCTTTCTCGAGGCTCAAAGAGGCCGCCGCCGAGCCCCTCCGCCCCGCCCCGCCGTGCCCCGCCGTGCTCAACAGTGCCCCGCCGCGTCCCTGCCACTTGCGACTTGCGTAGGCGTAGGCATTCGAACGCAGAGCCGACGAGCGAGAGATCGGGCGCGCGGCCACGCGATTGCGGGGCCTAATTGCGAGTGGGGATGACCGGAGGGGGCGTGATGCGGAGGCGGCGGGGGACGGGGCGGCGTAGCGCGGGGTCGGGGAGCGCGGGGGTGGCAGGGACGGCGTGGCAAAGAGGCGGCCGCGGCGATGAGCCCAGAAAAACAGACGAGGCCGACTCTGCCTTCCGGGTGAGATACAGCTGGGCTTTTTGTCGGCGGCGCAGCGGATGCCCACGCCCAGCCGCCCCGCCCACTCCCACCGCCCCTCTCAGGCCCGCCCCGTTCCCCCCGCTGCCACGCCCCCCGCCGCACGGCCCCCACCCCCCGCCACCGCCGCCCCGCCCCGTCGTTCCCCGCCCCTCGCGCCCCGCCCCCTCGCGCCCTGCCCCCTCGCGCCCCGCCCTCGCGCCCCGCCCCCTCGCGCCCCGCCCACTCGCGCCCCGCCCACTCGCGCCCCGCCCACTCGCGCCCCGCCCCTCGCCCCGCCCTCTCGCGCCCCGCACCTCGCGCCCCGCCCACACGCGCCCCGCCACACGCGCCCCGCCCACTCGCGCCCCGCCCACTCGCGCCCCGCCACTCGCGCCCCGCCCACTCGCCCCGCCCCTCGCGCCCCGCTCACACGCGCCCCGCCCACTCGCGCCCCGCCCCCTCGCGCCCCGCCCCCTCGCGCCCCGCCCCCTCGGGCGGCACCCCCTCGCGGCCCTCCACGTCAGTGCGCCCTCGGTGCCGGCGCACCGGGCCCCGGCTGCCTCCCCCCCCCCCCCCATTGCCACGCCCTCCCTTGTCTGTTCTCCCACCTGTTCTCCCTGTTCGACCTCACTGACCCGTCGTCACTACCGCGTGACCACCGCCCCGTCCTCACCGTCCCGCCTTGACTGCCCATTCCTCACCGCCCACCTCACCGCATTGTCCTCACTGTCTCGTCCTCACCGCCCCATTCTCACCAACCCATCCTTCTCGACCCATTGGTACCACCCGATTGCCCCCAACCTTTTATCACTGTTACATTCTCGCCGCTCCACGCTCCACTCTCATCATGCGGTCACCGACCGGTCCGAAGCCCCTCGTTCTTCGAACCCGTGTCATTGTCCCGAATCTTCCTGTCCAATTCTCGCCGTCCTCGTGGCGCTCCGCTCGACCTGCCTCCCGCGAAGCATCAGTCTCCCCCTGGACCTGCGACTCGCCCTCCCGCAACTTGTATCGCAGAACCCTCAAGAATGCGCCTCGGGTCGCTATGACCTTTCTCCAACGCTACGATAACATAGAAGATACGACGGAATCTAAGAGCGTGGTGAATCTATTGCGATTTTTTGCGTAAAGTGAGTTGTGTTGGTACTCGGGACCCATATACAATGGGTCAAATCCGCTCGCAAATGAATATGTCTGATATGGGGCGGTCGTACCCCACAGGAAATCATATTACACATGTAAGCGTATTATGTTGGTTCAAATTATACGTGTCGCTCATATTACCTCAAAAGAAGCTCAATGAGCGCAAACGAAATAAAATCAAGGCCCAAAAGCCTCTCCTCTTGCACGCATTTAATGCAAAAAACTAAGTAAACACATTTAGTAATATAATCATATATCAACTGAATATAATATCTTGAAATCTGTAACCAGAGGCAAAAGTTTTTACCACTTATAGGTTACACAAGAAAATAAATATAACGAAGAAACGTTAGTGGCACATCCAAATAACGACCTTCCAAGTTAATAAAATTTTGAAAAAGAGTGCAAGAATCGTTTCTCAGGGGTACCCGTTAAAATCCACCCGTTTCTTAAGGGTACCCCTTGAAACCATTCGACGTCTCATAGGGTACTTATTAAAATCGTTCGACCTGTTCCATACGGGTAGATCCGTTTCATTCGAGTTTAAACGAATGCAGGTGCCCGTTGCTATACCCCGCAGTTTTCGAAAACATGCGGACTGGCGAGTTCACAGGTCTGTGAGATTCCCATGCGCAGATAATGCACCGCCCCTTTCTCTGCTCGCATTCTCTGTTCTCATTGCTTAAGAAGCTTATAATTTTGCTACGAGTACGTACGTCCTCGTTTTCCCGGATTTTCCTACTGAAGTGGCATTACGACTATGTATTTTGTTTAGAAGATCAGGAAATAGTCTCAAAATTGTCGTAAATAAAATAGGTTTGTATTCAGTGTGTATTCAAAAGACTTAATAAGTGCCACTTGAGTCAAACATACTAAGATGAATTAATGAAATCCAATTTATACTAATACTTCAATATTCAATGTCGTAATTCATTTGTTTCTACAATAATAACAAATAAATTATGGTATGTGATATTATTGCCCACACACGTGTATCTGAATAAATATTCATAACATTTAGCAGTGGAATTTGGGTAACAAAAGCTCATTTTCCAACATATTTTTAAAGGTATTAGTAGGTGAAACAGAGTTTAAATAGCAACATATTTAAATTTCTATTATATGTTATAAAATTATTCTATTGATGTTATTATGAAAACTCTAATATGATTTTTTTGTTTTCAGGTACGTATGGAGGAGTTCTCAAATGTTTGTGAATATGCGGGTGAGCCAGCTTGAAAAATACTTTACTCAAACATTTGTACACATCAAGTGTTGTGTCCTCATGCATATCGTGACATTCTAAAACAATTTATCTCTTACAATATAAGTATTAAAAATCTACAAAGATAAAGTCTTTACAACCCGAGTGAATACCATCTAATATAAATAATGCGTAATGATATTACTATAACAGAAGAGCACCAAATAAAATACACAGTAAATATATTTTATTTATAATATAATATTCAATTTACAACAAATGTCAATGTTGCCAATATTATCAACGGTTCTCTAGCGTGTTGTTAAAGCATTTACGACGCAACCCACTCAATTATACAAGCCCCACCGCCCCCGCGTCAAGGAGATCCACTCGCACCGTGCCCTCTTGTATGCTGTACACCATCAGCGTAAGTAGTCGTAACGTAATTTTGCCCGACCAAGCTCCGCTTACGTAACAGCTTGAAGAAGAATTTCGGAAACACCGTAATGGAGTGTCTCCTCTTCCGTCGTTGAGAGACTCGCAGCAAGCCGTCGCTCGCGCACGTAGTGTTCAGCGCTGAGATCCGCGTCGCCGGCCGCCCCCTGCCCCCTACGACGCCACCCAACTGCTACAACCGCCTACATCGACGCCGCCGCTGCCCATCCACTCCGCAGTCACCGACGCTGGCTGTTCTACCTACGCAGGATGCTTCTCTTTCACGGCCACCGTCGCCCACTATCCGTGGGGGTCCAAGTACTTTGACAACGCCCACACCTTCGACCCTGCCAACACTCTCACTTTGCACCACCCAGCCCTTGACGACCCTGGCCGATACTGACAACCCTAACGGCAAACGCCTCTACGCCACCGCACCGGTAGCGGTAGCTCAGTGCATCAGCTGCTGTCACTGCAGCGCCTCTGACCGGGAGGTCGTAGGTTCGAGTCCTGACGGCGGCAGGATTTTCGGCCCTAGCGTTTTAGCTAGGTCGAGTTCAGTCGCTGTCTGGAGAATTCTAGCGGCCGGCTGCTCTGATCGGTAGTTTTCCGTGGTTTCTCCGATCAACACCAGGCGAATGCTGGAGCAGTACCCTACCAAACGGACCCCGTACCGGCGCGCGATCTGCCCTTCCCCTTCCTAGTCCTATCCTCTCCCCTTACACACACACACTTCCACTAACATGCACTATACTACCACATATTCCGGGAGATCGGACGGGAGCTTAAAGCTTGTCGTGGCCGGGGCGGTGCCCCGGTGGTGGGAGAGTTCTGGTTAGGGGGAAACCCCACTAGCCGACGGTAGGTCGGCGCCGGATAGCGCCATCCGGCGTGGGAAGATCACCGCCATCTCCCGAGAAAAAACATGCACTACACTAACGGGACTAATGACCGAAGACGTTGACGAGCCCGGAAACACGAAAAAATCAAATCAATCAATCAATCCACGCCACCGCCCCCTCTCCACCACTTCCCCCTTTCGGCACAGCCCAGCACTGTCCACCAACACAGCCATCCCCGCTGCGTCAGCCCTGCTGTCCCTCTAACCGCCGTCGGCCCCGCTTCCGTTCCCCACGTCGCGGCCAACGCAGTCGCCACTCGCGCAGCCAACGGCGAGTGGCCCTCTGGCGCTTGAGCCGAGTGGCCCGCGGCTCCTGCGCTCCGGCGTCATCGCGCTTCACGGCGCCCACGCTACCTCCGCGTCGCCCGGGGCCCGCCCCGCCGCCCCGCCGCCCCGCCACCCCCGCCGCTCCGCCGCCCACGCCCACCCCGCCCTCGCCGCTCTGCCCTCGCTCCAGAAGCGTCGCACGTCTGCCCCGCGGCCGCTAAATTAAATGAAGTGACACGTTCGGTTCATTTTTCCACTCGCCGGCGCGCCTCCGCGCCGCCTCCGCTCCGCCTACCGGCCCCGCCCCGCGCCGCCCCGCGCCTCTTGCGCCTCCGCCACGGCTCCAGTCGTGCTCATCTCCCGCCACAGCGGGCGCGGGATTAATTGTCCCGGCGGCGGCAGCTGCGGGCTGTCACGCGCTGCGCGGGGCGGGGCGGTGCGGGGTGGGGAGGAGCGGGAAGGCAACGGAATACGGAGCCGAGCACGGCGCTGCGGGTCGTATGAACCGCACTGCGAACCGAATGGAAGGTAGTTGGCGCCTGAAGCCCCCGGGAGTCGCGCGCGGAAAGTCGGCGCACCCGAGACGGCTGCAGTGGCGAAACCCGGTGGGTCGCCAGTCGAGGGCGAGCTTGCGGTCTGGCTCCGTCCCCAGAACGTCGACTAGTGAACGCACGCGTGCCATTCGGAATATCCGTATCTTTTTAAATTGGGCGACGATTTGAATCAATTGATGCGTCATTGATATAAATAACATATTTTAATCACTGAAAACTCCTTTTTTAATATCTGCCCGTCCGTCACTGAACCAGCATCTAAACAAGGGGTGTCCAACTGACAAGGCCTCAAGGGCCGCAACTAGAAACCTTTCATAAGGTTGCGAGCCATATTTTCATGACCCGGGCGATCCACAGCAGTTCCCCGAATTGGTGATTTCCGCATTTTGCTGGACTGCTCTGAAACGGGAGGAGAGGGGGTAGAACCATGTGTGTTATCAGGTCGCACCATGCATAATGCGGTGAAACACATTGGGATGATTTTGAATTTATGAATGTACTAAAGAACTCCATGTATCTTATGGCGTCATGGAGAAAAACACACAGACATTTACAAGTATGTACAAGTTTATTTGCACGTATGTACAGTAACTAACTTCTGCTCCGAAACTACACACTTGCGAGTCTTTTCCTGTGGATACCCTACGTAGCTAGGGAGGCGCCGCCTCTACTGACGCTTCTCCCGCGCCACTACCGTGACCTCGTCACCCGTGCACTAGGCACGACACGCTCCAGACTGGGCGTAAAGTTTGCGCATCGCGCGAGCTTTCCAGAATAAAAACCCCCGTGTGAGCTCGTCGGCTCGACTTAATACCAGAGTGCAGCCATCATGTGACCGTCCTAGGTGTAGGAGGGAGGCTCGCGTCTACCACGTGACCTTCCCGGTCAAGCTGGCGTCCCCTTTGTCTAAATGTATCCCAACGCCGGGGCGCCCAGCTATTCAGCCCGCAGATACGCAATACTTCCGCTCCTCCTCCCACCCACGGCCGCCAACGTGACGCTACAGTCTCAACTTATCTAGTTTTTACACTAAAGGTGTTGGCCTCGGCGGGGCGCGTGTGCTTGGCCTCTCTATACTTTCCCGACATGAATGAAAAAGACTTTCACTTTTCACTAATAGCGTTTCGTGGGCCACTCTAAATGACACCTCAGGTCACATGCGGCGCCCGGACCACCATTTTGACAACCCTGGTCTAGAGAGTACTCCTTGGCGAGGACTATCCATCCCTCGAATTTGCAATAGGACTTTTGATTCTTTGAGTATTTACTGATGCTCCAAGGATTTCAAATTTTTAAAAAATACGAAAACTGCGAAATTTCGAAGACTACGAAGCTTTCATATTTTCATGCCCTCATTCAGCTACATTATTAAACTTTTCTACTAACCATATCTATCTTGCAATATTCGGTCTTTAAAAGATCCTATTTACAATCTTTCGAAAGTTTGAGCTTAAACAAGTTATTCTTAAAAACGCCTGCTTTTTCTAAACTTTTTAATGGAGAAAAATTGCTCCTCAACTGCATACCAATGAGCAGGAGGGGGGCAAATCGTAGTTTTTCCCTGAATATTGGTTTAGGTAGGAGTCATTGATTCATCATATAGGACTTTATTGGAATCTCTTTTAATCTTTCGCGTTTCAACGCTTATTCTATCTTAACGGAACAATTTGAAAGAGACGTCATGCGTAATCGTTATAATGCGCGTGTGCAATTGTCCTTCAAACTTTTTGCAATTTTTCTATTGTGGGGTCCGCCCCCCTCCCCATTGCAATTGTGTTCTCTGAGTACCGCAATAGCATTGGTATGCGGTTGTTAATATTGTTAATAACAATCCTTTTTATTTTCTTTTTAACCCCTGAAATTTCTAAAACAGCAAAAGTGCAGTTTTTTACACATCTAAAGCGTTGGTGTACTACTTAACCGACGGCGGAGGTATAACGTGTTATGACACTCACCTCGGAGTCTATGTGCTCAAGTTTAAATCCTAGTCCGGACAAACATCTTCGCTATATGGAACAATATTTTAATTTTTCATCCAAAACCATAAATTAATGTCTCGGGGTGGTATCGCATTTTTGAGTTGTTTGGGCTCCTGTGCCAGCACCCTGCTACGTCAAACCGGAAGAGAATGCCTGTCTAACGATTGTCAGTGACTTTGTTGAACTTTCTGTTCATAGCGGTTCTCCCGGAGGGAAAGGGCTTGTCAGATTTTTCCTGGAAGTGCTACCTTGCCTGCAGATGAAGTTGCATGAAACGTCCGAGTGAACGAGTGCAGCGACTTAGATTTCCATCCCACGTATTGAAGCTTAGAAATAGAGATATTATCAAAGTTTGGCAATCCACAAAATCTTACTGCTCAACAATGACCCAAATTTTCGCGTCTGTACCATCGAAATTGATTCACTGTTGACCCCGATGGTAGACATGCACACATCTTTAATACCCAGTCTTCCAAAATCCAACTTAATGAATTCAATTCAGGCTGGAGACAGTGGATTTTAAGTGGGTGGAAAATCCTCAGTATGTCATGTCACACTTCTGACCTGCAAACGAACCCTGACAGTTCCTCGAAAAACAATTATTCTGATAATATCCCATGGTAACGAGATATGACGTTTTTCCGGCCAGACAGTTCGGATATCATTGACTAAGACCGACATCTGCCGGATGCAACCACTTCCGCGCAATACAAGGGGCCAGCGAGGCGTGCCTGCTCGAAGCATGCCTTACTTTCATTGATTAGAAGCTTTTGTGGAAAGTGCGAATGTAGAACACGGCCCATTTCGCACGAAGTAATCCAAACTTATTAATTCGCAACTCAAATTATTCACACTCGCCCGGCATTAGAAATAGGGTCTGTTGCGATATAGAAGAAAAATGATGATATTCGTGGATGTCAAGATCCATTGTAATATATATATATATATATATATATATATATATATATATATATATATATATATATATATATAAAATATATATATAATGTTATATTACTGCAATATTGTTGATGACTGTGAGTGTTAAGATATGTAATTTGTTGCAGAGTTACACGAGTGTATTTTGTATTTGTTGCTCGTGACCAGTAGGCGCGTTACTTTTTGTAAAATCATTATATTTAAGTCAGCGGCATTTTTACTGCTTCAAACAATTGTTTTTTTCTAGGGTTGCGTTGTAATTATCCGAATGTGTCTGCCAAGTCGCACAGAAATGTTAACGTCCAGCGGCGCGGTAGGGTGGCGCGAAATGATGCATTGCACGCAGATTGGCACATGCGCCGCCCATAACCACGGTCCAATATCTGAAGTGTATGATGACAGTTACATACTAATATACACGGTGAATCAGATTAAATGTTACAATGTTCTAATACATGTATGCTGGATGGACGTTTCAAATAGCGAAGTTACACGTGTGAAATCTGAACTGAACGGCAAGCAACTCATCGTGTGTTGCCGTTTGCAGGTACACGGTATCAGTTTGTTACACCGTGACCTCCCCGTGATCTACCGTGCACGCGACCAGTACATGCTGAGTTGGGATCAATTTTCTTTAAATTTCTTAATATGGATATTTTGAATTGAATTGAATTGATGCCTGATTTTACGTGGCTAGACTCAGGCCATGAGGCCTGCTCTTCCATTTGACCACGCAAATTTCGCTACGTTCCTTTCACCGACTAGGGGAGAAACAAAGTATTACTTGGTCGACGACACAGGCAAATTCGAATTTTGTTCAGAGGTTTCATTTTAGGCTTTTACACGCCGTAAATCTACTGACATGGGACAGCCGACTTTACTTCCCCTCCGAAGGAAGGAGTACGAAGGACTTTTCCGCCATTAAAAATCCACGGCTTCGATCGGGTGTGAACCCGCGAGATAGGGTATAAAAGTGCGATACGCTCACCAATATACCATCGTCGCCGCGTATCTTCGTTGATCATATCTCATACCTTAGAAGTTTATAACATTTAGTCCGAGACACCTGTTTGGTTGCACTGTGATTGTCCCTGTCTGCCGGCGTGATGCGCGCGGCACCGCATGCTGAATCGCACGCGCCGCGTCGGGCGCTTCCGCGTGACGGGCGGCCCGCAGGGGAGGAGGCGGATCCGCAGTGACGTGGGGCGATCGATGCGGCTGCGCCGCTGCACTCTCCCACTCTCACTCTCCCACTCTCAGGCTCGTCCGCGGCCGCCCTCGCCCTCGCCCTCGCCTTCCGCCACGCGACGCCGCCCGCGGGGCGACGCCGCCGGGGGGCGGGGGCGGGGGCGGTGGGCGCGGGGCGGTCCCCTGTGCGAGAGCCACGCGCGCGCCAGGTGACACGAATCGATTGTGATGAATCCGATTGCTGCGGAAGACGTCGCGCGAACACCAAATACGAGCCTTTGGCTCCGCGTCTGGCTTTGTTGCAGCCTCGTACAAAAGAGAATTAAGCTTTTTTTTGCCCTAGGGTTTGAGTGCCAATGGGGGCAGGATTTTCGACATGAGCTAGGTCGAGTTCAGCCACTCTCTGGAGGAAAATTCTAGCGGCCGACTGCTCTGTTGGTGTCGTGATTTCTCCAATCAACCCCAGAGAATGCCGGAGCAGTACTTTAACAAGCGAGCCACAGACCGCCTGCGGTCATTCCCTTTTATTCCTTTTTCTATCATCACCTCTTACACAGATAATATACATGCACTTACGGAACTAAGACCAAAGTAGTTCGAGTTTGTCCCACGCAATTGAATGGTTCGCAAAACCTCCCCATCGGCGTATGATGTAACTGAGTTTGTTTGGACGGGACGTATTTCCCACTTGGCGTCCCAACCTGGATTGAGGCAGTTTATTTTACGTGGCGAGGCTCGGGTCATCAGGCCTGCTCTTCCGTCTAACCACGCAAATTTCGATACGCTCCTTTCATCACCTAGCGGAGAAAGGAGGTTTTATCTTGGGCGACGAAACTGGCTCTCAATTTTGCTCAGAGGTTTCTTTTAGGCTTGAGGATCTTTTACATGCAGTAAATCTACTACATGGGACAGCCGGCTTTACTTCCCCTCCAAAGGAAGGCGTACGAGGGATTTTTTCGCCCTTAAAAATCCACGGCTTCGATCGGGTTTGAACCCAGAATTTGCTGCTTTCAGAGCTCAAGAAAACGTGTTCATATTATACGTCATACACATTTTAACAGTAGGAATACCACGAGAGGTTCTGAGTTTATCGATAAATTCACGAGACGCGTAGCGGCGTGTGAATTTATCTGAACCTTAAGTGGTATTTAGGAAGACTA
This sequence comes from Teleogryllus oceanicus, assembly GCA_964035755.1. Lineage (NCBI taxonomy): Eukaryota > Metazoa > Arthropoda > Insecta > Orthoptera > Gryllidae > Teleogryllus > Teleogryllus oceanicus. The sequence continues at coordinate 15,890,860 of CAXIVR010000001.1, read as the reverse complement.
TTTCACAAATAATACGATGCCTAACTAATAAAACGCACTGCATGAATAAAGTTAATTTTTTTAATTTAAAACTCACCAGTCAGTCATAGCAACTGGGTAGTACGATTGTTTTGTTTACCTATATAGTTATAGGAGTTCTGTGGAGAAACTAAACACCAGAATTACTGAATAAATAGATGTCACAAATACAATAATTTTTCAAATTTAGTTCTTCATGAAAGTAATGTATTAAACATCTTGAAGGTTCTCCTCCACGCCACGTCAATTCCAGTGATGCAATAAGGAAAAATTTAATTTGTAATTCGTCAGTTTTTTTGTCGCACAAATCTATCATAGATTTATATTCTTCTAATTTCAATGCGGCAGCACTAACCCTTCGTTTGTCCGGAAGTTTCTGTAGTTGTTTCCTCTCGTCGTTTCTTGCTTCTCTCGCAGTTTTAAATTATTCGTCTAAAAAAGGATTTACATTTATGTCATATTTACTGTAATATTTTCTTGGATTATTATGGCTGTGACATTCCACCTTGTTTTAGCCTTGTATTCTTCTCCATTAGATTTTCTCACATTGCATGCCCAATCTTTTAAGAATACAGCAATCTCCTTCTTGGAAATTTCGCTTGTAAGATGATATCCTCTGGCATCGCAAAATTATTCGAAAGTATTCCATAAGCATTTTGTATTTCTTAGTAAATTTTTAGGCCTGGTCTTGCGGATGAGAGCATCAATAACGTTGTTCGACGATTCGCCACATCTTGCAGCCATATTCAATTCAACAAGAAACTGTTCCGTTATTCAGCCGCATGCAGATGTGACGTATGTCTCAAGTACTCCTCGATCATTATGCCTGTCCAGCAACGAGGTGGCGATAAGACCAAAGCCATAAAACGCGAGGAGATTACAGGAACGATTGGCTCTTAAGCTACGAATTCCTGAATGTGATTCGTCGAAATGATATGAGTGAAATAGTCGTGATAAATAAATAAAATAACTAGATTGACAAAGAGGTAGATCTTGAACATTCTCCATGAAGGGTTCAAGATCACAAAGAAATCCCCATTTTTTATTCATTAAGACAATTTTTTTGAGCAAATTGATATGTAACTCACGCCTCCCTAAGTAGGAAACTGAAGATGGACACGGTTGAAAATGTGTAAAACGAGTAAACGTAGTACCATTCTATTGGTATTTAGCATGTTATATACTTCATTATAAATAAAGAAATGTCGTAGTCAAGTTAGGTTGTGAATTTCATTATTTGCAACAAAACAGGTCTTTGACAACAATGGTTTACGTTTTAGGGAACCCAATGAAGTTCATCAGATCCATAGATTTTTTTTATTTATTTTACGTCAAAAAAGTAGTTAAAAACTGCGTATGACGTGCTATGGGGGAAAGTGAATTGTGTGCACATTTTCAAAATTCTGTGATCCCTACACTAAGTCATATACTACTTAAATTTTAAAAAAAAGTCCCATGTAATAAAATATATTTTCAAGGATAAAAAGGCAATAAATTTTGCATCTTATCCATGTTGTCCTTCGGAATAATACTTCCTGCCGCGACAACATGGAAACGATAATTTGAATAATTGTATTTCCCACTGAATTCTAGAAGACATGCACAGAAAATGAAGTTACATTTATGTCCAGAAGCAAAACAAGGGGCCATCTCAGCATTTGCTCAATGGATCAGGGAAACGACGAAAAACCTGATCGAGATGGGAGATGTTATTTACCCACTGAAAATATGCCGCGAATCACTTTCACAAATTACATTTTGGACGAGCCGCATGTTCAGCCTTTCTCTCGATTCCCAAAGCGGCGCAGACCAAGCACGCTGCCCGCCCTTGCGTGAACCAGCCTACCACACAGCACGTCTGCGCCCTGTTATTCATGGGAAGTTGGAAACACAGGGAGCATCTGAAATAACATGGCGGAGTCGAGCAGGGGCTGGATAGCAACGCACTGGTAATTTTGAGTTCAGGTACTAGGTCGTGGCCTTGCGCATGCGGGCACGTGTGTGTGTGTGTATTCGCTGTAGAATCTAGCGATATTGAAGCCTGATGATTTCACGTAGAAGCACGGCGTATTGCTCATAGAAGCTGAAGAGATGTTGAAGCAATAGCGAATATAAACTACTCTCTTGCAACTAATACATGCGTTATCTTCAACGTGATTCTAGTATGCCTTTAGCTATAATCGAAATGTGATTTTGATGGAAGCGCGATTATGGGTATAATACTGTAGAGAAATGAGAAGCAGGCGAACCAAGTCAATCTCGAGGAAATCTGCTACGAACCCGTTTTGTCTATTGCAATTACACAGAGATTTGACAGAGATTTTAGTCCCGGAATCCGAGAGATAGACACCTAGTGCGTTGGCCCTTTGCTACAGTTCAGCATTGTCTGTTATCTGGAGAGGTGAGTGACTCAGTGCACCGATTGATGTCACTGCAGTGCCTCTGACCGGGCCGTCCTAGGTTCTTGTCCCGACAGTGCCAAGGTTTTTGACACTAGCTTAGTTAGGTCGAATTCAGTCGCTGTCTAGAGGGGAATTATAGGTGCCGGCTGCTCTGATTGGTAGTTTTGTGTGATTTTTTTGATCATCACTAGGCGATGGCCGGAGTAGTACCCTATCAAACGGGTCACGGATACTTCGGGCGATCTTTCCTTCCTCTTCTTACCTAACTTCACACTGTACACACACTTACACTAGCATGCACTACACTACCGCACATGCCGGGAGACCGATCGGGAGCGTAAAGCTTGTCCGGGCTAGGGTAGTGCCTCGCTGATGCGAGATACCTAGTTGGGGAAACCTCGCTAGCCGATGGTAGGTTGCCATCCAGCGGGGGAAGATCACCCACAACTCCCGAGGAAAAAACATACTTACGTGACTAATGGCATCAGTAATTGACGAGCCCACAATCATTAACAACCAACCAACCCAATTTGTTGATTCTGTTAGCATATCGTCGAATGTTTGTATTCACAAACTGCTCTCCAGATATGTTCGGTGAGATGAATAGCCATTGTGCGCCTCATCCACATTTTTAATCAATGTTATTTAGTTGATGGTATTGTGGAAGGAATCAAGTTTTCTAATATTTGAATTTGATTGATAATATATCTAAGGGTAACGGCTGTGTATGTTGTAATGAATTTTATACATCTTGGTTTTACGTTTTTCTTCATTGCAATATGGATTTTTGCTTTTTGCTGTGGGATGAAGCAGCGCATTCACAAACAGTTTTTTCTTCTACAGTTCCACCCGCAGCAAATAATAAATTAATAGAAATAAAATAGCTTGCAGAAAAATATACTAGAATAATATTTGCAGTTTAAAGAGAAAGATCGTCAATTGAATTCTTCCGTCATTTGAAAAATAAACCTGGACCAACGCATCAACAGAGATTCATCGAATCTCTCCAACTGTTCTTTATTTTGCGATGTACTATCTCTTTAGCCTCCCTCGGTGGCTCGTTGGTTAGCGTGCTCGTTTTTCGCGGCCCATCCCCGGATTCGATTCCCGGCCTAGGCAAATTATATCTGTGCGCTTTTCTTAAAAAATGTCCCAGTATCCATTGCTGTATGACGGTGAGCAAGCCCACCCTTGGGTTATGAAGACCTGCATATACGGTGAAGGGATGTCTTCGTGCTAGCCACACGAACCCCTTCTCCCATGGCCTGGAGATTACCGCTGGGCGGCCAATGCTTTTAGCGGGCTGTGGAGCCAAAGAGCAGGAACAGAAAGTTTGTCTTTGGTTGTTCATGGTCTTTCGGACGTTTCTTAGCCCACTTCATGTTCATTGGAAATAGTGATCATTTTCGACTCCTGAACACGAGCTAGAAATTGTAACATTTATCGTGAGCCACTCTGTAAATGAACTTTTCATATCAAAGCAGCTACGAAACATAAAAAAATACAAATGCTTCCCTTCACATTTAAACTTCTTCTTTCTAGGGTTTTTATCCAGCCGACAGCCGGATACCCTTTACGTCCCGATGGGACGCATATTCGACCATACACTAGACCAACACCCTTGCGGGCTCCTTTGATCTGGGGTCAGCAGAACGCGAGGCCCTCCGCGACAACACATACAAAGTCAAGGGACAAACAACCATGGCCGATCCCAAAGCGGGACTCGAACCCGCGACCCTTCGGACCGAAGCGCTGAGTCGGTACTCGCTCTTAGCCACCTCGGTCATGCAGGTCGACACATCTAAACTTCCTTGTATAATATGACAATCTAAATGGTCCTGGCAACATCATCTTTAAAGTTAATTAATATAAATAAAAAAATGGTTTACAGGAAAAATATTACGATTATCATTAAATAGGCATTACGAATATAATTAGATAAACACGACACTTTTTCCGAGACAAAGTTTCTTTTCCGAATTCCCCCACACTGCGTGACAGAATAACGATCTTCTACATCTAGCACGGGTGGGGGGGGGTGGAGGTGTCTAGCGACTTAGCGGCTTCGGGAGTTGGCCGCGGAGCGACGCATTAAGGTTGGCAGTTGGAAAGAGTTATTCTTAACCATTTGCACAAATAAACGAGAAGTGATTTACCAATGATTATTACAATTTTGCGTATGTTGATATACCAATTGGTAAAAGTTTGCACAACAGTTACAGGCTGATTGATTAATTTTTTCGTGTTTCCGGGCGCGTGAACTACTTTGGTCATTAGTTCCGTTAGTGTAGTGCATGTGTTTTTTCTCTGGAGACGGCGGTGATCTGCCTCCGATGGATGGCGAGATCCGGGGCCGACCTACCGTCGGCTAGTGGGTTTTCCCCCTAACCAGGACTCTCCCACCAGCGGGGCACTGCCCCAGCCGGGACAAGTTCTAAGCTCCCCACGGGTCTCCCGGTATATGCGGTAGTGTAGTGCATGTTAGTGTAAGTGTGTGTGTGTGTAAAGGGAGAGGATAGGACAAGGAAGAGGAAGGGCAGATCGCGCGCTGTCCGTGGCCCGTTTGGTAGGGTACTGCTCCGGCATTTGCTTGGTGTACCGTTATAGGTGTAACGAAAACATTTGTATTGGATACCGTAGCTCTACTAGTATGCTGGGGTTCAGATGCTGACTTCGCCAGCGCAGAGTTTGAACGTAAGTTATATTTCTGCTCCTAAAGTTGTCATTAAATGAACACGGCCATTTCGCCGACGCCCCGGAGCTCCTTTGGCGAACGGTTCTCCAGACAGGGCTCCCCCACCCAGCGCCGTGCTCAGGGGCTTAGCGGCAGCGGCGGAGGGCGCATGAAGATCGGCAATTGGAGAAAGTAATTCCCTGGGGCGCATTACTTTCGCGGGATCATTAGGGCCCCCTCATACAAGCGCAATAACGCGACAATCAGAAACCGATTGCGAAATACAGCAGCGCGCAATTATCGTTGGCTCCCGCCGCCGCCGCTGCCGGAGAGCTCTTCTCGATAATAATCGTTCTCGAAATCACCTCGATATCTCTCTGCCCGCTCGCTAGCGGGTGCAGAGGAGAGGCTACTGTTCCATCTCCTGAGCTCTTCTAGTCTTCCCTGGTTATAGAATTTTATGCGCAAAGCTAAAATCTCTCTGTGCGCATGCACGTATTCCGTCAAGTGTTGATCTGCGGAAAATTCTAGTTAATTACTCTGACTTTTACACTTTGGGCATGTTGCTATGATTAAATTATGATTTTTTTAACACTGATGGTAAAATACCGTAGATAGAGGCAAATCCATCGCAGTATTTACTGCATTTGATATTCTAATTTCACTGATAGGTATTTGTGTATGACAATTAAAAAACGGTATTGACACTGGAGTATCAATAACGTGACGTATACACTGAAACTCCACAACACATATCAATTTAACACAACTATATTATTAACACATAATAAATTTATTATAAAAATCGATTTTGGAATACCTCACACTACTTACCTGGAGTACTGTTATGGAGAAAATATTTACATTTTCCTTCTTAAGTAAATTAAACAGTAGCGTGTTATATTGTCCGTAGAAAATATTCCAATGTAGTCACATGATTCTATCCAATCTATTGCTAAATCACCTGTCGAACCAGAATTAAGATTTCTGACGGGCCAGGGCCGTGTCTTACGTCCAAGGCCCACAGATGGAATTTTTTAGGTCAGTTAAGTATTATTGCAAATTAATCGCACCCAAAATACGTAATGATATTGTCCGTAATAATAATGACCAAAACTAACACAATTTGGACTCCCGAATGAAAAGATAACATTATCTCTACATGGAGAGGATACTCTTGAGCAGAAAACAATTAAACGCATTACTACGCCCATGGATGAGGTAAGGAATATTTATTTATTTTTTATTTATTTTACGTCAATAAACACTTAAAAACTGCGTATGACATGGTATGGGGAAAAGTGAAGATAGAGTAAAGATACGACGCTGTTTGTACTACATATTACACTAATAATACCGAAACAGTTGACACCCTAGTTGGTGCAAATATTATGTTGCTACTATATAACTGTTGTTAATGGCAAACAAATTATATTTTATTTTAGGAAATGAAAGCTACAGTTTCCTAACGAATATGTTTGTGTACATCTTCTAGCGTCCAGAAAAGAACATTAGGTCGAATGTGTGTGTGCGTGAAATGTAAGCCACGTGTAATCATTAGGACCATGGCCGGGTGGGTGGGGAGGGGTGGTGGTGTTTGTGGTATGGGGGTGGGGGGCAGTGAAAGAGGAGACGCTCGCTCGCCCTCTGCCCAAATGGAGAAGGGCTTCATCATCGAATGGCCAACTTAAGCAGACTTCAGTCGCTGTTCCGAATGTGCACCCGTTCAGAGAACTAAACGGCGCGATATTCGTAACTGGCCTTTTAAAATGATATACTAGTGTGCAATGCTGAACATAATAAAACATGTAAATCGATAATTCATAACAATATAGCGATAAGAAATCAATCACAAATAAATAAATCAAAAAAATATGTGCAACCTGGCAGATCGAATTCAAGAGCACAAATAATTTAAGCAAAAGAAAGAAGTGTCAGCTTTTTCGTTAAGTCGGGAAAATATTTTTTATTTATTTATTTATTTATTTATTTGTTTATTTATTTATTTATTTATTTATTTATTTATTCATTTATTCATTTATTCATTTATTCATTTATTCATTTATTTATTTATTTATTTATTTATTTATTCATTTATTCATTTATTCATTTATTCATTTATTCATTTATTCATTTATTCATTTATTCATTTATTCATTTATTCATTTATTTATTTATTTATTTATTTATTTATTTATTTAGTCAAAAACTGTATGTGACGTATGAGGGAGAAAATCATCTGTGCACGCTTTCTTGAGTTTCAGAATCCCTTCCCAACAATTTAACTATTAATAGTTGAAAGATGAAAATAATATAATAATAATAATAATAATAATAATAATAATAATAATAATAATAATAAATTTAAAAGATCGACAGATTAGCATTTCAAAAACTAGATATTTTCGTTGCCGAATTATAGAAAACTTCTTTGTAACGGTAAAAGAACGAACAGATTTGATTTTTCTCTATTGCTAACAAAATAGAAGATCACCCTAAACTCTACTGCCACTACAAGCAAAACGAAAGCTCAGCAAAACATGCGCATAGTGAAGCTACATTAACGTTCAGAAGCAAATCAAGGGGCCATCTCAGCATTTGCTCAATGGATCAGGGAAACTGGACAAAAACCCGATCGAGATGGGGGTCATTGACCCGTAAGCTGAAGTACATTACTTGTTACAGGCATTTAAGTACTTTTTAAAATAATATACAATGCAAATGTAAACTAATCCATTATACTATATCATTGTTTTGTTAAAGTAAACATTATTTTTCTTTCTGACGATCAGTATAGTCTCTAATTGTATAGAAACAGTATTTGAAAAAATCTCTACTATTTGATAGCTCCTGCAGCGTATAAACCAGCGTCGGATATCCCTACATCAAGAGATTATCTTTGTAGTGTACTATATTATGTTGTATTGTGTAATATAATCTTAGGATTCATTATATTAACCATTTAAGGTACTCTTTGACTGGACACTTTCTTATGCTGGCTTTTCAATAGAGTGCCTGGAGCAGTTAGTGGCAAGAACCATTACCAGGAAGTAGTAACCAGTTCAAATAGAGTAGTACAGACACAAGGTTGATCGGTCAGTAAGCCAAGTTATTAGATGGTAAACAATGTAGTACGAACTATCAAACTGAGAAATGTAAATGATTTCCGTAAAAGAAAAGCAATTAGTTACACAGTGCGTCAATTTGATTCTTGTCGTGATTCTCCGCATTAGTTTTCACTGCGGAGTTAACAGCGCGGGAACCATTAAGCCAAGGCAATTCATGCAGCTCATATCCCCTTCAGGTCATAACCCGAAACCCGAGACATCCGGGGACAAATTTGGACGTACAAATCCCGTTTAAACGAGGATTTCGATACGAGTTAAATAGCTACGTTTAATAGTTACTTTATTGCGGATTAAGAGGATGTAGTTGGATGCTGTGACGACCTGCTGCGCGGAACACACGTTTCTGGTTCGGATCTGACGTAATGCGTATAATTTTAGAATATATAGTGTTCCAGCTTTAGTTATTAACACTCACCTTTTCCTTTATGGTTAATTTTTTGTACTGTATAATTCATCGTAGTGCGTTGTATATGTACCATAGATAAAGTTATGATGCAAAAGAATCGATGTCAAGATATTGACGAAAATTCGTACTTCGAATTTCACTGAGAGCGAAAAGGTATTCTTCAAAACCACTTTGCGTGAACAACACTAGCGCGGAAACTGTACGGAAATTAATATTCTTAGATTGATCTTGATGATGTCGCAGTCACTTGAATCTGAAACTGAAACTTTACATAAAGCCACTAGAAAATACTCAAAAATACTCAAAAGTTATGAAAACGGTTGAAAGTTCCAAAAGACTAAAGAACGTTTATAAAAATGGCGCAGATTCTATTGTCATAAAATTTCATAATTTCAAGATCTCAAACATTTCATTATTTTTTAATGCAATACGAGCCTTAATACGAGATCTTTCAATATATATATATATATATATATATATATATATATATATATATATATATATATGTATATTTATACAGAGAGAGAGAGAGAGAGAGAGAGAGAGACAGAGAGAGAGAGGAGAGACAGAATGTTCCTGCAAATATGGACCACTCCCATAACTTCTAAACAGTTCAGGATATCGAAATGCGGTTTTTACTGAACAACGAGGAATCATGGGGCAAGTAACATGCCGTAGAGATGTCTACAATATTTTTAGTTTTCGAGAAATTTAATCATCTTTGATTTTTTAAATGGAACTATATAATTTTCTCACCGGCAATGGATAGACCATGAAAAGAGAAAATGATGTATCATATGCTAAGATTTTGATAGTAACTTGACTATAAATTTAGACTTTCTGACATGCGATTTTGAATGAAACGGGCAATCGTGTAGCAGCCCTTGCAACTCTCGCCTTCGGGGAAGTTGGCCTTCGCGGCGTCAAGACTTGCGTGGAGAGGAGTGACTGAGAGGGGTGGCGGTGGGGGATTAGATGCATAACTACAGCCATGCTTGGTGTTGGCACAGACGTCACACTAAGAAATACCAATTTTAACGATCAGAAAGGGAGATTTTCTCTATTTATTTATCTGGATTTAACTTGTTTTGTACTGAAAAGTCAAAACATCCATCGCTCCAAAGGACGCCATAAAAAATTGGTAGCGTAAGGAAGATGATAATAATAAAATATTTCAAACTGAACAAGAAGCCAATTACCATCTCTTGATTGTTAAATTTCATTTTGAAATAAAATGATCACTGGTCCACTTTGCAACCATACGACTGCTGTTCATAAATGGAAAAGAAAACAGTGCACTCCCGTCTTCTGCAGTGGGTTTTCAAGTTTGTGGCAGCACTTAGCGCTAAGAAGTGAGAAACTCTCTAATCAGTATCAGCAGTCGTGTCTGCAAATATGCATGTTTGTTCAAGTTTGATAAATTTACACTGATAGAACTGTCAAGAGTAATTCCAAATTAATATTGCTTTGTTCTTTTGGTACGTGTTTAAATAGGAAGGTTATTAACAGTAAATAATAAGAGAAACTGTCTACCTAGCTATTTTTTGATCAAATAATCCAAATATTACAATGAAAATCTTTAAGCGTTCATTCGCTTGCGACGTTTTAAAAAGATGGCTCGTTTTTGCATTGAGCTTTATTCTTGTGTTTGAAAATGACCTTTATTTTTATAGTTTTCGAAACAATAATTTTTATTTCGTTCTTTTCGATTATCGTTGATTTGGAATTTCAGAAGAAGAAAAGTTCAATTCAGATGAACAAATAGGGAAGAATCTCTTAGGTTTTTTCATACGTTTTTCGTGCCAAGACCATGAATTGCTGCATTACGCCTTCATTTTGCACGACCACCCCTCTCACATTCCTTTCTCCACAAAATCATATCGACGCGAAGGCCACCTTCCTCCAACGGCGGCTGTTGCAAAGGCTGCCCGTTTACTTGAAAATCTCATACAAGAAAATCTCATTTTATACTGAAATTACTATCAAACTTCTAACATATGATACATCATTCTATTCCTATTTTGATGATCTATCCATTGGTGGTGAGAAAAATATATAGTTCTATTTAAAAAATCAAAAATAATTACATTTCTCGAAAACTAAAAATATTATAGGCAATTTCTCTACAGCATGTTACTTGCCCCATGGATATGCATTGAATAGCGAAAACTGCATTTCAATATCCTGAACCGTTTAGAAGTTATGGGGGTGGTCCATAGTTGCGGGGACACTTGCTATACAAGGAAATTTCATGCATATTATATCCAAGAAAATATATGCACTTTTTGCAACATATGATTCATATTTGCAACATATGTGATTTTCTGAATTCACTTCCACAATCTTAGCATCAGAATGCAGAGTATATTCCAAATAGTTAACCTGTAAGCCTCTATTTTAATTTCATACGAAATCATCTGATGCTAGTAATTCAGAAAATTTAGTACTTTTGTTATGCGTATTCCTCATATTAAATTTGAGATTTAATTTGAAGTTACATAACTTATGTGGTAATTATTTACTACATTACAATTTTTAATTACTTTTACTTATATCACACACATTATAACATTATATAATATCACGTACGTTTGATTCATATAATAGTTTTAAGAATTTTGGGTGAACTAAATTTATTCAAATCTTAAGTTTCATGAACATTTAATGCTAATTATTTATTTGATATTAGTAAGTTATAATGATACCATTTCATTTTTTATAAATATCTCATACTGTCATTTTTCTCGTAATTATCAGTCGAACGACAGAGGTTTAGATAATCCTTCTCCACAAAGTGAAACAATGCCGTATTTCTGCCAAATGAATAAACTTACAAATATACACCAAATTAGTAGTCATCGATTGTACACGAACGTAAAACGAAGACATACTCGGAGGAATACATCAGTTGCTGACGGCGACGCTTTCGAAAAGTCTATTAAAGGATGGAAACTGTTGTAAAATTAAAATGCCGAGTCACGGAGGTTTGAAACTGAAGAATTTAACCTTGATCATTAGTTTCAAATGTCCCTGCCTCACCTTTCTCTTCCGCCGATCCCTCTTCCGCTGTTCACCACTCACGGCCCTTGCTACCTTTCCGCATTTGTGTCCCCGCTCCCGCCGTCGCCGCTCCGCTTTTCTCACCACCTCCGTTTCCACGACCACCGTTCCCGCTATCACAGTCCCTGCTACTACTGTCCCTACCCCGTCCCTGCTACTTCCTTTCCGGCCCTACTACTGACGTCCCCATTATTGACGTCCCCGCTACTGACTTCTCCGCTACTGATCTCCCTGCTACTAACGTTTCTGCTACTGATGTCCCCGCTATTCACGTCCCCGCTACTGAGGTCTCCGCGACTTCGTACTGACAAGAAGCAACGCTCCCGCCAATCCGTCTCTACTCCCAGTCCACTGTCCCTACTTCTACCGTCCCGACTTTCGCCTCCCGACTTTCGCCATGTTGCAGCCCCTCACGCCCCCCCTCCCACTAGTTTTCCCCACCCTTGCTCCCACAGCCGCCCGCGCCCACCTGCCCGTTCCGATCCCACCACCCGCTCCTTCCGACCGATCCCGCGCGAGGCGGTTCCGCCGCCTGCGGTGCCCGACGCTCGTCGCTCATTGCTCGTCGCCCGTCGCCCGTCGCCCGTCGCCCGTCGCCCGTCGCCCGTCGCCCGTCGCCCGTCGCCCGTCGCCCGTCGCCCGTCGCCCGTCGCCCGTCGCCCGTCGCCCGTCGCCCGTCGCCCGTCGCCCGTCGCCCGTCGCCCGCCGCCCGTCGCCCGTCGCCCGTCGCCCGTCGCCCGTCGCCCGTCGCCGTCGCCCGTCGCCCGTCCCCGTCCCCGTCGCCCTCCCCGTCGCCCGTCGCCCGTCGCCCGTCGCCCGTCGCCCGTGGCCCGTCGCCCGTTCGCCCTAGCCCCTGGGGCCCGTGGCCCGTGGCCCGCGTGCACCATCTCGTCGCCTGTTGTCCGTCGCCCGTGGCGTGTCGCCCGTGGTCCGTCACCCTTCGCTCTTCGCCCGTGGCCCGTCGCCCGTGGCCCGTCACCCTTCGCCCGTGGCCCGTCGCCCCCCGCCCGTGGCCCATGGCCCGTGGCCCGTGGCCCGTTGCCGCTACCCCCTGGGGCCGTGCCCAGCGGCCGCGTGCACCATCTGTCGCCTGCCTCATTGCTTATTCTCTTTCACGCGCAGCGGCGCGGCGCCCGCCCCCACAACTCGCCGCCGACCTTGTTTGCTTATTTGTTTTCCCGCAGCCAGGTAGCATTGGCGACAGGCGACACTCGCGCTGCATTCTCGCAAACTCAGCTAGCGAGTGAATGTTTCACGAGAATTAGTTAAATTTTTCACGCAGATGTTGGACTGCTCTCCTTGATGTATACGTAAATGTATAACAGTAAAATCCACGTTTAATGCAGAGCACTCAACTCCATGTGATTGCTGGAGGCAAAGGATTGTCATCAAAGGGTATAAACAAAATAATCCCAATAGTGTGCCCAGGCCGTTTCTGTTGATGGAAGATGGAGTATAAGATATTCTCCTATGCTATATCAATTATATTTATACCTAAATATAGTTCATGATATTATATATGTTGGTTCTTAAGAGGTCCGAATATATCCACATAACGGATGACAGAACACTAGAAGGAAAGAAAAAAACTATCAAAATAGCCTGGGTTTTGATTCATCTCAGTTCTCCAAAAACAACGATAAGCTATAACTATAGCTGAAAAATAATGTACTGAAATCATTTAAAAGAGAATAATTAGGTGTGATACCTATATTAGCACGGGCAAAAAAATGTAAAATATGCGTAAGAGTACTTGCTTTTGTTAAGAAAATGTTAAGTAATAAGATTCAGATTTCAAAATCTCAAGCAATAGTCAGTATGATAATCAATTCATGTTGTCAATACGCTTTTGTATCATCGTTTAGAAATGGGAAAATATAACAAAAAAGAAAATTGCTTACTCTTAGCCTACGTGAAGGACAAGACAGGTTAGTGGACCAATAGTGTGCTCCGGATCGCGGTTAACAATAGAAGCATACAAAACATCTGTCATCGTAAGGACTGCAGTCCGCGTGTCGCCACTTTCCAAAATCCACATGGAATCTGGATTTATGACAGGAATTTTCACATTCTCAACACACAATAACATATTCAGCAAAACCTTAGACAAGTTGAGCTCAACGATTGCTCCTGGCCATCTTCATAAAATTCCAACATTTTCTTTCGGCTTGATTTCTTCTTTTATAATTACTTTCTCGTTTCTATTGTCTGCTTTTAAGGAGCTTTCCTGCTTTTGTCTTCTTTCTTCTGCTTTTTCTTTTCTAGGAATTATATTCATCAGAGTTCAGGATTAAGAGCTCAGGAATTTACGAAATGATTAGCTCGCTTAACTTAGTATGTGCTTTCTTCTGGAATGTGATTATTTGGCTTTCTCCTTATAACGACCAACACTCGAAAACTCTCATAGACAGTATAAATATGAATTCTACCTTCTAAATTAAAAATGATTGCAGAAATCTAATGGTGATACGTCAAATTCTAACGCTGTAACCGGTAGCGGTAGCTCAGAGCATCAACTGATGTCAAACTGATGTCACTGCAGCGCCTCTGACCGGGAGGTTTTAGGTTCAAGTCCTGACGGCGGCAGGATTTTCGACACTAGCTTTTCAGCTAAGTGGAATTCAGTCGCTGTCTGGAGAAGAATTCTAGCGGCCGGCTGCTCTGATCGGTAGTTTTCCGTGGTTTCTCCGATCAACACCAAGCGAATGCCGGAACAGTACCCTACCAAACGGGCCACGGACCGCGCGCGATCAATCCTTCCTCTTCCTTGTCCTATCATCTCCTCTTACACACACACTTACACTAACATGCACCACACTATCACAGATTCCGGGAGACCGGTCGGGAGCTTAGAGCTTGTCCCGGCTGGGGCGGTGCCCCGCTGGTGGGAGAGTCCTGGTTAGGGGGAAACCCCACTAGCCGACGGTAGGTCGGCGACGGATCTCGCCATCCGGCGGGGGAAGATCACCGTCATCTCCCGAGAAAAAAAACATGCACTACACTAACGGGGATAGGGAGAGACATAGAGATAGAGACAGAGAGAGAGAGAGAGAGAGAGAGAGAGAGGGGATGGGGCGTGTATCGCTGTGCCCGCGCAGTCCGGCTATGCCGACCCGCTTCGCCATTCCCTTTGGCCCAAAGGATAAAGGCAAGGAACACGTGAAAAACTTAGTTTTCCGGTCGGCCGCGTCGCGCGTCCGTCGCCTCACACGCCGCCCGGAAGGGGGCGGGGGCGCGAGCGAGGCGCGGGCGATCCAGCCCCGGCCGAGGGAGAGGGCGAGCGTGAGACCAGCTTCCTTCTAATTGGCGTTGTCTTTTGCGTTTGACGGAGGCGAGACCGGATTTTCAAAGCAACTTTTTCTTCGCTCAACATGAACTAGGACTTAATTCTTCTTTTGTGTTCAACACGCGATTTGATGTATCGATTTTATTATAACTAAATTCATTATTAATAATAGTTTTTACTTCAATGTTTCTTAGTTGCGATATTTGTTTTATTTATTTTTTATTAATTGTTTATTACTTTCTCGTAAAAAGAAGTATGCGACAGAAATAGGCTATTTATCGATCGACAAACTCGTGTTGTGGAGTTCTAGAAATGAAAATGTACTTGAAGTAAAGCAAGTTAAAAGAGAAATTCTTAAACGATTACAAATTTTTCTCGGATAGAGTAAAAACGCTTATGGCGGAGGTCTCATTTCTCGTTAGGCTTTCTAAATGTTTGGAAACTGCAAACGTTATAAATTATACGAGAAAGTATTTTCTGTTGCAGAAATACTTGTTTCTTACGTGATATTCATTCAATGATTCAACTTCAAAATCAATAAAAACTATATTTGACTTGATGGGAGAAGTAAAACTGGATCGAAAAGTTTATTATTGACACAGATTCAGCAACATTTCTTATTCTAGATATACGACGTTGCACATTTTCTAAATTTTGAAGAAAGAGGAAAAATCTCTTTTCTTGATCCAGCATTTGCTGTGTCACTTTGTAATTGAACGGAGAGTGGAAAAAGAAAACAAAACAATAGTATTAATTTCTTCATCCAAGCATTTATTACTTTATTAAATGTGCGCTATTTCGTACATCGCATGTAGCACGCTGTTTGAAACCTTTACCAAATACTTCGAAGTTTTTCAGAAAAAAAACTGAGAAAAGAGAAAAAAGAAAAAAACAATAAAAATCAGTTATCAAGAATGGAGACTGGAAGATTGGTGCAAGCCTTCATAAATAAGAAACCAGCTGGAAAAATCTCAGAGAGTCCTTGTGGAGGGATGATTTTTATTTATTTATTTAACGCCAAAAAGAGATACAACTCTGCCTGACACACACTAACCTAATTAAATTCTGAATACAGATAAAAGTGAGTATAGGTAAGAATGCGCTTGGAAAGAAAATGTTGTAAGCCTCTATGGAAGGAGAAGAAAGGAAAAAAATGGAAGAGAGAAATGAATAATGAGTTTCCACATCAAAAGCTCTTTAGAGCGTTTTTTTTTCGCCGAAGGATTGAAGAAACAGCAGTGGCTTTCGGAATTTTATTTCCCCCCAAAAATTATTGTGAAAGATGAATTTAAAGAAAGACGACCTATGAGAAACACAACAAGAGCAAAGAGACGAAAAAGAAGAACAGGTAAAATACAAAAATGACGGAGAATAAGACATTAAAAGCCAACAGAAGGAAACTGAAACTAAAAAATTCTTAGAAATGTCGCAAAAATCATAGCAACAAAGTTCTTACTCGATAGTGCGTATCATGCAAGAAATTTGAAAACTACCAGTTGGAAGGCTACGATATTTACATTCGTTTAATTGGATGAATTTTCAAGAACATTATTTTTGTATGCTGTTGCAGAATAAACAATCATTCATATGAGCTAGGAATATTTGTTTGGAAAAATAGCACGTAATTCGGTAAGCAATCTGTACGTATCCGTTCAACGTCACGCACTGTTTGAATAGAGTTGTTTATTTTCTTTATAGGCGCGTGGGCTTGTGCTTTACGTATTGTACGAAAATATTGGTAACAAACGATTGACATTTCATAGTTTGTCCTTTCCCTTACCACATATGTCGCTATATCAGGTCTTCGAAAGCCAATCATTAGCATTCATTGTGAACTCACAACTTTACGTGTATGTTTGAAAATGCCTTTTCTTATCCGGCTTTCTAAATCTGCGTTTTTATCGCCTTTGTCCATTTCTATATGCGAAGCGTTTCCATGTCGGCCTATGCCGATTTTGAAGGATTGGTAAGGGGACCATTTTCCCCACACGGCGTCCCAGCCAAGATAAAGGGCGAATGGATGGAATGAGAAGGGAGTAGGGTGGGATAATTGCGCTCGGTGTTTGGCCCGTCGAATAGAGAGCTACTCCGGCATTGACCTGGAAGTGATCAGGGAAATTGTGGTCACGAGCAATCGGAGCAGTTTACTTACGGAGCAGACAGATCGCGGCCCGGCAAGATCAAAATCATGCCTGGGTATGAGCATTCGGTCACAGAAGCGGCGAGGCTGCTTGCTCAACCTGCAGCACCCCGCCCTCTCGGTTGCTCCCTTTGCAAGCTCGATCGCGGTAGGGACCACACACTCGCTAATGTTTGACACATCAAACAAATTTCTGGTTCAAATGCCGGGATCGGACCCATGACCTCCCAGACAGCAGTATACTCGAAGGGCGCGTCCGTAAGGCGGTCCCATTAGGCTCCCTGCTAACGACCGTCGTGTCCCGTGTTATCGTGTAATGGACTTGGGTATCTCTCACACCGAATAAAGCACTACGCCAAACCTGAATTGTATGAATGATTTGATTGATTTTTTTTCTGTGAATTCGAAAGTCGGTATGTAGGTAGTTTTTGTAGGTCCGAGACGTTTTATAGTCAGCAGCGTTATTGCCTTGTGTTTTGATTTGGTTTACCATTGCACCATTGATAACACAGGTCTACGACCAAAAAACGTTTTCTGCGTGTTCACCTAATTCTTATCATTTTGTGTGTGCTGATTCCAAAAAAAAAACATTGAAAATTACGTAACACTCACCAGTTGTTCACATTTTAACATTTTCTCTTTATAGCTGGGTAAATGCAGCTTTGAGTATCTAGAAATTATGAGATGCAGGAAGTTAGAATGAGACAGTAATTAGGACGACTAAGAGGATAGAATATTCTTCGGTAAAATATTTGACAAGCAGTACCGTGTTTATTGAGGGCGCGCGTGTTTACATTGTTGCTATTAAGATAACATAGTTTAGCAGCTAGTGTTCAGTGATGTTTGTTGAAAAGCCCTGACAGTTTTTGTGAAGGCCAATTTGTGAAGGCCTTACCTAAAGATGGACAGTGTTTCAAATACCTTTGTGAAATTGGGGATCAAACCCAATTTGTCTCAAGCAAAATTAAACGCGGGTATCTTCGTTGAGCTTAGAATTAAAAACATTATGTTGGACCCGCAATTTACTACATAAGACAGTAAATGGAAAAGAAGCGTGACTTCCATTTAAACACGTTGTAAATACGTTTCTAGACAACAAAAATGACCCAGTCTGTCAAGTAATTATTGCCAATGTGCTGGATGCTTACAAGAAATTAAGATGTGTAGTGAACCTCAAGGTCCACTTTTTTAACAGTCATTTACAATTCTTTCGGGACAATTTAGGCGGAGCAAATGAAGAACAATGTGAGCGTGTCCATCAAGATCTGAAAGTGATGGAAGATCGTTATTAAGGACGCTGGGACTCCACCGTGATGGGAGATTACTGTTGGTCGCTTCAGCGAGAGAGGCGCTTAGGAGAAAAAGCTATATCATCGGCTTTAAATAAAAGAGATATTCATCCCCATCATCCATCTTCTATGTTTAAATAAAGTTCAGTTGGAATTTTGAAAGTCGATTACTTCTTATTTTTATTGCATATATAAAATATTTCCCATATCTTAATAGATCAAATTGCAAATAAACTGTGGATGATAGAGTTCAGATGCGGATTCAGTACCCAAAAAGACTATAAACATCAGCTATTTAGATTTGAAAAGTTTTTTGAAACCTTTTTTGTTGGCCTGTGAATTAAACAATGGCTGGGAAATGAATGTTCAGATGATTGTGAAGATATTTTGTGAACGATTACGAAGAAACGCTGGAATGAGAAGCGGAGTTAGCGGGATATTTCCGAGAAACCTGCCACCAATCTGCTTTGTCCACCTCAAATTTCACATGAATCAACCGGTCATTGAACGGCTGTTGGGCAGTGTAACGCAAGGGGACTGCTCGCTACAACACGAGTCCCACCGCGAGAAGCTGCCCCGCGCACGGCGAACGCCACGAAAAATCTCGCGCTCCGTCGCCCTCAGTGCATCTTAGTGCTGCGAGATTGAAGAGCCGGCCTTCCCTACATCCCCCGGCCACCTCCCCCCCACAAGCCGTCCCACACCACCCCGCGCCGGCTCCTCCCGGGAGCCCCAAAGGCAATTATGATCGCCGGCGAGCGCGGCCGAAGGGCCGGGCGACAGCGCGTACACGCCGCCGCCTCGCCGCCGCCCTCGCCGCCGCCCTCGCCGCCGCCCTCGCCGCCGCCCTCGCCGCCGCCCTCGCCGCCGCCCTCGCCGCCGCCCTCGCCGCCGCCCTCGCCGCCGCCCTCGCCGCCGCCCTCGCCGCCGCCCTCGCCGCCGCCCTCGCCGCCGCCCTCGCCGCCGCCCTCGCCGCCGCCCTCGCCGCCGCCTCGCGCCCCGCGCCCCTCGCCGCCGCCCACGGTGACGCGGTCGCGAAGCACAGCACGGCGCGACGCCCCGGGGAGGCTGCTGCCAAGTGGATTAGTCGGCTCACATGTCGCGGTCGACGCGGCCCACTGGAGGGGGAGAGTAGGGGAAGGGTGTGGGGGAGGTGGCCGCGGCAGGACGGAAGGGGGAGAGGCTCGCTAACTCCTCCCTTAGCGCGAGGCCCGCGGCTAATGGTGTTGCGGACGCCCTAAAAACGCGGCGGCGCCATCCGCCGAAAGGGGGAGAGGAGGGGGGGGGCGGAGGCGGGGAACGGGGTAAAAGGGGCCGGTGGAGAGGAGGTGAAAGGGGACAAACGGGAACGGAGGTCTGGTGAAAGGCAGGCAGGACAGGCTTGGGGGGGGGTTGAACGGGCGAGGCCTGTGCTGGGAAGGGGCAGGGAAAGGCGACGAGGAACGGGGATGGTGGTGGGGTGGTCCTCCCGCTCTTAACGAGATTCGAGGATTCACCGCCATTAAATTGAATTTTATCTCCGGAATCCGCGTGTCGCACGTTAAACATCGTTATGGAAATGCAATTTGAGTTATTGGGCCACGCGACGCAACGCCTTGGGTCTGGCGGCTGAGCTGCGTCCGCGTCGTCCCGCGCAGGTGCGGCCGCACGGAGGGAGAGCTCTAATTAGCGGAGGCGGCATCGGTTTGGCTTTCGTTTGGGAGGCAAGGAGCTCTCGTCGCGCGCTCCCTCTAGGCCCGGCCCGCCCCGTCACTTGTTCCCCCACGCTTTCCGCCGTTCCCCTTCAACGCACGCAGAAGGACATTTCTTTGTGAAACCCCATGGATGCTCTATTGCCATCCTGGTGTATCGAGTGCCTCGCGCTCCGAGCTCGTTGCACTTCGCCCAACTTTGCTAATAATAATAATAATAATAATAATAATAATAATAATAATTCATTCGGCATGCACCGTATGAGAATAGATGAACACAATTAATATTTACCATTTTGAGTGAAACTCTTCCATTGTTTTTGGATTTATCCCAAACACCTGAGTATCTAACAAAACCATAAACCTTTCTCGCGTGCCTGGAGTCTTCAGAGTTACCTTTCAATTTCTGTGGGCATTCGAAATTAGTAATAAATAATAAATTAGTAATAATAATATAATGATAATAATATAATAATAAAACAACGACAATAATAATGATAATAATAATAATAATAATAATAATAATAATAATAATAATAATAAATATTATACTTGTAATACTTGTAATACATGTATTAATACAAAAGAAGACAGTCACTATGTAAATTTACTTTCAGGGAGAAGAAAATGGCAGGGAAAACAGGCAAACATGGCAAGACTCTGCACTTTGTATAATGCTTGTAGATGTCATCCAGATTGGAAAGAAATTAAACGGTGGCTATGTATTCTTACGTACATGAGTAGAGGGGATCACAAGCACAAAATAAATTTAAGACCGCAAAAAACGGATGTCGAGAAATTGTCTTTCCCAAATCGAACGATCCCGAATCCAGAATCTCCTAAATGTCTAAGAAAGTGTTTTTTTGTTCATTGCTCAAAGTGCCCGCTCATTCTTTTCTTTGAAACATCGTCTATTAAGCCATTCAATTTTTTTCTCACGTCTGACGAGACTTTTATATTTCCTCCGATCAGATAGTTTTCTCTCAATAGTTGCTTGACTCGAATTTGCATGAAGTCTGTCATTTTAATTTAGTTTTAAAATCTTCACACACACACACACACACATAAAGATTTCATAGCCCTATTATTGTAGTGGATTACTTACAGTACTAGTTACACAATTATTTCGTATTAATACTGTTTCGACGACAATTGAAAGCCGTTGTTTGAAACAAAGGAGGAATAGCTCTATCTTATTGAACACATTCGTGCAAAACAATCACGGAAGTAAAATAAAAACATGCTTTGTTATCGTCGCCGAGAGAATGTCAAAGACGCTTGCTCCATTATGATAGCCATAACAAAATGCGTTCCCTGACTATGACAGTTTTTTAAAGGACGTGAATGTGAAGCCAGTTCTTAGTTCCGAAACGAGTGAAACTCTCGCTTCCGCTGTCGCGTCTGCTCGGCCGTGCGCACAGCGGAGGCAAGCGGACCTCGAGAGCGAAGGGGGAGACAACATGCCGAAGATAGGGCGTCCTTTTTAAAAGTTCGAATGTTCTCGTGGAGTTAATTGAAGCGAAATTCATGAAACAAACTGTGCCGTCGTGAAGCTCTACCGTCCAGTCGTTTAGCCGACCCGCTCATTGGGTGATAGGAATAAAAATGAGCTATTACTTCTTTCTCGAATTTTCTAAGCAATTGCTTGAAATAGTATGAATAAAGGTCGTGAGTAATTTCTCTCTGTTTTCAGCAATTTCTCTATTGGTGAGTAACTGCTCGGACGAGGAGCAATTGCTTAATTTTTTATGAATAAAATCGAGAATTTGCTTCTAGCTTCTTCCTCAAATCGTATTGAAGGGATAGAAGAGATGTTATACAGGACAGTTGCGAACTGGTTGAGAGGCTTTAGGTAGTGAGTGAGTGAATGAATGATGAATGACTTCTACGATTTCGGTAATACTGCACGTCTACTGTACGACTTCACCAAAAACCATCAGGAACAAGCACGCGTCGTGCGGTAACAGACAAACAAAACAAACGAAAATCGACCAATCGCAACAGATCAGTTAGTGAGCAATTACTCAAGAGAGAGAAGTAAATGCCCCAAGTTCTGCGAAACTATTTATTCATATGAAAAGAAGCAATTGCTTATCCGATGTAGTAGTTCCTACTTGTCCTCGCTCACCCATCCCCGCCCACCCATCCCCGCTCACCCCTCCTCGCTCATCCGTCCTCGCTCCCCCGTCCTCGCTCACTCGTTCTCGTTCCCCCGTCCTCGCTCACTCGTCTTCGCTCACCCGTCCTCGCTCACGCATCCTCATTCATCCGTTCTCACTAATCCATTCTGACCCACACGTCCTCATTCACGCAACAATGTTCATTCGCTCAAACGCAACTGCTCACTCATTCTCCCTTACTCTTTCCTGCTCACTCAGTCGTCTTTGTTCAACCTCCTTGGCTCACACATCCTCACTCCTTCGTACTCTCTCACTTCTCCCCGGTGTCCAGTATCCATTCGCCCCCCTCCACGCCCCCGCCCCCGTTCAGCCGTCCCCGCTTGCCCGTCCGTTCCCGCCCACGCACGTTCGTTCACCCGTCCGCTCGTCCAAAAGCGTGGGCGCGGCGCCCGCCCCGCGCGAGCGCGTCAGCGCAGACGCGCGCCGCAAAAAGCAATTAGCGCCGGCGGAGGAATCAGAGCGAGCGATATTCGTTTGTCCGCTCACGCCCTGCGGACGCCCAATGCCGGGGCGGCGTGATGCAGTGCTTCCATGGCCTGCTGGATGCCGGCTGGGGGACCAGTGTGGAGCATGCGATACGTTGCTCCTCCGTTTGGGGCTCACGGCGGGGCAGGAGTCGGCCGTTGCCACAAGGAGTTGGAGCGTATGCCGATCTCGGTAGCGAAGGGATTTAATTTGATTTATTTTCGAACAAAAAAACACTAAAACTGCATATGCCGTATGGGGAAGACAACTCCAGGCCGGAAGCGGTAGCTCTGTACATCAACTGATGTCACTGCAGCGCCTCTGACCGAAAGGTCCTAGGTTCGAGTCCTGACGGCGGCAGGATTTTCGACACTAGCTTTTCAGCTAGGTCGATTTCAGTCGCTGCCTGGAGGAGAATTCTAGCGGCCCGCTGCTCTTATCGGTAGTTTTCCGTGGTTTCTCCGATCAACACCACGCCAATGCCGGAGCAGTACCCGATCAAACGGGCCACGGACCGCGCGCGTTCTGTCCTTCCCATTCCTTGTCCTATCCTCTCCCCTTACACACACACTTACACTAACATGCATTACACTACCACATATTCCGGGAGACCAGTTGGGAGCTTAGAGATTGTCCCGGCTGAGGCGGTGCCCTGCTGGTGAGTCCTATTTAGGGGGAAACCCCACTAGCCGACGGTAGGTCGGAGCCGGATCTCGCCATCCAGCGGGGGAAGATCACCGCCATCTCCCGAGAGAGAAAAACATGCACTACACTAACGGGACTAATGACCAGAGCAGTTGACGCGCCCGGGAAACATGAATAAATCAATCAATCAGTTAACTCCAGAATCCCTACTCCATGTTTTATTATATTGAGTTCAGTGATGTATAAAAATATCAACAAATGAAGGTTTGCTACATTTTAAAACTGTAAATGTTCCATCTCGTACTATCAAAATGGGATAAATATGTTTACTAGCCCTACCATTTTCTAACAACTACAGATATGATTTTATAGTATTGATAATCAAATAACAACCCACACTCCGAGCACTGCCCCTACCACTACAAGCAAAAGGAGAGCTCGACAAAACGTGCACAGAATGAAGCTACAGTCTTGGCCAGAAGCAAAACAAGGGGTAATCTCAACATTTCAGGATGGATCAGGGAAATTGGATGAACAATCTAATATATTTGGGGTCGTTGGCACAGGCGATAAAGTATTGTTACAAGCATTATAGTCTTTTTAAAAATATAACTCTTATTAAATATGACTGTTCATGTAAATATTATTTTTCTTTTTGATGGTCATTATATTCTCTAATTGTATAGAAACACTAATGCAGCCGAAAAGAATTTACTTTGTAATTAAGCTTGTGTATCGATTTTAATTGTTTGATGTTGATATATTTATTCAGTTGGTTCCTACTCTCCGTGCGCATATGAAGTGAGGCAATTTTTATTTTTTAATGATGAACTTGCTTCCGCTTCGGCCTTTTGTTAATATAACGTTCGTAAAATAATTCACAAATTTGCATTCCATATTCATATTTTAAAATATGTATTCTTGAAAAACAAATATTTTTGAATTGTTTACAAGTGATTTTCAAGGACTCCGATTTAATTCATTCATGTTTTCTTGCGTTCCGCCTCAAATATCTACATAGCAGCCTTGTTAATTTGGAGGAACTACTTCCTCTCCTTGCGATCACGGCGTACCCTGGCGTGCCCTAGCGTGCCCTAGCGTGCCCTAGCGTGCCCTAGCGTGCCCTAGCGTGCCCTAGCGTGCCCTAGCGTGCCCTGCCGTTTGCCGGTTGCCTTGGTAATCCCGGTTGCCCCTGCGCTCCGAGCACATGCGTGCTGTAAGTATCCTCGCTTTATGAACTTGTGTCGAATCGACAACTGGCGTTTTGTATTCGGGCTGTGCCTACGTTCAAGTCCCGAAGGTAGCGCATTGTTGATACCAGTTATATTGCTGGATGGAGCGGTGCCTCTGCCTACACGTAAATTGAGACGTTCGGATGGAAACAATAATATCTGATATTTCACGATTTGCAGCAAAATGTGATGTGCTATGACTTTCTACACGAAATGAGCAGCACACCCGATAACGAACGAGTAAATTTCACAGGAACACAGAATAAAAAGAATTGTGAGACCCAAAGACTTGACACATGTTTCTCTATGTATGTCGACGCGCTGAATCCGAAGACAGCATTGCGTCAACACCCTTCGGGTTTTTTAATTGTGAAAAACTCATAGTTTTGGAGTCTGGTAGTATTCTACTCTACAGAAGCCAAACGTTGTGAGGCCGAAGACTTGACACATGTTTCTCAATTTATATGGACGCGCTGAATGCGAATCAAAAGCCAGAATTGCGCCACTACGAAATTCTGGCTTCAGATTCGGATTCAGCTCGTCGACATACATAGAGAAACATGTGTCAAGCCTTTGGGTTTAACTTCTTTTTCTGTGTCTGTGTTATAGTTTCCATTTTCTGCTATTTTTTAAGCCACTTGGATGACGGAGAGAGAGGGACAAACAGATAGTCCCTCTTTGTCATCAAACAATAATTACTATTTCAACAAAAAAATCAGATACCATTTTATACACGAGGATGTTTCAATAAGAGAGGCCTTATTTTTTGATACTGCTTTCCTACAAATTATTTTATATGGATGCCTGAGTAGTACATTAAACAATGGGGCACGGATCGCAAGCAACATTTTCTTTCCCATTCTGCTGTTTCACACTCAAGCTTACCGCGGGATGTTTGACTGATCTTTCATCATCTTTACGGCAATTCCCCTGAAATCTTAAAAGACTGGTACACTGAGAGTGCGCGGATGTTACATGTCACTTTGGCAGTAAATACACCACCGAACAGCTTCGGCATCAGATCTAAACAGTTTTAGCATTAAAGGGCAGCTCAACAGAACACACCTTTAACTGCGTGTCAGACAAGTGCTGGCAGGGGAATATATGTAGCTAGGTTCAAAGAGCAAACTCGAGACGGCTAAACTAAAACCGTTCACTGACCCAGCAATATCTGCATTCGGTTCTATGTATATGCCACTGTAGAGATAGGAGTGTCACTATTACTGCTAAAGAAGAGTAACCAAATCCACAGTTGAATCGTCGTTTAATCTCCAGTAATCGAGTTCTATTCTACGATTGTTACCTAGCAGCCTGTGACATTGCTTCAGCAGTTACGGTACCATCCAATCGATACCTCACACGTCACTTCAGTGGCATCACTATGGTGGCGTTCATCCTTCTGATTGGATGACACCGTAACAGCCGGTTTACTTCTCAGGCAGCTATGCAAACCTCGCAGTATAAAACGACCTCCAAACAGTCCAGAACAGAATAGGGCTTGGTGCGGGCCAGCCAACGGGCGGCGGAGGGCCCGTGGCGAGGCTCGCCGCGCCGCCGCCAGCCCACGCTCCGTACGCTCGCCTTGAAGCGCGATAAATCTGCGCGAAGGAACGG
Source organism: Teleogryllus oceanicus (assembly GCA_964035755.1). Classification (NCBI taxonomy): domain Eukaryota; kingdom Metazoa; phylum Arthropoda; class Insecta; order Orthoptera; family Gryllidae; genus Teleogryllus; species Teleogryllus oceanicus. The sequence continues at coordinate 15,864,630 of CAXIVR010000001.1, read as the reverse complement.
CGCTGCGCGGCGCGGCGCGGCGAGGGAGGGCGCCGGAGGGGCGGCGCGTATATCGCATCCTATTACGGCGCCGCTGATGTAATACCGCGCGTCGCATATCATTCAGCGGGGAGTCGCAGCTGCCTGCGCTCATCTCGCGCGAGCGCGCGCCGGATAAACTTCTCTGGCGGGGGCGGGGCGGGGCGGGGCGGGGCCGAGGCGGAGGCGGAGGCGCGGGCAGTGGTGGCGGTGGTGGCGGCGCAGTCGCTTCTTTGTGGGGCGGATTTAGGCGCGGATTAGCGGCGGGGCGGCCCCGGCCCGCCGCCGCCCGCCCCCCCCCCCCCCCCCCCCCCACCCCACAAGCAACGCCCCGTCCCCCCCCCCCCCGCCCCTACTCGCGCAGCCCAGCCTCGCGTAGCCCCGCCTCCCATAGCCCCGTCTCGCGCAGCCATGCCTCGTGTATCCCCGCCTCGCGTAGCCCCGCCTCGCGTAGCCCCGCCTCGCGTAGCCCCGCCTCGCGTAGCCCCGCCTCGTGTGCCCCCCCGCGGTAGCCCCGCCTCGCGTAAACCCGCCTCGCGAAGCCCCGCCTCGCATAGCATATCCGCACTCGCGTGGCCTCGCCTCGCATGGCCCCGCCTCGCATGGCCCCGCCTCGCGCTCCCCGCCGCACACCGACCCCGCGCTGTCCCGCGCCGCCTCGCGTCGCCCCGACTCTCCCCATGTCATCCCACTCACCCAACCCGCTCTGTCGCGCCCTCACCGCTCTTTATCGCTTCGTCTCGCTCCGATCTGCCTCGCCCTGGCCTGCGCCGGCTTTTCTCACCTCCCCGTCCACCTTTCCCCCGCAAACATCTACCTCGCTCTCCCCCCGCGCTGTGGACCACACCACGCATAGGGTCTCGTTCGCGTTCGCCAAGTGCATTCCGTATCTCGCAATGCCTGCTGGGTCAGTATGTGCTTCAAGCTTTGAATCGTTGTCTTGCTCCTTGTCTAACAAGGGAATGGTGGGTCCACAATTCATTTTTACTGTTGAGCCTCTCGCTGCTGCAGAAACCGCGTCGTGTAATGACCAAGCACTGGTCTTCTCTCCGATCGCAGGTCGACTGACAGACAGAGTCTGCGTCTCTGCGCAATTTCGCGCTGCTCGCTCAGCCCTGTCCCTGGCCTTCCCAACTCCTCCCTGCCGGCGCCAGCCCGCTCCGTTCACGAACGACAAGCTATCCACACACGACCCTCGGCCTTATTCGGTAGCTGACAGCGCCCGCCGTGCCCTTGTGGGCTTGGTGTTTTAAGTCGTTTACAAGCACCTGGTCTAAGAGATGGTGGATCCATAGCTCGCTTGTGTTGCTGAAATGGTGGTCGCTTGAGCAGCCACTTCATGCCTTAACCAAACACTGTCCTGTCAGAAGCCTCTTCTCTCTGATCGCTACTCTTCTGACGACCACGAAATCCCTGTCGCCTCATCACGCTCTGTGCATGACGCCTTCAGCGCTTCACCTGTGTTCACGAGTTTACGATGTGTGGACCGTCTATGGTGGAGCAGGGTATCATCTGATGGCACTGCAGTGCCTCTGGCCTAGGGTTCGAGCCCCAACAGTAATTGGATGTTCGACATTAGCCAAATAGCTAGGTCGAGTACAGCCGCTATCTGGAAGAGAATTCTAGCGGTCGGTTTTTTTATTGGTAGTTTTCTATGGATTCTGCAATCAATAACAAGTGAATACTGGAGTACTTTTGGGCCACGAACCGTATGCGATCTTCGTTTTCCTTGCTCTATCATCAACCCTGTTTACTCGCTGACGTATACGTATTACACTACCACATAGTATGTCGAAAGTGTAGAGGTTGTGCTTCCCTAGTTGGGGCGGTGCCCTGCTGGTGGGATATATATTGCTGGGGAAAACTCCGAAAGCTGAATGTAGGTCGGCGACATATCTCACCATCAAACGGGGAAGAACCCCGACACCACTCGTGATAATGCCACGCACTTCACTTACGGGAGTAATTACCTTGACCGTTGACGCGCCCGGGAAAACTAAATACTTAATCTATCAATCCGAGGTATGGTTCTGCGTCTCATGAGGCAACCGCATCGGCAGGTGGAATCGCCACTGGCGACCGGCAACACTTATCCCTTGTGATCTGGGCTGTCCGGGTGACGCCGCGTCGAAGGCTGGGGTGCCGACGTTTCGACCGACATATCGCGGTCTTCTTCAGGGCTGTACTGCCATCTTCAGGAAAGGCGGGACGACGTCTTCGTCCCTGCAGCGCAGGAGAAACGCAAGGTGGCAGAGATTGCGACTCCGTTCGTCACGTAATTTACCAAATTCTTTACGTTTTGTATGTATCCTCCCCGTAGAGGCGTGTTAAATGAAGAGGACCGCGATATGTCGGTCGAAACGTCGGCTCCCCAGCCTTCGACGCGGCGTCACCCGGACAGCCCAGATTATGACTGGCCGCGGAAGCCTACGATACCACTTATCCCTTGTTTTCCGTGCTTTCGCCCTTCATCATCCTTGCCCTCGCCTCTCCCTTAACGCACACTTCCGTGAACTACAACTTGGACCAGCTGGAGTGGTACTTGTCACACTGAGGTTCCCCTCAGTGTGAGGAAGTTGAAGGGAGGACAGCATGCCGTCCTGAAAGTCTGCACCGCCCTGTGTAAGGCCCGCATTTACTCTCAATTCACACCGCTTCGGTATTCTTGAGTTTCCTCCGATCACCAGCTTGCTTCTTTTCTCGCAACTCTCGTAACTTTCATCCAAATTCGAAACATTGATCCAACCTCAACCAAGGTTATAATATAGGAATTTTTTGTATGGGTTATCAATGTTTTATTACTCCCACGTTCTCTGCCATGGAACAACCTGAAAAATGCCTTCAGTCAAATTATTTATCTGTTTTTTGTGTCGTTTGGTTGTAAAGCTTATAAGAAATCTGATTAGGAATGCATTGTCATAGGATTTAATTTTGGCCGGGTATGTAGCATACATCGCATATATCGGATACATCCCACAAGTGTCGTACAGCAATCTGGGGATTAGCCGACTTTTGAAAATCCACCGACACCATCCCGCTTTTAAATAAGTCAACACAGAGCCTATGTGCTGTCTCCTTTTCCACAGAAGTGGATCCTTCAACCAACTCTATTCTCTTCTTTATGGAATGGGCACTCGTGATAATACCATGTGTGTATCACTGCGTATCCAACATCTCGGAAGCTAGAGACGCCATGCTGTGGGCCCCAGCAACGCAATACGACCCTATCGTCTCATGCCCCTCCCTTCACTTTCTTTCCCTTCCTCCTCTTAACTTAAACTCAATTTAAATATTATTTTTCGCTCCAATGGAGGGCAAGATGACAGGCTGGACACGTGGCCATATTCAGCGTGAGCTTTAAGTTGTCGTGCGTTGGCAGGTTATCCAAGCGAAGTAACAATAATGGAAAACCAATTTGATGGAAATTGGTAAATGCAATGAAAAAGAAATTAAAATACATGGTAGAGTAGAGAGCAAGAGAGTATGGGAAGGTCATTAACGAAAGAGGAATATATTGTATTTACTGCCAATTCTCTGTAGAATTGTGAAGAATCCAGGTCTGAGCAAGTGCGCTATCTAGTATGATTTCCTTCAACACAAAAATATTACGTTGTTGTGTTATAGACAAATGTACAAAGCGATAGTCACTTGGATGTCCGGGGCCGCTCCGGTGTCGCTAAAAACAGCGTTGGGCACGTGGTGCGTGGTGGGCACCGGATGCGTAGACAAAGGCAGAAGCGATGACGCACGGGGTTTTTCTGACAAGGTGTGCGCATCGCTAGGGCGGAGGCAATGGAGGCGGCGGGCAGCGTTGCGAGGGCTATTTAAGGGCCGTGAGAACAATAGCTCTTCCTTCTTTGTGATCCTGGCAGCGGTAGCGGCAGCGTAGGTCGTCCGTGAGAGGTGCTCGCGTGCTCGCGACGAAGGAGCCGGCAGTTATTCTCGTGACTAGTGAGACATGTAGTCGGTCTCAAGGTAGGCGGTACTACACACGGCGAAACATTAGGTAGTATGTTGCGGTGTGGTAGCCGTTGTAAATCTCTCGTAGCAATGAGGTCTATTTAGTTAGTTAATTGTATACAGTGCATTGGTTATTTGTGACTACGGTCTAAATTGTGAATAAACCTGCTGTTATTACAACCCACTCTCGTCTGTCTACTGATTACAACAGTATAACGCCACACTATAGACTCCGGCCGCGGAAGCCTATGCTTGCACATGTACTACGTAGAACCAAACCACAGAGAACAATAGCTCATAATGCAGAATTTAGAGATCTCCAGGTGATCGCAGTCGTCTCCTTCTTTAACTACCATTGCCTAATTAGCATTTCATTGCCTATTTGCTACCATTGCCATCCACTTTCTGATTGTGGTAGGATTAGAGTCTCAATGTGTAAGTTGCTGTTTTGTTGACACTACAAAAAAATCAAATCTGTAGTTAGTTTACCAATGAACAGAAATTTTCTATTACTCGGGAGCGAAAATGTCTAATTTCCAAATGTTGTTTACTAGACATTGTCGATTCATTGCTTTATCATTCAGAAATGTATCGTAAAATATGATGAAGGGATTCTGGATCTCAATTAAACGTGCACAAATTATATTCTTCCCTACCTCATACACAGTTTTTACGTTTTTTTAAAACAATTAAATTACCAATACCGACGCCATTGTGAGAACGTCTTACGGTACCTTGGGCATTCTCTGACTCACCTTCGGACTCGCGAGCGGTTGACGAGTTCTGTTGCTGGTAGAGCGCGGTTCAGCTACGTATGCCCCGGCAGTAAGATAATGTAAGTTTTGTGTGTAGAGCTGGATATATGTTAACGGAGCTTAATGTACTTTTGCTTCTATCGATTGATTTGAACATATTGATTATCGCCAGGACATTCTATGCCAATCTATGACACGGCGGCACTTGCCTGTCCCTTCAGGTACCGCGGGACACACTGATAACATTGAACACATTACCGCATCATACACTCTAATTTCTATATTTTTTCTAGGTGTCCCGCTTCTACACCCCAGACATTGAAAGCACCTAAGACACTTAAAATATTTGGTACAACCATGTGGACGGACGTTCAGAACATCCCAAGCAACCCAGATATCCAGACCTCCCTGGACAATGAAGACCCTCCAGACAAAGTAGACACAGGCTGCTCAGGCTATCCAGGTTACCTACCACGATCAACCAGGTTAACAATTATCGTCTTATTATGACATGCAAGTTAACTATGACACGCAGATTAACTATGCCACCCAGATTAACTAAAACACACAGGTTAAAGAGACTCTTGCTATTAAACCCAGAACCACGTTGAACACCCAGAGAAACTCTGAACACCTAGGACATCTACAACACACAGGACACACGAATCACAATTAAAGGCAGACATCCAAGAAAATCAGGACACCCAATACATCTGAGGTATCCCAGGAATGCTCAAAATTCTCGGACCTTTAAGATATCCCGCCCTTCCTGGAAAATGCTCCACTAGTCCGGGAGAGCGCGGACCATCCCAAGCTTCAGATAGCCTATTTAGGGCCGAACCGACTCGTCCAGCGTTTCGTTCGTCCGCCGAAGCCTCCAGAGCCGCAGGCCTGGGGAGGGGCAGGGGCGGGGGCAGGGGCGGGGGCAGGGGCGGGGGCAGGGGCGGGGGCAGGGGCGGGGGCAGGGGCGGGGGCAGGGGCGGGGCAGGGGCGGGGGCAGGGGCGGGGCAGGGCGGGGCAGGGCGGAAGCCTTCCCTGGCGGCCTCGCGCCGTGAGGCGAAGCGAAAGAAAAAGAAAGAGCCCAATATTCCCGGCGCCAATTTATCGCAGCGCAAAGCCAGGGCTTGTTACAAGGCGCCCCCTCAGCGCGGCACCCGCTCTCGCCCCCCCCAGTCTCCCTTCCCCCCGACCCCGCCCACCAAGCTGGCCAAAGGCGTCGGATTCCGGTGCGACCCCGTTCCCCTTTGCCTCTCCCCGCCCTCCCGCCCCTCTCCATCGGCCCTTCCGCTCCATTCAGCCTCCCCTTTGCCTTTTGTTTTACATGGTAGGGGGTGAAAACAAATGCCTTAAGTTTTAATTTTTTCTGCTTTGCGTTCATTAAATTAAACAACTAGGCTGCTGCTTGCCCCGTATGTAAAGTTCCAGCGGCCTGCGCTGAATAATTGCCCGCAGCGATGGGGGCCCGCGCTTTGAGGGAAAGGGCTAACAGGCGATGCTTGAATGTTCCCTGCCCTCGGCCTCGCCCTGGTGTTACGATAATGGATACGAACCCTGCGCTCAATCTCGGCGGAAGAAAGTGCCCCGCCGGCGGCCCTTGTAGGGCGCAACGTTGACGGAAATGTTTCGGTGTACTTGTGTTCAGCCATTGAAGCTGGAAAGCTCGTAATATTAGGGAAAGTAATGAGGAGCTGGGGGTTAATTAAAAAGTCAGAGTGGAGACGTGAAACGTTTAAAGGTACATTTATCAAGTTTTCTGATATGTTGCCACGGGAGAAATCGTACCCTTTTGATAAATGATATTATTTGTTACCTCGTATAAGTTCAGGCAAAAATCAGGCAAATCAGGCAATGTTCAGGCAAATTCTGAATTTATATCGTGGGAACCTTTGGAAAAACGCAGAGAGAAATCGCGTCTTTGTGCATTATTCAAATCAATTAGAGGGGATCGCCCGTGGGGTGAAGTACGGGAAAGACTATCAAAACCGACTTACATGGCGCGGAAGGATCATGATTTCAAAATTCACCAAAGAAAACAGAGAACAAATGTAGGTAAATTCTCATTTGTAAACAGAACAATACAAAATTGGAACAAATTACCTGCAGCAGTGCTGGAGACTTTCCCTCAGAATGTCAAAAATTTTAAAATTAGACTAAGTGAATATGGTTAATAGATTAATTTTGTAAAATTGTATTTGGTAACATGTTAATATTTTAATGTTTGATGTTTGTTTTGTGTATTTTTAGTAATTTATTAGAAACGCTACCACTGGAAGTATTCTATGTATTCCTAGTAGCAAAATAAATATTCTATTCTATTCTAAAAAGGCATACTTATTGACACTACATGACGTACAGTGGGTCGTGGCGATTGCTGAGATCGTCATGCAGGAAATAACAGAAAAATTACCTGCGGGAAGGATAAGGAGCCATTGGGGAAGAGATAAATATAGTAGAGTATCAGACATACGTAACTCGTGGATATGTGAAAAATGCAACGAAATCTGTAAGAAATGTATGCGACAATTCACACTGATGCATATTTTGAAAGGGGGGAGAACCGGGGAGACAAGAGTTTGCACTTGAAAAACAATGCTGAAAACAATGCCAACCTAAATGTACGTTGTGGCTAAGACCGTGTACCGATTAGAGCTTCGATCAGAAAAGACACGGGTTCGAGTCCTGCTTGGGACATGGTTGTTTGTCCCTTGTCTGGCTTGTGTGTGTTGTCGCGTAGGGCCTCGCTTTCTGATGACCACAGATCAGAGAAACTCGCAAAGTGTGCTGGTGTCTAATATATGGTTGAATATGCGTCCAATTGTGGCATAAAGGATAACCGGCCGTCGGCTGGAAAAAGCCCTTGAAAAAATAACTTTTTAAGTTAACTTTAATTTCTTAAACTTAAGTTTTGAGATTAACTATTTAAAATACTTTGCTGTTTTAAATACTCGTGGGTGTAGATCCCGTTTCTCGAGCGTGATATTTGTCCGGTTTTAGAGTGATCACTCTAACAAATAAGATTGCCCTTTGTTCGCTTTCGGTAAAAAGACAAATTTATTTCTGGTAATCCTGGCGAAACTGACGAAAGCTGTTTGAAAATGTACTTATATCATTTGTTATTATTGTTATTATCGCTGCTGATCTAAGTAATCTACCAAAATTGTAATAATTTTGTTCTAGCCCTTCTGTTGCAACTTTATGACTTTTATAAATATAAATTTATATGGGAATAATCCACCCTATATTTTGTATATGCATATGTCATTTTGTAAATAAAGTTTCTAACGATTTGTGTTTGTTATTGAGAAAATAGATTTGGGGTATTGATAATATTAATTTAGAAAACGTATGAACAGTGAGGAAATTGCGATTGAACATTTTGAAAAGGAAGGCAAAGAAATAAACAGAGAGCAGTTCCGGATGGACGTGTGTATATGACTGCAGAAAGGGACAGGAAAGAGAAGAGATAGAACGGGGCGACATATATACCGATGAAAGTTTCGTTAGGGACATAAGAGTGCTGGTTGTTTTGAGTGGCCTGGTTTAACCAATGTTTACTGGAGTCCTATGTATCGTATGTGGTGTGTTTGGGATACCTTGCGAGTCATGTATGCGATAGCAGAACAGAAATATTGTCGGAAAGAATCGGAGAGAAGGATGAGAGAGGTGGATGCACAGAAGAGCAGAAGAAATTAGGGGATAACAGAACACAGGGAAGGAAAACGGAAGAGGACTGAAAAAATAGCGAAGTAATGCAAATCGTGCGTATTAAATAACTGTATTTGCAATATGTGTTTAAATTTATTTGTTAACCATTATTAATTCATAATCTCTATACCTCCCCATCGTCTAAAATTAGACCTAGTAGCTTAAAAAAGATAACTTACCCTTTATTGCAACCTTTACAACAGTCAATGTTGCATTACGCATTTCATTGAAGCCTGGGAGCCACTATTAAGAGGGATACAGAAGTTGGAAAGTTTGCACTATGAGAGAAATTCACTTTCAGAATGAATCGTGTGGAATTGATTCGACCATGGGTTTCGACTGATTTCTCTAATTTACTTAAAGAAATAATACTTGGTACATGTCCCAAGAAAATCAAACCTTTTCCGTTTTTCAGTCATATGTATTTGCTGTTTTAACCACATTACATTCAAGAGAAGTTAACAAATGTCATCTGATCAAAATCACCCATTTCATTTAGTAAATATTAGTCCATGACCCATCACAGGTGCTATTGGGGCCATAACAATAGCAACAGGTTTAATTAGAATATTCCATCAATATAAATTTATCACTATTTCAACAGGAGTTATAATTACTCTATTAACTATAATTCAATGATGACGTGATATTAGACGAGAAGGAACCTATCAAGTAGTACATACATCCGTTGTAAATTTTGGATTACGATGAGGAATAATCGTATTCATTGTATTTGAATTATTTTTCATTATTTCTTTTCTTTTGAGCATTTTTCCATAGAAGATTACTGAAAAAACAGCGAAGCAATTCGTGCGCAGGGCGAGTGTAGGAGTGTGGAAGAGAGAAGGGGAGAACATAAGCCAAGCGAAGTGGGTAACGGGCAGATGATAATTATAATTGAATTGACCGGGAGAGGCAGCTCAGTGCATCAACTGATGTCACTGCAGCGCCTCTGACCGGGAGGTCCTAGGTTCCCACTCCCCACGGCGGCCGGATTTTCGACACTCGCTTTTCAGCTAGGTCGAATTCAGTCGCTGTCTGGAGGAGATTTCTAGCGGCCGGCTGCTCTGATCGGTAGTTTTCCGTGGTTTCTCCGATCAACACTAGGCGAATGCCGGAGCTGTACCCTACCAAACGGGTCACGGACAGCGCGCGATCTTTCCTTTCTCTTCCTTGTCCTATCCTCTCCCCCTTACACACACACACATTCACTCACATGCACTACACTACCACATATTCCAGGAGACCGATCGGGAGCTTAGAGCTTGTACCGGCTGGGGCGGTGCCCCGCAGAGGGGTGAAGGGGTTCAGAGGATTGCAAAGACACGGAGCAGATCGGAGCGCAGTAAACAGGGATGACTTCGAGGGTAGAGGAGAGTGGGAGAGCGAGTGTGTGCGTGTAATGTAGTGCGTGTCAGTGTGTGTGTAAGGGGGAGAGGGTAGGACAAGGAAGAGGAACGAAAGTTCGCGCGCGGTCCGTGGCCCGTTTGGTAGGGTACTGCTCCGGCATTCGCCTGGTGGTGATCGGAGCAACCACGGAAAACTACCGATCAGAGCAGCCGGCCGCTAGAGGAGAGCTTCGTATAGAGGATTGGAGCGGAGGGGTGAAGGGATGAAGACCCAGATCAGAGAAGCGGAAAGGGGGGGTGTCCAGGACACTGGGAGAGCTTCGTGTCGAGGGAGCAGCTGGGCTTGCGGCGGCGCCCAGCGCGAGGGGGCGTGGCGCGTAGGCGCGCAGTGAAGCGCGGGCGAGAGCGGCCCCAAAGCTGCCTGAGAGCCTGGGGCCGCCTGCCGCCCGCCGTCCGCAGCGCTGAGTCGCCGGGGCCCGACGAGGCACCGGCGCTACAGATCGCCTCATCGCCTCCACTTGAAAAGCAACTGCTGGCCGAGGCGGCGCCGGCCGCGGGGGCGATGGACGGTCGGGAGCAGGTGGCGCGGGCGGAGCCGATATCGGAAGACGCTTAGGCCGGGCGGCCCCCCCCCTCGGCGCCGCACCTGCGCGGGGCGGGGCGGCAGGAGGAAAGCGGAGGCTGTGCGGGGACCGAGCGGGAGTGCAGTGGAAGCAGAGAGGGCGAAGAGGAAGGCGATTGAGCGAAGGACAGCCGCTGAGGGAGATGTGGCGAGTCGGCGGAGTGATGCGGGCTTTGTGGCGTAGTGGAGCGATGGTTAAGTGGACCAGGAGAGAAGGGGCGTGGAATAAGTGGTGTCGGAATTGCAAAGGGGGCGGCGCTTGGGCGAGGTGGAGCGTGGGCGATGTGGAGCGGGGAGTTGAAGGGGCTGCGAGATACAGCGTGGGTGACATGGAGCGAGGTGGAGCGTGGGCAGTGTGGAGCGTGGGCGAGGTGGAGCGTGGACGAGTTGGAGCAGGGGCGGAGAAGGTGGGCAGTAGAGCGGAGCAAGATACGGGGCGGGGAGTGTGGGCGTGGACGAGGTGATCCGAGGATGAAGTGATGCTGGGACGAAGACCTGCAAGGGAAGTTGCGAGAGACAAATGTTGTGGCTGGGGACGAATTGATGCGAGGAGGAAGTGGAGCGGTGGCATGTCGATCGGTGGCGAGGTGAGGCGAGGGTGAAGTGGAGCAGAGGCGAAGCGGAACGGGGGCGAAGTGGAGCTGGATAAAGCAGGCCGGACTTGCGCACTACCACACGCGCACCGCCTTAGTCTCTCCTTGCGAACTTGTTGTCGCGCGTGCTAGTTCGAAGGGAGGTGAGGTGCCACACCTTCTCCTCATTCCCGCCGGGCTTGCGTCGCCGTCTGCAGCCGAGCTTGCCTCGCCACGTTGTGTGTCGTTACAGGATTTTGCTTGTTTCGCGGATGTGTGATGAGCGTCGTACTCGTATCGTAGTGTTCGCGAGGGATGCGTCTTCGTGTTCTCTGGTCTTCGTGGGCAGGCGATCACAAGGGTAATTTGCTTTCTTGAATGATGATTCCGTGCGACATGTTTTTGCACCGCGACGTGGCGATGTTCTTCTCCAGCTGGTTGGCGAGATCCGGCGTTGACCTACAGTAGACTAGCGAGGTTTTCCCCAACCAGTTATCTCCCACCAGCGGGGCACCACCCCCAACTGGGATAAGCTCTAAGCTCCTACCGGCCTCCCAGCATGTGTGGTAGTGTAGTGCATGCTAGTGTGAGTGTGTGTAAGGAGAGAGGATAAGACAAGGAATAGAAAGGAAAGATCGCGCGCGGTCTGTAGCCCATTGGTGTTGTACTGCTCCGCCATTCGCCTGGTGTTGATCGGAGAAACCACGGAAAACTACCAATCAGAGCAGCTGGCCTCTAGAATCTCCTCCAGACAGCGACTGAATTCGACATAGCTGACAAGCTGGTGTCGAAAATTCTACCGCCTGCGGGACTCGATCCTAGGACTTCCTGGTCAGAGGTACTGCAATGACTCCAGTTGATGCACTGCACCATCTCTCCAGGTGGGATCTCTTCAGCTTTCTAGGCATTTCTCCAGCCGACGTCCGGTTACACGTTACCTCTCAATGGTGCTCATATTCGACGGTGCACTATTTACCAACCGACATTGAGGCTTTTCTAAGTGGGATTGGAAGAACGTGAGGCCCCCCGCGACAACACTTTAATGAGAGATATGCGACATACAACCACTCCCCCGGCGGATTCGAACACGCCACCCTTCGGACCGAAGAGCTGAGTGGGTACTCGCTCTTAGCCACCTCGGTCATCCATGTCGGCGCCTTCAACTATTACTTTATGAATTATTATCCCGAAATAACGATCCTCAGGGTCCGGCTCTAATATTTTACCGTGTTGATGAGCAAAGATTATCTCAGCTAGGAATTGGAGGCAAATAAAATGTGGTGTAACAAAGAAAATAATGGATTGTCGGTTTGTGAAACGGAGACATGCAACGAAATGATCTAACAAGTTAAATGAACAGAACGTTTTTAGAGGAAGTTAGCGCCGTGAAGTACTCTGAAATTTACTAATTCAAACGTGTGTTGAAGGGAAGAATTATATAGTAAGATGTTGGTTAGAATGTATTAAACAAATAGTGATCAATGTTGTATGTATTTGGCATTTTGGGTTGATAGTCCGATTTTGCCCGGCCGCTAACGGTGTTCCCCACGCCTGAGCCGAGTTAAATTCCCATGTTCTGGGGTAAAAGCGACGTGTGGGGAACATGACGTAATCCCATCACCGTGACTAGGATGATCCGTCTGCCTGAGCTTTCCCTTCGTCACATAGCTACAAAAACTGGGACGATTTTAAAGGACAACTACAACTATTTTTACCTCGACCGGGAATCGAACCCTGGGACATACCACGCGAAGCTAGTATGCTACCCATGAGCCATCCTAGAGATGTCATGCATGTTGGATGTATTATATTTAATTGTTTTCGTCATGGAACTGTAAAAATTGTGTGTGACGTATAGGGAGAAGTATAGAGTGCTAATGTTTTCTTGAGCTCCAGAATCCCTTCCCCAGCCTTTAACCATGAATAGTTGAATGATCAATAAAAATACCAGAAATGCGAGGTTAGCAAAAATTGAACTTAATTTAGTGTTAAATTGATTCATTGATTGATGCTCCATTTCAGGTTTGACTGAATTGAGAGACTTAGAAGTTTTATTACGTTTACATCAGCTAATTGCATATGGTTAATTTTCAGTAGCTAATTTTCAGTGCTTTTTTTTCTTTTTGCTAATTTTCACTAGCATGCAATTTTCGGTTTGAAATGCAAAAATGTATTGAAATGAATTTTATGAAATACATAATTTTGAAATACATTTGAAACTTCGGAAATCCTACTATTTATTGTTCGTTTCTTCGAAGACAGGCTAACAGAACTGCTCTTCCGTTTCTCAATGACAAGAGCATATCGTTTACGTGTAAAAAAAGAGAATCAGGACTAAGATGGAACACTCGGGACTCCGTGCTCAATTGGCCAAGAATTGAAAGATAAGTAAATAATGTGCATTCGAGTCAGCTAGGTTGATTGATTGTTAGTGATTTCGGGGTGCGTCAACTACTGAGGTCATTAGTCCCGTAAGTGTAGTGCTTGTTTCTTCCCCGACTGGATGGCGCCGATATAGACTAGCTGGGTTTTCTCCAACCAGGGCACCCCACCAGCCGGGCGAAGTTCTAAGTCCCCGACCGGTCTCCCGGAATGTGTGGTAGTGTAGTGCATGTTAGTGTAAGTGTGTGCGTCAGGGGTGAGGATAGGACAAGGAAGAGGAAGAAAAGATCGCTCGCGGTCCGTGGCCAGTTTGTTAGGGTACTAGTCCGGCATTCGCCTGGTGTTAATCGGAGAAACCACGGAAAACTACCGATCAGAGCAGCCGGCCGCTAGAATTCTCTTCCAGACGGCGATTAAATTCGACCTAGCTAAAAAGTTAGAATTGAGAACCTTGCCGCCGTCGGGACCCGAACTTAAGACCTCCCGGTCAGAGGCACTGCAGTGACATCAGTTGATGCAGTCAGCCAGGTATTTCTATTCTTCGATACCAAATGAAGTTAATTTTGAGAGCATAATGTTGTGGACCATGACATCAAAAGTTTTTGATCCATTTAAACATTTTCCAATTGCTGCTTTATTTTCATACTTAAGCAAATATTTAAAGAAAAACCTGACAAATGAAAGTATGGAACACGACTGCCAATGCTACCTCCGAATAAAACAATGAAGGCGACGATTATCTCTGTTAAGTGCGTGTAGCCGAAATTACTCCCATAAAGGATGAGAGTAACGTTTCTCTATTATCCCTTTTTGACGCGGTATTGTTTCTCAATGCATGCGAAGAGCTCAACTGAGAATCAATACTGCACGTGAAAGATTATGGACTATGAAATCGGCGATGTGATCATTGCTTGAAACGAAGAGACCGTTGACAGTTCTGAAAACAGCAACCGACGCCAACCTCTAGATATGAGAATGAATGACAGCGATGCTGCGAGAGATGTAATACGGATGAGCGAATAACCTTTAATACGCACGTCCATAGGAGTCCCTGACATCATGGTTAGGGAGAAGAAAGAGCAGCTTCGTTACGTTTTCTGACGTAAGTCTCCCCTTCTGTAGTTTTTACAGTTGTCAGTGACGTTGATAAATGAAATCTTTCATATAATAAAGTTGAGCATTCATTTGGTTAAGGACAAATGAAGAGAAATATCATTTTTCGTCTTCTTCTTCTTGCTGTTTATGGTGTAGGCAATGTCTGTTCCGTTAAAACCCTTGTTGGCGTTCCGACATCTCTCTTTCTTCTTGGTTTATAACATTTGGTTATTTTATGCACAATGTTTTCTTCTGTTGTCGTTTAGCTCAGAGACAGCTTGTCGCTGAATCTGCAGAGAATCGAAAGTTAGGTCCTACGATTCGAGGCCCGACAATAGCTACGTAGGTAGATCGAATTCAACTGCTGTTAGGAGAATTAAAGCAGCGGGCTGCTCTGATCGGTAGTTTTCTGTGGTTTCTCCGATCAACACCAGGCGAATGCCGGAGCAGTACCCTACCAAACGGGCCACGGACCGCGCGCCATCTATCCTTCCCCTTCCCTGTCCTATCCTCTCCCCTAACACACACACGTACACTAACACGCACTACACTACCACATATTCCGGGAGACCGGTCGGGAGTTTAGAGCTTGTCCCGCCTGGGGCGGTCCCCCGCTGGTGGGAGAGTCCTGGTTAGGGGAAACCCCACTAGCCGACGGTAGGTCGGTGCCGGATCTCGCCATCCAGCGACAGAAGATCACCGCCATCTTCATTTCTTCAATCAATACCAAGCGAAAGCCAGAGCAGTACTCTAAGAAACTGGCTATAGAGCTAGCGCAAAATTTTCTTCCTCTTCCTTGTCCTATCTTACCCCTTACTTCTGTAATCACACATCCACTGCACTGCCTCACAAGTCGGCAGACCACTCAGGAGCTTGGAACTTCTCTGCGCTGGAGCGGTGCTCCGCTGGAAATTATACTTTTCAGGGGAAATTCTCTCAGCCGACGTGAATGTCGGCACCGGTTCTCACCACTCAGCTAGGGAGGATCTGCACCACCTCCAGACTTAAAACATTCACTAATTACTATAGCAGTTGAGGAGCTCGGAAATATCATTCAATCACGATACATATATTTTTCTTGATGTCAGTTCTGTTTATATAGATGCCTGAGGGTCATAGGTGGAGAGACATGTTGCGTAGTGGTCGATGTGATGACTGTTATACTTCAAATTCCGGTCGATCCATTTGGAGTTTATGGCAGGAAAGTGAGTTTTCTCTATTTACCGATTATCTCACTTTACTATTCATACGTCATCATCCATATCATATCGTATTCATCTATCCATAAATTCACTCATCTATTCCAGTCATTGGCTCCTTCACAGGTTTAGGTACTGGATTTGTAGTAAAGAAGTGACACTGGTATGATATGTACACGTGACCTAATTTTCCATTCTTCCACTCCAACGTACGCGTGCGCTCGTGCTGTGGAAAGAAAAGGAAGTAAGAAAATTTGGGAATAAACGACAGTGTGTTTTACTAGTGACTGACGTTTGTTCGCACGCGTCCTGTCTTACATGACAGTCATTGCTGTTTCTATTTTATTTTTATTTTACGTCAAAAACCGTTAAAACTTGTGTGTGACGTCCTTTCGGGGAGAAACAAGATCTGTGCTCGTTTTTGTAAGTTAGTGATCCCCACGCTAAGCCATATACTACTTGAATTTTGAATACAGAAACAAATGAGCGTGTTTTGCTAGGAATGTTAACAGAATATTTGCTCTGATGCAATAAAATCTATTTTTAAGGGCAAATCAGCAATAAATTTATCTCTTATGCATCATCATGTCCTTCGTGAAGGAATAATACTTCTTGAGAACGATAATTTGAATTTCAATATTTCCCACTGAATTCTAGATGTGCACAGATAATGAAGTTACATTTATGTCCAGAAGCAAAACAAGGGCCCGTCTCAGCATTAGCTCAAAGGATCAGGGAAACTGGACGAAAAACCTGATCGAGATGGGGGTCATTGACCCAGAAGCTTCCTCCAGTAATTAGCCGCGAACGCGCGCCACAGTCACCGTGCCCGCATCGTTGCCAATTTTGGGATTGCAAAACGCATTTGTCCCCATTCACGGGCCTGTTGTTTCGTCATCATTTGCCCCCCACGCACACCAGGGACGTCCTTGAAAAGCGTCCTTTTCGGAACACGCTGCGCATTGTTCCGTAACATTTGCTCCCGTTGTCTCCCGCGCTGGTTCAAAGCAGTGGAAGAACAATGAACGCATCAAGCCCCTTCCCCGCTCTCCCCCTCCTCACCCCGCCGAACGGATGCCCGAGATCCCGGGTGAAAGACGGCAGTCCTCTTTAACTCTTCCCCGGGACACGGGTGGAGCAGGCCCGCTGCATCCCAAATTGAGGCGAGGGAGAGAGAGGTTATAAGAGTGAGAGATGTTGGAGGCGGTGCACGGTGTGACCAAATGAATAAACCGAGATCAAAACCTCTGAAGGAAGTTTTGCTTTAGGAGAATTTCGACCTTGAGGGTCGAGAAATGTTCGGTACACGAGTGGTGAAAATCTGCTCTCTGAGAGAGAGTGTATTTGTGTAACACTGTCAGTGCTCTAGCAGGGTCTGATGACAAGCCCGATTTTATTGCGTTTTTAGTTTTTTATAAAGTGTTGCCATTTTGTGTTTTTCAGTAATGAATATCTCTCATGAAGACATGAAAAATAATACTTGTAATGTAGATTTGACGATTTTGTATTCAGTGTATGTAAACTTAAGCTAGATTAATATTATATTTGTAACAACAGAGCAGCTGAAATTTAATTCCATATCTGATTTGATTGTCTTTGAAATAAAACTAGTGTCTGTGAATATTATAATGATAGGAATTTTTTATTGATTCAAATCTGTTCGCAAACATTTTGTAAGGTCATATACAAATTTTGGAAATTTGAGTGATTTTTGCAAAATTTTTGCTTAAAGTGAAAGCAGTTTTTAAAAACGTTCTCGAAAACGGCTTCAATTTTTCTTCAATTATTTCTCTAACAAAAAAAGTATACTTACAAATATGGAGAAGTTTCCATTTGCCTTGAACTCTCTGAATTTTCTAAATTTCCAAAATTTACAAATAGTACCTGACTGTACGTGCTGTTTTAGCATCACTGGTTTTGAAAACGTCCGTCCGTCAATACGTTTTTCTATTCATCTGCCTGTGAAACATTTTAAAGCTTAAACCATATTAACATAATTTACCCCAAACTGATGATCCTTTAACAATCTGGCTGAACTCAATACTCGGGGAATTTAAAAATACCATTTAAGCTTTGCTGTCATGAACAAAATGTTGAATGTCATTCAGGTAGCAAATTTGCGCGTTATAATACAAATTATTGGTCACATACGCATAAAATTGCCAATTTTATAAAAACTGGATTTCGGAAGAACAAGGACATGAAAACGTTTATAGTGTGGATTTATTTGGACATTGATGAAAAGGGTTTTCCCAAGAGAGTATGTTCATGATATTCAATGTGACCATTATAATTTTACGTAACTGTTACAGTTAATTTGAGAGACTCTGTGCTACATTGCAGAACTGCTAGTTTTACATCTTCTCACGGCATCTTAGATCAGCCATGTTGATTTTTGTAATTTTTGTATGTACAAGGAGGTTTCTTATAAACACTTGCATAGAGTTGGTATTTGAATGCGAGGCAAGTTCACGTGTTGATAATATTTTCATCATCTGACCACAATGAGCTTCTGTGGCTCGTTGGGCTGTGGTGAGTGGTGAATTTTGTGGAAACACGATTTTTAAGAGGGCGTATTGTTACAGGTGGGAAAAAGACGAGGGACAGTTAGTGAACAAGAGGAGAAATAAAGGGGGTCAGATGAGACAAAAATAGAGGACGGGTAGGGACAATTGTTTCTTAAGAAGTGTTTTACAAAATGAATATTTTTGGATAGTATTTTACATTTTTTGTGATTTTCTTTTATTGGAAAAGTACAGAAACCCGAAATCCAGGAAAAATATATTGAAGGCAGAAGGCAAATATAGTTTCACGAAATTAAAGGGCCTTTTTCCTTTCTGTGTAATTTCATCTCACCACTTAACAGTATTAGAATTATCTTTTCCCGCACACTACCCAGATTATAAGGCTTTGAAGGCTTTAGGGGTTGATCGTTCAAAATTGAGAGCCACTACGTAACAATTATCAATTTTAAAACAATTATTTACAAAGTCTAGAGTTTTCGCTCAGGCACCCACCAGCTGAGGTGGCTCAGAGCATCAGATACTGATATCATTGCAATACTAGAGCTTGAGTCCCGACGTTGGCGACATTTCCGGCACTAGCCGCTATCTAGCGAATAATTCTAGCGAGCGGCTGCTCTGATCGGTAATTCTCAGTGATTTCTCCGATCAAAACCAGACGAATGCGGGAACACCTCAACAAGCGGGCCACTGACACCACGTGATCTTTCCATTCTCCTTGTCATACCTTACATACACACAGTTACACTCATTACCTCATACGTTGGGAGTCCAGTCAGGAGCTTCGATTTATTGATTTTTTCGTGTTTCTGGGCGCGTCGACTGCTTCGGTCATTAGTCCCGTTTTGCATGTTTTTTTCTCGGGAGATGGCGGTGATCTTTCCCCGCTGGATGGCGAGATCCGGCGACGACCTACCGTCGACTATCGGGGTTTCCCCCTAACCAGGACTCTCCTACCAGCGGGGCACCGCCCCAGCCGGGACAAGTTCTAAGCTCCCGACCGGTCTCACGGAATATGTGGTAGTGTAGTGCATGTTAGTGTGTATGTGTGTCAGGGGACAGGATAGGACAAAGAGGAAGAAGGAAAAAACCGCGCGCGGTCCGTGTCAGGATACTGCTCCGGCATCCGCCGGGTGTTGATGGGAGAAACCACGGAAAACTACCGATCAGAGCAGTCGGCCTCTAGAATTGTCCTCCAGACACCGACTGAATTCGATCTAGCTGAAAAGCTAGTTTCGAAAATCCTGCCGCTGTCAGGACTCGAACCTAGGACCTCCCGGTCAGAGGCACTGCAGTGACATCACTTGATGCACTGAGCTACCGCTACAGATAGAAGCCTAGAGCTTGCCCCCGCTGGAGCGGCGCCGCGTTGGTGGGAGATACCTACCTGGGGAAACCGCCAAACTTGCCCGTGTAGGTCAGCTCCAGGATTTCAGCAACCGGCGGGTGAAGGTTAACGCCACCTCCAATGATAAAAGCACGCCTCACATTTACGGCACTAATGATCATACTAGTTAACGTATCCGGAAGAACGAAATAAACAATTAATCGATCGGCCCCAGACTTCACTATATGGTATTAACGTTCTATAGAAGTCGTTTGAAATTTTGTTTTTCGTTTTCATGGTTTGGTCCCACTGCGCTGGAAGGTGGCACAGGAAAGGAAAGGAAAGGGTGTTGCGGGCGCGGCCGGGCGGGGCCGGGCGGGAGAATTTTCATCTCGGCGGAATGCTGTCGCGGCCGGAGCGGGAGGAGGGGGAGGAGGAGGAGAAGAAGGGGGGTAGTATTAAATACCAGGCCTTCATTAATTATCCTCGCGCGGCTGCAATGGCCAAACAGCGGCCGCAGCCGCAGGCGCGCGCGCCATGCGCCCGGCCCTCGCCCATCCTCACCCATCCTCGCCCATCCTCAACCATCCTCGCCTCGTCCTCGCACCGCGTAGCGCCGTCCGCGCGCGCGCCACTTCGTCTCCTCGCCGTCGCCGTCCAAGAAAATAAGGCGCCCGCCCCCGGAAATGCCGGCATCAGGGATTCGGAGCATCAGGGAGTCCTGGCGGCGGCAGGATTTTCGACACTAGCTTTTCAGCTAGGTCGAATTCAGTCGCTGCCTGGAGGAGAATTCTAGCGGCCGGCTGCACTGATCGGTAGTTTTCCGCGATTTCTCCGATCAACACCAGGCGAATGCCGGAGCTGTACCCTACCAAACGGGCCACGGACCGCGCGCGATCTTTCCTTCCTCTTCCTTGTCCTATCCTCTCCCCTTACACACTTACATTAACATGCACTACACTACCACATACTCCGGGAGACCGATCGAAGCCGTGAATTTTTAAGGGCGATAAACGTCCTTCGTACGCCTTCCTTCGGATGGGAAGTAAAGCCGGCTGTCCCATGTTAGTAGATTGACAGCATGTAAAATATCCTCAAGCCTAAATGAAGCCTCTGAGCTAAATTCAAATTGCCTGTTTCATCGCCCAAGTAATTACCTTCTTTCTCCCCTAGTAGGTGAAAGAAGCGTAATGGAATTTGCGTGGTCAGACAGAAGAGCAGGCTTAATGGCCTGAGTCTCACCACGAAAAATGAAGCATTTATTCATTCATTCATCGTTTGAACGCGCACAGCTGAAAAAGGGGCGCGATGGTTTGGAGTCGTGTTTGGCATAGGTGTTATCACAAGTGATAATAGATTGATTGATTCCGTTAAGGTTTTTCGTCATTATTCACATCAACTGCTATGGCGTTTTTATCACGAGTAGTGGCGGTGATGTTCCCCCATTGAATGGTGGAACATCCCGACGTACCGTCGGCTTGCGGAGTTTTCCCCAACAAGGCATCTCGCACCAACGTGGCACCAATGCAGCCGCGACAAGTTCTAACCTCCCGACCGGGAGCGGTAGCTCCGTCCATCAATTGATGCCACTGCAGCGCCTCTGACCAGGAGATCCTAGGTTCGGGTCCTGACA
Organism: Teleogryllus oceanicus; assembly: GCA_964035755.1. NCBI lineage: Eukaryota > Metazoa > Arthropoda > Insecta > Orthoptera > Gryllidae > Teleogryllus > Teleogryllus oceanicus. Next base: position 15,843,491 of record CAXIVR010000001.1, on the reverse strand, counting down.
GCGGCAGGGTTTTCGACACTAGCTTGCCAGCTAGGTCGAATTCAGTCGTTGTCTGAAGGAGAATTCTAGCCGCCGCCTACTTCGATCGGTAGTTTTCCTTGGTTTCTCTGATCAACACCACGCGAATGCCGGAGCTGTACCCTACAAAACGGGCCACGGACCGAGCGCATTCTGTCCTTCCTCTTCTTTGTTTTATCCTCTCCCCTTACACACACACTTACACTAGCATACACTACACTACCACATATTCCGGAAGATCGGTCGGGAACTTAGAGCATCTCCCGTCTGGGGCGGTACCCCGCTGGTGGAAGAGTCCTGGTCAGGGGGAAACCCCACTAGCCGACTGTAGGTCGGCGCCGGATCTCCCCATCCGGCGGGGGAAGATGACCGCCATCTTCCGCGAAAAAAACATGCACAACACTAACGGGACTAATGACCAAAGCAGTTGACGCGTCCGGAAAAAATCAATCAATCAACCTAACTGAATCGGTGAAAGGTATGATGACGCGGAGGAAGGAAAAGGCGAACCTATTTGTGTAATCACTCGCCCAGAAAAGTGAAGAACATAATGTGGCATAAGCCTCATTCTTCGCCTACGCTCATCCTCACTAACGAAGACGTTACATACGTTTACTAAGCCCTATTGAATAAATCTTGGCCGCAGATTCGTTGTATCGAAAATAAGTTATAATTGCACATATTATTTAAACCCTTTACAACCTTATGAGAATTGAACGGACATTATTGTAATAAAAAATGCAAAATATGCACATACATATGTACTTATTTTTTCAAAAACATGTAAGAAAAAGTAGAAAATATTTAAAATACGAAATTCATTATTGTGTTTAAAATTGTTCTCTACAAACACATTCCGAACGTAGAACGTCTCCAATCAGTTCATAACAAGCATTCAGAGTGACGGAAAGATGGTTCTATTTCACCAGAAGTAATTCTACACTAGATTTCACCACATAAGAATTTCATTCGAAATACGCAATACGTTCCTAGTATATATTACAATGTTTACGAGAAGCTAGTTTTCCAAAGAATGTAGTGGTACCTTGTAGCCAAAGATGGATCGCGGGGAAGGATGTTAAAGGGAATGCCTCCCCTGGTGTTCTAAATTTCCATTGCCGGAACTCGAGCCTAGGACCGCTTGATCTACTTCAGACTCGGAGCTCCATAGGTTCATATATATAAACAGTCGTATAGGCAGGTTCGTATGTAAATTTATTTAATCCAGTCATCAAGCCGCCACTGCTCGTGCCCCCAATTGTTACCTGGGACTATTTTGGGAATAGTCAGGAGGAAACAGAAACGTTTCCGATATAAGGATCTGGGGCTTAGTTATGACATTCAAACTAGAACCGTTCACGAACAAATTAATTTCAATTGAGGTAGCATTTGGTTGTCATATGCAGATATGAAACAGAGTTTGCAGCATATAATAGGATATCACAAAATTTATGAGACTTTCGAACAGTATGTCGTTAAAAGTCTAATTAAATGTATACTATCCGAGCTTCCATGTAGAGTTTAGCCTTGGGAAGCATACTATATTACAACTAATTAAACCTGTCGGAATTAATTTTATAGCATGATTTACAGCTAACGTTAATTTCGATTCATATAGAAAATTCATTGAAAGCCTCTATGAGTATAACCTCTATCACTGATGCAAATTACACAGAGCTTTAAACTCTAAATGCGTAATAGGAGAAAATTCTCTATTCATGATGAATATTATTGTCATGCGAGATTTACGAATGAACCCTCGAACAAACAGTTAAGAAATTAATATAATAACTAGTGGTGCTACATGAGAACTGACTTTCTCGTCTTATTGGTAATCGTTACCTAATATTTTGATATTGCACCAAAACAACTCATATTTTGAAAAAAAATACATTAAATGGTTTAAATGTCTAAATATTCAAACATATACGCGGGTTGAAACTTTAATAGTGAATCTTTAATAACTATTTATTTACAACTGATACAAAAGAGATACAAGTTATCAAGCATTACTGCCTTTCAGTGTAGAACTAGCTTTATGTACAACCCGTTGCCAGCGGTGTGGAAATCCTAGATACCTTTAGAGGTGTATTTTTTTAAGTAGATAAGGAAATCTTGAGATACGTCATGACGTTTAGAAATAAAGTAGAGAGTACGTTTACTTTTACACGATGTTCTAATTCCTTTTGTGATCCAAGTATTACTTTTTCGTGAAATGTTTAATTTTCTCTTTTTAATAGGAAAGCATGCGTTAAAGAGAAATGAAAGCTTTGAAAAAATAAATTATATTTTTCATTTGTGTCAATAGCGTTATAAACTGCCTCCCATGATTCTTTCAGCAAGTAGTCCGTAAATAACTTTATGTTAACTGTAGTAAATGCTCGGCACATGCGTGTTTTATTTATTGTGTCAGTATTCATGTTATTAGTAATTGTAAGAATTTGTGCATCGTGGTCACTGTAACCTAGATTATTCGTTATTATTTCATATCTAGTTGTGGTTTTGTTAATTATAATTTGATCTATTGCTGTTTGTGATTTAAGAGTATTCCGTGTAGGTACGTGCACTGTAATATCTAAATTAAAAGAATGAATTAAGTTGAGAAACTGCTCTTTTTCGTGGGATTCGCTCAGAAAATCAATATTGAAATCTCCACATACAACAATGGATTTAAAAGAGAGATTACTAATTGGTGCCTGTTATGTTGACAGTTCTAATGGAGCGGGCTACTGTCTGCGAATCTATAGCACAGATATTAAGCTGATGCCACGAATTGGTTCCTTCGTCTTAGGAATCAAATCCAGGTCACAAGGTGTTAAGTTCGAGGAGCATGGTGGATCGCACAGCCCTTCCTAGCCCTATTGATCGGACAAATTCACCTCAGCCTGCGCTGTGTGCAAACGAATGTCGCCCTAAAAAATGATGTCTTGGGTCTACAGAAAGTGATCCTGTTACTTTCTGAAAGATCGTCGCAGGTTATTCCAAAAATGAACATTAATATTGTCCAATGACGTTGTGCTGTGCGGAAACAGCATAAGTTAAGGTAACACCATCTCGGTCATACACGAGGATCACCATACCTTCCACATTGTTGGGGTTCTGAAGAACTTCCGATCTTCGTGGTGATCCTTAATCACGACATTCTTGCAACTGGCGTTTCATTTATGGCTGGCAACGGCTGGTTTAATCTTTCTTTAAAATCGTCTCATTTTCTGTAGCTTTGTGGCGAAGGAAATGCCAGGCTGGCGGAGATTGCGAGTTACGGCGAAGAGAATACCGGGAGCGGTAGCTCAGTGCATCAACTGATGTCACTGCAGCGCCTCTGACCGGGGAGGTCCTAGGTTCGAGTCCTGACGGCGGCAGAATTTTTGACAGTAGTTTTTCATCTAGGTCGAATTCAGTCGCTGTCTGGAGGAGAATTCTAGCGGCCTGCTGCTCTGATCGGTGGTTTTCCGTGGTTTCTCCGATCAACACCGGGCGAATGCCGGAGCAGTACCCTACCGGACCGCGCGCGATCTGTCCTTCCCGTTCCTTGTCCTATCCTCTCCCCTTACACACACTTACACTAACATGCACTACACTACCACATATCCCGGGAGACCGGTCGGGAGCTTAGAGCTTGTCCAGGCTGGGGCGGTGCCCCGCTGGTGGGAGAGTCCTGGTTAGGATGTAACCCCACTAGCCGACGGTAGGTCGGCGCCGAATCTCGCCATCCAGCGGGGGAAGATCACCGCCATCTCCCGAGAAAAAAACATGCACTACACTAATGGGACTAATGACCGAAGCAGTTGACGCGCCGGGAAACCCGAAAAAATCAATCAATCAATCAAGTGAAGGGAATACGTAATGTCCTCCAGATGTCTTTGTAATCCCCCAAGTATGAAAATTAAACTAGGCTCGGGCGTGGGGGACAGCTTTAGTTAGACAGCAAAAGTGAAATCGGACATCGACCCGAAATGCCAAATACATACATACCATTTGGTCCATGTGAACGCCTGCGTAATGACACGGCAGAAGAAAACCTTCCCCTTACACTCATAGTGCTGTAAGTTCTTACGAGCAGCGTTGTTTCGTAGCCATTTGTGCATTTCCATCAAATCATGCGAAACCCATCATGATGCCAATTTTGTTATGCACAGACGTTCCTTCAGAATGCAAAACTCAGACGTATGCGCTAATTCTGTTTCTCAGGCCGGCTCAGGAATTGTGTGATGTCAATCGCCCAGTTTTGCCTTGAGAGTTTTACCCTCTTTACCGACACTACGACGACCTGGCAAATGCATACATGCCAGATATTGGTGTCCCCCTTTGAAAGCCTTTACCCACCTTGCCACTGTAAAGCAATGCAGATTTCCCATAAGCCCCTTGAAGACCTTCATGATACTGTGTGCTGAACGTCTTCTCGTACATCGGATTTTATACATCATCGTTTTTCCTGTTTCGTAAATGTGACACTACATTAGGTCGCCTGCTAACAAGAGACTCTGGTCTCGTCAGTGGGCATGTAAAAATGTGGGATGGGAAAGTCCATTTGCTCCGAAATAAGGTAGATACGTAAATAACTTGTAATATATATGATTTGTATCTGTAGTGTTTGTAATATATATGATTTGTATGTTATTAATTAGACTGTTGGTGATATAGATACCTTATTAATTCACAGTAAGTAAACAGAGGTTGTCTGGTATCAAATCTAAGATTTGATACCAGACAACCTCTGTTTATTTACTGTGATTTGTATGCGTATGAGCATTTTGGGTCGACTGTAAGGCTTTGCCGTGTCTGCTAGTTTACTGTGTCCCCCGTGCCTCGGCGTAGTCTCCAGGCCAGTTCACGGGCTTCGGGGGTAAGAGCGACATGTGACGAGCATGATGTATTCTCTTCTCCCAAACTAGCAAGATCAGCCTGCCGGAGCTTTTCTTCGTCACACGGTTACAAAAACTCGGATGATTTTAAAGGAGAGCTACAATTCTATTTTTGCCACGACCGGGAATCAAGCCCGTGACCACATCTCGGAAAGCTTGTACGCTGCCCAAGAACTTTCCTTTATGATATTATATTTTAAATATCTAATATAAAGCACAGATTGCATTAAAAATCTAGCCATCTATCAAAATGTCTGTTAATATTATGTCGGAAAAAAGCTTTATCTTTTTCAATAATTGCAAAATTATTTATGCTATTGCTGTCCGCGGTCTGTTGTTTCAGGAACACGGATTCCTCCAGGTAAGATGGTAAAGGTTTCCTTAAAATCTTATGTTATACGAATAGTGAAACTAAATAAAGTTTTTGAAAGGTTTCCTAGCACCCCTCGTAAAATAAATGTACAGAACTCATACATTCAACCTCAAACTATACTTCAAATCATACTGATATATTGATTTTTTGGGTTTCTCGAAAACTTTTTCTCAATTTTCTTACAAATTGCTCCACATGATTTTCTTAAACTTTGTTCTCGGATAGTGTAAGGGACTCTTAAAAGAATGGTGCTGGTCTCATCTTCGTAGACATCTACAATGTTTCGAAAATTGCAAAAAGTTGAAAGTTGTTCGGTGTCTTCCTAGAATATTGAAGATAAGTATTTTTTCGTAAGGAAATCTGTTTTTCAAAGACATGTTGAAGTAAGGAAACTAGAATTTGAAGAAGAATTTGCTAAGAAAAAAACATTTTTCGAAAATAGTTTTGTCATAATTTGCGTGAAACAGTTAATTTTCAAACAAATATTTTCTCAAAAACCGCTCCATCTTTTTTCTCTTATTTCTTGTATTTCTTCATTTCTCTTCGCATGAAGAAATAAAAGTGGTTCTTGTCCCATTTTGGTGAACTCTCTGTATTTTTGAAGATTAGCAAAAAATAATATTGCAAAAGTACAGTATTTAAAGTAGGGATTTTACCTATAATGAAATCAGTTTAAAAAATCAAAATTTTGAAAAAATCACGTAGGTTTTTTTAAAAACGAATAGTTTTACGTAATTTCTGCTTGGTTAAAATGTAATTTATAAACACTCTTTTTTCACAAACGGCACCAGTTTTCTTTTCTACAGATAGAGCAAAAGTCTAAAAAAATGATCATTTTCGTTGAAATCTCTGAATTTTCGAAATTGCAAAAGATAGAAATGGTGCGAAAAAGTATATGCGCTTGTAATATCTCTTGTTTAACTCGAACCCAGTGATCGGGAAAAATGTGAAAAAAATTAGATAAGAAACGGTGTATTGAGAGAAAATTTTGAATTCTTTAATGCCTGTTCCCTTGTTCACACTCAGAAAAAAACGAAAAATAATTTTTTCTCATAAAAATTATAACTTCTATTAAAAAGTTTGTAATTATTTTAAATATCTCTTCAATTAGAAATGTGTTAATATTAATTAATAAAAAAATTAAAATGAAAAAAATCAAAAGCGGTGGGGGTGGAAGGAGGGGTCTAAGAAACCTTAGTCATTTTATTTTTATGTTGATCATACTTCAGCTACTCATATATCACATATTGTACTTAACGTTATTCTACTGTATTCAGGGGTAACGGTTCATACCGGCTGTAATATAGTCCAACTATCCTGCTTCTAAGCTCATGCCAAATATATTTTTGTGCTTGCACTAGACCATTCTTCCTCCTGGTTTATGAAACTGCAGATCACAACAATGCTATAGAGTTTTGCTTCAGTAGTCATTGCGGTTTTATATTAAAGCGTTAAGCTGACTCCCAACAAGTCGTCGTTCTTTACAATAGATGCTTAACATATTAACCGTCAGATTTGGCGTCCTTTTCAGTTACGTTTGGCGAGTTTCAGAAATCGACAACATTGTAGACTCTCTTCTTTCCGTGTATTATTTATAAAGATTATAAATCTCATCGTACGAAAATGGTATAGGATTTTTTGTGATCCAAACTTCGGAAACGATTAATTGTACACAAATTCTGCATATAACTTATCCTGCGTTAATGCCTTGCAATCTTCAAATCAATATGACGTAACATGGAAACAAAACATGGAAACAAGAAGCTCCCAAATATTTCTACGTTTATGGTTTAACATCTTTAAATTCCAAAACGCACACGCAATAATCACGAGGATTTTGACCACGTTCTTGAATTGTCACACCAATGTTCTCGCCAAAATTTCAGCTAACGAGACTCCCTTTGTGCACATTAATCCTTATCTGAAAGGAGTACAGAAACCTTAAATTCAAGCACCTGAATGAAAAATCCGATAATCTTCAGTAACGAACTTAGGGCTCTCACATGGAGACTAACAACATTCGGGAGAAGCCAGAAAATTGGGAAGCCTGCAGTGTGCAAGAGTTTTTAGAACCTCTGCAGCGTTTCACCCCTGGTAATGCTAACTAATTGGCTGACAAAGAACATGTGGGTTAAATAGCATTTCCAGAAGTCAGTCATTATACAAGGATAGACTTGAATACAATCTAACAAAGGTGGATTCCGTGACTAGGGAAATTATAAAGAAAGAATTTCAGTTGCAAAATCTATGTTAAAATAGATTTGATGAAATTTCAAGAATTATACACCGAAACGTATATTCGAATGATAACTTCGAAGAAAAATTGTTAGAAAACAAAGAGATTTGAACAAATCAATTTAATTCTTATTGTAAAAAGAAAATATGCAATATTATTTCTGTCAGATTTTTGGGTTACCAAGAAAAATTAAAAAAGTATTCGAAATATTGATAGAGTTTTATGACAGACTATCAGTTTTCTGGAATACCTTGTGTGTGTGGGCTTCGGTCTAAATTATAGTTTTTCTTCAAGATATGTCAGCAATTACTTTCGCGGTTCATATCTTAAAAAGAACATTACATTAAGACCTCAGCTGAAAGCGATTACTGGAATGCACATCATCTGGCTCTTCGTTGTTTGGTATTTTCAGTGACACGGTGAATAAATCGATGTCATTGAAGAGAGATGTGCCCAAATGCGGGAGCACCACTTCAGCTTGTGGGCAGACAGTTCGCAAGGTAGGAACAACTTTGTTGTTGACAAGCAATATCCTATAAATATAAATGTACAGAGGTCGATTCTTTTATACCCAAGAAAAACGTTCTATAATTTTCTTACGATGCGAGGAGTACCCCACGCAGTTCTGAGCTGTGAAGAACGAGTCTTACGCCTTTATATCCACCTCTTTCCTGAGCAAGTGGTCACGATATTTGTTGCCTTAGCCAGGATCTCCATGAAATATGGCAGTGTGATCAGGAAGAACGAATGATTTTGAGAGATAAATAACTATGGTTTTGGATGGTGATTAAGGCAAGATACTCCGATGTTCTGAGAAGAAAGCTACAACACAACCACATGGCGAAAACACCCGTGGCTGTGTAGAAGAATTCGAACTCGCAGCCTGCAACACGCGTACATGGACGCTGATCCAAGTGCCGTAGCTTCTAAGACCGGGCGAAATTTTCTAAAATGACTTTTAAATGACTTGGTCCATACGCGGTAAAATATGGTTATCCTCGTGTCGCATTAAAGTGAACTCTGCCTTGTCTAGTCGGGAATTCTTTCCGCCGAGTCAGAGTCGGTGGAGGGGACGGTAGCGGTGAACTCAGAGGTGGGCACGGTGGAGGAGGGGTGCGAGAGCTGCGCGGGCGGTCCGCCACCCCCCGCCACTTCCCTTTCTCCTGCGCGGAGGGCTCGTCTTTTTTCGGCGAACGTTCAGGGCGGGACATTTGCGCAGAACGAAAAATTCCTTTTAAGAGAGACAGCGCCCGCGGCGGCGGGCGGAGTCCCGCCGAAAGCCGCGCCGTCGTGCCCCCTGGCCCCAACCTCCGTCCCCCCTGCCACCAGTCGCACCCCTTCACTTTCGGACCCCTTCGAGGGGGCCCGTCGTCGACTCTGCCCTCCCTCCCCTCCCGCTCCCCTCCTCACCACCCTCCTGCCCCCCCCTCCCTTAGCTCGTCCCGTCGTCTTCCCCCTGCCTTCCATCTCCGCTCCCGCCCGAACGCCGGAACCGACCATTTCCGACCCCGCTTCGTCTCCACATCGGGAGAGGTGGCTCAGGCCATCAACTGATGATACTGCAGTGCCTCTGACCGGGAGGTACTAGGATCGAGTTCCGATATGTTGTGTGTTTGTGTGGCAGGCAGCTTGGCAACTACATCGAATTAAGTCGCTGCCTGGAGGAGGATTTTAGCGGCTGGCTGCTCTGATAGGTAGTTTTTAATGGTTCCTTCAATCACCACCAGGTGACGGCCCGAGCGGTATCTTAAGAAACGGGCCACGGACCGCGGGCGATTTTTCCTTCGTCCTCCTTGTTCTAGCTTCACACATTACTTTCCTACACTACACTACTAGACACATCGGGAGACCTCTCGGGAGTTTAAAGCTTGTCACGGCTGGGGCGGTGTTCCGCTTTTGGGGTATACCTGGTTGGAAAAATCGCACGCGACTATAGGTCGGAGCCGGATCTCACCATTCAGCTAGGAAAGATCATCGCCACCTCCCGATGGAAAACATGCACACTTATGATACTAAGAATCTCAGCAGTTGACGCGCCCACAAACTCGAATCAATCAATCTCCACCCCCATTCTATCCCCATCCCCGCTCTATCCCCACCCCCGTTTTATCCCCACCCCTCATCTGTCCCCACACCCGCTCTATCCCCTCCGCGTTCTATCCCCACCTCCGATCTGTCCCCACCCCCATTCTGCCCCACCCCCGTTCTATCCCCACCCCTGATCTGTCCCCACCCCCTCTGGGTCCCACCCCGCTGTGTCCCCACCCCGCTCTGCTCCCACTCTCGCTCGCTGTCATCAGCCCCACTCAAATTTTTCTTCCAGTTATCGGAGAATTCTTCTTGACTCCATGTGTTTTTCCCCCACATTACCGTTCGTCCTCTTCGTCTCTAGTCGATAATCGTCCCGATACTTCCTTCGTCACTCCCGTATCTTCCTTATTCCGCACATTCAGGTGTCCACTTCCCGTGCCACGAGAGGGGCGGGCGGCCGGTCTTGGTCCGCCGGCACCTCAGCCTTCGCCTGCGCGACATGTCCATTCCCCGCCCCCTGCCGCCCGCAATCTCCCGCGCCGTCTCATTTCTCCTGCCCCGTCCCGCGCCCGGCTCTCTCGGCCGCTTCCAGACGATTGCCCCGGCGGCGCGGCGCGGAGCGGCACGGCGGCGGCGCGCGGGCGCCTGCGGTCCGGCGGCAGGCCAGGGGACGGGCGGGTGCAGGTCGTGAGCGGCGCCCAACGACCGCGCCCACCCTCCCCCGCACCAATCTGCGCCGCACAGTGGGCACAACCCCGCCGCGCCGCGAGATACAGCGTTTATTTATTTCACGTCAAAAACATTTAAAATCTGTGTGTAACCTCATATGAGGATAAGTGTAATCTTTAACGGTTTCTTGAACTCTTGGAGATCTAACCAAATCTTATAAATATGTAGTTGAATTATTAAGAATACCGGTAGCAACGAGTGCTTTAGGAATGAATTGGTAAGAAAACATTTGCTCCCAAGTAATAAAAACAATTTGCAAATGAGAATCTCCTACTGATTTTGGATATTATCCTTTATCGTATCCGGGATCGACTTAGTGCCGCGAGAACTTTGAAATCGATTATATGAATAACTATATTCCGTATGGAGTTCAAGAAAATGCATGGATTGTGAAATTACATTTATGCTCAAGTGCGTGCGTTAAACCGGGTCTTCCAATGATTGCAAGTTCGGAAATCTGCAATGACAATTCCTGACCGTATGTTGAGGATAAATGTGTTTAAACGCCGCGTTGCGGATTCGATTCTCGGTGAATGCAAGTGGAATTTGATGTTGCGCTCTCAGCAGCATTTCTCGAGGCAAGGGAAAACCCTTGCCTCACATTCCACTTTATCTCCAACATAATTATCACCATCATTAATAATAATTACCATAATTATCAGATTAGCCGTAAGCTATATTAAGCAGATTAAGCTGTAATGTCCAATGCTTTTTTGTTGTTAAGGAGGCAACATGAATTCGGTCGTTTTACTAAAATAAAATATAGATACTTAACTTGTTTTTACTTAACCCGATATCGCCAAAAATTGACTTAAGAACTTTTACCTCGAGACCACACACTAGATCATCACTCATGTGCGTCATTGATATTAGTGTTAAAGAGATCTTAAACTTCTGAAATAAATAAATATATAAAAATTAAATTATTTTTAATTTTTCTACCGTCTTATAAAAACTCTGTATATCAAAATGCGACTGAATTTAATTAAAACAATATGAAGCATATCTTACAATATGTTACAATGTGAAGAGAAATTTTCATTACCCGGGATTCCATTGTCCGGGAATTCAATTATTATAAGTCCGTATTATAAAGAAACACCACATTTTTTGTGTGGCATTGTGGCATTGTAAATAATGATCAATAATGTTTTACACAATTGTATTAATTAATATATTAATTAACGATATATATATTTAGAACGAAAATATTTCGCATATCCGAGAATTTTGGTTTTTTGTTATTACCCCAAATAATGGACGTTCTAGTGTATCAGTATTTTGAAATAATTTCTATAAACGCCGTACAAGTATTGTAAAACAATTCCTTTTCAACTCAATTTATTCATGTAGCTAAAATTGTTTATTGTGGTCTCCAATATCGAGGACATGTGGTTACATAGATTTATATATTGGCTTCTTTTGTTACTTTTGTATTTAGAAGTTACATTGCATTGTTATCCACTCAAATTTCTCTGAGTATTGACTCAAGTTTGTGTTCGAAAGCTAGCTTTTGATAGCATAAATACTAAGTAACTTTCATAATCACTTTAATCTCCACATTCTTAACATATAACGCATAAGAAATGTGCACAGAATATTCGATGCGTTTTCGGAATAGTTTGTATGTATGGATAACAGTTATTTGTATTTCCCTCTTTTTCTCTGTCTGTCTGCCTCTCTCTCTCCCTCTCCGCCTCTCTCTTTCTTTCTCTCTCTCTCTCTCTCTCTCTCTCTCTCTCTCTCTCTCTCTCACATGACCCTAAATCCAAATTCAGTTCTGGCCGAATATCGCATGCTCACAGGAACCATTTTAGACGAACTATACGTGAAGACTGGCCATCTCATCTCCAGGAATCTGTGAGGTGGGAGTTGAGTCAGGCTAGAGAAAAACCCATTTACGGTCCGGGAATCCACTGTAGCCGTACTCCGGCACCCGGATTCCGGGTGTCCCGGGTACCCCGGACACACCGGGAAAATAACGAACCTATGAAGCCCGATCTGCGAAACTGCGAATTAAATTTTATTCACGGAAGATCATGTAACTTTGTCCACGTTGTTTCACAACCTGGGCCACAGTGCGACTCTTAGTTCAAATGGCTCATAGCCTGGATGAACGGAGTACTTCATGCGCTAGGCTTGATGGGGCTTTCTGCGTCGTGCCCACGCTCCGTTCTCCGACAATTTTATTGCAAACCTCCTGCAGTATGCACTAGAAATACAGGGTATATATGAAGTTATTTGTGTGTTGGAGGGGGAATTAAGCAAAAGACTACTAAGACACTAATAAGTTTAGGTTCTGGCAAAAACGAAATCTTCCAAACAAATATTAATGGATGTATAGGAAAGTGTGGTTATCTTATATTTCGTATTCGTAGAAAGGAGTCGACTGCAGCGGCTCTGTAACGTCGCGTTCCCTAGCAGCAGGGCAGCGCTGGCCGCCCGTCCGAGCGCGCGAAGATTCATACGAGGAATGCGTCATGGCGGGTGAAGAACGGCACGGGGAAAGGAATAGGCGGGGGCGGCGGCGGCGGCGGCGCAGACAAACGGTGTGGAAACAGGTCCGTTCGCAGCTGCAGAATAGGACAGCTCGGCGGTCTTCTCATGCGGTACTTTTACTCGCTTCTGTCACTTTTCTGCTCTTCGCTGAGGAATAGGTCATCCGTTCTGGCGCAGAAAACACAACTGCCTAGAATAGTAGCGAATTTTTTTTAAAAATTATTATTGAACGGTATTTTTTTCAAGCGCTGATTCTTGACGTAGTAATAGTTATATATAGTCATTGTACGTGTAACGCTCAGCACTTTTTTCTGGTACTTTGTACAACTAAAAATCTCTCTTTCGCTTAATTTTTTCAATAAAAATAAAAACAAAGTTGTTCAAGAATGATAGAAAATGAAAAAAGTGTAGAAAATGATCCCTGATTTTACTACTCATTACAATACAAAAAAGAAATCATGAACTACTAATAATCGTTCTCGTCCAATTCAAGGAACACACGCCGGAAAAATTTATGTTGGGAAAGTTCTGTTTCCTATAGCTATTAGAAATATATTATTTAGACAGTTAGTAATAAAAGCGGTTTTTTTAGAATAAATATTACAAAGCGTGCTTGAAGTTAGATTTTTGGCGCTGGTGCTAAATGGGAGACGCTGCTCAACTGTTCAGGTAAATGTATGAATGCAACAAAGAAAACTAAATCATTTTTTTCACCGAGTCAGTAAATACAGAGTTAGTGTAACTAAGTGATTTGTACTCTTGAGTTGAAATTAAAATAAAAGATGCTGCCTAAAATATAGTGTAAATAACTAAAACTACTACACATGTAGTAGTAAATACAATTTTATTTTGCCCGTAGGATTGAGCCATTCGGCCGGTCGGCCTCATGTCACAAAAGTTTCTATACACAAAATAAAATGCCACTTTTACTACTTGTATCGTAAATAATTATTTTAGTTCTCTAATTAATTAAAGCATATCAATAATGAATACAAAAAGTATACTTAATAATGAGAGTTGAGTTCTCATTGACGGATTATTATAATTCAGAAACACGCAAATTGTAATAAGTGGACACTTACTTTTTTAATTCGCGAGATTATGTTTTTGTTTATATTTCTTATTTGCCTGTTTATATTCCTCTAAACAAAAAAGTTGTCAAACAAAGAAACCGGCGAGGTAAATGTCTTCTTTATTGGAGTGAATTTTTGTTTGTTTCATTTCTTACCATGTCCTTCAAAATATAAATGAACCACAAAGAGTCATTAGCGATAGTTAAGATGAAGGACAGCGAGAAAGAGCAGAGAAGAGGGACGATGATGTGCGACAGATTATTTTTAACACTGAGACTTAACTGCGACAGAATAACTTACAAGGGGCACTTACGTATACTTCAGAGTTTCACAGCAATAAATTACGAGTACAAATACATTTTTGGTCTTTCTCTTTTATTTGTTAATACGCAGTTGTGGCAACAAGAGTAGACCCTCATCGAAAAGGCTGCTGCTGTTTCTCGTTACTAACAATTGACGGCATCTTCGTGGAGCACTCGAATGTTGAACACAGAAACTTCCTACGCGGTATACGCTCCACCTCTACCTGTATGACTATTGAACCGACACCCAAGAATATCAAAATATATTGTTTTAATTATCATCTTCATTTGTCACAATCTTCTTTTTTGATTATTTCAGCTCCCTCAAGATGTGAGTAGTTACGTGAATACTAGGAACCTTTGTAACGGTACAATCCTGAACCACTTCTCAACTAGAAATGTTAATTTGCCACAAGTTCTGTCGGACAATGCAAACAAGGCATCTCCTCGCAAATTCTGAGAATTTGTTCTACACTACATCTATCAGAATCATTGAGAATAGAAGAATACTGCACAATTCCAGGATCTAAAGAGCTGTTGCCGGATGAAAGAACGCAGGGGTAATTGCCGTAATAAATACGAGAACGCGCTTTATTATAACAACTTTATACGTTCGCTCGGAGGCGTGCGATAGCAAAAGCGGTAAATCTAAAGCTTCATTTACGACTCAAAGGGCAGCAAATACTGTGCATTTGCTTATAAAATAGGCCCCGTGAGGATACACCGCAGCGCCTGGCGGGGAGGATAGGGGGCGGAGGAAGGGTGGGAGAGGGGGAGGGGAAGGGGGGCGGAATGCGCACGAGGCAGCCGCAGAGGCTTCCTTATCGATTTCGAGCAGAAGCCTAAAAACGACCCCCTCAATAATGCAGGGTAGGGGCAGGAAGCGACCCCCCCCCAAATCGCCCTCACGCCATCTTCAGCCCTCCGCGTCCCGTCTTCGCCGCCTTGGCATCGTCCTCCACGTCGCCCTCTGCCTCACACCGCCACCCTCGTTCCCTTTCCTTTATCCTCACACCGGTCTCGCCCCCTCCCAATGCCTCACTCCGTCTTGGCTTCCCTCGTTCCTTGTCTTCTACCCTCAAACCAGCCTCGCCTCCACCCACAGATTAAGCCATTTTCCCTTTCCTTGGCCTAGCCCCCGTCTTGGCCACCCTCGTTCCCTTTCTTCTACCCTCATACTGGCCACGCCCTCACCTCCTACCTTACTCCGTCTTGGTCACCATCGTTTCCATTTCTCTACCCTCACACCGATCTCGCCCCACCCACTGCCTAACTCCACCTTGGTCACCCTTCTTCCCTTTCCTCAACCCTCACGCCTTCCTCGCCCCCACTCACTGCATCACTCCGTCTTGGACCGGGAGCGGTAGCTCAGTGCATCAACTGATGTCACAGCAGCGCTTCTGACCGGGAGGTCCTAGGTTCGAGTTCTGACGGCGGCAGAATTTTCGACACTAGCTTTTCAGCTACGTCGAATTCAGTCGCTGTCTGGAGGACAATTGTGCGGCCGGCTGCTCTGATCGGTATTTTTCCGTGATTTCTCCGATCAACTCCAGGCGAATGCCGGAGAAGTACCCTACAAAACGGGCCACGGACCGCTTCGCTATCTGTGCTTCCTATTCCTTGTCCTATCCTCTCTCCTTATGCACACACTTACACTAACGTACACTACACTACTACATATTCCGGGAGACTGGTCGGGAGCTTAGAGCTTGTCCCGGCTGGGGAGGTGCCCCGCTGGTGGGAGAGTCCTGGTTAGGGTGAAACCCCACTAGCCGATAGTAGGTCGGCGCCGGTTCTCGCCATCCAGCGGGGGAAGATCACCGCCATCTCCCGAGAACAAACATGCACTACACTCACGGGACTAATGACTAAAGTAGTTGACGCGCCCGGAAACACGAAAAAAACAAACCAAACCAAACCAACCCGACCTCGCTCCAGCCTCTTCCCTAACTTTGTTTTCGTCATCCTCGGCGCATCGTCGGCGCCCCCGACTCGTCCCTAGTCTCGCTCCGTCCTCACTGCTTCGGGCTGACCATCCCCACCCTCACTTCCCTCGCCGCGCTCTCTGCTCTCTGCTCTCTGCTCTCTTCGCCGTTCCGTCTCCACTCGCTGCCCCGCCCTCGGCGTTCCGAGACCCCACATCTGTGAGCGCCAGAACGGAATAAGGAAAGGCTAATGAGCCCTTTGTGAGGCTGGTGGAGAAGGAAGTTGTTTGTTTTTCTAAGTCTCTCTCATAGTGGCAATATTAGAGTTCTCACAGATTTGCAGAATAATGTTGCAATAACTATTATCAATTATATTCTTTAAATATAATGTAGAATAGAATAGCGAAATTTGGAATATTCTCTTATATAATGTATAAATTGCACATTTATTATATGAAATGTATATTTTTAATATATTTTCCACTATTAGTCACGGTAGATCACATGGATTCCATCATGGCATTTAATTGGTTGTTTTTTCCGAGTTTCCGGGCGTGTCAACTACTTTGGTCATTAGTCCCGTTAGTGTAGTGCATATTTGTTTCTCGAGAGATGGCCGTGGTCTTCCCCAGCGGGATGGCGAGATCCGGCGCCGACCTACCGTCGGCTAGTGGGGTTTCCCCCTCACCAGGACTCTCCCACAGCGGGGCACCGCCCCAGCCGAGACAAGCTCTAAGCTCCCGACCGATCTCTCGGAACATGTGGTAGTGTAGAGCATGTTAGTGTAAGTGTGTGTGTGTAAGGGGAGAGGATAGGACAAGGAAGAAAAAGGACAGATCGCGCGCGGTCCGTGGCCCGTTTCGTAGGGTACTGCTCCGGCATTCGCCTAGTGTTGATCGGAGAAAGAGGAAACCCGGCCGGTCGCCGCTAGAATTCTCCTCAGGCAGGACTGAATTCGACCTAGCTGGAAAGCTAGTGTCGAAAATCCTGCTGCCGCAGGACTCGAACAAGGACCTCCCGGTCAGAGGCGCTGCAGTGTCATCAGTTAATGCACTGAGCTACCGCTCCCGGTATGGTATTTAATGACTAATATCATTCAAATGAAGTTCAGGAACTTACTCTATAGAACATGCGTAATAATAAAAGGAAGAATGGCAGGTAAATACCTCACTTTTTGTAAAATTATATTTGCATCAATTTGTGTCACTCCTTCAAAATGCCATCTTAATTATTTGTGGTTTTTACAATATTTAATCTACTTTACCGTTAAAAATTACAAACTACATCTGCAAAAACTTAACATGATCACCCACTGTATTTTGGGGCTAAGGCTTGAAACTTTCGTGGTCGTAATGTTCAAATTATGAAATTGTCTTCAAGTGTGTTGAAGAGAATTGCTTGTAATTGAGACACGCGTATCCAACAATCTAAAGCCCATAATAGGCTTCATTTCATTATGTTATCAGCGTTAGTCCATTCTATTAATTGATTATATTTATTAGTAGTTGATCTTGGTGTGCATGGAGACTATCAAAGGCACTAATTCCGCAGCCGAGTTATTCAGGTACAAAATCGTGTACACGGAGGTATCAGAGACTTCTCAATCACCTCAACCTGCTGAGATTTTTTACTTTTTCCTTCAAAATGCTGGAAGATTAATCAAAATAATCTGCTATATTTTGTATTAAATTAAGTATTTTTATTTCATTTAATTAAATATTTTTTGTTTATTAATTGGCTAATTTGCTTTGCAAAATAACGCATTTATTGATTATTTAAATCATTGAAATTTTGATAAGTTGTAATTACTGAACGATTTTCTATCCTGTTCTTCCTGTTCTTTGGCTCAACAGCCCGCTACGGGCCTTGGCCGACTAGCGGTGACTCGGCCACTCGGCCATGGGATGAGGTGTTCCTGTGGTTAGCTCGAAGACATCCCTTCACCGTATATACTGGTCTTCACAAATGTAGTTTGGGCTTTCTCTTCGTCACACAGCCATGGATACTGGGACAATTACAAGGGAAGCGCACAGGTAGAATTTACCTCGGCCGGGAATCAAACCCGAGGTTGCGCCGTGACAAGCGAGCATGCAACGAGCTACCGAGGAAGACCGATTTTCTATCCACTTTATAAAATTGGAGCAACCCCATTTGTAAAACTCTGTCCACGCTAACCTTCGAGTTAAGAACCATATAGCTTTTCTTAATTCCAAAATAACTGCGGAAGAGTGGCCAATAAAAGTAATGGTGCTGCACGATGGTGGAGATGTGTTGGGTTGAAAGGCAGGAGAAACAGGAGAACCCTGAGAAAATCAGCCGCGAACCTTTTTTGTCCAACACAAATTCCACTTGAAGAGATCGGGATTTGCGCCCTTGCACGCAGAGTTGAATGTAAGCGATCTGACTTCTACCCCAAGGGCTGTCCTTTAGTACTCGATAAAATAGTTTTGGGGTTTATTTGCGAACTGTTCTTTACACCAGAATACATTAGTCGCAGAAGCAATGTCAAAATAGACTAGCTGCATTTCTTTGCTTAGAAATCAGATAAATATTTGATATTACTTTTAATACAATACGTATGCTTCATTCTGGACTTTTCAATTTTCACCATTTAAAAGATACGTCTTGCCGACCTGGATGGCCAAGGTGGCTAAGAGCGAGTACCGACTCAGCGCTTCGGTCCGAAGGGTCGCGGGTTCGAATCCCGCCTTGGGCATGGCTGTTTGTCCTTTGACTTTGTGTGTGTGTTGTCGCGGAGTACCTCGCGTTCTGCTGACCCCAGATCGGAGGAGCCCGCAAGTGTTTGTCTAGTGTATGGTCGAATATGCGGCCCTTCGGGACGTAAAGGGCAATCGGCTGTCGGCTGGAAAGAAAGTCGGCCCTAGGAAAGAAAAAGTAAGAAAAGATACATCTTCAGATCTTTTTACCACACTTGTATTGGGTAGCAACTTGTGACATATCAAATACCTTTTGCAAAATCAAGTTTTTGTAACAGACTTCAACAATATTGATGGAAGAAAGAAAAAAATTACATAGATCTATCGATTACCAGAAGCAATTCTTTCTCAATATGATTGGCGCAAGTTACAACTGCCTATAATTATGTACCGTTGTAAATTATACGAATGTAACGTGATGATACGAGTTATACTAATTACTGACAGTGGCAGGTGCGTGAGAGATGCTGTACGCCTCTACACGCTTTTATCAACTGGCCAGTTAGCCTGCCGATATGCTTTCCAATTCCATTCCGCGTATGATACTCGAGGTGATAATTAGAAGCGAATAACAGGAGATGAATGATTATGAATAAGATAACGTTCCATGTGGGAATACGGGTGATAGTCGAAGCCAACCGCACTGTAGTGACGCGGTAAACACACCTATTCTCTTGCGGAGAGCGAACCCGCTGAATTTGACACCGCGTATTTGGGTGTCTGCACCACCGAAGCACGCACATGTATTGTATCTAGTATTAGAGTAATCTGCCCGCAGGCAGGACGGAGACTCAATGCAACACCAGAGAGAAGCACAAATATGGCGTACGAGGAAATCGAGGTAATTAGGAGGAAGTGAAAGAGTTTACCATAGCCATCTTCGTCCAGTTAGAAAACGTGAGTAGACTGTACTTTTGACCGACAGGTCACGTTCAGTTTTGCTGTGTTTTGGATGTCAAATTAGTAAGTTCAGTAACTTCATTAATAAAATACGAAAACACTCAACGGACCTACATGTTTCACATTTCAGAACCGGAATGCCAGCACTTACGGTCACACAATAGGTTTTATATTATCCTAATCGTACATATTCCGGGAGACCGGTCGGGATCTTAGAGCCTGTTCCGGCTGGAGCGGTTCCTTGCTGGTGGAAGAGTCCTGGTGAGGGGGAAACCCCGCTAGCCGAAGGTAGGTCGGCGCCGGATCTCGCCATCCAGCTGGGGAAGATCACAGCCATCGCCTGAGGAAAAAACATGCTCTACACTTACGGGACTAATGACCTAAGCAGTTGACACGCCCGGAATCACCAACCAACCAAGCAAACTTTGGCCGAATCGTAGGTTTGCGACGTTTATGAAAGGCATATATTTCACCTGCCAGCGAGAGTCGAACACGGACGTACTGCTAGCGAGCACACCAGTCAGGAGCAACCAAGGGCTAAGCATGTTATGTTGAATCGTACAATAACCATCTTTGCTGAAAGCTGGATAGTTTTTGTGACGTAGGTAATCCCGTCATGGCGAGTTGATTTGCAGCGGCAAGAACGAAGTGCGTCGTCGGTTCATTTGGGAACCCACGAGACCGACGAATCGATTCCTCTCGGCCCACTACAGAATCACAATATACTGGTGATTGTGGCGCGTGAGGGCCTTGTCTTCACGATGGAATACGACACGCCTTTTCGCGACTTTCTCGGTCGAGTCGCTAGATGTCGCTCGATCTGCAGCACTGATGGATACGTTCACGACCATGCGATATCTGGCGGCATGATCGAGAAAGACGCAAAAAACCGCTCCATATTCCATCGTGAAGACAAGTCCCACACGCGCCACGTTACGAAAATCCAAGTACAGGTTGATGTTGCCGCGTCGAGGATCTCCAGATCTCAGGGTCCAAATCGCAAGGTGCGAGATGTGAAGGGTTGGCGCTGACGATTACTCGCTCCCGAGTCTGGGTCACGAGTCGTGGGCAGGTTGCCCTTCAGCCGCAGAAGGCCGCACGGGAGCCTTGTGTTCGCCACCTCTTCAGCACCCCTCCCCCTCCTCCGCGCAGAACCCGGACCTCGGTCACGCCCACGCTTTCCCCGTTCCCCGCCATTTTCCCCGCCATTTCCCCGCCCTTTCCCACACCATTTCCCCGCCATTTCCCCCGCCCTCTCCCCGCCCTCTCCCCGCCCTCTCCCCGCCCTTTCCCCCCTTTCCACGCCCTTTCCGTCGCCATTTCCCCGCCCTCTCCCCCGCCTTTCCCCCGCCCTTGCCCCGCCCTTTCCCCGTCCTTTCCCCGCCCTTTCCCTCGCCCTTTCCCCCGCCCTTTCCCCCGCCCCTTCCCCGCCCTTTCCCCCCCTTTCCCCCCGGTCTCGCCATCATCCTCGCTTGAGCAGTCAACCTCGCCCCAGCCCCCGCCCCCATCTCCGCTTGAGCTTTCCCCTCTACACTTGCTCTCTCTCTCGCTCTCTCTCGACCGCGTCCTCCAGTACGCAGTCACCCCTGACTTCACTCTCGAACGTCTGGTGCGGCGTTTGCCTGCGCTCTCGTTACAGTTCCCTGGCGCCGCACGTGCTGTATGCGGCGACTGCTTCGCTCCCTCTTTCCCCTCCCCCACCCCCGCGAGAGGGCGGCCGGGCCGGGCCGGGGCGGGCGGGAGGTCGCCCACGGCAGCCATCTCATGCATTATTCGCCGTATCGGCGCTGGCAACGGTAAACACGCTAACGACCGGCCGAGAGGCGCTGGCGAGCGGCGACGGCGCGGCGGGTCGGGGAGGGAAGAGCGGGGACGTGGGGGGGGGCGGCCGGGGCGGCGCGGGCCGCGGCTTGTTGGCGCAGTTGCGTAGTCGGGTGAGGTGATCGCCCCGCCCCCCTCCCGCTGCCGTGCGTGGACCGCGCGTTTATTGCGGATGACGTCCATGTGTGGGTGGTGTAGATATACAAGGACGGACTAGTCCAGACGACGCGAGCCGAACGCGCAAGCTCTCCATTTACTGGCGACTACCGATGTATTGGTTTCAAATTTGCTGTTAAGTGGAAAATGTAAACGCAACACGTCAATAAACCAACGTTTCAAATGCACATTTTACAAATACACGAACTTTCGCTTCCTCGATGTTTTCATTTTAAATGTAACTAGTTCAGTTAAACACTGGTAAACTAGTTTGCTGGGGATGAGAAATATTCTGCAATACCCCACTGTAAATTTGAGTTTGCTCTGTATTTTCTATAAAATGTCACCAGGTCATGTATATTTCAGTTTGTGATAACTTAATCAGTCTCTGCTAAATGTTTGTATGTACTTTGGCACAATAGCTCTTACGTACTAAGGTCTACCAGCGGTATCTCGGCCCTGTGGCCTTCCGTTGACGGCACGTGTGGTTAGCGCACAGCGACCGCTACGCCATATCTTCTCAATACGAGAAAATGTCAATATACATTTTACATCAAAAATAACTCTTGGAAAAACTCCAGAATCTATGGTAAACTATATTCTACCAGAGTCCATGACTTACCGTGCTTGACAGCGCGTTCATCGTTGTGGATTATGTATGAGTACAAACTCCAATTGGAATAAAAAAGACGCACAAGCCTGGGAAATCCGACGTCGTCTAGATGAAATTGTGAGATACGCTGGGAAACAAACGTTATACAGATCTATCGTTATCGGGTGTGTGATATCATACTGCTAAGTATTCCTTCCCGCTTTTATGCATCTTGGGGAAACTTAGGAGCAGTGTCTGCAGAGCACTAAACATAAACCGGGAGCGATAGCTCAGTGCATCAAATGATGTCGCTGCAGCGCCTCTGACCGGGAGGTCCTAGGTTCGAGTCCTGACGGCGGCAGAACTTTCGACACTAGCTTGTCAGCTACGTCGAAGTCAGTCGCTGTCTGGAGGAGAATTCTAGCGACCGGCAGCTCTGATCGGTAGGTCGGCGCCGGATCTCGCCATCCAGCGGGGCAGATCACCGCCATCTCCCGAGAAAAAAGCATGCACTACACTAACGGGACTAATGACTAAAGTAGTTGACGCTCCCGGAAACACGAAAAAAATCAATCAAACTAAACTTAAGGACATACATACATACATTGGATACATAAATTGCTTTGAAAGGTCGTATTAAAATTGCACACGATTGCAAAATACTTGAAATCACAACTCATAAAATAAAAACAAATATTTCAAATAATTGGCGCCAATACGTGTGTGCTTTGAAAATTCCACCATTTAACCACTTTAAATGAATTTTTTTTAATGATGAGTGGATTATAATTCTGCAAGTACGAGAAAACGCGTCGATTTCCGCCACTTAATATTTCTCCGCGGAACTTGAAGCTTCCCTGTTGGTACATTAGCATATAATTTGGTTAAGGCTCAAGTTGTATTTTGGCGAAGTCCCAGGTAGCTCGTCAACGTCCTGTCGCCCGAGGAGCAAATACTCCAAGTTGCTGTAATGTTGACGCCTGGAATTAACATCTGGGGGCGCCTGGACTTTGGGGGCGTGGCCCAGCGGCTCTTGGGGCTTCCCCTTCCCCCTCCTCGTGTCAATCCCCGCCTCTGGCAGCGTCAACTCCTCCACTTTAGCGTTCCGTCGGGGCATCGCCGTTGCCCTGCTCCTTACAGTGCATGTTTGAGAAGCTTTCCGCGTAATGCTCCGTGTCTCATTAACCCGCCGTTACTATTCATTTTACAAAAGACCTTAAAGTTTCCCCATTTTCCTGCAGAATGGATATTTTTTAACCCGTGGAGATCCCGTTACATTCTCGAATGTCGCAGCTCATCAACTACCCATCTATCTAACAAACTTGGCAAAATGATTGGTCTGGTAAGGCATGAATTTTATCTGCGCGCTTTGTTCCATATTCACATGCGTATAACATGTTATTATATATTATATTATTCACATATATATTTCACATGCGTATAATCTATATATTATGTATTATCCATATATTATTTACATGCGTATAATCGCGTTGTTTTGAGAATTCTATTACAGCGACTCTATTAAGCGCTTTTGGGTGGTGTGTGGGATGAATATAATGGAAATTTGCTAGTGGGAACTGGCTAGCGTAGGGAAATGCTTGGAAAATGTTTCAAACCCACGAGAGCAGTTCGGCTGCTGCAAATTACCGCAGGCACATCTGGCACCGTTGAAAGGATTTGAAAAATATTAAGGGAACCCGAAATGAAAATTTAAATATTTTTATATGCGTTTTTTAATGTTTGTAATGGTTTTGTGAATCATGTCAACATGTTAACTATATTTTTTTTGTAGAGGAATGTATAGAATATCAACATGGCAGACGTTTGGTCTTCACCTTTACAATTTTTTTCTGACTCTGTTTCCCAAATGTCACGCTATTATTTTACTGTGACGGACTTCACTCATACTTGTATGTTTTCTATATTGGGTTGTCTGTCTCATCCGTTCATTTGTTCTTTTCAAAGCGTTTGCTTTGTGGTTTTTGTTCCCACATGTGATCTGAATTTTTAGTGAGTGTATAGTAAGAAAATGCCATGACATACAAATAAGTTTACTAAAAAGCGTGTAAATTGGTCAAGGAAACTTGCAGTGGAGAAAAACTGTCCAATAATGCATAATGGAACAGTGTTATGCATTGTTTCAACTCCTGGAACTTCTAGCCTTCACAGTGCTACAAAACGTTTCGTCAGAGGACTAAAGTATTTGTAGATGATAAATTCAGTAAATATGCTAAGGACCGTGCCATTTTGACCATATATATATATATATATATATATATATATATATATATATATATATATAAAATTGTATATTCAGAGTTTACAAACTATTCATATCTTCGAATATGGATTAGTAAAAATTTGAACTCCCCAAGATAAATAGTTTCAGAGAAAATATTCCTTAAACGTCACCCAATTTAACATTACTGGGATAGGACATTCCGAGTCCCCTTATACAAACAAGCCACTATTATGGAATCGTACATCTATAAACATAGTTGTAGTAGTAACATAGATCGCGTGCAATCCTTAGTAAATTCCATAAGAGGATATTCAAAGCAATTGGAAGCCAGTCTTGTTTTTTTTGTTTTGTTTTTAAGTATGAAGGAATTAGGACAATGGCACGGTTTGGGACACCTCCCGATGAAAAGCGTGCACTACACGTACGGGATTACCGGAAGCGGTAGCTCAGTGCATCAATTGATGTCACTGCAGCGCCTCTGACCGGGAGGTCCAATGTTCGAGTCCTGACGGCGGCAGAACTTTCGACACTAGCTTGTCGGCTTGGTCGAATTCAGTCGCTGTCTAGAGGCCGGCTGCTCTGATCGGTAGTTTTCCGTGGTTTCTCCGATCAACACCAGGCCAATGTCGGAGCAATACCCTACCAAACGGGCCACGGACCGCGCGCGATGTCCTTCCCCTTCCTTGTCCTATCCTCTCCCCTTACACACTCACTTACACTAACATGCACTACACACCCACATATTCCGGGAGACCGGTCGGGATCTTAGAGCCTGTCCCGGCTGGGGCGGTGCCCCGCTGGTGGGAGAGTCCTGGTTAGGGGGAAACCCCACTAGCCGACGGTAGGTCGGTGCCAGATCTCGCCATCCAGCGGGGGAAGATCACCGCCATCTCCCGAGAAAAAGCATGCACTACACGAACGGGACTAATGACCGAAGCAGTTGACGCGCCCGGAAACACGAAAAAATCAATCAATTAGTCACTTACTGGATTAATGACCTGGGTAGATAACGTGCCCGACATGCCTACCATCCAACCAACCCCACGTGATGTGTGTGTGTGTGTGTGTGTGTGTTGCAGGCGGGCTGCCGTCGGTGCGCGACAGCCTGACGCACCCGGTGCACGTGTACGAGGGCGACGACGCGCTGGTGACGTGCGTGGTGCGTGACGCCGGCGACAACACGGTGCTGTGGAAGAAGGAGGACCGCGAGCGCCACTCGCTGCGCGTGCTGACCGCGGGCGAGGCGCGCGTCACCGCGGACCGGCGCTTCGACGTGCTGCACGACGCCGGTGAGCCCCAGATCGTTATATTCACATCGATATTTTGCTTTTAATGTTTTGATGTGTGTGTGGGGGGGGGGGGGACAAAAATCATACTTTTTAAAACATCGCTGTTTTTCAACCACAAATTTCGTTATATTCACATCGATATTTTGCTTTTGATGTTTTGATGTGTGTGGGGGCGGCAAAAATCATAGACGTTTTTAAAACCGATGTTTTCCACCAGAAATATCGTTTTATTCACATCGATATTTTGCTTTTGATGTTTTGATGTGTGTGGGGCGGCAAAATCATAGACGTTTTTAAAATATCGATGTTTTCCACTAGAAATATCGTTATATTCACATCGATATTTTGCTTTTGATATTGCCTTCGCATCGATATTTTGTTGCAAAAACAGCGATGTTTTTTAATTGTTAGTTTTTTAAAATATTTTTTTAATTGAAGGGTTTGAGCGCGTTGTAGAGTAGCAGCAATCCGCAGCAATATCGTTGTTTTGCGTCATCCTCTTTATAAGGCTGCGAATTTCTCCTATGCAATCTGAGGAAGTTTGGCAGCTGCCCGGGTTATGAATGTATGTCCTCGCCAGGTGTTGCCTGAATCGACAGTTAAGCATTTATTCATGCTAAACTAGCGCGTCAGCTAATAAGATCATTAGTTACTAGTGCATGTTCTATCCTTGGAGGTGTCTGTATTTTCCTTCTACTATAGCAAGAGTTCCGGCGCCGACCTAAAAGTCGTAAATCAATCAATCATTATCATCATTCACTTTCCATGATCACGCCAATCATCGTCCATTACCTTGCATGGCAACAGTAAACCAACACTGTGATCTGCACAGGAATAATGAGGTCACCAATGCATGATACTCCACCTGCCTATGCTCGGGGATCTATTATTGCCCCCCATGAAAATCTCAAAATCATCACCACGTCATTGCCTCTGTCATAACCGTAAGGATCTAGAAAGGGTTCTCAGAGATGAGAGTTTCACCCGTACCCTTATACCGACTGAATAAACACTTCGTTCGTGGCTACTACCGCGGGTGAAAAATTAAGTTTAAGGAAACCCTTCAGCATTTAATTTTTCAGAATGCGGTTTCGTGGTATACACTTGTGCGTGGTAACTTGCACATGTGCAGTTTTGCTAAGCCTGTGAAAGTGAAAATTTTCCAGGTTATGACGAGATGAACATATGATGTAGTATGTATATGTATTGAACTATGTATTGTGAACTGTGTGTGTTCATTAATAATATATATTTTTAAAAACTGACGAGACACGGTAAATCCTTTCCGTGAAGACTGAGCATCTTTCGAATAGTGTTCACCGAGTCACGCGAGTCGAAAAGAGGAAACTTGCACGTATCCTGAATGTGGGGTCCCTTTTAGCCCTCGCTTCTGCAGTCCCTCCCGTGTCGTTAGAGCTGTTTCACCGATTCCTGTTCCCGGACTTCTCACCTGCCTTCATCCTTAACCACGCCCTCGACCCTTCCGTCCTCCCCCCGCAGCCTCACCGCGTCCAATCACTTGCTCTACAACCTCCGGCGATTACAGCTTCCGCCCCATCATTGCTATCGCCCTCCCCTTATATCTTGCCTTCTACGCTCCCGCTCTCATCCCATGCTAGTGCAGATGGCTCTATCGGCTGCAGTTCTACTCGTTATCGGCAGCAGTTCTACTCGTACGTTGTGAGTTAGAAACCAACGTAATACTACTCTTCATCTCCTCGACCTCGTGTCGTGGGACAAGGCTACCACGTTTAAGTCAAGAGACGATTATTCGAATTTGATGGTGATATTTAAGCCATCGAAATATTTCAATGTAATGAATAAAAAAGTCAGTAAAAACATTCACCTAAGTTTAGCATACAATGCAAAACGTGCCTCACCTCATAAATGATTGTTGACAAACACAAACCACCTGCTATCTTGTTTCAGTGTTGTCATCTGAATATCATTTATCATTTTAAGGCAGTCTACGAGAACCAAGTATAATTTATTTTCTACTTGTTCACCAACATACCCTCTTTGATATGCCGAAAATAGAATATTCATTGCAACTGCATGGCATAAAAATGGCTTGTTCTACTGTGTTACTGGCGGACATATTGCCACCGACTGTTTAAACAGCTCAATATGATTGCAAATCTAAAGCAAATTCCCAAAACCTAAAACAAAATAGACATGCGAAACTCAAAGCCAGCGACAATGTAACATCAAACAATATAAAGCTACAAATTCCAGTGTATGCAAACATACAAATAACAATATACTATTTCCAAATAAACAACCACGTTCATGCGGAATTGAGGTTGAAGCTCATAATTTTCCTCACGCGCAGTTATCATTCATTTTATGAAGCTTATTGGGACGGTGGAAGGACGCCCACACGCCATATTTTCGCCCTTCATTACATTAACGTTCTCTCTACTCCGAAGCGAGATAATAAAACAAATAGTTTTCTCACATTTCAGATTAAAATTAATGAAATTTGCAAAACAAACTTTCCTTTTTACTTTCTCGCTAGGAGTAGAGAAAAAGTTACATGATGCTGCACGAAAAACGGCTTATTTTAGGGATAATAACTTATTACAGGGCTCTTGTACAGAAAAAGTGAATACATACAGTTGCTAAATTTGAAACAAAAGTCCACCATCACGTGGTGTAGCCATAATCCATGTTTTGTGAAAATTCCGAAAAATCGAATGACGGCAAAACATCTGTCTCTCTGTCGGTCACCTACGCTAACTGCTAAACCGTTCAGCCTATTTTCTGCAAAATTGTTAATCCCCAATCGATCTGGCTGATATTGTGGCCTCTTGAATTTGACACTGATTTATCAGTTTTCGACGGTATTTCACATGAAGCTCCTGAGATATTTGTCAAATTGCAAAAAAACATTGCAGCATCGTTGTTCATTAAATTTGGTTGTTGGATAGTGTGGAGGACGTTTAAGAGAATGGTGCAGGTCTCATGTTCGTTGAAACCCCATATTTTTTCAAAATTACAAAGCTTCAAATTTTTTCAGTCTTCCTATAATTAAAATATTAAAGATAGTGATTTTTTTCTCTTAACAAAATCGGGTCCTTAAAGATATATTTTGAAATAAGGTCATGTACGATTTTTTGAAACTTTGAGTACTTTTCGCGTAATTTTGCGTGAAAATACGAGGGAGAATGTACGTGCTATTTTAGCATTACTAGTTTGCTGATACGTTGTTTGTTATTGCCTTCAATACTCGATATACACTGCATAACTTACGTAGATCGCGAGGATTGTGGTTACGAGGGAAAAACGAAAACAGTAGAATGATGCTAATTGTTCTCTTATTGAGAGAATTATGAGAAAATTATGGGAATTATGAAAGGTATTATGAAAAGAGAAATAGAAAAAGACAACATGAGTCAAGTTAACATATAGTCAATTTGTAAATACGTAAAGCCTCAATCATTAAAATTAGGTAAAAAATCTGTATGTACGACAGGCGTTAATTGGTTCTAAAGATCTCGCTCGAACCTTACAACCCTTGTAACATACTCGGTGCACAAATATTTTTGAAAAGCTCGTTCCCTCACCCCTTGCCCCTCCGACCTTCTCGCCTAGTCCCCTTACCTTTTTCCCCTCGTCCTCCTCTCCCTGCCGTCCCACACACCCCACCTTCCCCCTCATCCTATCGTCCCCTTCACCCCACCGTTCCTCTCACCTAACCTACCCTTCACACCACTGCCCCCCTCACTCCTCACCCCTCCGTCCCTTCATCTCACCATCCCTCTGACTACTCAGTACCCCTCACCACACAGTCCCTCTCACCCCACCGCCCCCTCACCCCACCGTCCTCCTCACCCCACCGTCCCCCTCACCCCACCGTCCCCCACACCCCACCGTCCCCCACACCCCACCGTCCCCCACACCCCACCGTCCCCCACACCCCACCGTCCCCACAACCCACCGTCCCCCACCCCACCGTCCCCCACCCCACCGTCCCCACACCCCACCGTCCCCACACCCCACCGTTCCCACACCCACCGTCCCCTCACCCACACCGCCCCACTCACCCCACCGCCCCCTCACCACTTCGTCCCCCTCAACCCACCATCCCCCTCGCCCCTCCGTCCCCTCGCCCCACCGTCTCTCTCACCCAACCGTCCTCCTGACCCCCGCGATCACCTCTTGACATCCCCTCCCGCGAGGGCGCGTGCCCTCTGCCACGCGGGGCGTTATCGGCGGCGGCGCGCGTCAATTGATGGGCGCTGATTGCCGCTGGGAATGACGCCTCGATGACGGCCGGGGCAGGTGCGGTGGCGCGGTGGGGTGGGCGGAATCTGTCACAGGCATTCGTACACGCGTATGTACACGCGTCAAGTGCCCAATTGACTTGTTCATCTCGCGTTCTTTATCGTGCAGTACACGATGACAGGGTGTGGTTATATTCACAATGTGCACTAGAACAAACTGTGCGCCCCACGTAGCTCGTAATTCAAATACCATAATCATTGTTTAAAGATGATGGGTGAATGATTATGGTGTTGTCGTTGAGAGGGGATACGTGATACGGAGACAAAAGCATAACCCGATAATCGCTCGGTGAAACTGCCTTACGCTTTACCGCAAACTACATATTTTTACTCTACATATTTGGACGCTTCCCTATACTCTTCGATTACCAATCCCGCCGTACATATTTTTTTGCTATTTCTTTTTTAGCTATTTACTACATACGTTAAGTATTTGTCAGCTTATAGTATGCGACTATGGCGAAAATATTTTTACTATTACAAAAATTACTCTCTGAATTCCTAAGCTGTTGGTGCTTGGTATTCACCCCACCAGTTCACGCTTGTAACGGTATTGCATTGTACGGCAAGTGAAAACGTGCTGATTGTGAAAGACCGCTTATTCGAAGATGAATCCACTCTTATTCAAACTATTTGAGATGACGATGATGATGTTGATGACGAGCTCTAACTCCCCTGTGCCTTCCACTGAAAGAAGAATGATACAGGCTAACCATGAGGATTGAATGATGATAAGAGGTGAACAATTACTGTGGGACGGCGCAATGTTCGGGTGGGATACGCGGTGGTGTAAGGCTAAGCTAAACCCGTCATTTGGCTACTCGAACTTGGATAGTATACTTAGACATTGTCGCGTTCTTGACTCACCGTCTATTATGCCGGTATTTAATTGTGAATGAACTGCGTTCAAAATGAATTATTCCTTTATTATTCCCAAAAAGTGATACCTCGTTCAATTCCTTCAAAGTGAAGGAGAAATGTTTATTTAATGTGAGTAGTCTGCCTGTTGTGTTTGCACTTCCATCACGTGCAAAGGTATCAAACCATCGCACGGCAGTTTACACTTTATCCATATGATTATTGCCTCTCCAGTTGTATGAGTACTTTCTTTATTTTTCAGGTTTTATGTCGCTTTTACTCTCTTTTGTTGCTTTATATGTTTCTGTGTAAGCGTGTGTTGTTTATCTGTGTTATGTGTATATATCAAGATGCACTATTTGTATTTTTGTGATATCATGTCATATCATTCTCTAATTTTGTCACAACCTTTTTTTTTTACTGTTTCCACTGTATGTATTTCTGTAAAATGTACATCATAATCTATTATTGTATGTTATTAACAATATGTCACTTACCTCCATACCACTGCTTAACGTATCATAATCATGTCATTGTCGTACTTGCTTGTTGCCCTAAACTAGTGTCCATCAGCATAAAACCAGTGATCAACTGTAGAATATCCATCATGTGACATCAAATCATATCTATCAGGTGACAGTATCAACATCTCATTACAAAAAATGCACATACAATACATGTACAGTATTTTACAACATTTCACCACATGACGTGAAACGTTTAAATTCGATGGAAAAGTTTAACTCTGTAAAATCGCTTCTGCTGCATAACTGTTTCTATACGATTAGAGACTATACTGACCATCAAAAAGGTAGTAACACTAGTTTTAACAGTGATTTACTGTATTATTTACCATTTTAACTGTATAATTCTAAACAACCTATAACAATTCTTGTACCGCAGCCTCTGGGTCAATCACCCCCATCTCGATCAGGTTTTCGTTCAGTTTCCCTGATCCTTTGACCAAATGCTGAGATTTGCCCTTGTTTTGCTTCTGTACATAAATGTAACTTCATTATCTGTGCAAGTCTTTTAGAATTCAGTGGGAAGTATAGTTATTCAAATTATCTTTCTCCGTGTTGCCACGGCAGGAGTATTATTCCTTGACGAACGACATAATGACAGATAAGAGCCCAAATTTATTGCTGATTTGCCATTGGAAATAGATTTTATTACATCGGAGTGAATACTTTTGTTAACAATCCTTGCAAAAAACGCTACTTTTTTCTGTATTCAAAATTCAATTAGTATATGGCTAAGGAATGGGTTCACAGAATGTTGCATGCACAGAATTCACTTCTCTTCATAGCACGTCACACGCAGTTTTTAACTGTTTTGACTTAAATAAATAAAAATAAAAAAATCGTTAGTGAAAGAACAAACCACCTCTCCGACACATCATGATGTTAGTTGAATGCTCGCGAATTCTGAACCCAAACCCATTTGTGCAAGGGATTTCCGCCAGGGAGTTTGTTCCTTATATTTGGAGGCCACATCCCTGCGAGTCCACATAGGCAGTCCCTTGTGCGACCTCGATACCGCCGACCGCCCCCCCCCCAGGAGACGATGCGCCTGCGGCGGTCGAGCACCGCGCGGTTGCCCGAAAAAAAAACATTTTCCAGCGCGCTGATCCGGAAGACCATCGCCCTGGCGGCCCCCGCTTGCACCTCCGCACCCCCACGCCCACAGCCACTACCCGGCGTCCCACGGTCCCCTCCAAGCGCATTGTTTTCCTCTCAATCTGGATTCCCCCTTCCCCGCACGTTTCTCCTGTCCATCGCTTCAACTCTTCCTTTCACGGTCTCTATTCGCCACTGCTTCCTGCTCCATCTTCCTTCTTACTCACGCCGCAGGTCATTCCCCTGACTCACGCCCCCATACAACATGCCCCTCACTTGATATAGCTCTTCCCACTCCCGCGCTTCTCGCCTCACTTTACGGCCTTCGCCCAGCGCCTCTCATTTCACACATATCGCACACACGGCAACGACTCTCCCCCACTCCCCACAGATCGCGTTGTCGCGAGTCGCCCTTCGTTGTTGTCGCGAGTCGCCCAGCAATCTTTGCCACACGTCCAGCCTACCTCAGAAAAACGGTCCACGCCTGACGCCCCTCGCCTCATGAACTTGGCCCAACCCCCTTGCTGGTTGTCTCTCGCCCGATGCCTAATGCCCATAGTCCGACGCAACTCGCCCAATGCCCCTCGCCCAACGCCCAACGCCCCTCGCCCAACGCCCCTCGCCCAACGCCCCTCGCCCAACGCCCCTCGCCCAACGCCCCTCGCCCAACGTCCCTCGCCCAACGCCCCTCGCCCAACGCCCTCGCCCAACGCCCTCGCCCAACGCCCTCGCCCAACGCCCCTCGCCCAACGCCCTCGCCCAACGCCCTCGCCCAACGCCCTCGCCCAACGCCCTCGCCCAACGCCCCTCGCCCAACGCCCTCGCCCAACGCCCCTCGCCCAACGCCCTCGCCCAACGCCCCTCGCCCAACGCCCTCGCCCAACGCCCCTCGCCCAACGCCCCTCGCCCAACGCCCCTCGCCCAACGCCCCTCGCCCAACGCCCTCGCCCAACGCCCTCGCCCAACGCCCCTCGCCCAACGCCCTCGCCCAACGCCCTCGCCCAACGCCCTCGCCCAACGCCCTCGCCCAACGCCCCCCGCCCAACGCCCTCGCCCAACGCCCCTCGCCCAACGCCCTCGCCCAACGCCCTCGCCCAACGCCCCTCGCCCAACGCCCTCGCCCAACGCCCTCGCCCAACGCCCCACCCCCCCAACACCCCTCCTCCAGTGACCACCTCCCTCCATTGGCCCTTACACATTTCCTCATTGCACACCCTTCCTTTCCTTTCCTACGCTCCTTCCATTCACTCTTCAATCGCTAGCCATCACCGCTCATCCATTGCCCACCTCCTTTCATCCCTTGTTTCACGCCCTCTGATCTCTCTCCGCCATCCCCGATTCTCAATCCCCACCATCCCTTCGCTCGTCATCCTTTCCCCCCTTGTTCCATGTTCTTCCAGTTTCTCCACCCGCGTCGGGTCACACCGCACCCGAGCCCGAGTAGACACCCTCTTTACCACAGGGATGAAATCCTGCCGGCAGCCGCGCTCCGCGCCATCGCTGCAAAGGCCTTGTCCGCACCCCCCACCCCGGCTCTCGGATGGCCGGTAGCGCGGGGCGGGGCGGGAAGAGGTGAGGCGCGCGGGGACAAGCTATAGTCCTGGCGCCCGGCGACCGGGGGCACCCGCGGGGAATAGGACTTTGCTGGGAATCGACCGGCTATTGCGGCTGAGCCCAGAACTCGCGCCCGGCTAGCGGCCCTCCGATTCCACGCGACTCAAGTGGCCCCGCGCCGGAAGCCTCGCTAGACAGCGCTTGTGCCTCGCCCACTCGCGGTCCCTCTAGTTCACTATATCCTCCGGCCCACTCGCCCATGCACCCACTAACTCATGAACATTCCCCCCACACGCCTACTCACCCATTTGCTCACTCACCCACCTGCCCACTCACCAACTGGCTCGTCCGCCTTCCCAGCTCTCGCTCACCCACGCTCACTTACCCACGCCCATTCACCCACGCCCGCTCACCCACGCCCGCTCACCCACGCCCGCTCACACACGCCCGTTCACCCACGCCCGCTCACACACGACCGCTCACCCACGACCGCTCACCCACGACCGCTCACCCACGACCGCTCACCACGACCGCTCACCCACGACCGCTCACCCACGACCGCTCACCCACGACCGCTCACCCGACGACCGCTCACCCACGCCCGCTCACCCCGCCCGCTCACCCACGACCGCTCACCCACGACCGCTCACCCACGACCGCTCACCCACGACCGCTCACCCACGACCGCTCACCCACGACCGCTCACCCACGACCGCTCACCCACGACCGCTCACCACGACCGCTCACCCACGACCGCTCACCCACGACCGCTCACCCACGACCGCTCACCCACGCCCTCCCCACGACCGCTCACCCACGACCGCTCACCCACTCACCCACTCAGTCTTGACTGCTCTCCTTGACCAATCTCCCTCTTGATCAATCTCCCTCTTGACCAATCAGCCTCTTGACCAATATCCCTCTTGACCAATCTGCCTCTTGACCAATCTGCCTCTTGACCAATCTGCCTCTTGACCAATCTCCCTCTTGACCAATCTCCCTCTTGACCAATCTCCTCTTGACAATTCCCCACTACCAAAATGCCTCTTGTCCAATCTCCTCTTGACCAATCTCCTCTTGACCAATATTCCTCTTGACCAATCTTCCTCTTGACCAATCTCCTGTTGACCAATCTCCTCTTGACCAATCTCCCTCGACGTCTCCCTCTTCCCAACTCTCTCTCATCCAAATCCCTACATGCCCTC
The DNA here is from genome assembly GCA_964035755.1 of Teleogryllus oceanicus. NCBI lineage: Eukaryota > Metazoa > Arthropoda > Insecta > Orthoptera > Gryllidae > Teleogryllus > Teleogryllus oceanicus. Next base: position 15,808,198 of record CAXIVR010000001.1, on the reverse strand, counting down.
TCGTTTACTCGCCACATCGCCCACTTGTCTTACGTTTCTCTCCCAACTGCTCACTCATCTATCACTTCACCTACCCAACGGCACACTGTGTTATCCTCTCAACCGCTTGCTCGCCCACTTTCGCCATTCAATTTGCGCGTTCGACCACTTACCGATTCGCCCGCTCCAGTCAATGGCGTACTATTCTTGCGGTCACCCACCCCTAGCGCAAAACCGAGCTCTTATCTGCGAAATGGAAACCACCTCGCAATGCGCTCATCAACGGAAAACAGTACGACGTTTACTACAAACGTCAGTGCAACATTTTTTCCACTATATACTGGGACCGCCTATAAATTAAAAAAACAATTAGCATATCACAAGACATGTAACGTTTTGTGTTTGAATTTTGAACATGGAGATTTGTATGTACTCAGCGTCGTGTACGAAATAAAGATCTCAACCGTCTATAGTTGTATTTATTCCACAAATATTAACACGCAATATCAACATAGAAATAAAGTACTGGGTTACTCAGGATGAAAGTTTGATACTTCTAGAGCATGTAGAAGAGTCGAAAATGTTTCTTTTTTGCTGAAAAAGTGGGAAATTGCATATAACGGTTTTACTCATGTGATATTTCCCCTGATTGTTAGGCAACCCCCTAGGCACGAATGTTCAGTTGGTTACCTTTTGACACCGTCAAGGAGATAAGAAGTACCTGACGAACATCTGTATATACGAGGATGCGTAACAATCCGGCGGAGTTATCACATGTATGTATGCTTATAACTTCGTTATATGTGACTTCCCACTCTATGTTCATTGACAAAAAGTCGCTATCGACCACTTTACAAGCCTGAGATGTTTGTAACATGTATCCGGAAGCACCCTATATTTGCTTGTAAAATGCGCAATAACTCTCTGAGCAAACTTATAATAAATTTAGAATGTTCTGAATTTCACAACAATACATTTTGATTTTTTTACAATTTATAAAAAGTTTCAAATTGACGTATTACCAGCTTTGCATAAACCCTCATATTCCGTTCTTTTGGGAGTAAATAATACTATATATTTTTCTGGCAATACAGCACATCAAAAAGACCAAGTAAACAAGTATGACGCGAGATCAGTAAATAATTGAAATGGATGTGAGGTTCGCCGTGATGTCTTAAAAGCTAAAGCCTCCTCCGAAGAGAAGTATTTAAACGTAAACTAATCCTTATAATGCGTCTAATATAAAACTGTCAGTTTGGGATCACAACTAATAATACAAGAGTAAGTAATATTTTCGTGTTAGTGTCATGATTCACCTTGCTACTGTACTGCGCTAAACACGATCTACTGTTGGTTTAAAAGCAGGAGGCTCAACTTTTGTCATACTTTTTTTTATAGTTAGAGCTTCAGGCATTGAATTTCATTTATTTGTGTCACAAGTTAATACCATTGGAGATTCTGACCCGATTGTAGCGCAAGAGCCAAGAGTGAATATTTTTATTTTTTTTATATCGCTTCTTAAACATCTAATATCATTAGTGACAACTATTGATTGACACTAGATATATATTTTATAAATTATAAGAAACAAATTTCCTATCCGTAGTGTTTACTATTCATCATGTGATGATCATGGAGTAGTGATTAAATATTCAGTTTTAGTTTTCACTTGGCAAAATATCCACAATATAGAAAAGCACATTTTATGTAGAATCTTGTGGCTTCTTCCAACAAAGGCAATAGCCTTTATGTCAAGCCTTCCCAGCATATCGTAGAATGTGATGTTTTTCAAAATGGTGTGGAAAGTAGCCATTTCCCCATTCATTCCTCAGTTGATGATAATACTACAGACGATTAACATTTGTTAAGGATGTAAAAATAATAGCACCTGTAAAAACTTGTGTCCCAATGAGAAGCACTGAGGAAACTCGAATTATATTTGTAATATTTTTGTTAGAGGAAATAGTGAGTTTCACCAAATAAATAAAAAGTATAAAGTATTCATTCCCCGCAGTAGAAACAGGACGGGGAAAGGCCGCACGTGCAGACCTATATTAGTCTAGAGTCAAAAGGGCCATTTTCAGAATAACAAATATCATGCACATCTGCATAGAAAAAGGTGGATCAATCTAATTAATTGATTCAATTTCACGGAACAGCATTGGAAACAAACATTCAGAGTAAAGTGTTATAAACTCATCAAGACACTCGTCTCCTCTTCACGTGTCTCAACTTAAAACACTTCCGATTACTTCACTTTAATTTTCTCTCATTTACTCCAGTTCACTTAAGTTCATGCTATGCCACTTCACTATGCTTCATTCCTTTCAACTTTTCACTATTCAACCAACACTCTATTCAACTTTAGTTCACTCGTGTTGATGTCATTGCATTATACTTCATCCCTCTCTACTTCTTTCGGTTTCGTCCCACTAGTTTTCTTGCGTCATCTTCCTTTCATCAACTTCCTACTACCGAATAAATTCGGACAACTTCATCCACATCATTTCCTCGCATCTATTCATTTTCCCATCATTCGCCTTGCCATATTTCGCTTCTCCTACATCTCCTTTGAGCCTCGTTTCCAGCTTGGCGAGGTCTGCTCACCCAGAGTGGGCGTGCCTCGTGAGCACTGTCCACTCTCCACATCCCGCCTCCTGCCTGGCTCTTGCGATTGCCGGCCGGGTGCTCCCCGATGCGCCGGCAATTTACTACGCGCCCTCCATGCCAGTCCGCCGTCCCGTCCCCCTTCACCACGCAATCATGCCCTTCCACTGCTCGCCCGCTCCCGCCCGCTCCCGCCCGCTCCCGCCCGCTCCCGCCCGCTCCCGCCCGCTCCCGCCCGCTCCCGCCCGCTCCCGCCCGCTCCCGCCCGCTCCCGCCCGCTCCCGCCCGCTCCCGCCCGCTCCCGCCCGCCTGTGACCACTGCTCGCTATTCCCACGGCTCCGAGATGACTGTATATGTTGCGTGTGTGTCTTTGGCGCGGTGTTTGTGTTGTGCGGCCTGTTGACTAACCTCTCCCGTTTGTTTCTGTGTTTGCCGCGCGCTTGCCGCTCGCTGCTGCCTCTCAAGTGCCCCCGGAGGAGAAGATCAGCTCAGGCAAGTAGTCGCCCCTGCCCCGCCCCCTCCCAGCCTCCGCGCCGCAGCTGGCGTCCGCCGCAATGCGTGATGAGAGCTCCTGGCGAAAGCTACCCCACAATCGCCTGCGTTGAGGGAACTCGGAATGAATGCCAGCACTTCGTTAAAAACGACGTAAACCATATTTACTTACATTTATATATTATATAACGAATGTTAGTGAAGTTAGGGCTGTCTCAACAGAATATACTTTCTCGCATTATTTGTAAGTTTTGGAATTTTCAAAAATTCAGCGAGTTCAAGCAAAAACGTGTGCGCCAATTTTTTATGCGTTCTTTGCTCTAGCAGAAGCGGATAAAAAAATAATTGAAGCCGTTTTGAGAATATTTTGAAAATGTTAAGGCTTTGTGTAAAATACCTCCAAACTGAAACTATCCTTTTCAGTCACGCAAGACCTCGAATTCGGCCAGATCAATCGAAGAAAATCAATTTTTGGAGAAATTATTCTGCGGTTCAGGCGCTAGCGTTTACTACGGACAGAGAGACAGGCAGACAGACGTTTTGCAGTAAGCCAATATTTCTGTGTTTTAAGAATAAAAATGTCAGAATTCTTATCACACAACGTGTTACAGGAAATAATTTACTACATTTAGGGGCACGATTTATACACTTTTTCGATATCAGGGCATCACAATACGAATTTTTCTGCCGAAAAACCGTCACTTGCCCCTGCAACAACAGAATAATTTCTTTTTACTCTGTAAGTACGGAGAATGGAATGAATGTAAAAACAATATGCGGAATCTAAATAAAAATACCTTGTAAGTCTCTCAAATATCTCTGGGCTTCTACTGGACAATTGAAAAAACTAGTAAGTTCAAATGAGCGTATAAAGGCAGATTAAAATATTCGTATGTTTAATACGTAAAAATAATACGAATGAATAAAATTTAACAAAGTGGAACGCGCCATTCCGAGTTTCCATAAAAGAATTGTTCCTGCACGATTATATCCTGTATTTTTCCGTAACCTTTTCATTGGTACAATAAAATGGATGTAACAAAATTCTTTGCATGTTTTGGATAGAATTTAAGGATCATGGTGTCATCATTGTACTCTATGTTATGTTTATTGTGCTGGAACTGCATACTTATTGCTCTGTACTTCAGTTCATATTTGTTGTTACTCTATGCAGCGAGTTTCTGTGTTTGAATGCCAATATACTATAGGAATTGAATCGAATAAAATATTTGATTTCGATATAAGTGCTGGCCTGACGAGTATTAAGAGTTATATGTTCTTCATTTAAATATCTTTAAAAATACTTGGTTTTGACTGTGGTTTTGACACGACAGTGATACAGCTGTCACAGATGTTGAGAATTCCCATGGACTTTTGGAGCACAAGTTTCTCTTCTAAATAGTTTCCGGCTACAATAACGTGCACCAAATCTTCATTCTTGTAAGTCTTTTAGAGTTACTTGACGCAAAAACCACTTTAAAATGTGCTTTCAAAAATTATGAACCTAAAAAATAAACATAATAGTTGTTCTATGGGAAGATATTTCAGAATATTACAATTTGTGAATAGATATTCACAGCTTTTTCATGATAGCATAGTTTTTGCTTTTTATGAAGCCTTCTTGACCTGAAAATTACGCCGTTGTCGAGAACGTTTCGAGTAAGCTTCTGTATCGTGCCAGTACATTCAGGACTTCTGTTATTGACGCAAAGCTCTTTGCAGACGTAGTGGCTTTTTATTACGTAAGCCCCGCCTTTTCAAAGGAGTCGAGGTAGTGCTTGCGTGATACAGGTTGTTTTTCACTTTTGATGCAGCTACATTTGTGTGAATTTGAATAAAAGCGACTGCATTTCAGACCCGAGCAATGAATTTAATGTATTAGACGTGTGACATTCGCGCCAAAAGTCGCAAAGAGCTCAGCCCTCTCAGGAAAAAAACGAGTGTTCACTGAAAAACTGGTATTCACACGCGAACTAGATGAATAGTTATTTCTTCGTTCCTCTCCCACCAGAATTACCTATGGGATCGTAAATTAAGAGATGTCAAAAATAAGTATCTAGCCTAGGGATTCTAATCTTACAGGTTCCCATGTAGAGCAAGATGTGAATTGAAAAACTGCTCCCTTTATTCCGCTGGTTATCAAATGATTCCTTGAGAGAGTACTGCACGTATTGTTATCTTCTTATTATGTGACACATTATATTATGGTAGATGTTTTGAGTAAAACTGATAATAAAAAAGAAAAATACTTCAGTATTCTTCTATTTTCTCCTAGTTTCTTCATTTTATCGAAAAGAGAGACTGCAGATTTTTGATACGTTATTAATTATTAATATATCATTTAAAGATATAGCCCAAAAATCGTAAAAAGGAATTAGATAAAACAAGAGTCATCGTTTTTGTTCACTAAGAGAAAAATGTTTTAACAAATTACGTGCTATATTGAAACATGCCCGACGTTGACTGGTGCCAATTTCAAACATAGTTATTACTGATAAATATAATTAGGATGCCACGAAAAGGTTACACTTGAATCCTAATGATTCCTACGTAATTTAAATATCTCTCTTTCCAAAATTATGTTGTGCTAGATCATTTAATTGGGGTTCGAAGTTCATGATTGTTGCAATTTACTTTGCAACCAATTATTCAATCTGCCACGCATACGGAGTGGCGAGGAATCTGAAAATCTTATTAAAATGCCGGATTGCTAGTAACGAACAATGATAATCAGCTTGCTTTCAACTAAACAAATTGGAATTTATTATATTGATAATGAAAGGGAATTTATCTTTGGTCATGACCAGTTTTCTCTATATTACAATAGTTATAAAACCTTTTTATTTATTCGTGGAACTTCGCGCGCTCTTCACTTCTTCGTTCGATGGCGCCCCGTAGAACCTTTTCCGTCGACGCAGCAGAATCTTGCTTCTGGATAAAGTCCTCGCCAAATGTCCGTGTCTGGTTCCAAATTCTCCCGGTGGTACAATTATAAACCGTGACTTCCCCTCACTAACGTCTCGGGTAGCCGCCTAGATACATATTTTTCTTCTTACAAGAACGCGCTATCCTAATTAGAAACTGTCAATTACAGTCTTTCCTCGATCTAGTAAAATATATCAAGAGCCGACCCGCTCATCACCGAGTTGCTCTAGCGAATTAATGTTCTTCTAAAAACTCGGAAGCATCCGAATTTTATATATTTTTCTTTTGTCTCTCAAAACAATGCTTATTCCGTCTCTGCTCTGTCATTTCAACCTAACGAAAAATGATTCTTATCGCCGGTTGTTTATTTGTCACTTAGCGACCCCGTCGCGATTGTCTATTGACATCCCTATATTCTGTGTCAAATAAAATAACATTTCCATAATGAAAATGGTTCGTCATTTTGATATATCATTGGATTTCTCTACAATGCAGTCAAACAAGTTACATAGACCAATCTATTGAAAATACATTTGCAGATTATAAGCTTAAAACTACAACCAATCTTCAATATTTCAAACATTCAACATTATTTCATTTAGTAGTGAAATGTTAAAATGAAAAATAATCTTAGCATTTAGTGTGTAAATATACAGAATTCCGCGGGCTGATTCGTTATATCCATTCTATTCTCACTTGCAATTATTCATAAACCGACAAGTATAATTATTATAATTTTCTTAATATTTAGTTATTCGTATTGTAACATTTTCCCCTTATTGTTTGTATCTACTGTAAGTTATCTTATCAGATGTATTATTTAATGTTTGTTAATATTTAATATTTAAAAATTGTGAAAATCCATCAGAATAGACAGAAAACCCAATTACAAATGGAATCGTTGTCAGAAAATTGCCGGGTCGTAGACACCAGTGGAGGACATGCAATATGCATGTCGCCTTTTTTGGTCTTCACGGTTTTGATCATCACACTGCGACTCCTTCCTCATCAGATTTTGCCCGGAAAATAGCACCGTATACTTTAAGTATAAATAAATCTGCGCCTATACTGCAGAGCAATGACCGCATTGATTTGCCCCCTTATCCCTTATAATAACGATTTTTAAATCCGTAAATCACTCCAGATGGCTCAAACGTAGTGTGCTCTGTCCATGTGCAAGGACCCGGGTTCTACTTCTAATGGAGATAGGAGCAATCGGTAAGTTACAGAAAAATGTCGCAGTCTCTGAGTGGAAGAGTAGAGAAGCATTTGGGAGTGTGGGTGGGGCTCAGAAATAACATTCGTTCTATGAAAAGTGTTTCTCGTGGAGCCAATTGGTAATAGTCTCTTACTGAAACAATAGAAGAACTACATCACTCCATTATCTCGTGCGCCTCATTTTGTAAGAGCCAGCAATATTCAGGTTAGCGAAATGAGCTAAACACAATAAAGTTTACATCCTTTGTTTATTTTTTCTTGTTTGTGGATCTTTCTTACAAAAGGCTGTCCTTGTCTATGTTGCCCTCGTAGTCCTATTCTGTTTCTTCTTTCACCTGCAGTTAGCTCCTTACATTTCTCACATCACATAATTCGATCTTTCTTCTCCCTCATGCATATTCTCAACCTATTTTGTTTCCCTTTAACCAGTTTGCAAATAATTTCGGCTGAAAATATAGATCACATGCCTCGCGTTTCTGATTTATTCACATTTTTTTTCTTTTTTCTCCTTTTCTTCCGAGGACTACTCTATCTCTTTTTACTGTCTTTATATTCGCTCCACAACTTCACTCCCTATATTTCTGACGGCAATGAGCTGCCTTTTGGAGGCGGGCGTGGCTCGCAGGAAGCATGGCGTAAGCCATAGCTGGGCCAGGAGAGTGAGACGGTTGGCGTTGCAGGTGGCGACGTGTGGGTGCTGGTGGTGAAGGAGGCCAAGCCCTCGGACGCGGGCATCTACGTGTGCGAGGTGAACAGCAACCCCGTGGTGCGCTCCTTCCACAAGCTCAGCGGTAAGCGCACAGGCGCCGCCACGCCCCCGGCTCTGCAGCCCCGCGCCCCCACCAGCCCCAGCCACTCACACGCCGCCCAGCGCCCCTCACGACGCCTGCCACCGCCCCTGACACCGCCCCCGCTACCGCCCATGCCACCGACCCTGACACCGACCCTGACACCGCCCCCTACCGCCCCTACCGCCCCTGCCACCGACCCTGACAACGACCCTGACACCGCCCCCTACCGCCCCTGCCACCGAACCTGCCACCGCCCCTTTCACCGCCCTTTTCACCGCCCCTACCACCGCCCCTGACACCGCCCCTGACACCGACCCTGACACCGCCCCCACTACCGCCCCCTACCGCCCCTGCCACCGACCCTGACACCGCCCCCGCTACCGCCCCTTAGCGCCCCTGCCACCGCCCCTGCCACCGGCCGTGCCACCGCCCCTGCCACCGCCCCTCCCACCGCCCCTCCCACCGCCCCTCCCACCGCCCCTCCCACCGCCCCTCCCACCGCCCCTCCCACCGCCCCTCCCACCGCCCCTCCCACCGCCCCTCCCACCGCCCCTGCTACCCCCCAGCCATCCGTGTCGTGCCCCATCTCCGGTCTCTCCTAATGGTTCTCCTCCAATTCGTCCTCTCGTCCAACGCTCTCGTCCAAAACATTCCATTTCAACACTCTCTTGTAAAACTCCTTTCCAACTTAACCGTCCAACACTAGCTTCCATCTCAGCCTCTTAACGATGCATCTCAACACTCTCTTCCAAAACCCCATTCACACACTCCATTCCAACCTTCCATTCTCGCGCTCCATTAAACACTCTTATTCAACACTCCCTTGCAGCACTGCCTTCCAACACGCCCTTCCAAGACACCTTGTCGACACTGCCTTCCTACACTCCCATCCAAAGCTGGCTTCCTGCCCTACCACAATTGTGTCGTGCGCAGTGCTGTCCCGCGCGCTGCAGCCGCCGCCGGAGAACGGGTCTGCGCCGGTGCCCTTCAGCGGCGGCCGGGAGCCTCCGCGCCGACACAACTACACGACGTGCTGCGCGGCGCGCAACGTGTCGCAGAGCTGCTTCGGCTTCTGCGACATCCAGAGCATCCTGGACGGCAACACCGGCACCGACCCCGAGCGCTGCGAGGCCGACTTCCCGGCCATCGTCGCCTGCATGGCCGGTGAGGGCGGCCGCCAAACGAGGCCAGGCTGGTTTCAGAGAAGAATTCCAAAATTTTGCATTTTTAAAAATTGTGCAACTAATCATTTTTAGCGGTCAGAAGTGTTAATATTAATAACATTCGATATGCACAGTACCGGTAGTTTGAATTTTCCTCCTATTAAAAAGAAAAAAATATATAATGGTCACCTTGCCCGTCACGTTGTTGGATGCACTTACGCTCGGATTAGCCAATCGCAATAGGCTCCCACGCATATATAATCCCGTACGCTGACCACTCCAGCGCCGACCATCCCTGAGGAAGACCACGAAACGAAAGTCGAAACGTCGGCAACAGACGCTCCGAGCGTAAGTGCATCCAACAAGGTGACGGGCAAGGTGACCATTATATACATACAAGGAGCGATAATCGCGCTCGTGAAAACTGTTCAGAGGTTTGTTTGTCTCGGTAGCTTAGAGGTTAGAGCAGCTGGGCGTAAACCAGAAGGCCCGGATTCGAATCCCGATCGGGGCGACCAATTCTTTGAACTAATTTAATTAGAAAAATTATATATTTAGATCTTACCGATTCTGAAATTGAGGTGTTTTGACTTAAACCATTTTCTAGGTAATAAAAACAATAAATATAGTTGGATGTGAAAATGAGAAATGAGACTCACATTGCTTTGTGAATCTCAAGTGTTCAATGTATGTTTTTGCTATTACTTTTCTCCTTAAAAGTGTACAGAAGAGAACATTGTTTAATGTTAATTGGTCAGAGATAATTTTAAACTTTGAAACAATACTTCTGTAGAAAATAAATGTTTGGAGAGTGAATTTTCAAAATTATTTGTAGTGGATTACGCTGGTTTTGAAAGTAAAAAATGTTTAAAACGACCATTTTATGTGGTGAGCGCTCGGAATTATATAGGCGTGGGAGCCGATTACTATTAGCCAATCGTAATATGCTCCCACGCATATATAATCCCGTACGCTGACCACTCCAGCACAGACCATCCCTGAGGAAGACCACGAAACGATGGTCGAAACGTCGGCAACAGACCTTTCGACGTGGCCTGACCCGGACAGTCGAGATCAAATAACGCATCTTTTTTTAGTGTCGAGTTGCACGTTCTCTGCGCGATTGTGTAGCGCCGAGCCGTCACGCGCGCGCTCTCTGGTGTCCGCAGACGGGCGCAACCACGTGCCGTGCTGCGCCAAGCAGCGCGTGCCGGACATCTGCCAGGACGTGTGCCGCGGAGAGTACACCGTCATCACCGACAACATCAAGACCCACTTCTCGTGCGCCGCGTACACGGAGCCCACGCTGGCCTGCATCGCCCAGGGCGTCGGTGCGTGCACGCCCGCCGGCAGGCTTCTCACACTAGTGTGGGCGTTGACAAGAGTTGGCAGCTTTCAATAGCTTAGCCACCATTGGGTATCTGCTGTTTGGACCCAAGAAATACGACTACCAAACAGCCGATATCTAATGTTGGCTAAAACACCGACAGCTGCTAATAATAATATATCGGATGATAATAATAAAACAGCCAATAATAATAATATAATAAACAAAAATGTTGGCAATGTCAACATTTTATTCTCCTATTTGGAATACCAACAATATATCAAAATACAAATTAATACATACGCCAAAGTTTCAGAGACCCGAGCTTTCCGACTACTAAGGACCGGGCTATTGCCAACATGTTTGTTTATTGCATTAACAGTTATTATTATTAGCAGCTTTCGGTAGCTTAGTCATCATCAGAAATATGACTACCAATCAGTAGATATCTGGATTCTAACAACAGATATCTGATGATGGCTATTCGATCAAAATCTACTAACAATAATATAATAAAGAAAAATGCCGGCAATAGTAACTTTTTTATCCACATATTTGGATTGCCAACAAATATCACTAATTAATCCGTATTACAAACTATTACCAACGCCAGACTTCCAGAGAACTGACCTCCCTAATTAGCAGAATCTCTATAATTAGTAGGGTGGCTATGACATATAATATATAATGTTCTATAATTAATATAATGCTCTATAATTAGCAGGGTATACGTATATATTTATAATTATTTGAAGCTCTCATGACGGATTTTTCATTTCTCGCCGTAGAATGTACTTATAAAGAGAAAGTATTGTAATGTTGTGGCAGAAATCGGGGGATTTTCGCCAGAAAATCTCGTATTCTGAGGCTCTGGTGCCGAAATGGAGTAAATCGTGTTCCTGTGTACAGTAAATATACTCTAACACGTACAGTTACGATCTAAATGTTGTGTAAAATATCGATGGCAAAACTTTCCTATCTCCGCCCGTTCATTCTCCTGTGATCAAAGCTAGCGCCTAAACCGATCAGACGATTTTGTTCCAAATTGATAGTCGTCGATCGATCTTAACGAACTCAAGGACTTCTGAATTTTAAACGGATATTTTGATTTTGGTGAAAACTTTACATAAAACCTCAATATTTTCAAAATTTACTCAAATATGGCACTAAATTTTTGGAATATCCTTTGACCTCGGATGGGGTAAAGGAAGCTTCAAAAATGGCGCAGGTCTCATTTGCATTAAAATCCTTGAATTGTAGAACATTCCAAAAGTTCGAATTTTTTTCCGCCTTACTACAACTGCAGTATTCAGGATAGATATTTTTAAATAAAATCTGTTGTTCTAATATAAATCAAAATAAAAGGCCATGTACAATGTTTCGCAAATAAGTAGTTTCCGCATAATTTTACGTGAAAAATAGGCAATTGAAAAAATGTTATCTCAAATTTTGCTCCAACTTTTTCCCTTACTTTTTCTCTAGGAAAGGACGGTAAAACATTGATATCAATACAATATTCGTCAATTATTTTAATATTCCAAAAATTAACGTCGTAAAAGTACAACATTGATGACAGAGTTTTTCATAAACTAAATCTGGTGTAAACGTTCGGTATTTCAAAAAGATCATGCACAATTTTTAAAACAAAACGAGTTTAAGAAAAAGTTAAAGCAATCGATAAAAAGTTCTCATAGACAGCACTAAATTTTCTTTCATTTTTTCACCTTAAAGGATGGTTAAAAATGGCTTAGATCTAATTTTCGTTAAACTCCCGTAATTTTGCAAAATTGCAAACGTTAGAAATAATGCGTTAAAGTACGTAGCTTTCTTGCCGTACCGATAGTGTTATTGTCTAGGCGCAAATACAGACTGGATGCAGGGCCACTGAACCCGAACTGTGTGCGACCAGTTCTCTAAATTTCCGGTGCGTTCGGTAGACATTACGGAATCAAAAACTTAAATTCCTTCAACGTTGCACTACGTAGTGTGGAGAAACACAGGTCGTGAATATGTTACGGAATCCTTCATTTCAATTTGAATAAATAATGATTTTTGATTTTTCTGCTCTTTAAACCGGAGTACAAGCCGCTGAGACGTAAACGAAGAAGCCGCTTGATAACGGCAAAACACTGTTTTAGAATATTAAGAAAGAACGAAAAAGAACATTTGCATCGTGTTATGTACTGTATTCCATAATCAGAAAAATTAACTTTCCTTTGTTTCATTTTTTAATATTTTCAAATAGGGACGTAAGGGCTTTGGTGCCTTTTCATGTTATTTGATTCTTTTTAAAGGCCACAAAATTGTAAAATATTGTAGCTTTTTACCCCTCATGTACGATTCCGAAAGTACGTTTTCATAACTTGTTTTTGTTGTTTTGAACATTCCCTGATAACATCTGAAAACCCGCATGGTTCAATACGTGACTGACCTTTGTTATAGTGGAAGTATTCTACTCTAATTTGGGAACTAAGCTATCACCCCCCCGTAATTTGAACTCGGCCAGCGGAAGGACCGGGACGAGTGTGTGGGCCGGCGTGCAGAAAAGCGGTGTGAGCCTGGCTTGAAATCAGAGCAGCGAGAGGCCGAGGAGGAGGAGGACGCAGTGCGGGTTCCGCAGAGCGTGGGTGGGGCTGAGATGGGTTACAGGGGGCTGACGTGGGGCGGGAAGCGAAGCCAGAAGCGACAATGGGCCGCGGGGGAGCGCTGCCGCGTGTGGGCGTCGAGTGCGGACGCGGAACCAGGGGTGGCGCGAAAGAGTTGTACGAGGGAGCTCAATGCGGGGGCAAGTCGCTGGGGGCGGGGTGTCAAAGAAAATGAGTTTTGCGCGCTTAAACACTGCTCTAAATAAAGAAGTTAATATCAATGTGTGTGTGTTTTACTACAGTTTGCTAGACGATTATTTGAACCAGAATGTATGGGTTATAGATAAACATTTTGTAGTCAAAATATTATTATTATAATAATAGGCTTACTTAATAATAACCACGGAGTATATACGGTTTTTAGTATATTTAAAAAAGGTCCATGTGTATAACATTACTTTTATGTTTACTGGTACGTTATAGATTGTTATTGCCCTTGATAGGGAGCTCAATATACACTGAATAACGTATTTCGGTCGAGATTATCGCGGAAACGAGGGAAATATAAGAAAAGTTGAATGATGCTACATGTTCTCTTATGGAGGAAATAATGAGAGGGAATTACGAAAGAGAATTATGGGAGGGAAATATGAAAAGACAAACCAAATTATGTTAACATGTAGTTAATTAGTAAATAAGTAAATTTAAATCAATATAATCACGTAAAAAAGAAATTATCTATATACTACGGGTGTTAACAGGTTCTAATGACCCCGGACAACAAATTGCCCTCCGGCCTTTTTCCGCCACTCGATCGTTAGAACCCTTGGTGCATAAATAACTATTAAATATCGATGGGTGTCAGAATATTAGTATTCTCCTGCGGTAAAAAAGACAGTGACAGGGCTGATGAATCTGAATTAAGGTTATGGTTTTGAAATACCAATGTTTATTTTGCATCTCTGGTAGCTCTTTGGTAAAACAGTTATGGAATTCAGATACATCTATTTGAACGACCATTGATGAATTGGGAATTAAAAGAATGGATGCAAACATACAATATTGAAATTGCCTTGATTGTTGGTATGACATAAATTGTTTAACTTACACTAAATACAATCGTTCCTGCGTTTCCAATGATAGTTTGTAGATTTCCGTTAGCTCGGGACCTCGAGGAACAACACACCGATAATTTGGCGTGTTATTGCATCTGCTTATTCTCCACATGCGTAACACTTCTTAGTTTTACCTTTACACAGTTGAATGCTAAGTTTAACTCTTACACAATTGAATAATTACTCGATTGACAAATTATTAATAGAAGTTGGAGCAGAAATATCAGATAAATTAACGTTTTTAGGATTGTACTGTGGGTGAGCGCTTGGGCTCGTGTTCTCGCTCGATCGCCAACGGTCACACACTGCCAGTTAACGGCTCCCGGTCGTTCGGCCGCTCGGCGTGTGCTATAGACATTCTTTGATGAAAGAAAGCGTTTTGTAACAAGAGCACAGGAAAGAAACGTGGTACGGGGCAGGAATCTGAATCATAGGAAAACCATGAGGGAGCAAGAATCGAGAAAATGGGGGCCGGAGGAGAACTGGGTGGGGAAGGTTTGTGAGCAAAGCGCAATATCAGAATGGAATAGTTTAATAATCGTTCTACTAGTTCCTGGGTCAGCAATCGATCCCTCCACAAACGACACGATAAAGGGTAATAGCTCAAACCTATAGTTGATTTGCCTTTTCAAATAGATTTTATTACACGGGAGCGAATATTTTCTTATCACATCTTGCTCAAAACTCTTGTTGTTACCTATTGCTCATCACACCCATTGCACTTCTTCCCCTTGTACGTCACATACGGTTTCAACCGTTTTGTGACATTAAATAAACGGAATGACTGGTCGCGGAGGAGGCCCGCGGATTTGTTCATTTACTTAATTTATTTTACGTCAAAAAACAGTTAAAACTGCGTAGGACGTGCTATTGGGAGAAGTGAATTCTGTGCACATTTTCAAAATTCTGTGATCCCTACACTAAGTCATATACTACATGAATTTTGACTTTTTTTAAAAAACTCTCATGTAATAAAATCTATTTTCAAGGATAAATATGTCCATGATGTCCTTCAAGGAATAATACTTCCTGCCGAAACAACAGGGAAACAATAATTTGAATAACTATGTTTCCCAATGAATTCTAGAAGACGTGAACAGATAATGAAGTATATATTTATTTGAAGTATACATTTGGACATTAAATAAACAGAATGGCTTGTCGCGGAGGAGGCCCGCAGATTTGGAGAAGGCGTCGGGTCTCTTGAGCAGAGCCGCTGTGTGGCAATAAGGCAAGGGCTCGGGAACATGGCGGGGGCGGGGCAGAGCTCAGAGGCGGGACTTCGTGTGAACTGTGGTGTGGGGCGAGGCTCCGTGAAGTTATGGCGTTGATTGCGCACTGGGGAGCCCATGAACGAGATAGGAGGGAAACGGGCCGCATGAGCGGGAATCGGGTGCGAGGGTCAGGTTCAGGGTTACAAAGGAGATTTGGGACGCAAGAGCGGGACACGAGACACAATTGTGAAATTCGGAGGCGTGGACGTAGGTGTGGGACGCGATGACAAGAAGAGGCGAAGGGGTTGGACTTGGTCACGGCCGCAATCACGTTATTGCTGCAAGTGTAGAGCCGTGAAGCGGATCGAGAGTTGGAGGCTGTACCACGTGGCGGAGCTCGTGGGCATTAAGCGGGTGGAGAGGCTTGGAGAGGCGGCACGCTGGAGAATCCAGGGCGTGAAGGGAAGGCTGCGAGCAGGGGCGAGGCACAGATGAACATCTCGGGGGCGTGACGTAAGGAGAGAGGTCGGGGAAATGGCGCGGTGTGATGAACTTGGGGGCGTGATGTTGAAACGAGCTCGGGGTGTTGTAGATCTGGGCGGCGTGGCGCAGAGCAGAGACTGGTAACCGGACGTGAGAACAGTTTCGAAGCGTGGATTATACGTACGATTGTGCGATTGCAGCGCGGCAGCAGCGCTCGCTAGCGTGGCGCAAGTGGAGCAAGGGAGAAGGAAGGGGGGGAAGGGGGGCATCAGGGAAGAGCTTGGAGGCGTGGTGGCGAATAGACAACTTGGAGACGGGTCGATGACGACTGCATCAACCAGGGGTCGAGTTAGGGCGTGGCGCGAATGGGGAGCTTGGTAGACGAGTCGTGAGAGCCGAGCTAGAGGGAGTGGCATGAGTGAAGAGCTTCGGGGCGTGGTGGCGAATACACAGCTTGGGAACGGGTGGATGACGATTGCATGAACCGGGGTCGAGCTTGGCGGTGTGGCGGCAGTGTAGAGCTTGGTGACGTGGCGTGGCGCGGGGGGTGCTCCGTTCCGAGCGCGTGGCTCTCGCCGCAGAGCTGCTGGGCGCCCGGGCGTGCGGCGGCGCCGCCGGGGGGGGGCCGCCATCACCAGCTACGTGGTGAACGTGACGCTGCTGCGATCTTCGACGGGGGCCCCTGGAGGACGGGCCCGACGGCGGCTTCGGCGCCGGACCCGGAGGAGGACGAGGGCGGCGAGGAGGACGGCGAGGCGGAGGGCGAGATGGAACCGGGCGAGGGCACGCCCCCGTCCACTGAGAGCCCCGTGCAGGTGCAGATCACCCACAACCTCACTGTGAGTACAGCAATGCGATGGTCTTAACAGTATTATCCGTTCGTTAAAACTCATCTCTGTGCTAAACTATCTGGGGCGATGAGGTATTTACCACAATAGTATTAAATGTAATTTTAATATGATTACATATAGCCAGACACGTGTTTCGGGAACACTCTTCCCATCTTCAGTGGTTCTACAATTTACAATTATGTAAATAAACAAATTATACATGTATTAACGTCAACAAAATCATATATAAAAAGTAAACAATAAAATAATTATTAAAAATTAGTACTTACCCAAGTTTTAATACATGTGTAATTTGTTTATATACTTAATTGTAAATTGTAGAACCACTGAAGATGGGAAGAGTGTTCCCGAAACACGTGTCTGGCTATATGTAATCATATTAAAATTACATTTAATACTATTGTGGTAGATACCTCATCGACCCAGATAGTTTATAATGGAGTACCACAAAATCTCTGCTGCCACCACAGAATTCATCTCTGTGCAACAATTACTGTTTCCTTTCGGGAAACCTCCGTGAGAATTAAATCCGGAAAGAATCCACAACACGTATTCGCGAAATATGGTACTCTGCCACAATTCCCTTCGTTAAATTATGTTTCTTAATATTACTTTATACTCTCACATCCGTTAGTTATGATATGCATTGTAACGTTGATTTATAGTGTTAGCTCTTCGCTGTACATTATATTATATGAGAGGTAACCCTAAAAATGAATAAATAAAATGTAACTTCTATACTAAAAATTTAATATAGTGAATAGTCGAACACAATTTAATTTCTTTAATAGTAATTTTTTCTCTTTCAAAATTTGCTTACTTTTTAGTAATTGTTCTTCAACTGGAGCCCGCGGTCTACTACGGAACCGCGAAGAGATTGTACGGACCGTTGTTGCTATAAGTTTCCACGTCCCCACAAAAATGGAATTTAGTTCCTCTTATATTTGATATCACTTAAGCAAACTGCGTTCTCAGAATCCAAGGTCTGTTTCGAAGATTATGTTCACTGTGTTCCCAGAAATTGCACGTACATGCTCGCAGTTATCACAATATTCTGCCCGAGGAGCGTTCATACCTGTATTATCTGTTCTGGGTTGTCCTCCTTGTCCATCTGTTTTTTATACTTTTCTCTAATCAGCTATGTTCTTTGCGCGCGTCGCAGCTAGAGATATTTAACTCTGTTAACTCCGTTGATCTGGATGTCCGACGCTTTGATATTTCGAGCATGTGCGCGGCGCCTATGTCCTGCACAAACGTGCAAGAGTGATTGCCGCTTTTCTAAATCCCACTTCAATTGCGAAACCGAATTTCACGTCGCGCAAACTACCCAATTGTTCCGCTGGATGTTGTACCAATAGTACCATATGTTATAGCGATCTAGTTAATTCTTAACCTTTTATGGCTCAGGGGTACGTTCTATTGGAGAAATGGTTTTTTTTTGGGGGGGAAACAGCATGTCCTTAAAACATAAGAAATAATAGGCATAAGCAACCGTGTCTCAGAACTTTAGAACACAATCTCGTTGACGGTGGAAATTATATTACAGATACAAAGATTAATTTGCACATTCATTTGGAATTGCTTTATTGCGTAATCCCCAATAACGTTACATTAAACTTTACCTTCTGCCTTTACAGATTTAAATAGAAAAAATCGAAGAATAGCCATAATGTTTTATGCAAGCGTGCAAACGACATAACACGTTCGGACGCATTCAGATCTGAACACTAAAGACAAAAACCCTATATTGCCATCCAAGTGGGCATGACATCCGTGCAGGATGAGTTGTGTACCGATGAGAGGGGCGGGGTTCGAAATGTCACGCGTGAAACTTCGTTTCACAAGAATTTTCCCATCCCATAGGGCCTATTTATTGGCAAAAATGATCATCTTCGATCCCGTCCTAGAAGTTTGCCACATTTAGCCTGAGCCACCTATAGAACACCACGCACAGCGTCCCCCTCACCTCCGTGTCTTCCCGTGCGTCGCAGATCCCGGGCACGTACAGCAGCACCATCGTGAACGACCTGCAGCCGTACGCCATGTACGAGGTGCGCGTGGTGGCGCGCAACCTGCACGGGGAGAGCCTGCCCTCGTTCGCCGTGCGCACCACCACGCTGCCGCCCGCCGCCTCCGCCGCAGCCGCCGCCGCCGCCGCCGGCGACGCCGCGCGCGCCCCGCCGCCGCTGCCCGACGTGCGCCAGTGCTGCGTCAGCAGGGGAATCACGCAGACCACGTGAGCCACACTGCGCCATTTTGAGGATGCTCGAAAGGGAGTGTGAACGGTTCCTTGCTCCTTGGTAGAGATGGGCTTATCAGCTTTTCTTCAATAACTGTTATCACAGAAATAGCTTACTAGTAATAGCTGCTATTAGTAACAGTTGAAAAATAACAGGTCCATGACCAGCAACCTAACATGGCTAAGAGTTAAACAGTTGTAGTGACTGCTAAGAGTTAAACCACGCAAAACGAGTAATGTTGGTAGCACCGTAAAGCTTGTGCAGCTACCTTACGGCGCTTCCTTGTATTACTTTCCCTAACATGTTTGAACAGATTAGCAGCAGATATGAACGAGACTCGATGAACGGCCAAGGATGAATAGTAATTCAATATCAAGTATTCAATTCGAATATCAAGTATTATAATGTGAGTTATTTGACCGTAACTCATTTTATTTTATCGGACCTAGGGAAATATTAGTTGATCTCACATAAGCAGCAATGGGACAGAAATAAGTTAACATATTGGACGGACTTAATTTAAAGGACAAACATCTTGATGGGCACATGATGTGTAAAAATGACGAATTATGTATTAATGAATATAATTTGAACACTGGCAAATCATGTTTGTTTAGCAACAATGAAGCTGTTATCGTACAAAAATGTTTGCCACAGAAGCGTGTAGTAGTTCGTATTAGACCCAGTAGGTTGCAGTTCTATGCATTTCAACCAATAACTGCCAATAACAGGATAAACGAAGTAACTGCACAGCTAAACTTAACAGTTTAGCTGTTAAGAGCACATTCCTACTCCCTGGTCTTCGAGGGGTTCAATGAAAGTAAATTATAAGTGCAAAATTTAAATAATAGTAGTAATAATAATAATAATAATAATAATAATAATAATAATAATAATAATAATAATAATAATAATACCCCCAGGGCTAACAATCCTGGGTGCAAAAACAAATTCAGCATGAAAATTCTGATCTCTCCCCATAAAAGTCAGGTGCATCAGTCCTGTTCTGTGGCTCGACAGCCCGCAACCGGTCTTGGACGACCAGCGGGAACTCAGCCTCTTGGCTGTGGGATAAGGGGTTTGTGTGGCTAGCATGAAGACATCCCTTCACCGTATATGCAGATCTTCATAACCCTAGGGTGGCCTTGCTCACCGTCATTCAGCAATAGATATTGGGACATTTGTAAAGAATGCGCACAGTTATTATTTTGCCCGGCCTACCCTCGATAAATATGACAGGTATGGTGGGAGGCACGATCACGTAATGCGCTGGTGGCCAAATCGCGACCAAAATAGTAATAATAATAGTAATAGCAATAATAGTAATAGCAATAATAGTAATAATAACAATAAAAACAATAATAACCGGTTTGACATTTAAGGAAATTTGAGTTGTTTACGCTGTAAGACTGCTCTTTGAGTTTTAACAACGATACAACAGTCATTTTTTAAATGTACGTTTACTTCGAATTTTTTGAATTTCATTTTTTAATGCCTTCCATGTAATGTCTTTATTACAAATGAAGTGGTTACACAATTTTTTGACATTTGTCTAACATAAATTGTATTACCTGCTTTATCAAGTTTCTTCCCTCACAGTCTACCCTGAACGTCAACTGCTCTCAAGGATATTTCTGTGGAACATTGAGCTTAAATTCTATTAGCGTAAAAGTGAAAATACTTTTCATAACTGTAGTTCAATACAAAGTTTTGAAACTTACAAAAACTTGGAATTTTGGCCATATACTTACCTTTTACTTACACACACTTACTACATGCACTGCATTACCACACAGATGGGGAAACCGTTCGGAAGCTTAAAGCTTGTACAGGCCCCCGCATCTCACACTCCATTGGGGAAAACACCCGCCTACTCCCATGTTAAATCACTGATGTAACTACCGGGAGCGGTAGCTCAGTGCATCAACTGATGTCACTGCAGCGCCTCGGACCGGGAGGTCCTAGGATCGAGTCCTGACGGTGGCAGGATTTTCGCCTCTAGCTTTTCAGCTAGGTCGAATTCAGTCGCTGTCTGGAGGAGAATTCTAGTGGCCGGCTGCTCTGATCGGTAGTTTTCCGTAGTTTCTTCTATCAACACCAGGCGAATGCTGGAGCAGTACCCTAACAAACGAGCCACGGACCGCGCGCGATCTGTCCTTCCTCTTCCTAGTCCTATCCTCTCCCCTTACACACACACACACACACTTACACTATAATGCACTACACAACCACATATTTCTGGAGACCGGTCGGAAGCTTAGAGCTTGTCCCGGCTGGGGCGGTGCCCCGCTGGTGGGAGTCCTGGTTAGGGGAAACTAGCCGACGGTAGGTCGGCGCCGGATCTCGCCATCCAGCGGGGGAAGATCACCGCCATCTCCCGAGAAAAAAGCATGCACTACACTAACGGGACTAATGACCAGAGCAGTTGACGCGCCCGGAAACACGAACAAATCAATCAATCAATCTGATGTAACTAACGACCTCGGGGGCATTTGACGCCCCCGGAAGCACTAATCAGTCAGCCGCTGAATGAATGAACGGCGGTGGTCCCGTGGCAGGTGCCTGGACAAGCTGTGCGAGCCGTCGGCGGCGGCGCTGGTGCAGGTGCCCGACCTGATGGTGTGCGCGCCGTGGGCCGGCGAGACGTTCGCCTGCCTGGCCAACGGCGTCGACCACTCGCCCTGCTGCCGCTCGCGCGGCCTCCCGCACCCGTGCCTCGACCTGTGCACCGGCAACCTCACGCAGATCGACTTCTCCTACTTCAGGTGAGCTCGACGGGCCACGTGCTGCCTCTGCATTCGCGCGTATTCTCATCGCCTCCGACGTCGCTCCCACTCCAATCACACTTTCCCTTCGTCGTCACTTCGCCTGTTTTTTCTATACCACCTTGTATGCGAATTGTCTCAACATCAACATCCACCTCGCTTAACCGCCGTTCGCAACGCTCAAACTCTTGGCCTCGTCACTATGCCCCTCATTTCTGACCTCGAAATCATTCGTCCCGATATTTGGACTGATACCTCACCCGACACTCGACCCGACACTCGACCCGACACTCGACCCGACACTCGACACGACACTCGACACGACCCGTCCCGACATCCAAATGTCCACGACACTCGACACGACCCGTCCCGACATCCAAATCTCCATGACACTCGACCCGACCCGACACACGATGCGGCCCGACAATCGACCCGACCCGAATCGCGAGCCGAACGTGGAATACAAACAACCAACACCTCATCCGACAACGTGTTTTCGTACATCAACCAGATCACGTGAGACTATCGCAACATAACACCGATTGTTGGTTTCTTAAACGCTGAAAGGACGTTCCTTGTAAAAGATTTCGTAGGGATTAACCTGACCTGATTCATAAGGAACTACATGACGTTCGGAGAGAAAACAGAAGCCGGGGTGGTAGAAGATGTATAGGCGGATGCGAAGGAACGCACGTATATACAGGCAAGGTGTGTGTAAGCGCTGCATATGTCAGGGGACATCTACGGAGAAGTTCGTTGTAATTTGTCTAAACGTGCTTTGGGACTCAGTGCAGCTTGCACCCGTGCGGAAACCTGGCGCGCACGCATTCGCACTTCGCTTGTTTTGGAGACGGTAAGTGCCATTCTGCACACCAACTCATAGGAGCCATTTATTTGAAGGGCAAACTTCTCCGAGATCCTTTCTCTCATTGTATGTAGACGGAATAATGGCCGACATCTTGGCACGGAAACTATAACTATCAACATTCTGCACACGTGTTCGTTGTTCGATAATTCTGAAATCCTATTTTGGTCTAATTTCTTCTACATTTACTTTTTACATTTTTCTTTGCACCTAAATGGTTACTGAGATATTACTTTTTTTAGGAAAATGTCCCCTGATATTGTGTCGTTTGTCGTTTTATGTTAAGCAAATTTTATCTCGCCTATCTTGGGCAGGAAGACACACATTTCACATTTGTGGATTATTTTCTAAAAAAATATTTTATTTTCTTGCTACTGATTTGTATAAGATGGCTCATTTTATAAAGAATAAAGAACATTTTGGTCCTTCTGTATTAGAGTTTGATGCTCTTCTACAATATTCGCTTAATTGTAGAAGATCAAGATTTGTATAAATGATGAATCTGAAAAAATCAAATTGTGTTGTGAACTTAGCATTACAAAAAAGAATATTTTTGAAGAGAAAACATGCCCTTGGAAATTGCCTTCTCTCGATATAATAAAGAAAATTGAATGAACTGAGATCTACTTCCTGTCGACCTACTATTCATGCTTATTAATTTCTTGTCACATAATAAAATTGTTATAAGCTTTCCTTCGTACAATACTGCGTATTTTCGGATTTTGTCTGAGATAATGATCCTTCAACTTTGACAGTTACGAGATTTACAAGCAAACAGCGTTCTTCGTTTGAATGTTCGTGGCATACAATTAAGAACGACGAAATTACAGAATTAAAAACATGAAATAAAAAGTGTTTCTCTGCCCCCACAGAATATTTTTCCTGTCGACCTTGCTACAAGCTATCGTCCAAGTTTCGTCTTTGCAGTGTTTCCACTGGGCCCTTGAACCGCGCATTGCTTTGCATATTCCAAGGCACAAAAGAATAATGACGGGAGATATACTCAGCCATGCAATGTATGTAGACAGAAAAGAAATGTATAATGTTCGCGTTTTTCCTTTCAAGAAGACGGCAAAGCAAAGCACGCATCTGTGAAATATCTTTCCTCTTAAAATATTTAAGCCTAATGTACCAAGTCTTGAAATAGCATTGCAAACGACTTCTGAAAAATAAAATATCTTATGAAATAAATCCGCCCAAGTAGGTTAGGCGAGCGCGTCCATTCTTTCATATTATATTCAAACAAAATAAAATGTAATTTTCAAGTAGCGTTCAGCACTTAGAAATCAAATTCTAGTTCCCCAAAAATAAACCGTATGCCGGAACCGACAGACAATTAAATGCAAAAGGATGTATTTGTTATTCATATGAGGACATACATATGGATGTTTGTGTATAAATGAAATACGTTATTTTAACGTATATTTCTTTACTTGATACAAATTTATTAACTCATGCGCAGAATGTGTTACTATAAAAATGGAATAGTGTGTTTATTTAAACCACTACAAGATTTTGTTGCACAAGAAGCAGTTATGATAGTGAAAGTCATTTGAATAACTCTGAAATTGCATTCAAAATAATGACTGGAGAATTCTGGAGAAGTAACTCACCCAATCACTAGTTACGAATGTCTTGCCACCCGAAAATACATACTGCATTTCACAGACTCTGGCGTCAGATTTCAGTCCTAACTCCCGTACCCACTCCACTTCAAACGACTGAATTCTTCAAACTCTAGACCATCAAGGTCAGATTCCAGACCTGGAACTCCGATTCCACACCCCAAAACAGAGTCGCTCGAGAATCCCGATGTAATCTCTACCAACCGCTCTAAAACGCACGTCGGAAATGCGGCCATCGTCACGAATTGCGGAAGGCAGTGTCCAGACAGGAGTAACCCGTGAATCCCACTATCAACACGTGAGTCAGTAGAACTGAGCGTTATGGAACAAGCAGTATACCGCGGCTTCTAGATCCCAATACCTATACCAAATTCCATAGACCCCATCCCCTTACCCACTTTGTCGCACTCCCAGATCAAAATCCCTTTCCCCAAACCAGACCCCTCCCCAGCCTTAACCCCCCACCCCCATTCCCTTCCCACCCTACAAACTCGAGCCCCTAGAGCCATTCTCTAGACCCCATCCCTTATACCCCAACGACAGGCCCCTACCTCAGCACCCCAAGCCACAGACTGCATTGAGTGATTGATTGTCACATTTATTAATTTTGGAAGGTTTACATCGTCCAGTACAATTACTTTATAGATGTATTTTCAGACTTATTCTAGTTAAAATATCTAAGCTAACTTAATCTATACATTGGAGAGGATACTCTAGGGAGAACCTCGGTGTTAAGAATCGTGGTTGGCTAAAATTTTGAGGAGTGCTTTCAAAGGAAATCTATTTTTTATTCGAGTGTGGGATGGATTTTTCGGTAGTTTGTAATGGGATGCTGCTGTATGTCTGTTAGGTTTTCGTAGAAGTTGTGTGATATTTGTGCTATTTGGTTTATTATTGTATTGATGTTTAATTCTGAATGAAGTTGTTTATTACTTATGAACCAGGGGGCATTTGTGATTAATCTTAAAAATTTATTTTGCGTTACTTGAAGTTTATTGACATTTGTGGGGGCTGCGTTTGTCCATCCGGGGAATGCATAAAGCAGTAGTGGTCTGATTATAGTTTTGTATAGTGCTGTACTGTTTGTGTATGACAGAGATTTGTGTTTGTTGATTAGAGGTCGGAGTTGGAATAATTTATTTCTTGCTTGTTTAATTTTGATATCTATGTGGGTTTTCCAAGTTAGTTTTGTGTCCAGATGAAGTCCTAAGTATTTTATGGGTTGTGATGGTGGGGTCCAGATGATGGGTGAGTTGTTTATTACTAGCGGAGTGGGGGAGGTAAACTTTCTGAGAGAAGATTTTTGCTATTGTTTTGTCGGGATTGAGTTGAATTTTTCAGAGGTTTTCCCTGGTTTCAATGTTGTTTAAATGATTTTGAATTTGTGATCAGAGGTTTTTTAGTGAGGCGAATAGGGCTGTATCGTCTGCGAATTGAGCTATATTAGAATTTTATGATGATGGAATGTCTGCTATATGTGGAATAATGTTGGAGATAAAGGGGAGCGGGACGCCTGCTTTTATAATGTGAGTGGTGGAGTGGTGATTGTTAACTATTAATGAGTGAATAATATAGGTTATTGTATATTTAATATAATAATATAGGTTATTGTATATATTAATGTTGTGAATAATATAGGTTTGTAAATAAAAGTATCCAAAGTTTTTAATGACAATAATTTATTTCAGCAATTGCAGATCGTTTCGTAACTAGTTTTGTTACATCCTCTGGTGCTTAGTGAGGGAACTACTATCCCATTGAACTACTATCCCTTTGTTTCGTCGATGGGTCTAATGCAGAGGTAATTCAAATGGGATAGTAGTTCCCTCACTAAGCACCTGATGATGTCACAAAACTAGTTACGAAACGTTGTGGAATTGCTGAAGTAAATGATTGTCATTAAAAATTTTGGATACTTTAATTGGAAACATATATCGACAATCAAGAAGAAATATTGATTTAATAATGTAGGGTGGAGTTGCAGATTTTACTAGTTTTTTAGATTAGTCCCGGGTGCCCATTTTGGAAGGTTGAGTTGACGGCCACATTGTGCGTCCGCGCTCCTCAAGCACCGCGCAAGGTCGGCGTGCTGGCGCCGGGGTGGCGGAGTCGGTCGCGGACGCGGTGCGCTGGCGGCCGCTCGCCACCTACGACAACGAGTACCGCGCGGCCGTGGCGCGCCGCCAGCCCTTCGTGCTGGAGGGGCTGCGGCCCGGCGCCGACTACGAGGTGTACGTGGAGGCCGTGAACGCGCACGGGCCCGGCGCGCCCTCCGCGCGCATCGTCTTCCGCACCGAGACCGAGGTACTGGCGCTTGCTTTGGCAATGCATCACACGCTTTGTGCTCCTTTGTTTTAAACCGGGAGCGGAAGCTCAGTGCGTCAACTGATGTCACTGCAGCGCCTCTGACCGGCAGGTCCTAGGTTCCCACTCCCCACGGCGGCAGGATTTTCGACACTAGCGTTTCAGCTAGGTCGAGTTCAGTCGCTGTCTGGAGGAGGATTCTAGCGGCCGGCTGCTCTGATCGGTAGTTTTGCGTGGTTTCTCCGATCAACACCAGGCGAATGCCGGAGCAGTACCCTAACAAACGGGCCACGAACCGCGCGCGATCTGCCCTTCCCCTTCCTAGTCCTATCCTCTCCCATTACACACCCACACACTTACACTAAAATGCACTACACTACCAGATGTTCTGGGAGATCGGTCGGGAGCTTAGAGCTTGTCCCGGCTGGGGCGGTGCCCCGCTGGTGGGAGAGTCCTGGTGAGGGGGAAACCCACTAGCCGACGGTAGGTCGGCGTCGGATCTCGTCATCCAGCGGGGGAAGATCACCGCCATCTCCCGCGAACAAACATGCACAACACTAACGGGACCAATGACCGAAGCCGTTGACGCGCCCGGAAACTCGAAAAACTCAAAATCTATCAATCCTTTATTTTAAAGGTAGAAAAAATTTTTAGGGTAACTGTTTCATATCAATATATTACATGTGATATATCAAAAGCTTTCGAAAGATCTAAAAATATCCCAATGGGTTCTTCATTTTGGTTCATTGATGAAGCAACATTTTTAAGGAAAGAAAAAATGGCAGTTTCCGTAAATTTTGATTTCCTGAAACCGTGTTGTAAGTCTGAAAACAGTTCGTTTTTCTTGAGAAAAGTTTCCATGCGCGTATAGAAAAGCCTTTCCAATATTTTTGAGAAAACTGACAAAAGAGAAATTGGGCGGTAATTTTGAATTTCATTTTTGTTCCCTTAAGTGGCTTAATTTTTCCTGGTTTGAAAGTATTTGGAAATATTCCTGTGCACTAGGAAGCATCGAAAATGTGAGTTAATGGGTGTATAATGGCAGGTGCACATGGTTTCAATAAACAATCCGGAAATTCATCTAAACCAGATGAATATTTATTTTTTAGTTTACTCGGGATACAAGCCGGAAAGCGGAATCCTCATAATTACATACGTTAACCTCCAGGATCGATTGCGACTGGACCTCGGAAGAGAACGTGAAGCGCAGTCACTAATGTCCGATACGCCAATTATAATGATGATGATGATGATGATGATAATAATAATAATGATAATAATAATAATAATAATAATAATAATAATAATAATAATAATAATAATAATAATAATAATAATAATAATAATAATAATAATGCCAGTCCGGATATCCAAGACTGCTAAGGCAGTAGTGCCGTGGCGATCTCGGACGGAAGGATCGCGGGTTCGAGTTCCCGCCTCGGGCATGTGTGTGTTTGTGTTTGCCGTCCATTCATCCTTCATTATCATCATCATTTCATCTTCCATCCCCCAGGACTAACAACCCTGGGGGGTATAAAAATCGGATTCAGCCTAATGCCGATCCCCCTAATTAGTTACATGCAAGACCTGCAACATGATAAAATGATACTGAGCCCGTGGAAGTGCATGTCCTGCGTGGTCCAAGATGGCCAATTCGCGAACAAAAAAAAATGTTGATAATGCTAATGTATTTTTTGCTGTACGCGAAGTGGAGCGAAGAGCAATATGTTGCGCAGGTGGAGGAGCGCGAGGAGGCGGCGTCGCTCTTCCACAACGTGACCGCGTGCTGCGTGGAGGCGGCGCTGAGCGGCGTGTGCATGCCGCTGTGCTCGTACGACGCGTCCATGGCGGACGTGAAGGCGCTGGCCGGCGTGTGCGCGGGCGAGCTGCACAAGCTGCTGCGCTGCGGCGCCGGCGGCCGCGACCACGCGCCGTGCTGCGCGCGCCGCGGCGTGCCGCCGACGTGCGCGCCCGTGTGCGCGGGCGTGCTCGCCGGGCCCGTCGCCGCGGCCGTCGCCGCCTGCGCGCCCTACGTCGGCAACATCGTGCAGTGCTTCGAGGAAGGTGCGTCCTCATCGGGATTTCTCCGATCGACACCAAGCGAATGTCGTAGTAGTACTCTAAGAAACGGATGGGGAGCGGTAGCTCAGTGCATCAACTGGTGTCACTGCAGCCCCTCTATCCTAGGTTCGAGTCCTGACGGTGGTAAGATTTGCGACACTAGCTTTTTCCCTAGGTCGAATTCAGTCGCTGTCTGGAATCGAATTTTAGCGGCCGGCTGCTCTGATCGGTAGTTTTCCGTTGTTTCTCCGATCGACACTAGGCGAATGCCGGGGCAGTACCCTACCAAACGGGTCACGGACCGCACGCGATCTTTCCTTCCACTTCCTTGTGCTATCCTCTCCCCTTATACACTCACGTACACTAACATGCACTACACTACCAGATATTCCGGGAGATCGGTCGGGAGCTTAGAGCTTGTCCCTGGTGGGTCGGTGTCCCGCTGGTGGGAGAGTCCTGGTTAGGGGGAAATCGCTTTAGCCGACGGTAGGTTAGCGCCGGATCTCGCTATTCAGCGGGAGGAGATCACTACCATCTCCTGAGGGGGAACCTGCACTGCACTTATGGGAATGACTAAAGCAGTTGACGCGCCCGTATACACGAGATCAATCTTTGTCATCAATGTTATAAACGGGACACGAACCGCGCGCGATCTTTCCTTCCTCATCCTTGTTTGTTCTTCCCCTTACTAACACACTCTTCACGCTTATACTTACATGCTCTACACTACCACACGTGACGGGAGACCCGTCGGGATCTTGGAGCTTGTGCCGGTTGGGGCGTTGGTGGGAGATACCTGGTTGCAGAGAATCGTCGTAAGCCGAGGGTGATTGGCACTGGATCTCTCCAGTGAGCGGAGAAAATCACCTCCTCCTCCCTCGATGAAAACATACACTATTCTTATGGGACTTATGACCTTAGCAGTTAACGCGCCAGGAATCAGTAATCAATTAAACATATTCGGGGAAGGTGCCAGCGTTAGCGGCGGCTCCACACATTCGTGATTCGCACATCGGCTGATGCGCTCGGCGAATGATCGCTTGCTTTGATATATCCAAAAGATCAAAACGCGGTGGGTAGGGCGAGCACCAAATGTTCGTCGCTGGCAAATGGGAAACAACTCATCCGCACTACTCGGGATTCCGGGAGCGCTCGCTCACTATTCGCCGAATTCTGAATGTGTGAAGCCGCCTTTTAGATGCGCCTGTCGTCTCCGATGCCAGCGCTGACTCCAAACCGGCGAACCGCAACCAAGCGGAATGGCTGTGGCTTGTTTGTGGATCAAAGATGATCAATTTTTGCCAATGAACACATGCTCGACCTTCCTATATGCTTAGAAAATTGTAACATTGATTGTGAAATAATTTTTTGTTAGTTAATCGATGATGTGAGAACTGCCATTCCAGCCGACAGTTGCCTCTATATTCTAGTGTTGGGTCCGGCAATACTACAAACGGGTTGAACTTTGGATGCCAGGGTATCATTGTACGAGAGTAGCCGCAGCAACTCAGGTGATTCAAAATCTCTGAAGCTCGTTTGTCCCTCGATCAGAGTCGTGGGTGACGTTCCATTCTTAAGCGCATTCACACCAGCAACGAAAAATGATGTGTCCCTTGATGAACATACTACCTATACAGGATGATTCAGTCATCGTTGCCACTACTCCGGAGCCATGTCCCACGTGTAATGTACAGACTGATGGACTATGGCACGTGAGCGAGCGTTAGGGCTTGCTGAATACTTCTCTGGAAAAGCTCTTCTTCATAGTAGCCGCCAAGCCCCGGAGGCGAGCGCAAGGCAAAGAGCGCGCGACGTCAACGCATCACAGCGCGTCACCTGCGAATTACTCATGCGGAGACATTACGACTTTCCATTCCCATCCGGTGCAGCATTTGCGCAGCACAGACTTACAACGTTCTGAATTCTCAAAGAATTTCCTGTACAAATGTAAGAAAACCAGGAATTTCTGAAACAGCGCTTTGGACAGGCGAAGTGTGTTTTAAAAGAACTGCAACAATTACTTTACATTATTTGCATGTGCGTGCAAAGAAAAATTCTCATGTTACGTAGCGTAGCTCACTAAAATTGATTCTCTGTAACTGTGTGAAATGGCATTGTGGATGAAGTTATCATCGTTCCTCACTTCTTACCAGAGTGTATTAGAGGAGTTCAGTATCTGAAGTTTATAAATCAGGTATTCCCCTACGCTTGGAGAGGACGTTCCGTTGAATGTGAGTGCACAGATGTGGTACCAGCTTGATGGCGCAGACCTACGTAATTATCGCAAAGTTTGGGAATACCTATATGCAATTTCTAGTTTGGTGGATCGGACGAGGAAGCTCAATAGCATGAGCGGTTGAGATGCCCATGTGTTCAATAGCATATGCGGCGCGCATCTGCGACCAACTGCTGTTTGTTCAGCGCTGAACAGCTAATTGCGTGTCTGAACTGGTTCAGCAACAACAGCTGCTCGAGATCAACTGCTGTTTGTTCAGCGAAAGCTAATTGCGTGTCTGAGCTGGTTAGCACCCAGCTGCTCGGCGTCTGAGACCAACTGCTGTTTGTTCAGCGTCGAATAGCTAATTGCGTGTCTGAGCTGGTTGAGCACCCACCAGCTGCTCGTGCGTCTGAAGCCAGCTGCTGTTAGTTCAGCGGCCAACAGCTAATGGCGTGTCCGAGGCCAACAGGGGCGTGCGCGTGCGCAGGCGCGGGGCTGCTGCCGGGGCCCGTGGAAGAGCTGCACGCGACACGCGTGGAGGACGAGGGCACGACGCTGCAGTGGGAGCCCCCGCGCGACGCCAGCAACGTCACCTACTACGAGGTGCACTACCAGAAGGCCGACAACACGTCCATGCACGAGACCCTGTCTCGCCTGCAGAACGTAAGTGCGCCGGCTTGAAATGGCCCGCGATTTTGGTGAACGTACTGGGAATGCAATTGAAGGGCTCAGTAGAACAAGGGGCTATTCCACATCTTTTGTGAACTTGAGTTATTAGCATTATACAAAACGTCGAATATTATTCTGTAAGTGTAATATGTAATTTAAATCCAGCATGGACTTTTATACAAATGTACTATGTTTAAAAATTTATTGAGTTAAATGAGGGAAGTTCAGGTAAAACCCTCATTATTTCAAAAGCTTGTCTATGTTGAATAGCCTCATGTTGTACTGAGCCCTTCAATTGCATTCCCAGTAAGTTCACCATTTGGGGCAAGCACGAAAAGTGAACGTTTGATTTTAAAGAAACAACAGACGGAAGCATTTTACATCACATTTCACAAAAATCGTTTACAAATTTGAAAGCAGTTTCCGCACTCCGATATGTGCAAGAATACCACATTATTTAATTATGGCATTTATCATCATTTAGTATCATAAGCATAAGAGTCAACCCGTCATGAACAGTTCTCTCCCATTGTTGTGTTGATTGAGATCACGACTTCAAGTCTAGTCAGTAGTTGAATTTGTGAAAGAAAAAAAACGATTTCGCAACAGTTTTCTTCCGGGTTCCTATGTATCCCTTTGAATATTCCTCCACATCTCCATCAGTATGCATGACCAAAACGTTTATTGCCATACATTCGTCGCTTTCGTCTGATTTCCGGATCAAAAAACGCTCTTGTAGCGAACCCGAGTTACTCGGTTGCAAAACTACCGTCTTAGATGGTCTTCTTGTCCATCACGTCACAGTAATAATGATGATGATGATGATGATAATATAATAATAATAATAATAATAATAATAATAATAATAATAATAATATCCTCAGGACTAATGAACCTGGGGGAAACAAATCGGATTCACCCAAATGATGATTACTTAATGAATCACATGCACTTGTCTGCGTGGTCCGAGACATTTTTCGCAAACAAATAAAATAATAATAATAATAATATAATAATAATAATAATAACAATAATAGTAATGAGAATCGCGCGCATGTGCTATTAGGTGTAACTGAATAGTGCCCAAATAATAATGTCGCTTGGTCGCGCTTGCGAAGCGCCTGAACGTGACGGCGACGAGCGCCGAGCTGCAAGGGCTGGAGGCCGGCGCGCTCTACACCTTCTTCGTGGTGTCGCACAACGCGCACGGCTCGTCGCTGCCCTCGGCCGTGCTCCTGCTCAACATCACGCACACCGGTGAGTCTCCGGCTGGCCCTGGCCGATTCCCGCGCGAGAGGACTTTCTTTTTTGTTTATTGATTTACTTCTTATTCGGCCGTGAGGCCTTTCAAGGGCTTAAATACATGAGTATTATCATGTGAATGATCAGGCCAGCCCTGAGGAAGGCCACGAAAAGATGGTCGAAACGTTGGCAACACGGCCTTCGACGCGGCGTCACCCGCACAGCCATGATCATTCACATGACTCCGGCCGCGGAATCCTACGACTTCACCGAGTATTATCATGATTAGGAATGGGCATCCTTGACTTTTTTGAGCTTTACACCGCTGTTCCGTTTGTTAGGTGTTTGATTTTGGATGGATTTGGTTAGGAGTTTTTTAAAAATGGTTTAATATTAGGCTATCTATTTGATTTTTTTTCATATACTTACGGGGTGTGAAATTTGTTTTTGGGGAATTTGGATTGGATTCGGCAAGGTTGGACAGAGACCTAGGTTGAATTTATTTGTTAAGTGAGAAATGTTAAGTGTATTATAGAAAATTTTTGAAACTGAAGCGATGTGATTTTTCATTAAATCCATACGTAGTTCCCTATGGATCTGAGAATTGGGTATAAACAACGGTGCTTGTATGATTTGCTTAAGACAATGGTTTTGTACCCTCTGAAGTTTCTCTATTGATGAGGGTGCTGCGCTTCCCCAAACAGGACAAGCATATGTTAAGGTGGGTAAAATGTTTGATTTAAATATCGTAAGCTGACATTTTTAATGAGGATTTTTTGTTAATTAGTGGGTATAATTTTGATATTCCCTTGGGTTTTATTTACTAATGCATGGATGTGCGGTTTCCATGTTAATCTTTTATCGAAAAGCAAACCAAGATATTTAATTGGAACATTATTCCATTGAATCGGGCTGCAGTTGATTGTTAAGTTGGGAGGAGTTTTTGGTCTACGGAGTGTCAATATTAGGACTTCCTTGACAAACACCTTTTACATCCGACGGAGAATTTTAGCTCACGCTCGGTGTATTAGACCCTGCATACAGGTGGAACCTCAAATCTATTGTCAGATTCGGGAGGTGGCTCTGGGGTGGAATGAAACAAACATTTTCGGACTGATTATCCGAAAATGCCTTTTTTAGACAAGATAATTCCAAAGGGGCCTTCTTTATTTTTTGTTTTATTTTATTTTATTTTGTTTTACGTCAAAAAACAGTTAAAACTGTGCGTAACGTGCTATGTGGAGAAGTGAATTCTTTGCACATTTTCAAAATTCTGTGATCCCTACACTAAGCCATATACTACCTTCCTTTTTCTCATATACCTTCCTTTCCTAGTGACACAGTGTGACGTGATCTCAAAGCTATACATGAAGTTGATGTACATTACCCAGTAGCGTATTTGAATGACAGTAGTTCGGTGCATTAGACTGAAGGGTTTTTTGTAGTGTTGGAATGATCTTGTATATAAAGTGTGTGTTTGAGACGTATATTCGCAGCGTCGCAGTTCCATTTGAAATCAAGTGTGACCTACCCGTATGATGGGTTGTGGAATGAACTAAAGTGTCTGAAATATATTATTGATTGTTTTCAGACATAGAAGTCTGAACATTAAAAACTTTATTTATTTATTTATTTATTTATTTATTTATTTATTTATTTATTTATTTATTTATTTATTTATTTATTTATTTATTTATATATTTATTTATTTATTTATTTATTTATTTATTTATTTATTTATTTATTTATTTATTTATTTATTTATTTATTTATTTATTTATTTATTTATTTATTTATTTATTTATTTATTTATTTATTTATTTATTTATTTATTTATTTTACGTCAAAAAACAGTTAAAACTGCGTATGAAGTGCTATGGAGAGAAGTGAATTCTGCTCACATTTTCAAAATTCTGTGATCCTTACACTAAATCATATACTACATGAATTTTGAATTTAAAAAAAGCTCTCATGTAATAAAATCTATTTTCAAGGATATAAAAGCCCTTTGTGAAGGAATAATAATTCCTGCCACAACAATATGAAAACGATAATTTCAATAACTATATTTCCCTATGAATTCTAGAAGACGTGCACAGATAATGAAGTTACATTTATGTCCAGAAGCAAAACAAGGGGCCATCTCAGCATTTGCTCAATGGATCAGGGAAACTGGACAAAAAACTGATCGAGATGGGGGTCATTGACCCGAAGGCTGCAGTACAATACCTGTTACAGGTTTTTTATACACATTTATACAGTCCAAATGGTAAATAATGCATTAAGTATCATTGTTAAAATTAATGTTACTTTTCATGTGATGCTCAGTATAGTCTCTAATTGCATAGAAACAGTTATGCAGTAGAAACGATTTCACTTTGGATTTAAACTTTTCTATCGAATTTAATCGTTTAATCTGATGATTTAATCGCATCTGATTTATTACTACTTCTCTATTTTTAATGCAAAATATTACTATAATACAATATTGAGATATTATCAGAACTGATATGAATAGAGCTCTGGATTAATTGTTGCTTTGTTTCTCAGCCTTCATACGATACTTTCGGAATTCTCACATGATGCAACCCGAAGTGTCACATCGGAATCGCGCAACGTTCAATAAAAATGTTTTTCAAAAAAAATCTATTCGTAGTTTTTACATATTTTTTCAAACGATTGCGGGTGAGGGGGCTCACATTAGGAAACCTTTTTCATAAGTACACAAAATGTAATGAAGAAAAAATATTTTATTCTTAAACTGCTTGGCGAATAATTTTAAGTCGTATATAACATTTGTATATCTAAGGAAGGTATGCATTGCAAATATTTGGTTTTCAGTGGGCAGAAAATTGGATTTAAAAATATTTGAAAATTATATGGGCGGTCGGATTTTGGTGATTTCCTCTACAGTAGGTAAAAATTATTTGTAAATAGTTACTAGTCAGTTAGACCTACATTCTTGGTTTTAAACAACATTATTTTATACTAATTTGCGCAAAATGTGACCTTTTAAAATGTTTTATACCTACAATTAACATGCGTAAATTCTATCGGATAAAAAACATTTAGTTTACCCTTTCTAACTACTTTGAAAGACCTGTATGGCAAACATGTGAAGAAAACGAATCAAAGAGTCGGTTCAATAAATGTAGGAATATCAGTTCAAATCCAGTGCAACATACTGAGTATTTCTATCCCATGTTAGGTGGCGCTGTATGAATCTGAATCGATATTCGAATTAAATCGCAAATATGATGTTCGCAATACTGGATCGAGTAATGAGGAGAGGAATTTTTCATAATTGAAGCTTATTTTAGTGAAACACAAAAGGGATTACTCATGAAATCCTAAGTATTTCGTTATTGAGTGTCATTTCACAGTAGTTCGAATAATGACAATAAAATGTTTGGAATTTAGATAAATATATTTTTAATAAGCAAATTTTAAAACTTAAAAAAGCCAAACGCATTGATTGAAAAATCGACTGCATTTTTAGAACGTGAAATTCCGTGAAGTTATAATCAAAAACTAATAATGTAGTGCATACTGGTGCGGTTGGTCTTCTCTGCTCCGTTGCGAAGGTATTTTCTTTTTTCGTGCCGAAACAGGAGGCCGGCTGCAAAGCGGCTCTTTCTTT
The DNA here is from genome assembly GCA_964035755.1 of Teleogryllus oceanicus. Classification (NCBI taxonomy): domain Eukaryota; kingdom Metazoa; phylum Arthropoda; class Insecta; order Orthoptera; family Gryllidae; genus Teleogryllus; species Teleogryllus oceanicus. The sequence continues at coordinate 15,771,818 of CAXIVR010000001.1, read as the reverse complement.
TCGAAACAGTGGTCCCGTGGGAAATCCCAGAACGAAATCGATTAGGAGAAGCCTCAAATGCCCATTTGCAGAGGCTGGGATGTGTAGCGCAAGGGGGAAACGGGGGTCGGGGATTGCAGAGCCAGCCGCAGGCCAAAGTGTTCTCCATTGCGAACCCGAGGGGCGTGGTACCTCAAGGTCGAATTCGGAGCAACACAAAATGCTGGCAAAATATGTCCCCTTCGAAACGAACTGAAGTAAATCAGAGAGGAATATATTTAGGTCTCAGAACTATTAGAACTTCCACATTTTCAGCGCCCACCTTTTCCCATCCGATGTTAAAAAAAAGTTCAGTGAAACGTTTCAATGTCTGAATGAATCAAAATTACTTAATAATATCCAGGATAATAGAAATAAAATTTTAAGTTTTTTAGCAAGAAACTGAACGTGCAATATTCTGAAGCATTCTGAAGCATTCTGGAGCTCATATGACTAAAATTTATCTTCAAATAGGACGTGTATTTTACCAAAACTTGCAGTCTATTGCAATCGTACTTTTGCTAAGAAATTCTTATCCGATGGCATTGAATTTTCTTTCGAATCGCAGCGTGAAAACATACACATTTCTCTCCTTATTCATGAGACCGTGATTTATCGCCATTGCAAACTTCATGATCTTCTTCTCCTAACCATTTTATCTCATTATTGTCTTATTCATCGAGAGCCCCTTTAGATGGAGTAGGGACCTAAAACATAGTCCAAAATTAAGGAGCTGAAAGCGGTGATTTCATGTGTCACGTAGGGCTAAGGTATTTGCGACTGCTGACAATGATCGGGAGGGTGCCTTTGCTTCGATATCATATTTAGAGGATTCCCAATTATTTTGCCCACAATGTTCAATGTAATGTATGTTATATGTTGTTGGCGATATAAAGACTTTTAACTTTGACTATTTTTGCTATACAGTTCTGACGTAATTACTGGCTCATACCAACACTGCATATAAACAACATGGCATATGATCATCGTCCAAGTAATGACCTGTCCTCGAAAAGGGAGTACAGGAAAGTATACTCCTCCGCCTTCATCTACGCTCAGTAATTGATATAGCACTCGCCCTAATTCAGTTAAACTGGGGACTAATTTACCGAGCAGAACCATTCGTAATGACATTTGTTGTCCATTTCGCCGTAAATGACTCCTTATTACATTCTATTATCCACACTTTATTCTCTACACTGTAATAAAACCACCTCCATTCTCTGTGCTAACAAAATCTCATCCCTTCTCATATAGGGCGACCATTCCTCTTGCAGAGCGTGTTCAAGTGATGCATGTGTAATAGACTCGTGTAATAGACTCCCCGACGCAAAATTGAATCGGGCGGAACAGCGTGGGAGAGGAGCGATCAGAAGCAAGAAGCCGGAAGCACGAGGCCCCGGCGCCCTGGCACGGCGCCGAAGTCGCTCAGCGCCACGCCCCTTCCCCCTCCCGCACCTCACCCTCCAATCAACATTGCACTCCTCCCAGGAGCCGGATATGGCCCTATCCCCCTGTTCCACCTTCCCGCCCCGAATGACGAGTCCATCACGGCGATGTCTGCGCCCCGAAGCCGGCCACGGCGAGCCCCGTCCGACGCCATTCCGCCATCGCCCGACGCCCGCCCGCCCCCGCCCCGCACGCCCCGCACGCCCCCGCACGCCCCCCACGCACCCGCACGCACCCGCACGCACCCGCACGCACCCGCACGCACCCGCACGCACCCGCACGCACCCGCACGCACCCGCACGCACCCGCACGCCCCCGCACGCCCCGCCCGCCCCGCACGCCCCGCACGCCCCGCACGCCCCGCACGCCCCGCACGCCCCCGCACGCCCCCGCACGCCCCGCACGCCCCGCACGCCCCGCACGCCCCGCACGCCCCGCACGCCCCGCACGCCCCCGCACGCCCCGCACGCCCCGCACGCCCCCGCACGCGCCATCTCCTGCCCACTTCCGTCCCAGGGCTGGACTTTGGCCTGATTGCCGCTACCTTTTCCCTGACCCGCACCGCACCCTTCACAGAACACTGTTCTTCTCCGCACCTTAATGCATTCCGCCTTCCTACCTCCGCCGTAGCTGTCCGCCCCCGTTGCCTGCAGCCCTTAGGATGCTCCTCGAAGTCGCGCTCCCCGCCCCCGGTGTGTGGTCCCCGCGCGTCCTTCTCTTTTCTCTCGCCTCATTACACCCTTCTTCCAATATCGCACATTTCCCACATACCGGCTCTAATACGTTCCGTAGCTCGCTTTCTACATTAACATCTTGTCAGGCAACTTCACGAGAAACTCGTTGCATTTTACTCGCTTTGTGCACTTCACATGGAAACTTTCATTTCGTTCCCTCTCAACCTGCGTTCGTGGTAATAATCCTTGCACCATGCCCTGCGTCTCCATCCGCTCGCAACTCGCATCTCGACCTTCACTCCAACATTTGTCCGAACATATATTCCGATTAACGGACCCACACCCGCAAAACCCTAACTCCAACCGAACCCCCCACCGCATCCCCCCCCCCCCCCCCCCCCCCCGCTCCTCCGGTCTCCACTCCCCCTGCCCTCCTCGCTCCGCGTCCCCGCCCTACATTCGTCCATCTCCTCCCTGCCCTTGTCCGTACACCTCTCGCCATTCCTCGCACTGCCCTGGTCCCCGACTCCGTACAGCGTTCGTTTACCTCCTCTCATCCGTCGGCCATTCCGCCCCGCTCCTCTTCCCTCCCACGTCCCTTGTCACTCTCGTTCCAGTCCGCCCCAGCTTGCCCTCTCGTCTACCGCGTCCCCGTCCGCCGCGCTCTTGTCCGGCCCACGTCGCTGCGGCGCGAGCGCCCATAAAAGGCTGCCGCGGGCGGCGGGCGCGGGCGGGGCCGGGGTCAGGGGTGGCGATGCTGTAAGTGGGGGCGGGCCGAGTGCGGGGCATAATTAAAACACTATTCTTCTTATATGCTCTTAAAACGTGATTATCAGGTCAGAGTCATCGATTTAGCACGCCTAGTTTTAAAAACAGCATATGATAGTGGTAAGGCGCGTACCATCTCGAATTGTTTATGAAATTAATGCAAGTATTTGATATTATGTGCGATTTAATTGCGCGAAATACTACCCTGTAATAGTAAACGTCATCATATTGTTACGATTCTAGGTGGTGAATCAATACGTATTATTTTAACAAAAACGTTTATTTTCTTTCTTTGCACAATCACTAAAAGCACATGATTTATGTACAGATAGTCTTCATTTGATTATTCTTTATACGGCACATTTGTCTTGATTATTTATTTACACTACACTTGCCTTGAATATTTATTTTCACTGTTCACTTCTCTTGCACTGACGCACAGTCCTAAGCACTGACCACAGTTCACGGCGCTGGTCACGGTTCACGTCAGTGAGCACAATCACTGCACTGCTATTCACCACGATGCATACATTTCACAGCTCAGTTTCCACTTCAGACTTAATACTGACTCACAATCGCCGGCCACCGCGTATTTATACTCGGCGGGTGCCGTCGAGAATTTTCTGGACTTTGCAATTTGCGTCGCGAACACTCTGGGACTAGCTAGTTCGAGGGCTACCGGCAGATGTCGCAATCCGCTCATACATGTAGGTCAGGGTGGCCGCCGGCAGATGACCCAGTATTCGTTACAATATATTGTATATCTTTAGTGTATATCCCTACATCCTCTACATATGCAAGAATTATCGCCCGCGTATGTTGGTATAACATATTTTCAGCACGTGATTGCATGCACGTTTTATGCGAGCACACAGAAACTGGCGATGACATTTACAGAGCAATCTGTAGCTTCCAAATGAGTCTGGCTCTAAAATTGTGCTCCCAGAGGCGAAGCATTTATGGACGAGCTGAACACTTTAAGCCCAAAGAGACGCACTTCCCTCAATTACAGGTAATTAGAGAATACTCGCTATGGCCAGTGGGACATTAACCGTACGTTCGGAAGGTTGCATCGCGCGTTGCGCCCGTCTCTGCTCGCCACTCGTTTGATGTACTCGCCCTTTCGGGTAACTGCGCCGCGCCGCGTCCAATGTGCCATTCCAGTGGAATACACACCAAGTACCCCGAGATTTCAATTACTCACCAGGGCTAAAATTAATACTTAGGTTTCTGCATTGTATTGCATATTAACAAAAATATTACCTTTCTGCAAATATTTGCCCAACTCAATAGACGATCAGATTATTGATATTATTATGAAAGATAAAATGTAACTGTAGAAAATTACCAACTGGCCATATCTTATACTAAATCGTCAAAATGATTTCTCGCGCAGTGAATTGAAATGTGTTGTGAAGGCTTGCGCGCTGAAATTATGCGATATAGTTGAGCCACACAAAACACATTCTAGTATCAGTCGTTCTTGATGGTTTGCGTTTGGAGTCTCCGGATGGAAGCGTAGGAGGGGACTCTTCGTACTTGCCTGTGAAATAGTATGTAGGTCCCTGTCAAGGATGGGTACTACTCGTTATCGGCTCGTCTCGGCAATATCGGCGGACCGAGCTCCGTGGGCAATTTGCTGGTGATTGTGGTGTCTTTCGCTTGTGAGAACCGTCATGAGCTCTGTAACAAAGACGAAAATAATTGAATGGAGAATTTTAATTAAGTTTAGTTATAAAATAATCAAAACAGATTTTTTAATATCACATCCGTGTTAGCGTAGTTTCAATTGCTCAACTATTGACAAGGATTTAGCGTGCCTCGTGCTATCGAATTTTAATTCAGTTTTCGTGGAAGAGTATCCCATGTTATACTTCGATTTTTATAACATGGCGCGTGAGGGCCTGTCTTCATGATGGAATATGGCACGGCTTTTTGTGTTTCTCGGTTGTGCCGCTAGATGTCACATGATCTGAACCTATCAAGTAGTGCTGCAGATCAAGTGGCATTTTGCGGCACGACCGAAAAAGACGCAAAAAGCCGTGCCGTATTCCATCGCAAAGACAGGACCTCACGAGCCGTGTTATAAAAACCGATGTATAGTCGGTACACATAGTTCAGTTGCTCCTTCATCAAAAGTGGAAGATATAATGCATTCAAGATGTTCTATGAGCTTCACGCGCTTGAGCGATAAATGGTCACGAGAGATCTGGTGACGCCTTTTCGTTCGCAAAGAGCGCACCGATTACATATTATCAGCATCATTCGTTCTCGACTATACTAGTATCGAAAGTAGCATTTCCGGACATAGAAGTCGCGGCACGCTGGCCTCTTTTTTGAAGAAAATTATGCAGAAAATGATCGGACCTAAGTGTCTTTGTGTTCGATTTTACAATATAGGTAAAGTATTTTATTGTATAACAATGTACACTTTATGAATGTAAAATGAAAATATTCAGACACTAAGTACCAACAGTTAATAGCAGATTTTTTTCCCTCCAGTATTCCCATCCGATTTCGTAACGCAAGTGATCGCGAGGGCTATATATTTAGCCAGAGTAAAATATTTTTTTTAGACATGAATTTTGTAATTTTTTCTGAACAAGTACTCTGTCTCAAAAATTTTTATTTAAATATGATGTAATAGTTAATGAAATTTAACGTTTAATATTTAAATACTTTGCGTTTGTCTCCCGGATGAAAAATGGGAATACACAGTGCCAATTAATACACGAAATATTTGATTTCTCCATTGATAATTCATCGTGAGTCATTGAACAGTAGTGACTATAGTACATTAGTGTTGTGTGTGTCAATAGTAAATGACTAAGAATAGTATATCGTCTTGCGGATTTCCTGCATGGAAATCGTCATTTCTCTTATCCATAACAGTGCTCCCACGGGCTACAATTGTATCCCAACCGAATAGTATGCAAGAATAACATGTTATCTGAAGCTATTGACAACCCTAACTCTCTACACTGAATAGAGGTTGTGCGCCAACAAAAATGAAATGGCTGATTACACAGCCCGCGCGAGTACTTGAGGATTAATAAATCTTAGTGAACCAGAATCCCTACTCTTCCCTATCCCATTTTATCCATAAATCCATCTTAATTATCCATCTTAATAACCCATAAATGTAGCTTCACTACGCTCTCATTGTCTTGAGCGATCTTGTTGCTAGTAGTGGAAGGAGTAGAGCCGGGGGATGTACTATTTTGTTAGCAATACAAAAACTCAAATCTACTATACGTTTACCGATGCAAATAAGTTTTCTCTAACTGTGGAGCGAAATGTCTCGTTTTCCAAATGCTGATATCCTCGCACTTTTTAAAAAATTCTATTCATCTTTCAATTACGTTGGTAAGAGATTCTAGAGCTCAAGAAAACGTGTGCAGATGGAACTTCTCTCACATACGTCACGGACAGTCGACTACGGTTTTATTGAACTCGGATATAGGGAAACCTCGGATACAGTGAACTTAAGATACTGGTCTCGTTTAATTTGCACTACAAATAAGCATAAGAAGATTCGGTTATAGTTAACCTGAACCTCGCCTGTAGTGACCATAGAAAATACAATGTCCGGGAAATTAATTCCCTCCCGGAAAAGAACGTATCGCCTCGGTATTACAAATTTCAACACTAGGCAGCTTGACACAAATATCGTCGGAAAAAGGTCATAATCGAAGTTTCCTCTGAAGTAAAGGTAGCGGTAAAGGAGGTGAAATAATTGATTTTTAAGCACAATTTTAAAATTTTCAGGTGGTGCTGTTAATGTATTTTTCTCTCTCTATAGTAATAAATTTAATTGTTATGGAAGAATTGTATTTAATTTTGATATATTCGGATATAGTGAACCAAAACGTCAGTCCCCAGAAGTTCACTGTAATTGGAGTTGACTTATATTGTTTCTTCTTATCTCTTCTTTGACTTAATAAATAAAATACTGAGGACCGGGAGCGGTAGCATCTACTGATGTCACTGCAGCGCCTCTGACCAGAAGGTCCTAGGTTCGAGTCCTGACGGCGGCAGGATTTTCGACTTTAGCTTTTCAGCTAGGTCGAATTCAGTCGCTGTCTGGATGAGAATTCTAGAGGCCGGCTGCTCTGATCGGTAGTTTTCCGTGGTTTCTCCGATCAACACCAGGCGAATGCTGGAGCAGTACCCTACCAAACGGGTCACGGACCGCGCGCGAACTTTCCTTCCACTTCTTGTCCCATCCTCTCCCCTTGCACACACACTTACACTAACACGCACTACACTACCACATATTCCGGGAGACCGTTCGAGAGCTTAGAGCTTGTCCCGGCTGGGGCCGGTTGCCCCAGTGGTGGGAGAGTCCTGGTTAGGGGGAACCCCACTAGTCGACGGCAGGTCGGCGCCGGATCTCGCCATCCAGCAGGGGAAGATCACCGCCATCTCCCGAGAAAAAGAACATGCACTACACTAACGGGACTAATGACCAAAGCAGTTGACGCGCCCGGAAACAAGAAAAAGCAATCAATTAATCAAGTGATATCATCGGATATAGGGAACCAAAAAATCAGTCCCCAGAAGTTCACTGTAATCGAAGTTGATTGTATATTCTTTCTTCTTATCTCTTCTTTGACTTAATAAATCAAGTCTTGAGGCCCCGGGAGGACGGCGTGTGATGACCCGAGTGTGTTGCAGAGACAAGCGGCCGAGGCATCGCTGCCGTCACCTCCCCGCCGCATTCGCTGGCCGTGGCGAGCCACAGCGCCACGTGGCTTACGGTGGCGTGGCAGCCGCCCGAGTTCAGCCTGCCCTCTGAGCACATCACCTACAGGTGGGTCTTCTAAGCGCCTTCAACGCTCTCCGTTTGACTCCACACAAACACTTGCGCCACACTATTACATATTCCGGGAGACCGGTCGGGAGCTTAGAGCTTGTCCCGGTGGGGACGGTGCCCCGCTGGTGGGAGATTCCGGCTTAGGGGGAAACCCCACTAGCCGACGGTAGGTCGGTGTCGGATCTCGCCACCCAGCGGGAGAAGATCACCGCTATCTCCCGAGAAAAAACATGCACTACACGAACGGGACTAATGACCGAAGCAGTTGACGCGCCCGGCAAGACGAACAAATCAATCCATCTGACTGGCGCGACCTGGTTGCAGGCTGCTGTGGAAGTCGGCGGCCGACGCGGACTTCCAGCTGGTGGTGACGAGCGTCACGTCGCACATGCTGGAGAAGCTGCAGCCCAACACGCAGTACATCGTGTACGTGGTGGCCGTCACCGACAAGGGCTCCAGCCTGCCGTCGGAGACGCTCATCGCGTGGACCGACCCGGCCTACCCCGCCTTCGTCGAGGTCAGTTGGAGCGTCATTTACGCAACGCATCTCTCAAACCCTGAGGGCGTTGAGCGCTGGCGAGCAGTAATTCTCCTTTTACTTTCTTTGTTAACTCTCGTCACGTCGCAGCCTCTCAGTATCTTTTATCCCTTCGGAGTGGCAGTACGTCACTGAATACGTGGCCTTTGTCAGTATTTTGGAGAAGTTGGTTGGTTACTGTCCCAAATTTACCTATATTAATTCCCATTTTCTTTTTTAGGCAAAAAAATTATCACTTAAAATAAAGTAACACATCAGTATAATTTCAAATTCTCAATTGAGAGTAAAATTTTAAAAAACTCAATCAAAAGTATCTCGATTTTGTTACCGTGTTTACTTAAGAGTCATATAAAAGAATGAATTCTCTACGTTAAGGTTTGAAAGTTTAAGAGACGAATATTCTTTTCTGTTAATTGCGCTATCCGTCCGTAAGTGAGAATTGTTAACTTTTAGAGACTTGTTAATTTAAATAACATTTTTTATAATACAATAAATAGCTAAATGATTTATTAACATAAAAAACGAAAAAATTCACCATTCAAACGAATTCCTGCCACTTAGCAAAGATGTTTATATAAGGGAGAATTTACTAACAAAATGAATAACAAATTCTGAGAATCGGTGAAGAATATAAATACAATACAATTCTCGGTTATTTGATAGAAAAATCTGGCAAACATAGTTTCGTATGGCGCCACTATTCACCGCTTTAGTTTGTGCACGTACACCCCTTTCTGGATTTTTAAACGGGAAATGAGTGGCAGAGTCAGGGGAAGTTGCCTGTGCCCCTAGAAGCGGGCAAGTAGTTTGTGCAGGCAAATAGATCGTGCGGTTTGATGTGCCTGGTCTACACGTTTTCCATATTATGTTTCTATGCGAATATCATTGTATTCTAGTTCAATTATGCGTCTCGAAAACCGCACGGTTCGTGGCCGTTTTTAGAGTGTTACTCTGACATTCACGTCGTGTTAATCGGAGAAACCACGAAAGATTGTAGATCAGAACAGCCACCCGCTAGAATTTGGCCCATTCATCTAGCTAGCGTAAAAAATGCGGCACCGTCACTTCTCGAACCCTAGGACCTCTTGGTCGTAGTCCATGCAGTCAGCGGTAATGATAGCTGGAGCTAAACGCATCCGATGTGTCTCATTTGCGACCAATTCGAGACCCTCCCCCTTCCCCGAGAAGAAGCTACGGGGAGCTATTTGTGTCGCAGGCGCCGACGGTGCATCCCATCAACCTGGTGACGGAGGGGGGTCGATGACGGTGCTGTGCACGCCTGGGCACCCCCCCCCACAGCTGGTGCCAGGAGGTGACGCGCCACATGGTGACGGTGGTGCACAACGTGACGCGCGACATGGACCAGATCGCGTGCTACGGCGACAACGGCTACGGCACGCCCATGCAGGCGTCGCGCAAGATCGTCATCAGCCGTGAGTGCCCGCGCGCCGCCGCCTCCGCTGCGCCTTAAGCCTTAAGCGGTAGCTCAGTGCATCAACTGATGTCACTGCAGCGCCTCTGACCGGGAGGTCCTAGGTTCCCACTCCCCACGGCGGCAGGATTTTCGACACTAGCGTTTCAGCTAGGTCGAATTCGGTCGCTGTCTGGAGGAGAATCCTAGCGGCCGGCTGCTCTGATCGGTAGTTTTCCGTGGTTTCTCCGATCAACACCAGGCGAATGCCGGAGCAGTACCCTACCAAACGGGCCACGGACCGCGCGCGATCTGTTCTTCCTCTTCCTTGTCCTATCCTCTCCCCTTATACACACACTTACACTAACATGCACTACACTACCACATATTCCGGGAGGCCGGTCGGGAGCTTAGAACTTGTCCCGAAGGGGGCGGTGCCCCGCTGATGGGAGAGTCGTGGTTAGGGGGAAACCCCACTAGCCGACGGTAGGTTGGCGCCTGATCTCGTCATCCAGCGGGAAAAGATCACCGCGCATCTCCCGAGAAAAAACATGCACTACACTAACGGGAATAATGATCAAACCAGTTGACGTGCCCGGAAACACGAAAAAATCAAATCAATCTGAAGCCGCGGGCCGTTTCGTGCCTTCAGTTGTCGCGTGGGGATACTTGGCATACCCACTTTTTTCTCTCTAATATTACCAACAATTGCTGTCGTTTTGCAATTTGTTTTTCGTGACGTTGAATTGCCCTGAATACATATTTTTAACGATTAATATCTAAAATTTATAAATGAATTTTAATTGTTTCTAATGCCATATAATCTACGTGGCTATCATATATTATCTTGCTAACGGAAGCTACCACAATATATGTTATTCATTACTTATGTATTAAAACCGTGAACAATAAATCTGACTTTTATTGAGTATGTTCTTATTGTTCTCAAGCGTCACAAATAATTCAATTGTACGAGAATATAATATCACAGACGAACAGGACGCGTGTGGAAATTGTAGTTTTCTGTCACCACGAATGGACCCTGTTTTAAGTAAATAGCGCACACAAGAGATTTTCTTTTTTGGATGGAAGGTTAGTAAGCTGTTGAAAGGTAGTCATTCCAGAAGAGTAGCATAATACGATTGTATTTGCCAGTTTTCACAAATGATCAGGGGACGCTTACAGTGCCGGCGCGACCACTTAAGACTTAACATTCGCTAACCAATGCGGAGGAAGTGTCAATGATGGACACCAGCGCAGTTTTTTTCCTTTCAACTTAGTTTGTGTACGAAGCTACTGTTTCATTGTTTAGGACTCCTATTAGTTCAATAAGCTCCTCGGTGGGTGAGGTGTTAGCTTACTCGCCTCTGAACCCTCAGTGCGCGGGTTTGATCCCGGCCGAGGAGCCCGGATTTTCGAAGGGCGGATAGTCCACAGTAGCCATGTCACTCTTGTGGCACGTAAAAGAATCCTGGCAGGATGCTCCGCCAAATTAAATCCCTCCGACCACATCCCGCCCTAACGAGATCCCAACCAGACATCTCGAATATAGTTAACTGAGCCCGACATCTGGCGGAGAAAGTGAGAGTCAAATCCCAGGCGCAGTTACGCGACTGCCCGCGGGGTGCGCCTGCTTAGATAAAAGTCCCCAGACCCGCGTTGGGGGTAGGCTTCGAAGGAAGCCTGGGTCGAAACTCGGGTGCGGAACACTGCCTACGGGCAGTTTCCCGCAAAATAACCCATATATAATAATAATAATAATAATAATAATAATAATAATAATTAATATTATTATTATTATTATTATTATTATTATTATTATTATTATTATTATTATTATTATTATTATTATTATTATTATTAAAATTAATTTGAACCTTCATTCGTCGTTCAATGTATATGGGATGTTACAAAAAATACGGAACCGACGCCATGCGTAATTGTTTCTTAGAAATTCCGGCGTACTTTTACAGCCATATCTGCATATAAACACAATAAAATATTATTTTGGTATCTGTCGGTGTGAATCTCAGTTGTTTAATCGGAGCAAGTAAGTGAATGTTAAAATAGTTCGTCAAGAAAAGAACATTGCCGTCTGTGGCACCACAAAAACGACTGCAAATGCTGAAAATTATTGTAACATATTTTTAAATATTGAATCATTAGTATTTCAAATATATAACATTCTTCTCGGCCTCACGACCATCAGTGGCATTAGTAGCTCCCCTGAACCTTAGTCTAAAACGAGCTGAAACGGGCGGGACGTGCGCAGACCCGCCGCACATCACGGCGTCCGTCATCACGATGGCGGCGCCGGGCGACTCCGTGGCGCTGGAGTGCCGCGTGGAGGCCCAGCCCGAGCCCAAGATGATGTTCTGGAAGGATCACAGCGGCCGCGTGCCCGTCATCCAGGGCGGACGCCACGACATCCGCCTGCTCGCGCCGGAGAAGGTAAGCACGTTCTGCCACCCTCCCCGCTCCCCACTACTGCTCCCGCTCCCGCCCCGCTCCCCGCTCCCCGCTCCCCGCTCCCCGCTCCTGCTCCCCGCTCCCGCTCCCCGCTCCCCAGCTCCCCGCTCCCCGCTCCCGCTCCCCGCTCCTGCTCCCCGCTCCCGCTCCCCGTTCCCCGCTCCTGCTCCCCGCTCATCGCTCCCGCTCCCAGCTCCCGCTCCCGCCCTCGCCCCAGCTCCCACTCCCGCTCACCGCTCACCGCTCACCGCTCCTGCTCCCGCCCCGCTCCCAGCCCCAGCTCCCAGCTCCCCTCCCCGCCCCCCGCTCCCCTCCCCGCCCCCCAGCCCGCGCAGATGGCTCAGGGCATCAACTGATGTCACTGCAGTCCCTCTGACAGGGAGGTCCTAGGTTCGAGTCCCGACGGTGGCAGGATTTTCGACACTAGCTTGTCAGTTAGGTCGAATTCCTCCGCTGTCTGGACGGGAATTTGAGCGACCGGTTGCTCTGATCGGTAGTATTCCGTGGTAGTATATGACAGAACAAACGATCACATCAGCCAATTGCCAGAATTCTCCTCCATACAATGTTTGAATTCGTCAAAGATATCTTGCTAGAATCGAAAATTCACCACTCTCCATACTCGAATACAAGAACAAGACGCACCAGCGGCAACGGCTGTTTGGGCGATTTACTTTGGATGGTGTGATGTAACGAACACACCGTTCATTTCCCATAGAAATTTATGATCAAAAAAGAAAAGTTCGCTGCAGATTTTCTAAGGATTCCTTCGTTTCCAAATCATCTTCTTTCACCATTCCTGCATCATAATTCAAAACCTATCACCATTGCCTTGACAAATCACTCAATTCATTCCAGATAGGGCTGAAAAGGCAAGATACTCTACATCATAATACATGTAATACTGATTCATGCTCCCTCAAGGACCTGCACCAAATCTCCGTTCTAATCGACGGCGTCAGTCAACTCTCACCATTTTTTCATAACCTTTCGTTTCCTTCACTTACTCATCACCTCTCGCCTCCTTCAACACTTTACTCCAGCCCTCGCTCCCATTCATCCATAGCCTTCAGTACATTTCTTCCCACTTCTTGTCTTTCCCGTTATCCCACTCTCTCCCTCATCATTAATTTACCTCTGGATTTGCTCACACCTGTTCCCCTTTCTTACTTCGCCCTACACATTTCATCTAGTTTATTGCCTGCTCCGAATGCGAATACATCTGTGTTCAGTAGTCAACTGAATTTTTTAACAAGTGTACGCAAAACAACAGTTCTTAAAAGTAGAGATGAGCAGGGTTAGAATTACTCAAGATGTTTACATACCTTACTATAAATGATTTTTTTCTTATTGCCCTCATATTTATTTCCTACGTTTTTATGGTCGTTTAATTTTCTCAATAACTTAATGCTGACTTATGCTGCTTTAAAGCTAAATTTTAAATCAATGTAGTCTGGATCACGCGCGATTCCATGTACTCGAAGCAACGAAAACCATCGACATTCACATGGCGTTTCGAGAGCGTGAGGCGCAATGCTTTACCTGTTTATTTCCACCAAGCTGCCACCGTATTGCGGCGCGACGAGATTCGCCCTGTCGTTCCATCGCCCTCGGTCCTCCCGCACCCCTCCCCCACCACTCGGGCCCCCCCTGCCCCCCCCCGCGCCCCCCCTCCCGCCCCCCCCCGCCCTCCCCTGCCCACCCGCCCACCCGCGCAACACCCACGCACCACACGTGCCCCATACTCGCCCCATCCGCTCCCCACCCGCTCCCCACCTGCTGCCCACCCGCCCCCACCCGCGCCCCACAAAGGCCCCCGCAGCTGTCAACCTCTCATCGCCCTCGCCTCATTGAAGCGCTCACCGTGCCACCGCTTATAACGTTCGTGGGAAGGGGTGGATGGCCGGTGGGAATGGGGAGAGAGGATATGCAAGGCCGCATCAACTTCGGGAATGAGACAATATATTCAGAATCTCTCGAAATGAATTGGAGCGGACTCGATCGACATGTTTGTCTTTACGACTGTGTTCAGAAGCGCAATAAAAGAACAGAAATTACGTTCTAATTCCGTCGCAAACTGCGTGCGATCGCTCTGTGCGTTCTCTCGGCAAACGTCACTCCACCTCGTCCGCTTCCTCTTCCGCCCCCTCCATACCCACCGTCACCTCTTCTCCTCTCCTCCCCCTCCCTCCCTCCCCCTCCTCTCCTCCCTCTCCATTCTCATCCTCCCTCCCATCCGTCTTTTTGCCCTGTGCTTCCCGCCCCCCTTCCCCTCCCCCCCTGTCCCAACCCCCCTCCTCCTCCTCTCTCTCCCTCCTTGCAGTGGCATCCGTCTGCTCGGAACGAGTTACGCCCAACTCTGTATTACGATGGATCGCCGCCGAATCACCGTCGTAGCACTGCCCAGAGATTTGTCTCGTTCGGAAAGTTGCACTGATTGCCTTTACGATCTTTTCACAGACTTTTTAATTTGTTGTACATTCTCCAACGTTAATGGATGATCTCCTGTTTTTCTGTCGATGGTCAGTGAATTAGTGAAAAGTCTCTAAAATGGGAAGCGGTGGCTTAAAATGTTTCTAATGTATTGTAAATAAAAGTATCTATTGCTTGACTGTGAATGCAGAATTTGTAGGTCCGTAGTTGCGTCATGTAATACATTTTATTTGTCGTGAAAACGTGAGTAATAATGATTACTGAAGATCAAATTCAATAGTTAATATTGAATCACCTTCAGTTCTTGTATCATTGAGTTTGACCTTTTTTATTGGGCATCGTTTTCGAACAATCGATGATACAGTTCCTGCTGTTCCTTTAATTATTTTATATTTTTCTAGTAGACTACATTATTGCTTGTTATTGCTATCGATACAGATCTCGATATACACTACATACGTACCTAAATCGTGAGGATCGTGGTGATGTGGGATATATGAAAAACATTGAAGTTACAAATTCTCTTATGGAGGAAACTATAAAACAGAATAATGAGAGGGAAATAAGAAAAGACAAACGGAGTCAAGCCCTCAGGCTTTTTGTCGCCGCTCGATCATAAGAACCCGTGTAACGGTTGGTTCATCAATAACTCTTTTTCACACTCATTTTGCCATTATGTTATGGCTATATCAAAAGAAAAGCATGAATTACATGTATCAGAATGTTGAAAGTGAAATCTGATATTAAACTCTATTTGATGTGACGATCTGCCACTCTCTAACAGTTCGTTCATTGTTACTGTTACATGTTTCAACACGAGTCTTGCATTAATTTGATAATCAAATGTGACAATTATTTTTATTGAGGTTTTGTGATCGGGAAGAGTGGTTAGTATTGCCGGGAAACGATTTAATACAGTTCTTAACTACTTTCATATGATTATCAGATGTTGGTATTCTTTGCATCCTCTTGTATTTCGAGAAGACACAGCCTCACTAGCTCCTTCAGTCACCCTGGTAAACCATCCCTTCGAAGCCAGCTCATGGCTCAGAGTGAAAGTCGCTTTCCATTCGCCAAGGCGATCTGGGTTCTATTCCCGGACAATCTCATGTAAAATTTACTGCGACAAATCGACCTTCACTGCTTCACCGGGTCACGTCCAACCCCAGTGAAGTGTCCTAATACTTTACACTGTCCTAACTCTTTCCCAATTCTGACCACTGGGTCGTGACGCAGGAGCGCGTGTAAAGAGGCGCGTACGCAGAGATGTTTCCTGGTGGTCTTCTTCACAACTGACTACTCTCACAGATACCCTAACGTTAAAATCATTAATGTAGTCGCTAGTGACCTCTAAGTTAATTCGCCATGAAATAAACAAATAAAAAACCCTTCCTTTCTAAATATCAAGAATTTTCAAAAAAGGAAGTTGTAATATACCGTGTAATTTTCTTCGAAGAAAGAGCAGTTTTTGCGTGCGTTGCAGGATGAGGGCGAGTACGTGATGCGGCTGACCATCCACAAGGTGGAGCGCACGGACGCCGGGGACTTCTTCTGTCACGCGGAGAACGCCTTCGGCTCGGCCACACGGCCCGTTTCCCTGCGCATTCGCTCGGCGGTGAGTATCTCCTTCTTTACAACAACAAAAACAACCCTAATAATAATAATGATGATGATGATGATGATGATAATGATGATGATGATGATGACGAAGAAGAAGAAGAAAAGAAACCGGTCTCTGTGGCGCAAACGGATGCGACAGCTGTCGTCTGCGCCGGGGAAGCTGCAGATTCGAGTCCTACGTAGGCCTGGTTATATTTGTGATTGTCCCTTCATCCCTCATCATCATCCTAGCACCTTATAATTTAAACCTTCTTTTATGAAGAGGGGCAGCTGAAAAGCTCTGTTAATCTCTCTCCGGAATAAATATGACTGGGCTTCGGAAGATACCGTCTAGCGTGGTTATAAATCGTCGCTACGCATATTAATAATAATAATAATAATAATAATAATATGTAGATTGATGTTGCTTTCTCCTGTTGATCCTTATTAATGATGTTGCGATAGGTGGATCGCTGTAGGTCGCTGTAGGTCGGGACCGTGTAGGATCAATCATCAATAGATACCAGGAATTAATGTTTCTTGGTGATCATTTATTGTAGTACCTCAATGTTTCTAGCCCCATGTGTGCATCTTGTCAAGAGGAATTACAGATATACAGAGTTAAAATGGTTACGTTTGTGTTGACAATTAAGATCACAAGATACAAAAAACCTTAAAATGACTTACATTAATTTGAACTCTTGTTTTTTTAAGTATTTGTAAGATTAAAAAAGTATACTCCCTATATGTTATACGAAATTTTTAATCGTGTAAATATATAAAACATTTTAGGATTTCAACTTGATGTAAGTAATTTTTAGGTTTTATTTTTTCCTGTGTTCTTAATCGCCAAACTTAATTAACCATTTTAACTCTGTATATCTGTATTTCCTCTTGAGAAGGTGCACACATAGTGTACAAAACGTCAGGGTACAACAATACATGGTCAAAAAGAAACATTAATTCCTGGTATCTATTGAAGATTGATTCTACATGATCCCAATTTACACCCAGCGTTCCACCTATCTCAACATCAATAAAAACAACAACAAGAATAATATGACGACGACGAAGGAGAAGAACAGTGTATTTGGCAATTTAGGGTCGGATTAATTCGACTTTTGCCAGCTAGCGGTGTTCCCAGGCCAGGACCTTGCTTTTATTTATTATCCACGCCTGAGATAAAGAGAGACATCAGTCTCAGAGACTTGTATCTCCTCTGAAAATGAGATGTGCATACCGTAACGTCTTTCATTATTTTTTTCTTTTTAGAAGCTTGGGCCTTTCTTGATTGCAATACAAATGTGGGTGTGTATGTGCAGGCGGCGGCCACCAACGTGACAGCGTGCTGCGCGGAGCAGAACGTGACGGCGGCGTGCATGGACGCGTGCTCCTTCTACCTGGACGTGGAGGCCGTGTGACCGGGCCGGGTCGGTTGAAAATGCGCGGCGGACGGCCCCCGGCCAAGGGGGCCCCCCGCTGCAGCATACCAAGACCATCCTCGCCTGTTTCCACGAAGGACGCGGTGAGTAAGCTGTGCGTGCTACGGCTCTCCAAGGTCATCATTGCCTGTTTCCACGAAGAACGCGGTTAGTGATCTGTACGTGCTACGGCACTCCGAGGTCATCGTCGCCTGTTTCCACGAAGGACCTGGTGAGTAAGCTGTGCGTGCTATGGCACTCCAAGGTCATCGTCGCCTGTTTCCACGAAGGATGTGGTGAGTAAGCCGTGCGTACTACGGCACTCCCAAGACCATTCCCGCCTGCTTTCACGTGGGACGCGGTCAGTAAGCTGTGCGTGCTGAAGCACACGAAGCCCACCCTCGCCTGCCTCCGCGAAGGAATCCATTAACAGGAAAGGTATTGCATCAACACGTTATAAATAATTGTATTGCAATTTCGGGAAATTTGCCTTCTGGAAGGCAAGTGAAGAAACATTGCGGAAAGATACGGATGTTGTGAAAGCATTTATAGAAGCACACGAAGCCTCATCGTCATAAAAAGATTTCTGTGGTTCCCAGTGACAATCGAAAGGTCCATACAATCCGAAAGGCTGATGTTTTTTCTCTCACCACCCATACAAAAATCAATGTTGCTCGCTGCCCCTTCGCTATCTACCAATTGCCCCCAACCCGTGCAAATACACAATGCAATCCCCTCCCTTGTGTTCCGCCGAGAATGTGCTGCAAAGAACTTTGGGTTGATTTGCTGCTGAGAGTGTGGTAAAATGTGCTTGGAAGCTACCATAAGTGCATTTGAGTCAATGGGTAACAGCTTCAGTTTTATATATAATTATATAGAATTCTTTATATAAAATATTATATAGAATAAGATTCCCTACTTCCATAACGTCGTCTGTGAAATTGTATTTCAAGCTGTACAATTTTCTTTCATTTCACATCACCTGGCAACATATGCTTTATTTTTTCTTCAAAGCTCCGCACAAACTCATCATTGTTCTATTGTCTGAATAATCAGTTTAAATAGTATAAGATGTTCTATCTAAACACGTAATGCAATAGTTTTGAATTCTTTTAGATACGAGGTTCTTTTTCTTAACCGACGACATTTTCCCCTTTTGACCCTAGAAAATGTGACAAGCATTGAAAATGAAAATGTGTTACACATCGGGAATGAGAATGTGATAAGCATCATGAATGCGGCTATTAGTTGCGAGACCTAGACATATGATATGATTTCACACAGTTTTGAGGTGCTGCTAGCATGTGAATACGAGCATAAATAAGAGGTGTCATCTTTACCAATCTTTCCATTTACAAGGTAAACAATAGGTCATATTCTGGCTTTCGGATTGTAGTTCTGAAGATGATGGCATGCTGATAGAAATCTGTTTATATTGTAAAAAATTAGCTAAAACCAATACTTCTTATTTCTACTGAGATCAAATATTGTCGTCACACAAAAAGCTGGCACATCTCAACTCAAAACTCATTTTTCTATATAAGTGAAAAATTCGTTTAGAAATTAGCAGATTTGTGTTGTAAAAATGTATACAGAGTACAGCCAGGTTATAGAGTCAAACGTCTTCGCTCAGGTAAAAACCATTTACCTGCAAAATAATTTTATAGGAGTTGTGGGTTTGCTGCCATATACATCAATTTCTGTCCAGCGGTGGTTGTTGCGTCGTAGAAGCATCTAACCACCGTCGGTAACCGAACTGCTTAACCACGCTCCGTTAAGTAAACGATCTTGGCTGTCAGTGAGCGTCGAGGTTAGTGTGACGCTGACATCTGTCGTGGTCTTCCTCAGGACTGTTGAGGAAGACCACGACAAGATGGTCGAAACGTCGGCAACACAGCCTTCGACGCGGCGTCATCTGGGCAGCCAAGATCATTTACATGACTCTGGCCGCGGAAGCCTACGACTTCACTTTACGCTCCGTTAAGTCACCAAGGTTGACCAGCTCGACCCCAAGGGTCTCATGATGGGTGACCATTTGGGAGCCCGGGTACTAGCGGCGCCGAACGTCTGGTCGACTGGAAGAAAAGACAATGTCATAATGAAAACGACTACGTTGAAGGAGAATTGCTCCGTGTTTAATGACTGATGACTAAGTTCATGGAGAATTACTCCGTATTTAGTGACTTATGATTACGTTCAAGGAGAATTACTCGGTATAGAACGATTTTCCTAAGGATGAGTCAAAGTGACAGCTAGTGCTGGCAACCTAACTGAAGGTTCTGTGGTCGTCGTGCTCTTGAGCCCATTAGACTCCCTTCGTGCGTTCGTTCGTTTGCAGTTGGCTATCTTGTAAATGGTTTCGACGCTTCCTTTTGTGATGTCCTCGTCCGACAAAAATATAGTGCGCCGCGAGAAATAATTGAAATTAGGAAGTGCAGTGTTATGTGCTCTTCTGTAAAAATTCTTTTTTTCTCTATAAATTAGATTAAATTTACTTTTTGTGTGATAAATATTGTTTATTTTATAACCGATACTTGAATGCGATATGCGTACCGATGCACGCGGTTCCGGGCTTTGTGTTGTGTGGCGCGCTGTGATTGAGAGCTTTCTGTTTACATTCGTGGTAGTTTTCTTTTGCTGATTGTGAGAGTATGTTTAGAGATTGTCCAAATACGAAATTAAATTTAAATATTTCCCGGACTCGCGTACGTGCGTATACCTCAGCGAAACTCTTAGACTAGTGCATAGGGATGTTTTCGCAGGACCCATAACCTAACACTTTACGAAGGGGGGTGGCTGAACAGCTGTCGCGGCGGAGGGATATTTGTCTGAATTACATACGATGTTCACTTGTTTTCACGAACCGTCACTTTGTCTCATCCTGAGGAAAATCGTTGTATATAGAATGGCGAATGAAGTGCTGAGAGTGTGGTTGGTGTGCGCAGACCGGCTGCCGGGTCCGCCCCTGGACGTGCGGGTGGAGCACGTGGACGCGCACTCGGTGCGGGTGCTGTGGGACCCGCCGGCCAAGAACCCTGCCGCCGCCGAGATGTACAGGTAACGGCTCGCAGCCATCTTATTCATCAATGCAGTGGTGGTAATCCATGATTAACTTGGCTATCCGGGAGACGCCGCGTCCAGGTCACAGGTGCCAACGTTTCGGTCGCCATTTTGCGACCTTACTCAGGGCAGTACTACGCCCTGGGGAAGGTCGCAGAATGGCGACCGAAACGTTGGCACCTGTGCCCTGGACGCGGCGTCTCCGGGATAGCCAAGTTATTCATGACTCCGGCCGCGGAAGCCTACGCTCTCACGTGGTAATCCATAATGATTATGGATCCAGGAGGTATCAACCACGAACTTTATTTGAAAATAGGTTTAATAGTATAAATAATTAATCATTCACATGTTACGGGAGTCTTACCCCTCTATCTAATCGTATCCCACTTTATCACACTGTGATACTCACAGTACGGCGCAGACTATACAAGTTGGCGCCGAGTTAAGTACCAGGTGTTTAACCCATAATACTTGAAGTCACTGAAGTTTGGATGGGTTCATAAAATTGTACATGGATTGTAACGTGTGTATGTATGTAGTACAAGTTTTAAATTGTTAAAATAATTCATTAAATTAGTTCAAAGAATTGGTCACTCCAACCGGGATTCGAACCCGGGACTTGACGGGCCGTGTCGGAAATAATTTCCTTTTTGATTGTCTGCGTAGTCTTTAAATGTGTGGAAACAGTTTTGCATGAGGAAATGCTCCACCAACTGGAGTATGGATGGTGTGGACGTGCGCGCGTGTGCAGGGTGCTGTGGCGGCTGCGCGGCGCGCGCGCCTGGTTCAAGAACGACACGCGGCGGCGTGGGGGGGAGCGCCGGCAACCGCCTCGGCACCAGCGCGCTCTCCGCGCTCGTGCTCTTCACGCCCGGCTCGCGCGACAAGTACATCACCTCGGCCGCCTCCGTGGGTGAGTACCGCCCCCGAAGCAGCAACCTTTTGGACGTTGGGGTTCCCGGCAGGTGTTTTTTTTTCGGGGTTCTCCCGTTTCCCGACCTCTCGTTCCACCATTGATCTATCGCCGTTCGCCTCATCGTCAACATCTCTCATTTAACAGTTCATTCATTGGCTTCTCATTAATTCATTACATATGGAATTCATGCCTTCTGGGACTTGAGGTTCTCGGTAGGGTGTTATCGGAGTTCTCCCGTTTCCCGGCCTCTCGTTCCACAATTGATTTCGCGGCGTTCAGCTCGTCAACATTATTATCACCTTCCCGTTAGTTCATTACACATGGTATTCACGGACCGTAGTAGCTGCGGGACTCTTAAAACTTCCAAGAATACAGTGGTGAGACCGCTTATTTCCACCTCTGAATTCCGGGGTTCAAATTTCGGTTGATCTGTTGGAAATGGTTGTACGATTAAAGGTCGCGGCAATTTTTCTCAGGGTTCTCCCTCTTTCTCTCCCCATTCCACCAAGTTTTTATTATTATTAATTTCGCCATTGTTGCAATTGACTTATCAATAGATTTAAACTCGTAAGCCACAATTAACTTAGTAGTTGAAATGCCCCTAAACGACAATAATACAAAAGTGGATATACGAGCGCTCTCGCGATGCCACGCTCGTAACACGTGCTTTTTAGTTTCCTTCGATTACTGTAGGGTCATAGACTTGACTTCCTGCTCCTGAGTTGCAAGGTATGGGGATGAGGGAACCAAATATAGGCTCCCGAACAAAGGCCACCCCTCACGGAAATCCCAGAGGGTAGGGGACTGGTTCATAGACGCCGAGCACACAATGCGCGTCGGTGGCACTCGCTTCAAGACGAGTGCGTGGGGGCAGATGACGTAGGAGGTCATGTGACTCGGGACTGTATTAAGGTGCGTCGCAGGACCCTTCGGGGGTAACGATTCTGGTTTCCTCGCCGCAAACACCGCAAAACTTGTCCGGCCAAGTCTGGCGTGGAAGTGCTGAAGGCACGAGTAGTAGTTCGAGGTTGGGACACGGTGAAGTATGCCTTATACTTCAGGGCAGATGGTCTGCCGAGGCACATGAGGTGCCCAGTTGCGAATCGGCCGAGTTGGCTACTCGCAGGCGTGGCCGCAAGGCGCGTGTTGGGAGAGGGGGCTGCGACTGGTAGCTCCGACAGACGCCTTAGAGTGACGTTTTAGTTCCTGTACATAATTTATTGTAAATAAATTGTAAATACCCACTCGCGTCTGTTTCATTGTGGTGTATATCCCTAGCCACGGCGTTACACTACTTAGAATTTGCAATGATTACTATTAATGTGTTTTGGATCGAAGTATTTTTTTGAAATTTAGTAAACCAATTACCAATATTTCCGATGTTCTCACACTTACCAGCATCAATACAATCATGGAGCCAGATAGAACCTACAAAAGATTATCAGCCTTGCTACAAAGACTTCGACTATGGTTTAGTTTATTCTAGTGACTTTTCTTTATTATTTTTTTCGTGATTTTTATTTGCGAGAAAGAGGAAGGGGAACCTATTTGCCCTAACTGTGCGTTTTCCTCACCTGCGTAGATAACTCCATATTTACTTACTCTTCTTTCTCGTATAAGCTGAAAACATCCGCGGAGAATCATCCGCATTTCTCGTGAAATATTATATTTTATGATTGCATGTCAAATAATCAAATGAATTTATAAAACTTGCGAATATTAATGTTAAATATGACTGCATAATATGCTAAATTACGCTGTTGCAACCTTGGCGTTATGTTCAAACTATTAGAATGACTTTATTATTGTTGATGAAATATTAAGAACTTTGATGCCCCCTTCCCTCACGCGTGCGTGCCTCTAGAAAGATATACTGTGATTTATTTAACGTGGCGCCTCAAGATCACGAGCTGGAGAGGGAGGGGGACATTTTTATCAAATCGGTAGCTCCCATCCCAAAATGTAAATCGTAACGACGCTCTCGATTGGATGACAGTGTCCGCCTCTTCGTCCAGATCGTGGCCTTGAGTACAAAGGAACAGCAAGAACCGGGAGCGGTAGCTCAGTGCACCAACTGATGTCACTGCAGCGTCTCTGACCGTGAGGCCCTAGGTTCGATTCCTGATGGCGGCAGGATTTTCGACACTAGCTTTTCAGCTAGGTCGAATTCAGTCGCTGTCTGGAGGAGGATTCTAGCGGCCGGCTGCTCTGATCGGTAGTTTTCCGTGGTTCTCCTATCAACACCAGGCCAATGCCGAAGCAGTACCCTACCAAACGGGCCACGGATCGCGCGCGATCTGCCCTTCCTCTTCCTTGTCCTATCCTCTCCTCTTACACACACACACTTTTACTAACATGCAGTACACTATCACATATTCCGGGACAGCGGTCGGGAGTTTAGAGCTTGTCCCGACTGGGGCGGTGCCCCGCTGGTGGGAGAGTCCTGGTTAGGGGGAAACCCCACTAGCCGACGGTATGTCGGTGCCGGATCTCGCCATCCAGCGGGGGTAAATCACCGCCATCTCCCGAGAAAAAAACATGCACTACACGCGCCAAGAACCACGAAAAATCAATCAATGAAAAGCAGCAAGAGCGTGTTGGGAGTGTGACGGGGCGGGGCGGGGCGTGTGCGCAGACGCGGAGAGCTCGCCCGCGGGCGTGGCGGTGGGCGCGGGGCTGGCGGTGGTGGCGCTGGTGGCGCTGGCGGCGGCCGCCGTGTGGTACGTGCGCCGGCGCCGGCTGCTGGGCCGCAAGTCGTCGGGCGGCGTGGCGTTCGAGAACCCCAGCTACCTGCGCGAGATGAACATGGACCACATCCAGGTACGTGGCGCTCATCCGTCCGACTCTTTGGAATGACAAGGCGCTAACTGATGTTAATGTGATAAGGATCTGCTGACTTTTCCTGCAAGTAGATCCTATTCGCACTGCTATCTGTGGAGATAAAGTTATTATTTAACTCCCTTCTCTGGACGGAGAGATGATTGAATAATGAAGCAATGAAACTCTGATATCAAGTTACTCCAAACGACAGATACGTTAGTCGGGACGATGTCATTCCAAAGGGTCACAATCTCAAGCACGTGTTTGTATAATGCATGGAAACATGTAAGTCTCTGTGAACTCGCTTGAAGAGAACACGAGAAGGAGGTGTTCTCTGCTGTATAACTAAGCATACATGTTTTATATTTTTTCTTAAAATGGAAATGAAATCCTCATAAATAAAATAAAAACAACGACATTTCACGGTGATCTTTCTTTGATCCTGTCCTGTGAAGGAAGCATTTCTCTCTGTCAAACGTCACACAGAAGTATTACTGTGATTGATATTAAAATTAAATATTTAAATTAGTAAATAAAAAATGTTCACAGTGGATCAGATTTTTATGTGGTACAGGAAACATCTAAGAAGTATCATATGTTATGTATAACTTTTGTTTTTATACAATGTCAAAAAAATACTACTATGTCAAATTTATCACCTAAAGTAGATCGTCAAAATGTTGACGAAACGATAGAAAAATAAATAAATTCCTCTAAATGATGAGTGTTTTACATTTAGATCAATTTGGACGTTTTAATACTTTTTTCAATAAATAAATTAATAAATAATTAAATAAATAAAATAAGCAAAGTAAACGAAGTAAATGAACTTTCAATAAATAAATTAATAAATAATTAAATAAATAAAATAAGCAAAGTAAACCAAGTAAATGAACTAAATGTAGTAAATAATAAAAATAAATCAAATAAAATGACTAAAATTTGTTGTGCGTAGGTTCCGTCGGGCCAGCCGGACGGCAGCGTGGGCGGCGGCGCGGCGGGCCGAGCGGCCGGGCCCCCAAGGGGGCCGGCCCCGGCCCCCCCCCGGCCTGGCGCACATGGGCCGCGTGGCGGCGGCGCCCGCCGAGGTCACGCCGTCGCTGCACGAGGAGCTGAAGCTGGGCAAGGGCGGCGCCGGCTTCAAGCGGCTCAAGTAGCGCCCTGCGCTCCGCCCCCCCCAGCCCCGCCCCACCCCACCCCACCCCACCCCCCTTCCCCGACCCAGCGCCGCCCCGCGGCGGCGCCCTTGCGGGTCGGAGACTCTTAGAAACTCTTAGAGAAAAAATATTAGACGTCGATTCATTGACGCCCACCCCCACACAAAAACATGAATATATCTAGATATGTTATTTTGTTATAAGAGGATGAGTGGCAGCTCGTGCCGCGCCCCGAAGGAAGCCGACAGCGGCCACAAGCGGCCCGTGGGCAGGCAGCCGACGAGGGACGAAGAGGCGCGAAGAGCGTGCGGAGAAGACCGAAGGTCGTCGAACGAGGCCGGCGACAGCCGACCGGTGGCGAGGCGAGCCGACGCGCGCGCCGTTCAAGCAGTGGTCGGCGCGACCCCGCTCCCGGGCACAGGGACTGAGACAAGAGGAAGCGGGCCAACGCGAGAGAGGGCGGAAACAGCCCCCTCCCCCTTCTCCCTCTTCCCGGTGGGTCGTCGCCTCGAGGACGACGCCGAGGAGAAAGGAGGCTGTCGGTGTGTGTGTGAGCACAAGTAGAGTAATTTGTACATTCCTGTATCGCCCCTCGCGTGTGCGAGGGCGACCGAGTCGTAGAGTAGGGAAAGTAGCGAAGCCTCTCGCCACGTGCCGAGGAGCCCCGCAGCCTCCGCGCCACGTGCCACG
The DNA here is from genome assembly GCA_964035755.1 of Teleogryllus oceanicus. Taxonomy (NCBI): domain Eukaryota; kingdom Metazoa; phylum Arthropoda; class Insecta; order Orthoptera; family Gryllidae; genus Teleogryllus; species Teleogryllus oceanicus. Next base: position 15,745,579 of record CAXIVR010000001.1, on the reverse strand, counting down.
TGCCCACGCTCCAATTCACCTCTCCTCTTCCAATTACTCCGATGACATTTGGAATGCCCTCTGCTGCTATGCTCGCCAGTGAGCTCCATGTGAAGGAATAGCCCTGTGCAGGGTCAGGAAGTAAAAACTAGTTGCTCTGGATTTCTCGGATACGATCGTTCTCATCGTTTCCGTATGCAAGTGGGCTAGATCTTTTATATTAAACGTAGATTAAGAAAAAGTATTTTTATCTGTCGTACTTTGTTTTAATTTGTTCCCCCCAAAACGGATGGGGACGCACTTAAACTTAAGACACATGAATGAGCTGCAAACTAAATATCGGGCACTGAAGAATGAATGAGGTGAATGGAAGGACTGGCCTTCATTTGATTGAACAATTTCATTTGATTGATCAGAGAACTACATAATTAAGAAATACATCGGTCCTCCGTATGCGGTAATAATTCGAAAAAATTATAATACTGCTATCTGCAAACTCTTGCGCACGATTGACTACCAATCAATGAAGTTCGTTAGTACCGGGGAGCATTTTAAAGGAATATTAGTTCGCTAAAACATCGCACGAAAATTTGAGGACTATTGCTCGCCCTGCATCAGTCCACCTTTCTTCGAGCCCAGTGGCTTAAATGGCCATTCAGATTATACGTTCGGTGTTCAGGACGTGGTTTTCACAGCGTAACAAGGATACGCAAGGGATATAGAGTTTAATGAAATCTGAAAAATGATATATATATTATTTTTGTTTTATTAGATGTGTGATCAATTGAAATACAATTATCTTACGTTACAAAATAAATATTTTGTTAATTTTTGTAATATTTGTAATGATAAAAGAATATTCAAATTAATCAATCTAACGTGTTTTTAATTAAAGAATTATATTAACTATATTAAAAAAATGTATAAAATTTCATCCAATGTATTATTTAACCTGAGGAAGGGGGTGGGTTCGAAATGGAACGTTCATTTTCAAGTGAGGGGTTGTAAGTATTGAAAAGGGATAGGATGGTATTTAAAAAGCTAAATTTTGCGAACGTATGTTTTGAATGGCTTCTAGCCAGAAGCGCGATTGCGGTTGAAGCATGGCCGAATTCTCCATTATTTTACGCAGAGAACTGGGAGAGAGGAACGTGGACCTGGAAGCGAGTATTTTCATTTGACAAACAGCTAAATCATGTAGATAAATGGAACGCTCGTGGAATGGGCTGTGTATTTGGCAGAGATTCAAAACGTTGCACGTATTAAGGTAGTGGGGTGAAGTTACTAAGAACAAAATAATTCGCCATTTTGACACAGCCATTTTGACTAACTTTCATCGCGTATTTCCAAGTCCATGAAGAGGTTCCAACTTTGGATTTCCGCGATTCACATGCAACATGTGTTTGAGTTAATCAAAGGCAAAATTTCGACACATTTTACGTCAACATGACCTGTATTGCTCGTGTAACTAGTCCTGAAGTATAGCGCGTCAGGAAAGTCTCCCCTCAGTAGTACCTTGCTGGTGACAGTGCTTGCAACAGAAATTATGTTGGTAGCTCGAGCTGCAGCTTGAAACGGTAAATTTCTTGCTTACCACAATCATAATAGATGCTGAAAGTGTTGTTACTTTCAATTGTTTCCAAGTGATCTGGTTACTACCAACATAAATGCGATTTTTAATAGGAGGCACTGATTTGGCTCAGTGGAGAGGGTCTTTCCTGTAGCTCTGTATTTTTACTTCACATATTCCTCATTTGATTAATTTATCCATATCGTCACATTTCTTTTAAATAGCATATATTATAAAACAAATCTGAGTACAAAGTCTGAGGAATCTAAATTTAAAAGCATCCTAAATCGGCCAACAATCTCTGGGTCTCTGCCAGACAACTTGGAAAACTTGTTTAAGAAGGTTTGTAAAGTGATATTATAAGTGGTTTTTTTCTTATTAACTCATATCAAAATCTTCAGAGCCTTTTTCCTTTCACCCGCGTTGGAATTCAACCGCACCTAGCTTAGAGTTCGCGATAAAGGTTTAAGGCAATTGAAGATTTAAGACCATTTCATTCTCACTTCCTTATTATAGAAAACTATCCAGGTTGCATGTCGCGGTCAATTTTTCCTAAGTCTTTTACCTCTTTCCCCAAAGAATTCTCAGCCCGATTGCATCCCGTTCCGTTTTTCTCGGGAGTATAAAAATGAGCTCAGGCAGATATCATTACGTCGAAGTTCACCCTTTCGTTTACGTATTTAAAATGTCGGACATGAAAGTATTTGAAGTATCTTAAATCATTTTTTACAAAAAAGAGAAAAAAACAAAGTAGATAGAGTAAGGAAAGCTTGTTATTTCGGAATTAATCTTAATTTTTTGAAAACAATTTCTACGTATACCGAGAACTACTCCAAGGAGGACAGGCAAAGGAGCCAAGGCCACATCACGAAACTCTGTGAAAGAATCATGCTTTGCCATTCGAGGAAGCCAGGAGGGGAAAGGATGAACTGGGAGACAGGTGTGAGGGAAACTTGACCGCGGGACGCAATCGGGCTATGCCTCCCAAGGTATCCTGAAGTAAAAGGCATGAACTGTGACGTAGATGTGAGGGAAATCTGACCGCGCGACGCAATCGGGCTCTGCCTTCTAAAGTACCCAGAAGTGAAAGACATGAACTGGGAGGTAGAAGTGAGGGAAACCTGACCGCGTAACACAACCTACTATGCCTTCCTAGATGGTCAGAAATAAAACACACGAGCTGGGAGGTAGTTGTACGGGAAAACAGACCGTGGGACGCAATCGGGCGCTGCCTTCCCAAAAGTGAAAGGCAGTTGTACGGGAAACCCAAACCCAAAAGTTGAAAGTAGTTGTACGGTAAAACTGACCGCGGGAGGCAATAGTGTGTTCTTATTAGTTTCCCTTCCTTCCTCTCCAACACGCATCATGGCGGAGTGTGGCGAGTGGGCGGGGGCGGCGCGCGGCGGCGGCGCGGGGCGCGCGGGCGGGCTCAGAAGCCCCTGGACGCGTTGCTGTCTTCGCCATGTCCAGTGCCTTCTGCGAGGACAGCTCTTTTGTAAAACGCAACTAACCAAGAGAATGTGTATGTGTAAAAAGAATGTAAAAAGTTCAAATGAAAATAAAAAGCACAATGTTTATTTTATTTATTTTTTTCATGCACTGAAAAAGTGCACTGATTTTTGTCATTGGTTTGACGATGCTCAAGATCTTGCCCATGCTAGGGTTGCAAGATAACTTTAACTCCATTGGAGATGAATTAAAATAAAATAAGTGAAGGTGTTTAAAAACAAAGCAATACAGTTCTGAAAAATGAATAAACATATTTATGATACATGACTATAATTTTAATTTTAGAGTTTTGAAAGTTCTTAATTTTGCTGAAACAAGACAAGTATACTTTACACACCATAATGCTTTAAAAGTAAGAGAAACTAAATCGAACATTCATTCACATGCCATAATTTACAATTAGAATAGAATATTTATTTTGCTACTTAGGAATACATAGAATACTTCCGGTGGTAGCGTTTTCTAAGGAATTACTAAAACCACACAAAACAAACATCAAACAACATTAAAATATTAACATGTTACCAAATACAATTTTACAAAATTAATTTATTAACCATATTTACTTAGTCTAATTTTAAAATGTTTGACATTCTGAGGGAAAGTCTCCAGCACTGGTGCAGGTAATTTGTTCCAATTTTGTATCGTTATGTATACAAATGAGAATTTACCTACATCTGTTCTCTGTTTTCTTTGTCGAATTTTGAAACCATGATCCTTCCGCGCGACGTAAGTTGGTTTTGATAGTCTTTCCCGTACTTCACCCCAAGGACTATTCCCCCTTATTGATTTGAATAATGCACTTACAATAGCTCTTACAATTACATTTACAATAGCACGTTCTTGATCGCATTAAAAATTTAATTTAACCAATTTCTAACAATAGTAACACCCTCAGTTCTCACTTGTAAATCTCAATACCGATCATAGCATATGAGGTATGAAAATTAATTCTTTTGAGGCAAATTCATCAAGACATTCATCATTCGATCATCTAAAACTGCATTCCATATGAGAAACATTATCACCCAATAATGGGAAGTGAGTCTCTTAATTTCAAACTACTTTGTCGCAGCGTCGCCATTGTGTTGTCGCTTGATTTTGCGAATAACAATATCAGCTGCAAAGAAGCGCAAGAAAAAATAATTTTCAATTTCGAAGATTTCCAAATTACTCGAAAGTACTCATATTTTTTAAAAAAAATTGTACGACCCTATTTAAAGAATTAAATTTTAGGAAAAGATTTCATTAAGTAAAAAACTCTTTCATCAATATTGTAATTATGCAATTTTAACGTTTTGGAAATTTTGAAAATAGAGTTCATCGAACACTACCTGTTTACACAGGCATGTCAATGAATTCAAATTTAGCGCTTTAATCTCAAATATACAGTTATAACGTACAGAATAACAGTTATTACCATTATTTGGGAAGAATTAACAGCAAAGGGCGGCCATTTCAAACACCCTGCGCTTGAGAGGAGTTATTTTTCCCACAAAAACTGCCGACTGCATTACAGAGAGAAAAAATAATTTGCCTGAGAACATTCGCTCGAACTACTTCAAAGATAACCATGAGAGCTCATCACCTCCCCGGAAACGACTGTGCCAGCATACCCTTCCATAGTCGTCATTCGAAGAAATTGGTTCCTTCCCATTTAAGACGCTGCAACCGCACATTGTTTTCAAAACCAGCAGCCGAGCCATCTGCGTGGCAGATCACCGCGTTGACGAGTGCAGGGAGAGTTGAATCATTTATGTGCAATCAGAAGCTTGGAAGCTCCATGGCGCTGTATTTTCTATGCTTCCGCTCTTTGGCGCGTCAGAACAAAGCAAAATCTGCGTGGTGCATACCGGTTCATACACGCATAAATAATGGAATAAAACAAGAAAGGTAATCAATTTCGTTTCACCCAGGCATAGGTTACACGGGTATTGTTTTTCAATATTTATTAATAAAAGCAAATTTTAACGCTAGGAGTGCGCAGTCTTAATACGTGTTTTCAGAATTCCCAATTTGACAAAATCTCAGTAAGACGTTTTTGCGGATCATCAGAAGCTATGCAGCTCTCACAACTAATTATTACGACGCTTTAACATGACCTGTGCCATTTTTATTACCTTACTTAGCTTTTAAAAAAAATTAAAAAAAAACTTGAATCATTTTTTTAAAAAATTTTTTTTTTTGGTTAAATTGGAAAAAACATGACTTTCTTTAAAGATCTAACTTTTAAAAAATGATATTATTAAGAAAATGTCTTTAAAATTGTAGTTGTAGGAAAACGTAGAAAATTGTTGAACTTTTGCAAATTTCGAAAATTCCCAGAGTTTAACAGAAATAGTGTGACCGCTCTAACTTTCACTATATTCACTAAAATGTCTACAGTGGGTCACTCAAGTAGCCTAGTAGTATTACTTGACCTGTGACTTGTTATGACAATGTCACACCAAAAATTAGGAATGGTTTTATATGTTCTAACTGCCCTACAGGAATGGGTTCGTCTTTTAACCTGCTTTTTGCAATAAAAGAAACGTAGGCAAGTTGATCTTTTTTCTATGAACAATATTCTGTTGAATATTTGAATACAATTGTATCTAGTATTTACACATTGCATTGAAAATTCTATCACTTGCTCTACCTTCAGCAATTATGTGATTACCTAACACCTGCAATTGTGTTTTAACACTCGCATAAACGCTTTACATAAAATTATATTACCCTTCACTTCACAAAAACAATAAAATATCTGTACATAAGACAATAATACATGGAAACACAAAATACTGAAAAAGAATCACATACCAAAATACCCTTACATACACTTTCAAAGAAATTGTCACTTGAATAATGAATGAAATATATACAAGAAGTTGTTTCACTTTCACGTAGATTATTACTTTATACAATTTAGCCAGCAAAGAAAAAAATGTCGTTATGCAATGAACGTACAATTAATAATAACTCTTTTACTAATTATCGGTTGTGAACAATTTGAAAACGATTAAACAATAAATTGAAAACACACACTAAAAGAACAAATATTATCGTTAATAGAAAAATGAAAAAAATAGGTTTTTACAATTCTTTACATGAATTATCTATCCCTATCATCTGCGCCGTGCGCTCACTGCTGCGTGCGCTGCGACGGGAAGCGGAGGACAGTGGGCCGTGTGGAACGACACGTGGAGCAGTTAGTTAGTTAATGTCTCATTTTACGTGGCGAGACTCGGGCCATCATGGCCGCTCTTCCGTCTAACCACGCAAATTTCGATACGCTCCTTTCAGCACCTAGCGGAGAAAGGAGGTATTATCTTCGGCGACGAAACTAGCGGATCTCAATTTTGCTCAGAGGCTTGTTTTAGGCTTGAGGATGTTTTACATGCAGTAAATCTACTACATGGGACAGCCGGCTTTACTTCCCCATCCGAAGGAAAGCGCACGAGGGATTTTTTCGCCCTTAAAAATCCACGGCTTCGATCGGGTTTGAATCCGCTAACTCGGGTACAACAGTCCGGTACGCTGACCGTTATACCACGGAATCCGCAAAAGCAGGGACATAGACGTGCTGTTGCGCTGCCTATCCGGCTTCTAGTAAAGATCGGATTGCTCCAGTTTGCGTAACATTTTAGCGAGGATTTTAAACGCAGCCAGATACAAAATAAACATTGTTATATGCCATTTAAACACTTATATGAAGCATTTAAAAATATTGCATATTTTATTTTAACTACACCTTAAGATTGAGAATTAGGTTGTTATTTTTATTAATAATTTATCGCTCGGGCCCGGCAACTATGTAAATAGTATGTTAACTTTTATATTTTTTCTCTTTTCTTAGATTGTAAGTTTTATTCATTTTGTTCCAAGAGGTACTAGTATATCCTTTTATTTATAACTTTCGTATTATTAAATTAATATTAATTCAACTTCTTCTCTTGTTTGACGTTCATTCCTCTTACGAGGTGGTCCTCCAGCCCCTTTCTTTTAGCAGCTCTCTGGTTACATCACTGAGCTATCGGAGGCCGATATGTATGTGTAATTGCCCACGCTGTTGGCTCATCAGCGTGCGTGGCGCGGTGTGAGAGGTGGGTTGATTTGATTTGATTTTTCGTGTTTCCGGACGCGTCAACTGCTTTGGTCATTAGTCCCGTTAGTGTAGTGCATGTTTTTTCGTGGGAGATGGCGTTGATCTTGCCCCGCTGGATGGCGAGATCCAGCGCCGACCTTCCGTCGGCTAGCGGGGTTTCCCCCTAACCAGGACCCTCCCACCAACGGGGCCCCGCCCCAGCCGGGACAAGCTCTTAGCTCCCGACCGGTCTCCTGGAATATGTGGTAGTGTAGTGCATGTCAGTGTAAGTGTCTTTGTAAGGGGAGAGGATAGGACAAGGATGAGGAAGGACAGATCGCGCGCGGTCCGTGGCCCGTTTTGTAGGGTACTGCTCCGGCATTCGCCCGGTGTTGATGGGAGAAACCACGGAAAACTACCATTCAGAGCAGCCGGCCTCTTAAATTCTCCTCCAGACAGCGACTGAATTCGACCTAGCTGAAAAGCTATTGTCGAAAATCCTGCCGCCGTCCCGAACCTAGGACCTCCCGGTCAAAAGCTCTGCAGTGACATCAGTTGATGCACTGAGCTACCGCTCCCGGTGAGAGGTGGGTACGAGGTGAGTACCGCATCCGCACGCGCTCACACTCACAGACGCGTATACGCATGCTCGGTCACTTTTTCTTGTACATGTGATCGCGGTCAATTTTTGTCAGCTGAGCAAAAAAATACCGGCGGCTTCACCGGAGGCAGTCCCCAGCTACTCTCGTTCGAGTGAATAACCCAGGCCCCCGTGACTAGGCGTTTGGAGCCGAGGCACTGGCACTGTCACGTAGTTTTCCACAATCCGGGTGATACGCTCATCCAAGTGAAATATCCTGGTCTCCTCACAGCTACCAGGCGCTTCGGCCAGACGCAACGCCAACCAGCCGCCGCCGCCGAGCCGTGCCGCCAACCGCCACAACACTGCCATCTCTTGAGTGACTCGTCCGCAGTCTGTTTTCTCTTGTATATAAGTAAATATTAATGAATAGATAACTAACTAGGAGCCTGTCTTGTTAATTATACGCCCTCCCCTTCCCTCCTTATTGGGGTGGTCAGTAGTTGGTGGTACACTCTGTATAATTCGCTAAGGATAGACGACGGTTTTTGACACTGCCAAACCACACGCACAAAATTATGTAAGTGTGCTACTGCTGGAGAGGAAATGACTCGGCAATCCAGCATCCAACAGACTTAAGACGAAAAGTCACAAGTTTCGAGATTCGGTCATACAAAACAGATTACTGCAACTCACAATGTTGTGTCCCAACAACTGTGGGACATCCCGTAACTTCTTAACGGTTCATATCGTAATGCAGTTTGCGCTCAACAGTGGGGGCAAGTAAGAGCCGAAGAGATATTGCTCGTAATATTTTTAGTTTCTGACAAATTTAATTATTTTTGGTTTTTTAAATAAAACTATATTTTTCTCGCCGACAATGGATATATCTTAAAAAGAAGACTCCAATGATATTATGTGAATGATGTTTGTTAGTATTTTGATAGAAATTTGAGTATAAAAATAGACTTTCTGACTTGTGATTTTAAATTAAACAACCTGTAGTAGTCCTTGCAACTGTCGCGGCAGTGCATGGAATAAAAGGCCAACGGCGACAGTTACAGGGCCTACTGAAGGAAATTTTGTCGGTCTGATTTAAAATCACGTATCAGAAAGTATTGTTTTATAGTTAAACTACTGTGAAAACATTAACAAATGATACATCGTTGTATTTCATTTTTATGATCCATCCATTGCTGGTGGAAAAAATATAATTTTATTTAACAATTTAAAGATAATTAAATTTCGCGAAAACTAAACTTTTTGCGAACAATGTCTCTATAGCGCGTAACTTGCCCAATGATTCCTCATTGTTAAGCAAAAATTGAATTTCGATATCGTGGACCGTTCAGAAGATATAAAGATGACCCACCCTCAGTAGGTGGGACATCCGATATGATCGTCCATTACTTTGATACGATGCGTTATTAGACCTTCAGACTTAAGACGAAAAGTCACAAGTTTGGACATTGTCATACAAAACAGATTACTGCAACTCACAATGTAGTGTCCCACCAACTGTGGGACATCCCATAACTTCTTAACTTGTAACCAGGAAAGACGATTTCTGTAGGAACACAAGTTTTGAGAGGGAGCTAGAGGTACAGCAAGGAATTGGTTAGGGTCGTGCAAAGCATAGGCCGAGAAATAAAGAAGATAGGTGGAAGACAGATGGCCGAATTTCATTTCATAAATAATTTTCCAAAAATTGAGACCTTTTTGAATTTTCTATTACGTTTTACTAGTTATTTTTGAGTGCAGCTCTTCTGACAATATTTTGTTTAAAAAATGCAAAAACTCAAAATCAGTGGCAAATTGAATTGAAGAAAAAAGACGGAAATACATTTTCACAATTATATATATATATATATATATATATATATATATATATAAACATCTCCATTTTCAGTGCAAATTAATCTTAGCAATAATAGAATAGTTCCTCTCGCGAAAAACGAAAGCGGACCGATAAAGCTGAAACGCACAATTCAATGTTTGTACGTTCGAGGGTAATTTCTACTGCATAACCATTCTCGTTTTTTAAATAATTACTACCAAGGATTGAGATTTTGCAAGAAACCAGCTTGTAAGACACTGCACAGACCTTCAGTACTTCACTTCAACACACTCCCATGCACTTCACATGTCATTTAACCGCAAACAAAATTTGATTTAGGTTTTGGTTAACTTTGTAGTTTTCTAAAGTTATTTTATGTTTTTACTAAACTGGTTATAATTTACATTCTCCCTTACTTTCTTGCAAAGAAAACAAAGTATTGGATTAAAGGGACGGAAATTCCAAATTTTCGAGACAAAATTTTTTAATGCCGATCCCAAGACAAAAAAATAGTATATCTTGTACCAAAATAAAAGTATAGTAAATTAGTTCCTTACCCACGTAGTTGGTCAGATCAATGTTCTGTGGAACCATGACCCAAGAATCGATTGACAACTTAACATCTCCTCCTCAGACTGTATGCGAGTCCGTCTGTTGGACTGTGCGTTAATTCCATAATTATAAATGTCCGTTGGACTATCTGTTAATTCCATGATTATAAATGTCCGTTGGTCTGTCCCATTAATTCCATAATTATAAATGTCAATGGCACAGTCAGTTAATTCGATAATTATAAATGTCCGTTGGACTGTCTGTTAATTCCATAATTATAAATGTCCGTTGGACTGTACGTTAATTCCATAATTATAAATGCCCGTTGGACGGTTCGTTAATTCCATAACTATAAATGTCCGTTGGACTGTCCATAAATTCGACCCAGTGTAGAAAATACTCCACAGTCGGAATTCTTACGAAGACCTCACGATCAGCGACGCTGCTGTGATAATCGTGGGCGACAATACAGATTGCAATATTCATTATTACTAGCAACATCGTTGATGATACAAATGTTTTGTAAACTATTCAAAATAACCCCGAAGCATGACGGAGGCTGGACCGAAATGCTACCGAAATTCCACTTACATGCTCCAATATGCTGGTGGTCATGTAAACTACAATACATGAACGAGCATAACAATGGTGGAGGTACACGTGAGATACACGCGTTCCTTGAAATTACTCGAAACGAAACAATCTTAATTCTCCAGGTCGGTTTATGGATGGGGCCAAATCACTTTGCACTTCGTCTTTGTCATGCCATGTAATACGTTATAGAACCTATTTTTGAAATAAAAAGATCTTGTATTTTTGGAACATAAATTGTAGAATTCGTATATATTTGGATAACCTACTTAATATTCTTGTCCGTCATTGCTAACCGCACACTGTACTGTCTTGTGGTTCGTGTGGGCCTGGAAAACTGAGTGGACGTATGTGCAATAGAGTCAAATCCAATGTAAAGAATACATCATCAGTAATATTAGCATAATACATAATATTAATAATAAGCATACATACAGTAATATTAGCATAATAATCCTTACGTAATATTAGCATATATAATATTTCCGTAGAAAGTGCCCCTTTCGAATTTCGAAGGTGGAGTTAACTGGTATGGCGGAGTAAAGTTGTGCTGCGGAATGTTGTAGAACTAAGTTGAATGGGGAGGATTGGTGCGGGGCGGAGCAAAATAGGATTAACTGATGCAAGCGGAAAGCTGGAAGTGGAGGATGGCAGAAAGACAGTGCAGGGTGTATATAGATAGGTCGGAGAGGGGCGGGGCGACCAAGAGTGGAGAAACTGGTAAATATATATAGTCCCTTAATTATAGTGCACGTCTTCATCGCGCAAGATGGGGTGATTTTCCCCGCTGGCTGGCGAGATACGGCGCAGACCTACATCGTCGTTGCAGAATTTTCCCAACCAGGTATCTCACCTTGCGTAGCACCGTTCTAGTTCTAAGCTCCCTACAAGTGTGAGAGTGCACTACATGTGACTGTGTATGTGTCTAAGTAAGTTGTAAAGATAGTTAGTTAATGCCTTATTTTACGTGGCGCTACTCGAGCCATTAGACCTGCTCTTCCGTCTGACCACGCAAATTTCACTCACCATCTAGCGGAGAAAGAAGGTATTATGAAGGGTGACGAAACAGGTTATTTGAATTTATTTCAGAGGCTTCTTTTAGGCTTAAAGATCTTTTACATGCAGAAATTCTACTAAACGGGACAGCCGGCATTACATGCCCTCCGAAGGAAGACGTACAAAGTTTTTTTTACCCAAGTCTTCGATCGGGTTTGAACTCGCAAACTTGGGTACAACAGTCCGTTACGCTAACCGTTATCCACCCAATCCGCTAGAATAGGACATGGAAGAGGAAGGAAAGAGCGCGCGAGATCCATGGCTGCAGCATTTGCCTGGTGTTGATCGGTGAAATCACCAAACAGAATAGCCGGCCACTAGAATTCTCCTCCAGAGAGCAGAGGAATATGACTTAGCTGTCTAGCTAGAGTCGAAAATCCTGCCACTTGGACTCAAACCCCAGGACCTCCCGGTCAGAGGCACTACAGTGACAGTTGATGCTCTGAGCCACCTTTGCAGGTGAATTGTGAAGGGGGAAAGAGGTAGGTCGCTGCGGCATGCGATTTTACGAGCTCCGCTTTACGAGGCGGCCTGATGGTTTTACGGGCGTTGGGGCTCAGCGCCGCCGCCCGCACCTAATTAGCCACGCTGCGCAGCACCTCCGAAAGCCGGGGTCCTTAGGCCAGAGTACGTGAGCATGGTGGCGGGAGCACGATGGCACGTGGGGGGAGGGGCAGTTAGAGGCTGAGAAGGGGTGGGACGGGTCAAGGGGCTTTGAAGCGCGGGGAGAGCGGAGGATGCAAGGCAAGCGAGGGGTGGGTTGGATGCGTAGGTTTCCGCGGCTGGAGTCATTGGATTCTTGGCTGTCCGGGATCAGCCGCGTCTCAGTCGATGGAGTTGACGTTTCGGCCATGATTGATTGATTTTTTCGTATTCCGGGCGCGTCAACGGCTTTGGTCAATAGTCCCGTAAGTGTAGTGTATGTTTTTTCTCGGGAGATGGCGGTGATCTTCTCCCACTGGATGGCGAGATCCGGCGCCGACCTACCGTCGGCTAGTGAGGTTTCTACCTAATCAGTACTCTCCCACCAGCGAGACCGCCCCAGCCGGGACTAGCTGTAAGCTCCCGACCGGTCTCCCGGAATATTTGTTTGTGTAGTGCATGTTAGTGTAAGTGTGTGTGTATGTGTAAGGAGAGATGAATAGAATAAGGAAGAGGAAGGAAAGATCACATGCAGTCCGTGTCCCGTTTGTTAAGGTACTCCTCCAGCATTCCCCTGGTGTTGATGGGAGAAACCATGGAAAACTACCGATCAGAGCAGCCGGTCGCTACAGCAGCCGGCCGAGATAGCGACTAAATTCAACCTAGCTGAAAACTTAGTGTCGAAAATCCTGCCACCGTCAGGACTCGAACCTAGGACCTCGTGGTCAGAGGCGCTACAGTGACATCAGTTGATGCACTGAGCTACTGCTCCCGGTCGTTTCGGCCATCTTGTTGTGGCCTTCTACAGAGCTATAATGGGGTGGGTGCTGGGTGGGAGGTTTGAGGAGCATGCCAGCGGCGAACAAAGCGACCTTAGATAAATTTGCGTCCTTCTGTATCAACATTCAAGATCTTCCAAAGAGCCTTGGAGAGCCAGACATTAATATTCAACCGTTGGAAATTATTTGTTTAATATTTTGTTTTGTTACTATTTAACTTTCTGCCTCTCTGATTTCCTTCGCAGGCATCTCCCGTATCTTTCCTTAACTCTTGTATTTTTCCGATATGTAATTCCTTCTTAGTACTTGCCGAGATGGTAATGATGTATCTCCTCCGACCCGGCTATCCACAGATAATTACGCCACAGCGTAATCATAACTCGGCCATCATTTATTTGTGCATCGAGGTGTTCCTTAGATCCATCTCACCTCTTACAAGCCGGGTGTAGGAATAAGGGATAGGCAACACATGGGACTATGAAAATGATACATCGGTATCATCATAATAAGTCATCCATCGGTAGAACTGCAAACTCTCCCAGCCTTGGTCACATAATAAATTGTCATATCATCTGGATTCATTGTGATTCACCAACACTATCCCGGTTTCCAAAATGGCAAGTGGGCAGCAGAAAGCGTTTTGCCTTCAGGAATACGAAATGTGTGGGTATTGTCGCAACTCGAAGGTAATTCACAAAATTTCGCACTCCATCAAGATGTTTCTCCGAATTTTCATACAATGTTCGTTGTTAACTTAATTCCGAACTTCCACATCGATGAAATGGGGCGCCGTGCTTACGTCTTGGCGCTGGTTAGCCATAGGTCTTCCTTACCTTCCAGTCCTTGATTCCTTTGAGAAAATGTCAAAGACCTTGTTCAGGTGCTTCCATTGTCAATATCAATTGAGCGATTAGAGTTTCTGAAGAAATTCTACATCGTTTTTACCGGAATTACTCTATCACATTACGGGTGTTTTTTGTGGTAAAAAAGAGCATATTAAACATTTATGAAAAAATTACAAAAAGGAGAGATTAATTCTCTCAATACATCACTCATTATGTCATGAGTAATAGTTTCTGAAATATAAGTTTTAAAACCGGATGAATCTTTTGTATTAACTAGGAAAAGGACCCGTCGAGGTGGGTTGGTCCACGTCCTGACGGGGGGCTTTCAAGTGCTCCTTTCTTCATTTTTCATCTTCTTGCTTCTCATTTCATGTCACCCATATTCTTTTACACCCTTTTATGTTCCTCAGTGGCCCATTTGTTTGCAGAGCATGTCGACCCGTGTGGAAGGGAATGGATGACCTGAGAGTTGAGGGGTCTGTGGGTGTGTTTCCTGGTGGTATGCGTCCCCGACTGTCTTCTTGACGCTGGTGTCTTGTGGGTACACCAAGTCTAGCCCTGTTCGCCACACGAATACCAGTGAGCCCTGGGAACTGAGGGGAGGTCTCTGCACCTTTTAGGTCCTAATACACTTCTTTTGGCCTTGGACACTTCTAGACTGGCAGTCGGGAGCTAATCCACTCCCGATCAATCGGCTCGGACTAGGTGTTGTACTCCAGGGTGTGCGGGGGGATCCACAGCGGGGCAGCGTTGTTATCCCCTCACTATACCCCCGTGGCCACCCTGGCAATCCGATGGAGTGACCCCTTGTTGGACTTCGTGGTTGGTGGGGAGCACGCAGATGAATATCCATCCATCGTATGGATACCCAACCACCACCCCTGCCCTCTTCCGCCAGGAAGAGGCGATGTTTTGAGAACACTGTTGATTTGAATAGCTTCTTTGATAGAGAAGAGGATAAACAAAAAACGCTGTTTCTTCTTTTGTCTTGCGTTGAGGAAGATCTTTAAGAGAGTGAGCGCGGTCCGTCTTGCGCGAGAGACCGAAAAGACTTTCGGGAAGCTCCAAGCTGTCGAGCGACAGAGGAATGGGACCATTCTCTTTGAAGCGAACACCGACGAGCAGATTGAAAAGTTAGCCAAAACCAAGCAGATTGCCGGCCCCCAGGTTGAAGTACCCACTCACCCTGCTCTTAACCTCTGTAAGAGAGTGGTCAACCACGGTGATTTCGCCTCCGAAATCGAAGAGGATCTCCTGTTTTTCTTCAAGCGCGATCCGCGGTGAAAATAAGTGCAGTCAGTACCGGCAATTGTTCATTAATTTTGTATGTACTACAGTGTGGTTATGGTGGTTATGATTCACCTCGTACGGACTCTGTAAAGAAGAAAAGTTGTATGCAAAATGATCTATGAGTTCATGTAACTGGTTTAAACCTTAATACAGTTATGTCCGCAGCAGCTTTTCTGCATCTTTTTGTCTATATTTTGAGAACCTTTTTCACGCTTTTACGACCATAATTTGCACTTTAATATCCTTTCCCTATTAATAACCCTGTACAGTCTTTGATGTGACGCGTACTCGGCCAAACGTGCTCTAAACACGTGCGCCCCCATTCTGACTTCTTTAAAACTGGTTATCTTACTATTTATTCGGCTTCATTCCCAGAGCCAGCCACAGTTACTAGGCGAGTTTCCGGTTAGCAGACAGTGAAACAGACTGGATATGCCAACTAGAAACAATGATGGCAAGAACGGAGTCCCCCGTACCCCGCACCGAGCCGGCAAATAAGGAAGCGTGAAAAGGTAACTCGGAGCGGAGTTGCACGCACCAACAACCACATGCTCCAGGAGAGTCAGCACCGCCATTAAATAGGTGCTGCCTTCGCTGCCTTCCGCAGAGAGACTCGCCCAAAGGATAAGGGAAAGAAAACCCTGTCAGAAAACCATGGGCTGAGAGGGCTTTGAAAAGCGCACTGAAACCAACCCCTCTAGAGGACACTACCCAACACAAATTCGTGTCCTCCAAAGTGTGAGCGGTTTCCGGTACTCCGAAGAAACGACCTCCGCTAAAAATTTCAGTGAAAAGCATAGCTTTTAACGGAAGGAAATATTTGAAGAGGACAAGATAGTTAGCAAATAATGTTGAGCTTTACTAAGGAGATTGATCTTAGTTCCGATGCCAGATTTGCTACCTTTTTCCCCTGGCATATTATTTTAAAATTAGGACAATAATTTTGTTCCTTAACCGATAGCTCAACAATACATCTGCAACCTGAAAACCGAAAATTATTGTACTCAACGATGAAACATGCTCTTCAGGGTCATCCATTCTTCAGCCGTTCCGTTTTCGCAACGCCGATTTTCTAGTAGTCGAAAGAGATTCTTAAATCAGCGTTTGCACTGGTGCCTCACGTTGTAAGTAGTGTGTACCACCGCATGAAAATAACGTGAAGAAATAACATAAGTTGCAATTTTTACATGCAAATATTGTGTAAAAAACAAAATCGGAGGCTGTAGAATTGGAACGCACCTCGTATATATTATTATATTTTATGAAAATTTTCAAAACATATTCTGAAATAAATGGTAGTACATGCTGCAATGTGCCTAGAGCGATAGCTATCATTTACGAGTTGATGCTTACGACACGAGCGCCTTAGGAGCGAGTGTAATTTCTTCAAGTCAATAATAGTTATCATTATACGCTCATTGAAGAATATATTTTCTATACGACTTTGAAATTGATGTTTTAAAAATACTACGGGGGTGATGCAAGCAGCTAATGAAATTGATCGCTATTACGTCCAGCACGTCTGATATTGTTTGGCTGTGGCAGTCGCATACTTCCTGTTGCCCACATAGAACTCAACGTGCTTTATCCTGTGGAAAATCAAATAACACCAATATTGAAACTGAAGCAAGCAATCGCACGTCGCCGCCGCCAGTTGTAGACTACACAGGACACGGCCTTTGTTTCCTCAGTGAAACTTAGTGGCATAAGGTCATCAGCACATTCCGAGTCCTTCATCTTGGGGGAGAGTTCTCGATTATGACATTTGGCCAACGATATTGTTTTCAAGTCGCCTAATGTTGAAATTTGGAGCAATAAGACCACATATTATTTTTCAGGAGGATAATAATTACCTGAACGTTGTATTTCCTACTTTCACTAAAGCCGAGGTTTAGATTCACTATAACCAATTTTTTATGCTTATGTGTAAAGTAACTGAAACGGGATCAGTGACTAAAGTCCACTATAACCGAAGGTTCACTACATCCGCGCTTATTATAACTTTGTCACTAGTCAACTGAATTAATGTTTCGCAAATATATATTTCTTCGCGAATCGGACGTCATGGACCACGCACACATGCACGGGCTCAGTATCATTTATCACGTTGCAAGTCTTGCATGAAATCAATCAGGGGAAACAGCATTAGGCTGAATCCGATTTTTATACCCAGAGTTGTTAGTCCTCAGGGAATGGAAGGAGGACTGGTGATGATAATGAAGGGTGAATGGACGACACACACAAATAGACATACACACACACAAGCATGCCCTGCCCGAGGCGGGGACTCGAACCCGCGATCCTTCCGTCCGAGATCGCCACGGCACTACTGCCTTAGCGATCTCGGCTATCCGGACTGGTGTGTGTGTGTGTGTGTGTGTGTGTTGTGTGTGTGTGTGTGTGTGTGTGTGTGTGTGTGTGTGTTGTGTGTGTGTGTGTGTGTGTGTGTGTGTGTGTGTGTGTGTGTGTGTGTGTGTGTGTGTGTGTGTGTGTGTGTGTGTGTGTGTGTGTGTATGTGTGTGTGTGTGTGTGTGTGTGTGTGTGTGTGTGTGTGTGTGTGTGTGTGTGTGTGTGTGTGTGTGTGTGTGTGTATGTGTGTGTGTGTGTGTGTGTGTGTGTTGTGTGTGTGTGTGTGTGTGTGTGTGTGTGTGTGTGTGTGTGTGTGTGTGTGTGTGTGTGTGTGTGTGTGTGTGTGTGTGTGTGTGTGTGTGTGTGTGTGTGTGTGTGTGTGTGTGTGTGTGTGTGTGTGTGTGTGTGTGTGTGTGTGTGTGTGTGTGTGTGTGTGTGTGTGTGTGTGTGTGTGTGTGTGTGTGTGTGTGTGTGTGTGTGTGTGTGTGTGTGTGTGTGTGTGTGTGTGTGTGTGTGTGTGTGTGTGTGTGTGTGTGTGTGTGTGTGTGTGTGTGTGTGTGTGTGTGTGTGTGTGTGTGTGTGTGTGTGTGTGTGTGTGTGTGTGTGTGTGTGTGTGTGTGTGTGTGTGTGTGTGTGTGTGTGTGTGTGTGTGTGTGTGTGTGTGTGTGTGTGTGTGTGTGTGTATAATATATATAGCATTTTATACTTTTAGTATAAAATCAGTAAAATTTCACTTATTTTTTTTAAATTATTGAACATGGTACAATTATGATATATTTATTTTGGGGGATGTAAATTATAGTACAATTCCTTATGACGGAATGACGAATTACGAAACGATCTGGCAACCCTGGTTATAACTGATGTGGCTGGTTAAAGCCGTTAGAAGCCAATGAAGCTGTCGATAGTGAGGAGATTTTTAGAAGGTCTTTGGCACTCTGAGATTAAACGTGGCCGAAATGAACAGCATTCCCTCTCTAGGACACATTGGATAAGAGGAAGTCAAGGTTGCGGGAGGTGGTGCAATATTGCTGCAAGTCGACCGGCAACGGCCGCTCGGTGAGCGGACAGCGGACAGAACAAAATGAACCCACGTCAGGTTGCTGAGGCCGAGCACAGGTTTCAGCGCAAAGCGAAGTCAGGGAAACAGCTGGGTTATCACAGAGGGGGAAAATTATGGCGTATAAAATCAATCTGAGCGTTTACTCTCTGTAAACAGGAAACGAAATAATTTAAGTGTATATTTGCGTGCAGTCGGCCAGACATTCTCAACGCTGATTTTCGCCACTGGTTGGAGTAGCTGGGCCGAGTTTAGCCGCTGACTAGAGGATAGGTCTAGTGGCCGGCTGATCTGATCGATAGTTTCCTATGGTTTCTCCGATCAATAGCAGGCGAATACCGGAACAGTACCTTAATAAAGAAGCCAGGACCGCGCGGTAATTTTCTTTTTTCCCTTTTCCTATCCTCTTCTTCAAGTCGCACAAATACACTTGTTTTTATTTTTTTATTTAATAGACTATTATTACACATATAAATTACATGCTCTGATACCCTGTGTCTCAACCGAAGGCTCTTACGAGTCAGAGGCTGTCTGTCTGTCTACTTGTCTGTCTATGAAATGAATGTCTAACACGTCTCTACTCGAAGTTTTAAAAGCTTTCATCGCTGAAACACGATCAATAGTATTCTATGCACACGTTTTGTTGTGCTCTGGAATACCTACCTCACTCTTTCACCAACATTAGTACAAATGAAGGTAGCTACGAGAGTTGTTGAAAATATGTGATAACAAGAAAGTTTTGTTCCGAGTAATGGAAGCTGTATCGAAAATTTAGCTACATATTTCATGTAAATATACTACCATAAATGTAACCAACTCCTCTAGAATCTACTAAAATGAGATTAAAAGAAAGACAAGACACGGATTTGTACTATGAAAGGAGCGCAACCAAATTCACGGCTAAAATGTAGGTAGACACAAGCGGTAAAAACAATTGAGGCTATAATAACCATGCAGAGCATTTGGAAACTCGGCGGAAATGTGGAATTAAATGACATATTAATGAAGTACAGCAAGTCGCTTTATCTCCTGTGAATTTGAGTTCAAAGACTAAATCGTTCTTTTTGATTAGCCCTTGTTTTGAAGGTAACTACATCTGTCATCTACTTTACTTCCTTTCCGATTTAACCTTCGCCATTGTCCTACCGGCCACTACTACGCCTCTTGCTCCTCTTATTTGCCCTCCACCAACCGGGAGCGGTAGCCCAGTGCATCAACTGATGCCACTGCAGCGCATCTGACCGGGAGGTACTAGGTTCAAGTCCTGACGGTGGCAGGATTTTCGACACTAGCTTTTCAGCTAGGTCGAATTCAGTCGCTGTCTGGATGAGAATTCTAGCGGCCTGCTGCTCTGATCGGTAGTTTTCCGTGGTTTCTCCGATCAACACCAGGCGAATGCCGGAGCAGTACCCTACCAAATTGTCCTTCCTCTTCCTTGTCCTATCCTCTCCCCTTACACACACACTTACACTCACATGCACTACACTACGACATATTCCGGAAGACCGGTCGGGAGCTTAGAGCTTGTCGCGGCTGGGGCGGTGCCCCGCTGGTGGGAGAGTCCTGGTTAGGGGGAAACCCCACTAGCCGACGGTAGGTCGGCGCCGGATCTCGCCATCCAGCGGGGGAAGATCACCGCCATCTCCTGAGAAAAACATGCACTTCACTAACGGGACTAATTACCAAAGCAGTTGACACGCCCGGAAACACGAAAAAACCAAACCAAACCAAACCCTCCACCACCTCCCCCACTCAATGTGCGTGTTCTCATTCTTTACATCCCCGCTCTCCCCTGCCCACCCCCTCCCTCTCCCCTCCTGCGCCACCGGGCTTCACCCCGCCGTGCCACCTCCCGCATAGCTAATTCCGAGCCGGTGAGCGCCGGAGCTTTGCGAAATAAATTGAAACAAACCGCCCTGGAACTTAAATTCATCACGTCCGGCGAAAGGTAAAACTTCTAAAGCCCCATTTTAAAGTTCGTTTTGCCGCTCGATACGAAATTGGCTACAGGAGATACCCCCCCCCCCGACGTGAGGGCGAGGGCGGCAGCGGCGGTGGCTCGGAGATCGCGCGGCATATTCAGAACAGGCAGAACAAAATACTTTTTATAGATATACCGGATATGGTTATGGCATGGAGTGGCGGTAGCACATGGTCCCGAACCGACACGTTTTCATTCGCTTACGGGTCTTGCGGTGGACCCGTGTGCTGCAGCAACTCCATGCGGGAGTTGGTTTGGAGGTAAACATGAATCTTGACGGTTTATAATATTAGTAAGGTGTGTATAGTTTATATTACTTTTGTTTTATATCACTTTTGTTTTCTCTCATGTATATATATACACACACACACACACACACACACACCTCACTTCTCAATATCACTTTTGCATACCTATATAACCTACTATTCTCAATTAAGTACCTCATTTACTTAGTGTTAAGTTCTCAAAATACAAATATTCAATGCCGAATTGAATAACAGTTTATTTTTCAGATGCAAAGTAAGGCAAATCCAAACAATCTTCAAAAAAAGTTTTCCAGGCGTGAAACGAAATAGATTCTAACATTCGCATTCGCTTAATTGCAAAACTGCCCTCTTTTGGGAATCTTCCTACAACTACAATATTGAAAATATAGATTTTTTCTTAATGGTATCTATTCTTTAAAGACATTTTGAAATAAGATCATGTTCAATTAATCGAAAATATAAGTGGTTGTCGTGAAATTTTGGGTAAAATATACGCAGTTTTTAATTTTTAAAACTTTTTTCTTAAAAACCGCTTCATTTTTTTCTTAAAAGTTTTCCCTCGTATGTATAAAGGAACGGAAAAAACTATGGCCAATTTTAGGAACTGTATTTTCTTCTATTTTCACACTGTATTTTCAAAAATGCAAAAGTTAGCATTTAAAAACTACAAATTTTAGAATGAGGGTTATGCTTGTACAAAAATACCTCTTTAAAAGAGGGCATTTTTTGAAAAATCAAGTAGAGTTACTATAATTTGTGTCAGATATTTACACACCTTATATAAAAAGTTTCAAAAACCGCTCCAAATGTTTAATGATCTCATAATCCTTTGACCCTTGTGCACAAGAGTATTTATTTATGTATTTATTTATTTATTTATTTATTTATTTATTTATTTATTTATTTATTTATTTATTTATTTATTTATTTATTTATTTATTTATTTATTTATTTATTTATTTATTTATTTATTTATTTATTCATTTATTTATTTATTTATTTATTTATTTATTCATTTATTATTTATTATTTATTTTTTAAACAGTTAAAAACTGCGTATGACGTGCTATGGGGAAAGTGAATTGTGTGCATATTATCAGAATTCTGTGATCCCTTCACTAAGTCATATACTACTTAAAATTTTGAATTTTGAAAGGGAGAAAAAAACAAAAACTCCCATGTAATAAAATCTATTTTCAAGAATAAAGAAGCAATAAATTTTGAATTTTGAAAGGGAGAAAAAAAAAAAACATTCCCATGTAATAAAATCTATTTTCAAGGATAAATAAGCAAGAAAGTTTGAATTTTGAAAGGAGAAAAAACTCCATGTAATAAAATCTATTTTCAAGGATAAATAAGCAATAAATTTTGGCTCTTATTACTTCCTGCCGCGACAACATGGAAACGATATTTTTAATAATTGTATTTCCCACTGACTTCTAGAAGACGTGCACAGAAAATGAAGTTACATTTATGTCCAGAAGCAAAACAACGGGCCATCTCAGCATTTGCTCAATGGATCAGGGAAACTGGACGAAAAACCTGATCGAGATGGGGTCATTGACCCGGAAGCTGCAACACAATACTTGTTACAGGTTGTTTATACTCATTTATACAGTCCAAATGGTAAATAATGCATTATGTATCATTGTTAAAATTAATGTTACTTTTCTCGTGATGCTCAGTATAGTCTCTAATTGTATAGAAACAGTTATGCAGCAGAAACGATTTCACTTGGGATTTAAACTTTTCTATTGAATTTAATCGTTTAATGTCATCTGGCAAAGTGTTGTAAAATAATGTACATGTATTGTATGTGAATTTTTTGTAATGAGCTGTTGATACTGTCACCTGATGAATATGATTTCTACGTCGAGTGTTATAGTAATAGACTTCGGCATTTTCTGAAAATATATTCCCGCCCTTGAGCAAGTCATTTTTTACAAAAACTACTGATTCGTAAATAAAAAGACACGGTAATGGTAGAATTCCTAGATTAATGAAGAGAGGCTTACATGAATCACGTGAGTGGGATTTGGTTATTATTCGTACAATTCGTTTTTGTAATCTAAGTCTGGGAGCTATAAGATGTATTTCCCCAGAATATTATGCCATATCTCAGGCGGGAATGAACATTCGCGAAGTATACACAACGAGCAGTATGAAGGCTGACTGAATTTGCAAGAATTTTGAACGCGTAGCATAATGAACTTAATTTTGTGTTCAATTCATTTAAATGGACGTTCCATTTAAGTTTTGACTGAATTGAGTGACCTAAAAATTTTGTTGCCTTAACATCAGACAATGGTACACTGTTCATTTTCATTTTGTGCATAAGCGATATGTCAACAGCACGTTAATACTAACAGGATAAACAATATTTTAGATCGGGAAATCCTTTCAGTAATTGCAGCCCTGAAGGTATCCTTGGTGCTAACCTCAGAGATACAAAGACCCTGAGAATACTAAGATGTTGCGACAAGAGATAGCGATGAGCGCCAGAAACAGCTTGGATTACAATAGTAATCCGCGCGACCACTCTCAATTCAGTTTCTGATGTAAGCTGACATTATGAATATCGCTGCAATTGATGCCTTGAAATGTTTATGCAAAATACAACAAGGATTTCTAAAGGATCTTGCAAATCCTCTGGAAACCAGAAATGAAAAGTAAGATCCAGGGAAAATTTGTACTGACGGTATTAGACACGCGGTAGACTTCTGCTGGGATTCCAAAAAGAGTTTGAGGGTTCAGCGAAGTCACCAAGGACAATGTGGGACATCTCTGTGGCCGTCTACGAAATAATAGAACACGAGAGTACTGCGTAAATAGTGTCTACTGAGTGTGCCACATTAAGAAAATCTGTGAGAAATGTTTGTCTGATGTTGACATTGAAACAACTTCAAAATAGAGGCTCCAATATTTAAACAATTTTGTCAAACTGCTTTGTTTTAGTTTTGGATAAAAAGATAAAAATAAGTATAACAGGTTATATTTGCTAGGAAATAGCAGTAACGCAAAGTATAACAACTGCACAACACATATAGAGCACAAGACTTTTCAATAACAAATTCTACTCCCATGTATTTGAGTAGATTTGTTGAAACCCATAGTACTTGCATTTTTGTGGAGTATTTCGTAGAATTTGTCATATGTCAACGTTCTAATAAATTATATTTTGTAACTTCAGTGTTTTATATACTATTACTCGTCCATATTTTAAAAGACGATGGTTTGTAAAATATTGTTAATACGAATTTTTAAAGTAGATTACCATTGTAATCCACGCAACTACTCGCGTTCCCATTTCGAGCGCGACCACTGAAGTCCTAATAAAGTGTATAAACTTATAAAAATATTACAATCTATGAACTAATGGTTCTTTACTTTCAGAAAGCAAATACGCTTATAAAAGTAACACTCTAAACATGAATTTTACCTTAATTTGACTCCGTTTTGTGTATTCTGTAAGTAGCATAAGTACTGCAGAGAAAATATTCGAAATACATCTATTATTTCCATCCATTGAAAGAAATTAAAAATACTACCTGCAATATTTTACACTCGAAAGCGGAACAAAGTCGACTCTTCATGCCAGGAAATCAGGAAACTTATCGAGACTATACAAGGACCTCCAACAAGACCACAATGTGTGCATCCGAATTGCAAACGGGACCTTGCCTGGACAGAAAAATCTTATCAATTTTATATACAATGCAGTCGAAGGATTAAATAAACAACTTTCTTTTACAGCCAAAAATTCAATCTACATGCTCGCAAATATTTGTTTTTAATGCCAAAACATTATGTTTTAATTGCAAATAATTGCGTGTGTGATGTATCTTCATTATATAATAACATTAAAGTATATTATACTATAATGATCAGTTATCTTTGATCTAGAAACAATTTCAATTGAAATAAGAAATGTTTTTTATATTCCAATGTATTTGAAAAGAATATTGATAACGATAAAGTGTGTGTGTGTGTGTGTGTGTGTATATATATATATATATATATATATATATATATATATATATATATTGAGACGAGCTCGAATATACGCCCTGGTAACGGACCGGACCATATATAAAAATTCCCAAAATACCGTCTTCAGCAGTTCGCTAATTTGAACGGGGCGCGAGAACCACGTCACTGTCTGACGTCGGTCACGGCCACGTCGAGCGAAACGCTTGTCCACGAATAAGAAATTCGAAAGATAAGCTTGGGAACGAGATCCTGTGATTGGCCGGTATCCGAAAAACGAGGGAAGCCAACGGCAAGAAATTTTTTCCGTTGAAAGTTGAAGGACTCTCAGAAAAATCTCGGAGGAGGACGGATCGCTAGTCGCTAGCAGTGAACTTCACGCGAGATTGTTTCAGCCGAATACGGGAAGAGAACGAACATTGTATTCGTTTTTTGTTGATAACTCACAACGGAAAAGAAACATGTGTCAGTGAGAGCGAAATATGTGAATTCAGTGAGGGCTGAATCGGACTCTTTTCCGGCGTACGCCGAACAATTTTCTGTGTCGCCGCTACGTCACATCACCGAAGCAAGGAGCCAAGGCGATAACCATTCCTGAAAACACCGCCAGAGAAGCATTTGTGTTGGGGAAGGAAGACGGGCGCAGAGGCGAGGCCGAGGCACTTCCCGGCCGAGAAAATTGGTTCGGAGACGCAGCGGAAGGAGGGGCGGAGGATCGTGGAGGCCAGGCTACCCCGACACGTCACCAGCACGAGCCGTCGCGGCAAGCGCAGCGAGAGCTCCGGAGGTCGCGTAGGGCGCGATCGCCACGTCCCCAAACGCCAAGGCGCCGCTCGCAGCACTCGACTAGGCCAGTTCACGTAAAACCCCATTGGAGAAGCGTGAGTACCCGTGCGACAGACGGTTGCAGAAACGAAAGAAATGTAATTGAACGATGCTAAACCACACTGTTTGTTTCTTAAAAGCTTTCAAGTATTAGGTATTTCAAGCCACGTTTGTGAACGTTGATGTGTGGAACTCCTGATTGAAAGCCATGTTAAGAACAGAAATGACTAATTCACTTTAAACAAGTCACCCAATTAATTAAGTGTTAAAAGAAAGGGGTGTTGTAAATAGTTTGATTAATTTTGCTCTGTGTCGAGTTTTGTTTAAGAAGTAGTGATTGAAGTGTGTTATGGATTAATAACCATTTGTCAGAAATGAAAGCAATTCAAAGTAGGAAGGTTCAACTTTGTATTCTTTGGGTCCTTAAGACCAAGGCATGCCTGCACCAAATGGTGTATAAAGTACAATTCATTAAATGAATCGTTCGAAATACCTAATTATTGTGAAGAGAGGTAGCAATAATTGCTCCGAATATTCATTTCCGAGCACGAAGGTCACGTTCTGTACGTGATTGTTTGTCAAGGGCTATTTTTGTTGAATTTGTGTGTGTTTTTTTGTTTTTGTCATTCCTTGAGTGTAGAATATACAGCCTTGTATGCCTGAGCCACAAGTGTTTTACTTTGAGTATAAACCTGCCCGTATTCCCCACCCAGGTGCATTTTCAGACATAAGCCTCATCCAGGCAAGCGATTCGAAACAACTCGAGAGGTCTGACGTCGGGACGGCAGTGGACTGTCGAACGACGCCGGTAACGCCCAAGCGATCTCGCACATCCTTAGGGCTAACGACTCCTTATCGCAACAGAGTTGTATTATGCGC
Organism: Teleogryllus oceanicus; assembly: GCA_964035755.1. Taxonomy (NCBI): domain Eukaryota; kingdom Metazoa; phylum Arthropoda; class Insecta; order Orthoptera; family Gryllidae; genus Teleogryllus; species Teleogryllus oceanicus. The sequence goes on along the minus strand of CAXIVR010000001.1, from coordinate 15,718,933 downwards.
GGCGCGTCGGAGGGAAGGTCACGACGTGTGTTCCGTCGCATAATTTGGCGCCCAACGTTTAAGGCTCGACAATTGGCCCACAAGGGACCATAATGTTGGTGCCATATGTGGAGCTGGATATACGTGCCATTTTAGCACCCACGCGGGTATCATTGGATTGGTCATTTTACACGCGTGTTTCGTCAGTCATTCGGCGTACATGCGAAGCGCAATTTTGTTTAAAGGAATTGATTTTCTTAATGTTTCAGGACTTTTATTTTTTTCCAAATTAAAATAATTGTGCTTATTCATCTAAAATTATCCCTACTTTTGGGTTAAATGATTACAAGTTTTGCCATTTCAATTAACAGCAATTGGGTGGAATACAAAAAGGTTATGACTCATTGTGGCAATAGTGAAATATTGTTGTACAGCATTGTGGTGAATTTCTTTCAGCAGTGATTTATTTTGTCTATTCAGTGCAGTGTTGTGTTGTGTTGTTTTTTTTTAAATTTTTGTAGCATTGTGATTCCTTCAGTGATATTTCTTTCTGTGCATTGTGGAGGTGTTAGGGTACTTAGTGAACAACTTAATTTATTGTGTAAATATTTCTTTGTAAACGGGTACTCAACTTCGCACGATGGCAGATAGATTTATGGAATCTAGGGGGCTAGTGGGAGAAAATCCTGTAAGCAGTGATTCAGATCAGGATTCGGAAGGAAGGGACCGCGGAGTAGGGGCGTCGCCGCAGGAAGAGGGAGCGCCGATTGAATCGGATCGCGGAACCGAGAATCCAGAAACATCACTGGACGTGCAGGGGGTGGAATCACCACCCGTCAGTCCGAATGATCCCATGCTAAACCTAATGAGGGCACTATTGGGTAATTTCCATACAACCCTTACAAATAAAATGGAGAATATTCAACAACACAACCACGCCATTCAGCAAGAAATAAAACAAGAAATTCAGCAACAAAACCAGGCGTTAGCTGCGGAGCTGAAAGAACAACAACAGGTTTTAGCTACGGAGTTGACGACCAAAATAAATACCGTCAACGACAAAGTCGAAGCTATTCAGCGCGCGCAGGAAACCTGGGCGGCCGAATTGAAGAACGAAGTTGATAAGAAGTTGGAAGCACAAGCGGAGAAGTTAGAAGAACAGGCGGAGAAAATGGAAACTGTACAAAATAAGTGTGAAGAAATGAACACTAGAATAGATGCAGTAACCGACTTCGTCGAAGCCCGCACGAAACAACATGAAGACAAAGTCGTACAAGAATTAAAAGTAATTTCAGATCGGGTGGAAGAAGGCGCGCAAGAACGTTTAGAAGTGCAAGCGAAACTAAACGACTTACAAGCAACGGTGAATACCATGCCTGTCGCCGTAGCTTCAACGCACCCTTTAAACTTGAATGTGCCGCCTACTTTGAAGTTTTCGGGAAACTGACAAAATACATACCCACTGACAAAATACAGATTGGTTGATTGGTCGGTAACAAACGCACTGATCAAATGCAGGTTGGTTGATTCGCTGGTAACAAACACACTGATGAGGTACAGTTTGGTTGATTGGCTGGTAACAAACGCACTAACGAAATACAGATTGGTTGGTTTTGACTGATTGGTATCAAACGCGCACGCGAAATACAGGTTGATTGGTTGGTATCAAACGCCCTGACGAAATGCAGATTTTGTGGTTGGTAACAAATACACAAGTGACATAAATGTTGATTAATTGGGTCCAAACGCGCAAATGAAATAAGATGTTGAAAACGTGTCAAAAGTAATTAAAAATGGTATACTATTTTGGAAACGTAGGTAATGATCGTATTATCAGTTATATATTAATTTTAATTACAGTAAATCACTTAACTATGAGGTTTTATTGTCACACTTTGTCAGTTTCATTGTAATTTAAAAAAAGTTTGTAAATGTAAATTTTTAATTTTAAAATTTTAAAAATTTTGGAATTTTTTTGGTTTGTTTTGCTTCCTCCTGTATTTAAGAACTCGTAATTTTATTGTTAAACTTGAATGTTAAGCCTATGTAAATTTGCCTATGTAACTTAAAACTCCATTTAAATGTAGCATGTAATGAACTCCGGGATGTGGACCCCCATCTCGATCGTGGTTTTTGTCCAGTTTCCCAATGATCCACAGAGCGAATACTGAGATTTACCTAGCTTGCGTCTGGACAAGTCACGTAGTTTATTCCCTCCTCAGAACGAAATAAAAAATGTAATGAGATTTTTTGGAATTGCCAAACCAGACGTCTTGCCGCGGGCTCGTCGCAAAGGCCACTCATATTCCTCCTTTTCCTCAATCCCTTCAATTTTTTAGGACGGGTCGTCGCCCTGCACGGAAGTTTCAATTGAATCACCTGATGCGATTCAAGGAGCGTTTGCAGCAGTCTGCTCCTCAGGAAAAGCTGAAAGATTTTCCTGAAAACGCGAAGAAAACACCAAACGGGAACAAAAATCCAATTAGTTTGACAAATCCTCTAGTCTTTTGTATTACTGGCATTGTGAAAAACCTCTTGGTTTGCGTGTCCGAAAGAAAGTTTGAGAAATGTGGACCAATGGGCGGTAACAACTCCCCGCTTCCTTTCCTCTACGGGCCAGGAAGAGGAAGTCGCAGATGGGAGCTCCAAATTGAACCTTCGAGAAAGCCTTTTCAGGGCACGAGAGCGGGAATTAAAATTTGCAAAAACTTCCGGGGAAAACATGTTATGCGCACCTAATGTCTATATTGCCTACATAAAATATTTAATTGAAAATATTTTCAAAGTTTTCAAGAACTCTGTACGTGTGCAATAAAATTCATAGTTTTAATAACCTTAAAAAAATATGAGGGAAATTTTAGACACCCCCCACCACACCCATCCTTCATAATTTAATCTTTTCCAAAAATTTTCGGTTTTCATAATTATCTTAATTTTTCACTAATTTTCCATTAGATGTTACAGAAATTTGTGAAATCTATCGGTGAAATCTTTTGATGTTGCAGACTATATTTCAAGAACTATATTTCAAATGCTTTTTTTTCTATTATCGGCTATTACAAATTTAGTCATTTCATTTGTTTTACTTATTGTAACATTGGCAATAATGTGTATAATTTTGTACCATTTAATGTTGCATGCAATATTACAGATGTAGAAATGCAGAGCAGTGAATTACAGATGTAGAAATAGAAACAGAGGATGCAATAAATTTTTAAAAATTTCAATTAAAATTTTAAATGTAAATTGAAAGATAATGTTGGGATAGCCTGAGAATTTACGTGAGGATCATGAAATAGGCCAGGAGTTTTTAGAACAGTTCGTCAACTGGGTTGATTGATTTTTTCGTGTTTCCGGGCGCGTCAACTACTTTGGTCATTAGTTCCGTTAGTGTAGTGCATGCTTTTCTCGGGAGATGGCGGTGATCTTCCCCCGCTGGATGGCGAGATCCAGCGCCGACCTACCGTCGGCTAGTGGGGTTTCCCCCGAACCAGGACTCTCCCATCAGCGAGGCATCGCCCCAGCCGGGACAAGCTCTAAGCTCCCGACCAGTCTCCCGGAATATTTGGTAGTGTAGTGCATGTTAGTGTAAGTGTGTGTAAAGGGAGAGGATATGACAAGGAAGAGGAAGGACAGATCGCGCGCGGTCCGTGGCCCGTTTGATAGGGTACTGCTCCGGCATTCGCCTGGTGTTGATCGAAGAAACCACGGAAAACTACCGATCAGAGCAGCCGGCCGCTAGAATTTTCCTCCAGACAGCAGCTGAATTCGACCTAGCTGAAAAGCTAGTGTCGAAAATCCTGCCGCCGTCAGGACTCGAACCTAGGACCTCCCGGTCAGAGTTCGTGTAAGTGTGTGAGTAAGGAGAGAGGATAGGACAAGGAAGGGGAAGGACAGATCGCGCGCGGTCCGTGGCCCGTTTAGTAGGGTACTGCTCCGGCATTATCCGGCAAACCTTCTGCTTTGGTGGCCGCCACAAAACGTGTTTTGAGCTAAGTAGCCATGTCAGTTTTGCCTTGTATAGGCTCTTCAGATGTGGACAAATACTCGTAGTAACATTGATGTTTTAGAACTTTGCATGAGTTACGTTGCTAATGACCAGAACTGCTTCAACTTTAACTGCCATTAGGTGGTACTCTTGCAAGGAATGTCTCTTCCTCAGAGAAACATAAAGATATTGATATTTCTAATGTAATTGACAATATAGATCGGAATGGTGAAAATATAGTATATGAACCATCATTCAACAAAAATTTGCCATATAATCAATAACTTAAAAATGTATAAGGCATCAGGAATAGATAACATATCAGAAGTAAAGGAATTACAAGTCCATCTCCTTATTAAATGCAGTACATAAAATATTTGCAAAAGTCTTAAATAACAGGCTGACAGAAATCATAAACAGTAAACTGAGTGATAGTCAATCTGGATTGCAACGAAAGAGATTATTAGTGGATAATATATTTGTAATCAGACAGCCTATATGAGAAAAGCCAAGAGTACAGAATAAAGCAGTATCGTATGTTTGTTGAGCCTGTGACTCAGTATTGAGAAATAAAATAATTGAGAATTTGAGTAAATTGCAAATATCGAATAAATTAATACATCTAATATAGGTCCCTTGGCAAATACTAAAGCCAGAGTACAAGTGGGTGAGAAATTTGGTGATGCATTTAAAGATGAATTTGGGGTCAAACAGAGAGATTCACTATCCACAAGCCTGTTTTGTATTTAAATAGATATAATTGATGTGAAAGGAAATATAATCCTAAAGCTGAAACAATGCCTAGCTTATGCAGAAGATTTGCTTATAACAGCATAGACAAGAAAAGCATTGGAAGAAATATTCAAAGAGCAGCATTTATTGAAGAATTAAAGTTTTAAAGAAAGAAAATAAGAAAGAGCAAGTAAAAAAAATTTTTAACTGGTGCCAACTCTCAACTTAAAAGAAAGGAAGAAAAAAAGGTAATGATATCAAAATATTGGAAATTCAAAATTATCCCAAGTATAAGATCAAAGGAAACAGAGCTGCTGTAAAGATGGCCAAAACATTGAAAGGAGTGTTGTAGAACCTTAAAAAAAAGGAAGAGGGGGAGAAAAAGGAAAAGGAGGAGAAATAGGAGACGAAGGGGAAGAAGTAGTAGAAGAAGAAAGAGAAGGAGGCGGAGGAGAAGAAGAAGATGGGAAGGAGGGGGAGAAGAAGAAAGGAGGAGGAGAAGAAGGACTGCCCTTCCACTTCTGGCAGTAATTATATTAACTTCTTGATTAGAGTAGTTGGCTCACCACTTACATACAGGGTACAAACAGCTGTTACAGACAAAATAATGTGTAATGCATGCAATATGCTTATGGTGACTGGCTTGGCATGAGAAATTAGCTGAGGCCATTATTTAGAGTATCAGAAATGTTGGAAACAATCTTGAATGTTGGGCAGTATAATTGAAGCATTCAGCGGGTGAGAGGCCTATAATGCTAAGGGCTTTTTATCCCTAAAAAATTTAATGGCTCCATGCTTTTAATGGCTAAAGGCCTTAAATAAACTTTTGTATTGTTTTTCACACATCTACCAAGTTTCACTTCAATTGGTTAAGTGTTAGGAGTGAAACATTTTTCCTCTCCCACAAGTACAAGGATTGCATGTGAGTAATTCAAGTCATTATTAAGCTTCAATATGATAAAAAAGACTGAAATAAATAAGTAGAAATGTAATATGAAAAGGACGTTCAACAGTTTTATGAACAGGACAGTTATATGAACAGAACGTTGATGGGAATGTTCATTGGCACTCTTTATATTGATTCCTCTGAAAGATTCCTTGTAAATCTTAATCAAGAGCATGTTTCTATAAAAAGATGTTGAATGTGATGCGTACTGGCAAATTTATTAATGAGAATGCTCTGAAGAATAAACAAATTGAAATGTGACAAAGAAATACTATATTACATAAATAGGAGCATAATCACAACAATGTAAGATAACTGACTAATTTTACAAGTGTATAAAATCAATGACTTCAAGTTTTTCCTTGTTCTTTGAGCGGTTTTAAAATATGTTCCTGTCCTCATTTCTAGAAATAAATCTGCAAGCATTTAACACTTGATAGGAAATTGCTTAGTGAACCTGAACATATCTAAATGTAATTTCTCAAAGAAACGAGACTTATGAAATTTTAAAATCTGATCATCCAAATATGAAAAGTAATACTCATAGTATTCAAAATTAGCACAAATTATGGTAACTAGGGGTCAGATTTTAATGATCTACAACATCACCGAAATTGAGCAATAAAATGCTCTTAAAATGTTTTAAAAATGACCTAACCACAAAGGAAAATGATGTAAAAATTTGATCAAAACCTGTTCAGATGAATAATTCAAGCTGTTGGATATGTTACTGATGAAATTGAGGCTTTTTCCAATTGGTTAAGTGAACTCAGCTTGCAAACGTTTAGTTTGGACTAGATCAGGAAATCTTTGCCTGTAGTTATCACAAAATCCACGGAACCAACAATGGTGCTGATGGCATCACAGGAAATTTAGGTTACACACTCACAACTGCTGACATTACAATTTCTGAGTGAAGAAATTGAATAGGCTACTCAGGAATTTCAGGAAGAACATGTGTTGCATCTCCTAAATATTATATGAAGCAAGTACCATTAAAATTGTATTAAAATCAATGAAATCCGCAAAAAATGCTTTTAAAAAAAAAGTTTAAAAAAAAGGCTTATTATTCGATTGGAATGATTGAAGGCGTTGTCATGACAACGCCTTCAATCATTCCAATTATGTAAATGTCAACTACACCTCACCACTGAATCAATTATTATTTGATGCCAAAGCAAAATACAAGTCATAACAAATGGGTCACTTCCTTTTGTGACAACATAAAATGAATTTCTATACTCAACAGCATCATTCTAAAATGAAAAGAACAAAAAAAGACATTTCATTAAGATCTGCCCCTACTGATAACACAAGAAATATATTTATATATATTTGACCTAAGGAAAGCTAGCTAATAAAAAATCTAATGTACTTACAGATTTCTTTGATAAATGGGAGTTCCAGAGAATTGGATTCAGCATATTTATGACTTGTGTCCTTTAATTTATCTTATTATTAATATCCTTATTATTTGTGCCCTCTTTTGAAAATGTGAAACCCAAATATTTAAAATCATTGCATAATTGTACTTTAATCATTTCCAACACACAGGTCATTTCCATATTCTTCTGTTACCATATACTTTGTTTTGGACACATTTATTTGCAATCCCAAAGATAAAAATTCCTGTTTTAATTTTCTAAACATATAATTAATATCCTGCTCATCCGCAGTCATGATGACTAGAACATCCATGAAAAGTAGAACATCCAGTGTTGATTCTCCAATTTGCATCCCTATTACTCTGCATTTCCTTTCTCATTCTCTTAGAGCTTCTGCAACAAACATGTTAAAAGAGTTGGAGACATACAGCACCCCTGTCTCAATCCTTTAGAAATTATTATATCATATATTAATATTATTATTATATCTAATATTTGTCTGTTTACTTTCACAACATCTTTACTGTCTTTGTACATTTTCTTAATGATGTTAACTAATTTAAAATTACATTTTTGTTGTAAAATTTTTAAAAATTTTGCTAATGGTAATGCTGTCATATGCTTTTTGAAGGTCAACAAAAAGGTTTGGAGGTGAAGGTAAAAAAAAACACTGTCTTAACTTAACATTAGATGATAATATTTTCCACAGGCTTTCTTTTTTCTAAAATTTCTTGGATGCAAAAAATGTTTTCTATATATGAACAGCCAACTGGAAAACCCCTTGTTCTTCCAGATTTTTTGTCTCTCACTCAATTCTTCCTTTAATTATTTGCCTGTACTCTCTACTAACTGAACTCATGACCTCTATAATTTTCACATTTTCCTTTATTGCCTTTTTTATAAATTGATATTATTTCTGCCTTTTTCAATTCTTGAGGAATTTCTTCTTGATCTTCGAGACATTTATTAAATAGTGTTACAGTAATTTCTTTCATTTGGTTTGGAGAGTGTTTTAACAGTTCCTCCTGTATCCCTCCATGGCACGGGGATCTATTATTTTTCATCCTTCTCAAAGTGTTATTTAATTCTTTTAGAGTTAATTTTGGGATGTCTTCATGTATTGGTACAGTATCTGCATTATAACGGATGTATTTGAATTCTGCTCTATCCTCTCTCAGAAGTGTTTGAAAATATCTCCCACTGTTTAATATTAATTGGTGATATTCTGAATTTACATGACACATCAGCTTTTAGTTGTTTTATTGCTTTCCATAATTCCCTAGACCTATTGTTTCCCATTAACCAATTTCCTCCAGAGCATTTTGCTGTCTGTCTTAACTTTCGTTACTGCTTTTTTAACCTTTCTATTGATATTATTATATGCTCTTCGATCTTTGGGGTCTCCTGAGCTTTGCCACTTTTTATATTTCACTTCTCTTGTCATTTGTTCAAAACTTCATTCCACCAGTATGTTTGTCTTTCCTTTATTTTGATCTTTTCATCTAGTGCTTCAAACACTGCTTCTTGGACTGTTTTTATTTGTTCATATAATTCACTTGCTTGCCAGTCTACATTTATTGGCAATTTGTTTGCCATTCTAAATTTATATAGGAAACTGGTCAAGTCATATCATCAGCTAGCCTACTGATTTATTTTTAGGTTACACGGAGCACGAGTTTCTGATATGATCTATTGGAAATTTGGTTTGTGAAAAAAATAAATTAATGCTCTATCTAAACAGTGGTCGCTAGCATATTCTACTCCTCCTAATACTCTTACATCTTGGCATTTTAGATAAGTTCTCTGTTTTAATATAACATAATCAATTATTGATTTAATATTCCTGGTAGGTTTGATTATGGAAATCTTTGTGTCTTTAGAACCCATTCATGATTTTAAGATCCATCAGACTTCATAACTTAGGAAGTATTATTCCTTCACAAAGGACATGTTGTGGGATAAGAGCCCAAATTTCTTGCTAATTTACCCTTCAAAAGTGATTTCATTACATTGGAGCAAATATTTTGTTAACAATTCTTTGAAAAAAACTGCTCATTTTTTTTTTTCTATATTTAAAATTCAAGTAATATATGGCTTAGGGGAAGGGATCATAGAATTATGAAAATGTGCAGAGACTTCACTTCTCCCCATAGCACATCACACACAGTTTCAACTGTTTTTGACTTAAACTAAATAAATAAAAATTCATCTTCAAATGAATCTTTTAAATCTTCTGTTGCATCTTCAGTAGGTGGATATACTGACACAATTATCATGACTAAGTATGACCAAATATATCTAATTTCACTGTTCGCAGTCTCTCATTAATCTCATTCCAAGTTCTTATATTCTTTCTAAATGTTTTGTGGATTGTACTGATACTCCACATTTATCCCTATTGTCTTTGTTTACACTACTATAAATTTGGATGTAATTACTGTAGTCTTCAATTCCTCTTCCTTTTTAGTTTCCATTTGCAAACAAATGTCTATATTTAATTTTTCCAACTGACTGAATATTTCTTATCTTTTTTGCTAATACCCTGTACATTCTACATTGCCATTTGCATTGTCCGATTTTGTTGCTTGAGTCATCTTCGATTAGGTCTGTTTAAAGGCTGCTTAGAGTTTTTAACCGTTTATGATTTTTTCGGGAATGGGGTGTTGGCGCACCTCTAACCTGGCAGGCCAGGATTGTTTTGCATTTTCTCTTCTAGCTTTTGGGTCTACCACCCCCTCCTACAAGGCAGCAGGTTGAAACTGGTAATGAAGGTCATACTGAGAAAGAAAGAAGGGAGGAAGAAAGTCTAGAATTGAATAAGGAGAGAAGAAGAGAGGAAAAAATAATGACTCCTTAGCCCTAGCAACCTAAGAGCATTGGGGTTGAAAAACACGAGACCTATTTACATTGGACCTGGATCTATTTAGAAAATTTACTATTTACATTGGCTGAGAAAGTGAAAAGAATGTATTTAATGAGAAATGAATGTCAGTTTATATTGTGAAGAAATGACTTAATTTATGTAATATAGAACAAAAAATTACATAGAATCCACTCCAAACAAGAAGTCATAATTATATTCTTACCTTATTATTAGTAGCTGTGTTGTTTACATTACGGCAGTTTTCAAATAATTTTTTATTGTTTGTGTAAACGTAAATTATATTTTTCACAAACATTTTTTGCAATGTTTTTTTTTTTTTGTTTCCTTGTAGGAGGGCCAGTGCTTATTTCTCTTGTACTTTATGGTTCCAAAGGAATTTTACTTTCATTTTCTGCTTTTCTTTATTTAGTCAGCATTTGTTGAATTTCCCCTGAAAGAAATATAGTAGTGGACATTCTTTGGAACTGATAGAGTTAAAAAAAACTATGATCCAAGTTATTTATATAAGTACTCTTGTCAACATTAGTATTGTTTGCCATATCCTAAATAAATTACTCTCCCTTTATTGCAATTTTAAATTTTGTTTGTATACCTGTAGAAAAATGTCTTCCAAAATGGTGTCATGATATTGCTCTAAATCAGTAATTGCCAACTCAATGCTCTGTGATAATACAAAAATATGCTCTCCTGATCGGGAACAAACCGCAGGCCAATGTGCCCGACGCGGCGGTAGGTGTACAGTGTTCCAATGATGGTATTGAAATGGAGGGGGTTCACTAGATAATTACGTTTTTAAGTGGTAATTATTTAAATGTTTATGAATAAAAAATATAATGAATTAAAAAATATACTAGATTATTAACAACTCAAAGCAATATCAGACTCTCTATCGTAACCATTACTGTACGAGTAATTCCACTCTCATCCTTTTAATACATATCATTTTTGGAGAAAGTTTTAACAGTCTAGTACAATGATATTCTATACAATAATATAACAATTTTAGTTCGTCCCAGAATTTATTATCAATGATAACAGATACAGATAAATGCTCGAGAGGGGTCATGTGGGAGAATTTCGACTCGAGGCATGTACAGTTTTGGTTGAGAATGTTGTAAATCCTCGTGATTTTCAGCACCTTTGCCATAATCTATATGTAAACTCCTTTACTCATCTCATGATTGCAGCCTATTTGTCAATTCTCCGAAATTATTTTCATCTCGCGTGTTTCTTTGGGTTGCAAAGCTGCGTATTGGCTCTGTAGGTTTAAAAATACTGCAGTTCTTTCGAACATACTAAACTCTTCACAATTGTTACGGTATCTACAAAAAACAACTCTTTCCAAATCGAAAGAAAATTGACGGACGTAAATGGGCTCTCATGTTGCCTGAAACACAGACAATGGCCAACCGCCAAGGCTAACCGTCAATCTCGCCCTCCGTCCCTCCCCCTTCACTCGCACTGCTTCTCCGAGCGTCTCCTCGCGGAGGGGGACGCAGCTCTAACGTCGTTTCTCCCCCAGTTGACCTCAAATTTTAATGCTTTCCTTGTTGAACTGTTTTTTCTTGAATTGACTTCCCTTCATTCATGTTTTACCATTCATTCACAAGTCTGACCTAAATCAAAAACATAGGAATAATTCTTAACAATAACCTCCAGTGGAATTGTCATGTAAATAAAGTTACAAAGTTATTCTATTCATAAATTCATAAAGCACTTTTAGGATTGTTGGAAAGTTTTTACTGGTCAATATAAAAAAAATTGCAATAGAATCTCTTGTCTTTTCAATTTTGACTATTCCAACATACTGTATAACGATTTAAGCTCAGCTCTTGTCACATGGTTACAAAGAACTTAAAAACACATGTATATGTTTTATGTACAATCTGAAAAAATACGACCACATATCGAACATTTTTGAATGTACATTTTCAAAATTTTCTCAAAAACGGCTACAAAGTTTCTCTTTAAATTTTTGGTAGGGTTAGTGCCCAACCAACCCTATCTGATGAAATAAACGTCATATTGCTTTATTCTTTTGTTGTCTTTTTTCAATAATTACAAAATTGTAATTTTTTTGACTTGTTTCTCACGTTTGTAATATTTACCTTAAAGGCGATTTCTTCACACTGTTATATTTATGAGTGCATGTGATTTAAATAATGTCAAATAAAGTTTCTCGAAAACTGAACAGTTTTCTGTAAAAATGAGTTCAAAATTCCGCATTTTCAGAAACACTCAAACGCCATTTTCTCAAAAATTGTTCCAAATTTTTTCTTCAAATTTCTGCAATGGATAGTGCTAATTTCACTGTTTAATGTGACGCAAAGTTAATTTTCGTGCATTCATTTGTTGTTGTTTTTTTTTCAAAAATTTCACAAATGTAATTTTTTTAAAAATATCTTTTAAGCCGTTAATATGCAGATCTCCATCGATTTTTATTCATTATTACATTTGTGAGTGGAAGTGCTTGAAAGGACTTCAAATTAAGTTTTTCGAAAACTCAATAAATAAATGTGAAAAAGAGCTTAAAATTTCGCATATACAGTAATTCTTAATCGCCATTTTCTTAAAAACGGCTTCAAAATTTTCAATGAAAATTTCTATATATTGGACGAGATTTTACACTTCTTTAATATTCTTTAATATTCTGTTCTAATATTGCCGAAAAGTTGAGAAAACGTCAACAAAATGTACTTTCGGTGACGATAGATGGCAGCTAGCCAGTGAATGGAGGAAGACCTTACAACCAGTCCACGCCAAGGAAACCAGTAGAAACGAGAGAAATCATTCTGTAGCACCTATAGTTATGGTTGTAATAATTTAAATGTACTTTTCAACTTTTCTTAAGAGTCTGCAATGTTACAATTCAAAGGACGAAACGAAAAAGTTGCCGCACTGTTTGTAATGATTAGACCTCGGAATTTTAGATACCTAAAAAAAAATTATGACTTAGGCACCTAAAATAGGATACAAAATTACGCACTATTAGGCAAGGAAAATGACGTTTAAACATTAAAATAGGATACAAAATGACACTTTTTATTATGCAGAGAAGTCACGCATTTTTACATTTATGAGAGCGTATATTATTTTTTTCATTTTCAGAACTAGCAGTATAGTACATAATCAATTCCTTCTCTAAATTTTCTACGGGAAGGGTGTCTTTTATCTGTTAAAATTATTTTGAAATATGAAAATGAACTTAACATGAATGAAATGAAAATGAACTAACATAGATTGATAGGTTCAAACATACATTTAGTCACATTTCTCATGCGCTCTTCTTCACTCCTCCCCTCAAAAAAAAAAAAAAAAAAAAAAAAAAGTATCACAAGACCCATTTAACCATTGGACCGTATTTTGTAAGCTTCGCCTTTCCGGCAGAAGGCTTTTGCCTGGCCTGTCCTTCCTCGCCTGGATGACGAAGGCGCCGCTCCGCGCCGATAAGACAACCTGTCAACAACGCAGCTGCACCAGAAACGGGCCCAATGACCTATGAAGCGCGTGCTGTTCGGGGACGAGCGTGAAACATCCTTTGTGGTGACTTTTATTTATTTATTTTATTTTACGTCAAAAAAACAGTTAAAAACTGCGTATGACGTGCTATGGGGAAAAGTGAATTGTGTGCACATTTTCAAAATTCTGCGATCCCTACACCAAGTCATATACTACTTAAATTTTGAATTTTTGAAAGGAGAAAAAAAAAAAAATACTCCCATGTAATAAAATCCTTTTCAAGGATAAATAAGCAATAAATTTTGAATTTTGAAAGGGAGAAAAAAACAACAAAAAAACTCCCATGTAATAAAATCTATTTTCAAAGAAAATAAGCAATAAATTTTGGCTCTTATTACTTCCTGCCGCGACAACATGGAAACGATAATTTGAATAATTGTATTTCCCACTGAATTCTAGAAGACGTGCACAGAAATGAAGTTACATTTATGTCCAGAAACAAAACAAGGGGCCATCTCAGCATTTGCTCAATGGATCAGGGAAACTGGACGAAAAACCTGATCGAGACTTGCAGTTTTGTATTCAGTGTGTGGGGTGAGAGATGTAGCGTAATTAATTGCGTATTCGATCAGACTGCGTTTCAGGAAAGTATTTGCGTTTCCGTAAAATAATTTGAAAAAACGACATTTAAAACACTATCATTCTTGATAATTATTTGTTTTAGGCAGTTTTAGGCAGAAACATATAAAAAACGCACCAACCGCCCTTTTATAACATTTTAGTCACTATTGGGTGCTTTCGGTATAGCTATTTTTTCATGATTCGTAAACATCTGCAATTATTTTCCACAACATCCTAAAGTAACTAAATAGGCATTTGTCCTAGAATACGAGGTCTAGTAATGATCCTCACTGTAACTTACATTATATTCTAACTAGTATATATTCTTCGTGTATGCCTAATTTGTATTTTATAACTTTGAATTAACGCTGTTTTGGTTCGATATCTTTCAAGTAGTCGAAAACAAGCATCTGGGTTGTCTAGAATGTGCTAGATTGACTTAAAGTTCTTAGTACACCTGAGAGGCTATTCTCTTTAACCCTGCAGTAGTCGTGATATATTTTGAAACATCTGTAGTCGCGGGGGCTGCGAATCCGCACTTAGCCAACGAACCTCTGAAGTTCAACGGGTCAAGGGACGGAAAAGGATCGGTTCTTGACGGAGAAGAATCTTGTCATCTAGATTATCAAATAACAAATGAGAAGATGAAAAAACTATTCCAAGATATTAAAGTGATGAGAGAAATAAGAGAGAGAACGAGAGAGAGAGCGAGAGAGAGAGCGAGAGAGAGAGAACGAAAGAAAGAGAGAAGGAGAGAACGAAAAAGAGAGAGAACGAAAGAGAGAGAGAACGAAAGAGAGAGAGAACGAAAGAGAGAGAGAAAGAACGAAAGAGAGAGTGAGAGAAAGAACGAAAGAGAGAAAGATAAAGAACGAAAGAGAGAGAGAGAGAGAGAAAGAACGAAAGAGAGAGAGAGTTTGTATGGGTGGGTGGGCAGGCGTGGGCGTTTTGACCATAACGATTGAGTTTACCTGATATTTCTTACATAAGTTTCCACGTTCTTTATTTTCTACTAGGTGTTAGATAACAGAACATAATTTATACTTTTGTACAGGATTGGTTTCATTTACTTGTGGCTTACTATACTTTAAAATTACTCATGAATACCGTGCGTTTTTGCGTATGTATATCGATTTTTAAAATTATTTATTTCGTTAACAACCGGAGTAATAAATTTCTAGTTAGTTTTAAATAACAGTGTAATACGTCTCTTAAATGATGTGTTTGGTTTAATGCGATTGTGCTCGTTGGTTCTGTCTATTTTTAATTTGAATTTCTTGCATATTTTGACCATTGCGTTTGAGTTTACACAATATTTCTTAAATGCGTTTCCGCGTTAATAATTCTCTACTGGGTGTTAAATAACAGAAGACAAGGTCTACGTTTGTACAGGATTGGTTTCATTTACTTGTGGCTTACTGTACTCTAAAATTACTTCATGAGTACCGCGCGTTATTGCGTATTTATGTCGATTTTTAAAATTTTTTATTTCGTAAACAACAGGCGTAATAAATTTCTGTTTAGTGTTAAGTGATAGTGTGATACGTCTGTTAAATGTTGAGTTTGTGTTATGCGATTGTGCTGGTTCTCTCTATTTTTGAATGTGAATCTCTTGCATGTTTTGACCATTACGATTTAGTTTTTACAATATTTCTTAATTCGCTTTCACATTCAAAATTTGTTTGTTGTTGTAAAATTTAGAACTGAGTGTGTACTATTGATTGTATATGTATTTTTGTAATTGGTTGTAGCGTTTTGAGGTCGTTGGTACTCTTTAGTAATATACGCAAATGTCATGCGGGTTGCATATCTAAATGTGTTTGACTTTTTTTCGTAAACCGCTTGAGTAATGACTTTCATTTTAGAGTAATAAATTAGTAATAAATGTGCTCTAAACATTCGTATTAGTTTGGATCGTTTGTGCTCATTTTTTGAATTGGGTTGTGCTAGCGTGACAGTCACGCTAGCACAACCACCTTTATTTCAGAAACGGGAGGAGTAATAAATTTAATTTTTGGGTAATAAATTAGTAATAAATGAGTACTAAATATTCCAGTTGGTTTGATGTGATTGTGCTATGGTGGTTGTGCCAGCTTGTCATGGCTCGTAGAATCGCTTTCAGGAGCGGTCACTTCCGGCCTAAACGGCATATCTCCCCGATGTTATACTTCGATTTTTATAACGTGGCGCTTCAGGGTCTGTCTTCACGGTGGCATTATGTCTTTATATAATACTCTCTCTGATTATGTCACTGCATTTCGCGTTTCTCGGCCGTGCCGCTAGATGTCGCATGATCGCGGCCGTATGAAGCAGTGAATAAATACTGATAGCATTAATATTAATGTTTTCTAACAATCAAAATTATTATTAATATGAAATTGATGATAAAGATTCGCCCAACACTATTGTGCTCCATGGTTTATTAGCAATAAACAACTACATCACGATCTAAACATAAATGAAATAGCTCACCAAATAGCACACCTATCAAACAACTTTTACAATAATTTACGCCATGCAAGGCATCAACTCACTACAGACTCGAAAGAGATCCCCAGATACAAAACCAGAATAAAGAACAGATTCCCGCTCCGTTTCTTTCCTCCAGATGTTACAGAGTATTGACTAATTCTGTTGAGGTGCTATTTGTTTCCTCTCCCTATAAAGTTTATTAAGTACATTTTTAAACTAGATTAAGTTGATTAGATTAAGTCACCATTCAATTGCAAAGTTTCACTTGTAAACTAAACATTGTAATTTCAACTAAACAATAAATAATTTTTTTTAAAAAGTCACACTAAGAAACACCAATTTTAACGATAAAAATGAGAGATTTTTCCATTGATTTATCTGGATTTAACTTGTCTTCTACTGAAATTCCAAAACGTCGATCATTACAAAGAACGATACAATAACATTATTTTGCAAAACTGCGTTTGATATCTGAACCGTTTAGAGGTAGCAGGGTGATCCGTCCAACTAACTGGTTGGACACCTGTATATCCAGAGGAAAGGTTTGCTGGCCGCACCGCCCGATGGCGGGTCGTGCGCGGTTGGAAGGGGAAGGGGTGGACTCGGAGCTACGCGGTGAGCTCCGCACCCACGCACAAAAGAATTGCGCGTTCTTTTGCATTACCTTCCTTCTCTGTTATCAGGCCAGAATTGGCTTTTACCTTCTCTTACATTAATCTCTTAACTCTATTGCCGCCACATTACCTAAATTGAAATGAGATGCATCGGAAACTAAAGACAGTTTTGAAACATGTTAAGATAAGTTCTATGGTTAGATATTTGTAAAAAGGATTGTGTTGCTTATGCACAGAGGGCGAGTAACTACATTTCTGAGGACCTTTTTGGAATATTTGGATTTTATTGGTTGTTGTTGAGGCGGTGTTACATCAGGTTGGACAAGCGTGCGTTGCAACCGGACGTCAAATGAATTTGTATGTAAGGAGAGGGAAGCAGAATGGGCTTTTAAGGCGGAATGACGATTGATGTAGGTCAAGAAGAATACCTGAGTCGAATCAGCACAGGTTACGTGGTCTTTCCTTGTCTTTCTAGTATTCATTATAACGCTTAGATACCGGACAGGGCAGTTGTAGAACACAGTGATATTATTGACGAGGTCGAATTGTAAGATGGGAGGAAAGGCTGGAAACGGAGCGTAAAAACTTCGGATGTCGAATTATTCGGATTTGTTTTTAGTTTCCTGCCATCTTTTAATGGTCGTGATGTCTTTAAATTAATTTTCTTGTAGTATTGAAATATTGATCAGCGGCAGAGATGACTTTCATTTCCCAAGAGCAGTGTATCTTACGATGCAGTTAGGAATGCTTGAGATGTAAATAAAATAAAGAACTGCTGACTGCGTGAATGGAACTCTTGCTAAGGAACTTGTTCATGAGCCCAGTAGAAACAGTTGAGTCCACTTGAATTATAAATGCACGATATTTGTGCATTTATGAAAATTGACAGAATATTGCCCAAGAATTTCAGGATAGTACTAGTTTTCTCATTTTATACAGGACAGGCAAGAGCCAGCAGATGTTGTCCTGCTCTCTCTCTTCCCTTCACTCTCTTTTCCTCATTTCTCTCTCCTCTTTTCCTCCCCTCTTGTATCCCATTCTCTCTTTCCCCTCTCTCTTTCTCTACTTTCCCTTCACTCTTCCATATTTCTCTTTTCCCTCCTCTCTCTTTCCTTTCATCCTTTTTCCTGCCATTTCTCTCTCTCTCTCATTTACCACTATCCCTTTTCCCCATTTTCTGTCTCCTCTCTTTTTCCTCCTCTCTTTTTCCACTTTCTCCCTTCTCCTTTTTTCTTTTTCTCTGCCATCTCCCTTTTGCCTCTATCTTTCCCTTCTCTTTCCTCTTTTTTCCCTCTCGTTTTTGCTTTCTATCTCTTTCCACTCTCTTTATCCCTCTCTCTTTTACCCTACTCACTCTTTCCCCATACTCTCTTTTTCGTCCTTTTCCTTTTCTCTTTTTAACTTTCTTTTCTCTCGTATCCTCTGCGCTCTCTCATCTCTCCTCTATATTTTCCTCTCTTCCTTTTTCCTTCTTTCTCTCTTTTCCGTCTTTTTACAGGTATCTTTTGCCCCTCTTTCCCCTTCTCTTTTTCCTCACTTTTCCATCCCTCTCTCTTTTTCTCTCTTTCTTTCTCTCCCTTCCCCTCCCTTCTCTCTCTCCATATTGCATTGCTGCTTCCTCTGGCCTCCTCGACTCCTTGCAAATCACAGCAACGCCAGCAATAATGAAGTTGGGTTCCCGTGATCAAATTGCATTTAACTGAAGCGACATATTGTGATTTAGCGCCATCGAGTAAAGTTATAACAAAATGAACAGCATAAAAGCCTTCTCCATGAAAACAATATGCCATCTTCGCCGGAGATCCAATTCATGAGCCCATCCCCTATGCTTTCTCTGTGATTCTACCACTGCCGCTGCTGTACCTCTGGCGAATATATCAGGAACCGTCTCTTAGCGACGGACGAAAATGGGACGTGGTGCATCTACCAGCAAATTATTTAAATTGTTTGGCCTGCTCTGCATTTGTATTTGTATTTATCTTCACCAAACATTGCAAGAGCACTGCGACAAACCTGAAGAAGAGCCAGTAAAACTTTCGTATCTATTCATACACCCCTTTTTTATGGTATTGATGTTGGTGACGTTGAATTCATTTTTATTAGTATAGATGATTCAGTCTTCGTTGCCATTCGGACCCAGTAGTACTGAGTTATTAATTTCGAAATTGCAAAAGGCATTAGTGTAAACCACATTCAAAATTGGGAAAAAAAAGGGTAAGAAGTGAGGACCGAGGATCAATTTATCCTCAATGCCAACCGATATCTTTACAGAAAATCGCTCTTAATGAGCTACACTACGAACAACATGCGGATTTTCCTCGGCCCTCATATGCAAATTGTGCACATTAATTGTACCAGTTCTTGTAAAACACACTTCATCTGAAATGACAACGATATTCCTGGATTCTTTGCAACACACAGGAAATACAGTGAAAACGGCATTATAAGTTTCTACTCCGCAAATGCTGCATCCGATGGAAATGGAAAAGTCGTAATCTCTCCGCATGAATTGTTCACCAGACGAGGGACTGTGATGCGTTGACCTCGCGCGCCATTTGCCTAGTGCTCGCTTCCGGTGCTTCTCGGATAATATTAGGGATTGTGTTTTCCTGAGAAGGGCGTGCCCTAACGCGAAGTGAAGCCGCTCGCACACATCGTAGCCCCGTGTTACAGGAGCACAATCACATAGTTCAATGTTTAACATTAATTACTTACAAAATCAAACGACGAAGAGAAACTAATTTTGGCAATATCCGCCTCTTCATTACATATAAGAAACGGTCCTGGCGTATTAGCAACGAGGACATGCTCATCCTGTATTTTAGCCCTTCATACCAAACCCTGACAAAGGTTTGGGCGACATTGAGGAAGGTTGCTGGAAGTGATAGCCTGCATGCAAATGCTTCGTGAATATTTTCCCAGACACAGTTTCAGTTAGTAACAATTGATGACCTATAGAGTTATTTTAAAGATGCCAGTTGGAAGGGAGAAATAGATTGGCCACTGGATTAGCATAATGGAGTCTCTTTGTAACGTTTTTCAGCGTTTTTAAGCAGCGCGAGCCACCTTTCGGCGGTAACAGCTGGGAGAGGGTGCTACAGAAAATATTGTCCGTAGAATTTAAACTCACATGTCAGGAAGTACAATTTTATATTGAATTTACTCTCAAAACATTAACATGAAACATCATTGTACTCTTCTTTTATTATATATTCCTTGCTAGTAAGAAAAATAGTTTCATTAAAATAATGAAAATGAATACGTTTATCGAAAACGAAATATTTCAAACAATATCTCTACGGCATATTACTTGCCACATGATCCCACATTGTTGAGAGAAAATTGCTCTTGCTGCAAAATACGCAGTAATTTTAATCGTATATAAAGTTTATATATGACAACATCCTGGATGTTGTATAAACTGTACGGCCAAAGCTGAAAGTTCTTTTACTAGGGCAAGCTTCAAGCCTTAGATAAATTTCGATAATTTGTATGCAATCTTTTAATGCGGCTAATGTTGCGCCTTTTTGGAATTGCGCATTAGGAATAGACCAGGGAGCTTTCGTGACCAGTCTTAGGAGTTTAGTTTCGATTATTTCTAATTTATTTATGTGTGTTTGCAGCGCACACGTCATTGAGCATGCGCAGAATGAACGACGGGCAAATTACACATTTATGGGGTGTTGCTCTGTTTTCTATTCTTAATGCTGAGTTTTATTTCTGCTTTTTTAATGAGTATAGTTTCTAATATGTTTGTTTGCAATATCTGCTGTGCTAGTTCTTCAATTAATCTACCTAATTTGACTCTAGATTGCTTTTCTGGTAATAGTACGAATATTTTCAACAGATGATTATTTCAAATCATGCAAAACCAGGCTTGGATATTTAATAACTCATATTATCAGTAGTTGTATGTATCTTTGAGATATATTATATTTGTTTGGATAATACTTACTTTAATAAATTAATATTTATTCAATTTTATCAAAGGAATAATTAATATATTTGAATGATCAGTCAATCATCAAAGGTAGATCTTGAAGATAACTATACCTCATTCTAAAGTGAATCTCACTGTTGAGATACGACACTTCATGTGATTGTTAAATGTGAGGCACACATATTGATATTTCCTACCAGCTTTATTGGCGCACATGATGTATTTGTAACATGTTACTTACATCTTCGTAGAGAATAAATTGTGAAATCGTGAATATAATTTCCCAAAGTGTATTTTTATATAGGCAAAAATATGCCATCTTTCAGAGTTGCCATTCGTCCTCCATTGTTGTAGATTGCCCACTTCGTTTATAAAAGCAATGACCTAATCCAAAATAAAACCAATGTTCAATAATACTCCCGAGAAGTCCCTAATGTAACGAAATATTTAATATTAAATGTTTCAAAAATATGTTTGTTTAGGGTACATATTATTTTAAAAAATGTCTTCCGAATCTAATACTGAACGTCGATCGCGTACGGTAAGCTATTGAACATGTCCTAAATATTAATTTAATATTTTACTGATACGTTATTGCTTGTTATTGCCTTCGAATACGGAGCTCGATATGCACTGCATAACTTATCTGGATCGAGAGTATTGTGGTTACGAAGAAAATATGAAAATAATTAAATGATGTTACATGTTCTCTTCTGAGAATTAAGGGAAGGAAATATGAAAAGACAAACAGAGTCAAGTTAACATCTAGTGAATTAGTAAATAAGACAATATTAAAATTGGTAAAGTAAAATACTGTACATCCAACGGGAGTTAAGTGGTTCTAATTATCTCGGGCAACAAAACAAGGGGACAATTTAGTACCCGACGCACAACATCGCGACGTCAATACCTTGATGAAGCCTGCGACATGTCAGGCGAAACGTCGGCCTCTCAGCCCACTACGCGGCGTCACCCGGACAGCGAAGAAGAAGTCAAAACAAGGGTCTTCGGCCCTCGGGCGTTTTGACGCCGCTCTTCACGAGAACACTTATAACGCCCTTGGCGAATACGCTATTAAAATGAAATTTGATATTATATCAAATGAAGTCCACCGCCTTCATGGTCTCCTGACACACATAAAGGGATGTGGAGGAAACGGGAGAGTCAGGCATTTCCAAGTTGGCAAAAGAAAAATTGTAACTTTGGGTAGTGTTTTATAACGAAATATAAAAGTAAGATAAATCTTACATTACTCTTTTAGTCATCTTTAACGTATTTTCCTTTTTTAAAATGAAAGCCGAAATTAGAAACTCCGGAAAAGCTGCTCGCAAGTAAGTAGAGTTCAAAAATCTGTGAATATTTTCATACTTTTTTGGAATCTTGGAACACCTTGTTTTAATATTTTTTTTATTTTTGTAGTAATAATGGACATTTTATTTTCCACCAGTTTTGTATTCGTAATTGGAATGTTTTGAAATTGAAATATTATCAATGTTAAAGTTGTTAAATAAATTGTAATTCTCAAACCTGGTTAGAAAATTAATACAATTAATGCAAAAATATATGGCTGTTTTCATCCAAAAGGCTAGATTTAATTGAAGTGTACTTTATAAAGAACTTCATGGACTTAAGTTGCAGATTGCAGCATAAATTGTTTTCATAAATATCACACCCATTTCACACACCCAAATAAATTGTGCATAAAGTAAATCTTTTATTATGATCACAACTTGTGACCACTCAAAATCTTTATTTATTTTAGAATGTACTAGTGATTTCATTCCTGAAGACCTCTATTCTCACATGATCATATAATTTTTATCAATCTTTATAGAATAACTTTTCATGAACAATTTTAATTCTCCTATGACTATTAAAAATAATCGTTGGGTAGAAACAGGCGTCCTTTTTTGCAAATACAAATCGTTTTATATTAATATTATTAAAACATAACAGTTTTTATATAATTTTACAAATTCAAATATTATAGTAGATTTTCATATTAACGTAGCAAAATTTGTCAAATCCGCACATCCGTTTGTATTTACTCAAATTATTCACGAATAAACATTGCCCTTGAACGTTTTAGGTATTAATACTGAAATTGTAATAAAATTAAATACTTTTAAAAATGTAAATTAAATCTAAAATTTTTGGTAGAAAATTCTTTCAAACAACTGAACAGAAAAACTTACTCGGTAAATCCTTATTGTAGATTTCGCCTAACCCTTGGAAATTGTCCTTGCACGAATGCAGAAAGCTGAAGATTTTCTCTCGAATGGGAGCCATTTCTTACCAGCAATCACTATGTTACAAAGGGTACTCTGCTACATACACATTAAACAACATGTATCTTGCGAGCTGCCCATACAGCCTCCAATCATACAATGAACGTTATGTAGGAGGAAGAAAACATTTAGTGCTGAAATGACGCATGTTGAAGGATCAGATCTCGTACTTTCTGGATCAAATGCTGTTATTTAATTAAAGAGGACTTTAGTTTCTAAAAAATAAAATAAAAACAACAACAACAACTGAAAAGTGCAATAATTACTGTCGTGTTAAATATATTCAAAATTCCTGACGCAATTTCTAAAAGAAATTAAGAACATTTACATTTTACGTATTACATTTTTAGTTTATTCTTGATTGTGATTTGCTGAAAATATCACGGTGTTACATAACGATTTATGCACAACACACAAATCATTCAATATTCTTCAAATATAAATTCATTATTATGAACTTAAATATGAGATCACTTGAATTTCGCTTATAACGATCAATAAAATGTGGTCGAAAACAACATGGAAGGAATTGTATAATTGTTCACCGTTTTAAATATTCTGTGCTCAAGCGCTTCATTACACAGACATGTAAAATAAGAAAGTTGTCAGACGTAAAGTCTTGACTCGTGTTTCTCTATGTATAACGACGCGCTGAATCCGAATCTGAAGCCAGAATTGCGCCACCACACTCTAGTGGTTTTAAAACGCGAAAACACAGAGTGAAAGTGGCTGAAAATAGGTAAATTGAAGGTAAATTGTAAATTTAGCGGAGTTTTTTCGAGATTAGAAAAAACAAACAGAATAGTGGTGGCGCAATTCTTTTTTTTTTAATTTATTTTCTTCCTGTTTGGCAGTTTTGTCTTTCAGGGGTTTGAACATTTTTTTATTTGTATTATATAACTTTTCTAAGCATTCACGTTTGAGCATACAACCTCGCACTTCTTGTATCTTACTACTAACTAATTTTATAGGATTTAATATTTAATGGTGATGATAAGGGGTGAAAGGACGAACACAAATACAACCATGTCCGAGGCGGGACTCGAACCGGGCCGACGGTAGCGCAATCCTGACATCAGATTGGGATTCAGCGTGTGGACATACATAGATTTACATGTGTCAAGCCTCGGGACT
This sequence comes from Teleogryllus oceanicus, assembly GCA_964035755.1. Taxonomy (NCBI): domain Eukaryota; kingdom Metazoa; phylum Arthropoda; class Insecta; order Orthoptera; family Gryllidae; genus Teleogryllus; species Teleogryllus oceanicus. The sequence goes on along the minus strand of CAXIVR010000001.1, from coordinate 15,694,491 downwards.
GGCAACTTTTGGATTCTGAAGACTATAATTCTACAAGGCACAAAAATCTAGTATTCGCATTGTTTTTCGCGATTTAAAAGAAACTGGAGGGTGGTGGGGCAATTCTGGTTCACATTCGGATTCAGCGCGTCGTCATGTATAGAAACCAATGTCAAGTCAGTAGAACGGACAACTTTTTCTTATTTTGTGAGTCTGTGTTATTGGTAAAATGAATAAAGAATTAGACAGTAGATGTATGGGTATAATGGTACAATATAAGTATTAGAACACGTACTTGAAAATTGTATATATTTGATATTTTAAAATTATATATAAATCCTTCTCTCCAGAAACTTGAATGCAATTCTAATTTTTTCAAATTGTTAATTTTTTAATTGTTAGGTACATGAAGTAATGTCGTATTTTCTAAGTTGAAAGGTAAATGTCAAAAATCACCGTGGGCTATGCTCTCTCGATCAATTAACTTATGTCTGTGGTTACAATATTGGTGTGGTTTCCTGTAGAGATATATTATATATCTTTCCATACTCCCAAGCATATCGTACGTAATATAGTAGGTCATGTTGTAAGACAGAGAAATCTACAAGGGCTGAAGCCTGAAACGACTTTGTCAGGGAGAAAAACGGCGGCAGGATTGCATTAGATATTAACGCCCTGATTAAATGTATAAACATGTAACATCTTGTTGTCTGGAAAATACCATTTCCAACTTGAAATATTACGCGTAAAAAACTATGTAGTTACTATTCCTTTTAGTCTTAAATGCCACAGGAACATCCGTCTTCATTGTTCGTAATCTGAGAAATATCACAGACGTTATACACGACTCCTTGTAGAGATACAATGAATATTTTACTCATCTTACGTCTTCATTCCCGCATATTCTCAGCATTTGTCACAAAATTGATATTTCATTTTTCCTTTTCAGTGCCACTTTTCAATGTAATGAACCAACAAACCCACTTTATCTTCATATTTTGTACATATTTTCCCACACACAAGGCAGTAACTTTTTATTTTCGTTATAGTATTACTAAAACGGTTTGTGTGATTATGAAGATTTTCTTAGGTGGCTTCTATCTCTTACGTTACTATTCATATGTCTCTAATTCATGCTTGGGAGAAAAATGTAAGCGTTTCTATTTTTTCTTTTACTATTAGTCTTCTTTTGAACCGTCTTAACGTTTGTGGAAGCCTGGAAAAGCATTCTTGGAGAAATTGTTTGGGGGAAGTAAAAGCTGGCTCTCCAAATCCTTTGGAGTGTCGGGGATCTTGTGGCTTCTGTGCAAAGAGCCGCCTCTGGCTGTACTTCTAGATGCCGAGCACATCTTTTCTTTGTGGCTATTTTTCTTATGCTTTGCTTGTGGTCCGTTTGTTTCAGTTAGTGATATTTGAGATACCCAGCAGTTGTAAAGAAAAACGCAAAGGATATATTCACATGTACTCGTATATTTTGTAGGTGAATATAAAATATATGAGTATTTTATATTATCATATATGTAGTATGAATTTATGTAATGCTACAACAAAATCAAAGCGGAAATTTTTATGATCTTACAAGTTTTGGGAGACATTGACGCCGAAATAGTTACTTTTTCAAAAATTGTTCTCAGTGTATCTGTCTGCCTGTCTGTCTCTTCTCTCTGTCTCTGGTCTCTCTCTACTGCCACCTTTCTCTGTCTGTCTCTCTCTCTCTCTGCATGTTTATCCTATCTGCGACTGTACGTGTTAGTCTGTTACCGACGGTGTGTATGTATCTCTGTTCGTGCGAGTCTCTGACAGTATATATATATATATATATATATATATATATATATATATATATATATATATATGTATATATACCGTTGTGTCTGTTAGACTGTCCAACCGTCTGTGAACCACGAAAGTATCTAAAACGTATCCAGAGATTTCTCAAATTGGATATTTCATTATCGATCTGGCCAAAGACGAGGTCTTTCGGATTTGAAACGGCTCATTGAAGTTTTGGAAGTACCTAATGTAACCCCCAACAGGCCTTAGTACATTTTAAACATTTTCAAAAAAATTGCTCAAACATTTTATTGAAGATTTTGCACAAATAAATTAAATATTATATAGATATTATCAATATTAATCAATATTAGTCAATATTCATAAGACGATAATTGAGGCATCTCAAATTTAGAAAATTTCCAACGCACAAATTCTTTCGACTTCTCTCACAAGTATATTATTTGAAGTTTTTTCTAAATGAAATCCATTCTTTAAAATTAGATATTTAAATGGTGTCACGTACAGTTGTTATTCAAATATGAGTTTTTGTGCATAATTGTAAGTGAATTTCGTCTAGGAAAATGAAATACTTTAACATTTTCAATAATACCTTCATCAGATAGTTTCCAAAACAATTCAATTCGTTTCCTTAAATATGTTGCTCGATTGGAGCAAAGTGCGTATATATATATATGGAATTGGTCCGATTTTCTTTAACGCCTCTGAAATTTAGATAACTACAAAAAATGCAAAAAAACTCTTCAATGAATTCATTACAATATTTAATGAATCTTATACTGCAGAATTCTTGCCTGAGTACTTATAGTGGGAAAGGTAATAATTGACAAAGTACACGCAAAAATCATTCAACATCTTATTATCCTATTAAATATATTAAATACAATTTCCACAAATTATTTTCGAATATTCTAAACAAATATATATTTTAATCTTTCACAAAAATAGTTATAAAATCTTTGTCTTGCTTGCATTTTGCAAGGTTCGGATTTTTCCTTTTCCTACAGATGCCTGCTGCACACCTGAAATATAAGATAATTTATTTAAACTTATTAATTTATTTAAACTGAAATTGAGTGTAACCCAATGGCAGAGAAAAAGAAAAGAAACGGCTATCATCTAAAGCCGCACTGAGTGTTTATACAATTAAGACCGTACTGCACTATCCTTCACTTTACTTTACTATAACACTAAAAACATTTCCTTCATTATTTCTCTACACTGCACGGCACCTCACTTCACTGTATAACATAATATTCTTAGTTAACTACCTCATAAACTTGAAATACCCTAAATTAAATTTCCTAAACTGTTGAACGCTTCGAGAAAGGGTTCAAAGGTTTTGCAGGCAATGAATTCAATCTCTTATCATTCGATTTGTGAAGAGAATTTCCGACATCCGTTCTCTGCGTTCTTAAATTTATTTTGTGCCTGTGATCCCTCTACTGATGAACGTAGGAATATTTAGCCGCCGTTTAATTTCTTTCCAAGCTGGATGATCGCTATAACTTTATACAAAGCACAAAGTCTTGCCAATGTTCGTCTGTTTTCAGTGAATCCACCCTGCAGTTTTCTTGTTCCTGAAAGTAAATTTAGCTGTTCTACGCTGAATCCTTTCCAAATTCTTACACTGCATAATTTTGTGCGGATCTCAACAAATTGCTCCATATTCCATTATCAGGCCGAACAAGCGATAAATAAGCAATTTCCTTCGCGTTTACTGTACTCTTAACTTTCTTTTGGTAATAAATTGTGACATTCAATTGTAAATACGACAAGGTATAACATTTTCTGAATAGTCACTTGTCATAGACACGGCTGAAAATAATGCCACGGCTGAAAATAATGCCAGCGCTCAGGCTAGGAGCTCATGAATGCACTAGTGCCAATGCACCTAAATGACATGACATATCGCGCATCCCAGCAACCTGGTTTTAACATGCTCCAGTAAATGATTCACCAAAAGAATGAAAATAAAAGGCTAGGCGATCTCAGAAAAGTACAATAAAGGAATACACGAAATATCAGACGATTAATGCATTGCAATAATTCACGAGCATAAATTTGCCGTGGCTTGGATCTCACAGATATGTTGCGAGCACTCCCGGGTTGAGGTAACCACAACCGAGGAATAATGTATATTTAAATTAACAATTTAAACAATGTTAAAAAAGACAACTTTTATAATTGTATGAAGATCCGGCACGATTGGACAAAACGTCAGCTAAGAATTTGAAAACAAAAAATGAATTTGGAGTATTTTAATTCATCTTCGGGGTCTTACCTACTTAATATACGAGTGCAATGTAAGTTACAGGCAACTTCAAATAAAGTGTGACGACACATATGCTGTTGGAGTCAAATCGTCTTGGCCTCTGTTTACCCCGTCACATGTTCTTAATTATCAAATCGCTCATGGTGAGTTCTTGTAATTTTTAAGTGAAAATGCAAGTTTAGTTGGTTGGTTGTTAGTGATTCCGGGCACGTCAACTACAGAGGTTATTAGTACCGTAGTGTAGTGCCTTTTTTATCGAGATGTGGCGGTGATCGTCCCTCGCTAGATGGCGAGATCCGGCGCCAATCTACGTGTCGGCAACCGGGTTTCCCATTACCAGGTATCTCCCAACAGCAGGGCACCGCCCCAACCGGGACAAGCTCTAAACTCCCGACTGGTCTCCCAGCATGTGGGACTGGTCTCCCGGCATGGTGGGGCGGGGCGGGGCGGGAGGCGGGGAGGGGCAGGGGGCGGGGCGGGCGTGGTGGGGCAGGGCAGGGGGCAGGGGCGGGGCGAGGGCGAGGGCGGGGCGGGGCGAGGGCAGGGGCGGGGGCGGTGCGGGGGCGGGGCGAGGCGAGGGCGGGGCGAGGGGCGAGGGCGGGGCGGGGCGGGGAGGGGCAGGGGGCCGGGCGAGTGCGAGGCAGGGCAGGGGCGGAAGGGGCGTGGTGGGGCGGGACAGGGGTCAGGGCAAGGCCGGGGCGAGACAGGGGCGGGGCAGGGGCGGGGAGGGCGAGGGCGAGGGCGAGGGGCGAGGGCGGGGGCGAGGCGAGGGCGGGGGCGAGGGCGAGGGCGGGGCAGGGCGGGAGGGCGGGGCAGGGCGAGTGCGGGAAGGACAGGGGCGGGCGGGGCGTTGTGGGGCGGGACAGGGGCGGGGCGTGGTGGGGCGGGGGCGGGGCGGGGCGGGGCGGGGCGGGGGCGGGGCGGGGCGGGGCGGGGGCCGGGCCTGGCGAGGACGAGCGCTTAGCGCCTACTCCGCAAGCAAACTATGCGGCGCACCGCGTCTGCCTGGGGCGCGCAAGAAGCGTCGAAGTATGCACGCACCTCGCGCGCCTTTTTGTGCGGCGCGGAGGCGCGAATGGCGTCCCATGATTTACGCGCCGCGCCTGCCGCATAATTGTGACGCGGTAATGAATAGATGTTCTTGCGGGGGGCGGTGTCCTGGCCCGAGCGTGCGCGTCGCTGCTTCTGCCCGTGCCAGGGGCCCCGGCCTCCCGCGCGGATGCTCCGGGCGTCGTGTTTAGGACACGCGTTAAAAACTGTTGTGCTTGTAGTTTTATTGTTTTTTGTTTCTTTAAAGGCCCCCCATACGCTTAACGACACCGTCCCGGATGGCAGTCATTCATTCCGGCACTGCCGGGATCGTCAGTGTCCCGCCTTATTCAAACTCACCCGTCTTGCTGCACCCCTAAATGCGTTATTTACCGGGATGGGTGTTGATTTTGAATGATTGTTCCTGCGATTCCTGGTGATACGAAATGTCACATCACTTGATGAACGTATAGTGCGTGCGATTTGAACCCACATCTCATAGTAGTGGCTTTACAATCTACGCTCATGGCGGCATTTATAAAGTTATATATTTTGCTTTATGTTCGAGATGCGGGTGTTTCAACTTAATAACCTCTCTCCTCTGTTCATTCCTCTTCCGTGAAGTGCCTCTCAAAATTCGTGAATCAGTGAAGTTAAATTACATTCCCTCGGGTTATTTTTGTATTTGCATTTTTATAAGCATTTTTAATATTTGCAATAAAAACAACTTTACAAAATCTGAAGTTGTTATTTCAATGCTTTCACCAGTTTCGTCAATGATTGATCTTGTATTAACTATTTATTTTATATATTCCGCACGATGATGGTTCAAGGCTTTCGTTTTTTATGGTTTTTCGTTCATAGAAATATTTTACTTTTGATTTTGTTTCTAACATGTAAAGTGATGTCCAAAACATTTCAATAAAATATATACTAAGATAAGATAAAGGGTGAATTAAAAAAAGGTAAAACGCAACTATCTATTCGTATTGAAGAATATATTTATTGCTTTGCCGCATGGAATTGGCAATGTATAAAATCTAATGAATACATATATAATATGTATGAGATGTAATATGTAATGACATACATATATAATATCTTTGTGCGTGCGTATGTGTGTGCGTGTACGCGCGTGCGTGTGCGTGCGTGTGTGTGTCTGTCTGACAGATACGTATGTAAATTTCATTGCAGGAGTGTGATGATTTAAAGTGGTTTCAGTTGGTCTATTTATAAATCCTTGACTATTCGACGACGCTTTGAGAATATTATTGCGTATGCTAAAATCCTTGTATGTAGCACTGGAATGATGAATTGCTAAGACAGTAGTGTCGTAGTAGTCTCGGACCGAAGGGTTGCGGGTTCGAGTCCTGCCTCGGACATTGTTGTATTTGTGTTCGTCCTGTCCCCCCTTATCATCAACGTATCGTTTCATCGTCATAGTCTCTTTTCCGCTGTATTGATGCGATGGAGAGACCATTTGGGATGAATACCAGAATACGAAAGTTTAGAACGCGGTAGAATGTAGGTATTGTAGTGGCTTAAAGGCCTTCGGCCTGAACATTAGCATCAAGTTTTCTAATTTGTATGTAATAATTACCTATTAAATAAAAAATTTAAAAAATTACCACAATAGTGGTCATTAATGACCTAGATGTTGATGTGACCTTAAATAGCAAATATATAATAAAAAACTTAAAAAAATATAAATTTTTCGACCTTAGCATTTTCTGTAATATGATCGTATATTACGTACAGGGAAGTCATGTGAGATTTCTCCAAATTCTCTATACAATTCTTCACACGCAGTTGTTTTGAGAACAGGTTTATCGTCAACAAACTATAAAGTCGCATCGAACCTCCTGTAGAAATTTAGTCCCAATTACATTTAATTTCACGTCAGAATTTGAAGTCATCTACAAAAAATAAAACTTCTATATTAAATATAGATTTTTTATCACTATCAACATTATAAAAAATTGTAAATATGATCCATTGAAAACCCCTAATTTAAGACTTGAATGAATTAAACCCTAGTTTTCTATATTTATATGTTCAATAGCGCTCTCAAACTTCTCTTCGGTGACAACCAAACCACTGCATTGAAATTCTCACTATGCCAATTAACAAATTGATGTTAAGTCTATCGATGCGTTGGATAAATCAGTGTATAAACCGCATGAATGGCATGAAATGCAATCGCATCAAGCTGACGCGTTCCTTGCGTGCGTAAAAAAACGACCATAGCTTTAACAGTAAACGAGGTATGCTGGACGTCTGCCACAGTTCCATGAGCAATCGCGTAGGATCCGCTGTGGCCTCCGGTCGCCCTCGCTGCCGCCGCCGTCTCGAAGACGCGGCCGGGTGGAAGCTCCATTTCAGGATTGTTTGTCGCTTCAGTGGCGACCGGGCGCCTGACCATTAGTTGATGGAAACGCGGGGCGGCGTGTTGAGCGTGGCTTCCCTCGCCCCCGCCCCTCCCCCTCCCCCTCCCCCGCCTCTGCCCACGACCCCGTCTGCCACAACGCGTCCTCCCTCCCTCCCTCCCGCAGAGGCCTGCACGGCCATCTCCAGTGGATCGGCTGGCGGGGGGACCACGACATGGGTAGCGGGAGCGGCGGGGTTGTGGTGATGGTGGCGACGAGGATGAGGTCTGCGGCGTGGTCGGAGAGAACGGAGAGTTCTGGACGGCGGCGGTGTGAGCGGCGATCAAGGGGCGTGGTGGTGGTGGGTATGCTGGGCAGAGACGGAGAAGACCGCAGGGACGGCTGTGGTGATGATGGCTGCGTTGGGGGTAGTGATAAGATGAGAGCGTTGGGGGAGAGGTGGAGGGGACTGCGGTGGTGATGGGGATAATGACGGCGTGGGCGGCGGGGTTGTGGCGATGGTGGCGGTGTCGACGGCGACGATGAGGATGAGGTCTGAGGGCGTGGTCGAGGAGGGCGGAAGGTCTGGACGGCGGCGGTGTGAGTGGCGGTCAAAGGGGTGTGGTGGTGGTGGTGGTGGTGGTGGTGGGTAGGCTGGGCAGAGTGACGGGAAGACAGCAGGGACGGCGGTGGTGATGTTGGCTGCGTTGGGGGTAGTGATGAGATGAAGGCAGTGGGGTAGGGGGAGGACGGCGGCAGGAATGAGGATGGAGGGGTGTAGCGCGGGCGGCGGGGTTGTGGTGATGGTGGCGGCGGCGAGGCGACGATAAGGATGTGGTCTGCGGTGTGATCGAGGAGGACAGCGAAGGTCTGGACGGCGTGGTGTTGGCTGGGTCAGCTGCAAGAGGGTAGTGATGAGATAGGGCGGTGGGGGGGTGGAGGACGGCGGCGGAAATGGGAGGCGTGGGTGGTGGGGCCGGCGGATTGGACGTGTGTCGCGCGGTGAGGGGGCTGCCGGCTGCGATGGAAAGGTAGAAACCGGGTAGCGACTCGTCTAGCATGTAGGTTATCATCGAGATGGGACAGCCCAAGTGGCTAGATGTCCAGCTTTAAACAAGCTTTAAAGAGGAAACGGATCTTATCTTACACACAAGATAATGTTGATTTTGCTGTGTAATGTTAGCCAAATAAGCTTAGAACCGTACTTTAACACGTTTAGTCACTGCACCAGTACATACGCAATTTAAACTGGCGTGAACAAGAAGTGATGGAGATTTTGCATTTTTATTATGATATATGTGAATAAGTTTAAAACTGGCATGATATGTAAGTCAGAAATCCGTCTTTCTTCCTCATACAGATAACTGTGCTATGATTTTTAGTGGAACTATTGGATTCTGCTCTTGAAAGCGCGGGCCCAGTAACCGCGAGGGCTCATCTTTTTCCTCGTTGCAGGTGAGCAGTTGGAGCCCCTGTCAGCGCGGAGAGGTGCCAGCAGAGGCCTCAGCGGGGGAGCGGGTGAGTCGCGCTCTCAACTATTGTGCATGGAACTCGGTAATTCCTGGCGCACGAAACAATGTTTCGTCGCATTGTTTGTATGTTATCTATCTTCAATGTATTGAAAATGCGGAGAGTTCTATAATGTATATTTTGCATTACAATTTTTCTAGCTATATTCTCTTTGCACTGGGAGCTTTCCCAAGTTTGAGTTGTCGCAAGGAACGCCGTTATTTGGTGTGGTTGGTTGGTTGGTTGGTTGGTTTCGTTTCCGGGCGCGTCAACTACGGAGGTCATTACCTCCATAAGTGTAGTGCATTTTTTCATCGGGAGGTGGCGGTAATCTTACCCCGCTGGATGGCGAGATCCGGCGCCGATTTACCGTCGGTTAGCGAGGATTTCCCAACCAGGTATCTCCCACCAGCGGGACACCGCCCAAGCCGCGACAAGCTCTAAGCTCCCGACTGACATCCCAGCATGTGTGGTAGTGTAGTGCATGTCAGTTCTGTGTAAGGGCGCGAGGATAGGACTGCTCGGGTATTCGCCTGTTGTTCGAAACCACGGATAACTACCGATCAGAGCAGCCGATCTCTAGAATTCTCCTCCAGACAGCGACTGCATTTGACCTAGCTGTCAAACTAGAGTCGAAAATGTTGCCACTGTCGGGACTCGAACCTTGGGCCTCCCAGTCAGCCATGGTAGTGACATCAGTTGATGCACAGAGCCTCCTCTCTTTATTTAGTGTGACGAAGACTCATTTCGCAACGGTTTCCCCCTTTCAGTGAATATTAAGTTTAAAAACAAATTTCGTTAGCATATTTACATAGAGTCAGCTGTGTAAAAATTTTTTAAAAAGCCGACGACGTGCCCGGTAAACTTAATCAATCAGTTAAGGCGCTCACCCTTAACAATCTGAGCGTCCTGGGTCGGCTTGGAGCACTAGTGAGTACTAAGAGTCGTGAACTCTCGTGAAGTTTGACAGGTTGTTCGCTAGACCGCATATCACTGGAGTGTCAAATATCTAGAAATTGTAGCGAAAGACGTTTCTGTTACGGTTAAGGTTCAAATATGGCTAACTCGTGATTTAGTCGGTTTTATTTATTTACTTATTTATTTATTTATTTTACGTCAGAAAAACAGTTAAAAACTGCGTATGACGTGCTATGGGGAAAAGTGAATTGTGTGCACATTTTCAAAATTCTGTGATCCCTACACTTACTCATATACAACTTAAATTTTGAATTTTTGAAAGGGAGAAAAAAAAACAAAACTCCCATGCAATAAAATCTATGTTCAAGGATAAACAAGCAATAAATTTTGAATTTTGAAATTTTGAAAGAAGAAAAAAACAAAAACTCCCATGTAATAAAATCTATTTTCAAGGATAAATAAGCAATAAATTTTGAAAGGGAGAAAAAAAAACAAAAAAAACTCCCATGTAATGAAATCTATTGTCAAAGATAAATAAGCAATAAAATTTGGCTCTTATTACTTCCTGCCGCGACAACATGGAAACGATAATTTGAATAATTGTATTTCCACTGAATTCTAGAAGACGTGCACAGAAAATGAAGTTACATTTATGTCCAGAAGCAAAACAAGGGGCCATCTCAGCATTTGCTCAATGGATCAGGAAACTGGACGAAAAACCTGATCGAGATGGGGTCATTGACCGGAAGCGTAGTACAATAGTTGTTACAGGTTGTTTATACTCATTTATACAGTCCAAATGGTAAATAATGCATTATGTATCATTGTTAAAATTAATGTTACTTTTCTTGTTATGCTCAGTATAGTCTCTAATTGTATAGAAACAGTTATGCAGCAGAAACGATTTCACTTGGGATTTAAACTTTTCTATTGAATTTAATCGTTTAATGTCATCTGGCAAAGTGTTGTAAAATAATGTACATGTATTGTATGTGAATTTTTGTAATGAGCTGTTGTTACTGTGACCTGTTGAGTGTGATTTCTACGTCGAGTGTGTATATTAATAGACTTCTGCGTTTTTTGAAAAATATTCCGCCCTTGAGCAAGTCATTTTTACAAAACCACTGATTCGTAAATAAGAAGACACGGTAATGGTAGAATTCTAGATTAATGAAGAGAGGCTTACATGAGTCACGTGGGTGGGATTTGGTTATTATTCGTACAATTCGTTTTTGTAATCTAAAAGTCTGGGAGCTATAAGATGTATTTCCCCAGAATATTATGCCATATCTCAGGCGGGAATGAACATTCGCGAAGTATACACAACGAGCAGTATGAAGGCTGACTGAATTTGCAAGAATTCTGAACGCGTAGCATAAAGAACTTAATTGTGTGTTCAGTTCATTTAAATGGACGTTCCATTTAAGGTTTGACTGAAGGTTACTGTTCACATTAACGAAAACGGTTGACTAAACTCCAAAATAGACCGAGCTTCAAATGCTACTTCATAGTTATGTGGACTGAAGTGCACATTAGCCAATACGAGGTGAGTATGAGAGATTATGCACGTTACGATGATGCAGTATAGCAAAGTTTACGTGATAAACCGGGGATGACTGGCGGTCAGATTTTTCTCAAATTAGTGAGAAAAGGTGTGTAGTTGAGAGAATTACATCATGAGTAGTAAATTTATATTTACATGATGCCTCCTAACACAGTCTCACGTCACTATATAATATAAATCTCTGTTGACGATTCACTCAGCTTTTACTAGCCAGTTTCTCCGAAATTCTGCCTTCGCAATTTACATAAAATCTTACAACATGAATCTGTACATTACAATTTCCAAGGCACTTTTTTGCCAAAACGCACTTTCTAACACACATGATACCTCATCTGACTACGTCTGCCCCTTGTACCTGATTTGCAAATTAGCTAGGTTGTTGTCCGATAGGTTTTATTACACCCAAACAAATATTTTACCAATTGTTGTGTAAAATGCTCCTTTGCATCTTTATTCAAAATTCAGCTTGTATATGGTCAACGTAAGAGTCTAAGAATTTATAAAAATGTGGACGGAAGTAACGTGTCCTCCCCATAGTACGTCATATACAATTTTTAACTGTTTTCGATATTGATATATTAATTTTTTCGTGTTTCCGGGCGCGTCAACTGCTTCGGTCATTAGCCCCGTTAGTGTAGCGCATGTTTTTCCTCGGGAGATGGCGCTGATCTACCCCCAATGAATGGTGAGATCCGGCGCCGACCTACCGTCGGCTAGTGGAATTTCCCCCTAACCAGGACTCTCCCACCAGTGGGGCACCGCCCCAGCCGGGACAAGCTCTATGCTCCCGACCAGTCTCCCGGAATATATGTTAGTGTAGTGCATGTTAGTGTGAGTGTGTCTGTGTAAGGGGAGAGGATAGGACAAGCAAGAGGAAGGACAGATCGCGCGCGGTCCGTGGCCCGTTTGGTAGGGTACTGCTCCGGCATTCGCCTGGTGTTGGTCGGAGAAACCACGGAAACTACCGATCAGAGCAGCCGGCCGCTAGAATTCTCCTCCAGACAGCAACTAAATTCGACCTAGCTGCAAAGCTAGTGTCGAAAATCCTGCCGCCGTCAGGACGCGAACCTAGGACCTCCCGGTCAGAGGCGTTGCAGTGACATCAGTTTATGCCCTGAGCTACCGCTACCGGTTTTTTGATATTAAATAAATAAAAAATAATATTTTCAGATTATTGTTGGAAGTGATCCATTCATCGTCATGCGTACAGTTTTGCCCGAAGCGTCTGAATTAAGCAGACAATTTGCGAATTAACCATCGTTTCTACTTCAGCCGTAACCTACCGATCAATCGTCATGGTACGGGCCAAGAAAAAGGTCTACGTGCGGAAGAATAGCAGTGGTGTGGTTGACTGCTCTGTTGCTCGGCACCGGCGCTTCATCGCCAACCAGCAGGCTCAGCATCGCTTCGTTGAAGCCCGTCGCCGCACGCAAGAGGAAGGGAAGGAGGGTGGGGTGGGGTGCGTGACGGGGAGGAGTGGGGGGAGGGACGTGGCGAGCACGCGATGACACAGAGGGTGCAGGGAGGGCGGGGCAGGAATGCGAGCCTGGCTGCCAAGCGAAGGCGGGGCGGGGCGGGCCGGGGAGGCGCGGGCGACGGGCGACGGGCAACGGCGCGCTGTGAATGATTGATCGCGAAACGTAATGAAGCGACGCTCAGCTAATCAGGCGCCTGATTAATTAGAGATACATCTACCGGCCGCCGAGGCGCTGGCGGGGCTGACTGCGCGAGGAGGGAGGACAGGAGGAGGCGGCGAGGCGGCGTACCGTTGGGGTCGGTGGGCACGGTGCGGCGGGGGTGAGGGATGAGAGACATAGGAGCGCTAGGAGGGTGGGGAGTGCGGGGGGTGGCGCGGTTGACGTGTGGGACAGGGTGATTCAGAGTTTGGAGGGAGCGGTGCCGTGAGTTGGAGCGTCAGGGTTCACGCGACGAAGTGAAGTAGGGTGAAGATGAATGCGTTGGAGAAGAGCGAGGATGGAGTGAAGATGACGGAGAGATGAGGGCTGAAAGGGGGGGATTTTGTGGAGCGGGGTCTAGGCAAGAACGGACAGGAGCTGGCACGAGCCGAGCTAGCAGCGCAGAGGATTGTGAGAGACGAACGACCCAGGAGTATAGCGTGGCGGTAGTGGAACGGTGTGGGAGGGTTGCTAGGCTCGATTGATTGATTGGTTTCTCGGCACGTTAACTCCCTACAGTCATTAGTCCATTAGAGTAGTGAATGTTTTATCCCGGGAGATGGCGGTGATTAATCATAAGATGCGGCGCTGAACTACTCATTGGCATGCAATGATTTCTTCCCCTAGATATTTCTCCCAGCAGGGCACCGACTCAGCCAGGCTCGAAGTTCTTGTCCGGTCTCCCAATACGTGTGCTAATGAAATGCGTCAAAGTGCGTGAAAGTGCGTGTAAGAATGAGGATGAGACAATGAAGAGGCAATAAGGATCACGCGCGATCCGGTATGTTTGTAAGGATCGAAGAAACCACGAAAAACTATCGATCAGAGCAGCCGGCTGCCGGAGTTCTTTGCCATGCAGCGGGTGAATTTGACGCAACTCTTAAGGCACGAGCGCCTCTGACCGGAAGGCCCTAGGTTCGAGTCCTGACGGCGGCAGGATTTTCGACACTAGCTTTTCAGCTAGGACAAATTCAGTCGCTGTCTGGAGGAGCACCCTACCGGCCGGCTGCTCTGATCGGTAGTTTTCCGTGGTTTCTCCGATCAACACCAGGCGAATGTCGGAGCAGTACCCTACGAAACGGGCCACGGACCGCGCGCGATGTGTCCTTCCTCTTCCTTGGCCTATCCTCTCCGCTTACACACACAAAACTAACATGCATTACACTACCACATATTCCGGAGACCGGTCTGGAGCTTAGAACTTGTCCCGGCTAGGGCGGTGCCCCGATGGTGGGAGAGTCCTGGTTGAAACTCACTAGCCGACTGTAGGTCGGCGCCGGATCGCCATCCAGGGGGAAGATCACCGCCATACCCCGAAAGAGACATGCACTGCACTAACGGGACTAATAACCACAGAAGTTGACGCGCCCGGAAACACGAAAAAATCAATCTTAAGGCAGGAGTTGAGCGGGAGGGGAGCGGGGTGGGGCAGGGCGCGATGGGGTGCGGGCAGTGGGACGCGCACGGGAACCGGGGGTGGGAGAGGGGCACAGAGGGGTGATATCGCGTACGCCGTTGTAGTCGCCGGCCCCTCCCCCTCCCGCGCTGCCAGGGGCGGAGGCATTGTTTGGGCGTCACAGTAGTGATTCATTAACTTGGCGGACATTTCCTTTCAAAAGGAATGTTATCTTCCTAACCGACGCGCGCTGCCTGCCAGCTGGCGTGTTCCAATGCTTCCGTTGAGATCAGTTACTCTGTAGTAGGCACTAACGTAGAGTTAAACATTCACATCAGTAAGGCCAACGCACTGGCTCTCTGCTGGTCCCACAGTCTCACAGTACAGGTTCGCAAACTAGGGAACTCTCAATAACTAAAATATCACCTTTGGCACTACATATAAATATAATATTAATGTTCTAAGTACCATATATTAAACAAGAAAACTAGTGGCTCTAGTGGCGTTTCCTTTCAGGATACTCTACACATGGTAGTGATGTTTTCCTTGTCTACTATAAGTGTTTGTGTTCTGAAATAGCAGTGTTGGTTGAAATGCAGGTATCTCGTCAAAATAAACATCACAACATTAATGGAATCGTAGCAGACGTCTAACTACGGTTTTTTATGCATTCTTGCATGTTATATTCTAGTGCTCTACCTGTAGCAAGTAGTATCATTCCTGATGATGAATGTGGTGTTGCCAATCGTGCATAAGCATGCGACGGGTGGACACTGATGGATATTTCTTAAGATTTCTGGTTTGACAATTTCCCTGAAAAGCGTCAGGAGCGTCAGGTACTCTCAATAAGCGACATTCTCACAATGCTCCATGACTCTATATTGGGTAGAGATCTGCATTATACAGAAGACCAATCGCCCGCGACCGACTGGTTTGAATGCCTTCTAGCAGCGAACGCTCCAGCGCACTCTGCAGTCGGTTGCCTCGGTCGAGCGCTGGCAACCGATCGGGCACGGCATTCGATCGGGCACGGCTACCGACCATGCTCGCTCCCTGCACTGGTCGCGCACTGCGCGTCACCGAATTCCCTTACTTGGGGCCACTTCCTTGCCTGATAGAACGTTTTGCCAGTGTTTATTATATAAAACTTTCTGGTCATTGTTTAAATAAAAACTACAGATAACCATTTCCCTTTCACTAAATTTTTGTGGCTGTCACTGACGGTTTTAGGATGAGTCTAGGAATATTGAATTACTAAGTAATATAATCTCCTCAACAATTATTTGTATTTACTTCTTTATATGATTATTTTGCCGACCTGAATGGCCCAGGTGGCTAAGGGCGTGTACCGACTCAGCGCTTCTGAGCGAAGGGTCGCGTTTTCAAGTCCCACCTTGGTCATGGTTGTTTGTCTCTTGTCTGTCATGTATGTGTTGTCACGGCGGGCCTCGTATTATGCTGACCCCAGAACATAGGAGCCGGTAAGTGTGTTGTGTCTTATGTATCGTCGAATATGTGTCCCATAGGGACGTAATGAGTGTAACCGGCTGTTGGCTAGAGGAAAACCCTAGGAAAAACATCATTCTGTATTATGTAAGTAATTATGAAAAACCTCATCAGTCTCTTCTTTTTAAACATACTGCGCTGGTATGTAATTGATATGAGCTTTTACGTAACGCTTCTCATTTCTATTTGCAGAATATAATAAGATTTTTAATGTAAAAATTTTGTAATAAGTACTTTCTAACACGCCGTGTTTAAAACACACTTTTCGTACTTGTTTTCCGAGTGTGAAACAGATATTTCCTCATTGCAACTAGAAAATTATCCAGGCATTTATTTTCTATATTGTTCCTTACAATCTACAAAAAAGAAAGGAAAATAGAAAAAACGTTTTTACTTCGTTTTTTAAGAATATCTCGTTCTGACGCAGATAATAAAAAGGCCGAAATACAAATTGTAATCCTGTATATTATCTACAGTTTCTCAAAATTTTAACCTTTTATCTTGTAATTTGCACCCAACAGCTCAATATACATAAAGCAGTAATTTATAGTTTCTTATTTATTTTCTTAAAATTAGGTTTTGTTTTATTAATTTTCGTAGATTTTATGTTTATTAGAAAAGATAAATAATAAAAAGCAAAATTGTAAAAATAATATTATAATCTATTGTAATTTCAGTGTGAATGTAATATAATAAATATATTTCAATTTCTTATATTTATATTAATCTAGAAGAGCTTCCTGCCGCGTGGGTCTTTCTACTACCTGCGCTAATCTCCCTTCCCAGACGAGTCTGTTCACTAACTGTTGTGCTTTCCCTTCGCTCATGGCGTCTTTCCAATTTGCGTCTGGAGTATTCAAGTCACCAGAAATTACTATAGGATGACAATCGACGTTTTCTATTTTCTCCGAAATGGCTTCTAATATTGCGTGATTTTTATTCGACGACCTATAGCAAGCAATAATTTCTAACACGTTGCCGAATAACTAATATCTAGTCCCATTATCTCAAATTCTGTACTGGACCAATGTTTCTTTATATCTATTGCATCCTTAACACAAATGAATATCTCCCCTCGTCTCTACAATTTCTGTCCCTCCTAAACGATCTGTAACTCGGAAGAAAAACTTCAGAGTTAGCTATCTCTTTCTCTAGCCATGATTCAGTTCCCATTAGTACATCAGGGACACATGCATCGACTAAATTGCAAACTTCGATGTCTCGAAAACTCATACTTGGGTCAAGGGTACACTCGTGACCCAATATCTGCAAAAACTCCCAACACTATTCTATAAATAGTGGCTCATAGTTCGACAAATCCAGATTTTTTAAAAATGTTGTTCTTATTCAAGTGAAACTTGCTTATATCTGGATTATGAGAATGTGTTTTAATTAAACTATCATTACATTTTTATAGTCCATTTCTGTTCGTTCATATCAGTCAAATGTTATGAAAGAAATACTAAAATACAATTTAGAACATTGATAAACATTGCTATGACTTTAACGTGTGAGAAGAATTCAAGCTACATGTTCCTGTCCTGAAATACAGTGGATCATCAGTCTTCCTTTAATAACAAGATGGACTAAATGCTTGGTCTAATGGGAGTCATTGACAGAGGGTCACTTATAAATCCAAAATTTAGTATAACTGGAACCATTATCAGGGGAACAATAAACAAATTTCTAGTGATACATGGGCGCATGTGCTCCTTCCTCTCTAATTCAGTGCTTCCAGGCAATACATCATCTGTGCAGTTCCACTCCTTTTCCAAGCGATGGGTCCCCACGAAACGAACTTCTCTCGGCCGCCTGGGGTCCCAAAAAGACCAGCCGTTTCCGCTCGTAGCCCCACCCTCCGCCTCGATCATCTTCCGCCTCACCCAACTCCATCCCTCTCCCGCCGCGTCCCCTCACCACCCACACTCTGTATCCACTCCGCTCTCTCTCCCCACAGTCCAGCCGTATTCCACCCCGCCCTTTCCTCCCTCCCCACTCCCATGCTCCCCCGCCACGCGGTTTCTGCAAAGGAAAGAGTCGGCCGCCAAGTGGCGCGCGCCGCCCGCTCCCCCCCTCCCCCTACCGCCCCTCTCGAACTTCCGGTCCCGGCTGGGGGCGTGCAATACGCGTAATAAAGTTTTTACGCGGCCGCTGTTTTTTTGTTTTTAATCTCTCGCAAAGCGCATTTTTATCTGTGAAATATACCCTGTATACAAAGGCGCGCGGGGCGGTCGCCGACCCCCTCTCCCACACACCCTGGGGAGAGGGAGGGCTTTGTACGAATGCCAGCGCAAATCCCTGCACGGGGCCGGTGGCGGGAGATCGGGGGCTGGACCGGGGCGCCGGGACGACGCGGGCGCGGGGGCGGTGGCGGCTCTCGCGAAAAAATGGAACAAAAAACAATCGAGCAAACATGCGAAAAGGCTGCCTGGCGCGTTCCGCCGGCGTCGCGCGCTGGTGCCTGCGTTCCCCCCCGTCCCTGCGCCCGCCCCGCCCGCGGCGCCGTGACGCGGCGGGCGCGGCTTCCGACCCCGCGCCTCGAGCACCACGCCCCTGCTCCTCCGCCTTGCCGCGCCACCACGCCCACGTTCCAACTCCCCTCTCCTCCCACTCCTCTCTCCCCAACTCCTCTTTCCCCAACTCCTCTCTCCCCAAATCCTCTCTCCCCAACTCCTCTCTCCCCAACTCCTCTCCCAACTCCTCTCTCCAACTCCTCTCCCCAAGTCCTCTCTCCCAAGTCCTCTGTCCCCAAGTCCCTCTCCCAAGTCCCTCTCCCAAGTCCCTCTCCCCAAGTCCTCTCTCAAGTCCTCTCTCCCCAAGTCCTCTCTCCCCAAGTCCTCTCTCCCCAAGTCCTCTCTCCCAAGTCCTCTCCCCAAGTCCTCTCTCCCCAAGTCCTCTCTTCCCTAATTCTTCTATCCCCAAGTCCTCCCTCCCCAAGTCCTCCCTCCCCAAGTCCTCCCTCCCAAGTCCTCCCTCCCCAAGTCCTCCTCCCCAAGTTCTCCCTCTCCCAAGTCTCCCCAAGTCCTCCCTCCCCCACGTCCTCCTCCCCAGTCCTCCCTCCCCAGTCCCCCAAGTCCTCCCTCCCCAAGTCGTCCCGCCCCAAGTCCTCCCTCCCCAGTCCCCCAAGTCCTCCCTCCCCAAGTCGCCCCGCCCCCAAGTCCTCCCTCCCTCCAGTCGTCCCCCCTCCATCAAGTCCCCCCTCCCCTAGTCCCCCCTCTCCCCAAGTCCTCCCTCCTCCAAGTCCTCCTCCCAAGTCCTCCCTCCCCAAGGCCTCCCTCCCCAAGTCCTCCCTCCCCAAGTCCTCCCTCCCCAAGTGCTCCCTGCCCCAAGTCCTTCCTCCCCCAAGTGCTCCCTCCCCCAAGTCCTCTCTTCCCCAATTTCTCTATCCCCAAGATCTCTCTCCCCCAAGTCCTCTCTCTCTCAACGCTTATCTTCCCCAACTCCTCCGTCTCCCAACTCTATCCTCAACCCCTCTCTCAACTTCTCTCTCCCGCAACTAATATCTCTCCCCCAATTCCTCTCTCCCCAATTCCACTCCCCCACCCGACGCCTCTCATCCTTTCGTCCCCTTGAACTCTTTCCCTGTGCCTACGCGCTGTCTCCTGGCCGTCACCCCTCACCTCTCCTCCCCCCCCCTCCGCTCACATCCTGCGCTTCCCTCTGCATCACGCTCGTGGCTCGAGCCACGCCCCCTCCCGGACCTGCGCGCATTCCAACAACTCCTCCGCCACGCATGGGCCCCATGTGACCTCGTCCTGATATTTAAGCCTCTGCAGGTCGAGTCGTTTACTGGTGTTAGTTTTCGAGTTCGTGCTTGTGTTTCCGAATCAAAAAAGACGGTCCTTCCCAGGACCTATTTGTACACATTTTGTTAAATGAATTTTTTTGTTGCGTGATGCGGTGCTATAGGAATTAACTCATTTCGTCTGCTACCTTGGCGTATTCGAATGTTTAACGTTAATTACTTACTAAACGAAACCACAAAGAATAATGCAATGATTTGTATCGACGTTTTTCGTAGTGTTCTGCTATTGCTGTCATGGTGGTCCTGATGCTCTGCTTTGTATCAATAACATCATGGTAATAATGCAATGATTTGGACCGACGAGTATCGAAATGTGATGCAATTGCAGTCAGGGAACACCAGATAATCTACAATATACCTGAAGGGGATCAATTTTGTTCCTCTACAAATTCCTCCTGTTTTTCGCAGGATTTGAATCCTTGTTTTCACAACTGAAAGAGGAGCTGCTTTATCACTTGCAACTGGACTGGATTGCAAGGGCCGATATAAGGGGGTATAAAGTTCACTGAGTCTGAAAAGCGAGAGGAGAGGGTAAGAGGGATCAAAGTTGAGAGACTATGTTGCATGTAACGTGCATTGCATAGAGCTGGCTCACGATTGGTCTTGAAGTTTTCCTCGTTTTCATTCATTCTTATTCTACAAATAATCAGTGCTTTTTATCCTAGCAATCACACTTGTTAATAATCTTTTTTCATCTTTAATCCGGTGACGAGCATGATAAGCAATACATAACTGAACTCAAAATAAGAAAGCTCAACGAAAGCCTGTACAAGATGGTTCATAAAGACATAAAGAGGGGTATGTTGCGCAGGGAACATATTACTCAAAGACGCAGGGATTTGCCCTTCATCGCTCCTCCCGCAGGGTTCAGGTTCCTATCCCGGGCGATCCATATGAAAGCGTACCCGGCACTTCAGCCCTCCGCCGCATCATCACCACGCTAAAGTATAATACACGATTACGTGGACACATAAAGGGCATAGGACTTCCTTTCCCTGCAAGCTGCGAACCACGATATCGGAGAAAGAGACAGGTGGAGTGCAGCTATTTAAAGTACATCCGCCCTGTCTTCCACCAGTCGGGGGATGAAGGTCGCCTTTATTCTGGGGCGGTAACGTTTCATGGTTACTGCTCTCGTAAATACTCGGTTTGTTGGTTGGTTGTGTGCGTGTCAACTACTGAAGGGCATTAGTCCCGGAAGAGTAGTGCATACATTTCCTCGGTAGGTGGCGTTGATCCCGCTGAATGGCGAGATCCAGCGCCGACCTACCCTCAATTAGCGGGGTTCCCCTCAACCTGATATCTCCCACCAGCCGGGCATCGCTCCAGTCCGGACAAGCTCTAAGCTCCCGACCGGTCTCTCGTCATGTGTGAAAGTATAGTGCATGTTAGTGTAAGTGTGTATAAGTGGTGAGGATAGAAGGAACAAGAAGGGAAGATCGCAAGCGGTCCGTGGCCCGATCGTTAGGGTACTGCTCCAACATTCGCGTGGTGTTGATCGGAAAAACCACGGAAAACTACCGGTCAGGGCAGCCGGCCTTTAGAATTCTCCTTTAAATAGCGACTGAATTCGGCCTAGCTGACAAGCTAGGATATCCCGGTCACTAACACTGCAGTGACATCAGTTGATGCTCTGAGCCACCTCTTCCGGTGTAAATACTCGGACGTGCATCTACATTTAATACGACCATCTTCTGTTGATACCGAACCACAAACAATAGCTAATTCACATCAACACACTCGCGGAGGTGAGCTTCATTTTCAGCAAAGCAAAGAGTCAGCTCCAACTCATGCCAAAGATCTAGTGCCTCGGGGTATGGCTGGATTCATTCACAAATCCGTTAATCCACAAATCCTGGGCGATCCATGCGAAAGCGTACCCATGAAATCTTTCATCCGTTTTCAGGTCCGACCGTATTGCTTAGACAGTGGGGTCAAAATGAATATGTAGCTTAGCGAGGCCCCTCTGGAGTGTAGTTTCGTGGTTAAATGTTTAATTAGTGCATAGCCATTTTATAGTAAATATGTATTTTAAATATATCAGTTGGCAACTTTGTCCAATTCTGAATTGCTTGAAAAGTATCAATACAAAATACAATTTGTTTCAATACAAAATTAACCTATATTGCCGTCAGTCTGATGAATCAAGACAATAAGAATTCATATATCTGTCGGAAAGAGTATAATAATTAAGATAGTTGTGCTCGCAGCACCAATATACTAGAAAGTGCATTAAAACCATCAAACTTGTTTTTTCGTGATTTTCCAGAATATCTAAGACAAAAACGGCTGTCTTCTGCCAATGATTTTGACTACTGAAGAGAAGCCGAATGAGCTATTGAGCTGTCGGTGCCGTAAGTCACCAGAAACATCTTTCGATTCCTTAAAAACATGTTTTTAAGGACGGTTCTAAAATCTTTCTGAATGGATCAGAAAAAAATATTAGTTTGCGAAGAGGACTGTTTGACTGAGACGCCTCGAATGACACATTTGTGTCGATTTGTGGACCGGAAGTGGTCGAACCGTGAATGATGGACGGACCGACGCCAGCTACTACTGTACAAAGGTAAATTTTCGGCGGCGGTGGGAGGCGAGCCAGACGGAGGATCGAGGCGGGTCCTGGACTGCAGTGAATTCTCAGCTGCAGGTTCTTGGGGGCGTTGTGTTGCGCGTCGTTCAACGCCCCCGCCTCCTCTGGAGGAGTCCCTCAGCGGCAGCGGCAGCGACACCGCCGCGCCTTGTCTCGTCCTTGCACTGCTCGTCACCGTGTCCCGCCCCGGCGCAGTACACAGTGCACCGCCCGGCGCCCCGCGCCCCACCCTGCGCCCAGCCCCGCCCCACGCCCCACCCCGCGCCCCGCCCCGCCCCGCGCCCCGCGCCCCGATCCCCGCCCGCCACCCAGGCCCCACCTCGCGCCCGGCCTCCGCACTCCGCCCCGGCGCCCTCCCCGCCCCTGCGCCCGTTTAGCGCCCGCTTCGCGCCCCGCCCCTCCCCGCCCTCCCGCCCCGCCCTCCCCGCCCCTCCGCCCTCCCGCCCATCCCCGCCCATCCCGCCCCTCCCCCCCCCCTCCCCTCCCGCCCATCCCCGCCCATCCCCGCCCATCCCCGCCCATCCCCGCCCATCCCCGCCCTCCCGCACCCCGCCCATCCCCGCCCTCCCGCCTCTCCCCGCCCGCGCCGCCCTGCTCCCACCCTCGCTCGCCCCGCGCCCGCCCCGCGCCCGCTCCGCCCCGCGCCCCGACGCCTGCCCGACGACGCCCGCTCCGCCCCGCGCCCCTCCGCCTGCCCGACGACGCCCGCCCTCGCGACCCGCCAACACGCCCTGCCGCCGTCCCCGCGCTTCGTCCCTCGCCGCGCACTCTGCCGCGTGTCGCAATCCGCTTACGCAGACTGTCGCGCCTCGACGCCTCTGAATTATTAGGGAATACGGCCGCTCCCTGCCGTCTCAGCGACAGATTCCCCGTCCTCATCCTCACCCCTTTGACGCCCGGCTCCTCTTCTCCGCGTGCTCCGAATTCCTCGTTCCTGTCGCGGTCCTCGACTCCCTACTACTTCATTGTTTCCTTTTCATGTTTTTTCTTATCTTCTACTTGTGACTGCCGCCTGATATTTATTGCGATCGCGTCCTTGACTTTCGGCAAGCCATGGCTTCATTTCTGATGCGCCCTCGTCAGCCCCGCTCTCCGAGCCTGTGTTCCAGTGGATCATCTTGTTGCGCTGCCAAATGAATCTTATCGTCTGTTAGCAGATATGCAATCCAAGAACAGTTGCCGAATACTTGATATTGTTCTTGATTTTGAAGACGGGCGTTTCTAAGGATGAGTGGTGCGTGGAAATAGAAGCAAACACAAAAGTAAGAAAAATGAAGTGTAATACACGATAAGTTAATATTGTGACCCTCGATAAGAAATACCGATGCGTTGAAAACTCCAGTCTTTTAGGATAGTAAGTGATTTTTCGTGTTAATGGGTTGTTCATTATATTTGAAAAATTTAAATTTCTTGTATTTTGAGAATTAAGTTGACCTCTGTGTCATTTTCAGATGCCGAGGAAATTAGAAAACACATCACTGGTTAGTAAAAAAAGAGAATTGCCCGCGCACAGAATTGACCATTTTAGTGAAATAGTTTATCAACCCAATATCAGATGACACGAGGTACTATATCACAACTAAACTTTGTGACGTACCGGGTAGGCCGGCTTGTTCTCAGTAAATTTATTTGTAAGGGACAGGTGTTCTTTCTCGTGAATGGTCTCGGGGTTATTAATCAAACACCACTGTTCCGTGAACAAAATAAACTGAACTATTTATTAATTCTATACAAATCACTAATGATACAATATCTATGGTGGTCTCTACCTTTTCTTTCATATAACCCTAGAATCACTGTTAGTCTCTGATCTTATCGATCGAAGAAATATTTACCGTTACTTCTTCCACTACGAGCGTCAGCGGTTTCGGGACCCTCGGTTGCCTCGCGCCCTTCGCTGCTTGCCGGGTCGTTTCACTTGGGACCAGCCGAGGTGAGGCGCTGCGCTTCCGAAGTACGTCTCCTTTCCAATTCTCCGATCCACTCGACGTCTTTTGATCTGTGTTACTCCAAATAGCAGCTATCACTTTGGCAATATGTCCGATCGACTATTGATTGTTATCACGCACAAATTGTCCGTCAATTAATCTTTCTGCACTCGTTCGTTCGCGATACTAGTTTGCTTTTCGATCGCGGAGCAGCCCCAGATACGTCCTTCCTCGCCGGCGGCCAGCCAGACACTGACTCCTCGCGGCCTCGTTCCCACGGTCGGCCAACCGACGACACCTCGCCGCCCGTAACCGTTTTTCTTGGCTAGCGAGTGCCCTCTTGTAACCGTTCTGCCGTGTTCTTGCTTAATGCCTCGCCGTTTCTTTGGGTGGAAACGCGGTGCGTTTCATTACCCCCTCCCCCCTTTTTTGTGGATTTTTCTCCGGAAAATTCAATGACTTAATGGTCTATTCTTGTCCATTGCCTTCTCTTGTTGGGCAAGGTCTTAAATTGTAAAAATTATAATGTCCCACCACTTCTCTGTTGTCGTTGACTAGTTTAGCCACGTTTGGGTTTGTTACCTGTTCAATGATGTACGGCCCCTCATATAATGGAAAAATTTTGCGTATAACCTTAGTTTAGGGTTGGAAACTTTGGGGACACGCAACAATACTGTCTGCCCCTCGTGAAACTCATATGTTTTCTTCTTTGACTTTGCCTTCCTGTGCTGGGCTTCCAGTACTTCTATCTGGTCAACCTGTTGTTTCAGTCTTTCTTCTATCCCCTCCTCCGATAACACGCCCGTACATATTTCTAATCCCTCTTCCATTCCCATGTCCATCTCGATTCTCTGGCTTCCTAGTTCTACCACTCCGTGGTCAAGATCAATAATCGCGCGTCGTTCGGATAAAAAATCTGTCCCTATAATCATCGGATACAACAACTTCTTTACTACTAGAGCTACCACTTCGTACTTCTGATCGCCAATTTCAGCATTAAACATTATTTGTTTCGTGATAGGCTTGACTTCTTCTGAGTGGCTCCTATCACGTACGCCCTATTCATGGGCAAGCACATTACTTGCTTTCCTTTCGCAATCAACTCATTATAAAATTCCTCTGATATAACTGTTGTAGTACATCCAGTATCAACCAGTGCTTCCGTTACCACCCCTTCGCATTCTACTTTGATCGTGGGACATTTTCTCATGCGAACTTCCGAACTTTTTTCTCTGCCACGGTTGTGATTCATAGGACACCGACTGAATCGTATTGATAGGGACCACATTCAGCTCTTCTTCCTTGTGTCCGTCATGGGGTCCCTGTCATCACGGACTCTATCTGTTTAAAGATGTTCCTGTCCTCCACTTGGACCAGGCCGTGTTGATTGATTGGGCGCACCTCAGTTCGTTCCTCTCTTCTTCTCGACGGTTTGGGTCTTGTCCACACTCCGGTCTTTACGGTTACTCGGTTCCGATTGCCACCGGCTTCCTGTCTCGTGTCGCGTCCACTGGTTGCCTGCCCCACCACCATTCCCTTGTCTATTGACTGGTTCCGTTCTTACCACGTTCACGTTTCCTTCCCTCTTATTCTTAGGGGTATTGGCAAATGTTAAATCATATCCTCCTAATGCGTTCATAAAGCTCTCTAAATTGGTATGGTTGGAACTTCGCAAATTATTTTGGATCGACACGGGAAACTGACGTGTCAATAAACACATAATTTCTTGATCATTCATTGGGGGACGTAATGTCCTACAATCTCCAACACGTTGCGTCGCATATTCCCGCAGAGTTCCCATCGACTGAGTATAATAACCATTCATTAGATTTAACTTCACATTCATTTGAATCTCATCGTTCCAATACCGCTCATAGAACCGGTCTTGAAATTCCTTCAGCGTCCCCGAAAATACATCAAAAGTGTCGGCCCACGTCCGGCATTCTCCAACATCAAATACAAAAACTGGACCTTGCATCTTTCCGATGTGTTGATCACGGCTAGGTGTCGTTCCGCTGCTCGCATGAATGCGCATGGGTTTTCTCGACCATCTCCCGAAAACTTCAATGATTTTGGAGGCGTAAAAGTTGGTATTCCGCCCGCAATGATCGGCGTCGTCCGGCATTCTTTGATTAGCTCCACGTCAGATTGCAGGGATGATACTCTTTCTTCGCACATTCGTATATCTCCCTTTATTTCTTCTTTAATTAATTGCTGCATCATTTTGGTGTCTTCTTCCTTTTTCGCACCTCGTTCGTGACTTGATCCTGGGTGTTCGCCCACTTGCTCTCCGCCATCTGCATTTCATTCCGAATCTGGTTTTGCACCTCCTTGCTTTGTGCGGTAATCTTCTCCTCGAGTTGTTGATGTAGGTCTGTCTTCAACTCCCCGCCCAATTTGTCAATCTGGGATTCTATCTTCTGATCCTGCTCTACAAATTTACTGGCGATGGATTGGTTCTGAATCTCGACCTGTTCCGCTATCTTCTTCATTTTCTGCTGGGTTTCCTCGATTTGCTTGTTAAGAGGTCCTATTTGTTTTTTAATTTCCTCCATTAACCTTCCGTTCTGTTCCTTGATTGCCTTCTTTTGTTCTTCTGCCGTCTTTCTCTTTTCTGTTGTTCCTCTGCCGTTTTATCAAGTCGGTCGTTAATCATTTTCATTATTAACATCAAATCTGACGATATCTTTGCTTGGTACTCCTGATTTGGGTTCCCTGCTACCTGGTTCATCGGCGTTGATGTGACTTGTACTTCTTCCTCAAAACAATCGCCCGACGTGTCATCTAATTTACTTCCCACTCCAGGACTCCTACTATCCAGGAACGTACTTCCGCCGATTCCTTCATCCGAGTCTTCTACACACTCTATCTTCTCATTCCGTTCTAACGTCGCCTTTTGAGCCTCCATTTTGCTGTCGCAATCTAATTTCTTGTCTTCAGCTGCTTCGTATCGTTCACTCATCCTCTCAATCGCTTTTACTGCTTCCGCGCTTGCAATGCCGCCCTCAGCTCGTCTACGCTCGCAATACTACTGCAACTGTTCCCCAATTGTATTGAAACAATGACCTATCAGTGATTCTAGGCATTAGCTGAATACACTATTCGTTTTAAATTTTGCATGAAAACCACAATTGTATAGTCTACTATGACCAACCCAATTTTCACTATACAGTTACCACATATGACATACAAATATCCACTCTCTGCAAACAAATGTTAACATCACCTATGCACATAAATTCACTACACAAAAATACCCTTCATAAAACACATCACATATCAAAATAATACAAATAACACTTCTGGAAAATTCCTGAAAACATTGGCATACACAACTTCAATTCAAATTATAAAATCTAAAACACTCTAACTTAAATTACTTTCCATTCACTGCTAATGAACAATGCCCCTCCACACCTGGGCTATTTTTATCTTAAATTCATGCCCATATGCTCAAAAAATTTGACATTAACTTCTCTTGTATTCATTACACTTTCCTACAAATTCTACTAATTTCCTTGCTTTATCCAATATTGAGAAACAATTCACTTAACTATGGTATGTTATCATGTACACAAATAATTATTCTAACAAACACAATATTTATACACACTGTTTTCTCTTTACACATACATAATAGGTACTCTGCATACTGTTTTCTGGATTGACTGACCACATATTTAACTAAATAACATTTACATTCACAATTACCATTGCCTGTCAATATTTCTATAATTGCTTTATATTTCCTCAACAGTATTTACCTTTACATAAATGACAATAATAAATTTCTACTACTTTTTTCAGTAAGCAACTGCACATGCACACTGTTTTATTTCAATATTTCCTGTTCAAACTGTTATGTTTCTTAAAATTATTACACAAGTTTGTTAATTCAAGAGTCATTAGTTTTATTCCTTGTTAAATTAATCCCCCTGAGCCACATTTCTTAAATACACGAGTCCATACTGTTCGGGCGCCAACTGTGACGTACCGGGTAGGCCGGCTTGTTCTCAGTAAATTTATTTGTAAGGGACAGGTGTTCTTTCTCGTGAATGGGCTCGGGGTTATTAATCAAACACCACTGTTTCGTGAACAAAATAAACTGAACTATTTATTAATTCTATACAAATCACTAATGATACAATATCTAGAGTGGTCTTTACCCTTTCTTTCATATAACCCAGAATCACTGTTAGTCTCTCGATCTTATCGATCGAAGAAATATTTACCGTTACTTCTTCCACTACGAGCGTCGGCGGCTTCGGGGACCCTCGGGTTGCCTCGCGCTCCTTCGCTGCTTGCCGGGGTCGTTTCACTTGGGACCAGCCGAGGTGAGGCGCTGCGCTTCCGAAGTACGTCTCCTTTCCAATTCTCCGATCCACTGACGTTTTTGATCTGTGTTACTCCAAATAGCAGCTATCACTTGGCAATATGTCCGATCGACTATTGATTGTTATCACGCACAAATTGTCCGTCAATTAATCTTTCTGCACTCGTTCGTTCGCGATACTAGTTTGCTTTTCGATCGCGGAGCAGCCCCAGATACGTCCTTCCTCGCCGGCGGCCAGCCAGACACTGACTCCTCGCGGCCTCGTTCCCACGGTCGGCCAACCGACGACACCTCGCCGCCCGTAACCGTTTTTCTTGGCTAGCGAGTGCCCTCTTGTAACCGTTCTGCCGTGTTCTTGCTTAATGCCTCGCCGTTTCTTTGGGTGGAAACGCGGTGCGTTTCAACTTTTACTGATGTACTGCTTGTGCTTTCTAATTTGCGAACGTTCGGCAGGATTGATTTTAAAGCAATGAGCCTTGCCGCAATTTACACGTTCTCTCTTTCGAATGCCAAAACATGATTTTGCATAGTAATGAATAAGCTACAACTTCATGCAGAGTACCTTCATTGGTTAAAAAAACGCAAGAAACAAAGTACTTCTAGTACTCCATGCTAAATAAAGAGGGACATCCGGGAATAACGAGAATAATTTTCATTTGTTATTTGTACATTTCTTTTCCATTTAAAAAGCCGCATACACGAGTTCACCAAAATGTTAAGACATTTTCTGGCCGAAATGTACATTTACATATGTAGAACGAGCGTTACGAATGTCGCCGCAATGGCAAAGAATTTTAAATGTGCAAATTGTTTATTGAGTTTTAATTTAAATTAATTTTCCTTTTGAGAATGACCATATTGCATACATTAACATTTTCCTTTTCTAATATCAGCCAATTGCATGTTGTTTGTTTCCAATGGTTTATGTAATTGCTTATTGAAATGCAAAACTCCAATAAAACAGTTTTGACTATTGACGTTTATACTATTGACGACTATACTATTGACGTATTGTTAGAAAATTGATTAAAATCATCTGCTATTGTATTACTATTTCGTTTTCGTGAAGAACATTCCTATGATGATGATGATGATAACAATAATAATAATAATAATAATAATAATAATAATAATAAAAGCCTTTGATTCAGTACCTCACTCATGGCTTTTAAGAGTACTCGAATTGTATAAAATCGATCGAAGACTGTTTTCTTGAAGAACTGCATGTCAGAATGGAAAACTCATTTGCAGATTAAGAAGGGAACCTGCTGTTACGTGACGGAAGATATTGCAATTCGTCGTGCAATCTTTCAAGGGGACAGCCTAAGCCCGCTATGGTTTTGCATAGCACTCACCCCTTTGAGCAGAATGCTCAGACAATCAGGATATGGGTACTTATTGAAGAAAACCTGATGTTCGATCTCTCACCAGCTCTACATGGATGATCTCAAACTATATGTTTATAGATACTAGAAACATTTGAACCAAAAGTTTCAGGATGAAAATGTGCACACAATTTACTTTTCCCCATAGCACGTCATACGCAGTTTTTAACTGTTTTTTTGACGTAAAATAAATAAAAATAAATAAATACGCGACATCAACTACTTGCACTCCACTGCATATGTTGATATAATGTTATAAAATTGGTTGTGTCTAGTTCCTACTCACAACCCGAATTATTAAATTTTACATCTATACAGTAAATAAATGTGTTGTTAACCCTTCGTTAGGAGCGCATCGATCTAGTAGACTCAATCCGTTTTAAGTAAAGTCCATCTCGCTGAGTTGTGGGTGTACGTTTTCGCAATTGTTTTGTTTCGTGCAATGTAAGTTTTCGCAGACATCCTGTGATGAACGATTTTGCATCCGGAGGCAAGGTTACCAAAAGATAAGTTGGAGGCGATAGGTCACATAGCTCCTCTTTCCTTGCCGACATACGCAATTCTTAGAAAGACTTACAGCCGTGTGCTTCACTCGCGCTTCAGCATTCGTGCGTGCTTTCTGTATTTGTATGCGTGAGAATAACATAGTATTCCCCTTACTAAACTATTAACAAGTAAACGTTTTGATATGCGTATGTGTGTGTTTGGTCGTGCTGCCTTAACAGAGATTGTACCTTCATCAGCATGTGTGATTTTAAACATGGTGCAAAACACTCCATCTTATTCCATCCCCAGATGAACTGGTGATAGGAGAGAATGGCGTGGCGGGAAGCGTGTGAATGGATGGTGATAATTTTGACATGAGCAGACGGGTTAATTTATTAGGTCTAGGATTTAGAGAGGTTATTTTGTTAAAGGGAGGGTATTGTGGGAGGAGGTAGGTTTCTTAATTAAGGTGTAGGAGGGGATCACAGGTTATTTTAATGCAGGTGAAGTTTTAGGGCTGGGAACATGTCCGACGGGTTATTTCTTTAAAGGGGTTTTAGATGGGTTATTTTATTGAGGGTACTGCGTCGCGATTGGTTGTTTTGTTAAGGTATTGGTAAAACTGTATATTGTGTATGGAGATTGTTGGAAAAACGGGACATTTCGGATTTTTATGGAACTCACGTCGTTTAGTAGAGAGGTAGTATGCCATTTCAGAAGTTTTGAAGTCGAATGTAAGTGCTGGTTGTCCAGATGCTTGGTCGTATGGTTCATGTAGCTATATTGTGGAGAAGGTGGAGGTAGGGTGAATATGCCGGGCGGTGGCGCTCCATTGTGAGATGGTTCTGTTTATGATATGACGATGAGGTTCGACAAAATCAGAGAAAGAAGGGATTGTAGCATTGTCGTGCAGTCGTTTCTGTGCAGTTTTGTAGGTTTCGTCGCAAGAGGTTTAATGTCGTGCTGAGTTTTACGTCGAGGTAGCAGTCGTCGGGGTGCGGGTCTGTAAGTCAGTCTGATTATTTGTTTTCCAGTCTGGCCGCAAGTTATAGTTTGATTGAAAAGTCGAGGCCCAGAGGCCTCAGCGCCATGTGGCTATTGGGTTTGATGTACGTATGGTATAAGTAAAGTTTGGCTTTGTCTTTAACGCTTTGTTTGTCGCGATGGGCAGTAAGGCGTTGATTGTCCGTGTGCTTTTTGGGTCTTGTCCTTGATGTGTCGCGTCCACAGTAGTTTAGAGTTGAATGTCAGTCCAAGGTACGTCACTGTTTCATGGAATGTCCACGTTATTAATTTGAATGGGGCGGCTGCTGATTTGGTTTCTTTCCATTGAAATATGATAGCTTGACATTTGGATGCGTTTATTGTTATTTTGTTTTCTGGCCCAGACTGTGAGAAGGTTAGCGGCTTGTCGTAATTTCCATAATGCCAGTTGGGTCGTGTGATTGGTACAGTATATGCCAGGTCGTCGGTATAGATAGTCATTTACATTGTGGAGGTACAGGTATGTCATTAATGAAGATGTTGAATAGGTAGGAGATAGCACAGCGCCCTGAGGGACGCCGGCTGGATGGGATAGGAGAGTGGAATAGCATGAAAGGTGTCGTACGCGGGAAGGAGCGGAGGGAGAAAATTTCCTCTCAGAAAAGACTGGTGCGAATTCTGGGATGTGTATGGTTTTATTTGAGAAGGAGGATCTCGTGGTTGGATTGAGTCAAAACGCACTGCTAAAATCGGTAAACAAGGCAGGGACGTCGTATGATATTGGAGGGATGTTGAAACGTCTAGGCAAGTCGTAGGGTCTGTAGTACCGCTGACCTATTCTCTGAAACCAAACTGTGTTTTTCGTAGTACGTTAATGTAAAGTGGTGTCATTCGTCTAAATAAAAGTCGTTCAAATAGTTTAAGGAAGTGGGTAAATAGATTGATTGGTCTGTAACTGCTGAGTTGTTTATGGTCTTTGCTTGTTTGACTGCGATGACGGTAGAATGTTTCCAGATGGAGGGGTGAGATAGGCGTGCATGAGTTGAAAATGCAGTCAAATGGTGAGTCGCATTATGGGTCAGATTTTAGTGCCGTCTGAACTCATCGGGGCCTGCAGCTTTTGTCGGGTCAAAAGTCGAATTTCTGTCTCGTATTTCGTTGTCAGTGAAAGTCCACAACTGTTGAGCAGTTGGAAGTGGCGGGGTTTCAAGAAATTAAGGATAGAGGATGAAGGGAGTGGGGGTTGGTTTCTGGGAATTTGAGGAGGAATTGGGCGAAGGTTTGCAATGACCTTGGGGTCAAGTGTGAGGGTGTTATCTGGTTGCATTATGGGAGAGATAGGGTTGGGGCTGCCTTCATGGTTTTAATTATTTTCCATAGTTTGTCAGGGTGTTTTAAATGAGCCTGTATAGTCTTGTCCCAAGTATTTCCGTGGTGTTGCGTCAATTTGTCGTGGAGTGCACGTTTGAATTGTTGGTAAATGGTCTTGTCCTCTTTTTGTCTAGTTCGGTAGTAACGTCTTTGTGCTCGTCTTTTTTGCCTGATGAGGTCTAGGAGTTCATTCGGGAGGTTTTGGAAGTGATGTGGCGAAGAATATAATGTAGATTTGCGGATGGCGGATTTGATCTGATGGTTGAAGTGGTCTATGGCTTTATCTATTTCTTGGCAGGTACTGAGGGATGAAGGAGTTTTTATCTTTTTCGATATGAGATGCTTGAAGTTTTTCCAGTCTATGGTGCGAGTCCAATGAGACAGAAAAATGGGTTGTGGATTCCTCTGCCAGCCATCGCCCTACTTACGTTGCTTCCGCAAGAAGCAATGCGGAAGTGATAAAAGCGGCTCCCCCTGCACAACCTCCTCCTGGGCTAGCCACGAATGCACGCGGGCGCGCCCGCGGGCGCCCGTGCCTGCCAGAGGCCGAGTTGGATCAGTCACAACATGTCCTCCCTACCCGTGGAATCCTCATCTGAAACTGCGTTCTCTGAAATATGGAAATGAATTGAAGAGCATGCATTTTATTATAATTTGAGTATTTACCTGAGTTTCAAATTTTTAACATTACCGCCACGCATGTATCAATGCAAATGCGTGGCACTTCAAATACAAAGGAGTTTTGAAATTTATTTTAGGTATCTTTACAAATGTCTAGTATCGAACCACTATAATTTACATTGGTTTCCCTTAATGTAAAGTTTTAATTGTACTACATATTTGTCATACAAAAATTTTAGAGTTTTTCAATACAGAAAAATATCCAGAACTGCAAAATTTGAAACGTTACAGAAATTTCAATTTTTAAATTTACATACACAAGGGTTCTTTTACAGAATTGAAAACAAAACTTTACAGTCCTTACTAATATTTGTACTTGTGGACCTTATAGCTGGATACCTGGCAATAAAAAGCGCTCTTCAGAGGTTGGGCGGCTATGGCCTGCGGCTGTGAAATATAATTTTTTAAATAAAATGAAATAAATAGGACTACAAAAACTTTGGATGCGGACACAAATTACAATACTTAAATTTGATGTTATGCAGGATACACAAGGAGTCTTTTTGAAAATTTAATAGGAAACTTTGCAAATATTGGTCTAGTGGGCGCTGTAAAGTTGGATACCTGGCAATAACAAAGCGCTCTTCAAAAGTGCAGCAGCAGCAGCGAAATTTTTTATTTTCTTCAATAAATAACAAATATATAGGACTGCAAAAATTTTGGATGAGTATAGAAATTACGTTTTTTAAATGTGATATTATAAAGGCTACACAAGGATACTTTCTGAGAACTCAAAAGGAACTCAATAAATATTGTTCTATTGGGCGTTGTATAGATGGATACTTGACAATAACAAAGCGCTTTTCGGAAGGTCGGCGGCAGCAAAGTATAACTTCTTTTAATAAATAACAAATATATAGGACTGCGAAAATTTTGAATGGGTATACAAATTACATTTTTTAAATTTGATATTATACAGGTTACACAAGGATTCTTTTTGGGAATTTAAAAGAAAACTTAATATATATTATTCTAGTGGGCGTTGTACAGTTGGATACCTGGCAATAACAAAGCGCTCTTCAGAAGGTCGGCGGTCAGCAGGCGGCAGGTAATATTTCTTTTCTTCAATAAATAACAAATATATAGGACTGCAACATTTTGGGTAGGGATAGAAATTACATTTTTAAATTTGATATTATACAGTTTACACATGCATCTTTTTGGTAATTTAAAGGAAACTTAATAAATATTGTTATAGTGGGCTTTGTATGGCTGGGTACCTACCAATAGCAAATCACTATTGACAAAGTTCGACGCGAATATTGTGATGGAAAAATGTTTAATTGCTTATAAAGAGAAAGTGAAGAATCAGTCTTATTTTTATAGATAATACGGATAAATTTGTTTTGAGTTATTCTTAGTTTCTTAATATAGGTCTTGATTGTGCCTCTGCATATTTGTATTCCATATTGGAGTTTCGTCTTTATTAGTGCATAATATACAGTTCTAAGTGTATGAATATCGCAATAATTTTGTGGATAAATTTCCCTTAAATATATTTGTATACTCATATGATTTTTTCAAATCATTTTATAATCAATTATTATTTCTAAGTATTTGAAATAGTTGACTTTCAGAATGGTTTCACATTTGCATGTCAGCTTTTGAATGCAATTAAGATCATGGAACTTAATATTATATTTAAAATTAAAATCAGCAAATCCCATATTCATGTATTTAGTTATTCTTACATTAACACTCATTTTGTTTTTGCTGCACCATTTTTTTATAATCATAATACTGTCTTCAATATCATTCCAAAGTTGTAAAAGCAATTTGAATGCAATTAAGATCATGGAACTTAATATTATATTTTAAAGGTCGTTAATGAACATGAGAAAAAGGATCGCTGATAACAGAGATCCTTGCAGCACGCCTTTTCGACTATGCCTGAATTACTGTAACAGCTTTCCATTTTGACTATTTGTTCCCGTTCAGAGAGGAACTGATTACATCAGTCTCTTTTTCACACATTTGTTTTATGACATTTGAAAATACTGGTAATAGACTTAAATTCATTTAAAGCACTTCCACTCACAACTTTAATAATGTATACAAATCACTGGAAATATGCATATCAACGGCGTTAGAGGTATTTCAAAAAATTAATTTGTGTATTTTTTTAATACAAAAGAATACAACAAAATTAAATTTATGTCATTTAAAAAGTGCAATCAGCACTCTGTACAAAAGTTAAAAAGAAAAAATGGAACCGTTTCTGATGAAATGGTGTCTGAGCATTTGTGAAAATGCGGAATTACAGTTCGTTTTCACAGAAAACTTTGAGTTTTCGAGAAACTGTCAGATAAAGCTTGTAGTCCTAAATGTAATAATGTAAACAAATCGCCGCTAATGAAAATTTTAACAAAATGAGAAACTGTAACAAAAATTAAAGTTCTGTAATTTTGGCCAAAACAAAAGAATAGTGCAATATGCGGTTTATGCAACACCACCTACTACTCGCGCAACTTTTCTTGAACGATGACCTTGCTTCCCCTCCCTTGGGCAATAAACTGTTAAAGACAAAAGCTTGCATCGAGCACTGATGACAACATTCCAAGAATGAAAACTTTGTTGGCGCTAAACAAAAGCAAGTCAGGGCTAGTTGCTTTCATAGTCGAAAACTTATGTTCAGCTTTATACCATGATCTAAAGAACTGTCTGAGGCATATCCAAGACCTTCAAGGAAGACACCTAACTTCTATTTACTGTCCCCGCAGTTGCCTACCTACAGCGATGACCTGGCGCACACGTAGCAGGTTTGATTTGATTTTTCCAGAGGTTGTCATTACTGTAGTGGCCGACTTTCAAACTAATACCCCCACTTCGCCCGCATTTTTTCAATGTATCATTCAAGAAAAGTTGCGCGATTAGTAGACATACAAGGCCCGAGCAGTCATTCAAGATGACCGCCTAAGAAGGCTATATAAACTGAAATGCGAAGTAACATTGTGGTTTCCAGACGAAAGTATACAAATAATTACACTATCAAATAAAAAAGAAGTCTGCTTTCTCCAGCTGGAAGATTGTACATAAATATAAAATAGTTTCATCGAAACAAGCTCCCACACTTTCTATTAATTCTGTTATCACTTACAACGCACAGGACATGAAATCCTATCTGTTCTAATCCCAATTCACTTTGTTTTCAAAATATTTTGCAAGTCCTGATTTTAAATGTATCTCATCCATCATGAGAGTCACTAATTTATCGCTATCACTTAATTTATACAAGTATGGTCTTCTTGTATACTTGCTTTCACCATCTTCCATTTGAGTTCTAAACCAAATGATGAACACCATCTTCTAACTGCACTAGGATAAGGAAAAATTATGTTTTATTATGTATAAATATTTGAAATATTTACAAGAATATAGATATATGGTAAATAGCGAAAACGACAATGTGAAAAACCATGCACTGTACTAATATACACTTCTTTTCTTGGTAAGAAATTTTATTTGTCTCAGCGTAAAGCAACAGGTTTCTCAAATTGGGAATTTGTGGCGGTGATTTGAAGTAAGATGTCTAAATTAAAGCAAACCATTGTGAGGACTGTTACTACTACTTGTATTAAAACATAACTTTAACCCAACCTTTTTTAAAACATCACTAATTGCATTTATATTATATACATTATCTGATATTGTAATGCCTCAAATTTCATACATTTTACAATAATAAAACACTGAGTGCAATTCTACCCACCACAACTGAATTGATAATTTTGGACACAGATTTACAATCAATATGTTGAAAAAAAAAACTCTTCCTTATTAATAATCGACCAATAATCGTTCAAAATAAGCAACTCCAGTTTACTTCTTAGTTCATCAAAAGTACTGAAAGATACTTCAATTAATCTTGCAATGTTTTCTTTTGCACTTTTTTCAATAACACCAAGCTGAAACTCGTTTTCTAAACTCAATTTCTATTCTGAACACTTTTCTGTAGGATGTGCGTGGGTTCCAGTAAGCAGGACAATTAGGCAACAAAGAAGGTAAAGCTCCACGAGACAGTCTTGAACGTTTTAAAGGAAGACAGATTTTCAGTCCATTATCACAATAGAATACTGAATTATTCCCAATTTCCCACGTTCGCAAATGCAATTCTAAAAGCTGAGTAAACACTGAACTTAGCAACTACTCATTTCACTTTTTTCCATAATTTCCCCACCTGGAGACACTGTCCTATTCACTATGATTCTCATTATTTCAACAATTACAACACATCTACATAACCACAATTCTAAAGCTACAAGTGCTACTCAACGTACACAACTAGATCGCCTCAATTCGAACTAGTCGGCCTTCTCTAGCCGCCATATTGGCTGAAAACTCCAGTGCGCACGCCTTGTGGGTCTAGGTAGTGCTTTGGGTTTATGTCACCCCGTAGTGTACATTTACCACTCTCCCTACCCAAAAGTTTAAAGAAAACATTTGGAGTCGTTTTTGAGATAATCTTGTTTTGTAATTTTAAAATCGCCCAGATTTCACGCCATATTGCGCGGAAAATACTAAAAGTTTCAAAAAATGACGCCGAAAAAATCGCTTAGAGCTTGCGGCTGATGCGGTGCCGCTAGTGGAGATACCTGAATGGGGAAACCCCGCTAACCCACATATGTCGGCGCCGGACCTCGCTATCCAGCGGGGGAAGATCACAGCCACCTTCCACGATAAAGCATGCACTACTTTTGGGACTAATGGCCTTAGAAATTGACGGGCTCGAAATCACTCATTAATCTATCAACGTAATCATTGTATCCCTTCGTCGAGTGACTGAGTGTGTCGTTCGTCATTGGCACTTTCATTTTTAATTGTCCTCTATGTACGCGGCACGTTTTTTTTACTCGTGTATTGTTTATGTGATAGTGCACAAATCCTTTACGAAAATTTGTACTGATCGTTATAAAACAAACACTGTATAATCATTTTTTAAAAAAGCCAAGTAATCTCGAACCATATGCCCTGAATATTTAAGTCTAATAAAAATAATATGTAAAAGATGAAAAATGTTTGTTTTTGCGCAAAATTTCAAATTTCTATTCATGATAACTATTGATCAAAATAAACATTTCCCCAATTAAATATACAATTATTTTCATGTGAGTCTAAAAGCCCTTTCCCAAAAAAAAAATCTTTGAAGCCTTTCCAAAAAGGGTTCTTTCACAACTCTTTTTTTTTCATTTATTTCGCTTGGCCGAAGGCCCCATCCGCGTACGATATAGTGATGTTACAAGAATTACATTAACACATTAAAACATAGACATGAATACATTGTGCGGGAATTAAATGGAAGCCATCGGGTACATGATAATCAAGGAGGGTCAAGAATGCCCGGGTATTTTTCCTTTAGTCTATTGTGGGAGGTTTTTGTTTCCGATTTTGAAATGTACGGCTGGGGGAATCTGGGAATTTTAGGTAGAAGGGGAGGATGGAGGAGAAAGGGACGGAATAGAAGTAATGCCGAGTTCGTTGTGTATGGGAGTTGGGGAAAAAAACCAGGAGCTTTAGTGATGGTTCGGGAATTTTTTTTGGGAAAATCTGCTTTTTTTGGATTTCGATTTGCTGGCTGGGGCCCCGATAGGAGAAGGTAGGATAAAATGGGGGGATCATTGACTGGTATAGGTGGTAGCGACATGGAGTTGAAGGGTGATGATTTTTGAGTAGGGGGATATAATTGGTGGGTTTACGGGTTGCCAGGGTTATTCTGGGGAGAATATTTTTTCCAGGAGCCTTCAAAAAGTACCCCCAGATATTTAATGGCTTGTTGTTTGGGGCGTTATATTTTCTCCTTGATAGTTGAAAGGGGGGGATTATTTGGTCTGGAGCGTGAAGATTTTGGCTTGGCTTTTCGCAGGGTTTACCCGGGATATCCTTTCTTGGCCCAGTCGGGAAGCTCAAAGAGGTGGTGTTCGGTCTTCTTGTGCGGTATCAATATCACGGTTTGGGGAATATATTGCGGTGTCATCAGCAAACAGAGAAATGGAGGTATGAGGGGGGGATGGTATATCAGCGTATAAAGATTAAATAGTTGGGAGAAGAACAGATCCTTGGGATCCTCTTTGGGAAAAGATAGTGAAAGGCTCCAGGAAGGGGACAGAAAGTGGATCGGCAAGGAAGCTTTGATAATGTGAATAAGATAAGGGGGGCCTGTGAATAAGTTTATATAACAGTCCTGGATGCCAGTTTTGGGTCAAAAGTTTTTGCTATGTCGAGGAAGATTGCGACTGTGTGTTTCTTTTCATGGAACCCTTTCGATTTTTCCTCGGTTAGTCTTAGTATTTGGTGATTTGTAAAGTAGAGGTTGAAAACCGAATTGGGGGGAAGGTTTATGAACTGAGATGGGAGATTAGTCTGGCGAGGATACTTTTTTCAAACATTTTTCCCAAGGAGGGCAGAAGACAAATTTGGGACGATAACTTGACGGGTCTTTTTTTGGTTTGTCTGGTTTCAGAATGGGAATGATGGGGGCGTTTTCCATTTGGGGGGAATATAAAGTCGAAGAGATGCATTAAATATTGATGTTATATGTAAATGGCTGTGAAGGGAAGGCGTTTAAACATACTTGGGAATTAAGTGGGACCATAAACGAGAACAGAAAAAAGGTTCAAATTTCGGGGGGAGATATAAATTTTTGGGACATCTTGGGACTTTTTTCGTTCGTGGGATTTCTTCCGGGGAAAATGATCATGAAGGGATTTTCGAAGGAGGGGGAGGAAGGTTGGGCAAAGATTCACCTAGTCTTTGCTTTTATCTGCAGGAGAGTTGCTGGGGATGGGGTTGTTGGGAGGGTATATTAATTGGTTGGGAAGGGGCGGGAGTGTTTCCCACAGCGTGTGATCGGTTGGGTTGGCGGTTTGAGTTGGAAGTGGAGATATTGGGCGTTGATATTCCCAAAAAGATGTCTTACTATTTTAGTGAGTGGGTTTTAGAGATTTTAAAGAAGGGGGAACGATTTTTTTGCCAGTGTTTAAATTTTTGTTTTTTTGGATATAATAGTCTCTGTAAGATTGGGAAATAGGAGGAGGGGGTTGGGACGTTTTGGGGGGAGCAAGATCTAAACTATCGAGGATGGTGTGGGTGAGCGAGGCAATGGCTCTATCAATTTCTTGAGAGTTTTTCAGTGAGGGAAGTGGTGGCAGAATGCGAGAAATCAGGATCTGGAAGTGAGGCCATTGACTTTTTGTAGGGTGGGGCTGAGCGGGGATTTTCTTTAATGAAGTATTAAAGGAAAAAAGAAGGGTCGAGGGGAAGGGAGAGCATGGGGGCCCACAAAAATTTGTAGCTAATGTTGCGAATCCCGAAGTCGAGGATGTTGCTGGTATTGAAGATTGGTGGGGATAATAGCGGGGAGAATCGGGGATGCACTGTTAGATTTAATCTTTCAATATCTGAAAGAAGAAGGATGCCGGCAGGAGTTGAGTCTGCCCCCATACTGTATTCTTGGGTTCCAGTCTCCAAAAAAAATTTTGGTTGAGATGAAAATAATGGATCGATGTCGCCTTTTTTAAAAGGAATAGGGAGGCTTATCACTGAGGTCACAATAAGGTGGGTTTTCCCGGGTTTTTGCTGTCTGCAACGTTTATATTTTCAAACGTGGGGTTTGATATTTGGGGAATGATGATGAGAGATATTATGTTTCGTAAAAGGCTACACCACCCCCCTAGGGTTTTCGTGGACGATCTATCGATGCATCGTTTTCCCGGGAATAAAATTTTGATAGGGGGGACTCAGGGGGGTTTCTTGATGCCATATCGATATTATTGCTATGGAAAAAAATTGAAAGATATGAATATTGGTTTAGGCCATTTGCATTCCAAAAATTAGGGGATTGATGAGGGGGGTTATTTTTAGACATAAATCTGAGGATAAAAAATTTAGAATTGGAAATTAAATTTGGGTAAGAAGGGGATTATTTGTTTAAAGTTTCAAAAGGGAATTTTCAACTTTTTGGGGAAAAAATTTTGGGAAATTATTTGAGAGTAAAGGGGAGTTGGGAATGTTGAAGGTTTGAAAATCTGAGTACAAGGGCGATTGATACGAGGACGGTGGTCTCGGTTCGGTCGGTCGGGGATAGTGGTCGAGAGGAGAAAAGTTCCGGGCTTTTCTGAGGTGTTGAGGTGGTGAGGAGGGAAAGGGGGGCGGTAAAAGGGGTTTGGGGAGTGAAAATTGTGGGCAGAACTTTTGGGGGCATGTTTGGGGGTTGGGTTTTTGGGGACTGGGAGGGAAGAACTTTTCTGGATAGAATATTTTGAAACCTGAATTGGCTGGGGGCCCCGATGTGGTTTTTTCCTTTTACAATTTTGTTTTCATTAGCGACCGATAGGGGGCGTGTTGACCCACTTTTTCCCGGCGGTGAAAGCCAATTTTTCTTAAAATTTCCGTAGTTTTGACATTGACAAACCTGAACGGGACCGGTCATGGCGACGCTCTTCTTTGTGATGACAGCTTTAAAAAGCCCCAAAAATTGTAGTTGCTTTTCCCTTCGTTTGTTTTAGGGAGTTACTGCAATAAGGCCCATGGTTTGCGTTCTCGGTTTGTTAATCTTATAACTGTTATTACAGGTAATTTTTTTTTCTACTAATTCCTAAAGTATTTCTTCTTCTGAAAAAGAATTTGGGGTATTTCGAGTACTACTGAGATGGTAGTTTTGGTTGGGTCTCTGGTATGGTAGGATGCCTTTGTTGTGATTTTTTGGGAGCAGGGTAAAATCATAACATTTTCAACAACTTCCGTGTAGGATCCTTTAACCTGTGGAAAAATTTGATTTTTTAGTAGATCTTAATTTTTTTGGAGTTCCCTGAGCAGGAGGGTTGTGAATGAAAATGGGGGTTTTTTTTCGATATGTGGAGAAAGTTTAATATCATCTTGGGGAGAAGGGACGAAAATATTTTTGCCTGACGGGGGAGTGAATCTGTTGCTGGTGAAAAATTTATATAAGGGGATATTTCCCAGGAGTAGGCAGCTGCCGGGCACTGTTATGGTTTTTGGGATACGCAGTCGCTGGCGCTAACTGAAGGCGATTCTGTTGTATTATCTGATAGCAGGCGTTCGAAGGATGATTGTTGCATGGCATCGGATGAATACGCAGGTTGGCCCGCAACGGCTGCATGGGGTGGGTAGGAAAAAGTTGAGGTGGATTGGGATAGAAATTATTCAGAGTATGTAGTGCTGGGGATACAGCTTCGGGGGGGCGGGAACGGATCTTTGATTCTTCCATGGCCGGTTGAAAAAACGTTCAGAAAAGTCGTCGATGATCAGACGTTTTCCTACAAAGCAGACTTGAAGTAAAAAAAAACAATACGTTCACAGTTTTAAAAAAAAAGAAGCACTGATCGCACTATGAAAGTCACTATAAAAGGCATTTGCCCCGAGCCGTAGCCCCGGGCCCCCGGCCGGCTTATCTCTGGCCCCGGGATAACTGGAGAGAGAGAGAGAGAGAGGGGGGGTGTACAGGTCGACGGTAAAGCTGGAATGACAAAAAAATTTTGTGGTTTTCTTGAAAATGTTATCTTCTTTAATTTTATATTCATATTTTTAATATAATTCAGTTAGGGAGATATATGCAAACAGAGTTACAGATTTTCTACCTTTTTTTCTAGTTTCCTTGGCGTAGACTGCTTTTAAAGCCTTCCTCCATTCTTCACTACTCTAACGTCCCCAAAAGTACATTTTTTTGATTTTTCAGTAACAAAGGAACAAATATTACATCAGGAATATTAAAGAAGAGAAATCTGTCCAAAAAAAAAATTTCCCATTGAAAATTTTAATTTTTTTTAAGAAAACCCAAATTAATCATTACTGAAAATGCGAAATTTGAAACTTTTTTTCCGAAATCTACTGAGTTTTGAAAATTTAAATTTTAAGTCCTTTCAACATTTACACTAAAAAATTTTAAAAATTTATACAAACAGGGAAAATGTGTATATTAACGGGGAATTTAAAAAATACATTTGTGTAATTTTGAAAAAGAATCCCAAAAAATTTAAATCCTTATATTAAACCGGGCAAATAGCACTATCCATTGGAAAAATTTTGAAGAAACATTGGACCAGGGAAAATGGCGTTTGGGGTTTTGAAATTAAATTTTGGACTCTTTTTTTACAGAAAACTGTGAGTTTTCGAAAAATTTTACTTGACATTTCTTAAAGCACATGTACTGATAAATACAATGTTGAAAAAATTTTCCCCAAGGTAAAAAGGAAAAGAAAGTCAAAAATTACTTTTTTAAATTTTTTGAAAAGACAAAACACAATATGACATTTCTGTCATCGGATAGGTTTATAGAGCAAAAACCCCTCCCAAAAACTTTAAAGAAAAAGTCTTTGAGAAAATTTGTTTTTGTAATTTTTAAATTAAAATATTGACGCTCTTTTCCCCCAAAAAATTACTAAAATTTTCAAAACGTCTACATGACATTAATGAAAGAACTTTTTAGGGGTAAAAATTTTTTTGAAGAAATAATCTGTATCTTCAATTTATATTGTAAAGACCCCAAAATTGAAATTTTTGCAATTTTCAAAAATTCAGATTTAAATTTTGGAAATACCACCACCTTTCTAAATGTATTTTACCTTTTCCCTACAAAAATTTAAAGAAAATTTTGGAGGGTTTGGAAAATTTCGAAAACGCCCGGGGTTTCATTAAT
Source organism: Teleogryllus oceanicus (assembly GCA_964035755.1). Taxonomy (NCBI): domain Eukaryota; kingdom Metazoa; phylum Arthropoda; class Insecta; order Orthoptera; family Gryllidae; genus Teleogryllus; species Teleogryllus oceanicus. The sequence goes on along the minus strand of CAXIVR010000001.1, from coordinate 15,650,265 downwards.
GTCCCCAAAAAATTTTAAAAGAATTTTTTTTAAAAGCTTAACTAGAGCCAGATGGACGGGGTTTCTTCAATTTTGGGAAAAAAGATGGAGTTGGTTTGGGCCCAGATTTTCCATACGACAGACGGAGGACGGTCTTTTTAAAAAAGAACACTTTTTCGGTGCGGAAACCCCCAAAAATGTGTTTTTTGTTGAAATCTCGAAATCGATTTTCCCAGCATTATTTTTTTTTCTCATCTACGTGTTTTTTCCGTATATATGTATCGAAAAGTAACTAGGGGGCTACGGGATACAGACTTTCTTTTACAAATTTTTCTAATTTTTGTGGGCCTGGCAAGGTTTTGAAACATTTTCTGACCAGTTGCCATCGTCCCCCAAAGTAAAATTTTTTGAAATTTTCCCAACATTTTCCTTTCCTAGTAGTAAAAACGGAATTATTACTAAGAATAAAAAGAAATGAAAACTCGGATATAAAAAGGTTTTCGGAGAAATTTAAAGGTTTTAAGAAAATGGTGAAAAAACAATGTAAATGCGAATTTAAGATCTTTTCAGAAATTATTGATTTTTCGAAAAAGTTAATCTGAAGTCTTTTGAAGACTTCTACTACAAAAATAATGTATACAAACTGTTGAAATGCAGAGAGGATTTCTCAATAAATCTACCCTAGGAATCCCTGATTACCTACAGTGCATGAGATTCCCGGGAACAAAGTAATTTGTACAATTTGAAGTAATTTATTGATTATTTTCCTTTTTATGTATATAATTGATACCTAGTCATGAATAATGGTGTTGGCACATCGGTGGCCAAAATTAATTCAAATTTGGCGCCGTTTTTGAAATCTATCATTTATAAAAATTTCCATAAAATTAACAAAAGAGCATGCACTTTGGCCCCCTCGGATTTATATTTTTCCCCAAAAAAACGGCGCGTTTGTTTCCAGTGAAAAGACAAAGACATCTTTCGTGTGAAATTTTTTGGAAGGAAAAACAGTTGAAGAGTCGAACTTTTTAAGACGTCCCGGAGATCGCGTCGATATGACACACTGTAGTGTCAACATTCCGAAAAAATTTTTCCAAATGAAGGTGCGTGAATAGCATTATTTGAAGGGGGCAAACAAGGTGCGCGGCGACCGCCCTTTGAGTAAAAAAACCTTAAGATGCACGTTTATATGCGACTGACTATCAATTTAATTATGTAGGGGTTTGGTTTTCGACCAGCTGAGAGACGCCAAACGCCCCATTGTCCGATTTAAAATGCAAAAATTTTATATATATATATATATATATATATATATATATATATATATATATATATATATTGTAATATCCATTATTTGAAACCAAAACCCCCGATGTAACGTTACAAAAATTGACAAAAAATAAATTTTTTTGGTGCCGATAAAACATTTTTCAAGTCCCAAAATTTAAAAAAAAAATTATAGCGCGTGAAATTTTTGAAAATTGAACATAATCGTCCTAGAACAGAAATTATGAAATTAAATAAAACAAAGGCATCAAATTTTAAGATCGGAAATATAAATTGAAAAAATTGGGTTTTTTTTAAAAACATGAACAGAATATGGCCATTGTTGAGTAGAAAAGAAAGATTGTAAACAGAGTTTTTTAAAAATGACAAAAAGCGCAAACCAATTTGGCTGAAACATTGGGGAAAAAATAGCTAAAAAAACGGGGGAAAACGACAAAATTAATGTCAACTTTGTCGCGTTCAAAGAATAATAATATAATATTTGGGAAATTTACAATAAACAAAGTATAAACAAATGACGCCATGCTGAAGAGAAGAAAGTCATTTGGTCGAAGAGGATTAAAACAAGGGGTGGAATATTTTATTCCAGAAATCTTCTGTAACAATGTAAATTTTTGAAAAATCCGATTGAAGACAGATGTGTCGTGGATACCGGGATGAACGCTTGTGCGCGAAATTGACCCTTGGGAAGTTTTTTTGAACGTGTAGTAATTCAATAAAAGTAAGTTGTATGTTTGTTGGGAAATTTAAAATTAGTAAAAAAACAAAATTCGGGAGTAATTTTAATTTATTTTTTCGTAGGATTTTTTGTGATTACGGGCAATCAGATTTTTTTTTATTTTAAGAAAATTCAACGCTCGCATTTGTTATAGAATATAAAAGGGAAAAGATGCGGATCAGAAATTGACACTTTTTTGAATGTAAATGGGGTTTAGCGATAGTAATTTCAAGAAGTGTGTGTTTGATGACACGCGAAAAAAAGTTTTTTGTTTTATTTGTTTTACCGAACATGCACGAATACGTACAATTTTATTGCGGTAACGGGCTAGCAGCGGGGTACATTTATGCGGAAATAGGGGTTTGGGGGTTGGTTTTGAAGACGACCGCGAGCAGGAGGGGGGACCATGCATCGAAAGGGGATGGGGGCCACCAGACATCATTACGAGCTGAACCGCAAACAGGGGAAATGACACGCGGGTTTTGTGTGTTTTTGTGTGTGTTGATTTCTTTGCAGATGGTTCATCGAAGACCCTTCCGTAACAAAAGGGGAAATTTTTTAAGACCAAGTTTTTAATAAAAATTTAAAACAAGAAATGTTAAAAACAAAATTAGGAATGCGCATTCAATGTAGATGGATTTCATATTGTTTTGTATTGTGGGAAATATTTTGCTGTTTTGTTTTTTTTTTTTTGAATGTTTATGTTATAGGGACATTTGTGTAGAGGGAAAAAAATTTTAAATTTTTGCCGTGTTTATGAGAAGAGGGAAAGGCTAGAAAATAATAAACGAAAAAAAAATGTGGTTCGTTTTTTTTCAATTTAGAGCATGCGTTGTCATTTTCCCGCCGCACAACCAGCATGCTTGATTTCGTATAGGGCCCCCAATCCCCGACAGAATATTACATTTTGCCCCCCGCAGTTCCCGGGGAGCGAGAAATATTAGGTAGTCGGAAAAGGAAAGGAAACAGGGATCCATTACATAAAGGTCAACCAGGGGGAAGGATACGAGAGGGGGTAATAACCGAGGGAAAGGAGGGGTAAATTTGGAAAAATATATTATATATATATATATATATATATATATATATATATATACACACAAAATGAAAAAGGGTAATTGTTTAAGAAATGTTTGCCATGCGTTAACACAAAATACGCCTCATCAGTAAAAGCCGTGGTGATTCCATCTTTACGGGACTGAAGAAATTTTTTACTAGTGGTGCAGTGTGTGTTTTGGGGGCGTAAGAGCTGGTAGTGAGCTAAAATTTGTCACACAAATTATAACGAAAACAATCTTCCGTCCCAAAAAATCGTCCGTTGGGAAAAAAATTTACAACAAAAACATTGAAAACTTCTTCCATCAGAACAATTATCCCCTAAATAAACTAAAAATTTCGAATACTTGCCTTTCAGCATTTTCCTTAGGCTACTAGGAAGTGGGTAGCCAAGCTTTGAGCAACCCAACCAACATTCGGGGTCTCCCAAACAATTTACTGAAGCATTTTGCAGCGTCAACAAATTGGGTTTGGGGAGCCATTTCTGGTAATTAGTGTCGATATGATGCAAATTGGTAAATAGTTAACAAATCATCTTTGGGAAGCGAGTGAGCAGAAACGCAGGCAAAGGGGGTTGTTATATGGGGGACGTCGACCCCAGAAAGTGAAGGATCACGGTTTCCCCCAGTTTTGTTTACAAAACATCAGACCCAGTGTATTTGGCTTCCCGCAATTTCTTTCTGTTTTTGCTTTGCGTTCCACTTACCGCAGTATTTTTTTTACTCCTGGGGCAAAAAATTTAATAACATTTTTTTTGGGAAAAAAATTGTTTGAAGGTGTATTTTCAAGGTGAAATCTAACGAAAAGGCCAGACGAATTATACATCATACACCAAGGCATATTTTTATTACGAGCTGCTTTTTCCCCTTTTGCGTTTTTAAAAACTTCAATATTTTAAAAAATTTTGTTTTAAAAAAAGATTATATTATTTATAATATTTATTATATAATATTAAAAATAATGTCACAAATGTAAACATTGAAATAAATCAAACAGTTCATCTGCAAAACTATTTGATTATTTTTTACCTTTCATAAAAAAATTAAATGTGTTCCCCCTTGAATTGCTTATTCCAGATCTGCAAGATGTGTTATATTAACTATACATATTTATTATTTTTCGAATAAAATAATGAATTTTCTTTTGAAAAAAAATTTGTTTTAAAAAAATGTTTAAAATTTATTTGGCTTCAGAAAAAATAAATTTGAGAAGATTAAAAATTTTATTGTCTTTGAATTTCACTTCGGTTTTTCAGAATCCTAACCTTCTGTTCAGGGGAATTTAATTAAAATTATTATTTGGGTGCCTGGAATTGATTACATTTTCCAGAAGTTTTCAATTTTCAGGCCCATACCAAAAAATTAATTACCCTTTTGTCAAATTTGGGAAAATGAAGCAGTTTTTGCAGTATCAATTTTTTGGCATTGTTTCGCTCCAGATGTTGAATGCAAACATTGTAAGTCCCACGTTCAGAATGTGTTCACTGTGGTTGTTTTTTTTGTTTGAATAATAAAGTCATCAACACATAAATTAAATTTAATCACTTCCCCAAAAAGAAACATTTTTTTAAAAAATATTTCCTCTGCCATTTAATACATTTTGGGGGGAAATTTTAAAATTTTTCCCCCGGGCTGTCTTGCTTTATTTCTGAATATTTATGTCCGATAATTATATATAAAGATCTTCCTTATGTAAATATCAAAATATGAATAAAAAAAAATATAAAAGTGGGGAAATTTCAGCACACTGTTTAGTGGGTAGCCAATCGAGCTCGGGGAAGGGAAATCGGCCCTGCCACTCCCTACATTATAACCTTTTAAGAGTGACCGATGATAGGGGACACCCTTTTTAAACATAGCTGCCAACCATTGCTCGGGATTTACTCCCCCCCAAAAGGATACTCTGGTCCCCTTAAGGAGGAGGGCAATGTCATCCATTCTGGGAAATCCAATACCAAACATTTAGGTCAAAAGTCGTTGGGTAGCAGTCCCGGGAACTTCCTCGGTCGGATCCGAAGTGTCGCTCTGTTTAAATCGGGACAGTGCCGTTTTTGGGAAAAACGTTTCCGCCGATGTACACTTTTGGTCTTGTTATTCAATTGTTTTTAGGGGAAAGCGAATTAGATACCCCGCGAAAATCAAAAGATCGCACGCATTATGGGTGAGGAAGGGAAAGGAAAGACGATGGAACAGTGAGTGGCAGAGAGCATCATCCGTCACTTTTCGCTACTGAAGTTGTGATTAGCTTAAGTAAAAATCTATTTCAGAATATTATTTCCAGAAATTTTCGCACCATGATTTTTCTTCCAGATCTACAACGACTTTTTCAATTTTTTTTCATTACCCCGGGGGAAATTTTATAGAAATAGATCGCCCCTTTTCAACTTTCAGTGAATCCTCTGATGGAATCTCTGAAGAAGGAGTCAGAAGTGTCGAATCAAATATAGTGTTTTAAAAGGGGGCGGATTAAGGAATTGGTTCTAAAGATGATTAAAAAATTCCCTTCGGATCCCCGAGGGGGGCGCTTGCGAAGATAAAAAGACAATCGTCTAAATTTCGATATTATCAAGGAACCAAAAACTTTCCCCCGAAGAGTCAGAAGCTCCTACGGCCTAATGATATAAATTGTCCGTATTAACTCGCAATTTGCTGTCCCCGATAATGTTAGCACCACGGAAACGCGAGGCAAGGGGAACAGTGCGTGCGGATGTCGGGGCGGGAAAATCACGCGCGTGAGCACGGGCTGGGGGGACTGGGGGCAGGTCACGCGCGCCGGCAGCTTGCCCAGCAGGGCCGCTTCCACCACTGCGCACGCCATGAGCCCCCTTGGGGCAAAAAGCAACTCTGCATCTTCAAATAAAAATACGGTAAAAAACGTCGTTACAACGTCGTTTTTGATTTCGTTCCCGAAGAAAGAAAAAGACCCCAAGACCTCTACAGCAGTGGCGGCTCTGCAGGGGGGTTCAAGGGGCACTGCCCTCTCTAATAATATACATCCATCTTCCCTTTCCTTTGTATAGAATTTTATGTTAAAAAATTTGTTGCACGTTATACCCGATTTCAAATTCAAAAGTCCCATTTAATGTTCCGGGTTTCCCCTCATTCGTTTGGGCGTTCGAGAACCGTTCCTTGACCTGTAGCCAAAATGGGTGTTGCCGGGCGCTCAATGCTTTTGGGGTTTGGAAAAATGAAACATGGGGCTTGAAAATGGCGGGGTCGCAGGGGCACATCGGGGGCGGTCATCTTGGGAAATGTTGTTTGCAGGATTCCCGAGCTATGTATTGTAACGAATTTTTCGTCACCGGCCGGCACCACCACGAACTACCTGTATGCGCGGTTGCGTCATCTGCCGGCGGTCCCGCGCGTTTTTCCAGAACGCGCGGGGTCCGGGGAAATTCCGACGGCACCCCCCGGATAAAACGCGGCGACCGGGGACCCCAGTCAGTCTTGTCCGAAGCGGAATGAGTGGGAAATGTGTGCATCGCGGGGAATAGCAGTGCAGGATTGTGCCAGGACCAAAAAATGGCAGTGCATCGAAATGTTATCAGGGAGTGAACTGTGCGAGTGAGTAAGAGAAGTGAACCAAATAATAATCAAGAGAAAGGGAAATAAATAAACAAGAGAAGTGTAGTGTAAATAAATAATCAAGAAAATGTAGTGTAAATAAATAATCAAAGACGGGGTGTATAAATAATAAAAAAGTGTTTTTTGTGATTGTTTAAGAACAAAAAAAAACGTTTTTGTAAAAATAATACCAGACTTTAATTCAACACCTAGAAACGTAAAAAGTACTGAGAGGTTTTTAACACCGTCTTCATATCGTTTCTTAAACCGCCTGTAGGATGCAGTTGTTCAAAACCTATTTCCATGATTAGGTGTTAATCTTAAAACTTTTATAAATTTATCTCTAAACTCTTAAATAATACCGGTGTTTTTTCCCGCCGAAGATGACCCCCACTTGCTTAGCGATCGAGCCCTTAGTTCCCCCGGGGGAAAAATCAACAAGGGGCCCCTTTATCCGGGATGTCAGCTGGCACAACCACCATAGCACAATCACATCAAACCAAGGAATATTTTACTCATTTATTTAATTTATTACCCAAAAAAAATTTATTACTCCTCCCGTTTCGAAATAAAAGGGGGTTGTGAGCGTGACTGTCACGAGACAACCACCTTTTTTCGAAACGGGGGGAATAATTTTAATTTTTGGGAATAAAAGTAAAAAATGGTACTAAAATTCCCGGTTTGATGTGTTTTATGGGGGTTTTGCCAGCGTAATTTGGGGGCATCTCCCGTACGCCCTTCTGCGCGCTCCTGGCCAAACCCCGCGGCCGAATTTGGAAGGAATAAGGATAGGGTTTAGGCCTTCGGGGGGGTACCTTTGGAAACACAGAACTCGTTTTTTTGGAACAAATTTAAAGAATTTTGACAACGCCGATCTCAGTGGGAAAGGTTCGACTTTGCAATGATCCCGATTTGCGTTCTTCCCAAATTATTCTAAAAAGAACATTAGATTTGAAAAAACCCAAAAACAAGAAAAAAAAAATTATGTTAAAATACCATATAAAACACAACTGCACTCTGAATAACTGAACACTGGCTAATGCAGGATCTGATAAAAATGACCCAAATTGCAGGTTTCTACTCACCTGGTTTCTTCAGCTGCTTTCTTCAAATACACCAACAGCAGTCATATGTATGGAGGCACATGCATACACATGGCCAATAACAATGACTCCAAAGAAGTAACTTTAACTTAAATACTATATAAAATGCATTTCAGACAAAAATGGTCAATTGTAGAAATTCCAAAAAAACATGTTCCCCTAAGCATTTACCAAGACCTAAAAATATTCAAATATTCTTAAAAACCTTAGAAATAGTCTTTGATAAATTGTCAAAGTGTGATCATTACTCTATCATAATGTGTGGTGATATAAGCATTAACTTCCTGCCAAAGCTAACATCAATCCTGAAAAGGAAAGAAGCAAACTAATAGAGGCACTAATAAAATGGTTTCAGGAAAATAAACTCATCATAAACACCAGCAAAACTGCCTCCCCCAAACGAATCCACTCTCGAAAAACCTCCAACACAATTAAAACATGCCTGAAAAAAAGCCCCAAAAAAACTTTCCTTTGGGTTGACTATTCAAGATGATCTAAAATGGAACTCCCACATCACAGATCTAAACAACAAACCAAGCTGTTTTCCCATCTAATCCTTAAGTCAAACAAAGATACCTACAACAGTCAACATTGCAAATGTTCACTCTGGGAAATTCCCCAGAAAGTATACTCACTTTTATCATCCAAAAAAGAATATTGAGAACAATGACAAACACTCACAAACATGAGTTCTCACAAACCACACTTTTCAAAAGATTACAAATCCTATCACTCCCATGCTTATATACATATTTGAAATATTAATCTTCATAAAGGCATTTTAAAAAAACCCCATATTCACTGAAGTTCATAACTATTTTATAGACAAAAAAAAAATCTGCATGTCCCCACTGTGAAACTTCACTTTTTAAAAAAACCCCTTTGAAGGCATCACACTATATAACAAATTCCCTAGTGAATTTAAAAGCTTTTATATTTAAATAAACTAAAAGCTTTCCTGTTAAACCATACATTCTACAGTGCGAAAGAATACATACATCATGGACACGTATCAACATCAATATAAACTAGTTCTAATAATTTTTGCATATTCTGTTCCATGATTTGAAGCCCCCCTAGCTGATTGTTGGACATAGAAGATGGACCCAACCTAGACATCAATCTCAAGAAGGGAAAAAAAAAAAATGTTTCTTTTCTATCTTTATTATTGTTTTCAACTTTAGTTTTACCATACCATTTATGAAACTAATTTGTATTTAGTATGAAAATTTAATTTAATTTAATTTTATTATCTGTATTGTATTTCATACATGGCATATGCTGTATTTATATGACAAATATATTTATTATTATTATTATTATTATTATTATTATTATTATTATTATTATTATTATTATTATTGTTGTTGTTGTTGTTGTTGTTGTTGGTGTTATTGTTATAAATTTTGTATTTTCCTATAATATTGATGCAGCAATTGATGCACCAACCAGACAATCAAAGAGCGCCAAACAGCTTTCAAATCCTCTTACACAAAACAAAACACACACATACAATCATAACTAAGAATACAGTGCTCAAAGACCAGCACAAACACTCACTCTTAAATTAAATACTACCTCACTAAAAGCAAACTCAATAGACTAGGAAGTATAATGCAAAAACCATGAAGAAACTCATTTCACCGTTAACCAATCAATCATGGTCAGTGATATATTAAATATCTGACATCGACCTAAGTTTAACACTTTCTTTATTACAATCAAACACTATTTCAACATCTGATATCCACTACAGTATCATAAAACAAACAATATACAAAAATGCTAAGCATGGACAACAAAAGGTATAACAATTTCATGAGAAAGAGAACTTCATGTCCTTGCAATCATCACTCTTACAAATAGTTAACTCTTATCAAATAGTGAACTACTACATTTAATACTCAGCCATACTTAAAAAAGTTATAATAAAGATTAAGCAATTGTCAAGTGTTGAGTACATAAAGAAATTCTAAATTAGAACAAAAGGTAAGTGGAATGTAATAAAAAAAGATCTTATCAGCAAACAACAAAACAACACAAAATGTTGAACTAGTCTGTAAAAATGGAAGAACAATAAATCCTAATGAAACACTCAGTACATTCAACAAACATTTCTCTGAGGTAGGTGGCAGATTTCTGCAAACAAGTAATCCAAACACTACACCTCAACAACCACCAACTCTCTTTAAAAACTTGTTTTTAGTACATATATCACAGATACAACAGAAAAGGAAATACTCTAATTATAAACAAATCAGAAAACAAGCTGCGGAGAAAATTTGTTTTCCAGACTTTTCATTAGACTTCATTATAAACATTCCAGACTTCATTATTAAAAGTGTTACTCCATACATCATTAAACTATTAACACATTTATATAACCAATCACATTATGGATCCTTCCCAAACATATTATATAAAACTGCAATAACTAAACCTATCCACAAAAAAGGTAACAAAATGTAATGAATTTCACATTATCAGAATTTTCAAAATTATTAGCAAAACTCTTCTATGAAAGGGAAAAAAAGATGTCTGATACACTGTAACATTATCAGTCTCCCAACATGGATTCAGGGAAATCAATCAAATGAAACTTCTTTGTTGACTTTTGTGAATGAAATCCTCATGGCATTAGAGCGAAAAGAAATTCCTGTTGGTGTCTTCCTTGTCCCATCAAAAACCTTTTACACAATAGATCACAGAATCCTATTGTCAAAATTAGAATTGTATGAAATTTGAGGAATTGATTACAAATGGTTAAAATCATATCTATCAGACAGAAAACAAATACTAGCGTTACATTACCAAAAATACAACAAAATAAAAAATCATCACTCTGAACCAAGAGATGGGGTCCTGCAAGCATCCACACTAAGTCTAAGTCTATTTCTTATATTTGTAAATGACCAGCCATCAATAATGGAAAACAACAAAACTGTACTTTTTGCTGATGACAAAAATACAATACTCAAAGAAAGAACAACCCAAGCTTTGCAAGCCTGAGCCAACTCAGCCATTGGCAAACTAATTCAACGGATCCACAAAAATAAACTAATCGTAAACATGGGACAACACAACACAACCACAATGCTCTTCCACAACTCCCACTCAACACAACAATACTCACCAAATTCGACATTAGCAGGCAACAGCATCACACAAGCACAGAAAATAAACTTTCTAGGAATTACAATACAATTCAACCTCAAATGGATTTCACATGAAGATATTAATTCAAAATTGATCAAACTTAATTATGTTCTTAGACAACAACAACAATAACATCACCACCACCACCACCAACAACAACAACAATAACATCACCACCACCAACAACAACAACAACAACAACCACAACCACAACCACAACCACAACCACAACAATAATAATGAGAAGCTCCATTGAAACAGTTCAAACAGAGTACCTCACAAATATACACTCTCTTCTGAAATATGGAACAACAGTTCTAGGGCCAAGCACCAAAGGCTAAACAAACCTTTAAAATACAAAAGAGAATCATTTTGACAGTTACAAACACTAAAAGAACAGAGTCCTTTTCTGCAAACAAGTAATCCAAACATTACACCTCAACAACCACCAACTCTCTTTAAAAACTTGCTTTTAGTACATATATCACAGATACAACAGAAAAGGAAATACTCTAATTATAAACAAATCGGAAAACAAGCTGCTGACAAAATTTGTTTTCCAGACTTTTCATTAAGACTTCATTATTAAAAGTGTTGCTCCATACATCATTAAACTATTAACACATTTATATAACCATTCACATCATGATGGCTTCCCAAACATATTATATAAATAAAGATAACACCCCAAAATAACTAAACCTATAAAAAAAGATAACACCCCATAAAAAGATAATAAAATGTAATGAGTTTATCAAAATTTTACCTGGAAGAATAATTGAACTAGGTGGAAGCTGTAAGAATATCAAGAGAATGGCAAGTTATATGTGAATTTGTTTGTTGCCCTACAATTTTGCCACCGAGCATTAGCTCAAAGCGAACTTTAATAATAAATCTAAAAATTTAATTTAATTTAATTAATTTGATTTTATTGAGAAGAAAAGTTATCAGCTATATAAATAAACTACTATCTATATATAACAATATATATTTAAAATATAAATTATATTATAAATAAAATATATGTTATATAAAATAATAAAAAATTATCTTCCCAAAATTTGCCACTGGATCTGCCCCTGACATGAGCTGCTAATATATGTTAAAAAATGTTTTTTTTAAATTTCATGTTATATAGTGAGAAAAATAAGGTTTATAGGTATTAATGGAGCTAAGTTGATAAAGACATCACAAAGAAACAAGTGTCATTCATTACATATTACACCTCATTCAAACTTACTTTCTGGGTTAAAAATTATTGTTGAAAGAAGTAGATGGTAGCTATACATATCTATGATTATTTAGCATGTACAACTTCATTACAATAGTAATATTTTTTAAAAATTTGGTTTTTAAAAAAAAAAAAAAAAAATTCATTTAATTTCAAATATCACCTATCTGATTAATGCATATTCTCATAAAAGAAATACAGATATAATTGTTATATTTGACAACAAATGAAAAACAAGGGATCCGAGTCAATTCTTAATCACATTTTAATTTACTCTGGATTGTATGGCGAGAAAAATGCAGCACTTAATGTTGTAACTATTCTTGTAAAAAACTGCAAAAATAACAAGATTACATCTATGAATAACAATAATAACTTATATTATCATAGAAAAAATAAAAAACAACATAATAAGCGTGCAAGAACCGGTAAAGGAGAAAGAGGAAGGCTCAATGGATTTCTATCATGAACCCCAAATGATAGTATATCAATGTGCAAGAACAGGCAATATTATATTAGCAGGAGACTTCAAGCATAAGATAACAATGAAATAGAAAATATAGAAGGAGAAGGCACAGTCAACAATAATGGAAAGTCGGTGATGGATATCTGAATACTTAATAATCTGATGGGGAAAAAAACCAATGTTCCTCAAACATAAAGAGAAACAAATATATTCAAAGAAAGCTAGAGGACTAAAGTCAAATATAAATGTTATTACAGTAGACAAGGTAACGTTTGACAAAATAAAAGATGCACAATTTTTATAGGAAGTGAATTTGAAAAGACTGTTATTTAGTACAAACAAAACCTGGTTTTAAATTATGAGACAAGTAAAAAACAGAAAATTAAAAACATAATGATTAGATCAATGAAGTAATAAACATCTTTATGAATATTTAAAAAGAAAAAGAAATTACAAAACTTAGGGAGACAAAATGAAAGGGCCATTATATGACAGGATTGACAAAGGAAAAAAAAAAAAAAAATGAAAAAATAATAGAAAACGAAGAATGATAGACTTACAAATCTAACATTAATCTGGCAATAAGCACACACAGTTCCATAAAGTATTGAGATGTGTCAACTGACTGAGTCACCCCACGGTAAAAACAATAAGTAAACATTGAAGGCTTTCAAGGCAAGAGTCAATATTATTCATGTCTTCCGGGCTGATGGGCTGTGGTCCAATTGGCATTGAACTGCCAAACGTTCGCTCGTGACTGCGGTGGAGGATCAGTGGCCAGTCAGCCACTGTCCCAGACACTTCGCCCGAGACCTCACCACTGAGGATGCCCACCGCAGTCGTGAGCAAAATGTTTGGCAGCTCAAAGCCAATTGGACCACAGCACATCAGCCTGGAAGACATGAATAATAAGTAAACAGTTTACAATACTTTTTTGTTTCTTTAATAAATATGTTTTAATTTAAAAATTTATACAAAGAGTTTGAAAAAAAGAGCTAATGATTTACTTATTTTTATGATTTTTTTTTTTCAACCATCCATTACAAATGTGTTTAAGGTGTTGAATACATACTTAGCTTTGTGCACTAACCGGAATGATATACAGTTTCTTCTGTTTATAACAAGTATAAGTAAAATACACTCCTGTGCCTAAAATAAAAATTAAATAATAAATATAATAATATGAAGTAAATATTTAATATAAAATAATAATATTTTAATATGTAAAATGTAATGTAAATATTTCAGTGTGTAATAGCAATATAGTGTAGTACCCAACTTAAAACAGTTACTGTATGTTTGATATACAGTGATATATGAATACATAAAGTGACATACTGTACATATGAATTTTATCTCAGGGATTTCTTACTCTATTTTAATCACGTGTTGTTGAAAATAATCTGCTCCGTGAGGTCTCTGTTGATGTAAAGTTTACATTGGAATATATTAGATAACAGCATTAACTTTTACTTAAATCAAAACTGTTACTAATATTATCTAACATGCAACTATACCTGGTTAAGTAATTTAACTTTTGTACCATATCTGTTTTTTTTTTTTGTTTTTATTAGTACTACACCTGGAGTCTTTTTCTACCCTATAATTTACTGATAATTGCAAGTAATAAGGACAAAAGTGTATGGCAATATATTGAGTGTATATATATATAATAAAAATTAAAATTTATATTAATATAAATATAATTTAATAAATAATAATTTAATAATAATAATAATAATATAATAATAATAAATATTTCATGTTAAGAATAACCTCCATCCTACATAACTTTCATTGTTGATAACAATGCTTTAGAAGTATTTATAACAGTTTGTGAAAGTTATTTGGAGATATAGGAAATAATAATGGTATCAGACATAATTTTTGAACTTCATGGCAAATTGTTTCAAATGAGAATGAGAAAATTACATCTCATCCTTTCAGTCAATCCTGTCCCACATGTAAAAAGAAAAAAAAGGAAAAAGAAAAACAACTAACAAAATTTGGAAAAATGTGAAAATTTTTGGTTTGGTATCTGGTTAATAAGTGAAGGCATCTAGTCAACTGAAATTTCCTGCAAATATTCAGAAAAATATTGACAAATTAATGATGGTAGGATTCTAAAAGAATCCATGTATGGTAAGATAGTTATTCTTACTCAATTGCTTCAGGAGTTACCATACAAATATCATACATATAAAATAACTATATGAACCCTTCTAACTATCAAGTAAAAGTATGTTAACACAAAATTAAAAATAGAATTAAAACCATCATAGGTGCATTTTTCAAACTGATTTCAGCATACTGAAACCAGATTCGTAAATTTTTCAAACTGATAAGATATTAATTGCATTTGTTTTTATATTACATTTATACTTAAAATGTATGCAGATCTTGGGAAAAGAACATTAACATTCACTCTATTTTTAAAATTTCACTTTCCTTTCGCTGATTTTCAACTGCCTTCTTGATCGACGAACGTCCTTGGTCCATCGAAACCAGTGGGGTCCACGTGTCTGCAGGCTCTGTTGTGATGTTAGTAATTACAATAATTACTAAAATTCAAAATTATCTACATACTTTTTTCTCTCTTCTGTTGTAACAGTAAAAAATATGGGAGTATAATATGGCTCCAGCATTTCTTGCCAAACCAAGTTACTTAAAAATTTAGAAATAAAATCATAGAATCATACATTCTTTTAAAAATTCTTCTTAAACAAAGATTTATAGCAATGTTCCGGGAACATCAATTTTTCCTGTCTTCAGGCTACAAAGAATATGTTAGGAAAATGCAGTGACCATCAAACTAAATGACGTTTCTGACATTAAAACACAAAAAGAACATGATACAATTTTAATGCAACGGTAGAACTCGATATAATGCAACATGTGCATACTCACCATTTTAAATAATACAAGTTTATAAAAATATTAAAACAGATATGAACGCCAGTCAGTGCAAAAGTACTTTCAGCATGGCGGTTAAGTAAAGGAGTCAAACAATTGCCACTGAATGAAAGAGACATTTGGCTGAGACCGTTATGAGCTACTGGATGCATGTCTTAATAATGCTTTTGTGGTTTCCGCCTCAAATTTGGTGGACAGTTTGGGCGTAAGGATGAATACTTTTTAAGAAAATAAAGATGAGTAAATTAAACTGCTGTGGCAGGAAGAGCGACTCTTCAGCAGCAACAGTGGGAACTGCATCCAAAAATTGGAGCAGCAGGAGAAACAGCTGCAGCTGCTAGAGCTGCCTTTAGCTTTTGCAGCAGTTGCAGCAACACCACCATCAGCAGCTACACTAGCAGCCACAACCGCAGAACAGATAAAGGAGCAAATAGCGCAATGCCGGAAATTACAATGGAAAAAATGTGAATAGAGGAAATATATATGGCCGAGCAACACCTTGTAGCTGTTCTTGTAATACGACGTTGCCTAATACACTACTTCATATATCAGTTATTCTTAAACAAAATGTCCAAAAGAAACATTAGTAGGAAACAGTTATTTCGTAGAGATGGCTGTGAACTAAATGAGGCTGTATTAGCGAATTTTACAGTTCATCAAACTATCATAGACAAAATTCCACCAATGATTTCAAGACAGGGGTATACAAACACTATTTTCGAAGACTCTAGAGGAGCCCTGGAGAAGCATTCGGCGTCGTTAGCTGAATTGCTCAACTATACTCCATAAATTCACGGGAGTTAAGCAACTTGAGACACCACGAAATACTGGACGGGTGTCTGTAGGAGAACTACGGTTACTATTGGCATCGAGCCCCTAGTCGAAATAATAAAAGGCATTGTTTGACTGCGACGTGACGAGACAAAAAGACAAAAGCCGAACAGAGGATTACTCCAGAAGTAATCTCCAACAGGAGCTAACAGATGTATTTCAAAGAAGACACAATAAATTTGTAAAAATAAACAAAAATAACTCAGGATCTAATGAAATATTTTCAGACACAGAATAATCGCAATATTGCACTTTGTCAGCACAGACCTATAAGCAAGTTATTTCCGATGGAAGATCTTTGAATTTCTTGTATCAAGTCACCAATTATTGAATCATTTTTGTGAGGGAATGTAATGAACATTCCAACTAAAATTGATTTCAAAATTTATGGTAAAAATGTTTAAATTTTGTTGTGCAGTAACAAAAGGTAGGTCTCAAATGAAAATTGCTATATGTGACACTTCTTAAGTATTCACACTGTATATTGGAAAAGTTCAATCTCTCTCAGACTATACATTTCTCTTGGTTTGTCGTGAAAATCCATCAGATATTCCCTCAAGTGTGAAAATTTCATCATAGAAGCAAGAGTGCAAATACAAGGGAAGGAAATTCTACAAATTTTGCTAAACAGATTCTTACCCGAGAGAGATGTGTTAAATAAATGGAAAACAAATGGAAGAACGTGAAGTCAACTCACTTTAAAGAGGATGGCATGTGTTGGATTTCGGGAGAGAATTGTAAATATGGGAATAATAGTGGAGGATGAGGGAGGATGATTATGAATAATAAATATTAGGCAACTCAGGGTAATTCAGTTAGTGTGAAAATATATTTGATTATTTGCATTAACAACATTTATATAAGTTGGCTAGCTTGCAATTTTTACTTACAGGATAATTTTGGTGACTCTTAAGATTTTCTGTTTTTTAACTTCCATTGATGAAACTTCATAAAATGCATAGTAAACAGATATCTGAGGAAACGGGAATCAGTGTAGATCCAAGAAATGGGAAAATAAAATAATCACTAAAACTTCTACTGAACACTAAAAATTCTGCTGAAAACAACAACGCAATATGGTTTTTAAAAAGGAAAACAGATTGTTCTTAAGAGCAAGAAATTAAATACTGTTGAAGAACACTAAAAATAATTCGAATTGTGAATCCATCTGTGTGTGGCGTCATGGAGAAAAACACACACATTTACAAGTATGTAAAAGTTTATTTACGCGTATGTACAATAACTAAATTCTGCTCCGAAACTACACACTTTTGAGTATTTCCCTGTGGATACCCCACATAGGGAGGCCCCGCCTACACTGACGCTTTTCCCGCGCCACTACCGTGACCTCGTCACCCAAGCACTAGGCACGACACGCTCCAGCCTGGGCGTAAAGTTTTGCGCATCGCGCGAGGTTTCCAGAACAAAACCCCCATGTGAGCTCGTCGGCTCGATTTTATACCTAGAGTGTAGCCGTCACGTGACCGTCCTTGGTGTAGGAGGGAGGCTCGCGTCTACCACGTGACCTTCCAGGTCAAGCTGGCGTCCACTTGGTCTAAATATATCCCAACGCCGTGGCGCTGAGGCTATTCAGCCCGCAGGTATGCGATACTTCCGCTCCTCCTCCCACCCACGGCCCGCCAACGTGACGCTACATGTGAAAACCTTTATTGTTTTATTAACACTGCAAATAATTAATTTCTTTAACAAAACGTTCTTCCCCTGGCAAAAATCCGTGTTGTGGTGGCCTGTACCGGGAGCGGTAGCTCAGTGCATCAACTGATGCCACTGCAGCGCCTCTGACCGGGAGGTCCTAGGTTCGAGTCCTGACGGTGGCATGATTTTTGACACGCTTTCATCTAGGTCGAATTCAGTCGCTGTCTGGAGGAGAATTCTAGCGGCCGGCTGCTCTGATCGGTAGTTTTCCGTGGTTTCTCCGATCAACACCAGGCGAATGCCGGAGCAGTACCCTAACAAACGGGCCGCGGACCGCGCGCGATCTGTCCTTCTCCTTCCTTATCCTATCCTCTCCCCTTACACACTCACACTAACATGCACTACACTACCACATATTCCGGGAGACCGGGCGGGAGTTTAGAGCTGGTCTCGGCTGGGGCGGTGCCCCACTGGTGGGAGAGCCCACTGTAGGTCGTGCCGGATCTCGCCATCCAGCGAGGGGAAAATCCCTGCCATCTCCCAAAAACATGCACTACACTAACGGGACTAATGACCAAAGCAGTTGACGCGCCCGGAAACACGAAAAAATCAATCATTTAATCAATGGTGGTCTGTAAAGCATCTGTGCACAACGTGAAAACATTTTTATTTGGTGCACTGTTGCTGTCCATACTGTACAGTAGTCCTCATCTATTGTACAATTTCTTCGAAACCTTTCGTACTAATAAAGAACACAACGTGCACAATTCCACGTCCCGCACACATCCGCTTCTCCTTTGTTTCGGCACTTGCCTGACACTCAATATACATTTCAATGTCGCATGCTTTTCTCTATACATTCGTACATTTATGGGTTTTTAAAATACCCTGCTTGCTGTACAAGTTGTTTACACATTCATTTCAAGCACACATTAATTTCTATACGTACATCACATAACTTGTACTACTTTATGAAGTAGTGCATGTGTGAGACACGCAACAATATCCGCGGGACACGTATGTTTATTTAGACAGTGGTGAATGTGATGATAAAATGGAATTTTTATACCGTGTTGAATTAATGTTAGAGTAATGAAAAACGACGCACACAAGGTTTGGTTAGTAGCAATGAGTTCGTGCCCATTTAGAAGATTACAGTAAAGATACATATAAATCAGCGGCCAGTGTACGGATTTCGTGAAGTAAGCAGCAATTTACTGTGGAAATCGCATAATTTCATTTCGAATTTCTTGCTGGATGTGTGTCCAATCGAATGTCAAGTGTAGAAATTACCAAACGCAATCATGTTTAGTGCTAAACAAACACCAAGGAGGTTATTAAATATGGAGGTGACATGGCCGACCTTTTCCATTGCGGAAAATGAAGCCAAGTCCTTGCAAGCTCGGTTAGGCTACCCGCTAAACAGTGTGACCAAAAAGCCTGAAATCCTACCTTTTCACCCTTATATTTTTTTATTCATATTTTGATATTTCTGTAAGGAAGATGTTTTATATATAATTATTTGTAATTATTAGACAGAAATATTCAGAGGATAAAGCAAAACAGACCTGGGAAAAATATAAAATCTCTCCAAAATTCATCGAATACTAGAAGAAATATATCTTAAAAATTGTTTAATTCGTGTAATTATGATTAGAATTTAATTTATGTGCTTCATGACATGTATTCTTGAAACACAATTGTACCTTTCACATCATGGGAGTGATTTAAAAAAAAAAAAAAAAAAAAAGCAGTGAACACATTCTGAATGCAGGAGCTTTTACAATGCATTGCATTCAACATGCAAGGAGCTGAATTTAATGTCACACATATTTACTGTGAAAACTGCTAATCATGTTCCAAATTTGACATAAGAAAGTAATTAAGTTTTCTATATGGAACGAGCTTGAAAATTGAAAAATTCTGAAAGGAAATGAAACCAATATAGTTAAAATTCAAATTCCCAACAAAAGTATTCAGGTTCAAAATGAAAACGAGGGGAAATTCATAGACAAGAAAAAATTTAGTCTTCTAGTAAAATCAGCTCAAATTTAGTTTTCCTGAAGCCAAATAAATTGAAACATATTTTGAAACAAATATTTTTCAAATGCAAATTCATTATTTTTTTTGAAAAAACAATGAATATGTGTAATTAATATAACATTTTGTACAGATCTAAGGAATAAGCAATTCAAAGAGGGAATACATTTAATTTTTTTTTTTTTTTTTTTAATAAGGTAAACAATATGTTTTTGCAGATGATCTGTTTGATTTATTTCCATGTTTACATTTGTGACATTAATATTAAATAAAGCAAAATAATTTTATAAAAATAGCTTGAAGCTTTTAAAAAAGCTATAGAGAAAAAAGCAGCTGCTAATATGTATTAAAAATGGGCCTTAGTTTACAATGTGTAATTACATCTGGCCCTTTCATTAGATACTCACCTTGAAAAATATACCTTCAAACAGTTTATTTCTCAGGAAAAAATGTTTATTAAACGTTTTTCCCAAGAATAAAAATAAATAACTTGTAGTACAGTGGAATGCAAAGCAATAAACAGAAAGAAACTAGCTAGCAAGCGGAAATACACCAAGACGCACTCTGATGTTTTGGTCTACAAAACATAGTGGACACACAAATGATTGGCTTTACTTACTGCGGCTGATGTCACCTCCATGTATTATAACCTCCTTGACAAACACCTTTCATATCATCATTAATGAATTGGTAGCACTTAAAGAGTAAGGCATAATAATCCTGACACAATTATGTTCAATGGTATGCAACTACATTTCCTTAATTGTGGCTAAATGTAATATTTCCATAACAATAATAATATGGTATACCGTTATTTATTGTTTCAGGAATAAGCCACAAAAAAATTAAGGTTACCTTCTCGAAAATATTGAATGGTCTTCTGATTATTCATGTGTTAGAAAGGAAAACTGACAATTTAGTGTAGTATGGCCTAGGATATTCAAATGTCTGGTGTTTACATATTGACCACTCAGAAGGTCCTTAACCCGGGAGTGCTTGCATCTGTTAGATCCAAGCCATGGGAATTTTATGTTCCTGAATTTATGTGAAACATTAGTCATCTAATATGTCATGTATTTGTCCATTCCTTCATTGTACTTTTCTGAGATCGTCTGGTCTTTTATTTTTATGTTTTCGCTGAATCATTTCCAGTGAGCATGTTGAAACTTGATTGGTGCACTGCGTGATATCTGTCATTATAGGTTGGATGCAATGGTACCAGTGCATTTATGAGCTCCTGGCCTGGGTGATATGTATAATGGCATTATTTTCACCCATATCTATGATAAGTGCCTATTCAGAAAATGTAATAATTTGCCTTATCTACAATCGATTGTCACAATATTTCATCAAAGAGAAAAAAGATGAACAGGAAGACGATTGTAGGGAAATGAAAGAAAATGCAAACTTTGCACCATGGAAAGCGACAAAGACTTGCTTAATATTTTTGTGAAAAATTAAAATATATATTTGTCAAGAACATCCCAAAATAATTAGTGAAAATTGTATTTAATAATATTTAATAGGATAATAAAATGTTTAATGATTTTTGGGTGTACTTTGTCAGTTTTTACCTCTCTCACCACAAGTATTCAGACAAGAATTCTACAGTATAATATTCATTAACAATTGCATTGATGGGAATGTACAAACTGAAATTATGAGTGGATTTGAATGTGTGTGTATGTTTGTGTGTATGTGTTGGTGTGTGTGTTTCTGTCTGAGTGTGTGTTTTCGTGTGCACATGCGTGCATGCATGTGTGTGTGTAATATAATTTTGTTAGAAAGTGCAATAACTTATTTGGTTTTCATGTGGTGTAGCAAAGTCCTTATTTTAAAAGTGTGCAAATAAAATTTATAGAATTAGGATCTCTCTTCAGAACAGGTCTCTTTAAACTTTCTTTTTTAAGAGAAATACTACTGTAAGACAATATAAAATTGTATAAAATTCATAGAATATGTGTTGTGTTACTCCATTTTTTTAAACTAATATTTTCTTAAAAGTTAAAATTTAGAATAATTTCCCTTGATTTAATCAAGAAACCAAGACACATTTGAGTTATTATGAGTAGTATATATGTTAATTAGATTGTTTTCCAAAGGTTTTTTTTACATTATTATTTTCAAGTTTTCGGGACGAATGCCGCAAACTACAACATATTACCAGTTAACATTCTTGCAATATGTAAATAAAATATGCAATCAGGTGTTAATTTTTATTCCAATATGGTTATTGTTTTCTATTGTGTGTCCTGTATCAAATCTATTAACTATTGAAAAAAATCCTTTAAAAATACATTGTGGCCAAATTTAGCAAATATTTGACAGACAGCATCATTTATCCAAACCAACCTGGCCTTAAAAAAGGAAAAAAAACTGAATCAGCTCTGGTGGAAGTCTCAGACTACATATATGTACAACTTAACAAAGGAAATGGAGTCATTGGTACCTTCTAAAGCATTTGACACGGTACATCACGAAATACTAGTTGATAAATTATTCAAAGATGGAATAAAAGGTAATTACTTAAAATTACTCAAATGTTATCTAAAAATCCAAAAATTCATCGCCAAAGTGAAAAACACAAATAGCCAGCTGTATGCAATAGATTATGGTGTTCCACAAGGAAGTTGCTTGGGGCCTCTCTTGTATCTAATATATGTAAATGATATTCATAATTCTATAAACAAAAATCATCATGTATGCAGATGATGCAGTCATAATATATGCCCACACGAATTTAAAAAATTGACAACAGACAATACAAAATGAATTCAGTTCCATATTGAAATGGTCTCATGAAAATAATCTGTATATAAATGTAAACAAATCTAAGGTGTACTTCAGAACCTCACATATGAATAATTAAAAATTCTTGCACAATGATCGGTGCTTGAATAGTGGTTGCCAAAATTATTATAAATGTGAAAATATTGACTTTGTAACAGACATTAATATTTAGGAATAATTCTTGACACACAAATGAAATTCTCTAAATGTATTAATATATAATTCTACAAGCTTAAAAGTTTCAGGATGTATGTATGCTACCAAAAATTTTGTTAACCAAAAGACAAGATGAGTTCCATACAAATCACTGGTTGAATCCATCATCCAATATAGAGTAGAAGTGTGCGATTGTTGTAGCCATACACAACTCTGAAAATTAAATCCGCTGCAACAAAAAATCTTAAAGATTGTATCAGGGAATGACTATGAAACAAAAAGCCAACTCTTCATAAATTGTGTTACACTGACTCCCAAAAGTTTCTACAAACATATTCAAAAAAAACACAAAAAAATACAAAAAAATAACAGATCACATTAAAAAATATGTTATAAAATATAGAAGTGGAGCAACTATCTGTTCTTAACACAAACATTCTTAACGTATAGGTGTTTTGTAAAACTAGTGTATCATTGAAAAAGTATATTGAGTCACTAATTGTAAAATATACTTAAAATGAAAGTACAGAAAGTAGAAATAATAATATTAACAAAACTGTTATCTCAAAAAATGATTGGTTGAAAGTACTAGAGTGAAATTAAACCTTACATGAGTGATAACATTAGTGTATTGTTCATTGTATTAGGTACATTTTCTAAAATGTTAGGTATGTATTAATTATATTTTTCAATTTACTATAAGAATGGAACATTTATGAAGAAATTTTAACCTGATGTAAATGATGCATCTGTGAACAATTGTAATCTATGAACAACTTGTAAAATATTGAAATGTAACTTCCAATTTTAAAAAAAAAAAATTATGTGTAGCATAACATTTTACCTGATAACCAAATTCATGTGAAACTATTGTATCATAAATACATTTGCAACAAACCATACTTGTAACAAACTGGGCATGTGATGTTAATTCGCAAGACTTATCAGGACCCTAAACTGACGGTAAATAAAGAAACCAATTCAATAATAATAATAATAATAATAATAATAATAATAATAATAATAATAATAATAATAATAATAATAATAATTACTATTATTCTTTTTGTGGGGCGGGGGAAATGCTTTATGGACTGTACGTTTTTGAAACCCTGTGTGTGGGACTCCCTTGGTGTACCCACTAAAACCCCCTCCTTTCCAGCCAGAATATCTTAGCAAGAATTCGCAGATGTGGCATTTCATTTTGCCAATTGGCTCGGTGATCTGTAGGATCCTTCTAATCCAAACCCCTGAGGGCTTCTTCTCTCTTCTTCATAACTCTTTTCATGTAATTATAAATTTTTGTCCAGTTTTCTTCTGTTTCTACCATTTCTTCTACTATGTTGTTTGGTGACTTCTTTTTTTTTAAAGGTGAGAGTTGATTATTTCTCTGTCTACTTCTGAAGCTTCCACAGCTTGCGAAGGCTTGTGTCAAGTAGTAATCGGTCTCACCGTGCTTTCGTTCTACCAAATTTCTCAATGTCGTGTATTAGACTATAAGTCCATCTACATGTCGTTTTCTTTCTCCAGCGGTCTTGTCACATCTGAAAGAGTTCCGTTCTTGCTTCCCTCTCCACCCTTTCTTTCTGCTTCTCCCTTTCTGATGTCTGCATTTCTTTCAGGTTTTCCTAGACAGATGGTCTTGAAGGTCGATAGGAGGTAGGCTTGGTAGCACAAGGGCAGCACTTTCAGAGGCTGTTCGGTAGGCAGAGATGATCTTCTGTGCTACCCCTCTGTACCGACAGCAGCCTTCTCTTATATTTCTCTACTTTCATAGCGCCTGCCCATGCGGGAGCTGCGTATAGAATTTTGAACAGGACTGTCCCTGCTACCTGTCGTCTCTTTTTTCCCTCGGGCCCTCAACATTCGGCAACAGTCGTGTTCGGTTTCCTCCCGCTTCCATTACCTTCATCGCTACCTTCTCCACATGCAGTCTACAACTAAAGCAATTGTCGATTTCTACTCCTAAATAGGTAATGTGTTTCTTTGATTGTATTTCGTTGCTTCCCACCTCTATTCTCGGCTTCCTAAAGCCCCTTCTCTTGGCGACCAGAACTGTCTCTGTTCTCTGTCGCCATGACTTATTTATTTATTTATTTTATTTATTTTATTTATTTTATTTATTTTATTTATTTTATTTATTTTATTTATTTTATTTATTTTATTTATTTTATTTATTTTATTTATTTTATTTATTTTATTTATTTTATTTATTTTATTTATTTTATTTATTTTATTTATTTTATTTATTTTATTTATTTTATTTATTTTATTTATTTTATTTATTTTATTTATTTTACATCAAAAAGCAGTTAAAAACTGCGTATAACATGCTATGGGGAAAAGTGAATTGTGTGCACATTTTCAAAATTCTGTGATCCCTACACTAAGTCTTTTTTTTAAAAAATTTTTTTTAAAAAAAAAAAAAACCCTAAAATTTTATATACTACTTAAATTTTGAATTTTGAAAGGGAGAAAAAAAACAAAAAAACTCCCATGTAATAAAATCTATTTTCAAGGATTAATAAGCAATACATTTTGGCTCTTATTACTTCCTGCCGCGTCAACATGGAAACGATAATTTGAATAATTGTATTTCCCACTGAATTCTAGAAGACGTGTACAGAAAATGAAGTTACATGTATGTCCAGAAGCAAAACAAGGGGCCATCTCAGCATTTGCTCAATGGATCAGGGAAACTGGACGAAAAACCTGATCGAGATGGGGATCGAGATGGGGACTAATTTTCGTTTATCCATCTTTTTGCTCTATGCAGGCTTTCATTTGCTCGCATCTCAAGAATATCTTCGTTTTCTGCTGCGTCTACAATCAGGGCGTCCTCCGCAATTCCTGTAATATTTATTTCCCTAGGGAGTGGCATCTTTAAGAAGTCATCGTAAACCAGATTCCATAGCATTGGGCCTAGCCGAGATCCTTGGGGACCTCCACATGTCATTTCTTCTTTAACACTCCGTCACTCGCGCTGTTGGATAGAGTCAAACAGAAGTTTCTTTTCTTGTTAAGAAAGGAATGTTAGCTTTCCAAGTTCAAAAACAATGCTTCTATTCCACGAATTGTATCTGGGAAGGATGGGAAGGATGTCGATAAACTTCTTATCTCTATTATGCGTAGTGTCGCCATACCCCGAAGTAAAATCTTAGTGCCTGTTTGATAGAATCCAACATGCGGATACTGGCTTATAGAACGGTGTTTTTGTATAATTGATAAAAATTATATTTTTCTGTAATATGAGAATGTTTAATATTTTAAATGTTGTGTTTATGCATTTTTCTTCGTTAGTGTGCAAAAACAGAAATGTTATAACTAAATAATGCGGGCGTTGGACGTAGTCCAACGCGCGAGTGCTCGTGCTAGGAATGACCGCGCGAGTGACGGAAATATAATAAAATCTTCAAAATGGTTTGCAACTAATTATTTAGGTATCTTTCCATGGTATATTCAATTATAATATAAGCACAGATACATAAGAAAAATGTATAAATTATGTTAATGAGAAAAATAAACTCCTTAATACTTGTGTTGGACGGAGTCCAACACGCGAGTACTGGTGTTACGAATGGACGCGCGAGTGACGGAATGTTAATATTTCAATTATCTCCTTCATATATAATACTTCTCTCGCTTAGATAGTCTCCTATAAGATTCTTCAGATAGTCTAGGATATTCCGTCTTTCTAATGCCTCTTTTACATCTTCCCAACCCAAGGAGTTGAATGCGTTCCGAATGTCTATTGCTTTAAGGGCGGAAAATCCTTTCTTCCTGCCGCTACCTTCTCTTGCCATTTTTGCCAGTTCGATTGCTTACCTGATAGCGTCGATCGTCGATCTGCCTTTACGGAATCCATACTGGTTATGAGCCAAGTTGGCCCGTCCTATCATGTGCTTCTCCAAGCGCTGAAGAATCAGGCCTTCCAGCATTTTGCCCATGGTATCCAGAAGACAGATGAGCCTGGACGATGATGCACTATCTACCGGCTTGTGTCCCTTTCTTAATAGTACAAGCTTCTGACGCTTCCAGTCTTTGACAAAGCCTCCATATCTCATACACTTATTGAGTTCCAATAGAAGGTCCGGATATTCTGTGATGACTACTTTCAGAACCTCGTTCGGTATCTCGCCCAACCCAGATGCCTTGCCTGCTTTCAGACATCTTTCTGACCTCCCGATCAGAGGCGCTGCAGTGACATCAGTTGACGCACTGAGCTACCGCTCCCGGTCTACATGTCGGCTTGCGTGAGATTTTCCCGTCCAGGTATTTCCCCGAGCGGGGCACCGCCTCAGCCGGGTCAAGCTCTAAGTTGACTGATTTTCTGGCATGCTGGTAGTATAGTCCGGTTTAGTGAAAGCGGCTGTGTTAAAGGAGAAAGGTGGTGCAAGGAAGAGGAAGGAAAGACCAGGAGCGGTCCATAGCTCGTTTGTTATATAGGGAACTGTTCCGGTATTTCCCGAGTGTTGACAGAGAAATCACAGAAAAGTACCGATCAGAGCAGCCTACTCCAGACAGCGGCTCAATTCGACCCAGGTATCTAGCGAGAGTTGCTGCTGTGCAGCAGCAATGCTAACCATAATGTAAATTCAGCCAGTTTTTTCTTTTCTGAGTGCATTGGATGTAGTGAGCGACTCACAGTATTGCGAGCTATTCATGCCCTTAGTGAATTGTTCTCGTGAATGATATGGGATAAGGATTTCACTGAATTCTATTTCTAAAGGGAATAAGACATTTCCCTCCATGATGGGTGTGTGCGACCGAACTTTAGTGGAATTTTCCTGAAACAAAGGGTTGCAGGTCATTTGACGTGTCCCCAGTGGCACAATGGCGAAGCGCACGGAACATGTAAGACAGTTACTGTGACATGCGGGGTTGTGAGTTCATGCGTCACATGGAAGCGATTTTTTTTCATTTATACAGACTTTCCTTGCTTTGGCTTTCACTCGCTTAACTGCTTTTCTTGTGTGAGGGAGCCGAAGGACGGACGGATAGAGGCTTATGCGACAGACGTTTCAAAGGAACTCTGCAATGTTATATGTTATCACCGGTAGCTCAGTGCATCAACTGATGTCACTACACACATACTCTGGCCGGGAGGTCCTAGGTTCGAGTCCTGACGGCGGCAGAATTTTCGACACTAGCTTTCCAGCTAGGTCGAATTCAGTCGCTCTCTGGAAGAGAATTCTAGCGGCCGGCTGCTCTGATCGGTAGTTTTCCGTGGTTTCTCCGATCAACACCAGGCGAATGCCGGAGCAGTACCCTACCAAACGGGCCACGGACCGAGCGCGATCTGTCCTTCCCATTCGTTGTCCTATCCTCTCCCCTTACACACACACTTACACTAACATGCACTACACTACCACATATCTCGGGAGACCGGTCGGGAGCTTAGAGCTTGTCCCGACTGGGGCGGTGCCCCGCTGGTGGAAGAGAACTGGTTAGGGGCAAACCTCACTACCCGACAGTAGGTCGGCGCCGGATCTCGCCATCCAGTGGGGGAAGATCACCGCCATCACCCGAGAAAAAGCATGCACTACACTAACGGGATTAATGACCAGAGCAGTTGACGCGCCCGTAAACACGAAAAAATCAATCAATCATCTATTATCTATTTATAGATAGATGATAGATAGAATATGTACAAAATCATGTACATATTTCATAGACAACATTAGAGTCGAATGCAGTTTTCGCGATGAACGCAATAATTGCATTCCTCTCCCCTTATATACACACTTACACTAACATGCACTTCACTACCACATATTCCGGGAGACCGGTCGGGAGCTTAGAACTTGTCCCGGCTGGGGCGGTGCCCCGCTGGTGGGAGAGTCCTGGTTAGGGGGAAACCCCTCTAGCCGACGGTAGGTCGGCGCTGGAACTCGCCATCCAGCGGGGGAAGATCACCGCCATCTCCCGAGAAAAAGAAACATGCACTACACTAACGGGACTAATGACCAAAGCAGTTGACGCGCCCGGAAACACGAAAAAATCAATCAATATGACCAATGAGTTATCCGTGGGTATATTCTAATGGCACTCGCTTCAAATAATATTTAAGAGATGCAATAATTGTTCTCCAAAGAATTCCCGAGTCGCCTATTCGATTTCTTCGCTCAGAAATCGGTTCAACCGACTTATGGCTAACAAAAGACAGATGTCCTGGTAAAGAACTGTCTAAATCACAAGTTTTAAGATTCAGTTCACTTGAACGAATGGAAGAAGAATCAATTACATCAGTAACGTTTCGAACAGCTTGAGTTTTTTATCCGAACTGGTTTTCATCACATTTTTTACGTCATTTTCCTTTGCTTTTAGGGCATTTTATAAACATTTTAAGAACATTTTATTGATCATTTTTGGCGATCATTTTTGTCATGATCATCTCATCATTCATGATCATTTCTGTTTTCGGTCATCAAAATCCGCCGTCTATTTATAAGCGTGCCTCGATCTATCCGAGAAAAAAAACAAAGAAAAAAATTAAACTCGTTTTTGAGAAAATTTTATAAATGTCGAGACTTGATGAAAGTACCCCAAAATCAAAATGTCGCTTTCAAATTTGTAGAACCTTGAGTTCGATAACAATTTTGGGGCATAACAATTTTGTAACTAATCCTATTAAAGGTTTAGGCGCTATAGTGTTGTCCACAGGAGGACGGAATTAAAACCAAGTTTTAATTAACAAGAACCCACAAAACGAGTATTCTGATTACACATGTTAGAAGTAGGTCATGCACTACACATAGGAACAAGAATTATCCGCTTTTTCGGTATCGAATACTCGCAATACACGATTTTTTCGTTGAAAAATCGTCGCTTTTCGCTGCAAGCTCACAATACGTTATCTTTACTACATTAGTACATAATAGATGAGAAATTTAAAAAAGTCCAAAAGTTCTCTAAAAACTTCAAGTGCTCAGCATCTTGTGTTCATATTGTTTAACCGCTGTGAAAATTGTTACCCTCACTCTCCCTTCACTTTAATTGATTTGATTTTTTTTGTGTTTCCGGGCACGTCAACTGCTTTTGTCATTAGCCCCGTTACTGTGGTGCATTTTTTTCTCTCGGGAGATGGCGGTGATCTTTCCCCGCTGGATGGTGAGATCCGGCGCCGACCTACCGTCGGCTAGTGAGGTTTCCTCCTACCCAGGACTCTCCCACCAGCGGGGCACCGCCGCAGACGGGTCAAACTCTAAGCACCCGACCGGCCTCCCGGAATATGTGGTAGTGTAGTGCATGATAGTGTAAGTGTGTGTGTGTGTATAAGGGGAGAGGATAGGACAAGGAAGAGGAAGGACAGGTCGTGCGCTGTCCGTGGCCCGTTTGTTAGGGTACTGCTCCGGCATTCGCCTGGTGTTGATCGGAGAAACCACGGAATACTACCGATCAGAGCAGCCGGCCGCTAAAATTCTTCTCCAGACAGCGACTGAATTCGACCTAGCTGAAAAGCTAGTGCCGAAAATCCCGCCGCCGTCATGACTCGAACCTAGGACCTCCCGATCAGAGGCGCTGCAGTGACATCAGTCGATGCACTGAGCTACCGCTCCCGGTTTCACTTTAATTGCAATTAGCGGGGGATATAGAATAAATTCCAACTGAGCGACAATAATGTTCACGCAATTGCTCACGCCACGGCCGACTTTGGTATGTGGAGAGGATCTCGTAGCATCGCGACGTATCTACTCCGCCCACTCGAGTTGTTGGGCGGGGGGCGGGGGGGGGGCGGGGGCGGGATCGTCTGCACGTTATCAGCGCGAGGCGGCGGCGGGGCGCGGGCCGCCAGTACCGGGAGCGCTCTCTGCCTGCTTCGACGGCCGCCCGCCGCCCGAGCGTCGCTTCGCACAGGTGAGTTCCCAGCTCCAGGGCGTTGCGAGATGCGCATGAGCACTGCCAGCTTTCCCTTGCCACCCGGCGCGCTACAATCGACTGTGCCAGTTGTCATCACCGGGCACTTTTTATAGAACCTGCAACGGTAGAATTTAGTGTTTGCAGGCAGCAATCCAAAATCGCTCTTCTAGTGATATCAAACAGAAATGCTGAGAAAGTTTGTCTTATTATAAATGAAGTGTATTTATGTCCAGGTGAAAAGTTTTTAAAAAAGCAGCGCCAGTTTAACACCGCCACAATGGTTTTTAAGGGATTGCGCGATTATCGGTGGACTGTACGCGACGGACAGTGCAATCGCTGTGAGAGGATCTCGTCTTTTCTCTTTGTACTACCTGCGCTTCACACTAAGCTGTGTTGAGAACTGTACTGTATACTCTAGTCCAGCAAAGACAACGTAGCATCTGCTGGCAGGAGCAACAGTGGCAGATCCAAGGAGGGCATGGGAGGCCATGGGCCCCCCAAAAGAGCTAATTTTTTGTTTGTTACCTTCTTTTATTTGGCAAAATTGATTTCACTATTTATTGATGTTAGAGTTACGTAGTTATTTAAAAAGAATATTGCTTGCACTACAAAAATAATAAACAATATAATAACAAATATTTATTATTTAACAAAACTCTGTGATGGTCCCCTCCAAAACGATCAGCTGCATCCGCCCCTGAGTAGCACGCCTCGCGCCACGTGACGTGTCCCGAGCTTATCAGCGCCAACTAGTGTCGCGAAAGGAAACGATCAGTAGGTCGCGCGTTTAGCTTACCTATAGTGATGGCGTTGTCGAAACCTGCAGAGCGTTTTCGAAAATTATACGTAAAGAAGGAAAAGAGCAATATAATAAAAGTAAGAATGTTATTAAGCCTAGCAAAAACAGAAGTATTTTAATTTATTTTTCTATCTCTCGCTTCATCGTGGCTCACGTTGAAGTCCCAGAACCGCTTTCACTGCCACTCTCTTGTGTCGAAGAGGCCGTCTGTGTGGGGCGGAGATTTCACTGTACCGCATCGAGCCTCGCCTTTGGCAACTTGCTTGATATCCCAAGATGCAAAGCGTCATTAAGCCACCAGTGGAGACAACAGCCCCAAGGTGCTGTAAAAATTCCGAGCGAGAAAGACATGTTTACCCCTGCGCTCGGAGGGATGTGCTTTTAGCCCATCGCACTTAGGCTTCGGCTATGATGCGCACAGAATTCCCTGCGAAGAATTAAGCCTCAGAAGACAGATCAGGATTTATCTCCTCGGAGGTAATTGACTCGAGTTTCTCCAATCCCCGGATGGCACGACGCTACTATGCTCGACGAACGTTGACAGGGAGCGGTAGCTCAGTGCATCAACTGATGTCACTGCGGCGCCTCAGACCAGGAGGTCCTAGGTTCGAGTATTATTTTCTCCGCCCTGAGATTCGATTGAATGATTGATTGTTAGTGGTTCCTGGCGCGTCACCTAATATGGTCATTATTCCCATAAGTGTAGTGCGCGTTTTTGGTCGGGAGGTGGCGGTGGTCTTCCCCCGCTGGGTGGCCAGATCCGGCTAGTGGGATATCCCTCAACCAGGTATCTCCCACCAGTCGGATATCTCCTCCAGGCGGGACAAGTTAGAAGACCCCGACCGGTCTCCCAGCATGTGTGGTAGTGTAGTGCATGTTAGCGTAAGTGTGTGTGTAAGGGGAGATGATAGGATAAGGAAGAGGGAGGGAAGAACGCGCGCGGTCCGTGGACCGTTTATTAGGGTACAGCTCCGGCATTCGCCTTATGCTGATCGGAGAAACCACGTAAAACTACCGAATAGAGCAGCCGTCCGCTAAATTCTCCTCCAGACGAGCGACTGAATTCGACCTAGCTGAAAAGCTATCGAGTTAGTCGAGAGAAGCTAGTCGAAAATCCTGCCGCCGTTAACGACTCGAACCTAGGACCTCCCGGTCAGAAGTTCTGCAGTGATATCAGTTGATGCACTGAGCCACCGCTCCCGGACTGGGATCCAAACCAAGGCTCTTAGATTCAAGACGACAGTCACGTTAGCCCTTCACTACCTGCTTCTTAGGTGCGCTTAAACTTCCGACGCATGAATATAGTTCAACATTGGCATTTGCATACTTAGAAAATTCATAGACTTTTATTTATATTATTTTAAAATCTAGTTTTAAAGAACATATTTGATTAAATAAAAATCTCCATTATCAATATCATAGCTATCCTAAGTTAATACTTTGTTTGCAATTTTCGAAAGTACAGGAAGTTCGCCGATAATGAAACCTGCGCCAAATTTTGCGCTACTGGAAGAAAAACTTTAAAGAAAACATTGGAGAGGTTTTTGAGAAAATATTTTTTGTGTAAATTGCATTGACTTCAAGAAGGAATTACGTAAAATATACTTATTAAAAAGTGCATTACGTTATTTAAAGATTACCGGGAGCAGTGGCTCTGTGCATTAACAGATGTCACTGCTGTACTTCTGGCCGGCAGATCCTAGGTTCGAGTACACACGGCGGCAGGATTTTCGATTCGAGCTTTTCAGTTAGGTCGAATTCAGTTACTGTTTGGAGGAAAATTCTATCGGCCGGCTCCACTGATCGGTAGTTTTCCGTGATTTCGCGGACCAACACCAGACGAATAACGGTGCAGTGCCCTAACAAACGGGCCACGGACCGCGCGCGATCTTTCTTCCTTTTCCTTATCCTATCCTGACCCCTTACACACACACACACACACACACACACACCACACACACACACACACACGCACACGCACGCACGCACACACACACACACACACTAACATGCACGGCACTACCGCACATGCCGGGAGAACTTGTTCTAGCTATGGCGGTGCCCCGCTGGTGGAGATACCTTGATGGGAAAACCCCGCTAGTCGACGGTAGGTTGGTGCCGGATCTCGTGATCCAGTAGGGGATGGTCACAGCTACTTCCCGATGAAAAACATACTACACGTACGGGACTAATGACCTCGGTTATTGACGTGTCCGGAATCTCTAACAATCAATCAATCATTATTTGAAGATTAGTTTTTTGGAAAAGATTCAATTTAAGAAAAACTAGCTAACATTGATAATGTACTTTTGCGATGTCAATTTTTTGCAATTTTCGAAAATATAGAGGGTTCCCCGAAGATGAAACTGGCACGATTTTTAAGCGTCTAATGCTCTATCTGAGGAAAACATGTAAAAAAAATTATTGGATCTCTTTCAGTAACTTGTTGTTTGAAAACTGTCTCTATTTCAGGCTAAATCACGGGAAAAGTCATTTTTTCGAAAAATTGTACTACATGACTTTATTTCAAGACTTGTCTTCAAATAACAGATTTCATCAAAGCAAAAATGTCGGTCTTGAATATTGTTTAAAAAAAAATTGTTGAACTTTTTCAATTTTCAAAAATTTAGAGATTTCAAAAAAAAAGCTTACTCAAAAACTTTGATGCCATTTTCGAGAAAATATTGAAAATGTTGATTGAAGCTGAATGGAAAGTACTCCAAAAAAATAGAAATATCCATTTCAAACTGGGAGAGACTTGAGTTCGTTCGTCCAGTATTTCTTACACCAGTATAAAACTGCCCCTCGTATTTTCGGATTGCGCGATGAACTCGTCGACTCACCAATCCGATGAATAGAACAGAAGGTTTATTTCAATTAGTTTTGCCAAAACAATGATTTACATGCATATATTTTTCGCCTCTTTGGAAAGACTTAAAGTGTTTAATTGTATATTGAATGTATTTGGGAGTGTCATCGCGTATTTTACGAGATATTCCAATCTGTAATCTTAATAAGTTTTATTAGGTGACACGTTTGCCCGGAAGAGAAAAAATTAAAACCAAACACTTAGAAATGTCTCTTGAAAGGGGCCAGAGAGGGTGTCTAAAACAGCGCATTCTCTTAAAGACGATTAAGACTGGATGACGAAATGAACACTAGTTCGCATTAAGGTCTCAAAGAAAGGCACTGAATTATTCAATATTAGGCGCCATGATCAATACGCAAAAAATGTCATTTATTATAACCTTACGCACGGCTTGATTTATAAAATTGTAAGTCCCGGAATGCGCACCAAATTAATTATTACTACAAAACTTTAATATAAATTGTTATATATTTATAATTAACCTAATTATTAATTTATTTACGTCAAAAACAGGTAAAAACTGTGTGTGACGTGCCGTGGGGAGAAGTGAATTTTGTATACGTTTCCGTAATTCTGCGATCCTGCCTTAAGCCAAATACTAGTTGAATTTTGAATATAGAAAGAAATGGGCGTTTTTTGCAAGGATTGTCAACAAAATATAAGTTATAAACAACACTTCAAACAATTAGTGACAGTGGATCTATGTGAATGTAATGATAATAAGACAAAATTAAAAAATAGCTTACAATGATTTTTAATGTATTTTACTAATACTTTTTATTATGTTCATAGAAATGCTAAGTGGGCAATTATTTAATTTTGAGTTTACAAAAGTTGGTCGAACTGAAAATCCAAGTTGATAAGTGTTTGTGCCCTGTTTGGTTTTCTTTTCTTTCTTTATTCCTATTTTGCTCCCGAGGTATCGGAACGCCGTTCCATCGCGTTCCGTTAGAAATCAAGCTCTTGACCCTATTATTCATTTTTTATTATTATTCGTTTTGTCTACAATTATTCATTTTCTCTTTTCGGTCACTAACACAAACTTCAATATTCGGTAGGAAGATGGAACTGCAAGATATGGTATTCCAAAGAAAATCTGATTTTGAAAGTAAAGGTAGGTTTAAGAAAACAGCTTACGATAGGTCTAAATGGCCAAATTTTAGTGATCGGAAAAGGATCTTGTTTTGTCGGATTCTTGGAAATCTCATTATTGTGTATCTGAACAAATGCGAGAACGGATCAGCCTGTTATTTCCAACGCGATGTAAGATAGGCAATGAAATATCAATCACAATATTCAAACAGACAATGAAAAGTGCCATGTCTTTGTGAAGCCTTGTCAGAGTCAATCATTGCTTTGACGGGGTGCAGATACATTGGCGCTTTGGCTCGTTTTCCACTTACCAGCATTGAACACTAAGTGTACATTTGTTTGATACGTGGGGTCCTTTGAGAAAAGTTAGTCTGCAGAAGGCGTTCCAATTCAAGCAAAAAATTCTTCATGCATATTCGTGAGCCTGTTTAGGAAGCTATCGCATGAATGCGAGGTTGCGGAAAATGAATATCGGACCGTTTCCTCGCTCATTTTCCTATGTAAATGTTTTTATTTTAACACAGTTGAGAAATAAATACACGGAACATGTAGCTTCAGTTTCTATTCTGAACATAAACTTATACCCATCATTTCTTCCCTAATGACTAGATATCACATTAATAGGCGAAAACTGTTTTCTGAACATTTGAACTGTTTTTGGAACATTGACTATGTGCTTTTGGACATTTTAACTTATTTAAAATTACTTAATAGAGCCTAAAATAGTATTGCGGTTTTGTTTAAGCATTTTTCTTACTTGAAGATCCCAAAATTTTCTTTACAGGGAAAATTCCTTCAGTTGTGTGAAATGATAGGCATTTAGTCAATGAAATGTGCCCAAAGGGATATTGCATTTGTTATTTTTTATTACACTGGTAAAGAGCCGTTGGCATTGTATAAAGAATTCGTGGCATATTCGAAATTTGATAATATGTCAAATAAAATACGTTATCTATTTAACATTTCGTTAAGGCATTGCGTGTCGTCTAACGCAACCCGATTTCTTCCCTGAGCTTTTAAACCAACAGCAATTTTCTATTTCCTTCTTCAAGTTTATTCGAGCTAATTTTCACATAGATATTCGTCACAGGATACCGTGGTTCCTGGTCCCAATTTTCCATTTATGTGTGAGTCAATTCATTTTACTTTTGGCTACTGAGCTACCGGAGGATAAAATTTTGTGGAAGGCCTCCAAGTAGCGCTC
This sequence comes from Teleogryllus oceanicus, assembly GCA_964035755.1. NCBI lineage: Eukaryota > Metazoa > Arthropoda > Insecta > Orthoptera > Gryllidae > Teleogryllus > Teleogryllus oceanicus. Next base: position 15,613,496 of record CAXIVR010000001.1, on the reverse strand, counting down.
AAGGAATCACTAATGTCCCGCATCCTCTCCGCCAGGCATGGTTGTCGAGTTCTACCCCCGAAAATTCATTTTTTTGGCTGGTATTGCACCTGGGGTCTTAGGATTGTGAGACAGAAGCCATCAGAGAGGACAAAGATCTCAAATTCCTTTATTTTTTATATTGATCTTGAAGACACCCTTGACCACGGTTTGGTTTGGCTTGGTTTGGTTTTTCGTGTTTCCGGGCGCGTCAACTGCTTTGGTCATTAGTCCCGTTAGTGTAGTGCATGTTTTTCTCGGGAGATGGCCTTCGGGGGGGGGCGGTGGTCTTCCCCCGCTGAATGGCGAGATCCGGAGCCGACCTACCGTCGGCTAGTGGGGTTTCCCTCTAACCAGGACTCTCCCACCAGCGGGGCACCTCCCCAGCCAGGACAAACTCTAAAATCGCGACCGGTCTCCCGGAATATGTGGTAGTGTAGTGCATGTTAGTGTGTGTGTGTGTGTGTAAGGGGGAGAGGACAGGACAAGGAAGGTGAAGGAAAGATCGCGCGCGGTCTGTGGCCCGTTTGGTAGGGTACTGCTCCGGCATTCGCCTACTGTTGATAGGAGAAACCACGGAAAACTACCGATCAGAGCAGCCGGCTTCTAGAATTCTCCTCCAGACAGCGACTGAATTCGACCAAGCTGAAAAGCTAGTGTCGAAAATCCTGCCACCGTCAGGACTCGAACCTAGGATTTCCCGGCCAGTGGCGCTGCAGTGGCATCAGTTGATGCACTGGGTTACCGCTCCCGGTTGACCGCGGTTTGGAGTAATACTGTTAGCCGCGTATAGCTCATCTCTATTCTAATAGAGCTCTAGATATTCAGCTTTGGTCGCTGATGACAATTGACAATTTTTGCAACTTGCACGTTCATGATGCCAACCTGCACGTTTATGCATATCTTCTCTCCATTCTAACTGAAACTCTTCAGTTGTATTGTCATTCCGGGTCAATGACCCCCATCTCGATCAGGTTTCTCGTCCAGTTTCCCTGATCCATTGAGCAAATGCTGAGATGGCCCCCTGTTTTGCTTCTGGACATAAATGTAACTTCATTTTCTGTGCACTCTTCTAGAATTCAGGGGACAATTATTCAAATGATCGTTTCCATATTGTCGCGGCAGGAAGTATTATTCCGAAGGACAACATGGATAAGAGCCAAAATTTATTGCCTTTTTATCCTTGAAAATAGATTTTATTACATGGGAGCTGTTTTTTTTTTAAACATTAAGTAGTATATCACTTAGTGTAGGGATCACAAAATTTTGAAAATATGCATACAATTCACTTTTCCCCATAGCACGTCATATGCAGTTTTAACTGTTTTTTGACGTAAAATAAATAAAAAAAGTTGTGTCGACGTTATCGTCGTTAATTACATATTGTACAGTAATATAATGTGTAATTTACAGTTTACAGTAATATTGAGTATGCTGCACGATTGAAACAATATTGTGGTCCCGCGAGCATTCCCGTCACACGTATTTTCAAGAGTCCAATGCCATTTTATATCATTTAGTGTTACATTTATTAACAGAGTTTAGGAGGCCCTTCAACGTTTGATATCATTGAGGCTCATGGATAAGATGCAATAAGATGATAATCATAAAGTTAATTGTGACGGAACAGTCAAAGGAGGCAGGGGAAACGGGAATCCCGAGAAAACCTAACGAGATCTCGCTATGACCTCCTCATATTTCACATGGATAGGCCGAGAATCGAACTCGGAACACATGATTTACTGCAATAAACAATATTACATATCGTCCATTTTTCTTCCATTAAACGACTTCGGTAGTAAACCTCATTAAATAAGATGACCAACCCGTACCGAACTCGAAAAAAAGGTCTCAAAAGAGGTGGCTACTACGGTCTTAATAGTGCTCCAATCGTGAAGCGTATATAATAAATAATTTTGTAAAAAGTGTATTTAAGTATGAGATCGTTGACAATTGACTTTGCGTAAAGTTCAGTTCAAACGCTTTGCGAATCTTCTTCGCCTACCTCAACAAAGCCCCTGAAGCTGTGTTCCATGCGACCACTAGAGTGTTCAATTGTCTCCATCTGACGCCATTCGAGGCCTCGCGCAATGCGGGCTGCGGCCAACTATCACGTTGCGTACACAATTGATATTCTTTTTTTTTTAATTGGTTTATTTAAGGTCTCTTCAACATCTAAGGTCATTAGCGACCACTATTGCTGTTAACGGTATGGTAACTATGTGGATGAAACGATATGGTGATTGATGATAAGGGGTGAAAGGACGAACACAATTACAACCATGCCCGAGGCGGGACTCGAACTCGCGACCCTTCGGTCCGAGATCACTACGACACTACTGCCTTAGCGATCTCCGCCACCGGGCCGGCTGATATTCTTGTTAATAGGGAGATTCAACGGAAGTTGATTATTTTTTGGTATCATTGTGAATAACTTCATTTTAATTGATTAACGTTAATTAAAAAGATATTATTAACCGAAGATAATAAAACAAAGTAATTAGTGTGAATAAAATTATTACTAGTACTAAGAATTGTATATTATTATAGCAAGACTTTTGCATAATTATTCATTTAGGTAGAAATCCTAAGAAAGAAGGTAAACCTCCAAGAGAATAAGATTAATTGAAACAAATATTTTGGTGGGCAAAATTAAAAAAGGTTAAAAATATAGTATTCTGATAATTATAAAATGGTTACTGATAAAATTGCATAAATAATGAAATAGAATTGTCAAAGGTTTTCTGACAATATTCATCCTAACAACATTCATCCAGTATGGTTAATAGAGGAATAAGTTATGATTTTGCGTGTTGATGTTTGATTTAAACCTCCAAATGAACCCATAAAAATTGATGACAATATTACAAATACTATAATTGGTTTTTTTATTTATTATGATTTTAGTGTAAAATTTACACTTGTTACAGCTAAGGAAAATTCAGCCCAGTCTATTCAGTTCAGTCTGTAGCAAGGCAAAAACAAATACGGTTGATATATGCATTGAGCAATGGCCGCGCGGTGTCCCGGCAGAGCCAGCCGAGGAGGGGCTGCGTGGAAGATGGTTCCCAGTGCGTTCCTCGCGCGGTTGCGGGCGACGACGTGTCGCCACGTGCGTGCGGACCGCACGCAGCGCCTTCCCTCGGGAGCGGGGGCGTGGCCGGCGTGAGAAGGTAGCCGACTCCGCGATCTGACAAGCGCCGGGCCCCACGTGGCCCTGGGAAACAACGGAGGCGGGAGAAGACTTCACCATTGCTTCAGTTTGGGAGACCCATGGTGTACCGCTGGGGCTGGTGTTCCAATCCCGGGCGAGCCCCGAGAAATGTGTGGGTGTCAAATCGTGTTCGCGGCCGGTGTTCAGTGGTTCTTGCGTTTCTCCTGCTACCTGTTCTACCATTGTCTATTAATGATCATGCTTAACATTAAAATCCTAACCACCAACCCAACACCGGGGCGAGGTGGCTCACGGCATCAGCTGAAGACACTGCAATGCCTCTGACCAGGAGGTCCTCGATAGTAGGCAACATTTTTTGGCCCAAGCTAGGTCGAGTTCTGTGGCTGCCTGGAGAATTCTAGCCGCTGGCAGCTTTGATCGGTAGGTTTCGGTCGTTTCTCCTATAGTTTCAGAGGTTGCAAATTCCAGGCGAATGCCGGAGCCGTATCCTACCAGACGGACCGCACACGAGCTTTTTTCTTCCACTTCCTTGTCACATCCTGTTTTTTTACTATTTTCCCCTTCGCAGTAACCCTGAGGAGGCGAGAATTAATTTTTCTACCATGATGTACAGTGAGTTGCTGCCTTCCCGCTTAACCTGCTAAGAGCGGGGCTTTTCTTAATATCTAACAAACTAACTAATTTTAGCTTAATCTAACTGTGAAGTGGATAAGTAGGCGCTTTGGCATACCTAACTTGAATCCAAAAATTGTTTGTTTCTTTGCTCTTATACTACATTTCTTCTTTCTGTGTCACTTTTTATATATTTCATTCCTGCACGCATTATTCATACTCATAACCATTCATTCATCCCAATTACTCACATTGCACTGCTCTACACTTGAAACCATTGTTCGCCACGACTCAAAGTGTCCGTTGCGCTCAGACCAGTTGATTGATTGAATTTTTCGCTCAACTCAGGTTGATTGATTGATTTTTTCGTGTTTCCGGGCACGTCAACTGCTTTGGTCATTAGTCCCGTTAGTGTAGTGCATGCTTTTTTCTCGAGAGATGGCGGTGATCTTCCCCCGCTGGATAGCGAGATCCGGCGCCGACCTACCGTCGGCTAGTGAGGTTTCCTCCTAAACGTGCGCATAGTGAAGCTACATTTACGACCAGAAGCAAATCAAGGGGTCATCTCAGCATTTGCTCAATGGATCAGGGAAACTGGACAAAAACCCGATCGAGATGGGGGTCATTGACCCGGACGTTTACAGCGTGGAAGACACTGTCACGTGATTTTCCACGATATAGGAAACTGCCGGGGATATTCATGTTTGAGACGAATCTTTGTGCAGATTCGTGCAATTGCATGCAGAGGGAATCGCAAGTCTCGGGTTTGCGAGGTGTGGGTTTCGTCACGGGACAAGAGAACAGGGCTAGTGCACGTGTTCTCGGTTTCTCTTGTGGGGGCTGCCCAGGGGTTGGATGCTGCGAGTGAAGTGACAAAGGTGTTCCTTAGGAGTTTGACATATTGTATATTGAAGTTCTGTAAATAAATCTGTAAATAGCAATTCCATGTCTGTGTTCTTACTCTTGTCACGAAGTCACACCACTAATTTTATTTCAATACAATAAAGAAAATATTTCCAAAAAAATATATAAGGCCCCAAACCAGAATAAAAGGCACAAACATTCATGACCGGATGGAATTCAAGCTCATGACACTTTCTATCCTGGATTTACCTCGATACGCACTCTAACCACTTCCACAGAGCAGACTCTCATCTTGTTTATAGAAGTTTAAGACGGAATATATGCTTATCAGTACACCAAGCTTTTTATTAAGACAAAAACCAACAACTTGCATTACGAAAAACCCGAATGACGTATGCCACTATTGACGGAAGTTTAAAAAAGAATAACAAATGTAGCCGTCTGAATTGACAATAATCTGTTGCTTTAATTTTGTTAATAAACATAATCTTATGCAAATATTTCATTGTTCATGCGTAGAAACACTTTCGGAGAAATTACTCAGGGGGAGGCTTCTTTCAAAGTAACTAAAATTTGAGACTTAATTTTAATGGCGCAATACTTATTATTATCGATATCGTAGGCTTCCGCGGCCAGTCATGATCTGGGCTGTCCGGGTGACGCCGCGTCGAAGGCTGGGGTGCCGACGTTTCGACCGACATATCGCGGTCCTCTCAGTATAGCCATGAAGAGAACCGCGATATGTCGAGTTGCGGCGGCAGCGCCCGGAACGTGAAGGGTACGTGTTTGGGCCCTGCTGGAGCAAAATAGGCCCTGTGCACCTCACAGTTCACCGCCCGGCATGTTTCGCGCAGGAGCCGCGGAGCTTTCGGCCCCAGTGCCCGCGTGAGCGCCGTGCGTGCCCTCCGGCGGACCACCTCCGGCAGCTGGCGGCTCCGCCCAGGGCCCCATAGGTTACATTGTTCCTATGGTGGCGATTGCGGCCGCGTTGCGGTGCCGCCCGCTGCTCCGCCCGCCCTTTGAAGGGCGAGAGAGGCCTCCGCTCGCCCGGACCGGTTTGGTTTGATTTTCTCGTGTTTCCGGGTGCGTCAACTGCTTTGTTCATTAGTCCCGTTAGTGTAGTGCACGTTTTTCTCGGAAGATGGCGGTGATCTTCCCCCGCTGGATGGCGACATCCGGCGCCGACCTACCGTCGGTTAGTGGAGTTTCCCCCTAACCTGGACTCTCCCACCAGGGAGGCACCGCCCCAGTCGGGACAAGCTCTAAGCTCCCGACCGGTGTCCCGGAATATGTGGTAGTGAAGTGCATGTTAGTGTAAGTGTGTGCGTAAGGGTGAGAGGATAGGACAAGGAAGAGGAATGAAAGACCACGCGGGTCCGTGGCGCGTTTGGTAGAGTACTGCTCCAGCCTTCGCCTGGTATTGATCGGAGAAACCACGGAATACTACCGATCAGAGCAGCCGGCCGCTAGAATCCTCCTCCAGACAGCGACTGAACTCGACCTAGCTGAAACGCTAGTGTCGAAAATCCTGCCGCCGTGGGGAGTGGGAACCTAGGACCTCCCGGTCAGAGGCGCAGCAGTGGCATCAGTTGATGCATTGAGCTACCGCTCCCGGTCCCGGACCGGTCCGCGCTGGGCCGCCCGAGAGGGCAACCCACGGCCCGCACGTCGGGGCCAACGGCGTCCCGCCTAATGGGTTCGAACGCCTGGACAATGACCCGAGAGGGCCTATGTTAAGATAAATGAGGTTAAGTTAGGTTAAGACAACTAATTTTGTAATTGGAGGCCTCACCTCACTTGAGAAGTTACCACTAACATCTAATTGTAAAAGAAACACAATGAGTTTCGACACATTAATGCACGAAAAAGCCAATCACGCATGATCCAATCATAATTACAGACTGAGCAGCCGGGGCAACGCTGAAAGAGACAGGAAAGTAGAAAAAAGGTGGAAGGAAAACAAAAGGACAACTTGGATAAGAGCCAAACTTTATTGCCTTTTTTCCTTGAAAATAGATTTTATTACATGGGAGCTTGTTTTTCAAAATTTAAGCAGTATATAACTTAGTGTAGGGATCACAGAATTTTGAAAATGTGCACACAATTCACTTTTCCCCATTGCACGTCATTCGCAGTTTGAGCTGTTTTTTGACGTTAAATAAATAAATAAATAAATAAATAAATAAATAAATAAATAAATAAATAAATAAATAAAATAAATAAATAAATAAATAAATAAATAAATAAATAAATAAATAAATAAATAAATAAATAAATAAATAAATAAATAAATAAATAAATAAATAAATAAATAAATAAATAAATAAATAAATAAATAAATAAATAAATAAATAAATAAATCTAAATCGGGTCACCCTGGGATGCATTCCCCCTGCCTCCTACGAAGAGTTGGCGCAATGCCAGTGTGGTCGGAACGACCAGGTTAAAACATTAACATTAACGTGAATAACGTGGGCAGTAAAGGGGGGGTTATAATATGATAACCGAATCTGCAAAACAAATGGGACTTGCTGTGTTGTTGTGAAATTTGTATTCGATTTTTGTGCGGTTTATTGTGAGAAATATAATTTTTATGCTAAAGCATTAGCACTGAAACTATCGAAAGATTTTCCTTTGGGTCTCGTTAAATAAGTAATATTGACATATTCTTGAAACTCCAGTTATTGCGAACGAAAATTTTTTGTGGTAGTTCATCTTTTACCTTCAATGAATCAGCATTTAATTTTTTATCGACAAGTGTGTATCATCCCTATCTCAGATGTCAATTCAATAACTCATCACATGATAAGAAGAAGAAGACTGTTGGCTTCAAAATCCAAATTGCCGGAATTTGATGAGTGATGTCTTTTAATTACGTTATAATAGAGGTTAATAATTGTATCCAAAAATGTTAACCATAATTTCGGACTTTAAGGAATGTATTTTATAGATTCATTTATAAAATATGTTTAAAATTGTGTTTAAAATTGAAACGTTAAATTGTAAGTCTTTCCCTCTTTTTGTTATATTTAATTTTCATCTGTTTATTTCCTTTTCTTTGTGGTAATTTATACTCCCTTTGCATGAATGCATTATAGCTTCATGCATTTTAGTTTTCCACATAATCCAATTTTCGATAGTATAATCACGAATGTATAATCTTGTTATTGTCAGTTTAGTTCACTTATCTTCCTCGAAAGAAGAATTAGATTGACATATAAAACAGACTGGAATGTAAATCAAAAATGTTATTTGTACACCCAAATATTCGTGTCGTTTTTTCAAAACTTGTAGGTCGTATTATTGATGACATCTCTTTCATTTTAATACACTTTGAGTTCATTTCAATTTCAACATTGCGATGAATCCGTAGGGGCGCACGAGTATGAAAAACCTTTAGGTCGCGGTTTCCATTTTGTTTCTTGACACGAAAAAAATAATTTTGATACGAAAACTGCAGAGCGAGATCAAATGTCGGAGTTACCTTGAGATGCCATTAAAGATAGTGGAAAAACATGTGACATCATTGTCTCCGTAACTGCAGGTCCGATCGTTTCGCTTTTTATTCTAAATGAAAATAAGTGTTCTTTAAGACATGTTCCTACACATCTCGTACATTTTAGTTACAGTACAGTTTTTGATCATATGGAGTGAAAAGGTGGTCTGGAGATATAAAAATGGTCGTTTCATTCAAAGTTTGGAGAAGTGCCCGGCGAGATCATTTCGGATTTTTATTTTATTTTATATATCATGTCTCAGAGGAACTTTTGGGAAGTTCTAGCTTCGCAGATGAAATAATGATTATGAGATTATAATGGTTTCATTGACACCGTGCAGTGCTGTTGTACAGTATCATTAGATTTTGTCAACTTTGAATAACAATATTTCTTTCTCCGTGTTTGCTAAACTAATACAACTAAACTCATTTGTACCATATTCTTCTCTATTCAATGAAACCTATACACATTTTTCATTTATTAATATACAGGTGAAGCAAAAGTCGCCGAAAAAATTAAAACCAAAGTTTTCATTTTCGTTGAAGTCTCCGAATTTTCGAAAATTGTAAAATTTAAAATAATGGAGACAAGAAACTTACTACCATTTTGGATATTACAATATCTACAATATTAAATTTCAATGAACACAGAAATTACAATTTTCACAAAGCAAAAAAGATCAACAAAAACACACAACAGTGCTAAAGAATAACTAAGGAAAAAATCTTACATCTAGCAACTTTCACAAACATCCAAGCACTTTCCATTACCATAAAAAACTGTCTCCACATACACAGTGTTTGTTGCACTAATTATACAATTTCCTAATTTCCTATTCTACTAACTCCACCTGATGCCTTCGTGATTTTTAAATACCATTCATTAATTAAATAAATTCTTTCAATAGTAACTCATGTTTATTAGTATTTGTACTGTAAGTTTCTTTCTTAATAATATCAAAGTTATAATCAATCTTGGGCGTAAAAAGATTGCCAGAGACTAATAGAAATTTTATTTTTATTCTAACAAATCATTTCCCTGAGAAGGAACGGGACACGGGGGCGACTGGCGATTCGACCTCGGTGAAGCTTTCCTCTTGCATACAACATATATTCTCACACGAGGCGGCGGATGCCGGAATTTTTTCCTTACTTGACATAACATTTTGTCGATTGACTGCTTTTTCGTGTTTCCGGGCGCGTCAACTGCTTTGGTCATTAGTCACGTTAGTGTAGTGCATGTCTTTTTCTCGGGAGATGGCGGTGATCTTCCCCCGCTGGATGGCGAGATCCGGCGCCGACCTACCGTCGACTAGTGGGGTTTCCCCCTAACCAGGACTCTTCCACCAGCGGGGCACCGTCCAAGTCGGGACAAGCTCTAAGCTCCCGACCGGTCTCCCGGAATAGTGCGGTAGTGTAGTGCATGTTAGTGTAAGTGTGTGTGTGTGTTAGGGGGAGGATAGGACAAGGAAAAGGAAGGAAAGATCGCGCGCGGTCCGCGGCCCGTTTGGTAGGGTACTGCTCCGACATGGGCAAGGGCATGGGGCTTCAGCCCCTTCCTCCCGAGAAGCCCGATACATACACTGATACAATGATACAATTATACACATCGATATAATAATAATACATATCTGAAAATACAGGGTTTACTAATTCTGTACTAACGAAATTCATTCAATGTATCGATGTTAACGTTATAAATATTAACTATGAGGCAAGAAGTAAAAATACTCCTTGCTTTTAGCATAAATGAAAAATTCTTTCTAAGATCAAAATCATATTGGCTGGACCTACACATTTAGCCCCCTACCCGCCATCTATACATACACATACACAGAAAAATCCTGTGTACGTCTCTAATGGTAATACTTGTTTTTAAAATTGAGTTTTCATCCACGGTTACTTGACATGTTCAAATCGTTTATTTGTCATCTAGTCTACCGGGCGCGGTCGCTCAGAGCAACAACTGATATCACAGCAGCGCCTCTGACTGGACGGACCTAGGTTCGAGTCCTGTCGGCGGCAGGATTTTCGACACTAGCCTTTTAGCTAGGTCACTGTCTGGAGGACAATTCTAACGGCCGGCTGCTCTGATCGGTAGTTTTCCCTGGTTTCTCCGATCAACACCAGGCGAATGTCAGAGCAGTACCCTACCAAACGGGCCACGGACCGCGCGCGATCTGTCCTTCCTCTTCCTTGTCCTATCCTCCCCTCTTATACACACATTTACACTGACATGCACAACACTATCGCATATTCCGAGAGACCGGTCGGAAGCGGAGAGCTTGTCCCTGCTGGGATGGTGCCCGGCTGGTGGGAGAGTCCTGGTTGGGGGAAACCCCACTAGTCGACGGTAGGTCGGCGCCGAATTGCGCCATCCAGCGGGGGAAGATCACCGCCATCTTCCGGAAAAAACATGCCCTACACTAACGGGACTAATGACCAAAGCAGTTGACGCGCCCGGAAACACGAAAAAATCAATCAATCATCAAATCTCATTCATCTTACATGCTCAGTTCGAAAATAAAAAAGTTGAGTGATTAATGTATTATTAAAGGTTACCTCAAAATGAGAACTCCTACCGTAAATTTTAATACAATTTTAATACATTTAATTATTATATGGAGTCCCGACAAGAAGTGCCCCCTCCTGCTCCCATCAACTGAACGTGGAGGTTCCCCCCTGCGGATCGCGCATCCGCAGTTGCGAGTTGTTGAGTCTGTGTCTGTGTGGAGACGGAGCGTGATAACACAATGGGTTACAGGAAAGATGTGCCTACTTTCGCTGGAGATGCCGAAGGGGGGGGGGCGCGGCGGGGAACGGGGGAAGGGGCCGGGCGGGGCTGCCCAAAGCGGGGGGGGGGAGGGCGCTGGAGAGGGCTTGCGTAACTGGATTGCCCGCAGCAGCCAGCAGTGACACGAGCGCGTGCACTCAGAGATAGCAGCCGATAACAGGTACAGTTCTGAACGCACGCCAGAGGCGGACGCTGAGGCAAATGGAGCAGTCGCACTGCACTTCAAACCATCGCAGGATTGAAGTTCTATGAGCGATGGGGCGGCCGGGGCGTGGGGCGGGTGGCGGGGGGGGGGCGCGGGGAGAGGCGAGATAGGAAGGGGAGGGGGCGCGGATCTGCGCTCACGCGAAGGGGAAATCTCGCCAGCGTCAACGGAGAAGAATTATGGCGAAGCAAACGATTTGAAGAATCCATCATTCCTGGCTCTTCATGTGTCAAATATTGAGATGAATTATCTGCCTAGCGTGCCCGTACGGGTACGCTGAACGAATCGGTAGATAGACACAAAGTGTCACCTTAAAATATTGCAGTAATGCAATTAGAACTTCATATTGTTTTCCATAATATCCTAAAACGTGTCACCATGTGCATTTCAAAATTTTGAAACAATTTTTTTTTTAAAGTTATACAACGGTGTAATAAACATTTTTAAGAAAATAGTTCAGACAGATAAGGGTTAACTACGTTTTGTAGATTGGTATGAAATTATTACTATTGGTCTGTATGTGAGGGGTTCTAATAGCTCCTGATGAGATCTTGAAATAGTAATGCAAGTTAGCTTCGTCTTTACTAGAAAGTTAGTTAACATTGAAATATTAAACAGGTTTTGATCGCTTCGCGATCTTAAAATATGCTATTCGGGGGGCAGGCAGTCGGACTTTGATGAGAGATCTGGAAATAAATTAGTCAAAGTTAAGTACTCGAGTATTATCGAAAACTATCGATAACACAAATGATAATATAAACGTTGATATTGACAATTTCAACATGCAATACTGCATGGTTTAATTGATTAGTGATTTAGGGCTAAGCGTCAGCGGTTTAGCCACACAAGTGTAGTGCATGATTTTTCCTCGGGAGGTGGTGGTGATCTTCCGCTGGATGGTGAGATACGGCGCCGACCTACCTGTCGGCCAGCGGGATTTTCTGCAACCAGGTGTCTACCACCAGCAGGGCACCGGCCCCAGCTGCGACAAGCTGTAAGCTCCCGACCGGCAAGTGTGGTTGTGCAGTGCATATACGTGTGTGTGTAACTAAGGAGTGAGGGCGTACAAGGAATAGAAAAGAAAAATCGCGCGCGGTCCATTTGTTAGGATACAATACGGCATTCGCCTGGTATTGAAAGGAGAAACAACGGAAAACTACCAATCAGAGCAGCCGGCCGAAGTTTTCTTCCAGACAGCAGCTGAATTCGATCTAGCCATCTAGTTAGTGTCGAAATGTGTACTACCGTCGGGACTCGAACCAAGAATTTTCCGGTCAGAGGCATTGCAGTGACTTCAATTAATGCTCTGAGCCTCCTCTCCCGTTTCAATGCTGGAGCTATTGCATTGTTATTGTTGGACTTTCATTTTCCGGCTCGTTTGAGATATTACACTAAAAATTATGAGTTGATTGGTATAGATTACGTGACTATAGGACACATATGGTTCAGCAAAATGGCAAATATTTATCTGTATATCTCTTTATTGAAAAAAGTTGAGATGTTTTTTAAATAAGATACAGGTGGCTGAACTTAACGGTCTTTAAAATATATCAAAATTATCAAATCTTTCTATTGCCATGTTATTGAAGCATTGAAGGCATATTACATTACTTTGAAGCGAATATATTTTTAAGCCATATTACAAAAGTCGAGAACAACGGATACTGAACTATTAAAACTTTTATTTACACTATTATTTTCTTATTTCATTTTTCAGTACTTATCAGACATAGCAATCAGTTAATTTGTGTGTACGTGTGTGTGTGTCCTTGAGGCCGTCCTTTACTCACGGTAGACTTCTTCCGATCCACCCATCATGGCAAATGAGGTTTCATTCGATTCATATCGGTCTACTGTAGGAGAACTGTCAATTTTTTCGTAATTCTATGCTTTTATACGGACATAAATCAACGAAACAAAGGAAAGAATATCTCTCTTATCGGTCGTTAAGGTTTATAACATTTCGCAATCTGTTAAGAGTGGAAACAAGTGACGTATATCTGAACGCGACGTATGTGTACTATTCCAAGAAAATGTTTTTCTTACTTATATGATTTTTCCTTTCTCGTTGCGGAGTACCGGGAGCGGTAGCTCAGTGCATCAACTGATGTCACTGCAGCGCCTCTGACCGCGAGGTTCTAGGTTACACTTTCCCACGGCGGCAGGGTTTTCGACACTAGCTTTTCAGCTAGGTCAAATTTAGTCGTCTGGAAGAGAATTCTAGCGGCCGACTGCTCTGATCGGTAGCTTTCCGTGGTTTCTCCGATCAACGCCAGGCGAATGCCGGAGCAGTACCTTATCAAACGGGCCACGGACCGCGCGCGATGTCCTTCCCCTTCCTTGTCCTATCTTCTCCCCTTACACACTCACTTACACTAACATGCACTGCACTACCACATATTCTGGGAGATCGGTCGCGAGTTTAGTGCTTGTCCCGGGCGGGGGCGGTGCCCCGCTGGTGGCGGAGTCCTGGTTAGGGGAAAACCCCACTAGCCGTCTCCCGAGAAAAAAACATGTACTACACTAACGGGGCTAATGAACAAAGCAGTTGACGCGCCCGGAAACACGAAAAAATCAATCAATCCAGAATCCATGTTTTGTAGGTCTTTAATATCGAAAAATTGAATGACGGCAAAATGTCTGTCCGTCTGTCTGACATTTCTTCATTGATTTGGCTGATGCTACGATGCCTTGAATTTGAAACCCGATATTTTAATTTCGGGGGGGGGGGGAATTTAAATGAACTCCGTGAGACATTTTCCAAATTTTCAGAAAAATGTCTCCATCGTTTTTGATAAAATGTTGTTGGATAGTGTGAAGAACGTTTAGGAGGTCAGGTCTCATGTTCGTTGAAAACTAACATTTCGAAAATTGCAAAAGTTCAAATTTTTTTAGGAGTGTTCCTATAACTACAGTATTAAAGACAGAGTTTTTTTAATGAAATGTGTTCCTTAAAGATAGATTTTGAAATAATATAGTGTATATTTTATCGAAAAATATGAGTACTTTTAGCGTAATTTTGCGTAAAAATAGGACGAAAAAATATGTGCTTTTTTAGAACCACTAGTTTTTAATATAATAAGATGGTATTACAAATAATATTGAACAAACATAGCCGGTAACATCAATTGCGGACTTAAGTGAATACAAACCTAAGCTACCGCTTCGGGTTGCAAAATTTAGAGCGAAATGCATTTTGCTCTGAGGAAATTCTCAGTGTAACGGCCGAAAGCTTGGTATCTGTGCCAAGGATGCATTTCCCGGACAGCCAAGTACTGACTCCGGTCGCGGCAACCTGTGCTTCCAAAATTTGAATTGTTATCTGATTGATTGATTGGTTTTTCATGTTTCCGAGCGCGACAACTGCTCTGGTCGTTAGTCCCATTAGTGTAGAGCATGTTTTTCCTCGGGAGATGGCGGTGATCTTCCCCCGCTGGATGGCGAGATCCGGCGCCGACCTACCGTCGGCTAGTGGGGTTGCCCCGTAACCAGGACTCTCCCACCAGCCGGGCACCGCCCCAGCCGGGACAAGCTCTAAGCTCCCAAGCGGTCTCCTGGAATATGTGGTAGTGAAGTGCATGTTAGTGTAAATGTGTGTGTAAGGAGAAAGGATAGGACAAGGAATGGGAAGGACAGATCGCGCGCGGTCCGTGGCCCGTTTGATACGGTACTGCTCCGGCATTCACCTGGTGTTGATCGGAGAAACCACGGAAAACTACCGATCAGAGCAGCCGTCCGCTAGAATTATCTGATTTGTCATGTTAATAATTTAACCTTATGTTGGGGTTGTAAGTGCGAGCCTCACCTAGAGAAAAGTTCATTTATTGCTTCCGAATTCGTGTACTACATGATTTCTTGGCAGTGAATAATCGACGACTGATAGTGAACTGCCCGACTCCTGTTCTAAGAGAATTTCAGCACGGTGCTCAATGGTGTCAGAGCTACTGAAGGCCATTACGGTAATTTTATTCGAATAGCACCACTTGTATAACAGTGATTGTTGCTATAAAAATATGGCTGAATTTTGAGGAAAGATTTGTTTTGCCGAATCTGTCTCCCCAGTGACGCAATTGTTTAGCGTGCGGTACTTTTAAGACAGTAAATAAGATATACCGGGGTTGTGAGTTCTAGCCTCACCTGGGGAAGATATTTTTGAGATACATTTATCGCTTTCGAATTCGAGTGTTTCGAGAATTCGAGAATTTCGAATTTTCATAGGTGTAGGAAATAAACAACTGACTCTTCTTCTGAGCTAATATTTACAGTTCGCAGAAGAAAATTGGCTGAATTTTCCGGAAAGGTAAGATTTGTAACATTGGTGACATTTCCCCAGGAGCCTGTTTCGTTAGCGCACGGCAATCATAGAACAGCAACTGAGGGAACCCAAATTCTGAGTGCGTGCCTCATCTTGAGAGAAGTTTTTTGGCAAGGAAGGTATATTGTCTCAATAATTCCATGAATGATAATGTATCAAGGAGCGTAGAGATAGCAAGCACCAGAAACTGAACGCGGTGCTTCGAACGCCTGACGGTCGCACGCATCGGTGATTAACAAGTGTAGGAGTGTTTTCCACAGGGTGCCAGACATTCGGCTGCTTTTTTTTTATTATTTAAGTTTTTATTTCCTTGTTCGACATTATTATGTCTTTCAAGGGTTTGATGATACATAGTATACAATTTTGTTGTAATTACATTTCGTCATGTATGAACAATGGTAGAAGACTAATATTTACAATAACACAATAACGGCTAAGGATACCCAGGAAGGGTCCTTCAGAAAAATGCATACAATTTGAATTAAAACATAAGTATTTAATTTATAAATGTTGGAACCTGCTTTACAGCTAATTAAGGAGGATGTAGTAGGACTTTAGAGTATCTTGATTTTATTCGTGGAAAAAGATTGGCTGATTTACAAAGGAGTGGCTGGGCAAGATGAAAGAGAAGAGTAGAAATTAGAAGAAAGTTTTAAAATCCAAGTTTTCAGAGGTTCTATAGATATTTCTTTTAAAATTTGATCATTTCTGATATACCATGGAGCTTTTAAGACATTTCTTAAAAATTTATTTTGCAATACTTCCAGTTTTTGAAAGTTGCTTTAGCGGCCCTCCCCAGATTGTACAGGCGTACATTCGGCTGCTGTGTTGAATACCAGGGAGTGCTGGAATTCAAATCGCAGCATGACTGCACTGATCAGTGCATTCCGCGCTCTCGTTTTGCTCGTTATGAGGGGACTAGGAATTTAGGGTGTTGTTATTTCGGCAGCAGAACTATAAAATCCAACCTGTCCTTTATTAGCCGATTATTAATTTATTATTATATTTTCTAAAAATATTTCCTAATACACGGGAGGGAAGAAATCAACCATGTTCGTTTATATATTTATTCATTATTCAACTATATTGTAAAAGAAAAGTAGGAATTCTGTAGCTCAAGAAGACAAGCGTAGATTATACGTCTTCCGCGTATGTCACAGACAGAAATTACATATCCATTTACTCCGATTTCATAGGGACTAATCCCATGAAGTAAAGAAACTTCAGACTCTACGTGTATGCGGATGGTGACTAAGGCCGAAAGTGAGACGAATCGCATTCGTAAATAATGTAAGTAATTGTTTTATTAATGCTTTTAATACGTCATATAATAGATGAGCTTTTACTGTTACATGCCACTGTACCAAGGACAAGAAATTAAGACCGAGGTCGTTTTCAAGATCTACCCACTTTTTTTTCAATTACTTTATTATTCTGAATGGTATACATGGTTCAGTTTTACAATACAAACTCTTTCACATGTTTTTGATGCTTATGATCTATTTTAAAACACTAAACTATTAAACTTTACAATTATTACTTAGGGAGAGGAAACCCACTGGGCACCTCACAAGGAATCATCTAAATCAGCAAATTGGATGTAAAATACATGTTTAGGAAATCTATTTTTTATTCTGGTGGGGTTTGTGGGTGCTTTGCCTAAATTGTAATTGGATAGTTGTGTAATTGTTGACATATTATTGTAAAAATTATTGGATAACTTGGTGATGTGGTGTATGATAGGTTTTATTTGAATTTCTTTATGAAGCTGTTTGTTTGAAATGAACCAGGGTGCTTTGGTTATTGTTCGAAGGAATTTGTTCTGTATGACCTGTATTTTATGTATATTGGTTTTTGCTGCACTGATCCATACAGGGCAAGCATATAGCATTAAGGGTCTAATTATGGCTGTATATATGAGTTTTGCATTTTCTATTGTTATTTTGCTGTGGTTGTTTATTAGTGGCTTTAATTGAAATAGTTTGGCTTTTGTTTGTTGTGTTTTAATGTTTATATGTTCTTTCCAGTTGAGTTTGGTGTCTAGATGCAGACCTAGATATTTCACTGCTTTGTTTTGTAGAGTCAAGGAATGATGTTATTGTTCAGTGTGAGAGGTGGTGGTGTTGAAATTGTTTTTAGTGAGAAAATTTTTGCTGTTGACTTAGATGGGTTTAATTTAATTTTCCATTTGCTTGACCAAGACTGTATTTGATTTAGATGTTGCTGTAATGTGTTTCTTATTCTGTCAAGTGATATGTTTGAACAATACAATGCTGTATCATCTGCAAATTGTGCTGTTTTGACTATGTTGGATGTAGGGATATCAGATGTGTAAAGATTAAATAATACAGGTGACAATGGGAGCCCTGAGGAAGACCAGCATATATTGGTTTGGGGTTTGAGAGATGATTATCTACTGACACTGAAAAGGTTCTATTGCTTATAAAGCTATTGATGATGTTGGTTAGGTATTTGGGTGTGCCATTGATTCTTAGTTTGTACATGAGACCTTGATGCCATACTCTGTCGTAGGCTTGTGAAATATCTAGAAAGGTTGATATAGTATGTAGTTTTCTTTGGAATGCTGTATGGATATGTTCTGTGATTCTTAATAATTGATGTGTATTGAGGTAATTACTAAGTCTTTTCTGAATAAGTTTCTCTAGAATTTTTGATAGGGAGGGTAACAGGCTGATTGGTCGATAATTTTCTACATTCGATGGTGTTTGTTTGGTTTTGGAATGGGTATAATAATACCCATTCCAAAACAAAATTCCAAAACCATTGAGTATTTCCATAATAGTGGGAAGTAACCTGTTCTTAATGAAGAGTTATAAATATTATTTAAAATGCTATGGCTTGATGTGGCAAATTTTAGGATTTTGTTGTTTATTCTGTCATGTCCTGGAGCCTTCTTATTAGGGAGTGTTTTATTATGTTATTTTTTCCCTGGGAGATATGAATCTAATTCTGGATGGTACATTATAATTAGGAGCTGTTGCTATCTGTGTGATTGTTTGGTGTTGAATGTGTGGGGGTGAGTCGTTTGGTTTGAATGTATCTGCAAAATGATTTGCTGAGTGTTTCAGCTTTTTCAAAGGGTGAGAATTTTTTCCCTGAGTTGGTATTAAGTGGAGGAATGGTATTTTTTTTCTTTAGTATTTTTTTTTTAAATTGCCACAGTGTATTGTTACTTGAGCTTAATGTTTGAATCATGGTGTTGTATTGTTGCTGTTGTGTGTGAAAAGTGTTTTTGGTAATATATGTTAATAGATTTAGTTCCTTTTTAATTTCAGGGTGTCTAGTATAATTCCATAATCTTCTTGTTTTATTCTTTATGTGAATTAGATTTCTTATGCTTTTGGGTAGTTCATTGTTTTTATTCTGTGTATTTGTAGGTGATTTATTTGGTTTACTGTTCTCTAGTTCTCTTAATATTATGTTATTAAGTATTGTGATGCTTGATCTATTTCTAGAGGGGTACTTAATATTTTTACTTTGTGAGTATTGAGTTGTGGAGTGGGTGAATGTGTGGGAGTGACTGTTGTGTAGTGATTGTTACTGGTAGATGGTCTGAGTCCATTTCATGGTGTACTGTGGAGAAAACTTTTGTGTATATTTGTTATGCCTATGTCTAACAGATCAGGGTTCTAGAGTGATCATATGGGTTGTAGGTTGGTTCATTTGGGGTTATGAAACTTAATTTGTTGTTGTTTATTAACAGTAGTAGTTGTGTCCCAGCTGAGTTATTATTTTTACATCCCCACTTTATATGTTTTGCATTAAAATCACCTAGGACAATTGTTGGGGTGTGTTGATCAATAACACCAATGATATTGGTATCCTGAATTTTCACATTGGGGGGCTTATATGCTACTATGAGTGTAGTTTCCAGATAGTTGTTATTACTAAACTTAATTGCTGCTGTTTCGATACCTGGGTTGGTGGTAGTATTATTGGATAAAATGGGATTGTGCTCTTTATTAGTATCATTACTCCTCCTCCATTAGAGTTTGGTCTGTCTGCTCTGATTACTTTATAATCTGGTATGCTGATCTTTGTACTATTGTTTAGATGTGTTTCAGTTATACAGGCAAAATCAATTTTCTTATCTTCCATGAAATATTTTAGTTCGTTAACTTTGTTGATTATACCATTGGCATTCCAATTGAGTATGGTAATCTTATTAATTTGTGTTTGTTGCGTAATTGTTATTAATGTATGCTGAGATAGATGAATGGATATTTTCGTTTGAGTGTGTTTTACGATTTCGATTTTGAGAGGTATAGAATTGATTATTATGTTGTTCTGTGTTTGTGTTGTTAGTGTGTGTAAAGTTTGGGATATTTTGAGTGTTAGACAGCCTGGGGGAGTTAGTTTGGTTATTTTGAGGTGGTACTGTAGATGACCCATTGGTTCTAGATCTAATTGGAGGATCTTTGAGGTTAGGTTTTTGGCTTATTTTTTTATAATAGGGGCATTCTACTGTTCTGAGGTCTGCTCTGTGATTTCCTTGACAGTTATAACATTTAAATGGTTCATTTTTATGGGGGCAAGTTGCAGAATAATGGTTTTTGGAACAGTAAATACATGCTATTTTGTGGTTACAATTATTTTTTGTATGACCAAAATCTAGACATCTCATGCATTGAATGGGGCCTTTAGGTCTTTTTCTCCTTTCAGCTTTTACAATGAGATTACAAATTTGTCTTACTTCTAAAATATTTTCTATGTTTTCTTCCCCGTTGAATTCGGCTGCTATTACTGGAATTGGATTACTGTCTTTTCGGAGTCTAGTAACTTTAACGAGTGATGGATGTTTTTCTTTCAATTCGGTGTAGATTTCCTCTTCTGTGATGGATGTGTGTAGATTTTTAAATACAACTGAGAATTTCTTATTTGCTGGGTCCTTGTAGGTATGAAACTGTCTTCCTGTGTTAATTAGATATTTGGTTATGTCTCTGAAATCACTATTTTTTGGGCCTTAGGATGAAACTTTTAATTAGTATTTGGTTTTTGCTACATAAATTGGCGGGATTTTAACTGATTCTGACACACTTGGCGATGTTTCATTAATGTAACTAAACCTATTTTGATTGTTGGGATCTGGTATTCTGTTCAGTTCTTCAAATCTATTGTAAGTTTGGACCGAATAATAAACTGGGTTGAACTGTCTATATTGTCTTGTTTTGAATGCAGACTAGACCTTTTGGTGTCGCTAGACGAGGTGTCATTATCTGAAGGTCGCTTTAAATTTTGCCCTGCGGCATGTTGGCCTGAAGCGTTACCTTGTAGAGTATCCGGGTTTTGCTGCCCCATCGATGTCTGTTGATTTGGTTGGCATTCCATTGTCGTTTGACTTGGTTGAGATTCCATTGATGTAACTTCGTCACTGACGTTTGCCGTTGCTTGTTCGTACAGCATCGATGTGTTTAGGTCTTGGATGGAATAATCACTGCTTTAGAGTTATTAGTGCATTATTGATGAGCTGCCCGGTTGTCGGGCAGTATCCATTGTACATAATTCGTAGCACTCACTAGTGGACTGCTTCCACAGACCACAAGATTTGCGCTGGTTCACAACTTTTAGTAAGTCGCACGGTTATCACTGTTCACACCGACAGGAGCGATCCGTTCGGTTCGACAGTCGAGCGCGGAATGATCTACCCACTACTCACTAAAATTACCTCTTCTCTCCCCTTTCTACCCACAAGTAAATATCGCCTGGCTATGAGTCTGCATTTTGGAGGGGTATTGCTGTACTGGAATAGAGAGAGTAGAGATAAAGAGGGACCCACCTTAATAGTCTTCACAAGAGTTTTCTCAAAGTTGCCGTTTAAAAACAAAGTTTTTATTTCATTTTCATTTAACGTAAAACACCAGTGAATAACCGTGTGGCTTCCTTTGGGGAGAAATGTAGTATACTCTGTGCACGTTTTCTTAAATTCCGGAACATCTACCTTAACCCATAAACAAGTTGAATTAATAATAGAGTAGAAAATGAGGGATTTTTGCAAAAATTGATAAGAAAATATCAATTTAATCCGGTGTAGTAAAAACGTTTTGCAAATGAAAAAGCTACGGATTTTGCGTATTATGTATTGTGCCCATCGAATTGCTGTCGCGAGAACATGGAAAACTTCAATTTGAATGACGGAACTCACCGAAATGGCTGGCGCTGTGGCCAGGGGGCCATGCACCTAGTGTGGAACGCAAGGAGAATGGAAGGGACGGGACGGGGGAGGGGGAGGGAGGAAGTGGGGGGAAGCCCCGCTTGCGCCAGTGCGCCCATCGGTCACGTGTTTCGCAAGTGCGTCTTGCGCAGCTTCATTTCCGCCGCGAAGCGCATTCAAACGTAAGCACGCGCAGCGCCTGCACGGCCCTCGCGCAGCTGCCAGCGGCCCCGGTGCAGCGGCGGGGCGCGCAGGATGTTGCGATACCTCCGCACACACGATACAGGCATCGGAACGGTATCAAGGCCACGGGTGTACCGCCACCGACAGGGGATACTAGACACTGCAATTAAAGAAGAACAGTTTTTAGCACACATGCATGGAAACTAGTGCTTACCTTCACTGTTTATTTATTTACTTTAGCATGGAAACTATTTACCTTATTTATTTATTTATTTATTTATTTATTTATTTATTTATTTATTTATTTATTTATTTATTTATTTATTTATTTATTTATTTATTTATTTATTTATTTATTTATTTATTTATTTATTTATTTATTTATTTATTTTTTATTTATTTATTTATTTATTTATTTATTTATTTATTTATTTAACGTCAAAAAAAAAGTTAAAACTCCGAACTGCACGTTACGTCATAACGTGCAACGGGGAAAAGTGAATTGTGTGCACGTTTTCAAAATGCTGTGATTCTTACACTAAGTGATATACTACTTAAATTTCGAAAAAAAGATGCTTAATACTTCGGAATAATACTTCCTGCCGCGACAACATGGAAACGATAATTTGAATAATAGTATTTCCCACTGAATTCTAGAAGACGTGCACAGAAAATGAAGTTCTCTAATTGTACAGAAACAGTTATGCAGCAGAAAAGATTTCACTTTGGATTTAAACTTTTCTATCGAATTTAATCGTTTAATGTCATCTGGCAAAGTGTTGTGAAATAATGTAATACATGTTTATGTACATGTTTATTAATTGGAACGTGTTACTTTGTGGTAGGCGTATGATGTAATTGGCTTTCTTTACGCCTACCGCAACAAGTCATGACCACACAAAACAATTGAGTAGTAAAAAGTAAGCACAACACTGAAACGACGTGAATCACAATGGCTACCGCTTCACATATTGAGAATAATCCCAATAAAACTTGAAAGTCTCCATAAATTTGTGCAAAAAATAATTTAGGCAACTCGTACAATGGTGTCTTTGGCGTACATATTTCAAAATGCCGACTTGGCTTTTATCGTCGGCTCGTTCGTCAACATTTAATTCGCACGCGTTTTGTACGACTCGCGTTTTGTACTAGTGATGTAAACTATTCAATCCATCCCCTCCATATCACAGGCCGAGGGAGCCTAAATGCAGAACAGGAATATTTCCTTATCACAATATCGATCTTTTCTCTCGACTATTTTTGAACGCTGTATTTCTGGAGATGTTCTGATGACGCCATTTAAATGAACCACCCGGTTTCTTCAGTGATCATAAATGCAAAAAAACAGGCAGAGGGGTGTCAAGAGACAGTTTTTGTCACTGAACTCTGGGTCTAAGGGAGTTTTGGCTCTAGGCTGTGTCAATTATTCGATTTACCAACGCGCACTGGAATGGTACGGGTGACCAACTGGGAAGGCAAACAAGCTTTACTGGGATAGACATAGTGAGAAAGCAGCAGTTAATACAAAAATATTGCCGAAGTAGTCGCTAAATAGCAACACATTTTAGAACGTCAAAGCCCAGCACTGCTGGAAAATGAATTATGATTTCCGCGTTACACTTTATTACTCAGTTATATTCATATCTGGACACTAGAACAAAATTTTATTAAATTGGATGATGAACCACAGATAAGAGTAAAATTGAACTTTAGAGTTAACAGCAACAAAGCGAAATGTATGCCAATCTTCTTGTACAAATCCTTATAATAAACGACTGGTCGGTCTCTAGTTTGCTTCGGGAGAGTATGTATAGCTAGATACATTACATCGATATAACACTGTTTCCATTTTCATTAATTACAATATTTTGTTCTAGGTGCTTTGTAGTTTTTTTGATGTCACATTTATTATTGAAACGAATGAAATCGACTCTCTTTAACAAACCAAGGTATCACTCCCAAGAATTGAGTGTTGTTTTCATTGGATTAATTAATAGGTAATTAATCGAATTATTGCATTTGAAATTAGCTTCTCTGTTTTGCAGTGTACAAAGATATTTTTAAGAAAACACGTGTCACCAAGTACTATGAAAAGATTGTATCATTGGTTACGTCATCTACTTGTCTGTTCATTTTGGGCAAGTCTCACTGATAACCGCTTTCTCATTAGGTCAATATACTTTTTTGGGAACATGCCTGAGATTATTTATTGGGCCGGTTTGTCTGTGTTTGTTTACTGCCCTCATAACATTTCCTCGCAGTTCTCTCACCTGGCGTTTCCCTTTCGACGATGCTGGTTTCGAAGTCAAGCGAAAATAATGTAAGAAATGTTCTTCGTGCGGTAAATGGCTGAATTGATATGGACTGTTTGCACAAATATAGTGTATGGATGGCGATAAGATAACCAAAACTTGTCATTTTCATTCCAGGAAAGGGGAAAGACTATTTTCTGACTCACAAAATTCCGATTGTTTCTTTATCGCCATACACGTGAGAGCCAGTGTTCTGAGTTGTGTAGCTCATTCGTTAATCCGAGGGTTCTTATTGCTACATGTTTGAAATGATTTCAGTCGCGACTCGTAAATGACCGCGCGCAAGACCCGATATTTTGTGCGGTTCACTTCAAACGTTAAGATTTTCTGACTCTTCGTCAGAACCCCAGTAATTCTATTTTAAGTTCAACAGATAGTTATCCTCCCAAAGATTACTCATTGTTGTTTCCATTAGATCAGACTGATTTGTCCTTTCTGCTACACTTTGAATTCTCACAAGTTCTTTGTTTCATTTATTTTCAACAAAAATAGTATATACTGCATGTGACGTATGTGGAAAAGTATAATCTGCGCATGTTTTCATGAGCTCCAGAATCCAGGCACACCGAAGTTACATAGAATGTGTTTTGTTTTATGTGATTAGTAGAGACCAGGTTTTTATGTAATTACATATTTTTTGTTTTTCTACTTACCATTCTCAAATTTGTATTCTTGGTGAATGGGCCCCGTCCTAACACAATATTCAATTTTTCGTTACATATTTAAATTTTTTTTAATTTCTACAATTTTATTACAAATTGTTTCTACATTTATTATTAATTCTACAATTAAGTGTCGTAATTTCGTGGGTGAATATCTTAATTGATTGATTGATTTTTTCGTGTTTCCGGGCGCGTCAACTGCTTCGGGCATTAGTCCCGTTAGTGTAGTGCATGTTTTTTCTCGGGAAATGGCGGTGATCTTCCCCCGCTGGATGGCGTGATCTGGCACCAACCTACCCTCGGCTAGTGGGCTTTCCCCCTAACCAGGACTCTCCCACCAACGGGGCACCGTCCCAGCTGGGACAAGCTCTAAGCTCCCGACCCGTCTCCCGGAATATGCGATAGTGAAGAGTGAAGTGTAGTGAATATCTTAAATTTACATGTATAAACCTTATATTAATTAACAACAAGTTACACGTTTCAAGTCGTTACAAGTTACGTTATAAGTTACAAGTCATTAATTAATCATATTTTTTATGAAAAGATATATTTTTTACAAAATCAACATTTTTTCATACATTTGCGTGCCGTCTCATTCATATAGCTCCTGTGAAGACGTGCAATGTTCTCACTGTCCCGCATGTCTGCTTTAGTTATCTCAGTGAGGAGAAGTGCGCGTAAGCGACTGGGATCATTTTCACCTTTAGCTGTGAAAAGTATCACTGACGTCGTCACTTTTAACCTTACTTTTGGAGAAACATTGGCGATCGTCAAGTGTAACATTCAATGAGAGTGCTTCATGTGGCAGTGATGTTTGCCGGTTGTAGATATCGCTAGTTTGTACGATGAGAATGTTCTGTTGTACAATGTGTACACCAACGTATGCTCTCCAAATGATTTTTAAGACGTTTGTATTATTTTTAAATTATTTTTAGGAATTTTTTTATAAATGTAATTTCGTATTATGAAAATGTGTTTTATAATTAGTGAATTTTAATATTATTTCAGCCGGTTTTACATATTTATTACATATTCTTACTATTTTCATTACATATTTATGTACATATTTTGATGTTTCATACTACATACTTTTCCGGTCTCTATATATATATTTGTGAGTTCTTGGGAGCTAAGTCCCTTCAGAAAACTGCAGGACGGTGAATCAGCACAAGTCATCAAAAAAGGCAATATTTTAGCAACTGTCGAAGCACGAATCCTTGACTTAAAATAAAATTACATAAAAGTGACGTGGAGATCTCCATCCAAGTACACGGTAGATCAGAGAGTCCCGCACGCGTACTTTATACTCAGGGCTTTGTTCATCGGACGCTTCCACTAGGCTGGCACGTGGACCCCCTCCCCCAGAAATGACGTGGCCACAGGGTATCGAACCACCTCTCCATGCTCATGCCTTTGCTCCGGACATATCGTCCGTCAACTTACGGGCTAGGAGCTGGGGCTGCTAGCGGGTGACCTCATGCCTGAAGAACCCAAGTGCCTAAGTGTCCATACTTATGGATACTTCCCAATTGAAAGCGTCCTCATGCAAACTCTAAATATATTTAAAATTATGCTTATTCAAATTTCGGTAGTGATTACAATTGCGTACAATCATTACAGTAGTGATTACAATTACGTACAATCATTACAACAGTCCGCGGGGATAAGGGGGAAATCAACCGGGCTTCCAAAACCCAAGTTCACAGATTCAATTACTTCTGGAGAAGAAGTATTTTAGAACGGGAGAAATTGTTATTTTGTCACCATCACACTATCATCATCATCTCCCCCCTCCGTTCTATCCCCCGCCCTCCGTTCCATCACAGCTCCCTGACACCCTGATGCAGCACATGCTTCGCACCACTGAGACCCACACGCCCGCATACACTGCTTCAGGTGGCCCATGGGCCCATGAAGACGCTTGGAACTAATTAGAGATAGGGAGGAAAGTGACGGACACGTGGCGAGCACATCGTAACCCGTGGTCCCATTGACCGGGTATAAATTGATTGATTGTTAGTGATTCCGGGCGCGTCAACTACTGAGGTCATTAGTCCCGTAAGTTTACAGCATGTTTTTCATCGGGAGGTGGCGCTGATCTTCCCTCACTGGATGGCGAGATCCGCCACCGACCTACCGCGGACTAGTGGAGTTTTCCCTCAACCAGGTATCTCCCTCCAGCGGGGCAAGTTCTAACCGGTGTCCCAGGTGTCCCGGCAGTGTGGTAGTGTAGTGCATGTGTGAGGATAGGACAAGGAAAGATCGCACGCGGTCCGTGGCCCGTTTGTTAGAGTACTGCTCCGACATTCGCCTGGTGATGATCGGAAAAAACAATGGAAAACTACCAATCAGAGCAGCCGGCCGCTAGCATTCTCTTCCTGAAACTGAATTCGGCCTAGAATTCTCCTCCAGACAGCGACTGAATTCGACCAAGCTGAAAAGCTAGTGTCGAAAATCCTGCCACCGTCGGGACTCGAACCTAGGACCTCCCGGACAGAGGCACTGTAGTGACATCAGTTAATCCAATGAGCCACCGCTCCCGGCGATCGGGTACAACCTCCCGTCCCCAAAGAGACCCAATCGTTCCAAGAGTTCCCAACCAGGGGGGGAGGGGTGCGAGAGGAGGGTACTTTTTATTAGATGAAAATGGTGGTTTGGGAAAGCCCATGCCACTACACGTAAAGTTAGAACCATGCCGCTACACGCCACCATCCATGCCACTACACGTAAAGGTAGAACCATGCGTGACCCATTACCTACCGAACCGATGTCACTACACATGAGCCTTAGCGATCTCGGCCACTGACCCGGCAGTTTGTCACTTGTGTAGAATGTGAATGAAACAGGTCAGGTGCCCGTCAGTTTTCAGGGAGCGTCCCGCATTATTCCGATCTAACGAGATCTCACGTTTTCCCTACCAGACGGTTCGGATATACTTTACTACGACCGACATCTGGAGGAGAATGTGAAAGTGTAAGTGCTGCGAGGTACGCCCACGAAGTGCGTATTATTGATTGATCCAGTGGACGGAAGCTCTTACACATCATATCTGATTTCAACCAATGAGCTTCAGGCACCAGATTGCGTCACAATACTGGCGGGAATTTTTAATACAGCCTGTTATCAAGATAATCATCACCTTGCTACCAGTCATTAAAACAGATCTATGAAGCCTTTTGTTAATATTACAACTATTATTTCAATTACATCGTCTTCGTGTTACTTTTCGATAAAATTCTCACTTAATGCCTCTTTCAAAATGTTTCTCAACAGTTCTTGCTGTACATACAACATGGGGGCCTGAGACTGATCTGGCTTTTCATACGAAGTGCCCGTGTTGTGTTCTCGTGGTTCATGACGCAAACTGGTGCTCCACAGAACGCGTAAAAACCGGTGTACCGCAGTAGCTCACCCACATCTCTCCACCATAGATAGATCCCCTTCGATTTGCGCAGAGGCTGTACTTCGAAGGAAGCCCGTGTGGAAAATACAGGGGGCCAATGGCTGCCTCTTGCAAATATCCCGTATGATGATGATGATACCCGTAGCGGTAGCTCAGTGCATCAACTGATGTCACAGCAGCGCCTCTGACCGGGAGGTCCTAGGTGCGAGTCCTGACGGCGGCAGGATTTTCGACATTAGCTTTTCAGCTAGGTCGAATTCAGTCGCTGTCTGGAGGAGAATTCTAGCGGCCGTCTGCTCTGATCCATCGTTTTCCGTTGTTTTTCCGATCAACACCAGGCGAATGCCGGAGCACTACCCTACCAAACGGGCCACGGTCCGCGCGCGATCTTTCCTTCCTATTCCTTGTCCTACCCTCTCCCCTTACACACACACTTACACTTTCACATACTTCCCCCTCCCCTTACACATACACTTACACATGCACTACACTACCACATATTTCGAGAGAACGGTCGGGAGCTCAGAGCTTGTCCTGACTGTGGCGGTGCCCCGCTGGGGGAGAGTCCTGGTTAGGAAACCCCACCAGCCGACAGTAGGTCGGCACCGGATCTCACCATCTAGACACCGCCATATCCCGGGAAAAAACATGCACTATACTAACGGGACTAATGACTGAAGCAGTTGACGCGCCCGGAAACACGAAAAAATCAATCAATGATGATAGATAGATAGATTTATTAAAGTTCGCTTTGAGCTAATGCTCGGTGGCAAACATTATTAGAATTAGATATACAATTACAAAACTATTACGAATATTTACAAATATAATTACATTTAGAATTAGAGATTAATATCCTAGTTATAATTAATTTTGAGTTATCTATATGTTGACTTATAGCTTTTCTAACACTTCACTCCACTTCACTTCACTTCACTTCACTTCACTTCACTTTACTTCACTGAATAAAAGACATGACTATATTATTAATAATACTAACGATTATAATAATGAAACTAATAATAATAATAATAATAATAATAATAATAATAATAACAATAATGATAAAAGTCCCAGTGCTATTAATGATGACCTACATAGAATTAAGTATATTTTTAAATTTCACTACATTGGAAGGAAGAGTCTCTAGTCCTTTTGCAGGTAGTTTGTTCCAATCTACTATAGTACGATTCACAAAGGAGAACTTGCCTACATCAGTTCTTTGCTTTCTACATCGTATTTTCCAGGGATGGTCTCCTCTACTTTTATAATCAGGTTTCTGTAATCTTTTACTGATGTCTGCCCATGCTGAGTCCCCTTTGTATGTCTTGTACATTACGCATAAACGCGCCCGTTCCCGTCTCTTAGATAAGGGTTCCCATTCATCTCGTCCATCAACGCGTCCATGATTTACAAACTTCCCGGCCCGTTTTTGAATTTTATCTAACGCCTCGATTTGCCCTTTTCTGTACGGGTCCCAGCAGGCCGCTCCGTACTCTAAAATAGAACGAACAAGTGAAGTATATGCCAAGGATCGGGCATTCGAACTACTGTTTTTTAGAATGCGCATTACAAAGTGCAGCGCCCTCCATGATTTTTTGACCGTATTGTTAATATGATCCGACCAACCTAGTCGCTACGCAGGACCAAACCCAAGTACTTACAGTTTTTACACGCGGTATATTGTTAGTTCCTAACTTGTAATTTGAGGTACATTCGAGCGAGATTTGGTAAAACAAATGAATTTACTCTTTTCCGGATTTAATTCCATCTTATTTCTGCACGCCCAGTTCCATAAACAGTTAAGATCGTTCTGTAAAACATTTTCATTCGAAGACGCGCCAATACTCCTATATATTATGCATTATGCATATATTATATATCATCAGCGAAAAGTCTAACTTTGGATTTTATTCCAGTTGCAATATCATTAATAAACGCTAAGAATAGCAATGGCTCTAACACACTCCTGGGGGACCCAGAGGTTACATCGGCTTTCGATGAGTGTTTGTCACCTATTCTGACTGCTTGAGTTCGGCCGTAAGAAATTCTTTTATCCACAAGATTATTCGATGATCTAATCCAGTTTTGACAGTTTTTCAATTAAAAGGCCATGTGGAACCAAATCAAATGCTTTAGAAAAGTCTAATATTACTGCATCTACCCTACTTCCTTCGTCTAATGAATCTGCTATGTCCTGACATAAAGAAATAGTCTGGCTGTCGCACGAATAGCTAGGACGAAAACCGTGTTGATTTTGAAAAAGCCAGTCGGTTTTATTCCAGACTCGTCTAATATATTCCGCAATCATGTGTTCCATCTGCTTGCATACAACTGATGTCAAACTTATAGGCCTGTAATTATTAACAATCCTTTTGTCTCCTCCCTTGTGAATCGGCACTACAATTGCCTCTTTCCAATTTTGAGGAATCGTATTATTATTTACAGTGACGTCCATTAACCGAGCAAGGTAAGGAATCATGGCTTCCCCTCCCAATTTCAATATTTCTCCTGGTATTCCGTCAGGACCTACATATTTATTTTTCCTAATTTTTGCAATCCTTTTTCTAATAATTCCTGCATCGACTCTAAAGGTTTCTATAACGGGTGTTGATTTATTTACTAAAATCTGATCCTTCGGCTTGAAAACCGACGCGTAATGCCTATTTAAACAAGCCGCCTTTTCACTGTCATTTGTAATTAACGAACCGTCAGCTCCGCAGATCGCTGGAATATTTTCTTTGTTCCCTTTCTTATGTCTTACATACTTGAAGAAATTTTGCCAACAGTTCAATCGATCGTTTAGAATTGATTTTAGGTAATTTTCTTGGGTATGTAACTTTAATTCTAGCAAGTCTTTAGATAATTGTAGAAAATTATTTTTCTGTTCCTTGTTTACATTACGTTTACTATACGCTTTCCTAACCTTCCTTTTCAGTCGCCTCACTTCTTTGTTGAAATAGTCCGGATCCGAATTGCACCGTAGTTTCTTGGTAGGCACGAATTTTTCTAAGCATTCTAAAATTATGTTCCTAAAGTTTGTCCATATCTGTTCTACTGTACATCCGCTAGAAGCCCAAGTTGAAAATTTGCTTTTCAAATATAACTGCATGTTTGTAACATCTGTTCTATAAAACTGAAAATTTTTTTTTCTTTAACGGGATCGTTTCGCTTACCCTCTCTGCACATTTTTAGAAGGACTCCTTTGTGGTCGCTAATTCCAGGAATTATTTCGCAGGAAAGAAGTTTGTCCACCGGTCGAATAAGGAATGATGATGATGATGATGATGATGATGATAATAATAATAATAATAATAATAATAATAATAATAATAATAATAATAATAATAATAAAACAACAACAACAACAAATATTGAGAGTATTTGGTAAAATTCCAAATTAAGAATGAGAAATATGCGCAAGGAAAAAGTCTCCTCGATGGTTCCGACAAGAAATGCTTTTGGATGGCTCTATCAATGGAAATTTCCAATCGACCGCCACTATGCGCGACATCAAGATAGTATTTCTTCCAGCTTCCCTGTTCCCGCGCTCTAAACGTCAACTTGCGACAATCAGATCGCCTGGGGAACGGGGAAGCAGTGACGCGGCCACCGATACAAGAGCCGTTCCGCGAGAAATCCTTTCGCAAGAACATCACCGGTAGCAGAGGAGACGAGATTCTGCCGGTTTCCCTCCTGGGCTTCCGCAACGGAGACCGATGTGGTGCACGCAACGCAATGAGCGGCGCGGCGTGGCGACGGAAGCGTGGGCGGGGGCGGGGAGGGAGGAGGGAGGAGGGATGAGGGATGAGGGATGAGGGAGGAGGGAGGAGGGAGGAGGAGGAGGGAGGAGGAGGAGGGAGGAGGGAGGAGGGAGGAGGGAGGAGGGAGGAGGAGGGACGAGGGACGAGGGACGAGGGACGAGGGACGAGGGACGAGGGACGAGGGACGAGGGACGAGGGACGAGGGACGAGGGACGAGGGACGAGGGACGAGGGACGAGGGACGAGGGACGAGGGACGAGGGACGAGGGACGAGCTGACGCGGCTCCCCTAATTTAACTATTTCACTGCAATCGGCTAAAATTGCGCGCTCGCCATCACTGTTAACGACCCACAATTGTACCGCACTGCTTTGTCTTATTTCTTTATTCATTATTAGGCTGCATTGAACATATTTGTGGAGAAATCAAACGGGATTTATGTTACTAGACTTTAGAAAACATTTGGAAACCAACGAGCTATTTTTCCCGGCTTTGTTTAATAATTGGTCAGGAAGTATACGAACGCCGATCTGCCGCTTTCAGCTAGAAATCAAGACCTGTAACAAATCAGCTATAGGTTTTGCCAATTGTTCCTTTTAGAGCCCTACGTGAAAGAATTGACTTACTGCTGCCCAAACATGGAGAACGGTGTTTAGAAGATTTGTATTTTCCATTACGCCATTTTATATCATTTTATTAATAACATGGTATAAGGGTAAGTGATTTCCTAATGTTGATGCCGACAATCTAATTTCAATAATTGAAATATTTCATACATTTACGATCAACATGCTCTAAGATTTTTTTCAGTTTTCACCTCTCCAGTTACCCTGGAGAGGCGGAAATTTATTCAGATAAGGGTATACATTTGCTGCAGCCTTTTCGGCTTGTGCAGCTTTGGTAGGGCGATATCTTTAAAATACTACTTTAGAACTAGCTAATAATTAACTTATATCTAAACAGAATGTCATTTTGGGCTCATTAGTTATTTACAGTGGTTATTTATAATTTCTTCTTTAATGTTGTGCTCTAAGACATTGCAAGGTACGCTTTATATATCTGAGTTTTTCTAATGTGGCATCTAAGGGTAGTACCTTCAAGACGGAATTTGGCACGACGTTTTGCGTCTTTCTCCGTCATCCCGCAAGATCTCGCATGATCGTGACCGTATCAAGCAGTGCTGCAGATCAAGCGACTCTAGCGGCACGACCGTGAAAGACGGGAAAAGCTGTGCTATATCTCGGAGATACTACCCTCAGATGCCTTGTTAGAAAAAACAAGTATAGGGCAGACGACTTGTGCTTCTAAATCGCTGCATGCGCCGCCCGGCAATCGCCAGCCGCCCGTCCGTCAGCCGACACGAGCGTTCTCGCGCTCTGCCTCGCCGCGCGACGTCTTTAGTGTCATGCTTCGCGGCCAGAGGGCGTCTGCTGCTTCGCCGACTGCGATTTCACTTAGTTTCCGCGCCCGCCGCCATGCCCCGTCCCAGCGCCCGCGATCTGATGCACAAGTTTCGCCTAAAACGTGTCCACGCCTGGAGAATCTCTTGACAACTCGTAGGAACTTGAAAGTGATGTCTTGCGGAAAGTTTGTGAATGCGTGTGAGGGTTGGCCATCAAGTACGCAAAGCGCTTTTCGGAATTTCATTAAATGATCGGGATCAAGGGTTGAGTCCCATCTCAGAACGTGCGTTGGTCCATTTCCTACTTTTATAACCCTTCATCTCCAAAAACGTTTCCAGCGGGTATCCACACCCTTTGGCTCCGAGCATAATGATATATTTATTTGACGTACAGTCAAGATCTTTCCCGCAGTGTTCATTCAACACACACACAAATCCAAACGCCTTTTAATTAAAATATCTGACACGTGTGTATAATAATACTCTAGTTGTGACGTTTGTCATGGGGTACACTTTCCAGGTGGTTTAGCAACCGCGGTCGAGGACAACACAGCTGACATAATATTCCGAGCTCGAAAAAGTCACTTCGCGTTGGATGTGCACACAATATTTTTTGTACATTCACCTCTGAATTTATTAATCTTAGTTTAATTAATCTTAGTAGTAATTATCAACTATGACAATTGACGTCATAATGAAACAATCCTCCCATCGTCATCAGTATGCTCTCGACTCAAACAAAAGAAAGGAATCAAGTTACCAGTTCCAACCAACGTCGACGCAACAGACATTTCATTTTTCAATGTTACTAACTTTTTGTTTTATTTATTTGTATTTTGTGCTGGTATAAATGCTCGTTCTCACTACAGTGCCTCAGTATATGCTGTAAATGTGATGCTTTTCGTTTTGAAAATGGTCTAAAAAGATTTTTCCGTCAGAAAAAGCACGGTGAGGTAAAACAGCAGCCAAAATCTGTAGTTTTTATTGCATGAGAGCAAATATTACTGATCGATTCTTGGTAAAAATGCTTGTTGCTGCCTGTATTTCGAATTCAATTTAAAGGTATGAATCAGAGCAGAGATTCCAGAGCTCAAGAAACCTAGCACAGGTTGCACTTCTCCCTATAGCAGAGAGTATATAGCCCTATAGTTCGTTTACACACAGTTTTTAACTGTTTTCGGAGTTAATAAATATTTAGAAAACCAACTTCACAGGTGAGTGTGCAAAAAAGTGTATTGTAGTGTCGCCCCCAAAATTCAATGCAAATAATTGCCATTTTCTCGTGAGTTTAATTTTCTCCCAACAAAATTGAGAAAATGAGACGTGAGTCCTCTTTGAAATAAACGATTTGACGATTGCCGCGCTCAGTGCCGCCCCTCGCCCCCGCCCAGCTGCACGAGAACAAGCAGATTGCAATCACGTGGCGCAGCCGCAGTTATCACATCGACTCGTTTTAAATACAACACGCAGATGGATTCCAGATTTGTGCGACAACAAGCCGTTGCGTCGGACGGACAAACCTGCAAGCAAGCGGCAGCTTGTTCCCAGAACCAGCACGCCACGCAATTCGGAGCAACGCCATCTTCCCTACCCCAGCGCCACCGGCCGTGGGAAGGACAAGTGCGGCAGACGTCTGCCAATGTCTCGCGTGGGCTACACGCTGCAACAAGGGAGGCGGGACTGACGATGTTTTTATAGAAAATTGTTTACACCAGTGGCGTTTTCTTTGGGTGTACAAGTCGTGTGTCAACGCCCAAGGAAATAAAAAAATATTATTCCTTTGAATTTATTTAGATTTCTTTCATTTATTCGGTCTTCCGTGCGATCGGAACTTTAACGAATGTAACATTAATTTTAACAATGATACATAATGCATTATTTACCTTTTGGACTGTATAAATGTGTATAATCAACCTGTAACAAGTATTGTACTGCAGCCTCCGGGTCAATGACCCCCATCTCGATCAGGTTTTTCGTCCAGTTTCCCTGATCCATTGAGCAACTGCTGAGATGGCCCCTTGTTTCGCTTCTGGACATAAATGTAACTTCATTATCTGTGCACGTCTTCTAGATATCAGTGGGAATTACAATTATTCAAATTATCGTTTCCATGTTGTTGCGGCAGGTAGTATTATTCCATGACGAAGGACATCATGGATAAGAACCTAAAATTTATTGGTTATTTATCATTAAAAATAGATTTTATTACATGAGAGTTTTTTTTTTTTAATTTTCAAAATTTATATAGTATAGGACTCAGTGAAGGGATCACAGAATTTTGAAAATGTGCACGAAATTCACTTCTCCCCATAGCACGTCATATGCAGTTTCAACTGTTTTTGACGTAAAATAAATAAATAGCGTCATTAATCGGCACCAGCGCGTCCATGCAACGCAGACTGCGCGAGCGATGCTCAGGCCGTTGGCGAATGCCTCCAACGTCCTCAGACCGGATCGGGAGGCGGCAGCGCAAGCGCGCGACGTCCCCACACTCAAGGGCGAAGCGTGCCAAGGCATTGGATCTCTTTTATCGGCTTGGAGTGCAAGCGCCCATAATTGTGATATTCTCCGATACGCGTTGCAGCCTTTAGCGATACTCGTGTAATTAGGATTATTTTTCGGTAAGAATAGAGAAAGAACGAAGCAGTTGTTTTAAATAACTGCTTTGCTTACCTTTCGTATGAAGAAAAGAAACAAGTAATTGAGTGATGGGCGATCGTGTCCTAAACTGATATTTCAGAATTTAATTTTTAAAACGAGAACTGAAGATTGGGAAAAGCGCCGAGCATGTCTTTTTAAATACTGTAAAATGTATTATTCCAATCTTTTAAATAGAAAATACAAAATCCTCATTGTTATTTTGCGACGAACAACCTCATTCTTCCAACATAATTTAAAATAAATAAGGGTTTTGTTTACGTAATTCAATTCTACGCTAAATATGTAAGCGAAAAGAGTAATGTGGGGGTTAACACTCCCTTACTGTCAACGCCTTAGGATATGAGTGAGGAGACGCCATTGGTTTATACATAGATTTATTGAAACTTTTATATCGATGTTTTGTGACAGATTTTTAAAGTTATAAAAGTAACTTTATAAAAAATAAATTGTTAACTTTTAATTGTTGCTTGCCAATTGTTCAAATTATATTTTGACTTCGAATTGTCCGTTGAATCTGAATTATGCATATTGATTATGTCAAATTAAATTCCTCTTGCGCGTCAATTAATGATAGTGGTTACTAAACACATTCATTGTTATGGGGCACTACTAATATTCATTATCATCGATGTTTTAATTTAGAACATTCTGCATGAATTGACAGGAAACGCCGATCGCTAGTTTGTGCGATGGGAATGTTGTATGGTACAAAGTGAACAACAACTTATGCTCTCCAAATGATTTTTAAGACGAAATTTTTTATAAATGTAATTTCGTATTATGTTTTTTGTGAATTTTAATATTACATATTTCAGACGATTTTACATATTTATTACATATTCTTACTGTTTTCATTACATATTTATGTACATATAGTGATGTTTCATACTACATATTTTTCCGGTCTCTAGTGATTAGAGTGCTCGTCGTTGTCAACTTTACACCAAAGAAAGTCAAAATGAAATGTTCATTATTTGTTAAACAGGACGAAAATATTAGCGTAAAAATGTTAGCGTAACACAAGTATCATAAATCCGTCGTTTACCTTACAACATACACACGAAGTATTGGAATACATCGTTATACTTACGTATATACACGGAGTACTATACATAGTATAGAGAAAGTTACGTAATGCTGCGCGAAAAATGGCGTATTTTTAGCAGAAAAAAATTATTGCTGGGCCCTGATAACGAAAAAGTGGATAAATCCAATTGCTAAATTAAGAGAGAAAAATGCCTCTAACACGTGGTTCAGCCAGAATTCCTGTGAGTCCTTGACGTCGAAAAAACAATTGAAAACAAAAGCGTCCGTCCGTTTGTCTGTCTGTCTGTCTGTCCGTCTGTGAACACCACTAGCGCTTAGGTGCTAGGATGTGATCATGGTTAGGACTTTTTACAAATTCAAGAAACCCCTGTCCATCTAGCTGCAGTTGAACCTTTGAAATTTTGAAATATTTGAAAATTTGACTGGTGCTTTCCGTGATTTCTTGATCACTGCTTCTCAATCCTGCATTCTCAACGCCTATCCTCAAGCCTGACACCCATTCCAACTATCACTCAATGTGCTTGCGAAACGTTTCGTACCCGCTTCTGACGATAGTATTTCTATCATTTAATAGTCATTCTCTAGTAAAAATTTCTGATCAAAGGCCAATAAAGGAGAGGGCTTTTACCAGTTTCAAATTTCCGTTTAGAAAGAAAATCTAATGCAGACTTTTAGGTTTACCGCGAGGACGTGCTGAGTAAAAATTAACATTCAAATGTACTAAATCACTATTTGCAGTGCAAAGGTACTTGATATTACAACAGAATGATCGGTTATTATTCCTGTTATTTTCGGGCCATGACCAGGCGATAGTCGGGACAGCACCCTAACAAGCGGGTCACGTACCGCCCACGACTTACCTTCCTATTCTTGTGCCTCCTCTCCCCTCACACACACACACACACACACACACACACACACTTATATCAATATGCACAACACTACCTGACATGTCGTAGTGTCCCCAGTTGGGAACTTAGAACTTGTTCCGGCTGAGGCAATTCCCCGCTTGGGGAGATATCTGAAAAAAGGGAATCCCCCTACAAGCCTGTGTGAAGGCGTGTGCCGGATTTCACGTTTTAGTGAAGGTGGAATACGGATATCTGTTGGATGTAATATGCATTCCACTTACGAGATTAATGATCGAAGTAGAAACAGTTAATTATTTCTCATTCACAAAAGTTAAAAAAAAACAAAAAACGTGTTACTGTTTAGACCTCGCCTTTATTATGCTGCTTATAAATTCAAATTCAGCCTATGTAACTTATATCCACTACATCTCTTCAAGTCAGACCCCCTTGTGGTGTAGAACATGAGGTTTCAAAATTGCTCATCATGAACTCGTAACCTCATAGTACACTGTTAGAAATTTCTGCATTACTTTTAATGTAAAAGTACATGAAAGTAACTTTCATGTACGTAAATTAAATTTAATGTACACGTATATTAAATTTAATGTAATTTCTGATAGTGTATCTGTTCTGTTATCTGAGATGAAGGTCGAATACCGTGAAATGGCGACAGCCATTTGTCGGTTCTCCAAAGTTTGGAAACTAGCGGATTCATGGACAGTCAAACAATGCGGGATCACATCCGGTAGAGCCTGAGTCTTATGACGGGAGGTAAACCTCACATATTAAATTCTGTGAAGAAATAACATACATACGCCCTCTCAACGTGTAATGTCTCGCACAATGGACTTTGCATCCAGTAATCTGAGTTCAATATCGGTATCGTATTTATTGTAAAGTAAAGATGTGATTATATATCAAATTCTGCAAAGGGAGCGCGGACATTTGCAATCCCTTTCTATAAGGGTAGAAGAGCAAATTTGCATGGTGCACGTGTTGAATTGAGGGAAGTTTACGTCTTACAGTACATTATGCGAAAAAAACGGGTGTTTGTGCCGTCCCATGGTGTAATGGTTAGTATTATGTTAGTTACGGTATTACCTTACATCGAGCAATCCCATTTTGTATCTCGTTGGACCAATATTTTCTTGAGAATACTTGAAGTCTCATATTCTGATGAAAGTTGGTGTGCAGGCGCTTCCATTGAGTAATCAGGAATGAAATCCAGAAACTCCATGGAGCACTCAGAAAACTGAGTTCAAATTTCATTGGAAGCTGACATTTACTGAGTAAATTTTACATCTCATAGTAAAATCTGCGACAAAAAGGGTCGTTTTTTCGAACTCTAAATGCAGCGATCCACATTCAAACATCGTTGAAACTTTATTAATTAGACTGATGGTGATGTAGATACCTTATTAATTCAAAGTAAATAAACAGAGGTTGTCTGGTATCAAATCTATATTTCTTCTTAAGATCTTTTCGTTTTCCGCCCAGCAGCTACAAGCTCTGACGATGATCGCTACGCGATCGAAAAGATCTTAAGAAGAAATATAGATTTGATACCAAACAACCTCTGTTTATTTACTTTGCATCGTTGAAACCTTTAATTTTTTAGAATATTTGTCTATTTTAAATTCTGTAATGACAGGGGGTTTTAATTTGGTCCCGTGATGTAATGGTTAACGTTCTGGGCTTTGGATAATGTAATTTGAGTTCAAATGTCGTTAGGACCTGCATTTTATTCAGATGTTTACGTTCCACAGTATACTCTGCGATGAAATACTTGAATACTTAGTTGAATACTTCTCTTGACAACTGACTGCGACGAGACGCGACAGACATAAAATTAACGGAGGATTACTCCAAAAAAGCGCTGTTAGTAATGGAGGATTACTCGGAAAAGTGCAAAGCGCTCAACGCCCCCCAAGGGGCTTGGAGACGTGTTGCGTCAAAGTAGACGCAACAAATTATATTAAAAAAAAGAGCGACAGTACCGTCCCATGGTGTAATGATTAGAACTCTGGGCTTTGAATCCAGCGATCCAAATTCAAATCTCGGTCTCTTAGTAAATTCTGCGATGAAATAGGAAATGCGAATCCCCACGAAGCACCCAGTTCACTTTATCCGAGGTGAAACCTCAGTTCTGGTGAATTAGTGAGAAAAGTATGCGTCACTTAATAAATTCTGGGAGTTCAGATTTCCGTAGGACCTATGGGTTATTTTAAAAATGTTTGCCTCTCATTGAATTCTTGAATGAAAACTGGCACCAATGCTATCCCATGGTGTACGAATTATTTCTCTGCCCCCCAGTCCGTATTGGTTATCTCTCCGGTCCTCCAAATATCCGAGTATTATCAGTTAAAATTTCGTTTTTTTATTTAAAAAAATTACGTCTCGTATCAAATTCTGCGATGCACTGAGAGGCAAATAGCGTCCCTTGGTCCTATATTTAAAATCTGTGCTTTATAACCAGTCTTCTGAGTTCAGATCTCGGAAGACAGTCGATCAGACCAGCTTATTATTGTGAAAAGTTTATATCTCACGGTAAAGTGGGCGACGAAAGAGTGTGTCCTAGCGGTATCGTGGTGTAATGATCAAGACCATGGCTTTTTAAATCCAGCGATCCGGGA
The DNA here is from genome assembly GCA_964035755.1 of Teleogryllus oceanicus. Lineage (NCBI taxonomy): Eukaryota > Metazoa > Arthropoda > Insecta > Orthoptera > Gryllidae > Teleogryllus > Teleogryllus oceanicus. The sequence goes on along the minus strand of CAXIVR010000001.1, from coordinate 15,572,929 downwards.
TCATATTTCTTAGGAAACTGTTTTATTGAGTTTAAGCTAAGATTTAATTGAGTTGTGTTTAAGTCTCATATTAACTTCCATGATGAATGTGGCTTCCGATGATGGTGTAGTGGTTAGCACACCCTGTTTTACTCTGAATCCTTTCAGGACTATGAATCCAGCGATCCGTATTAAAATCGCGGTGTTTGATTGAGAAATATTTACGATTCTCGGTAAATTCTCCGATAAAATGGAGTGTACGTGAGATATCATGCTGTAGTAATTAGTACTCTGGACTCTTAATCCTTAATCCGATCCAGCGACCCATTTTCACGTCTCTTTGGGGACTGTGTTTTAGTAAATTGTTTACTCCTCAGAACAAATTCTGCTGTGAAATTGGGGAAATTGCCGGCTGAACGGAAGAGAAATTTGGCAACGCAAGCCCTTCCTCATTGATGGTTTGACGTTGAATCTCAGTGTTTGAAATTTTAAACGTATTTCTACTGTAATTAATACATCGCGATGTACTGGTGCTGGGCCCTTCAAACGCCAGTTGAGCCGCAGCTCTCCAAAAGTAGCAACCATATTAAAAAATACCTTAAAACACATGGAACATTGAATGCCATTTAGATGTTAATTACTTGTAAGTGTCGTATTTCCAAATTTGACACTCTTCCCATTTTTTTAAGATTAGTCTAAACCTACTACCTAGCACACACTCAAAATTGTCAACTTAACACCAAAGAAAGTCAAAATGAAATATTCATTATATTGAAAAGGAAGAAAATATTAGCGTAAAAATGTTAGTGTAACACAAGTATCATAAATCCGTCGTTTACCTTAGAACAATCACACGAAGTATTATAATACATCGTTATACGTACGTATATATACGGAGTACTGTACATACATAGTATAGAGAAAGTTATGTAATGCTGCGAGAAAAAAATGGCGTATTTTTAGCAGAAAAATTTATTGCCAGTCCCTGATAACGAAAAAGTGGATAAATCCAAATGCTAAATTAAGAGAGAAAAATTCATCTAACACGTGGTTCAGCCAGAATCCCTGTGAGTCCTTGACGTCCAAAAAACAATTGAAAACAAAAGCGTCCGTCCGTTTGTCTGTCTGTCCGTCTGTAAACACCACTAGCGCTTAGGCGCTAGGATGGGACCATGCTTAGGACTTTTTAAAATTCAACAAACCCCTGTCCATCTGACTGTAGTTGAAGCTTTGAAATTTTGAAAAACATTCTTCCAAACTTGGGGGTAGTTTTTATAAAGCTCCCAGGACATTTTAAATATTTTCTCAAAAACGACATCCAATTTTTTCTTTAAATTTCTTGTAAGACTAGTATAAAATGCACTTATATAGGTGGCATAGGTCCGATTTTCACGGTTAACTCTGAATTTCCGAAAATGGGAAAAGTTTGGACCGAAAATGGGAAAAGAACTTTTTTCGGCGTCATCCTACAACTACAAAATTAAAGATAGAGATTTTTCCTTCAAATGAAATTTGTTGTTCATTGTCACTTCTTTCAATGAGGCATGTACATAATTTTTAAAATTTGAATAGTTTTCGACCAATAACACGTGCAATAGGTGCAATTTTAAGAAATAACAAAAGCAAGGTCTTTTCAAAACGGCTCCATATCTTTTCTTTAAAGTTTTATTAAGAATAGTGTTAAATGTATTCTATAATATGACAACCCTATAAGATGCCATTTTGATCTATTCTTTTATTGTTGTTTTTTTCAAAAATTACAAAGGTGTAATATTTTTACTTGTTTCTACATCGTTACATCGTTAATATTTACATTAGTGGCGATTTGTTCACATTGTATTGACGAGTACATGTGCTTTAAATAATGCCATATAAAAGTACTCGAAAAATCAACAGTTTTCTGTGAAAATGAGCTCAAATTTCCCCATTTGGGAAACGCTCAAATGCAATTTCCTCCAAAATGTCTCTAAATGGCTTCTTCCAACTCTTCCAACGGATGGTGCTTATTGCAAGCAGTGTAGGCACACCAGTCTTTTTTTTATTTCCACCTCTTCGGCATTTCTGCCTTTCAGGGATGTTAACATTTTACAACATAATGATTTGTCATTCCGTCTCACGCTAATCGTCCTGATTGTTACAGGCTGTTTTCAGTGTATATTTTTGAAAATAGAGTATACTGATGGGGAATTTATACTCGTAATCGTCTTTAAATAAAATATTTGTGATTTAATATGTTATATTAATAGATGTTGGGAACTAATGCCGTTGAATATTTATGGAGGTCTGAATTTATCCTTGGGAAATCGTGAGCATATTCTGTTTGGTTTTGGGTAGTTTTTGCCAAGTTTGAAGATGGGCGTGGCTGGAGATCCTGAAAGAATATCGAAAAACTTTTGAGAGGATTTTAGTATGTATTCTTGTATTGACTCTATTCGTCATTCTCTGTGAAGTTGCTTGTTATTAATAAACCAGGGAGCCTTAGTTATTTTTCTTAAGCATTTATTTTGAACGATTTGCAGTTTTTGAATATGTGTTTTTGCTGCGTTACACCAAATTGGGCAAGCCTTGCGCGCCAGTCCGGGCGCGAGGTCGCCGCTGTGAATGGGCGGCGCGGCGCGTCGGGGGGCAAGGGCGGAGAGAGGGGCGTCCTGGCCGAGCGCAAAGGGAGCAGGAGCAGGGGACAGGTGCGGCGCTGCGCGGCCGGAAGCAGCGCGCCGGAAGGACGTCCGGGGCCGGTAGCCCTCGCCACAGGGCGCCCCCGCAGTGCCTCCCTTCGCGGCGGCCTCATGCCCACTGTGGCACGTTGCGCTGCTTCAGACGTTTTCCTTATTCGTTTAGCCAAACTTCATTCACACTTCCGTCATCCAAATCTCGGATCATTCTAATTTCATTTTGAATATTTTCAATATTTATTTATTTTATTTTACGTCAAAAAACAGTTAAAAACTGCGTATGACGTGCTATGGGGAAAAGTGAATTGTGTGCACATTTTCAAAATTCTGTGATCCCTACACTAAGTCATATACTACTTAAATTTTGAATTTTTCAAAGGGAGAAAAAAAAACTCCCATGTAATAAAATCTATTTTCAAGGATAAACAAGCAATAAATTTTGAATTTTGAAAGGGAGAAAAAAAAACTCCCATGTAATAAAATCTATTTTCAAGGATGAATAAGCAATAAATTTTGGCTCTTATTACTTCCTGTCGCGACAACATGGAAATGATAAATATATATTTCCTTCTAGAGTCAACAGGGCCTGTATGGTACTTGTTCAGTTCCCTATTTTTATCGATATTATTATCGATATATTATTATATTTCCTGTTCAGTATCTTCACGACACTCTCCAGCTCACCTGCATTTGTGTAATTTTAAAGACCTCACTTCCAGGGAAGTGAGTGACCTTGGGAAGTCTATTTTTACTCTTCGTTACTACTAGATTGTTGCGTGACTAGCCGTCACATAAGTTTTTTTAAGGTGATTTCTTTCTTAATTTTGATGTATTTGTGACGGTATTTTGTTCGTGTACTTCGTAAAATAATGTTTGAATCTTAGATCGTGAAATATTTTTTTAGCCACATTTTTCCTTTGAGAGAACGTATGTAATTTAAATGTTTGTAATTCGATTCTTTTAACTCTATTTAATTTCGAATGATCCGTTTGACTGTTTTGTTCCAATCAGGCGGGGGAAACACTTTTTCCCAAAGAATTTCTTGCAAAGTGTTAGGAGGAAAATCTGCTTGAATCTTTTTGTAATAAAGTAGTTTTTAAATATACGCAAGAAATAAATGAAATTACAAAAAAGATATAACTCTCCGCCCCCTTCTTTCTTTCTTTCTTTCTTTCTTTCTTTCTTTCTTTCTTTTTTTCATTCATTTTTTCTTTCTTTAATTCTTCACCTTCCATTTCTTAAGATACTTTTAAATTATGCAATAATGTTAATTTTAATTTTGTTTATATTTCCTTGTATCAGAAAACTGATGATGATGACTAAGCCATCGAAAGCTGCTCTTATTGAAATAAATAGTATTGTTGACAATGACAACGCCTTCAATCATTTCAATTATAAAAATGTCAACTACAACTCACCACTCAACCAATGAAGGAGAGAAACTACATTTAGTATTTTAAAAAAATGTAAGGGACAACTCCAGCTCTATTGCTACCAGCTTCAATTGAAACTATAAAATTCGCTGTTGAGATGAAAGTCACGTATACAGAAGGCAACACAAAAATTTTTGACGTGTACTTTGCGAATGTAAAATAATATTGGGTTACCGTAATTTCAAATGATCATAATACATTAGTGAATTAAGCTCTTTTTGATGAATTTCCCATACAGATGGATAATTTCGATTTCAATATTAACTGTATCTGTGCTGATATTGAAGGACCGATGTCGTTGTATTAATACCAAAACTACGGTACCTGTGCAGGAAATTTAACTCTTGGCATATCTTTTTATCGATATTATTATCGATATATTATTATATTTCCTGTTCAGTATCGTTATTCTCGTTATTCAAGACCAAAATTGGCGTTCCTGCCAATCTTGGTTTTTAAATCAATGATTCGCTAGACTAGTTTTATAAAAATTTCCCGCAATGTTGAAACACAAAGTATTTACAGAATTAGTCACTTTAGGGGACCAAAAATAAAACGTACTTCACACAAGTGGCCTGATTCTTCGGGTAAACGATAACTTTTTATTACGACTGGAGCGTCTGTTGAACGGTAAGCAACCATACAAATTCGAATTATAGATTTCATGAAATTTAATTCCATTGGTTCTCAACAGGTGTGCCGCAGCACACCAACGAACCGCGTAATTCCGTGAATGTACCGCGAAAATATTTTCGTACCAAGCACAGTATATTAAACATTTTACTAATGTTATTTATTAAAGTTGATTCTAAGACTACACAATTGTATTATAAATCGACTAATTCAGTTTGTTAATAATAGTTGAGTACTTTTAAAGAGAAATATGGGCTTCTTTACTCTTGTGCAATAGTTCTATACGGGAAGAAATTTGTGATATTTTAGGGAAATTCACTCATAATACTTCAGCCACTCATTTTGAATTTGCGCCAATTCTATAAATTTCTTGTTCGCACAGTATAAATTTCTTGTTCGTCCCGATTGTTGAAAGCTGAAGTAGTGTTGAAAAGAATGTAGCTTCGGAGCACTTTAAATCCTACTCTCAATGGGATTGTACTCAATGGGTGTGCTGTAATGTTCTCCACAATATGCAACGCAACAAGCTAAGAAGGTTTAAGACAACTAAGTTAATTTATATTAGAAGTACGAATATGCTAAAAATAATGTTCTAGTAAACAAAATTTTAAATGTTTGTGAGAGAAAGCAGGTCCACGTTCTTTTAACATTTCGAAGTGTAGTTTTTTAATGTGGAATAGAAATGTTTTTGATGTGGACATTTAAAATGAGTTACTCAATGGTATTCATTCTGCAAAATTGGTTGATTCCGAAAGCAGCCATTTAAGTCTACGGAATTCATAGCAGTATAAAATAACTCTACTGTAGAATCTTTTTTTCTTCATTAGTAATGTTTGAAAGAAGAAGTTCAGCAGAGATAATATTACTTGTATCAAAACTGAATATAGTTTCACTTAAAAAGTTTATATACATAATTTGTATATTAGCATTTTACATGCATTACATAGCATTTACTCACATGCGGACAAAATCGAAAATAGTTTTTTCCTAAAAATTTAGTTTTATCTCATGCGAATATTTATGTACACGAGTTATTCCAGTAATCTCTTGAAAATTCCGAATACACACAGAACAAAAGACAAACTGTTTTCCAAGTCAACGTAATTCTTGCCTGATTGTAATTCATTTCGTTTCTTCCAAAGTGTCCTCGGTCATTTAATAGAATTCCAGGATAATTCCTTGCAGGTTTCACGCTTCATGCCCCGTGATCACAAGGTTCCACTTGCTTTCGTGTAACTACATGGTTACGTGACATTGTTCATGTGAGACCCAGTTCAGCCGAGAGCGCAAAACGCCTGGGCCACTGAAGCAACGCGTACCTCACACTTTCTTGCCATCTTCTCGCATTGTTTTCTCATTGGCCCTGGCCAGGCGCCAACTGCGATTGATGCTACGATTATTAATAACATGCGTAAAATAAATACGATTCAATGTCCGTTAGATGTCAGGTTTATTTGAATATCACGTTTCGAGGATTGCCTCTTATTTTTTTATGAAGAGCAAGAAAATTAATTTTTTTATATTCATCATCATCATTGCCATCATCCCATATGTCCACGATACATGAACTCGCGTCAAAAGACGCGAACAGTCCTTCTGTAAAAACAGAAGCCTATAAATGTAATCTTTACTTTACATTTGTGCGAAACTTCATAATACTAAGAATATGATTATTTTAAACGACAAAGCATCGTTCATTACGATTCATACACGATTAACACTAAAAGAAATACTATTAAACATCATGTGTTCTCTGCTTTACACGGAAAAGCACATGTTTCTAAATCTACATGCACACATAATCCTACTGCTACGTTTGCATACGTAATATACTTGAGCCTATTTTAGTATATTTGAATGTTTTCTTATTATTACGAGCAAAATGTTATAAAAGCGGGTCGTAAAACCAAGTAAAAAAGCAATGCAAAATGATATATTAACAGAAAAATAACATTTTAATCGCTTGTTTATGCGGGAATGACATGTAATCCTTGAATGAGATGAATACACGATTAGTTAAATAAAATACTATCATGAGTAAAATATCGCCTTCCGAGAAACAGCATTTTGAATGTTCAAAGATACTTTCCTTTCTGGAAAAAAAAAAAAATTGGTTTTTGCAAATCGAGGTAGAAGGTTCGTGACATTCTGCGTGGAACGAACAGGTTCATAGCGACGCACTTCGTGTTTGGAGCGGCGATGTTATCGCAGGCACTGCCGCGTGTTTCCTCGTGCAGTGACCGTGTCAGAGGGCCCCTCTCCGGCGCCGCCTCCGCCTCCGCCCGCCCGGTGCGTCTCCAGCGGCGCCAGCGGCTCTTCGGAGAGAGATCGCGCGGCGCGCGGGTCAGGCGGGCCCGCGGGGTAGGGGCGGGCGGGCGGCGCCTGGCGACGCGAACCTGTTGGCACGGGGGGGGGGGCGGCAGCGGCGCGCTGCGGAAAGCGGTCGTGTCCGCTGCGCCTCCGCCCCCGCACGGCCCTCCCCCCCCCGCCCCGCCAGCGCCAGCGGGGGAAGGGGGCGTGGCGGGCGGGCGGTTTCCGACCGGCGCGGCGCGTCCGTTGCGGCTGTTGCAGGTTCGCGTTGCCGCTGCTGCTGCTGCTGCTGCCGCTGGGCCTGCCCGTCGCGGATGGACGAGTTCGGCTTTGAGCCGCGCCACGCCGGGGTGGCGGCGCGCTCGGCCGCGGCGGCGGCCGAGGCAGACGCGGCCGGGGCGGAGGCGGACGCGGACGCCGACGCGGCGGAGGGGACAGCAGCGGGAGCGGGAGCGGGAGCGGAAGCGGCGGAGCCCTCCACCGACGAAGCCCAGTGCAGCCAACGGCCGCGCGCGTCCACGTCGCCGCCCGAGACGTCGCTCCAGCGGCCGGCCGGCGCCGTGCGCCGCGACATGCCGCGCCCCAAGGCGCCGCAGGCGTCCGCCCAGCACGTCGCCGACGGCTCCGACGAGCGCCTGCAGGGTAAGCGCACGCCCTGCGCCGGCCAGGGGGGGGGCACTTCAGCCGCCGACCCTCCTCCGGCAGGCGGTTGGCATTCATTTATTTATTTACTCATTTATTTATTTACTCATTTATTTATTTACTCATTTATTTATTTACTCATTTATTTAGTTACTTATTTATTTATTCATTTATTTATTCATTCATTTATTTATTTACTTATTTATTTATTTACTCATTTATTTACTTATTTGTGTATGGAAATGACACCTTTATTCAGCGCTATTATCAGGGCCATGGTAATTACGGCGACCCTACATTTTGTGAAAAATGGGTTTCGTTTCGTAACGCAAATTTTGCATATCATGCTTTTATTACGTTGGTGTTAAGGGTGAATACGTGAGTTTAAATATTTTTGAAGACTTCATTAGTTTTTTTTTATTATTTTAATGGCTCTGGTTTCGGATCTATCTCCAATCTTTTAAGACCTCATGCAGTTTTTAGATTAGCGGTCTCGACTTGGATCTATCTCGGATCTCATATCCCTTTGACTACAATAATTTCTACGTGTAATCAAGGTATTTGACTTCGTGTTATGCATAACTAATGCCGACCTAAAATTAGTGAGTACATTTGTTGACAATCGTGTCTGTAACGTTCTTTATAAACTGTGTTAATGTTATAACATTATTAAAAATATTAAATTATTTATCTTAATATAATATTTCTTTAATATATTATAACATATGTATTCGGTAAAACAAACAATCAGGTGCAATTTAAGAATATTTTTGAATCAGAAAGTTCCATCATGATTTTGCTAATTTAAAAAGAGAATGTAGGAAATGATTGTGACGCAACACGCACGACAATGTAAATGCAAATCAAGTTCAATGGCCTTTTGTGGTATGCTAGCTTGCGTAATATTTTGCGGTCTTGGGTGGCAATGTTCAGCCTCTCAGTTAGCACAATTTATTTTGCTACCAACTCATTGTCCCTCTGCTTTTCTTATTTTTCAGAAATAGACCTCTTTAAACTAGAAAAAACGAGAGACTGGAAAAAATAGAGACTAGAAAAAATGTATTTGGCCTTGATCAATTGGTAAAATGTACCAGTAAGAACCTATAATTAAATGTGTTGTCTGTAATTACTTCCGAAACACAATGATCATACGATTTCCATTTGAAATACTGCAAAATTAACTCGTACCCAGAATAAACTTTGAGAGAATACTTTCCAGAGGGGATTTAACAAAAATTGATGTTCTCTTTGTTGGAACTCCTGCTATCACTGGCTATGTATTGGGCTCACTAAGCGACCATGGAACGAAAACGACAACGAACCCTGTTGGTTGTGTTCCTGCGTCAAGTGGGGCCCCCTCACCTCCGAGTTTCCAAACGGTCGCGCTTTGCAAAGGAACAAAAAAGTCCTTCTGGAAGTGAGTCATCGCCGAATGACGGCAAGCGTTGTATTCGGAGACATGAACAAGGGACCGACCGTTAGCACATTTCAGTTACGGTGGCGCATCTTACTACACGATTTATGAACATTTGAAAACAATTATAGGCCTTCGAACAACGCCTGAAGATTCACATCCAAGAATTAGCGATAGTTTGTTGACGAATGAAGCATTAAAATTAATCAATTGCATGTGGTGTTCAAGTTTTAGACAGCATCAGGTTTAGCTACCAACGCAATTCAACATACTAACTACATAATAAATTCATAAAAAAAAATAAAATAAAAAAATAGATAACTTCCGTGCTTAGTGTGTTTAACAAACAAACAAACTACAGGTCTAGTTCGGAATGTTCGAGACTCGATTCCGTGTTTTCTCTGGACGCTGGCGAAGTATTCTTTTAGGATTTGGCAAAGTTAAAAAAAAGAGGAACCATTGCAAAGTGACATTTTCGCAGATAAAGAAAGTTGCCCACATGTGACCCCTAAAAGTCATACGGAAAGGGTAATGCTCATTCGTTTCCATTAAGCGTTGAGCAAATGATAATGATGCTGCTGCTGGCGGTTATGAACAGAAGGAACCACCGGCGTCTGTCGGGGGACACGACCACTCAATATTTTCAAGTACATTCGGTATTTTTATACTAATTTAATTTGTTTACTAATGTCTCTTCGAATAAAGCATTTTATAACGATATGTATTCGTTGTATAACATTCTGACTGAAATGATAACATGGTATACGCGAAGAAATGTTTTGCTGTCCTACATTAGTCATAAATTCAAACATAATACGTGGAAAAATAACATAATGAAGAAGCTCCTCAAACTGGCGTATAGATGTTACCACGCGAGCTTGAATTGTCAGAGTAAGTATACTTTGATTTATTGAACGCGGCGCCTCAAGGTCACGAGATTGAAGGCGAAGGGGGACATTGTTATTCAGTCGCTAGCTCCAAAACCAAACCGGGAGCGGTAGCTCAGTGCATCAACTAATGCCACTGCAGCGCCTCTGACCGGGAGGTCCTAGATTCGAGACCTGACGGCGGCAAGATTTTCGACACAAGCTTTTCAGCTAGGTCGAATTCAGTCGCTGTCTGGAGGTGAATTCTAGCGGCCGGCTGCTCTGATCGGTAGTTTTCCGTGGTTTCTGCGATCACCGGGCGAATGCCGAAGCAGTACCCTACGAAACGGGCCACGGACCGCGCGCGATCTGTCCTTCCTCTTCCCTGTCCTATCCTCTCCCCTTGCACACACACTTTCTCTAACATGCTCTACACTACCACATGTTCCGGGAGACCGGTCGGGAGCTTAGAGCTTGTCCCGGCTGGGGCGGTGCCCCGCTGGTGGGAGAGTTCTGGTTAGGGGGAAACCCCATTAGCCGACGGTAGGTCGGCGCCGGATCTCGCCATCCAGCTGGGGAAGACCACCGCCATCTCCCGAGAAACAAACATGCAGTACACTAACGGGACTAAAGACCGAAGCAGTTGACGCGCCCTGAAATACGAAAAAAAAAACAACAAACCAAACCCAACCAATCCAAAAGCAAAAATGTAAATCGTGACGAAGCTCCCGATTGGACGACAGTGTCTCCCTCTTCGTCCAGCGTTTTGCCTCGAGGCGCCACGTGAAAAAAAATCGGAGTATAACGAAGACAACCAACCAACCAACCAGCGTTGTGCACTATGCACCGCTGTCGGCACCCGCACTAGGAGCTGCGCCACGCTTTGCCATAGTTCACCGCGTGCATGAGTCACGCCACGGTTTGCCTTCCCACCGCCCGCCCGCGCAGAGCTCGCGAGGTTGGGGGAAGAGGAGGGGGGCTCCGGCAGTTAGGGCAGGGGAGACCACCTGCCCTTGCGCGCCAGTCTGCACGACAGGGACCTGACTCCCGCGCCGACTCGCCTATCAGATGGAGGCAACGTGCCGAGTAAACTGCCAAAGAGAACAGTGGGCGGAACGGAGACTATCTGCGCAAGAACGAGCGCGTATGCAAAATCACATGTTATATTTATGCTATTTATGCTTTACTCCAGCATAGCCGTTTTCTGCCAGTCCATGCATTTCCACGTTGCTCTTTGAAAAAAATGTTTGACATGTGCGGTAACAATATTAATAGATATTTGCAATGAAATAGGAATATTGCTATACGGAGGTGCCTAAATCAAACGAAATAAATGTTCAGTGGTATAACTCAGAGAAGATTGTTAAGCTTGTTTCCGTAATTAAATATTGAAGTACTTTTTTTCGTAATCATGCTGGGAGGCGCTCATCACATAAGCCACTAAATTTTATTCGTCATTCGAAAAATTTCGCACTTACGGGAGAGAATTATAAGACGAGTCAATACGCCGCATTACGAACACTTCGTAGATTGATATTGGTTGGGGTGTCGTCTTACTGATTCTGAAATGGGTTTTCCGACAAGAGGAAAGAAATCTTTTCGTCATTTCAGTTCATACACAAATCCTCTACATTGTTCCCTAGATCTGCAGCGAGGATCAAATACGCAATTGGAATTGTCATGTGGCTTCATTGTACGTAGTTGATATCTCTTATTTGTCAGAGTTTCATACGAGCATAGAAGAAAGCTATATCCTGGCTTTCCTCTATGATTGGAATTCATAAAAGTTATTTTCGTACAGATCGTGTAACTGAGACTATTACCAACGCTTTGTATTATTCAGAAAATGTGCTAAAAATACATATATCATGCTGTTATATTGGGGGATAGATCGTACAATGCTTTCACGGGACCGGATATGTCGTTTCAGAACTTCCATAGAAATAGTAAGATTACACATTGATATCAATAGTGTGGTTTTCGGAAACAAAGAGACAAATTATATGCGCTTACATTCCGTTCATTCTGAGGGCCAGTTCACCGTGTTCACAGCCCGTGGCCACATACCTCACAACCTCACGGCGACCTCTTTTTGCATGATTAGTAGGCTTTTAAATCAACGTGTAGGTCGGCACCCAACCTCACTATTCAACGTGAAAGGAGTAAGCGCTACCTCCCAAGATAAAACATTCACTACGTGAACAGGACTAATGAGAACAATAGATGATGTTCCCGGAAATTATTTTGATTTGATCGCACATTGATGTTAAGGAGAACGTTACAGCACTTATAATTGTCCAAAAAATTGCGGTTGAAGTTTGTAACCCAAACCAATAACCGGGATGTATAGCCAAGCCCGTATTTGAGATAACGACTCTATATATATATATATATATATATATATATATATATATATATATATATATATATATATATATATATATATATATATATTGTTCAATACTTCATTTCGTAAAACTACCCTCCTCTAAGAAAAAATCAAATAAGAAGTACATTTTCTTGGAATAGAAGTACTTATAAGCCTTCTTTTACTAAGACTCATTTGTTTCCATTGTTTTTAATGAGCGGCGAAATGTTATAATCCTTAACGGGCGCCATCGTTGAGAGTGGTTTTACGCTCCTTTATTTTGCTGCGTTGGGTCAAACAGTAGTACAGTATTACGAAAACCAGGGACCGAAAAGGTATTGAATACCGGTAAAAAATACCGGTATAATACCGGTCTTTTTCCATACCTTTTTCAAATACCTTTATTCATTTATACCGGTAAAATACCTCTATAGGACGTCTATACCGGTATGGACGTCCATAAAGGTTATACCGGTATTATACCGGTATTTTCAATGAAGAAATATAGCTTTCCATTCATACATGTTGACAAAATAGGTTGCTTTAGTTAATAATATCTCACAAAATGTTTATTAATCAAATTATTTCATAACTGTATTAAATTCTATTCTTATTATTGTAAATGTTTTGTGTTCGGGCGTTTACGTTTTGCATACGTTGTATGTATTGGAAACCTCCCTTAATTTAAACTTCGGAAAAGTTGAAATATGAAATAATAATTATTGGTTCCATTGAAGAGAACCTTTTCTTAGTGTCCTTCATCGAGCTATTTCCCATCTGACCTGACAGATGACCTAAGTCTGTCTTTGTATTTCGCACATGGAGAGGCTGTCAACATATGCGCCGTGCCGTAGACGTAGGACCGTTTCTTCCCTCCCTGACCCCTCCTTCGGCGAACTGAGGAAGCGTTGACACCTTGAGATAATCACGAACGCTCAGGCTTTCAGGCCCAGTTTTGTTTTTGTTAAAAATGATTTCCTTTTACTTCATTTCACAATTAAATCTTAATTATACATTAATAAATAGGGCTAAAATAAAATGTTATTTTCCTAGTTTATATTAAGGGTTTAATATATTTTGTCATTAACTGCAAATATTGAGAAATCTGTAATAAAAGTAAATTATTATGTTATTATTACTATTATTATTATTATTATTATTATTATTATTACTTTTATTACTATTATTATTAGCTATTAACATTGCATGTGGGCAAGGGTTCCCTTCTACGCGGGTAGCTTACATTGTAAAATGCATCTGGAGGAGCCCACTTCGAGAAGAGTGTTTCTTCCTTAATAAGAAGAAATATATACTAACATTATTAATTAATAAAAAAGTGTTTATTAATATTAACATTTTTACTTTTCAATTAAAATTAACATTTAATTGAATTAAATGTATAAATTAACAAACAAAATGATAAATTAATTTACACAAATTTAATGCAAACATTTAAAATTTAATTAGTATTAATATTTTAAAATATTTATTAAAATTATTAAAATATTATATAGTACTATTAATAATTTTTCTTAATGAAATTTCTTAAATAATACATGGGTGTAAATTAAACATGCTTCAATCATTAATTTTGAATTAAACATAACGCATCTGTTTTTTTTAATTTTTTGGTGAGAATAAGGAAACGGGCCAACTAAAAAATTTTTTCGGAATGTTAGTATACGATCAAATTTAAGCAAATAATCGTATTTAGTGATAAACACAGTCATGCAAGAAGGAAGTTTGGTATGAGTGGGAAGACTCATTTATAGATAAGAAGACATGTTTCTCCATTTTTTATCTCTACTAGAAAGGACAAGATTTATACGGAGAAATTCGATAAATTTTCAACACTCTATCACGTGTCGCCAAGCTCTGCGCCCGGACGTGAGGTCCAAGGTCAGCGAACGAGCTCGTGTTGACGTCTGCGAAAGACCGTTGGCTGGTCCCTCCGTCTGACGACATACTAACTCGACTACCCAGTCAACGGCAGAACTCGACCTAGCTATAATAAGTGACGAAAATCCGCCACCCTCGGGACTCGAACCCTATGACCTCCCGGTCAGAAACTCAGCCGTGTGTAGTTGTTTCCTCTGAGTCATTTCAGCGGAAAATATTACAATGAATTTCCCCCAAATACCTGTATGATTCTACTGAAATACCGGTATTTTCTTATGAAAATACCGGTATTTTGATGAGAGAATACCGGTATAATACCTTTAAATAGAGGTATTTTACCGGTATAGACGTCGGATAAGGTAAATATCTCAAAAATACCGGTATTTGACGTCTTATACCGGTATTTTTAAAGGTATTTTGAATAAAGGTATAATAGAGGTAAAGGTATTTGTATACCGGTATAAATACCTTTACCGCTATTATTTCGGTATTCGGTCCCTGACGAAAACACACATATTACTACTTTCAAGCAAGAATTCGACAATTCTCTTGGTTACTTCAACTCAGCTTAATTTTCTATGCCAGTCTTCAGATATTTTTAAATGTCAAGCTTGTCCTTTGAACCGCGCAAGTGGGCAGTCATCCTGCTTCTTGCTTACGCGTGGTAGATGGGAAAGTAGTATTAATGACAGTGAGGGAAAGTGGTTTTGATGACAGTATGAATGATGCAAAGGATCCCGTCGCCTTTCACACTATATGCCAGTAAAGTATCCGAATACCTAGTTATCATGTTCATTTCCGTGGTTCAAATTGTTTGGTGAACGTTGAATTCATGACAGTGAAAAATTAAAAACAGCTTTCAAATATCACACTACGAGTGAGTAGGATTTACTTGTATCTTTATGAATTGTTTTTGTTCACTCTCGACAAAGATGTCAAGTACTTTTTTCTGCGTGTAAAAATGTGAAAATTTTCACCAATATTTCTACAGTAATCTGCCATTCTCAAATAGAATGACTTCGTCGTCGTAGAGTCGTCTATTACTTCATTTTCTTCTCAATTACATACCAAGCCATTTGGTTTGTTAGTCGTTTAGGCACTCCGCCGCGCCAAGTTGCTTTCATGCTGTTTGCCATCGTGTGCGTTGTGTCAGCAAGTGCTGTCAAAATGCTGACTTGGCAGGAGAAAAAGTTACCAGTTATTATTTGACTTTGCGTACTTTCTGATGGCACATCAGATAAAACACTTTCTCGCGTGGACAGATACACAGGGCGACTATCTTTTAGTAAATAGTAAATCTCGTGTCGAAATATGGCAAGTTATGAAATGTTAAACGATGCGGAACAAACCTATAAAACGATACTTAAGAATGAAAATCTCCGCTCACTCTTTTTTGTAAGGAGAATAAATAAAACTTAATTGATGCGTGTTTTGTGGAGGGAGTGAAAAGTAGATATTGTCTTTGCACAAGAAAAATGACGACACATTTCGAAGATTCACATTTTGTCATTGAGTGAAAGTTTGGAAAAAAAATGTATTTGCAAAACGTCATAAAGATTATTTACAAGACAGTCGATATATAAAGCAAAACTTAGTCTAATCGCGAAATGTGTTGGGATTCAAACCCTTCTGCAAAATGACACTTTTTATGTGCGTCTCTTTTTTGGTTCACCGATGATATCCTTGGCTCTAACCATTCCAATTTAAAATTTCACAATATTTTATATTGTATTTTCATACCGTGTTATAATTTCGTACATAATTGAAAGAGCAATGATGAGTTGTTTTTCTTAATTTTTTGACTTATTGTTCTCGTGTATATTTACAAACATCTTTCGTATTTAAAAATTAATTTTAGACCAATAATATTATTAAAATACAATAGGTTTGATTCAAATGTGACGCCGAACATCCTCAAAATTTTGTATTTTGAATGGAATTTGTTCTTAAAAACAAACATTTTGGACGAATTTAGACTATTAGAATCCTTTAATATCCTTCTAAAATTCTTTAATATCCATTGTTTTTCACGCTCTTGTTTAATTTTGCATAAAATATGCATTTTGTATATCGTTTCGATGAACTTGTCACAACATGACATTTTACATGGCCTATGAACATTCTTTTTTTTTTTTTTACATTTGAGAACATACAAAATTCATTAATAGATCTCACCGCAATGTGATTTATCCCGCAAATTGAGGGTTCCTGGCGTTTATTACATCTTAGTAGCTTCCCATTCTTATGCAATTTCGTTTAAATTTATTTTATTGGTTTTGTATATCGGATACAACAAATAGACACAGAAGCTGGTATTAATTTGCAATCATTTTTTTCAGTTTTAGTGCTATTTGTCAGTTATTTTGCGTTCTATTCATTCAAACGGGCCAACACAGATTCTGGGATTTCCCCGGACAGTCATTAATCCAAAAATCAGGGAGTCTCCATCCAGCCTGATGGGAACGTGTCTATTGGGTTATGAAAAAAAAGGATTTACTGTTGTTTTCCCCATGCCCATTTACGTCTTTATTAAACTCCTTGACATGGATATCTTGTATCAGCGTCAGCGATCGGCTAGCGTTTACTTCGTTGGTCATGGAGATATCAATTGTAAATCATCTTTATTCAAAAAACCAGCGCAAAAACAGTATGACTGTGGTCATGACCATATATTACGGTAATCGTTATTGTATTTGATTTTATCAAAGAGTATCTGGTGTTCGAGGATCACTCGCATTCGAGGAACTCGAAAGATTCTTGTTGGAGAAAATTTAGGCATCATCCCACCTCCGCTTTCGGCCGATTTGCGACGGAGAGGAGTCGTTTTCGTCAGCATGGCGTGTATCAGCGGACTCGGACGGCACGAGACGACCCACCGGCTCCCGAGCCGTCCATCCGGTCAAGTTTCCATTTTCCCCTTTCCCCGTTTCTCGCCCGGGCGCCGGCCCCGACCCCTGCCCGCGGGCGGATTCGCCTGACCCGAATCCTAGACGCGCTGGGTGGAGCGGGGGGAGGGGGCGGGGAGGGGCGGGGCGCGCGATTCCAGTTTCGGCACTTCTCCTTTCTCTGCACGTATGCGCCAGCCTGCGCCGCGCCGCCCGCACGCACATCTTTGGGCTCCTTGCCAAAGGGAAGGGGACGCCTCCGGAACCTTCAGGCGTCACGGAATGTTTCATTCATCTCGGGAACTACTACTTACATCTCGGCAATTGTTTACGAGGACGTCGAAATTCCACATTTTCTCCAAGCTGGATCCTGAAAAATTCTCGAATCTTTTGAGTTTCTTGTACTAAATACTATATTAATAATAGAAACATTTAAAAAATGATTTTTTTGATAACGCCAGACTTGCAACACATTGAAACTAGCCACGACGACCAACCATCAGCTTACAATTATTCTTAAGAATGGTTTAACACACGCTTTACGTTCATTCAATAATTTCCCAATTATTTGATTTATATTACTATGGCATCTTAACACTACACGAATTGAAATGGCGCGTTTCTCATTGGCCTTTCTAGCTGGTTTATTTATTCAAAAGTCGAATAATATCGACATTCATACGAACCTGGTCGTGATCCATGTTTATGATTACATTTTAATGATTTTACTACAAACTAAAAGGATACTAAGATGACGCAAATCATTAATTCTAATTGACCATACATAGTCGTATATGTTGAAGGTCTCAGTACGCTTAATGCCACTTCTTTGGTACAATCTCACAACTACAATCCATAAGCATGAGAAGGTATTCTGCCGTGTCGGAATGACCACAAAGAAACTAGCCAAATTCCGGAACAAGTCTCCCTGCAATTCAATCAAATATATATCCAATATGTTCTTAAAAGAAAAATTAGGTGTATGTTGTATGTATAGTAATACACATCAGTGCTTGATTTATAAAATTTTAGGTTCCGGAACTAGCACCAAATTAATTATTAATTTAAAAAAATAGTCACATACTTATACTATAATTTAACAAAATATTCCAGAGGTACCGGAACGCCGTTCCGACGCGTTCCGCCAAAAAGCAAGCACTACATAGTATTTGTGTGAGGGTGTGTGTAAATACTCATTAAAAAACTATATTTATCACGTTTCGATATCTTCCCTTCAAAAGAAGCTTTTATTGTTTTTTCATAAAAAGAAGCAAACACGAAAATGTCACTTTCTAGCAAAAAAAAAAAAAAAAAAATGAACTTCAGGAAACATACTATATGTCGGATGAGTAATGATTCAGCCAAATGTTTACAGCCTTTTTACTCGGTGTATTATGATTAACATGTATGGTGTTACATACATTTGACTACACGGTGCAATGTTCTGTGCTGTCTCATGTATTAATCTTTTTTATAATGTAACTTGGGTATATGCATGTTGACTATAATATATCAAATAATATGTCTGTATTCATGTGCTGAATCATTGCTGATATGTCAAAAAATCAGACATTGATCCCACTCAAATACGAGTACACGATATAAAATACGATTTACGCTATAAACTGCGATTTAAAATCTACTGTGTCAATTATTTCTTACTCATTGAATTTTGCATATAATTACTGATATGTAGAAATTAGATTAATTGATATTGTTTTCCTTAAAAGGAAAATTTTAATTTTAAAAATTTGTTTACTGAAAATATGTAGAATTCCGGATATCTAAACGATTAAATACAAAAGAAACGGAACAGCACAAACAGAGATAACATAATGGACTGTTTATGCTGATTCTTTAGGTTGGAGAATTTCTCTCACGATTACCGAGGTTTTCGTCACAATCGAGTGAACAATAAAGAAAAGTTAGCTTTCAAAGCAACTGAATCGTTTCTTATGTTTTGCTATGGCTCCTTTTTCACACTTGAAAGACCCAAGCAAGAAATGCCGCAGAAGACACAGAGTCTGATTCTACTTGATCTTCCAGCTTTCTCCTTCCAGATAAAGCACTCAGATGTGTAGGTAAATTGACTCAAAAGGTATAGTTCCGTTATAGTTTTTGTTACTTTAAATCATTGTTTGAAATGTGCTTTTAACCAAGGGGTTCGTATTGTCGATAACTTTCGCCCTGCCTTTTCTCTTTATCATTCTTGTCCTTGTTTTCTTCCGAGTACCGTTTCCAGACTCTTTTATAAAGAGAGAATACTTAGACATTTCTTCATCGAATGAGCTTTCAAATAAAATAAACATTGCTGAGAGATGATGCAATGGCGTAGCGATGCACTTACAGTCACGATCCAACGTTGAAAGAAATTCTGGCGGTCAACCCAGCCCAGGATAAAAGAAAATATATTGGATTAGACACAGTTTCAATTCAAAAATTAGTGCAAAGGTTCTGTGAAATTTTGGTAAGAAAACGTAATAACGCCAGTGACTTTTAACTAGTCTTCGGATTTTACGCTCCAGGCCATTTTAGGAGCTTAAAATTGGTTAAACTATCTGGGTCAATGAGGTATCTACCACAATAGTATTAATTATAATCTTAATATGAGTATATTTAGCCAAACACGTGTTTCGGGAACACTCTTCCCATCCTCAGTGGTCCTACAATTTTAATTACATAAACAAATTACACATGTATCAACATCAATCCAAATACAAAATCATATATCAACTAATGAACAATAAATAATTATTTAAAAGTAGTACTTATCCAAGTAACACAGATTAAACACATAAGTTCATAGAGTGTCGTCAAAATATGACGCCATTTTGTTCGTACGCTGTACGAATACAGACTGCGGGAAGGTGAGGGAGGAAATGAAAGGATGTAAATATTTTGGAAAATTTTTATCCCAAAATATTCCAAAATCCCAACCTTTTATGTCTCAATGAACAATCCATAGTAAAATTCAGCGCCATCATAAATTTATTAATTGAATAGTTTACATTCTTTCATGGAAATTTGAGAAAATTACATTTTACATATAAAATAGAATGTGAATTAAGCATTTTCAACGATATTAAATGATTTGCTTATATAAAAGTTGAAACAAGCAAAAATAGCAGAAACCATGCGTTACATCAAACAAAAGGAAAAATACAACAAATAATTACTACTTAATTACATTACCTATGTTATAAAAATATTTTGCAAATATTAGGTTTATTCCTCGCCTGCGGTCATGATATCGCTATGGTACTACATTGCGTATTTCCAACATTAAACGTACGCGGTTACCTAGAGAAAATTATTTTTCATTGCCGATTATGGCGTGAATAATTGGGCAATTGGCAATGAAAAAGAATTGTCTACCATTCGACCAAATATTAGCTTAGCATTCGTCATCCAAGATGGAATAAAAAAATGACACTTTCAATTCAATGTGGCGGAGACGCCACACCAGTATGGCAAACAGCTCCTTCACACTTTTATTATCTAACGAACAACATACAAAAATTATCTGTGGACTCATTCCTCAAGGGCATAGTTTATTCGACACATTCAAAAAAATTGTGCAGCGCAACGCCGACACCTACACACGTATACTTGCGTTTCCCTGTTTTTCATAACATTGGCTAACAATTTTAGCATTGAGCTTATCATAAGTGGTTCTCCTTACTGGCTTTTGCTAGGGAACTGTTTGCATTTCTGATGTTTACGATAGATAAGGTAAGAGGAGCAACATATCAAGACGTAATTCCAAGAGAAGTTTGGTCAGTGACCGTATGGCCATGCGGCGGTTTGTCAAGTGGTCAGATCACAGGACTTAAATAGTTTTAATTAAGTTTCGTTGACTTAGCAAAATATTTAAGATTTAGCTGATTCCCTGCAAAAGTGATGTAGATTAGGAAAAAATGCATTATGAATAGCAAAAGAGAGAGAGGGCTTATCTGGGGCTTTTTCACTGAAATAACGGAATATTTATATAAACTTTTACTACTGTTTTATTCGCATCGATATATTTTGCCAGAAACATCGATGTTTAAAAAAGTTCTCATGATGTAAATAAAATTACAAGGAACGTTCTTCTTGTGAATTGGTCAAAACCGACAGCCACTGTCATATAGCGTTGCTGTCGATGCCCAGACGGCAGAAACCGCTTATTATTCGCAAAATATCTCCAGTGCTGCCAGGTTATAGGATTTTATTTGGATGTTTATTCCCTTTTAAAAGTAAAGGTAATATCCGAATAAGGCGGTGAAAATCCCCAAACCAAATCTATAATAGCGATTCTCATATGAAAAAAAAATACAAAATGACGTTAATTCACAAAAAAATTAGCCTCTTAGTGTAATCTGTTGCAGACACAACGAGAATCGTGTTTTTCATGTTTCATGCTTTTCTCAGCATCTGTTGCGTGAATCAAGCTGAAAAAATTGCAGAAACGGGGAAATATAGTTCAATTTGAAGGTATTTATGTCAACGAATTTTGAATTCTTTGACAACGAGTCTTGTCGAATTCTATGTCAACGAGTTTTGAAATTCATTTTCGACGTGTTAACGTTGGAGTACTGTCTCAATCCCTCCCTCAAATGAGTCTTAAAAGATTCTATAACATTATTTTTCAGATTTTTAAACAATGTGGACGGTAGTGAAAAAGTAATTAAACCATGTTTTCGGTTTAAACATTTGAAATTCATGCCTAAATGTTATTGAAAAACGGTCTAACAGTCTAATTTAAACAGATTTAAACACGACCTAAGAACTCGAAATCATATATGTGTTACATCCATTATGTATCAAACTCAAATGCAATATCCTTGGTGGAAAGCATGGTGGAAATATTGGTGGAAAGAGATGGGTGGCCTCTTGCGCATCCGACTTTAGCAATTGAGCTTCAGGCACCGCTGTGCGTCATAATATTTGCGTGAATTTTAAATGTCAAAATTATCAGTTACAAGTCATTGAAACAGAAACAGATGCGTACTTTTTTAAATATTACATATTTTATTGCAATTACCGTTTCATTGTGTTATTTTTGGAAGGTCACCATTGAAAATTTTCCATTTATGCTACATAAAAAATGTTTCTCAACGTTTCTTGCACTCCATTAAAAATGGAAGACATGTAGTCTCGCTTTTCAAATGAAGCGGTCACATGGTTCGTGACGGAAACTGGTGTCTTGCACAACTTTGCAGAACGAGCGAAAGTCGGTACATGGACGGAAGTGGCACCCTCCGATAATGCTCCCACATAGCTGTGATCATTTAAACACACATTTGACATACGCTAGTTACTTGGCGAAAATTGTTACACAAGTTTTTTTAAAATAGAAATGTTGAAAAAAAAACAGAAATTTTGAGTAGCCTGTTTATAAACAAATGTGTGATCCCAGTTCTTGAAGAAAGGGACAATGATTAATTGTCTATGATTGTCTAATTGGCAATGATTAATAAATCTACAAGTAAGTAATTCGATTTATATTATAAACGTAAATGATTAATATTCCTAAAACCGAGTTAATTTATTTATATTAGAAACAATAGATAAATCTAAAAACAAAAGGGGTATCATAATTTTATTTCGATAATATAAATACTTTCCACATAAAACATACATTTGTAAGCAAAAAGTTTCAAATCATTCTGGTAAGCAAGACCTTTTTTTAAACTTTTAACATTGGTGAAACAAGTTTTTCCATTCAATTTTGGCCGAAATTCAAATGTTTAAACTGAAAAAATTGTTTTAATTATTTTTCACTACCGTCCACATGGTTAAAAAATCTTAAACAAATATATGTTATAGAATGTTAACCCATGAATGTTTACCCATTTTGAGAAAAAATTGAGACAGTACTTTAACGTTATCACGTTGAAAATGAATTTCAAATATTTTTTTATATGAATTTGGCGTCAAATTCTTGACAAAAATACCTTCAAATTGAACTATGTTTCCGTCTTCAATTTTTTCAGTCTGATACACGCAATAATGCTGAAAAAATAAAACATGCAAAACACGTTCTCGTTGTATCTCTGGAACAGATTGCCCTAAGATGCTGATTTCTTGTTAATTTAAGTTATTTTGTATTCTCTTCCATCTATGGTTCCATATATATGGTCCTTTATGGTCATTTTTGAGGGTTTGTCCAGGATGTCTAAATTTATCATAATTTTAACAAACTATTATATTTCATGCGAAAAATAAACGATTGACGAAACTGAATGCACTGGTCACATATCTGTTGTAGATAACTTAAAATGAGCAGAGGTAAAGACGAAACTAATTGTTAAAAATAAACTTTTACTAACAGCAAACGATATCTAACTCTTCAAAAAGAGAATCTTGCAAAAACGATTAATATTGTAAACCCACAACTATATTTTCTACACGTATAAAATTATCATGGGGTTGCCAGACGTTCACCATACAAATGAAATGTTCAGTATTTATATTAACGACTTAAGTTCTTTAAAAATGAAAACAGAAAAATGTAAATATATCTTAATAAAATAAAAATATTTCATTAAGGAAACGAATTATGTGATTTATTAAAGTTAGTTTTTATTCCCGATTAGAGCAAACGTATTGCAGTCAAAAATCGGCCGGAAATCTAAAATTATTTCAAATATGTTCATCGGTTGTTTTCTTAATGCTTTTAGCAACATGAAAAATATTTGCACTTACAAACCGACTGAATGGAGGTTGAGTCAATTTGAAGTAAGCAGAGTATTTTCTTTAATATTTAGTACACGTGTAGGTACGTTAAAAAATTATTTAAGAAGCTTAAAAATGTTTTGTCCAAAAACATCTTCCAACATTTTGTTATGTTTTGCGTTATTTTTAATAAGTATGTTTATGTTATCTATTCAATGGTTTTGAACGTGGTAATATCACTAAACCGCAGTTTGAACCTAGTCTATTAGTTTGTAGAATATTGAACACAAATTAAGATGACAGAGAGATTTGACAGAGTATATGGGTAAAACTAATATTTAGATATTACGTATATCATTAGATCCAGGACGTTTTACTTCCATGATTTATGAATGAAAGTCGATAAATGGAAAATATCAAAACACGATGTCTTTTGTTTTTGATTTCGTTCATTACATTTGATGAGCATTCTTTAAACATATTATTTAGACGTGAGAAAACAATGAAATATAACGCATTTAAGTACTATAATTAAAATGGAAATAGGATCGAGAAAATGCCACCTGTTACATCAGATTTAAAACATGGATATTTTTTGTCGATGTTTTCATCGGTATCAAAAAACTTTTGGTGATGTTATATCGATGTATCCATGTTTGGGTACATTTTTCTATCATTAGATGTACAGATGTTTCACCAATATCTTCTCATGAGAGCCTGAAAATTCAAATTCTTCCTATTAAGATCAAGCTTCTTTGTTTCATGCCACTGGTGAAGAACATATTTTAAATTTTGTGATAGTGAGTTGATTGCTTGGTGTTTCCGGGTACGTCAGCTGCTAGGGTGGTCTTTGTTTCGTTAGTGTAGTGATTTCTATTATCCCGGGAGGTGGCGGTGTTCCTCTCCGGTTGGCTAGTGAGATTCCGCGCCGACCAACATGTCTTGTTATTGAGTGATTTACCCCTCCAGGTATCCTCCCAACGGGGCACCACCCCATCCGAAACAAGCTCTGAGCTCCTGAATGTTCACGTGGCATAGTGATAGCGTATAAATGTATGTGGGTAAAGTATAAATGTATGTGGGTAAAGGGAGTGGTTAGAACCAGGAAGTGCAAGGAAAACTGCTGCAAGGTTACTGCTCAAACATTCGTCTGGAAGGAGAAGCTAAGGAAAACTGACGATCAGTGTACCCAGCCGCTAGAATTCTCCTCTAGACAGCAGCTGAATTCGACCTAGCTATTTAGCTAGTCAACCCCAAGTGAAGGGCGGAACAGTACCCTAACAAACATGCCTCGGACCGCGCGCGATGTTCTCTTTCTCTTCCTCCTTGTTCGCTCACTTTTTACTCACACACACTTACACTTACATGCACTACACTACCACACATATCAGGAAACGAGTCGGAAACTTAGAGCTTCTCTCGACTGCCTCCCTGGTGGGAGATTCCTTATTGGGGATAATCCCTCAAGTGGATGTGGAGGAGGTCGGTGCCGAATCTCGTCATCCCGCGAGGAAAGAACACTGCCACATCCGACGATAAAAACGTGCACTGCACATACGTGACGAATAACGTTGACGCGCCCGATCACTAACCAATGACCGGGAGCGGTAGCTCAGTGCATCAGCTGATGCCACTCTCTCAGTGCATCAGCTGCGCCTCTGACCGGGAGGTTCTAGGTTCGATTCCTGACAGCGGCAGGATACTCGACACTAGCTTTTCAGCTAGGGCGGATTCACTCGCTGTCTGGCGAAGAATTCTAGCGGCCGGCTGCTCTGCTCGGTACTTTTTCGTGGTTTCTCCGATCAACACCAGGCGAATGCCGGAGCAGTACCCTACCAAACGGGCCACGGACCGCGCGCGATCTGTCCTTCCCCTTCCTTGTCCTATTCTCTGTTACACTAACATGCACTACACTATCCCATATTCCGGGAGACCGGTCGGGAGTTTAGAGCTTGTCCCGGCAGGGGCGGTGCTCGGCTGGTGGGAGAGTCCTGGTTAACCCCACTAGCCGACGGTAGGTCGGTGCCGGAGCGAAGGGAAAATCACCGCCATCCCCCGAGAAAGAACACGCCCTACACTAACGGGACTAAGCAGTGTACGCGCCCGGAAACCCGAAAAGAAAAATGAATGAATGAATGGTGGATGTGGTTTGCAGTGCGCGCGGGCGCGGAGCCGGAGGAGGCGGTGCCGCTGCCGCAGGCGTTCACGGCGCAGTACCTGGGCGCGCGGCCGGCGGCCGGGCTGTGGGGCGTGCGCCACACGCGGCGGCCCGTGGACGAGCTGGTGGCGGCGGCGCGCTCGCCCGCCCGCTGCCCCTGCAGCGCCTGCGCGTGTCGGCCGCGGGCGTGGCCGTCTTCCCCGAGGGCGGCGCGGGGCGGGGCCCGGCCCGCAGGCGCAGGGCGGCGCCGCCCCGCGGCCCCTGCGCCACCACGACATCGGCGCCATCTCCTACGGCGTGCAGGACCTCGTCTACACGCGCGTCTTCTGCTTCATCGTCGTCTCCGAGCAGCGCGGTAAGCGTTATGCCATGCAAATCAACACCACTTGGGGGGATATTTTTACGTCAAAAGCAGTTAAAACTGTATATGACGTGCCGTGGGGAAAAGTGAATTGTGTGCACGTTTTCAAAATTCTGTGATCCCTACACTAGTTCATGTAGTACTTGAATGTTGAATTTAAAAAAATCCTTCCATGTAATAAAATCTATTTTCAACGATAAATAAGCAATAAATATTGGGCTCTTATCCATGTTGTCCTTCGGAATAATACTTCCTGCCGCAACAACATGGAAACGATAATTTGAACAACTGTATTTCCCACTGAATTCTAGAAGACGTGCACAGATAATGAAGTTACATTTATATCCAGAAGCAAAACAAGGGGGGTGGTAAGATATGTAGTTATTTATTTATTTATTTAATTATTTATTTATTTATTTTACTTAAAAAAAAAAAAACAGTTAAAAACTGCGTATGACGTGCTATGGGGAAAAGTGAATTGTGTGCACATTTTCGAAATTCTGTGATCCCTACACTAAGTCATATACTACTTAAATTTTGAATTTTGAAAGGGAGAAAAAAAACAACAAAAAACTCCCATGTAGTAAAATCTATTTTCAAGGATAAATAAGCAATAAATTTTGAATTTTGAAAGGGAGAAAAAAAAACTCCCATGTAATAAAATCTATTTTCAAGGATAAATAAGCAATAAATTTTGAATTTTGAGTTGATAAAGAACTAATAGTTAGTTTATTTTGTGATAGTGCTTTTCACAACGATGTTTAGGGTGCTATGCGCAACCCTTTTCCAGTGCTACAACTACTACAACAACAACAACAACAACAACAACAACAACAACAACAACAACAACAACACATACTTATTCACAGGATTGAAAATAATTAGTAGTATTATATTGCAATTTCTGCTCTACCTTTACTACCTTAAAAATTCAAAGCAATTCAAACGAACCGCCAGCGTTGTGAACCTGCAATTACTTCGAAATCCATCAACAGTTGTGATTTCTTACTTCTAAAAAAAAGTAAACATGAGTAAATGACAACTTTATTTAGTGTATGTATTGAAGGTCCCATTAATTCCCCTTTTTTACTAGCTATCGGTTCCTCTTGGCCTGGGCCCTCTTTTTATTTATTATCCACGCCTGGAGTTAAGGGAGGCATGTGGCGAGCATGACGTATTCCCTTCAACGTTTCCATCGTGCTTGGCCTGTCTGAGCTTTTCTTTCGTCACACATCAACAGAAACTGAAACGATTGTAATGGAAAGTTACAGCTCTCTTTTGCTCCAACCTGGGATCGAATCCGAGATCGCACCACATAGAGCTACCTCGCTGCTCATGAGCCATCTGAGAGGCTAATGAGTACAACATTTTGGAGAAAAAATTTCATCAAACGACTAAAAGTTTAGTCATCTGATTGTCCTTAATCCAAGGAAACCTGCAAAAATGTATTGTTTTATGGGACAATCATTCATTTCATTAAGCGAAACTTCTCACATAAAATTAAGGGATTTTTAGAGGATCATCATATCTTTGTGAAAAGTATCACTATTTAATACATTTGCACAACAAGGATTTTTCTAGGGAGAAGACGGGTGTTTAGACGACTTAATGTTGTCTTATAAAGACTTTTCCATAATTTTAAATATAAAATGTATTTTATTGTTGATTAATATACATCATTTTTGATACACATACACAGTTGAGATATTGAATGAATTTAGGAAGTATAGATAATTAGTCAAATCTGGATTTCTAAATGTGTCATAGGCTGTCGAGGAACTGAAACGCCATTATCCCCATTCCTGGTGCGCAGCTGATTTAATGCAAATATATCTTTGTATCTTATGAATCCGTTTGTTGTGTCATCCGTTTATTGAATCCGTTTATTATTAAAATCATGTAATAATGAAGAAATATTATTAACTTAATACGTTATAAAACTATGTAATGAAACTTACAAATTCAGAATGTATTTTTCCAAGATAGTTTCTGAAAAAATTAAAGATTTTTAATATTTTTTAATTTTTCAATTTTATACGTTAATAGACAAACAAACATAACATACTATTTTGTCTCAATTGCTTAATAATCCAAAATTTACTCTGTTTAAATTTACAAAACAATACGTTTATGTTACAATCGTTGCTTTTTCCTTCTCTGTATATACGACTTCTCTGTATAAGACGACACAACTTAGACGTTGAACTTAGCGTGTTTAGATGTAACAAAACGGAACATTTAATGAAACTAAAATTAGCTGTTAAAAACAATTTGTGATATACCTAGGCACTCATTAATGTTTATATAGAGTACACTCATGATTATCCGAGATAATTGAGACCGAATCTACCTCGGATAAGAAAAACTTGGATAATCAGGTTTTCATTTAGTAGAGAATCATAAAATACGAATTACTGTACTGTACATTTTTAATGTAATATTAAAAGAATATTAATATATACTACATCAATAATTAAACATAATCTCTGATTAACTTCCATAGAAATTAACATATTTACAAGAAACAGATGATTCTAAAGATTTAAATATCATATGCATACACTGATGTCATTGCAGCGCTTCTGACCGGGATGTCCTAAGTTCGAGTCCGGACGGCGGCAGGATTTTCGACACTAGCTTTTCAGCTAGATCGAATTCAGTCGCTGTCTGGAGGAGAATTCTAGCGGCCGGCTGCTCTGATCGGTAGTTTTCCGTGGTTTCTCCGATCAACACCAGGCGAATGCCAGAGCAGTACCCCACCAAACGAGCCACGGACCGCGCGCAATCTTTCCTTCCTCTTCTTTGTCCTCTCCTCTCCTCTTACACACACACTTACACTAACATGCACTACACTTCCACATGTTCCGGGAGACCGGTCGGGAGCTTAGAGCTTGTCCCTGTTGGGGCGGTGCCCCTCTGGTAGGAGAGTCCTGGATAGGGGGAAACCCCACTAGCCGACGGTAGGTCGGCACCGGATCTCGCCATCCAGCGGGGGAAGATCACCGCCATCTCCGGAAAAATATGCACTACACTAACGGGACCAATGACCAGAGCAGTTGACGCGCCCGGAAACACGAAAAAACCAACCAACCAAACAAACTTGTACTATGCTACTACCACACATCTGATATTAGTCGGAAGCTTAGAGCTTTTCTGACTGTTGGAAGATAGTGTACCAAGGGTAGTAAATGATATGTGTAGTGTTGGATCTGTCGTTGACAGATACGTGGATGGAGAAAATCAGAATGGGGTACGACATGTAGGTCTTCGCCGGATCTTGCCATCTGGAGGGAGGAAGAACACTCCTGCCATGACTTGCGAGACCAATGACCATAGATATAGACGCGCCCGGAAATACAATATAACCAATAAATCAATTAGACCCACGAGTTTAAAAGACGATCGTTAGGTGTTTGACGGAATCGTATAGCACATCAATTCCAGCAGAAAGCACACACACTGAGAGAAAAATCACCTGTTTGATCCACCTCTTTGTATTCTAATATTACGCTAATATCGTGATGATAATGCTGTTAATGCTATCATTATTATATCATTATCTGTATAATTAATGTTAGTAATTATTATAATATTAATAATTTATTACGCCAAAAGAGCAATTTATGCAGCGTGCGACTGTTGGGAGCAGTAAACCTACAATTCTTAGTAGAGGGCATTGTTCTCTTCGTTGAATAATTTGCACATTCTTGCCGGGCTAGCATTGCAGAATAGTGTATCAGGTTCTTAAGGATTATACGCCTATGTTATTTTTACATTTTTTTTACTATACGTTACTTTTTGTGATTTATTTTGACGGAGGAACACGTTTTTTTTTAAAAAATCTTCCCCAGGTGAGGCTCGAACTCACAACCCCGGCATGTCTCAGCTACTGTCTTATAAGTACCGTGCGCTAACCGATTGCGCCACTGGGGAGACGTACGTGAGGCTTCAAAATTTTGTTTTCCTTGTGCGCTCGAATTCATGTCGCTGACGGTCCCGCCAGTAATACGAGCTCTACCCTGTCAGGTGACGTTTCCCCCAGTACGTCTCCGGCGATGCGAAGCGTCCAGCAGGACTCGTGTGAGGTGTTCCAAATGCAACTTAACCTTGAAATGTGACGTATGTTTTTTTTAAAATATATTTCAATGTTTTGGCAATAGCTCAATCGAGAGGGAAAATTATTAGAAAATTGTTCGTTGATGCCTACGTTTCGTTGGGTATTTTACCTACTTCATGGCCATATTAAACAATAGTATGTGTTATATTAATGTGAAAGAAAACACCAAAAATAAGTATATACATTGTACAAAAACCATAATAATAAATATCAATCTACATTAGATTATCTATAGAAGCACAAATATTTCATAATACATTCATACGAAAAGCTCGTAGACATTGCAGCTCTATGTACAAAGCCATTGTCATTTGCCATTTTAAATGAACGTGGACTTGATATTCATTGATAGAGGTATTTTTCGTTTATTAGTTCTGCTAAAAACCAGGCTCTTGAATAAGTGTCGATTGGTCTACTTCGTACATGAGCTACATTGCTCAATATGTGTTGAGTGGCATCACATAAATTTACAGCGCTACAATTGACTTTGGGCTCACACTACCCATGCAAGGGGCAGGCGGCAAAACAACGCAGCCACCAGCGGGAATACCGGTAGCGGTAACTCAGTGCATCAACTGATGTCACTGCAGCGCCTATGACTGGGAAGTCCTAGGTTCCCACTCCCCACGGCGGCAGGATTTTCGACACTAGCTTTTCAGCTAGGTCGACTTCAGTCTCTGTCTGGTGGAGAATTCTAGCGGCTGGCTGCTCTGATCGGTAGTTTTTCGTGGTTTCTCCGATCAACACCAGGCGAATGCCGGAGCAGTACCCTACCAAACGGGCCACGGACCGCGCGCGATCTGTCCGTCCTTGTCCTATCCTCTCCTCTTACACACACACTTACACTAACATGCACCACACTATCACATATTCCGGGACACCAGTCGGGAGTTTACAGCTTGTCTCGGCTGGGGCAGTGCCCCGCTGGTGGGAGAGTCCTGGTTAGGGGGAAACCCCACTAGCCGACGGTAGGTCGGTGCCGGATCTCGCCATCCAGCGGGGGAAGATCACCGCCATCTCCCGAGAAAAACCATGCACTACACTAACGGGACTAATGACCAAAGCAGTTGACACACCCGGAAACAAGAAAAAATCAATCAATCAAACAACGGGAATGGCTCGGTGCAACAATTGTTGCCTTGCAGCGTCTCCGACCAGAAAGACCTAGAGTTCGAATCCCAACGGTGGTGGAGTTTCGACAGATTGATTTATTTATTGACTGAAACATTTATTGCTCTTTCCAGGCGCGTCAACTACTATATTTATTAGTCTTATTAATTTATTTATTTTACGTCATAAAACAGTTAAAAACTGCGTATGACGTGCTATGGGGAAAAGTGAATTGTGTGCATATTTTCAAAATTCTGTGATCCCAACACTGAGTCATATACTACATAAATTTTGAAAATTAAAAAAAAAAAACTCATACACTACTTAAATTTTTAATTTTGAAAGGAAGAAAAAAAAACTCCCATGTAATAAAATCTATTTTCAAGGTCTTGTACGTGTTGTGCATGTTATTTCTCGAGGGGTAGCGGTGTGTCTATTTCTAGCTAGACCTTGACATCCGGCACCGACCTAAACGTCGTCTTGCTTACCCTCCAGATATCTCATTCCAGCGGAGCACCGCACCAGCCGGAAGTTGCCCTAAACCCGAAAGTTTCATGACGTGCGGGATAGTGTAGCCGGCCGCAAGAATTCTTCTGTAGACAATGGCTGGATTCGGCGTAGCTACTTAGCTAGTGTCGAAAAGAAAAGTTATGAAATATTCGGTTACATATAAACGAAAATAATTAACACAATAAATACATAGTATGTGTTTAATTTAACAAAACTAACTAAGAAATAGAGCACCAAATTGAAGTAGAAAACACATCCAGAATAAGATTTTCATTGTAGACAGAAAAAATACAAAAACAAAACAAAAACAAGAAAAGATACAAAAAGGAAGCAAACTCTTGTCGCATGTTACAATGAATGATTCTTTGCTTTATTCGTCCATCCATCTGAGAATGTTAGTGGAAACAAATACAGATCCAGGTTCCGTTGATAACCCCAACTCAGAAGTAGTACAATTGTGGATTAAAGCAGTGAAACAACTAATAAAAAATTGAGTAAGAATGGGGTATTAAATGAAATGTAAGAAAAATAAGATATACTTATTAAACTAAAATAATTATGTAATAGAATTAGGTTTTATTTGAGAAATTATATTTACATTCTAAAAATTTTTTTTCAAATAAGCCGAAGTCTAATCAGTGATGAGTAGACTTGAACTCATTACTAAGATTATTATTTCATAGTATTATTACTACTCATTATTAAGATTACTGTTATCTCAATTACTAAAATTCAGCAGGTCGATTTCCTCCCCCTTTTACTTGCACCGATTGCTGCACAGGAAGTGAGCCCGAAAAACACGGCAAAAGGTTTCGAAAAAGTGGTTTTCTGTAATAAGATTTTTTAGGTGGTTTTAGATAAATAAAAACTGCATATTATTCATGAAATCAGAAATTGTGATTTATTTATGAACTAAATCCATCAACCATCCCACAGTTTATTAACAGTTAAGAAAGTTCTTACAAGAAAATTAAAAGGAATGCTTTTCTGCAAACGTACTTCTTTCGTAGGGCATTTAAATCTAGAACAAGCTTTATAGTTTACCAAGAGGCGTTTATTACATCTTTATCGTCAAATGCGTATTTCTTGTTATGAATGTCTTAACAAGGCTCGCTTTCTGAGCTGGTATTTCAGAACATACTTTGTTATGAATTATTTGGATTAATGAGCGCGTAACGATGTGTGTTCTTGTTTGTATTGCTTGTGCATACTATATCGACACTAATATTTCTATATCAGTTTATTTCTTTGATTTATTAAAGTGAGACCTTTCTAAAAATATTCATTTTTCATCATAATTGTCATCGCAATTTATATATCAATTTTAGGTATTCGAGATACCTTTGCAGGAACATAGAGCAGTTCCACATTTTCTATTCAAACGTGGGAAACAAGTTGCATCTAGCGCACCGTCCGGCAGAATCCGGCAACTCTACGTCATATTGAATTATCAATGTAATACTTACGGATTTTTTGATAGACATTGATATAACGTATGTTATACTAATATTCTCTGTGATTAAATTCTATTATAGGACTCAAAAAAATAACGAATATAATAGCAAAAATCAAGATTTATTTAAGCAAAAATAACAACGCTACAATTAAAATTTTTTCTGCCACTAACACTTTCCGAGATATATTTTGTCGTCTCTCATTTACTTTGTTTATATAGGAATATATCAACACATTGATTCCTTTGCTTACATAGAGGATGTCACATTTTAAACATAAAATATTCTTCCATTGAAAATCGAAAGTTCGCGTTAAACTTAATTGTTTATTTGATAAAAATTTAACAAGTGTTGTTTGAAAAGGTATATTGGAGAATAAAGAATTGGTTTGTTTATTGAGAGAGAAAAGTGTGCTTTTCGTCGACAATTGATAAAGCATTTCTACAGTTATGTTGCAAGGTACGTAATATTCAGACCCGTACATATGATTCAGCAATTTCCTGAACTAAAAGTGCAGAAACATGTTATGTGCAGGTGTTCACTGTTATTAATTTTCACAGCAAACAATATCCAATTTTTTTTAAATCTCGAGTTATTGAGTTGGGATAGGATGACGTTGTTTGTCCCTCACTAGAGAATCATTATCTGGATTAAAACTTGACAGTTTCAGCCTCAAGTCATTTTCCACATAGAGTTGTTTCTGTACATTTTAAAACGAAGGTTGACAAAGCCTTCAAGAATCCCAGCAAAGAATCCCATTAGTATTTGCTGGACATTGTTGTCGAACGTTTATGGGACCAACGATGTTTTAAAAAATAACTGTGCCCCCCCCCCTAAATTCTGCGCCCCACTAATACATTATTCGCAACCTACGGTTCACAAGTTGGTAACCGCTGCTCTAGGATACTTAATTGATTGAATGATTGATTAACATTTAAGGGCACGTTAACTTTTAAGGTGATCGGTTCTGTTAGTACATGTTTCATCGCGGGAGGTGGCGTTGTTCATCACCCGCTTGGATGTTCCCACTTGATGATGAGATCCTGCACCGACTTACGTGTCACCTTGCCGAGGATTTCCCCTCCAAGTATCTCTGCCAGCGAAGCACTACCCTCGCCTGGATAAGCTCCAAACTTCCCGATGGTCTCCGAGCTTGTGTAGTTGTGCATGAGAGTGTAAGAAAAGAATTGGGGAAAACAGATCCCGCTTGATCCGTGATCCCTTAGGGTACTGCTCCGGCAAACGCCTGGAATTGATCGGAAAAATTGTTGAAAACTACTGATCAGAGCCGCTAGAATTCTCCTCGAAACAGGGGCTGAATTCGACCCAGCTATTTAGCCAGTGTCGAAAATCAAAGGCTAAGACCTCCCGGTTCGAGGCACTGCAGAGACAGCAGTAGTGATAGCTCTGAGCTGAACTCGGGTAGTGGTATTTGACATGGAGCAGACGTTCATAGACTCATTCGCTCTATCTATGTTGAAGTAATTACATTTGTAGATAAATATAGCAGAGATGACTGCAATATTCTGCTGTTAATAGAATCGTTGCATTTTCATATTATTATTATTATTATTATTATTATTATTATTATTATTATTATTATTATTATTATTAGTATTATTATTATTATTATTATCATTCTTATCAATATTATTATTATTATTATTATTTATAAGACATTAATTCTATAAAACATCTCTTGTATAGTGTTCTTTAAAATATACTAATATATATTTTAAATATTTTTATACAATATTGAATTAAGTGTGCCATCCTTTTTTTCAGTTTAAAATTGATATTTTCGTAGCGTTTCTCAAAATCTGTCGGGAACGAAATATGTATGAGTAGTGTATGAGTTGCGTTCTTTCATATGATTCCAATGTTTAAGTGTAATGACCATATATAGAATAAATGAATAAGTGATTTTGATACGAAGGCGTTTATGAATGATACTGGATCAACAGCAGGCAGGGAAAACAACAGCGAGCTCGAACTTCTTACCTGCCCTTGCAAGTCATGAAGACACGCTATGCTTCTTTTTTTATACATAATGTTTTTTAAAATTTATTTTACCTCAAAAATCAGTTAAAAACTGCTTATGACGTACTATGAAGAAAAGTGAATTGTGTGCACATTTTCAAAATTCTGTGATCCCTATACTAAGTCATATACAACTTAAAATTGGAGGAAAAGAAGAAGAAGAAGAAGAAGAAGCTCCCATGTAATAAAATCTATTCTCAAGGATAAATAAGCAATAAATTTGGGCTCTTATTACTTCCTGCCGCAACAACATGGAAACGATAATTTGAATAATTGTATTTCCCACTGAATTCTAGAAGACGTGCACAGAAAATGAAGTTACATTTATGTCCAGAAGCAAAACAAGGGGCCATCTCAGCTTTTGCTCAATGGATCAGGGAAACTGGACGAAAAACCTGATCGAGATGGGGTCATTGACCCAGAAGCTGTAGTACAATAGTTGTTACAGGTTGTTTATGCTCATTTAGACAGTCCAAATGGTAAATAATGCATTATGTATCATTGTTAAAATTAATGTTACTTTTCTTGTGATGCTCAGTATAGTCTCTAATTGTATAGAAACAGTTATGCAGCAGAAACGATTTCACTTGGGATTTAAACTTTTCTATTGAATTTAATCGTTTAATGTCATCTGGCAAAGTGTTGTAAAATAATGTACATGTATTGTATGTGAATTTTTTGTAATGAGCTGTTGATACTGTCACCTGATGAAAATGATTTCTACGTCGAGTGTTATAGTAATAAACATCGGCAGTTTTTGAAAATATATTCCTGCCCTTAAGCAAGTCATTTTTGACAAAAGCCACTGATTCGTAAATAAGAAGACACGGTAATGGTAAAATTTCTAGATTAATAAAGAGAGGCTCACATGAATCACGTGGGTGGGATTTGGTTATTATTCGTACAATTCGTTTTTGTAATCTAAAAGTCTGGGAGCTATAAGATGCATTTCCCCAGAATATTATGTCATATCTCAGGCGGGAATGAAAATTTGCGAAATATACACAACGAGCAGTATGAAGGCTGACTGAATTTGCAAGAATTCTGAACGCGTAGCATAATGAACTTAATTTTGTGTTAAATTCATTTAAATGGACGTTCCATTTAAGGTTTGACTGAATTGAGAGACCTAAAAATTTTGTTGCCTTAACATCAGTCAATGGTACACCGTTCATTTTCAATGGAGCACAGAATTGTTTATTTGAAATGGAAAACTGCATTAAAACCGTTTTCTTTTCGTTTACTATTGATTTGTTATTTCGGAACCAATTTGAAACATCTGATATTGTACTATTTACGGTTTCTTTATTAATAATAATTAATAAATAATTATTAATAATTAATACATAATTAATAATAATTAATAAATAACTAATCATTAATAAAAATTAATAATTAATAAATAATTAATAAATAATTAATAAATAATTAATAAATAATTAATAATAATTAATAATAATTAATAAATAATTAATAATAATTAATAAATAATTAATAATAATTATTAATAATAATTTGTCTTAGATTAAAGTTACTCAATTACACACACAGAAACTCTCTCCTTCCATTTCTTACTTTTCACATTCTCTCCATACTTCGAAAGAAGAGCAAACATGATCATGCGCCAGAAAACGAAAGAAAAACGCGTGTTGCTGGGAGCTGGTAACAAAAATGTAGATAAATCGTATTCCTATATATAGTAAATTTCATTGCCTTTAGGCAAACAGTTAAACTGTCAGAATCCAGGTTTTGTGTCTTTGATGCCGAAAAATTGACGGTGAAACGCGTCTGTTCATCCGTCTGCAATCAACACTAGCTCCTAAATCGTTCCTACGATTTTCACCAAAATTGATATTCCTGGATCGATTTGAAACAACCCTGCAAATTTGAATAGAATATCTATATTTTTTAAGTACTTTACAGTTTCAATTTTTTTCAAAAAGACTCCAAATTTCTGAATTTCTGAAACTTTATCACCGGATAGCGCAGAATACGCTTAAAAGAATGGGATGGGTCTATTTTTCGTTTACAATTCAGGTTCTTTGTTTTCAAAATTGCAAATGTTTAAAAAAATTTGGCGCCATCCTACAACAAAAATAAAGAAGATAGAGGTATTTTCCTTAATAAAATTTTTATCAAAGATATCTGTTAGAACAAGCTCGTGTACAATTTTTGTAAAATATAATAAGTGGTTTTCGCCTAATCTTGCATGAAATATAGGTCATATTTAAACAAATATTTTCTCAAACTCGGCTCTAAATTTATTCTTCAAATTTTCTTCACAGACGCGAAATACAGTGACATAACGCTATTGTGAAGACAGACCTTGAAGGGAGGCTATATAAAAATCGCATTATAATTCTCCGCAATAATAGTTCTTCTTTTTTCAAGATTTTTTTGACGCACGATTGCAATACAAATTAATCTTAGGAATTAAAGCGAGAGATTAAAAATGCGTTTCTTAGAGTGAGACTCAAACTCACAACCTGGCTTGCTTTAGTCTTAAAAATACTGGTAGGACATGGTGTGGAGTTCACGACATTTGCATCATGGAAATGAAATTGAGGCGTTGTTTTGTCGTAGTTGTTTATTTCAGCAAAAAGCTTTTTCGGTGGTTTCGCGGCCATCTTCAGTGCAAATAATAATAATAATAATAATAATAATAATAATAATAATAATAATAATAATAATAATAATAATAATAATAATATTATTATTATTATTATTTATATTATTATTATTATTATTATTATTATTATTATTTATATTATTATTTATATTATTATTATTATTATTATTATTATTATTATTATTATTATTGCTAAGCCTTGTGCTGTTGGGGAATAGTGAACGCAATACATACCGTGTTTTTCAGAACAGTCCTCTATATTTTGGAAATGTAGATTTATCTTTTCTTATTTCCTTGGTGGGAATTGACCCGTTTAAATATAAATAAGAATACGCCAGGCTGACGTATTACTCCATGGAGATGCGTGCTTATCTGCAGGCCTCTGGTGAGACCCGCTGAATGTTGAGACAGCTCGTCGCGACGCGTCGGAAGAGGAGAGGAGGGGAGGCGTTGGGCCGCGATCGGCTCTGGTCGAATCAAAGGCGAGCTCCTTTCCTATTAAAAAGAGAAAATTAAACATTTCACCAAAAAGTAATACTTGGATCACAAAAGAAATTAGAACATCGTGTAAAAATAAACGTACTCTCTACTTCATTTCTAAACGTCATGACGTATCTCAAGATTTCCTTATCTACTTTAAAAAATACAAAACATTGTTACGAAAAGTCATAAGGCAGGCTAAAATCATGAAAAACGATCAGGATATTTTGAACTCAAATAATAAAACTAAAGCAATGTGGAATGTAATTAACAAATACTACCAAATCAACTAGAAAACCCGTAGAGAATGTTGTTTTAAAATATAACGATATAAATGTAAACGATCCGGCAACAGTGGCTAATCTCTTTAACCAATACTTTTCGAGAATTGCTGCCGATCTCACTAAGGGTCTTCAGGCACAAAATTAAAAAAAAAACAGCTGCGGGCGGAGCGCGGCAGCGGCGAGTGCGAGTTGCAGCCGGCCCTAGGCATGGGCAGACCGCTCTTTCGCCCGGGGCGCCGCAAGTCCTGATGTTTGAAAAAAAAAATAGGTTTAAAAATGTAATAGAAATTGGAATTCGAGAACATCCTTATCGTCAATTTATAAGGCGCGGTACAATGGTCTGATATTTCATTATATTTTTAATTAAATGTTTACTTTAAATAGTTAATTATAGTCATTAACTACAAGGTATGACTATGAAAATTTCACAAAATTTACTTAATTATGTTATAAATAATAATATAATTTTTAACAACTTTTATATTTTTAATTTTCTCTGAAGAGGGGACTAGGTTTCAACATTGTCCGGGGCACAAAATTGTGTAGCTCCGGCACTGGTGGACAGTCTATCCCAGTTTTTGCAGTGTAGCAATCCTTCCTTACAACCTAGAAAAGAAACCAAAAGTACTCTTCGAATATCTTTCTCCAATAAAAGGAGTTTGAGGTATTTGGGATTCGTTAACGTCAGTTAATAACCGTTTTCCCAGGTGATGTTCGAAATCACAACCCCGGCATATCTAAGTTACTGTCTAATAAGTACCGTGCGCTAACCAATTGCGTCACTGGGAATATCTCGATTTTTTTAAAGACCTTGCTTTAGCAGACGTATCTGCCGTATTTTAGAAGCGCTTATCTATCTTCGCTCATATCATTAGTGGAATTGACAAATCGAAATATCAATAAAGATATCTAAAAACAGCACTTTGTACCTCGGAGACGTGTTCGTATTTAAGTCTAGTCTAGCACGTTGCAATTAGCTTTTCATTCTCTCTCCCAAGTAATGGAGTCTCGCTAATTAAGAAACGGTTAAAGTACGTGTGTCCCTTACACACACGCGCACACATACACACACAAAAGAAATTCAATTTCCCCAGGTGAGACCTGAACTCATAACCCCTCCATCACTTAGTTATTGTCTCATAAGTGTTCTGCGTTCACTGCGACACTCGTTAATCATAAATCAAACCATTCTTGATTGATTGATTTTTTCGTGTTTCCGGGCGCGTTAATTGCTGTGGTCATTAGTCCCGTTAGTGTAGTGCATGTTTTTCGCGGGAGATGGCGGTGATCTTCCCCCGCTTGATGGCGACATCCGGCACCGACCTACCGTCGGGTAGTGGGGTTTCCCCCTAAACAGGACTCTCCCACCGGCGGGGCACTGCCCCAACCGGGACAAGCTCTAAGCTCCCGACCGGTCTTCCGGAATATGTGGTAGTGTAGTGCATGCCTAACCATTGTTGAAATAGAGTAAAATACACCAAGCTTGGAAGTTCTCATCTATCTTTCTTATCGTTGGTTGGAATTGACGCATCAAATACTAAACGGGTGTCATTGAATTGATTGAAGTTTCGTATTTCCGACCGCGTCAACTGCTAAAGTCAAAAGTCCCGTTAGTGTAGTGCATGCTACTAACTTAACTAACCAATAGGGGGAACCAGTAAGCCTCTGTGCAATTAGCGCCGGAAATCACGATTCAGCGGAGGAGAAACACACCGTCTCCCGGGATATAACATACGCTACATTTCCGTGACTATGGACTCCCCCCATCCAAAAAAAGGCTGTTGACCCCCCCCCCCAGAAAGGTAACAACAATAAACATTTAATTGACGCGTAACGTCAGAGATAGTCATAAGACTTTCTTTCACGAAAATTGAGATATTATCGTAGATTAGTAGTTGATCACTAGGAGTCTATTGAGACATAGTTTGCAGCCTATTGGTGACTGAATACGGAATTATAAGACTACTTTCATTAACCAATTTATGTCATTGTATCAATTTCTGCCGTTGGTTCTGTTTTTTCTATGAAAGATAGTCACAAGCAACTAACATGAGAACAGCAAGAAGGACGACTGATTTTAATGTAGGAAATAATATTGAATGTGAAGCAAAAAGTGACAAAAGTGATAGAAATGGTGAATTTCTATCAAATTAAGGATGGTGAGATGGAAAAAATGGGCTGAGAACCAAGCTAAAATATGAGGAAAACTGATTAATAAAATACCTGCTGATCTCAACTTCAAATGCAGAACGTCTTCGTATTACAAGTGTTACATCAATATCTCATCACAGTAATAATGTAATCACTATAAAAAACTGTTCATAATGTACAGATGTAAGAGTTTACGTAATCCAAACAGTTCATTATAATGGTGCGGAGACTGTTTCATGTTCTTATGAATTATTAATTATAACCCGTTTATGTTTCATGCGTTAAAAAAATATTTTTAACTGTGAAAACAGTGGTAATTTTATTTTTTCCCGACAGAAAGTCACATGCATCCTCTTAGATAATCTACACATGCTCTTCGGTAAAACTTTGAAATTAATTTCGTATATTACATTCTGACTATCCCAAGTTTTTAATAAAATGAGCCAGCCAGTTTCAGGTAAAATTTTTGGGATTCCCTGTTTTTAGAAACTAGCCAAAATTAGAAATAATTCTCCTGTAATGTTACCATTTTGTGGCTTGTGACTATCTTTGATGCAACGCTTCAATTATTTAATCCTTCAGAAAATTGTGCAAGTTGTATTTCATTAGGTTTTCGACTTCGTGGCAAGTAGTCCTTTTCTCTCCTTAAGTGGTACATGAGGACCTCTCCAACTGTCACCTGATTCCTTCTATTAGATTCTAACTCAACAAAACATAGACGTTAATGCTCCTAAGGATATAATAATATTTATTTAAAATTAGGCAATAGTAACCACATTATTACAAATTCTCCTTAACTCTGACATAAAGTTTGCCCTTTTTGCATAGCTCTCTTCTCTGATTGTCAAAATACTTTCTCTAAAACATACTCGCCCTCTCTACCTCAATTTTCCTGTTTTTCTTATATCTTTAGAGTGATGAACTACGAAACTCCAGCCAAAGCGAAAGGTACCTTTGGTGTTTATTACTCACGATGAGACATTCTTAATGACTAGACACATAACATTACATCACAAAGTCATTATCGCGTTTTTATTCCTTGGTTCCTCATACTCTCCAGTACTTTAGTGCGTCGTCAACGATCTTAGTTTCCGCTCTTTAGGTCGGTGTTAAGACATGTGGATGTCCCCATCTCCAGACGGAATTAGAAGGAATGGTTTGAAAACTCTGCGAAGATAAATACTAAAAGAAAAAAAACATTCCCCTGAAATTCCAAATTATTTCTCGAATCGATAGAATTCTACGTATAGTTAAAGATGGTTACTTAGCCGTAAGTAACTTTCATCGGGTAAATATTCATAATATACTTTATGGACGACTTTGCCGAAATGTAACATGTGACAAAAAAAAAAGAAATGATAAATATTGCCAGCAATATGTGCCAGAATGTTTCGCAAACTATTCAAAACTAATTTTGACTCGTCCATTAGTGAATTCTTTTCGCGTGCGGTAATGGTCGATGCTATTTAGATATCAAAAATATCTTTGATGAAACCGAGAAACCATCCTTCTTCAAACATGTCATATTGTCAGGAAATTCCTAAATGCGTGACATTCTGTAGGTCAGGATGAATTTCCTTCCGCCAGCCGAGCCTAGACCTATAACATCAATTGGACAGATGATAGATTTTCCCGCTAATGCAGAAAAAGTGTGAATGATGATGATGATGATGATAATAATAATAATAATAATAATAATAATAATAATACAACTAAGGAAACAACAATCCTACTCCTATGCTGGAAACGAGTTAAATTCTTTCTCCAGTTTTTTTTAAAGTTCCTGGTGACGACTCCTTCAACGGATATAACCATGGGGAAATGGGAGATTTCATGCAACTTCCAAATGTTTTTTTAATTCAATTGCCAAGTTCTCACATTTTCTGAATTTTTCTACTTTGGAATTTCGCAGGTTGTGTGTCAAAAGGATTGCAACATCGATTATAGAG
This sequence comes from Teleogryllus oceanicus, assembly GCA_964035755.1. NCBI lineage: Eukaryota > Metazoa > Arthropoda > Insecta > Orthoptera > Gryllidae > Teleogryllus > Teleogryllus oceanicus. Next base: position 15,529,928 of record CAXIVR010000001.1, on the reverse strand, counting down.
GGTGTTTTCTTTTCTTTGTCTATTATGAGGATGTCAGTGCGGTTATTATCAACCGTTTTATCCGTCATAATAGGCCGATCCCAGTATAAGAGGGATGTCTTCGTCTCGAGCACTACTGTGCTCTGGTACATACTTGTAGTATGCTGGAGCATTATTCCCCAACATTTCAAGTTTCTCTCTTAGTTCACGGTGAATGAGTTTTGCCACTTGATTATGTCCGCCTAAATAGGCACTCTCTGACAAAGTACTGCATCCAGCCATTATGTGCTCGATAAACTCTCCGTTGTTACCACATCTTCCACATTAGTCGATATCATTTGTTTTTAAAATATGTTTTTCATAGGTTTTAGTTCTTATTACACTATCCTCAATTGCTGCACAAAACATCAGTTTCCGCATTCAAGTAATCATTGCTCAGCCACTTTAAGGTTGCTGATTTGTCAATAATAGGGTCCAACAGAGAATTTGGAAATTTACCGTGAAGCATCATTTGTTGCCAATTTTGTATTTCTTCCTTTAGAGTTGGTATTATAATATTCGGGCCTTGGTTGCTTAAATTAAGTGGCATGTATCCAGTGTCAGTGCCCACCACCTTCTTCGTGAGGGAATCCTCAGACCTAAGTATAGCGTCCCTCATTTTTTGTTCTTGGGTTCTGCAAAGTTTAAAAATATTAAGTAGCACTCGACGACTTTCTCTTCTTGGCAAATACAAACGGATCACAGAAGAGTTAGGGTGTAGACATCTGAATTTTGTAAGAAGCCCTCTAGTAAGCCTAACTAGTGAGTTAGGTCCGCATTAGACCATTTTACTACACCAAAACTGTATATCAGCGTATGTACAGCCCAGCTGTTGATCGCCGTAATTATGTTTTCCCAGCTAGCTTCGTATTCAGTATTTTGGTTAACCTCTTCTTGTACTTCTCCGTAAACTTTTAATTTCGCTGTGATGAAGTTGTATTCTAAGGTATTTGTATGCAGCATCAGGTTGCAGATCTTCTATGCCTTGGAAATTTTTATCCAACTTTTCTGCTTTACCTTTCCGTATGCTTATGACGGCGCATTTATCCAAACCAAAGCTCATCCTAATATCTTGGCTGAAAATCTTGGTAGTATCTATTAAGGAGCAGAGTTTTTGAAGTGCTCCAGCATAAAGCTTCAGATCGTCCATAAATAAAAGATGATTTAATGTCTTATGATCTGATGAGTGAATTTTGTAGCCAATGGTTCTATAATTTAACAGTGATGACAACGGATTTAAGGCCGGACAAAACCATAAGGGTGAAACAGAGTCTCCTTGGAATATCCCACGTTTAATGTCCATTGTACATATTTTCTACTTATTAGCATGCAGATTGAATGGTAAAGGAACAAACAGATTTGATTTTTCTGTATTGTTAACAAAATAGAAACTCACCCTAAGCTCTACTACCACTACAAGCGAAAGGAAAGTTCAATAAAACGTGCGCATAGTGAAGCTACATTTACGTCCAGAAGCAAAGCAAGGGGCCATCTCAGCGTTTGTTCAATGGATGAGGGAAACTGGACAAAAACCCGATCGAGATGGGGGTCATTGACCCGGAAGTACATTATTTGTTACAGGCATATTGAGTCTTTTTTTAAATTATACAATGCAAATGTAAACTAATTCATTATACTATATCTTGTTTTTGTTAAAGTAAACATTATTTTTCTTTTTGACGATCAGTAAAGTCTCTAATTGTATAGAGAAACAGTTTTGCAGCAGAAAAGATTTTAATTTTAACTTAAATTTGTGTACCAATTTTAATTGTACACAAATTAAATTTGTGTATAATTTTAATAACGGGAAGTTTACACTTTAAACTTCCCGTTACCTAACAACCTTGATTAAGCGGCCATCTCAACTAAAGACCAATTTTTACCGGAATCCTTAGGGACCGCTTAAGGCAGGTTTACTGTACCTTGAATAATTAGTTACCGGCAGCGGTAGCTCAGTGCATCAACTAAGGTCACTGCAGCGCCTCTGGCCGGGAGGTCCAAGGTTCGAGTCCTGACGGCGGCTGGATTTTCGACACTAGTTCTTCAGCTAGGTCGAATTCAGTCGCTGTCTGGAGGAGAATTCTACCGGCCGGGTGCTCTGATCGGTAGTTTTCCGTGGTTTCTCCGATCAACACCAGGCGAATGCCGGAGCAGTACCTTACCAAAAGGGCCACGGACCGCGCGCGATCTGTCCTTCCTCTTCCTTGTCCCATCCTCTCCCCTTACACACACACTTACACTAACATGCACTACACTACCACATATTCCGGGGGACCGGTCGGGACCTTAGAGCTCGTCCCGGCTGGGGCGGTGCCCCGATGGTGGGAGAGTCCTGGTTAGGGGGAAACCCCACTAGCCGACGGTAGGTCGGCGCCGAATCTCACCATCCAGCGGGGGATGATCACCGCCATCTCCCGAGAAAAAAACCTGCACTACACTAACGGGAGTAACGACCACAGCAGTTGACGTGCCCGGAAACACGAAAAAATCAATCAATCAATTAATTTACTGTCCTTTGAATAACGAGTTGTTTGTGAAGGCGTGTGCGCGCGTGTGGTTGCAGGCCCCGGGCAGCTGTCGGCGGCGGCGCCCGGCGCGGCGCCGGTCTTCCAGTGCCACGCCTACGTGTGCGAGGGCGCTCACCCACGCGCTGGCCGCCGCCTTCCGCGCCTTCTCGCGCGAGCTGCGGCGCGCGGGGCCCGGCGCGCGCGACCTGGCCAAGCGCCGCTTCAAGATCGACCTGCGCTCGCCCGAGCAGCTCGCCGCCGACCTGGCGACTTCGCACGGCGACTCGTCCGACGCCTGACGCCCGACGCCTCTCGCCCGACCCGACACGCCCCCTCGCTCGCAGCCCTAGTGTGCGAGGGACCCCGGTCTCTGCAGCCCTACGAGTAGTGTCACTGATGCAGTTGTAGATATCCCCGTAGCTGCGGCGCACGGCGACTCCCGACGCCTGACGCCTCTCGCCCGACCCGACACGCCCCCTCGCTCGCGCCCTGTGTGCTAGGGACCCCCGCTGCGGCGCACGGCGACCTCTCGACGCCTAACCCGCCAAGCCTCACCAATCCTAGGGCTAATGTCAGTAGAATAGGGAAGTGTCAGTAGAACAGTATTCATAGCTGCGGCTCACAGCCACCCCGACGCCTGACACCTGCCACGCCCCCCCTCCCCCCCCTCTATCCGGGAATGTGGGTGTTTCGGTTGAAGTTACCATTGCAGCGACGCACGCGATTCCTCCCATACCTGATACCCCTCCCGCCCCCTTGCTCGCCACCTTCCTCATGAATAGGGCCGTCGTCAGTGGTAGAGTTCTCCGTCTTCACAACTTTGGGGCTATTGTGGCTGGTTGAATAGTACGGTTTCCTTAGCTGGAGCGCACAGCGTATCACCCGATGTCTGACTACCTCACGGCGACCCTACTACGCGACGCCTGGCACAGCAAGTGGAAACTCCATTTCAACAATCCTGGGACTCTTGTGGCCGCTTCAGTAGAAGAGCTTGTGCAGCGGCGGCCCACGGCGGCGACTCCTCCGGCACCTGACACATTCCACGTCTCCTTCCTCACAGGATCCCAATGCACATGGCCATGGTCACAAGCGAAATCTGCCAGAGACTCGGGATGTAGATAGATTGCGTAGTGGTCTGAAGCGAACGACGCGCTTTCAGAGAGCGATAGTCCAAGCCTGAAGTGGGTTAAATGAATACATGCCAGTAAGTAAATGCCAGTAATGCATACGCAATCGAATTTAAATAAAACTTTAAACCTTTAATTGTGAAATATTAATTTATTATTTTCATGTACAAAATTATTCAATGGTCAGCTAATTGGTGGCTACTTCAGGCTGGGCAATCTTCGCCTACAGGTGGTGCTGAAAGCGGTTCGCATTATTTCTCTAATGGGTGTTTCAGTAGTACGTATAGTTTCCATGGCTGAAGGCACGCGGCGACTCCTCTGCCACCTCCCATACGCCTGCTCTCCTGTTAATGCCACGCGTAACGTAGCGACGTTATGCACTAAGTCACGTGACGGAGCTCGAAGTTATAACGTCTTACCTTAGTACCAAGGTACGATCTTATCCCTTCATCGATAGTACACGTGTACAACAGTTTGAGGTCAACTTACAAATTCCGCTCACCGGCAAAATGGTCGCCGATAAAACCGTTCAGTTTTTCTAATGATTAATGGGTTTACGTATGTAAGGCAGTTGCAATTCATTCTTACCAACATCCAACTCTGGAAATAATTAACGGGTAATATTGGAAAGGTGACAGGTAAAAAATCCGGGAAATAAGTTGAAATCATATCTTCGTGTTAAGTTGTCTTATGCTCAAAACTAAACGCTGTTATTCCGTATATTCTCAACAAAATCCAATTTAAAATTTTAGTCTGCGTAGTCAGGCCAGATAATCTAAAAAGGTTGCTTGATCAAGATTTGTTTACTCTTGACCATGATTCAAATTGTTCACTAACTGTCTACATTCTTTGATTATATTATTTAACTTTTTGGTTCAACGCTTGAAGGGCATATTTTGTTATAACGCATAACGCAATGTCACACTTTCTATTGCTCTTTTGAACGCTGTTCGTTACTATCTCTTAACATTGTTAGTCGAACTATAGAGTTTAAGGATGTTACCTTATGTCTGGCGCTAAATATAGTATTTTTGATGCACATGGTCGTTGCCTGTGACGAAATGCTCTAAGGAGGTTGATTGTGCTCCACCTTCAACAACCTGAACTATATTTGTAACTTCAATACTATTAGATTTTCCAGAGCTGGGGATCTGGCCTTTTCTCATATATTTTCATATATTTAATATAATTTGTTTCATTGAACAAGACTCGAGGGCCTCCGTCGAAATCCGGAAATCAGAATAGGTAGAATTAATATTACTATACTGAATGACGACTTTGAGCGAAGGAATTCATAGGGTTGAGCAAAATGTGTTGAATACTCGCTCCCATTGACAACCATTTTAATCCTCACAATGGCATGCGTCATGTATATATTTCATGTCGTCCCCCAACACTTCGTTGCGGTGATGGAATAGAATGTTAGGATCTTCCTTTGCATTTTCTGATATGATTCCTTTGCATAATGATTTCTCATTTATATTTGTCAATTTTGATTGAAAACAACATAGCATTAGTGCTTCTACTATTTCTAGATTCTAAACATTTCTTAAAATAGATCCTCACACCCACCTTAGGGCTCTAGTGTATCGGGGCCAACCACAATCTTTCTTTACAAATAAATAAATAAATTACAAATAAAAAAATACTATTTGTTGGTTAAAACGAACTGAAGAAGGTACTGTATGTGTTCGGCTGATTAGTGCCTGAAATGGAACAGGACTAAAATCTTCAATTTGTGATATAGGTAGGTACTAGGAAATATGATATGTACCAAATTGCAGAACCCAGAGTAAAGTAGGTAGGTACTATTTTTTCACAAACACTAGTCAAAGTATGGAAATTGGAAATTTTATATTACTGAAGCATAATTTGTAAAGGGAAATAGCTAAAAATTAAACTTTCACCAGTAAGTCAATAATTGACAATTTATGTCAAATCCATTACTAGTTTCTATGAGTTCTCATTTCATTTAGTAAATACTGAATGTGAGTTATGAGAGACATACATCTGAGAGTTAAATTCTTAAAATAAACATTGTCAGTCATAAATTGGATCAGCATTATGTAAAAGTATAATATTTAAACGTTCATAATACTTGTTTATTGATCAATATATCAGAAATGTTATATTCAGAAAAAGAGAAAAAGAAGTCTAATTCACAAGATTACCTATGTACAGAAATTTTCAAAAAGTAAATAAGTTGAAAACCTCATATGTCTTAAACACATATTAGGTTTTGGTGGTATAAATCTAAATATTTCCTCAGTAATGGGCAGTAGTCTTTGAGAAAATGTAACAAAATGTTTTTCAACTCTGAGGCGATTCTTAGTTGCATTGTCTAAGAGATTGCAAAAGTGTTTTTTTTTTTTCTGAAAAGCTTTCTCAAGTTTTGAACATAGTGCGACTTTTAATGATGCAATTTTCTCCTACTGTATATTTTACCAAAGATTTGGTTTACAAAAAATATCTCTAGCTTCAATTGGTTATAAGTGAAAGAATTTAGAGAAATCAAAATGATGTATCATGTAAAGAACTCAAAGAAGTGATTCATAGATTGGAAAATTCATTAGTACTGTTATTAACTTGTAGTACTTTACCAAAACATATTTTGTGATATACCATTAAAGTTCATTATACATACATACATAGTTGATTACTCATGTGTACAAACATGAAAGTTATAATCGGAAACATCAATTCCATCCTAATAAAAGAACACTGCATATGATTACACACATTTCAAGATCAAAGAATCTAAATATTGAACATATGCTCCAAGAATTTAAAATATTTTACTTGTTTCATGCTTCATGTCTTTCCAAACACATTCAGAATCAATTATTGCACATTGACATATTTTTAATAAAATATGTTATGCAAAATAATGCATGTTAGAAAGCAATTAAAATCATCAATTATGTCATCTATTTCTGCCATACATTGGAAGGACAACTTCTAACAATTAAATCAAAGTGTCTGTAAAAATAATGTAGATTAATGGGAAAATACTGTGGTACTTCTGAAATTGCTTTCTTAATTTTTAATTCTCTTCATGCTCTCCTTTATTCTCTCTTTGTTCTCTGTCTCCTTCTCAGGAACTTAAAAGAGCTGTTAATTTTTTCAAATGTCTAATGATTTCTATATCAAAGAATACATTTTAAATTCTAGCAAATATTTTTATTAATGTAAAGGGATAATTAGTTGGACATAATTATATTTCTTGCAAATGAAGCTTAATTGGTCACCATTCCTTTCACTGCTAATACATTCTGTGAAAAACGCACTTGATATATATGTATATATTATATAATATATTGTATATTGTTCTTGTAAAAAGTAATAAATATCATTCATTGAAAATTTTTTTTTTTAGTATAATCTGAAAATTTTTTACAAGGAAATGAAAAACATTTTACTGAAATTTTTATGAAGTTATTAACTGACAGATAACAACTTTTAAAATGTTCATTCTTGTTCAGGTATTATACTTTTGAAAGGCCATTCTAAAATGATGGTTATTATAATTACATAACATAAACACAACATTTTTTATCGGTAATATTACAAGGAATATGTTAACCAACATTTTTTTAAAAGTAATAATTTCTCATGGACATATTTAAATACTGATACCTAATTAGTGGTATCACATTAGTGAGCTAAAATTCAGATTTAACAAACAAATGGATATGTTATTATATTCTAATTTCACTTCTTAAGAGCATCAAAATGGGAAAACATGGAAATAAAATTCAGCAGAAATCCAAATGTGTTATGATTCACATTACTAATTTTTTATGTTATTTACAATATAATAAAAATTTTAAATTAATTTTAATTTTTATTTTAAATAAAATAGATATGATATATATGTACAAAATAGAATATAATAGTTTATATCATAGTAACAATGTGGATTATACATTTTGATTGATTAAAAAAAATGAAATTGTAGTAAAACAATTTTATAAATAACAATAATTTGTAAGAACAAATAATTAACATTATCCCAAATACTCACAAAACGTATAGTATTAAACTGGCCAATTAAAAATTAAACAATATATATTTTTTTTTTACAAAAATTGAAACACTATTTCATTTTAATACTTTTAGTATTTTAACATATTATAGGGAATTTTGTATAGCGACATTTGCTTCATTATTAACAATATTGATTTTTACTTTAATTTCACCATATGTTGGCAACATTGTTATAAATTTCAAACAAATCAGTCTATTGTTTGTCAAGCGGTATACGCGTATTGTGTATCAAAATTGTTTAAACCTTTTTATGTGCGTATGTACACTGATTTCCAAAGAAAAGAGAATAACCCAAAGTCTTTAGAATAGTCGCAGCTCGTGATTTTCTAGATAGGGAAGTCTGCAAATGCATTGCATTATATTGCATTGCATTGCCTGCATTGTATTGCCTGCATTGTATTTCTATTCATAATCTCTTCCGATACAGACTCAAGGGAGTAGCGCTCCTACAGGATATTGGGAAAACTAGATGATTCTTTTCGCTGAACTGCATAGTAATGCTATCTGGTGAGCACACCCTTCTTCAGACTCTACGCCCCACCCTTCAAGGCTGCCTGGCCGCAGCCTTCGTCCGCCGGTAAGCCTGCACTGCAGTGACTGCCTGACGCTGCATGACGTCACGCCTCCACGTTTTACACAGGCCTTATGGCGGAATGAAGTGGGAGCCTAACACTTTGGTCTTCCCTGTCAATAGCTTCCAATGCGTTACGGACGACCGCTATCGAACTCACAAACAAAAATTATGATATGACTGTTACATAATGTAACTCAGAAAGCCATTATTAATAAATAAATACATTTATAAATATAATTTTAATTTTTTTGGGGGGTGGCGATTTCTTGACGAGAGGTTCCGCCTTATAGCCTTTAATGACGAGCCGCGTCTGCTATGGAAGAATTCCTGCTAAATAGTTACAAAGGATGTCTACTTCAAGCGTTAACAAAGTTATGTCGTTTGTCAACTTCATCCATTGAATAAATTGACCATCAAGGTAAGTACGTTTTACCCTTACAAAAATTGAATAATCTCGTTATACATTTTTTGTAACGGGTTCCACTAAACAGCAGTATGTCATGTCCGAGTATTCTGATGGGTATTCTGTTCAAATTCTGTGCACTTGACGAAAATATCGTTTCATGATTTGCAAGTAAGCAGCCTGTAAGCAGGTGGTGAATTTTCACTGCTTCGAGACATCGCGAAGGCGTCTTCTGTAATATCTTAGAACTGTTAACCACCTGAATTTCGGAAGGGTTTAAGAAAATGCCTTCGTGGCCTAATGGCTAGCAGCAGTAGCTAATGGCTAGTAGCAGCATTCTACAACTGAGTCGGCTCTGAATGTTTTCGCATTCTGCATTCGCTTGTGTATTCCTCAAAGTTCTTTTGACTAGTAATGTTGGCCAAGTAAAATGTTTTCAAACACTCTCCTGACCAATGGGAGTAGACACAAAAATAAAATACCATCATTACGTTGTTTTCTCGAAAAGTGAAATCTTTTTTTTTTTTTTTAACCCTGAGCCCGCGACTTTGATACTGCTTTCAAATTACTTGATTCACGAATGTTAAGCGAATTCGAGACTCGCGGTTTCCGGGTTAGGTAACCGGCCAGGAACCCCGTGATCTAACGGCGTCGAGCCCCTGGCCGAAAGGGATAAAAGGCGCTGACTGACTGCGACGTGACGAGACTTGACAATTATTGTAATTATTCTGTATAATAATTGCACAGTAACGGACGACTTACTCCAGAAGAAAGCGCTCAACGCCCAACAAGGGTTAAGAGACGCGTTGCATCAACAATGACCATTCATACGAATTAATATACTCTACGCTCACAAAGTACACAATGAACCACTCCACCCAACTCAAATACAACCAGATATTAAAATACTATTCAAAGAAATACTAAAAGCAATTTCGATTAAAAAAACAAAAAACTAGAAGACTTTGGAACCGATTAAGAACATCTGAACTTAAGAAGGAACTATACCCATTAACAAATATTGTAGAAAGATTTATATCTACTTCAATAACAAAAAGGGTCATAACTTAATCCAATCGCTCAGCGCAAGTAATAACACTCTGTGACAATTCACACGAAAAATACATAAGAAGAAAAACACGATATCTTTTATAAACTGAACAACAGATAAAGCGTACACATCCTACCAAAAGCCAGAAGAACTAGCGAACTATTTCGTTTCAACTTTCACTGTCAATAACACTGATTTTCAGCATGGACACATCACTATAAGCAAATCAGCATCAGAACAAGAATATGGACCGCACCAAAAAATACAATACACATCACCTTCTGAAATTAAAAAAAATATTAACAAACTGCCACTCAAAAAATTACTCGGACACGACAATGTAAATAATATCGTATTAAAACATTTACATGCACCAGCAAAAGCTACCCTTATAAACATCTGTAATTCGTGTCTCAGAACACATTACTTTCCGCATACCTAGAAACACGCTATCATTATTCCCATTTGTAAACCAAATAAAAATCCTGCAAACGTTGACAGTTAGCGTCCGATCAGTTTATTGCCATCCTTATCAAAGATATTCGAGAAAAATATACTTAAAAGATTGAACAGTCACCAACACATAACGAAAATAATTCCTAAAGAACAATTTGGATTTACCGAAAAATTGTCTACTCAATACCAGTTACTAAGAACATCGGAAGATATATACACAGGATTCAAGAAAAAATCATACAATAGGCGTATTGATCTATATAACTCGGACGTTTGATCGGACTTGGCACCAAGCCTTAATGTACAAAATCAAACAAATTGACACCCCATACTACATAAAATCAATTATCAATAGCTTTCTCAACTATAGAACTTTTTCAGTTAACGTAAATAATCATCATTACCACCTTAGTCTAACGTAGGACTCACCTAAGGCTCATCACTTTCACCCACACTATTCAACTTATATGTTGCAGATCTTCCTAAATTAACGAACATTCACATAGCCCAATTTGCGGACGATGCAGCAATATTCTCTTCTGGCAACTCTATCATTGACATCCGAAATTGAAGACAACTATACCTCAATTTATTCAATAGCTGGGCATCCAAAGTTAAATCCAACTGAATCCATCCAAAATCGCAGCAAAAATATTTACAGTATGACCCTTTACCTTCCCCACCCCCTAACAATAAATAACAATAGACCAAACTGAACCCCCCAAACAAACCAGGATTAAACTTAGATACTAAAAATTGGAAAAAAAAAAAAACAATAAAACTATGAATTAAAACCTTTAATCTACAGAAACAGAACATTACCATATCATTCCTCAATTGCAATATACAAAACCATTCTAAGACCGTTGTATGTTTGTAACCTTTCTGCTCTATGTTTGTCCCATCTGGATAAATTCCGAAAAAAAAGCAATCTAAAAATTACAAATCACTCAGAACCAATTTCTCAGAACAATAACCAATGGACCATGGTTTGTCACCAATCATCAGCTTCATAAAGAACTCAACTTAGAACTTGCTATACACGTGGCTCATTGCAAAGTCGCAAGCCTTTCACCACTGAGATCCGGGTTCGATTCCCGTCGAATCTCATGTGAAATTTGTTCCAACAAAACCGAGTTCTGCTGCTTCACAAGGGCTAGTCCAACCCCTGTGAAGTGTCCTAAACCCTACCCCTATCCTTATTCCTTCCTAATTCTGGCCGCTGGGTAGTGACGCAGGAGCGCGCAGTAGGAGGCGCGTACGCGGAGATGCTACCTGGCGGTCCTCTTGACAACCGACTGTGACGAGACGCGACAATATTAACGGAGGATTACTCCAGCGCTGTTAGTAATGGGAGAATTACTCCCAGAAGCGCAAAGCGCTCAACGCCCCCCAAGGGGCTTGCAGACGCGTTGCGTCAAACGAGACGCAACAAATTAAAAAAAAACCTCATTGAACATCACATTACACACTTAGCCACCAACTTTTACTATTTAGCTCAAATCCTTTCCCTTGAAAACTTGAGATGCGCAAAAAATCCGAACCATACCAGAATAAAAAACATATCTGCACAATTTTTAAAGATTCTTTTCCGCCCTATTCGATGAAAAAATTTAAAGAAAAATTGAAACCGTCTTTGAGAAAATTTAAAAATTTTTTTCAACAAATTTCGCAAAAAATTTGCCAAAAATTTTTTTGGTCTTTAAAAGCAATTTCGTTCAAAAAAAAACTATCTTCAATATTGTGGTTGTGGAAAACTTGAAAAATCTTCAAACTTATGCAATTTTCGAAACGTCAGACTTCAACGAAAATGATATCTGCTCCTTTTATAAGCGTCCTTTGTTTATCGGAGTGAAATGTTTTAAAAGAAATTTGGAGCAATTTTTGAAAAAGGATGTAAATCTTGAGACTTCCTATAAAGAAACCCACAAAATCAAAATATCTGTTTCAAATTCCTAGGGCCTCGTATTCCGCAGAATCAATGGGAGAATATCAATTGTGGAGAAAAACCTACGAATGGTTTAGGCGCCGGCGTTGAGAGAGGGTTACATTCGCAGACAAACGTAAAGGAACGGCAGGAAGTAATAAGAGCCAAAACTTATTGCTTATTTATCCTTGAAAATAGATTTTACTACATGGGAGTTTTTGTTTTTTTTTTTCTTCCTTTCAAAATTCAAAATTTAAGTAGTATATGACTTAGTGTAGGGATCACAGAATTTTGAAAATGTGCACACAATTCACTTTTCCCCATAGCACGTCATACGCAGTTTTTAACTTTTTTTACGTAAATAAATAAAAAAAAACGTTTTGTCATTCATTTTTCGGTATCAAGGACCCACAAAACGTGGATGCCATCTACACGAATTGTTAGAAGTAATTTACTATATGTATCTACAAACGCAGGAACGTAGTACTTCAATACTTTCTACTAGTTCGTAAGTACGTAGTATGGCGAGAGAGTGAAGGACCGTATAGAACTGGTTTTACATTTTATTCACTGCTTTATTATTGGTTTCTGATAAGATGTTATTCATAATGTCAATATTTGTCGAAGTAGCGTATGTGACTTGCGCATTCATTTGTATCTTAGAACCTATCTAGTTATTGCTGCTCTTGCCAAGTTTCTAAGCGCCATCCAACACATGCGTTAGTATGTGTTTATGAAAAGAGATGCAATCGGCCTTAACCTTAATAAACGCTGTAAATCTGCAATAACCATTAGTTGTGAGACTGTATTGGTATATGTTCGAGAGCTGTTTAAACAAACTACCGGCAGCAGAAGTTGCTTGAAGAAGGTATTTGGGATGAAGTTACCAACTTGAACTATCATTATGTTCAACTAGAGATACGTTGGAATTCTCTTCAAACTTAATGTCAACTGACTCAAAATAACACGGACAACACATTTGTAAAATATTTACTGAAATTATGACTTACCTAGATTTTAGATTTTTCAATGGCTTCTAGTCCTTTTGTTATTTTTTAAATCTTGTACCAATAACATTCTAAATCTTACTCAGTCATTTCCATTTTTTTATAACAAGAGTAAACCAAGAAACATCGTGTGCCATTGTAGGGAAAACACTTAATATCAATAATGATATAGCTTGGAAACTGGATGAACAATCAAAAAAAGTGGTATACAACAGAACATATTCTCGCATTAATTCTAAATTTGCAATATTTGAAAATTGAGAGAGTTCAACGAAAATTAACCCTTATCATTCTTTTAAACGTCTCTTTTTCTATCTCTGGGAAAGGAAAAGATTTAGCGCGGCCTTTTAATTTTTTTTAGAAATTGCATAAAAAGAACAAACAACTCGGTTTTTCAAAAACGTTGTACGTGATTATTTTAAAGAGCTGAATTTTTACAAGAGTCTTTGTCTTAGGCAAAAATACGATCTATCGTATTTTCGTATCTATCTTCAATTACTTAGCTTTTAAATGTTATAATTTTGCAATTTTGGAAAAACTGAGAGTTCGCCGGAAATGGGACTAGCATCATACATTTGACCGTTTCTTGATAAATGTGAAGAGAAAATGTATAAAAAAAATTTGGAGCTGTTTTTGACAACAAATTTTTAAAAAATTGAAATTGCCTATATTTCGTGCAAAATTACATGAAAACTTAAAAAATCCATCATGATCTTATTCCAAGAACTATCATTAAAGAATAGATTTCATGACCGAAATAGTATCTATCGTTAATGCTTTTTTTTTTTTTCTCTTTAATGCCATTAATTTAATGCCTCCTCCAGACAGCGACTGAATTCGACCTAGCTGAAAAGCTACTATCGAAAATCCTGCCGCCGTGTGGAGTGGGAACCCAGGACCTCCCGGTCAGAGGCGCTGCAGTGACATCAGTTGATGCAGTGAGCTCCCGCTCCCGGATTGGATGGCGAGGCGGTTCCCAGGGAGCGCGGCCGGCAGTGGGGCGCGGGGGGCGGGCGCAGGGCCCTGGGCCGGACAAAAGGTCGCGTCGGTCGCGCGTCTCCGCTCGCCCGATTCGCGGGCGGCGGCGCAGCATCGCGTGAGATGTCACAGCACCCGCGGGGACTTCGGAGCGCGCAGTCGCGGCGCTCCGAACCTGATGACGTAACGGAACGACGTGGGCGGAGCGGAGCGGGCCGGCGCCGCAACCATTTGGGTCAGCGCTGAAGACGTCGCTGGGAACCGCGCCCCCCTCCTCCTCTCGCCGGCACACACGCGCGCGCGGTTTCCCTCTTGACCGCGCGCGGCGCGCCAGCGGGGGAGGGGCCGAGGCAGCGCAGTGCGTTTTGCAAGGGGCGCGTCGCTTGCGCGTCGGAGAATTGTGTTGCACACTTCGCGGCTTTCCGCGATAAGCGAATTCCGCAGGTCACGTCACTCGGGGTAGAAAAAGACAGCGTGTTGAATCTCACCATCGGTGGCGCACGGACCGGGGTAAGTTGCCATGGGAATGTATCCCCCTCCAGATATACACGAAACAGTTTCTACTCATTTTCAGTGGTAACAAAAATGATTAAAATTTTCATTTGCTTACTTACTAAACAACTTTAAATTAACAAATTAAAACTGCTTTAAATTCCGCTTATACGAAAAATTCGTGATCAGGAAACGTCAAGCCATACGTGTTACCATGCTTCCTCGAGGAAATTCCCGGTTGTGCCTCTGCTCATCATCATGATCTTTATTTTTTCTTCTTTCTTTCCAAGTGCTGTACACGTTACTGGGTGTAGCGACCAAGTGCTGAGGGCTGGTACTTGGTTAACCAAGGCGACTACTAATCAAATAGGCTCATTCCATTGTTTACCAAAATTTTCTTTTGTTAATTTTTACTCAATTTGTGAAGTCCGTCATAACCCCCCGAAGATGACGAAAGTACTTACAGCTGATTGCAACGTATAATACGGCGACCCGTTTTTATCATTCCGCATGTGAATGCCAGAGAGGTTTGCTTTTCTTTCGAAAAATCTTTGCGAATTGTAAAAGCTAGTTTTGATGGTGCACTCATAAATGGTTCTTTCAAATAGGTGGCGATTTCTATCACCATAATCACACTACATCCAATTTCTTTGGCAGAATTCGAAATCGAGTATGAAGTGCACGCGGCTGATATAAATACAATAACCTTGAAATTGAGGAAAACACGCTAAGTCTAGCAATTACGATTAATCAGAATACTGATTCTGGGTGAAATTGACCTAGCTATACAGCAATATCGAAAATCCTTCACTGTCGGGAGTCAAACATTAGAACTTCCCGGTCAGTGTCGTCGCACAGACGTACAGATGGCACTGAGCTAACTTAGCCAGCGCAAAACTTTAAGCTCAGTTCTTGAAAGACTTGCTTCGTTTTTCGTCGGAAAGGCCACTAATTTCAGTCCAACATCATGCGCTTGTCCCAATATTCTGTCAGCCGACAAGTCAAAGGATACTAAACTTCTAAATTGAAGTTTCAAGACAAGAAAGATATTCTACTTTTACTTTCTTTCATTCTACTCCTATGTAGGGAAAAGTGATCTAATGCTGAAGCGAAATTTTTTTATTTTATTTTATAGAAAAACTCGATTTATGAGTCCGATACCAAAAAAAGTGGTAAATCTTGCCCCCATTAGTAATCAATTACATCCTCTAATGTGTTGTGAAGTCAACGTCTTGACAACGTTGTGAACTTCCGACAAATACACGTTTTGTGAGACCCTTATACCTAAAAATTGGTTTGCGGTAAAACGTTCATCTGTCTAGTAGAAAGCGGTATATGCTGTTGTAGCGCCAATAGTTTAAATATCTGTAACCGTTTCTTGGGATAAATCTCAGGCAGCGAGTGTTCGGTGAGATTCAATCCCATAGACCCTTCGAAGACGTTTTTCCACCGGTAGAGGTAGCTCAGTGCATCAACTGATGTCGCTGCAGCGCCTCTGACCGGGAGGTCCTAGGTTCGAGTTCTGACGGCGGCAGGATTTTTCGACACTAGCTTTTCATCTAGGTGGAATTCAGTCGCTGTGTGGAGGAGAATTCTAGTGGCCGGCTGCTCTGATCGGTAGTTTTCTGTGGTTTCTCCGATCAACACCAGGCGAATGCCGGAGCAGTACCCTACCAAACGGGCCACGGACCGCGCGCGATCTTTCCTTCCTCTTCCTTGTCATCTGCCCTTACACCCACACACTTACACTAACATGCACTACACTACCACATTCCGGGAGACCGGTTGGGAGCTTAGAGCTTTTCCCGTCTGGGGCGGTGCCCCACTGGTGGGAGAGTCCTGGTTAGGGGGAAACCCCACTAGCCGACGGTAGGTCGGCGCCGGATCTCGCCAGCGGGGAAAGATCACTGTCATCTCCCGAGAAAAAAACATGCACTACACTAACGGGACTAATGACCGAAGCAGTTGACGCGCCCGGAAACACGAAAAAAACAATCAATCCTTTTAAGCTATGTTTTTAAAAATCTCCGCAGGTTAAATTACTCTCAGCTAAATGGAACTCGTGTTGGATTTCCACCAGTGAGAAGGTTGACCACCAGTGAGAAGGATGTAACCCACATATTTCGGAAGCCACTACAGCGTCATCCCAAGTTACTACAGAAGTTGTCGAAATACGGGCCATAGTCAAGTTTAGCTTGGAGCCAGAGGCGGTGCAGGCACCGTAAAGGAACGTGTCTTTTTTTGCGAGGCAAGAGTGTAAACGAGAGGCAGCTTCTCGAATCAGGCAATAAACATGTTCTTCACATATCCGGTCAACTCACACTAACGAAAATGAAGGGTTAAATATCGTCCTCTTACTGGTATACTCGTTCTTAGTGGTCGTCCTCTTGCCGGACGTTTACTTAGCTAAACAAGCAATGTGTACATTTCATTTGTTAACTTGCAGATACTTGATAATTATGAATTCAATGTGAAAATGTCGGTAACTGTAAGTTTCGATTTAGATTTCTTTGCGTGCACAGTTTGTAATGGCTTTAAATGTGACCACCGGTAGGTTTTACTTTCTCACATACGACGGCGTAGTATAGAGATAGTTATGTAATGCTGCAGAGAAAAACGGCGATTTTTCCACCAAAACACTTGCAATGTGGATTCATATCTTGATAAAGCGGACAATTAAACTGGTCAATACACATTTTGGAACCTCAGATATTAATCTTTTTCCTGGATTTTTCGATGTCATTGATTCCAAAACATTTTGTAAATACAGAATTATCATCACACTTCCACATTGCATGTGCTAGAATTTGGGAGCATCAAGGTATGTGGACGTAAAATACTTAACTCATGTCAATGTTTTGTAAAATGTACAAAATTTGTTTTCATAAATGAAACATTAAGTAGATAACTGTAATTTTGGAGAAATCTTTCACTTTACTCTTTATTACTAGATCACTAAGTGAAGGAAATCAATCCAAGTGGCTAAGTAGGTAATGGACCTTAATATTAATTGCAGCCAAGCACATTGAAATGGGAAAATAGTGTTTCTACTAATTTTGAAAAGGTGTCTCCTTTATGCTCTCTTAGAAAGTTTTTCACAACTAGAACAAAAGAAGACCAGGCTCTGGATTCAATTTCACGCATGGGTTCTTGAAACATTTATGAGCTTTCTTATTTGAGAATCATCGAAAAAATTCCGCTTTCAGTTTCTCTTTGGTGACTCTCGGAAATGTACATACACTGGAAGAACAAAACATCCCATCCCCAATGACCAAATACTTCATCAAGCCTAGCTCGATATGCAAAGAAGAGATAATGATTTTCTCTCAAGCAACTAAAAGTAAATTGATCACATTGTTTTCCCCCACAACAATTTCTTTCCTCAGAGGCCAAATTTTTCTCAACCATTACCCATTTTGTCTCTGCTTTTGTCACAGAAATATAAAGCAGGGATAGTGTAGCCACTTTGTTGACCGAGAAGAAAATTCACCATCTTCAGATCAACACAAATTACCCATTGATGTTCATTAACTTAATATTTTTTAAACTAAAGAAATTGTCTCGTACTTTTCTTTCATGCAGAATAAGTGACCAATTGGAACAGAATAAGTGACCAATTGGACAAAATGTAACACTTTCCCCAGGTACAAGCAATTTTTTTCAGTTACCCGAGATCCGAGCAATTTAGAGGCGATTTTGGAGAAATTATGTTCCCTGACGGTTCCAATTCTTTTTTGGTAAACATTCAGGTCTTGATGAAGTACTTACAAAATCACAATACTATTTCCATTTTTCTAACCTTCAGAGATTGAAGATTTGTCCTCCGTGAGCTCTTCTAAGTGATGGAATGATGGAACAGACACGTCATCTGAGTGTGAATCCGGTCTCGTAGATGAGACTAGGTCGGGATACGTACATTTGGTATGATTGTTTCGATTACTACCATTGATGTTGGTAAGACAAAAATAACAATAATTAATAAGATTCTTAGCCTTCCTCCAAACCATCGGCCCCGGGAGCTGTGGCTCAGTGCATCAACTGATGTCACTACAGCGTCTCTGACCGGGAGGTCCTAGGTGCCAGACTCGACCGTGGCATGATTTTCCACCCTATATTTCCAGCTAGGTCGAATTCAGCCACTGTCTGGAGAAGAATTCTAGCGGCCAGCTGCTCTGATCGGTAGTTTTCCGTGGTTTCTCCAATCAACATCAGGCAAATGCCGTAGCAGTACTCTAAAAGTCAGGACACACCACGTGCGATCTTTCCTTCCTCTTCCTTGTCCTATCCTCACCCTGTACGCACTCTAACATGCACTACACTACCACAAATGCCGGAAGACCGGTCGGGGATGTAGAAATTGTTCCGGCTGGGCGGTGCCCTGCTGGTGGGAAATACCTGGTAGGGGAAAACCGCGCTAATCGACGGTGGGTTGGCGCCGGATCTCGCCATTCAGTGGGGGAAAATCACCACCACCTCCCTATGGAAAGCATGCACTACACCTACGGGACTAATGACCTCAGTAGTTGACGCGCCCAGAATCACTAAGAAACAATCAATCAATCCCAACCATCGGTGCGCCGAATTTTAGATTTCTTGTACCATTTGTCCACTGTTGCGTATGTTCCATATATGTATATATTCTAACACGCCCACCTACTACCTTCCACACGTGGGGAGAGCGTGATAGTATGAATGCTCGTGAAGCCAGCTTAAAATTCTCAGGAAGCAGGATCTTTTTGGGATGAGAAAGGTCTGAACACTTGACACAATGAATCAGATAAAATACGAATAAAATGAGCATATATTCAATGAAAAATTACAGTGGCACAATTATATAACAGGATTATGCACTTTAAATAGTTGGTCTATTTATTTATTTATTTATTTATTTATTTATTTATTTATTTATTTATTTATTTATTTATTTATTTATTTATTTATTTATTTATTTATTTATTTATTTATTTATTTATTTATTTATTTATTTATTTATTTATTTATTTATTTATTTATTTATTTATTTATTTATTTATTTATTTATTTATTTATTTATTTATTTATTTATTTATTTATTTATTTATTTATTTATTTATTTATTTATTTATTTATGTATTTATTTATTTATTTATTTTACGTCAAAACGTAATGACGTGCTATGGGGAAAAGTGGATTTTGTGCACATTTTCAAAATTCTGTGATCCCTACACTAAGTCATATTTTATTTCCCACTGAATTCTAGAAGACGTGCACAGAAAATGAAGTTACATTTATGTCCAGAAGCAAAACAAGGGGCCATCTCAGCATTTGCTTAATGGATCAGGGAAACTGAACGAAAAACCTGATCGAGATGTGGGTCATTGACCCGGAAGCTGTAGTACAATAGTTGTTACAGGTTGTTTATACTCATTTACACAGTCCAAATTGTAAATAATGCATTATGGATTCGTATCATCCGCAAAGAGAACCGTTCTTCCGTTTCGAATCGTCTTAATCCGTCTCGAATAAATGTTTTTACTATTAAAGAAAAACAGAGGAGTAAACACATCTACTGTACTCGTAAAAGGATATTAGTTACCTGTATACATTAAAACAATGAAGTTGATACAGGAAAGAAAACCACATATTTAAGTAGCTATATTGGAAGTAATTTATCGAAAACACATCGTTTCATGCAGTTATGTTTTAAAATTGTTTGTGCAATTTTCACAGATTGTATATGCGCAATTGCTTACGTATTTTGATGATTTTAAGTGAGTAGCAATCCGCGCTCTGCTAATTACAGTTCTATCATTTAATAGTAGGCTAGAGTTTCACCAACCTTTCAGTTTAAAGAGTGAAGGAAAAATTCGTGTTTATCATGGCATATCCAATTAATTCATGGTATACTGAAGGAGTGCCGGAGAGAGTGAAGGTTTTGAGAACAAGTGACTGGGCAAATATGTGACCGCAAAGAGTGAGAAAGCATACTGAATTTTCGCAACACACATGGCCCCTTTTAGGACGATCCACAGATGTTATCGGATAATTTATTATTCGTGCCGTTAAACACAGCAACTCTCGTTGTATCAACTTGCATCTGTTGAGATCTGAGAGCTACCTACGTAGTAAGTACTGCACATACACATGTGTCTATGTAGTAACGAATACTTCTGTTGTTCTATGTAGTAATGAATAATTCTCTAACTTGTGAACTTATGATTACTTCGGAAAGAATTACCCTTTCAAAATTCAAAATTTATAGCTTATTTATCCTTGAAAATAGATTTTACTACATGGGAGTTTTTTTTTCTCCCTTTCAAAATTCAAAATTTAAGTAGTATATGACTTAGTGTAGGGATCACAGAATTTTGAAAATGTGCACACAATTCACTTTTCCCCATAGCACGTCATACGCAGTTTTTAACTGTTTTTTGACGTAAAATAAATAAATAAATAAATAAATAAAGGCCATTACTTTTAATTTCCTATTGAAAATCAATTTAATTCACACATTAGGATGAAACTAGAGGCTACAACTGTACAATATTTCTTGTTTTATTTGTAGTATAATTAATAATTATGTTATATTATAAAATTGCAAATTATAACCTACAGTGTTTTCAGCAATCTCGTGAAACACATTTTAGCAAAGTAAGAACATGCGATTCGATTTTGTAATTTTCGAAGATTTGCTACTTTCGGAAGTTCAGAGCGTGTGATGAAAAACGGACTTATACCGTATTTAAGGGCCGGTTTCACCACCTTCGATTATGTGTTTAACTTCGTTTATCTTGATGTTTAACCGCGTGTAAGGTTCTGGCGAGTTTCACCACCTGATTTAAACGCCATTACTAGACGTTAAACTCACGTCGAGTTAAACGCCTGAGATCCTCCGTTTAAGCGCTGATAATCGTGATTATCAGCTATCCACCCTCGTTCCGACACGTCTCGTTTTATTGCAATAAAATGTTTCAAGACTGTCAAATGCAAAATTCTGAATGACAATGATCTTGAGCAAAACCTGATATTTGGAACATTCGTGGGCCTAGATTAGATCGCTAGTCCTGGTCGTTTTGGTGAATGAAGGGCCATGGTGTTGGAGGTTATTTAAACGCAGTAGTACGATAGCAGCAGATTCATGCTTCTTGATCAATAGACTATAGTGTTAATTATTTGTTTGTCCACATTTTTAAAATGTATTTCCATATAAGTATATTATCATATAGTACATTAAATCAAAAAGCAATGTTTTAAAAACAAGTCAATGTTATTTACACATATACATTATAAACAATTACACTAAAATGACAATCAGAGTTTGGAAAAACTATTATAAACATATACCTTACACACAACAACGAATAATGGAGCTACAAATGCTGGCATTACCAGAAGTAATTTATGGCTCTTCTATGGCGGTACCTACTTCACAACACCCATATCATGTCTACAATTAGCAATGTTCAAAAGAAAATGAAACTGGCTAAGCATGAACTACTTAAAACAAAATATACTTCTGGTCTATTCCAAAGGTGCATAAAAAATGTTCAGGTCTAGTTAACAAAAAAATGAATCTATGGTGGTATTTATTGCTAAAAATGTTAGCCAACTCATTGCTTGTAACACATAAATGTTATTGTTACTATGTTCATCTAAGCATACATCAGAACAGTTGGCTCTAGATATGAAAAGCCAAATATAAAATAATTAAAAAAGCAAACAAAGAAAAGTGAGAAAATGTGTTAGAACGTTAATAAAATGTACAGACATACATATACAAAAATAATACAAGCAAATCATGTAGTACATATACAAATGGCAATATCCAAAATCTAGGAATATTGAATTCTGAAGAGAAAAGATAGTATCAGGAATAAACTAATACAATTGTTGCTAATCGTGTTCTTACATGTATGTCAATCAAAATATAGCTATAGAAGGAAGAGAAGATAAAAGAAAAAAAATTCAAACTATTTCAAGTTGTGTTGGCAATATCAATTTTGTTATAATGCCTTGAAATAAAAATATTGATGAGTGTAACAAGAAATTGGGTGTTAACATTGCATGTAGTAACTATAATCATAGGTTCAATATTAATTAATTTTTCATAATTAATAATTCATTAATTCAAAATTAATTTTTTGTTGACCTTGTCTGATCATAGTTTCTTATTTCATTGCAATTGGAATTTTCATCTTTAAAATTGTCTTTGTTACCAGAGATATGTTTTCTTTTACATGGTACATGCTTGGCTAGCTTCCTTTTCCTTTCAACATTCAGCTAATCGTAAATATGGTGTTTTGTTGTGAGATGCCATGTCAATATGACACATACTACATCTGCTTAACAATCAACACGTGTTTTTTACCTCCATTGTATGTTGTTGCATGTAAGGTATTGATTAATTTTTTAAATTTTGAGTGTTAATTTTGAGTCACTTGAAATGTTTTGTATATGTAAGTAAAATTATGTTTATGTATGTTTTTTAAAAACAATGCTTTCTGATCTTATGAATGTACTATATCCCTCAAATAAATCTTCAAAAACAACTGGAAACAAGTAGTTCGAACTTGACAAAGTCCCATGAAGAAGCTACTTCCATTATTACATTTATGGTCATAAGGACTGTTTTTATAAACATTATTTCTCTGATGGAAGAAAAGTTGACTTGCGAAGAAGCAGCTTGAATTTCAGTTTTTTAATTCAAAATAATTTTTTTACAAATAAAAATTTTACAAATAGTTCATAGAAGACATAATTATAATATTTCACTTGTTGGAAATAAAGATAGGAAATTATTACTTTTGGTTGAAATATTAATATTACTGTATTTAGAGAATGTTTATTTTAGAAAACGTTATATTTTTTCTTTTATACATTACAGATATAATTTAACAAAAATAGTACATAGTTTATTACATTAATACATTTTATTTCTGCAAGTTAGCAGCTGAGATGACCAAGCAGGTTAAAATATATCGTTATTAACACGAAGTCTGTATGGAGTTCATGGTTTCTAACCTATTTGCTTAGAATATTATACAATTTTACGCCTGCAAAGAGTATACGACAGAAAATTCTAGGCCCACAATGCTCCGCAGCCAGTACCAACCTCAGGATTTTAGCATGAAACCTCGGTTGACTTAATGGAGTTTATATATTCAGTGGTGAAACAGATGCATATATAAACGCGATTATATTGCGAGTTGAATTTTAATCGTGATTACTTTAAGCACGATTAGCGAGATACTTGAATCAGTTTGGTGAAATCGCCCCTTAGAATGTAATTCTCTTTACAACAGGAAAAACTTCTAAGAAGCAACGTTTTCGTCGGTATTACAGTGAACCTATTCCTGTTTTACAGTTTACAAATAATCAATTATCGGCTGTTTTCTCTTTTTAACTTACGTTTAACGTAAACGTCTTTTTAACGTTTAAACTTTTTGATAAGTGGAACTCTCTTCAGTGTCTATTTTTTTAAATGGCTGGTTTACTTTAATATTATGGTTTTAATGCCACATTCTGTAATTAGATTATGTGTAATAAAAATGACTATTTAATAATAATAATTATAAAATTAAAACAAAAGTTCTTAAAATATTTTTAAAAAAATGTATTTAAAAAGGATTTAAATTTTAAACCTTAATGAAATGTGTTACACCACTTTTTATAATCGCAGATATACGAATATTTAATGTTAGGTTTTATAGATGAAAGTGGATTTCTCATGTCAGGTTCTGCATTCGTCTTGTTGCGGTATTCATTTTTTTTGTCGACGTATGTTGAGAACCACGTTAGGTACATATTGTCGATTCCGCTTGTAGTAGAGTTCAGGGGACTAACATTTTTTGTTTATTTATTTATTTATTTGCGTCAAAAAAACAGTTAAAAACTGCGTATGACGTGCTATGGGGAAAAGTGAATTGTGTGCACATTTTCAAAATTCTGCGATCTCTACACCAAGTCATATACTACTTAAATTTTGAATTTTTGAAAGGAGAAAAACAACAAAAACTCCCATGTAATAAAACCTATTTTCAAGGATAAACAAGCAATAAATTTTGAATTTTGAAAGGAGAAAAAAACTCCCATGTAATAAAATCCTATTTTCAAGGATAAATAAGCAATAAATTTTGAATTTTGAAAGGGAGAAAAAAAACAACAAAAAAACTCCCATGTAATAAAATCTATTTTCAAAGAAAATAAGCAATAAATTTTGGCTCTTATTACTTCCTGCCGCGACAACATGGAAACGATAATTTGAATAAATGTATTTCCCACTGAATTCTAGAAGACGTGCACAGAAATGAAGTTACATTTATGTCCAGAAGCAAAACAAGGGGCCATCTCAGCATTTGCTCAATGGATCAGGAAACTGGACGAAAACCTGATCGAGATGGGGGTCATTGACCCGGAAGCTGTAGTACAATAGTTGTTACAGGTTGTTTATACTCATTTATACAGTCCAAATGGTAAATAATGCATTATGTATCATTGTTAAAATTAGTTCCTTTTCTTGTGATGCTCAGTATAGTCTCTAATTGTATAGAAACAGTTATGCAGCAGAAACGATTTCACTTGGGATTTAAACTTTTCTATTAATTTAATCGTTTAACGTCATTTGGCAAAGTGTTGTAAAATAATGTACATGTATTGTTTGAATTTTTTGTAATGAGCTGTTGATACTGTCACCTGATGAATATGATTTCTACGTCGAGTGTTATAGTAATAGACTTCGGCATTTTCTGAAAATATATTCCGCCCTTGAGCAAGTCATTTTACAAAACCACTGATTCGTAAATAAAAAGACACGGTAATGGTAAAATTCCTAGATTAATGAAGAGAGGCTTACATGAATCACGTGGGTGGGATTTGGTTATTATTCGTACAATTCGTTTTTGTAATCTAAAAGTCTGGGAGCTATAAGATGTATTTCCCAGAATATTATGCCATATCTCAGGCGGGAATGAACATTCGAAGTATACACAACGAGCAGTATGAAGGCTGACTGAATTTGCAAGAATTCTGAACGCGTAGCATAATGAACTTAATTTTGTGTTCAATTCATTTAAATGGACGTTCCATTTAAGGTTTGACTGAATTGAGAGACCTAAAAATTTTGTTACCTTAACATCAGTCAATGGTACACTGTTCATTTTCAATGGAGCACAGACTTGTTTATTTGAAATAGAAAACTGCATTAAAACCGTTTTCTTTTCGTTTACTATTAATTTGTTATTTCGGAACCAATTTGAAACATCTGATATTGTACTATTTACGGTTTCTTTATTGCAAAGGATGTTCGTATCATCCGCAAAGAGAACCGTTCTTCCGTTTCGAATCGTCGAGGGCATATCGTTTACGTAAAGTAGGAACAGAGTAGGGCCTAAAATCGATCCTTGAGGAACTCCACATGCAACGGGCAAAGAGTCGGAAAGGTGCGTACGTAATGTTCCATCATTCCAGTAAGGTATTTCAACTCTCTGAGATCGTTGTTTAAGGTACGAACATAACCAATCTAGAGCAATACCACGAATTCCATATGAAGGTAATTTGGAAAGTAAAATGTCATGATCAATGACGTCAAAAGCTTTGAGAGATCTAAAAATAATCCAATAGGTGCCTCGTTTTGATCCAATGATGAGGCGACATCTTTAAGAAAAGAAAATATAGCTGTTTCCGTTGATTTTGATTTTCTAAATCCATGTTGGCAATCTGAAAGCGCGTCGTGTTTAGTGAGAAAGGTTTCCATTCGTACGTAAAAAGTCTTCTAATATTTTTGAAAAACTGATAGAAGAGAAATGGGCCGATAATTTTGAATTTCATGTTTGTTGCCTTTTTTGAAAAGCGGCTTAATTTTAGCTGTTTTGAAAATATCTGGAAACGTTCCAGTGCATAAAGATGCATTAAATATGTGAGTTAACGGGTGTATAATGGCATACGCACAAGTCTTTAACAAAGAATCCGGGAATTCATCTAAACCGGACGAATATTTATTTTTTGGTTTACCGATTATTTTGAGAATTTCATAGGAAGAAGTTTCGGAAACGAACATTGTGTCTAAAATTTTGGGTGAACTGTCTGTTTTTGAGTTTTGTGCCTGAAGACCCTTAGTGAGATCGGCAGCAATTCTCGAAAAGTATTGGTTAAAGAGATTAGCCACTGTTGCCGGATCGTTCACATTTATATCGTTATATTTTAAAACAACATTCTCTACGGGTTTTCTAGTTGATTTGGTAGTATTTTTTATTATATTCCACATTGCTTTTGTTTTATTATTTGAGTTCAAAATATCCTGATCGTTTTTCATGATTTTGGCCTGCCTTATGACTTTTCGTAACAATGTTTTGTATTTTTTAAAATAGATAAGGAAATCTTGAGATACGTCATGACGTTTAGAAATAAAGTAGAAGTACGTTTATTTTTACACGATGTTCTAATTCCTTTGTGATCCAAGTATTACTTTTTCGTGAAATGTTTAATTTTCTCTTTTAATAGAAAAGCATGCGTTAAAGAGAAATGAAAGCTTTGAGAAAAATAAATTATATTTTTTATTTGTGTCAATAGCGTTATAAACTGCCTCCCATGATTCTTTCAGCAAGTAGTCCGTAAATAACTTTATGTTAACTGAAGTAAATGCTCGGCACATGCGTGTTTTATTTATTGTGTCAGTATTCATGTTATTAGTAATTGTAAGAATTTGTGCATCGTGGTCACTGTAACCTAGATTATCGTTATTATTTCATATCTAGTTGTGGTTTTGTTAATTATAATTTGATCTATTGCTGTTTGTGATTTAAGAGTATTCCGTGAGAAACTGCTCTTTTTCGTGGGATTCGCTCAGAAAATCAATATTGAAATCTCCACATACAACAATGGATTTAAAAGAGAGATTACTAATTTTGTTCAGAGTTATCTCTAGATTTTCTACGAAATTGAAATAATCTACAGCTTGCTTTGTTGGAGGTCTGTAGATGCAAAGTAAGATAATTTTGAGCGTAGTAAAGTAAGATAATTTTTGGTTCACTATTCACTATATCTATATTAACTCTATCTCAAGATGTCAAAATCAAATAGATTTTTTTTTTATAGAATATAGCAAAATACATTAAAAGCACGAACTGAAACTTTCTAATGTTTATATGATCAAAATTCAAAATTATTATTTTTCGAGTTCCAACAGTGTGACAGATCAAGAACAGCAACCTATAATCTCACTGCGTAGAGCACACGCACTAAGTTCTGAAATCCGTTTCTTTCGTAGCTGCCCTTCACGCGTGTGGGGCAGCACTGTTGCGAAGCGATGACGTTTTTGCCCTGCACTAGGGTGGGTTTCAGTGCAACGAATGGAAAACGCTATAAGAAAAGGCTCTCTAGTAATCGTAGAGCAGGAGCACGCTGTGTTCATACTTTACGCATGCGCGTTGTGCGCAGGCCAGCAACTTATCTGGCTGCCTGCCGGCCGGTCAGCACGAAGTCTCCGATTTCAACTCACATGCAAGCCATATAGCGCATGTGTTCACTGTTTTGTTGACGAGTTAACAAGTGAAGAAAGTGATTATTATTTACGAAGTATTTATTTTTTGATTTTTAAGAAGTTTGCTGCGGATTATTAGAATTTCCTGATTTTTTATACTTAAATCTGATTTTACGTTTTTATTACAACAGATACTGTGAATGAACCACTACGTACACCGTTTTCTTGTCTAAAATATGTAGAAAAGAGACAAGGTTTGGACAATGGTCGACCTATTCCTATGTTGAGTACGGTTCTACATCGTGCTGGCGAGAAAAATGCAAGAAAATTCAATCTTTAATTGTATTATTCACACAAATGTAGATAGTGAAGCACAGAAGAAAAACACAGGTAGTGAAATTAAAACTAAACTTTATAGTTGGCCATGTCTTTTATTGTCAATTAAGGAGGGTACTTGGAATAGGAATGGGTATTTTGATATGAAAAATTTATCAAAAGCTATACAAGGACATGAAATGTCAAAAGACCACGTATGTAATTCAGTGAATCTTAAATGCCTGAAAAAAGTCCTATTTCTGAATAAGGAGAGCAACAGAAACTCGTAATACGTTTTTGGAATTTAAATATCTTGAAATCACGTCTGCGCGTGCTTCATCAATCAGATTTGAAATGTAATGATAGTGATATTTTTTAAAATAAATTGAATATAATTACAAAAAATTGATTGAGGTTAAGATAGCTCCCACTCCCCCTTTCCAGGATTCGCCGCTACTCGGTAATTTGTTTCGCCTACTCTGTACGTTTGTTCCGACGCACCACTGAGACCAATCCCTCTTAGCGCCGGTGATAGTGTGGCGTAGGCCACCGCTGGATGATGTTTTTACGTTGTTAATTGTTCTTATGGTTGCTATTATTGATTGGCATAATAATTCATTTAGTCACTGCATTGAGTTAAATTCACTGTATCTTATGTTACTTAGCGAATCGTTTCAGGTAGAATACAACTGAGCGGGCGATGAAGAGCTTCATGTGCTGCCCATCAGCAAACTGTCTGATCAAAGCTACAGCCCCAACCGCTCCAACGGTTTTTCCAAAATTGATATTCTCTTATCAATGTGTAGAAATTTAAATCTCTGCGAGTTAGAAACGAATATTCTTATTTTTGAGAATACTTTTCATGCGGCATCAACATTTTCAGCATTTTCTAAAAGTGGATCTTAATTTTTTGATTAAACTTTGTTTTGGGAAAACGTACAGAACGATTAAAGATGACGCTGGTCTCATTTTTGTTAAAATATCTTAATTTCCTAAAATAGGGAAAATCCAATTTTTTTCAGCACTTTCTACATTTCTAAACTCTGAGCCTTTTTCTTGGATGAAATCTGTTCTTGAAGTAAGATATGTACTATTTTTAGAAAATGACAGTTTTTGTGTAATTTTACGTGAAATATAGGAAGTTTTTAAACAATTATTTTCTAATTAATTTCTCCAATATTTTTCTTTCAATTCATTTCTCGTATGTGGCAAAAGGCGGCGAAAAGTTATGTGTTTATATGTGTGAAAGTTTCCGGGCTGGTAGGCCGTGGTCCAGTTGGCATTGAACAGCCAAACGTTTCCGCCGTCAGAGATAGCCGCCGACCCGGAGACTACCCTGACGACGCTGCCGCCACTGAAGATGTCCACCGCAGACGTGGACGAAACGTTTGGCTCTTCAATGCCAACTGGACCACGGCCTACCAGCCCGGAAACTTTCACTCATATTGACTCCGGCCGTGAAAGCCTACGATCCTAAGTAGTGTGTTTTTCCCATTTTCAGCGAAGTCTCTGTACATTCAAATATTTCCAAAAGTTAACATTGCAAAATTACAAGATAGTTAATAGATTTTTTAATTAAAAACTGATCAGGTACAATTTTTTTGGGAACAAGTATTTTTCGTGTAATTTGCACTTGCAATAAATGCATTGTTATTTTTCATTAAAAACGGCTCTAATTTTCTTTTTAATTTTTCCGTAGAGAGAGCAAATGACGCCCAAAAATAGCGCAAATATAGTTTTGGTTGATCTCTCTAAATTTTCGAAAATTGCAAAAGTTAAAAATAATGCTAGAAAGCGTGTTGTTTTAGCACCACTAGTATTATAATGATTTTCGAAAAATGATTGGCGTCAAGTTTTGTTTTAAATTTTTATTTATCTCCAAAATATGTTGCGCTTCTCATAACTGATAATGTGAATTTATCAAACGCTTTTTTCTTGTATCATGGAATAAACAAAAAGAAAATTTCCTGTTTCAACCTTAATTAATTGTCTTTATATAAAAATGGTAATTCTCATTTTCATACTGCTGAAGAGAATCATTGCTGAAGTTCATTCTACTACAATTAATTGAATGATGATACACAAGTAACACAGAAGACGTGTAAATAACGAAATATTATTCGCAAATTTTAGTTTTAGTGACTAGGGTAGATCATTGGATTTCAATGTATTGAAAAGGTAAATTACATACGATTTATGTTTTCGCTTCTGGTATTCTAAGAACCAACAGCACTTACCACCGAAGGTCCAATCTCTCTTTGATCACGTGGATCCTTTACAAGCAATCGTCCCACAATACCTCAATTCCAGCACCGGAAACGACAGCCATTTTACAAAACAATTTTGAATGAAAAGAAGCACCGTTTACAGCAACAAGACTCATCACTGAAGAAGACGCGCCTTACCTAAAATTATTCTGGTTCCTGGAGGTCGCGGGGCCGCTGCCGAAAACACTTGCCTAGAGCCCGGTCGTGTCGAAGGAGTGGGCAGGGAAGTGGTGGAGAGACGGGAGGAAAGAGAAGAGATGATTCGTTTGCGTGCCTCCAGGCTCTTCCGCCGCCGAAACCGCTCCGCCCCCGTTCCCTCCTCTGACAATAGCCTCCGCCGCCACTCCCGTCCCCCCGTCGTCCCCGCCACCTCCACCGGCGCCGCCTTCGCGGCCGCCTTGGCCACCAGCACGGCAATCGCCCTCGCCGAGGCCCTGCAGGCACCGGCGGTTCTGCGGGCGCTAGGCGAGGAGCTTGTCGTGGGCGGGGCAGATAGCGGCGTGCGGCGAGCGGCCTTGGCGAAGGCCGCGCGGGTTGCCGCTAGCTCAGCGCATCTGCCGCCAGTCCTCGCCCTGACGGACTGCGAATGTTGCAATACCTGGAATACAAAATTGTGACGGAATATTAATAATAATAATAATGTTAATAATAATGTTTATAACAACAACAATAACAATAATAATAATAATAATAATAATAATCAGAAGAAAAAAATTGTTTGTAACAGCAAAAATGCTGCCGAACAAAACCACACACAAAAAGATTTTGCAAAAAGTAGAATGCACTTCAGAAAAAGACAATTAAAATGCTTTAGAATAACACTACAATAAAATAAATATTCCAATGAAAACTGTCTTCACAAATACTGCAATAACACGGAGCCTTGCTGTTACCCGACGTCAGCTGTTTCGAAAGGAGCGATGGCAGATATTTATTTTATTTATTTATTTTATTTATTCATTTTAGTAAAAAAACAGGTAAAAATGCGTATGACGTGCTATGGGGAAAAGTGAATTGTGTGCACCTTTTCAAAATTCTGTGATCCCTACAGTAAGTCATACTACTTAAATTTTGAAAAAAAAATAAAGCTCCCATGTAATAAAATCTATTTTCAAGGATAAAAAGGCAATAAAGTTTGGCTCTTATGTATGTTGTCCTTCGGAATAATACTTCCTGTCGCGACAACATGGAAGCGATAATTTGAATAATTGTAATTCCCACTGATATCTAGAAGACGTGCACAGATAATGAAGTTACATTTATGTCCAGAAGCAAAACAGGGGGTCATCTCAGCATTTGCTCAATGGATCAGGGAAACTGGACAAAAAACCTGATCGAGATGGGGGTCATTGACCCGGAGGCTGCTATACAATACTTGTTACAGGTTGTTTATACAGATTTATACAGTTCAAATGGTAAATAATGCATTATGTATGATCACGATACGCAGTGTGAGATATCCAGAGCATCTAACGAAACCACACACGTCTCACATGACCGGAGGCTGCATAGTTTTCCTTCAATTTTTACGCGCTTTGGAAATAACTATGTAGATAATAACAAGCAGTAAGCTAATGTATGAATTTTATTTATTTTGGAGAAAATCTGCTGAAGTCTTCAGGTGCTGGCGTTGACCACAGACGGACGGACAGACAAACCGACAGACAGACGGACGAATGAACGGACAGTCGGATAGACGGACGGACGAACAGACTGACTGCCGTCAATCTATTTTCGATATCAGGGGTCCATAAAATAGGGGTCTGACTACACCACTTTTAGCGAAGTAGTTTACTTTTTAGGAAGAAGACGTATCCACGTTTTCATTACTAAGTCCCGACAATAAGAGTTCTTCGCCGAAAATTTGCCTTTTCCGGCGCACGATTACAATATTTTCTCTTCTTACGAAGTGCCAGTAAATCAACTTTGTGTGCGTAAAAATCAAATTCGTCCTATATCCGCATAGAAGCAAAAATGTGCTGATTTCAAATGTTGCTAATCTCGCTTTGTTGGTCCTTTTATTTTCTACTGTAGTTGAAACCGCTGTTTATAGATAAAATGTTGGAGAAGGAATTCTGCGTTTCAAGACATCGTGCGCAGATTGTACTTCTCCCCGATAGATCACGTAGTTTCATCTGTTCCTTGGCAAAATAAATCAAATGAAATTAAATCATAACCTGCATAATAAGAACAATCATAAAATATTCCTGGGGATTTGTTGTGTGTGTGTGTAATTATACTATTCCCTAAGATGTAAATATCTTCATTTAACACATGATAGATACGAGTGTTGTCTGAAAATTTTTCGATTTAAATAAAAGGTATGTCTGAAACGATACACATCAGCGAACAAAATATCGCTAGAAATTTGCAGCGGACAGAAATCGGTTGTTGTCAGTATGGACTCTATTATGATAGCCAGGTTTGCCTTTTAAAGGGTTTCACTGGCGTTTTTTGCGTGTTTTTTGGTTTAAAAGTTATTGGTTGCCTTCCCGTTTTCTGTGAAACGTGAGCGTAAAGAGGTTCCAAACAAACTTCAGCAGTGCCCACGGTTGCGTAAAAGCCTAGCGTTCCTGGCTTCGATTTAAGGCCATATGGGGTACTTCATTTCAGTGGTAAACCAACGATATGTTTTTGGTAGAAATATGAGAGAAATTTGTTCAAATGCGGAGGCTGCGAATTGTTTCACGTCTCCCCAGTGGCGCAATCGGTTAGCGCACGGTACTTATACGACAGTAGCTGAGACATGCCGGGGTTGTGAGTTCGAGCCTCACCTGGGGAAGATTTTTTTTAAACGTACATTAATCGCGTGTTTACACAAAATATAATACAAAGGTGTAGCTGAATAAGGCGGTGAAAAGTGCCCCCAAACCAAATCGATAACCGCTTAGCTCATATGAAAGAGAATACAAAATGAAAAAAATTTACAAAAAATCAGCCTCCTATGGCAATTTGTTAGAGAGATACGAGAAACGTGTTTAGCAACTTTTATTTTTTTCTCAGCATCTATAGCATATATCAGGCTAAAGAAATTGGAGAGACGGTAAAACAGTGGAATTTGAAGGTATGATTATCGGTAGATTTTTTCGCCAAATTTATAACGGAAAAAAACCAACCAATTTTGAACTTCGTTTTTGACGTGATAACGTTAGAATACTGTCTCAATTTTTCTTCTAAAATGGGCATTATAACATTTTATAACATATTTTTTCAGATTTTTAAACAATGTGGACGGTAGTAAAAAAACTTAAACCAATTTTTTTACTGTAAAAAATTGAAATTTGCGCCTAAATGTTTTTGAGAAAACGGTTTAACAGATATTTAGACACAGATTTAAACACGATATATGAACTCGAAATCTTATGTTACATTAAACTCAATCGGAATATATAAATTATCACAGTTACAAGTCATTGAAACAGAAACAGGTAATACTTTATTTTAAATATTACATCTTTTATTTCGATTAGCCTTTCATCGTATTATATTTGATCGGTCACTGTTGAAAAT
Organism: Teleogryllus oceanicus; assembly: GCA_964035755.1. Lineage (NCBI taxonomy): Eukaryota > Metazoa > Arthropoda > Insecta > Orthoptera > Gryllidae > Teleogryllus > Teleogryllus oceanicus. The sequence continues at coordinate 15,495,793 of CAXIVR010000001.1, read as the reverse complement.
TGTTCATTGATGCCACTTAACAAAATGTTCAACACTTGTTGCTCTTCATGAAACACGGCGGCAGACGACTGGTCTCGCTTTTCAAACGAACTGGACTCATGGATCGTGGCGGAAACTGGTGCTGCGAAGAATGGTCAAAAATCGGTGCACCGGAGGAGCCCACCCATCTCTTTCCGCCTTGGGAATATCGCGAAGGAAACTATATTGTCAACGTACGAACGGAAGTGGCACCCTCGGATGCTACTCCCACATAGCTGCGATCATTTAAACACACATTTGGCACACGCTCGTTACTTGGCGTAAATTGTACAACACGTATTTTTAAATAGAAATGTTGAAAAAACAGAAATTTTGAGTAGACAGTTTATAAACAAATACAAGTACAATCTACAAGTAATTTGATATATATTATAAACATAAATGGTTAATATACCCAAAACCGAGTAATTTGATTCATATTAGAAACAATAGATAAATCTAAAATCAAAAGGGGTTTGATGATTTTATTTCGATAATATAAATACTTTCGACAAAAACAAACATTTATCACCAAAAAGTTCCAAATCATCCTGGTAAACGAGACTTTTCATAATTTTTCGTATGAACTATTCAAACATTGGTGAAGCAAGTTTTCTTAATCACATTTTGGCGGGAATTTCAAATGTTTAAACTGGAAAAATTGGTTTTAATTTTTTTCACTACCGTCCACATTGTTTAAAACTCAGAAAAAAAATATAGTAAAGAATGTTATAATATCCATTTTAGGAGAAAAAATTGAGACAGTACTTCTACGTTATTACGTTGAAAATAAATTTCATTCAAATTTTAGCCACGTGGCTAGTCTCCATGAACATCCATTCCTTGAACATCCGAAGATGTTCACGAAATCACTCAAATTTGAATCACATTTAACAGAATACTATAATCATTAATTCCGCACGTACATAATACTTAAATGAATACACATATACATAAAAAGAATAAACACCCTGAAAATAAACAATCTTACAACTAATACAGTTTTCTTATGTAGAGATTTGTGGCTAACTAGCAATCTGTCGGCGAAGTCCTATATTGTTTATAACATTTGGCAACAACACAATTTCAAAGAAGTTCTTGTTTACTAGTTACTCTCCTCTGAACACGTTTATATTAATTTTCAAATACACTTATGAAATTCTTTCTTTACTTTACACACATTAAATGCTTTGGTCTAATTTTTCAAAAATTAAAATTTAAGAATGATTCTTGATTTAGAACAATGTTTTAAATAAACTCTTCACACGCGATATCAAATTTTCCTACGTCTTTTCCTGACCTACAGAAACTGATCAAAAGGTAAAATAAAGTTATTTCGTCCAAAATAATATCTCCCCAAAATAAAGTTATTAATCTGGAACGTACTTTCTCTACTATCTTACTCTACCGCAACTAGCTTGTTTTGGAAGTTCTTTTCTTAGATCTGTAGTTATTTCAGGCGATGTTTCAATTCCAATTTTCACACTTCCTAATGTACAGATGGGGTGATACATTAACCCAAACAACGAAAAGCACATGATGTAGTAAAAAGGCGTGTGCAACACGTGCGCAGATAAGCTACACAAATAGGAATATACGGCACAAAACGTCTATTTAAAGTTTTTCTGGGGTGCCATGTCACCCCTCTATGTATTCCAGGGTGAAAACTTATTTTTGGGTATAATATGTATCATTAACATCTGGGGCGTGAGGCTGAAGTCCTGTCACGTGTGCTACCGTTGTAACATCGTTTCGTAACCACAATTTGAATCTTTCCTTTAAAAAATGAGTTGAACCATTACATCAATTTATTGAAACATCAAACGATCATATTTTTGCCATGAAATTAGTATTGTCATAACAATGGACGAGAATCACTTCATTAGAACAACAGTTCTAATGAACTATTACTGTTATACTGAAAATATTAACTGTCTCAAATTATAAAAAGTCGTATTTTCAGTTTCTTTTGTAAACAAAAATGGAATACGGATTAAGAAAGTTTAGAAGAAAATATTGTAGTTACTTCACAGCATCATTATCATCATCACTTGGAGAATATGACCAAACATAATCTACTGTCTTCCAGTTTGCGCAACCTGGGACATGTATGACAAAATGAAAGTTAGAACTTTGTATATTATTTCTTATATACTAATCTCGGAAGTACAAACATTTTCAATTAATTATCTGAGTACATGTTGCTCCTCATTCAAGTGAACAAGCAGCAGAATATGAATTCCAGCGAGTGCAATAGTGACAATTTTAAATATTACGTAAACAAGATTTTCTCAAGTCTGCAACCTCTGTTTGTTCTTACTCGTCCGATTTTCATTGAAGTCTCTGAAATTTCGAAAATAGCATTCTTTTTAAGGAGTCGGGAAGATTGATGTGTCGTCTCTAGCAATTGGTGTAGAAGTAATGATAACTGCTTCTTAAACCTACTAAGTACCTGTTTTAATTCAACCATGAGCAAGTATTTTTACGGTTTGTAACACTCTTGCGGGCTCAAGTAATATTACAGAATTACGTAACCCATTACAAATAATGCCAGAAAATACGCACTGTTGTAGTACCAATAGATTATTTCTGGGTTTAATCATGCCTTTTACTTTCAAAACATTTTAATCTACAACGACAAATAAAAATGTGCTCTTAGATAATTTTTATAACGCTGATCGGCATTTTAGATAGTTTGTGATCTCTCAATCACACCTTTATCTTGAAACATTATTCGCCTGCATTAATAATGCCACATGCAATGTGGATATGCCGGAAATTCGACAGTGAGCTCAATGCTACTGTCTGACAGACGAATGGGTCGTGCAGATGTTTCCTGACATTGAACTGGCAGAAATAAGGAAACTTACAAAAGAGTTTACAAAGAGTTCAGAATCCTCAACCCATCGTCAGACGACCTCGACATTTGCACTTCATTTGAAAACTTGCACCTACTTGCAGTTGATAATTACAATTTTCCGTATAGCAGCAATGCAGTATTGCCATATCGCTAACGTGTTTCAATTTAAGACTTCCTGCTAACCATTGCTAATTAGCAGTTCGTCATAATAAATGTGGCGCAAAGGACGATGAAATGTGGGGTAAAGACATTTAATGGGCATCATACATCGTAAGGTTGGAGAATCCTATAGAATCGACTGCTTTTACGAAATAGTGAGAAAATGTGAGAAATTCACCCAACATTCGGTCTCACTACATGGTGCGCATTATTAAGAAATTCACCTGGAAACGAGGATAAAACCACATTCACGAGATTTAGGGCGTTTCAGAAAAAATTAAATGACTGGCAAATGATCAAATTACACAATACCACCTCCGGCACTTATAGTCGCAACTTACAAGAATGGGGATACGGAGTCGAGTATGGAGGTGATGGAATTGTAAAGGATGTAATGTCTACCTGAATGTGGCTTCCTAAGAGATATATTATGAAATATTATATTTATATTCTCTGTTTATTAATACTGAAAAGTATAGTAGTAAGTCATGACAATCCTTGTTCGATTTTCGTTTATATTTAGAAATTTGAAGATATATATTTCTGTAATTTTTGTGAAGCTAGTTACTCAGTCCATACTCCTTTCTCCCAGTATTACTTTCTTACAATTCCTCATTCTAGCCATATACTATAAACATTCCATGCTTAAACGAGTTATATTACCTCAGCGTTACTGCGTTCGCTGTTCCCGCATAATAGGCCCAATTAGACGTGCGAACCTGACTAAATGACGCCGCAAATGGCATAACGAGATCTGGTAATCAGTAAGTGCTGGGAAATACTGAAAATAGTATCTCCTGTATAACAATGTGCATTCAAAATAATTATTTTTTGATGCTTTAACCGGAATTGTGAAAACATCCCGTTTCATAAATAGGCACCATAAGGTAGTTACTTAAATTTCATGAATTAATGAAATTCTTGCACCCAAAAATTAAATTTGCAATAGAAATAGGACTGAACTAAACAATCAACTTTCAGAACATATTTGTTAAAAACAGTAAACGTGAATTCAACTGTTTTTTGTTTTTTTTTAAACAACCCAAATTGAGTTAATTTTTTCCATTGATTCTAATCACAACATAGAATACCAATTTTCGGCCGTCCATTCTTATTTTCTTATAATTCCCCATTCCTCAAATACATTTGGAGGTTATTCGTGATCCAAATCTCAAATTACGACGATTATTTGTAACTGCTGCGCATTATTATAATAACATATGACCCCGCAAAAGAGTTCCCAAGAAGCAACCTTTTTTCCCGCAACTGGCATTTGAACTCAGGTCCTTAGTATTAACCCGGCATATTTATACACGACAATACTTTCAACGTCACTTTTAAATTTTCGAAAATACAGAGTTCCTAGAAAATGGGTCCTGTGTCACTCTTATTTATGGTCTGTTTCTTATATATATGAAAAAAATTTTAAAGAATAAATTTGGAGCAGTTTTTAAGAGAATAAGTTTTTGAAAATACATATATTTCACTCAAAATTATGTAATTACTACTCATTTACGAAAAATTGTACATGACCTTCCTAGATATACTAGATACCTTATAGATATCTGCCTTTGAAAAAAAATTTCAATCCGAAAAATGTATATCCATAATATTGTAGTTGTAGAATCTCATTGAACTTTTATAATTTTAGAAAACTCAAGGCTTCCAACAAAAATTCGACCGGAAACATTTTCAAGCGTTCTTACTCTGTTTGAAGAATGTAAAACTAAAACATGTGGAGTAATTTTTGTGAAAATTTTGAGAATATTGCGGTTTCATGAAAAGTACCCCCAAAACTCAAAATAACCGTTTCAAACTTGAAGTATCACATGTTCGGGTAGATCGATAGGGAATTATAAATTTCGGAGAAAATATTTTGTATGTGTAGTGTTGAACACAGACGTACAGACACAGACAGACAGAAAAAAAAACACAGTCAGACGTTTTGCCGTCAATCAACTTTTCAATACGAAAGACCCGCAAAACGTGGATTTTCAATACACAACCTGTAAGAGGAAGTCATTTACTTCTATAGGGACAAGATCTTTCGATTTTTTTCGATTCTAGTATGACACCAGGAGTTTTTGTGACAAAAAATCGCCAATTTTCCCCGAAGTGTTACAATATTTTCTCATTACTACGCAATTACATAGTAGGGTGAGAAGGTAAAATTCCATCGACAGTAATGGAAAGAATCCCATTCTTTAAAGGAATTCTCCAAGAAATACGTTCGCCAAATTTTTCATTTCTTACCTACTGCCTCCCTTTTGTAACAACCTTTTGTAAACACTTGAAAACACTTGAAAACGTACACCCGATGTTCTGTTTCGTGCCCTTCAATTATGAATTACTGTGTTGTGCATGGCAATACACGCCACGCAAATTGATGTCTGTTTGCTATTTTTCAGTTTTTCAAATAGTCTCCTGGATCATTATGAGCTTGCAAAAACAATCGAAGCTACAGCGTAAATGGTCCTGTACAAAATACTGTGGACAAATATCAAGGACAGATGGTTTATAATGCTCATGCACTAGTACTTAATTAAAGATGATTTTATCACATTCCTGCATTCACGTTTCTAGGGCTGCGTATTTTATTATTGACGTCGCCCCATGGGGGTGGCGTCCTATTTTTTTCCGGGAACTGGTAATCGAAATATTATAAAGCAGCATAGCCCAAGGAGGTCGCTGTGTACAGTTCTGGAAGACCGGCGCGGCGTGGAGTGACGGGACACGGGACGGGACACGGGACGGGACACGGACGGACACGGACGGAACGGACGGACACGGACGGACACAGGACGGACACGGACGGGACACGGACGGGACACGGACGGACACGGACGGACACGGACGGACACGGACGGGACACGGACGGACACGAGGACAGGACACAGGACGGGACACGGACGGACACGGACGGACACGGACGGACGGACACGGACGGAGATGGAGACGGACACGGACGGACACGGACAGGACACGGACGGACACGGACAGGACACGGACGGGACACGGACGGGACACGACGGGACACGGACGGGGCACGGACGGGGACGGGACGGGACGGGGCGCAGAGGGTGCAAAGGCTCGCAGGCGGAGACGAATGGCGGCGCGTGGCAACCCGGGGGATGGCGGTCGGGGGCCCTGCGAGGCTCACGCGAGACCTCGACGCGGAAAGGTCATGGGCGCCTCCCCCGCCCCCGCCCCGCCCCCGGCACATACCCCGCGGAAGGAGGCGCACGCCACTCCCGAAACGAACTTCTTCGCGGTGGAATTCGTTTAATCGCCGCTAATGATACAGGAAGAGCTAGTGGTCTGTAACAGCAAGGATGCTGCTCAACAAACCCACAAAAAATTGTTTTCCGAACAATAGCACACAGACTGTTCAAGAGCGAAAAATGAAGTAATATCTTATTACAGTGCAATAAATGAAATATTTTAACAAAACAGTCTTCACAAATACTGCGGTAACAATATAGAACACCTATTCACTACAAATAATATCAAAACGTTGCTGTTCCAAAACGCAACAAGTAAATAGCAAATGAATATGGCGGGCGATTTCTTCCTTGGACCCTTTCTATCGCATGACGTCAGTTGTGAGGCCATTAGTGACGCACTGGTAATTAATATGATTAATCAGTGAGAACGAGGCGTATGAGAAAAGGCGGAATAACACAGGTATTTGCATTTTGTAGTCCAAATTAAAAACCTTTGATTTTTTATTTTCCCAAGTACCTGTGCATCTAAAGAAACCTCTCACATGGGCAGAGTCTGCACAGCTTTCTTCAATTTCTGCGATCATTGTAAATTAGTGATATAGAATGCAGTACAAGTATATCTCACCAAATGGATAATTAATTGAGTTAGGATTTATTTGATTTGATTTATTTCCGTCAAAGAACAATAAAAACTGCGTGACGAGCTTCGCAATCTAACTCCCGTCGTATTTACTACGCATTGTGAAATGCATAAAAGTACAAACGAAGCGAGGTTAGCAACATTTGAAAACAGCACATTTTTACTCCTGAGATGTGGCAAATTTATTTGCATCGATAAGCGATCTATAGATTTAATTTTCATGTATTGCTATAACAAAATAACAACCCAGCTACCGGTTCTACTCCTAACACAACTAGCAAAAGAAGATTTCGACAATATGTGCGGGTAGCGAAGCTACATTCATGTCCAGAAGCAAAATAAGTGCCGTCTCAGCATTTACTCAATGGATCAAAGAATGTGGAGATGGTGTCATTGACCTAGAAGTTGATTGATTAGCGATTCCGGGAGCGTCAACTGCTAAGGTCATTAATCCCGTAAGTGTCGCACATGCTTTTTCCTAGGGAGGTGTCTGTGAAGTTACCCCGGTGCTGACCTAATTGTCGGCTAACGGGGTTTACTCCAAGCAGGTATTTACTTTCAGTGGGGATACGCCCCAACCGGGACAAGCCTAAGTTCATGACCGGTCACCCGGCATGTGCGGTAATGTAGTGCAGGAAGTGTGTGTGTGTGTGTAAATAAAAGGTCGAGGAATGGGAAAGAAAGATAGCGCGCGACCCGTGGCCCGTTTGTTAGGGTACTGCTCCGGCATTCGCGTGGTATTGGAGAAACCACGGAGGACTACCGACCAAAGCAGTCGACCTCTAGAATTCTTCTCCAGACAGCGACTGACCATCGGGATTCGAACCTTGGACCTCTCAGTCAGAGGCACTGCAGGGAGATCAGTAGATGGCCTGAGTCCCCTCTCGCGGTCCAGATGATGAAGTACATTATTTGTTATAGGCACATTTATTATTTTTAAAAATAAACGGTACACGCGTTAAATAATGTTTGATATATCCTTATTAAAATACATTTTACCTCCCTTTCATTATCCTTGAAAACAACATTCTCTACAAAATTTCGAGAAAAAAGTATTGTTTTTTTACTATATTCCAGGCTGTTTTCGTTTTGTTTCTAGCGTTTGAAATATCCTGGTCATTTTTCATTATTTTTGTATCTGCTATAACTTTCCATAAAAAGGTTTTGCATTTTAGGAAGTGGACATGGAAACCTGGTGATACGTTATGAAATTTAGAAATAAAGTAAAGTAAAATTTGTTTTTACACTATCTTCTAATTCTATGTGTTATCCAAGTACTGCTATACCCTGAAATATTTAAATTTCTTTGGTGAAAAACCTTCGTTAAAGTGTAATTAAAGCTCTAGTATCTCTTTTATATTTTATATGACTCTGATCATAGTAATATCTCAGTAATGTCGCAAACAATTTTTAATTCCTTGATAGAAATTGAAAAGATTTTCTCATTTCATTGGGACACTATGGTTCATATTTCTTTGCATGAATAGAAATTAAACTTTGGTATTGTGTTGGCTTCCTAAAAATTAGACCGCGGCCGGAGTCAAGAGTGAGGCTTGGTGTCCCTCAGAGCGAAACGTATTTCAACCTGAGTTAAGTCGTAGCATGACGACCGAATCGTTGACAACTATGCCTAGAAGATGGCATCTCCCGGACAGTCAAGTACAAATAAATTCCTTTCAGCCTACTTCTCGCGATCTCCATTGCAGCTATGAATCTGACAACGTTGCTTTTGCGTACTCGTATTTTAGAATAATTTTATTTCTGGACGTAAATACATAGTTATTTAACCTTAACATATGTAATTTTTATTACTTACTAACGTATTCTGATATGGCAATATTGTAGTGAACTGTTCTGGATATTAACGATTTTAATTGATGTTTTTTTTGCTTCGGTTTGGATTATCTTTATTTCAATGTTTTCACGCCTATATAATTTTGTTTCTGTTTTAATCGTAAGTATTTAACTAGTTGATTTGGAGTATTATGGAGTAGGATCTCAGAAAAAATATTTTCGATGCTATCTTGATAGGGTTAAACTGAATTTTGTATTTCGCGTCCCATCTATTAATTATATGTACGGCGTTTCATTCTTAGGTCTGATAACTTACGTTACATTATTGTGTTATTCGCATGTTATTTAAGGTTGTGATGTCAGATACATGAAGATTAAACATTCTTGACGATAATAGTGATCAATGAGGGTGCCCTGCTTTAATACATTTGAGGTTACGTTACTCTGTATTACATATTGTCATTGACTGACCACTTTTTGTGTTGTTTCCGTGTGTCATGACTATTTTTTGTGTTGTTTCCGTGTTAGTTCTGGGGTCATGGCGCGTTGAAGCCTTGTACAACTTGATTTTTGATCGCCGGTCTATCCTCGTCGCATTGCTGTTTCCAGGCTGGGTAAACAGTTAGTTCCATTTCTTCTTCAGGTGTGGTGTTTTGCCGTATAGTATTTACGTCTCTGTTAATATCGTCGGTGAAATCAGAATTGACAATATATCATGGGGTCATGGCGCGTTGAAGCCTTGTACAACTTGATTTTTGATCGCCGGTCTATCCTCGTCGCATTGCTGTTTCCAGGCTGGGTAAACAGTTAGTTCCATTTCTTCTTCAGGTGTGGAATTTTGCCGTATGGAATTTACGTCTCTGTTAATATCGTCGGTGAAATCAGAATTGACAATATATTTTAAGGCCTGGTTTATTGCCTAGACCGGTGCATAGGTTGACATTGTATGCCATTCACTTTCACTGTATGTTTGCATGGCTCTCCTCGCTCTGAACGGACACGACTATTGACGACAGCTGCTAAGCAAGAACTGACGGTGGTTCTCGTGGGTATGGCAGTCCCAAACGTCACAATGTCATGTAGTAGAGAACGAAGGTATTACTAGGGGAAATAATGTATTTAGAATTTAGTTCAATGGCGTCAATTGGACTGGTGGAATCTGTGATGCGTCACATCCGGCTTTACTTCCTTCTAAAAGATTGTTTGGCCCGTGAAGATTATTCGGGTATTGAACTCAGTCCTAACTGTCCGAGACTAAGCGTCGCAGTATCGAAATCACTGATAGATTTCAATAGACTTTAAGGTTTTTGAGTAAGTAAAATGAGTGAATCGGTTTACATCACCTTGAAAACGAACGTTTTCTTTGTTTTGAGTGAAAAATCATCACCAATTTGTGATGGCACAGAAGAAAGAAAGCTTAGTAAATATTATTGATACGAAAATTAAAAAAAAGCGCGAAGACTTAAATTTCACCGGGAGAGATGGCTCAGGGCATCAACTAATGTCACTGCAGTGCCTCTGACCGGGATGTCCTACGTGCGAGCCCGGACAGCACGCGGTGTTTCGTTTGGTACATCTGGTTGGCCAAAATTAATATCTCAAAAACTACTGGTTAGAATTTTATGAAATTTTGCACACGCATTTGTACGAAGTATTTAAAAGTGTTTTAAATATATAATATGTATCTTTACATTTTCCTACAAAACGGTCAGAATTTGAAATAGCATATGCAATAAAACAATGAGTAATTGAATTAATAGTTATACTGTTAATAGAATACTACATTATGCAATTGTATAACTTTCTACAATGTTATTTGTAAGTATAATTAATATATAAATATAAATACTATCAGAATTCGTTAAATCAATTTCTCATTTGAGCTTTAATATTATACTCTTTTGGCTTCGAACTTACTAGTGATTTTGAAATTAATCCAAATCGTAGGTGTGTTCACATTTATCAGATAAAGATGGAGTAGCTACAAGTTGTTGCACTTCCTCTGATAAAACATACACTTTTCTCTTTGGGCTTTATCCTATGCTGGAAATATACGTATCAAAGGATATTAACAACCTGTGTAGGCATGAGGAAATTAATTTGGTTAGTGACATCTTTTTTAATGACAGCCGTTTTCTTAATGAACATGAATTAAAAAGTCTGCAGTAACATGAGTACGAAGGCGTCAGGTTTCGCCATAAAAAACCTTTCTTCCACTATTCGGCGTTTCGGCACAGAATTTTAATGGTATTAGCGATACACTAAACAATCATCACTATGAACCGAGTCAGCAAAAGTTTGCTTGAAACGACTCTGATCACTACTTCCATCACATCCTCACTTAGAAATTATACTCCTGATCTGATAATTGCTGAATAATTTCGTTCTGCACAGTGCCTATGCGACTGACAGTGTGATTAAAAAGACATTGTAAAATTATTTCTGCGGAAGATTCTGTAATAGTGATACTATTTTCAGGAGGATGACATTTGATTTCCCTGTTTTTTGCTGGATAATAGGAGGAATAAATAGTACAGTCATAATATTTCGCATTTGCACGCATTTCCTTGTATTGGTTCACACAGAGTGTAAAATATCTATCATTATTGACAATGCTTCACCTGCAGTCATTTGTCGAGAATTTCTGTGAAGAAGAAATCAAGCTTTTTTCATTTTTGTGGCCTGTTGTGAGGAGGAAGTACTTAGTTCCCAACGGTTTATTTTAATTTTAATATTAATTGTATCTATCTGGTCTTGAGTACTTAAATTCGTTTGCGTAGGTAACGATGTTTCATCCACATTTGTTCTCTCGGCTAGTTATTTTGCTTTTCTTCTCTTGATCGCTCAATGCTTCCCTGAAAAGATTTGGTCGAGCGATCCACACAACCTGACAGTACTTTCGCACGGAATGGCTTAATACACGATGTCCTAAATGCAGTGCCATCTAACCACTTTCTATTCGACTTTACGAAGGACCCTTCATTTATGAAGCACTTTGTCTATCTTTCACTTATTTTAGCACACACGACGCTGAGTGTATGTGTGTGCTTATATTACTTCTGTTGAACACTCCTGAAGATCTTAACACACCATTATGTTCTTTTAATCCACATCTCTCTCTGTGCGCGAATAAGTTTCGCGCAATACTTCGCAGAGCGCATGCCTAGTGAGTGAACGCACTGTCACTGAAAGTAGGTGATAATTATCAGATATGCACTTCTCTGCAAAAAGTGTGACAATAATATTGTAAAGAAACCTTTTTTAAATGCATGTATATTCATTTCAAAGCGGAGAAATGCGGAGCGAATTTTGCAGCTCAACATTTATTTTCAATTTTCGAATACACGCACATGTTTTAAAGTCGAATTTTGAGTACGAATTTCTAAGCATACATGCCTTTGAAAATTACGAAACAATTTCATGTGAAATAGCATACCTTTCTGAGGATTTTACGTTCTGGAATTATAAAATACGCGTAAGGAGAACTCTACGAATAGAACTGAACTGCGTGCACTACCGAACAGAACTTTGCGGCTCGGCGCCGGCTATCAGTGGGACGTAACTTGACACCTCCCCTGATACCGAATCTTATGAATCAGCACCTTATAAATACCGAGGCTATGTTCCCTGGATATTTACCTACAGAACGGATGAATAACATCACCAAAAAAATTGAACTTTGAAAAATGGATTTCGGCCAGCTGGATGTCTCAAACAAAGCACCGTAACGGCGGGATATTCGACGCTCGCTAGATAGCTAGGTCATGTTCTGCCGCAGTCTATAGGGGAATTATAGAGGCCGGCTGCTCTGATCGATAGTTTTGCGAGGATTCTTTGATCAACACCAGGCGAATGTCGGGTCAGATCCCTACCAAACGGGCCACGGAACGCGTGTGACCTTTCCTTCCAATTTCTTCTCCTATTCTACCCCTTACTTACAAACACACTTGCATGCACTACACTAACAAACCGTCGAAAAACTGGTCACAAGCTTAGAGCTTGTCCGGGCGGTGTCCCGCTGCTGGGAGATTCCTGGTTGAAGAAAACTCCGCTAGCCGACGGTAGGTGAACGCCGGATTTCACCATCGAGCGGGGAAGATCACCGCCATCTCCCGAGCAAGAAAACCGAACTACAATTACGGGGTTAATGACCTTAGCAGTTAACGCTCCCGGGATCACTAATAAATCAATGAACTCAAATGTCATAAATTGTGGTTAGTTCTTCCCCGTCCCGAGCTCTTGTCTATAAACGCGTCGTGCACAGGTGCTCTGCGGGAAGCCTATCCTACCTGAATCGTAGTACGGTTGATCAATTGAATCGCTCAATGCAAGAATGGCTACATTTTACATTTTCACAACTTTGCAGGAGATAAAAAACGATCTGCACGAAGACCTATCAATATTGCAAAAAATCAGTATTACAAAATACATTGAAATACTTTTTAACATTGGAGATTTTACAAAAACAAATTTGAAAAATGTACCCTTTTTGCATGATAATGTCATTATCCCTTTTCATGATGATAACAATAATCATAGTAATAATAATAATAATAATAATTAATAATAATAATAATAATAATATTTTTCTAAAAATGCTTACATCAGAAATATGATTTTATTCTCTTGTCAATAAATTATTTAAGTTCAATAATTTTAAGTTTAAAAATATTTAGGGGGAAAATGAGGACAAAAAATTATTTTTTTTTAATTTAAAAAATCTAAATTAAAGTTTTTCAACGAAATATAACGTCATTGCCTCATAAATGATATTTAAAAAATTTTTTTAAAGAACACTAGAACTCAAGTACATACAATAAAATATAGAATACAACCAAACAAAACTGCCTTTAGAAATTTCACATGGCAGCCAACTTCAGCCAATGCAAAAAAGTTACATCTTTGCAACATGTCCCTTTTCTGCATTATATAGTTCTCTGAATTCGCGTATTCAGCCAGAAGTGCAAAAGCACAGAAGTTACCTTTTTGCATAGTGAAAGATAAAGTTAAAAGCAAGGCATACCAATCAAAACATTAAATCCCCGACATGTGAACATGTATTCTTTCTGCATTCGACAGTTCAATTGAAGATCGATCAATTGATATTTTTGTGAACATCAAATGCTATGATTATTATTCCCATTATGTAGTAAATGATTTTATCCCGGGAGGTAGCGGTCTTCCTCCATTGCTTGGTGGCGAGATCCGACGCCGACCTACACGTTGGCTTGCGGGATAAACATGACAAGCTCGAAGCTCGCAACTGGTCTCCCGACGCGGGTAGTGTGTGTATGTGCAAGGAGAGAGGATATAAAGAAGGGGAAGGAATGATAGCGCACATCCCATGGTCTATTGGTTAAGGCACTGCTCCGGCATTCGCCTAGTATTGATCGGGAAAACCACGAAAAACCACCTTGATTTACATTTAAAGAACATATTTCATTAAGGAAAAAATCTATATTATCAAACTCGTGGTTTCGCAATGTAAATGATTTGTTTCCAGTTTTTAAAAGTACATAGAGTTTGCCGAGAATTTGACCTGTTCTATTTTCAAGCTTCTTTTGTACTATCCAAGGACTGCAAGGAAGGGGCATTTTTTAATAAGGTGTCTTTACTGCAAGGAAAACTTACCCAAAAAATAGTCGTCGTTCAAAAAATTGCACATGAACTTAATTAAAGATCTAATTTTTTTGAAGAGGTTTCATTCAAGGAAAAAACTGTCATCAATATTGTATTTTTGCGTCCTTTTTTATTTTTGTTTTCTGGTCGTTTCTAAAACGGAGAGTTTCGACCAAAATTGGCCCTGCGACGTTCTTTGAAGTGTCTATTGCAGCATCCGTGTAAGAAATAGAACTAAAGAGTTGGAACGGTTTTTGAAACATTTGTTTAAAATTTGCCTATATTTTACTCAAAAGTTTATACAAAAGACTTATATTTTTGACAAATTGCGCAGGGACTTATTTTAAGATCTACATTTTTAGAACACATTATTAATAGTCTGAACGATTTTGGCGCTAACTTTGATCACAGACAGACACGTTTGGCCGGCAACCATATTTTCGGAGCGAAGGATCCACAAAACGATGAACTGACTACTCAACGTGTTAGAGAAATAATTACTACATACACCAAATGATTTTGCCGACCTCGATGGCCGAGGTGGCTAAGAGCGAGTACCGACTCTGCGCTTCGGTCCGAAGGGTTGCGGGTTCGAGTCCTGCCTTGGGCATGGTTGTTTGTCCGTTGTCTTTGTATGTATGTGTTGTCGCGGAGGGCCTCGCGTTCTGCTGACCCCAGATCAGAGGAGCCCGCAAGTGTGTTGGTGTCTAGTGTATGGTCGAATATGCGTCCCATCTGAACGTAAAGGGTAACCGGCTGTCGGCTGGATAAAAACCCTAGAAAGAAGAAGAAAATGTTTTTTTTACTTTTTCAAAACTAGGATCCAACAGTACGAGCTTTCCGCAAAAAAAGTTCTGTCGCAACGTTTCAAAACTTACTCATTACTGCGTAAGAATGTAGTCAGGAGAGAAATTAAAATGTAATTGACCGGAGAAGCTAAACTTATCTAAGAATCAGTCGATTACCGCTTTAAAAATGTAATTTCACCACTGAAAAGGATAACAAATGTGTTAGAAATCGGATCATTGATTTATCAGGTAAAACCATAGTTACTTTATATCATTCAGTACAGTTTATATTTACTATAGACCAATTTGGTACTTCTAGTCAGTATACGTGTCTCTCATTCATATAATTTTTGAATTTTGTTATTTAGATATTTAATAAATTTGCAAACTTGCAATACCCAATGAAAGGATGTGCAATTTTAAAATCCTGAAATAAATAAAACTCCTTTTCGAATCTGAAAGAAAGATGTTCCTCAACTGAAATTTGAACTCACAACTCCGGTTTCTCTCAGTTAAAGTTTCGTAAGAACCGTGTGCTAACCGTTTGCATCAGTGGGAAGCCAACACATCCAAGCGCTTATCTTTTCACTAAATTCCCCACATTTTTATTGCACACATCAATTGATACTTATTGTGCTACAGGAAAATGTACCATCTGTATAAATGAGAGACAATGACACGAGGCTATTATTCCACCGACGGCTTTGCAGAGTTTCGCTAAGAATGTCTGTCACGCATATCTCACACGAAGCATGCGAATATGAAGCCAAGAAATGCATATTTCTAAAGCAACCCTATCCTCAGGTGAGGTTCGAACTCACAACCTCTGCATGTTTTAATAACGTTCTTACAAGTATTGTTCGTTAACCGATGGCGCCACAAATTCCTTTTTATTACATTCCTTTTCATTACAGCCGTAAATATGAATCAGTGGCTGAGCAAATATTGCAAGTTGAGCATGGTGCAAATATTGGCTTTGAAGTCTACTCAGGATCAACACTGTCAAGAACTCCTCACTCTCAAGAAATGATGTTCGAGTGAATTATTTCGAAAGCAATACTTGCAAATTTTACGAAAAATCACCTTCCCCCAAGACTCGAACTCACAACCAGGGCATCTCTCAGTTGCTATCCCATAAGGAACTACGCGTCAACTCATTACGTCATTGGCGAGACTCAGGCTCTAGCTCAATCGCTCCAACAAACTTTCGTAACAACAATTGGAATTTTGTAAAATACAAACCACAAACACATGACGGTCACCAAGAACATTGTCCCGTAGGAATACCTAACATTCTCACTCGATCAATATTTCGGCACAATTTTGTACAATACACTTCTGAACATGATATCGAAACATGATGGTCACCTTAGAATGGTCATATAGGAATTCCTAAAATTCTGACGCGATCAATACTTTGTCCTTTCTATTTGCTTCCGACCCTCTCAAGAAAATTCAACATGATTGTAGAATCCAATTTTCTGTAATGCCAGTTCCAATTTTCTGTAATGCCAGTTGCAAGGAATTGGAAAGAATATATTTGAACCAGTGACACTTTTTTACGAGGTCATGCTCGAAAACCTAATGTGGTTTACGTGAATGTTGATGACATTTTCCTCATTTTTCTCACGCTACCTTGTAATATTCTCATGATACTTCATCAAATTTCTAATCATTGCCGACGATTGCCACACATCGTGTGCTCTTCCAAGCGAGCGAATCGGAGGCAGTGGATGCAATAGAAAGCAGGCAAACCATTTCCACGGCCGCCTTGTCACCCTTTGAGTCCCAGAGGCCGCCGACTGCGGCCGTCCACTTCCCGGTGGACCCATCTCCCTCTCCGTCTCTCGCTTTCGCTACCGCTGCAGCGGCCTCATCTTTCGCAAACGCGCGCAAATCCAGGCGAGGCGAGGAGAGTGCAGCGGCGCGGACGCCTGGCCGGCGGTGGGGCGAAGGGGCAGCGCAGCCATTGTGTTGGGTTGCGGGCGGGGGCGGGGCGGGGGCGGGGCGGGGGCGGGGCGGGGGCGGGGCGGCAAAGGCCCGCCCCCCAGCGAACGCCCGGCCGGATGGGCGTCTCGCAGCGCCCCGCGCTACAATGAGTCTCCGGCGCCCATTAACTATGCGCACTTCTGCTCTTTTCTTCTCCCCGGTTAGCTTGGTAGCCTTTCATTAGTTCGTAACGTAAGACCAAAAACTCAGACACAATTCAACAATATATTTATTTAATTTCTGGACAAAATTAAGAAGGAGAATGATGGGTTTGCAGGGAAGTACTCGGGACGCAGTATTGAGTTGTCTGTGGTTTTTTGGCCTTATTTTATTAGGCCAGTACTGATCTTATGCACCTTATCATGCTAGCAGGCAAATCCAACAGACAATGTTTTCACTATAAGCCTTCCAATAGGTTAGTTGGCTCTCTTCTCTTGTCAGTTAACAACGGTATCCTTCAGTTGTCAGTACGTATCACTCTTGATGTCATCTGTTATTTGCAGAATATTTTCTAATCGTGTTCTTATCCTTGTAGTTTTTCCTCTCGATTTAACATTTGTTTCCTCGCTTCTCTAATCCACCATGCCGAGTACAGTTAGTGCTCTATAATTTATTTTCTTCCTCCTACCAACTGCTTTCCTCCTGGGCTCCCCTAAATATCTCCATTTGTTATCCTGTCCTGCCGCCACGTATGACGTAATGAGATATTTTTATATCTAGCTCCCTACGAATCTTTACATACTTAGGAATATACTTTGACAGGACTCAATCGATTATGTTTTTATTTACTTATCTGAAGAGAAAACACACCTGCCTTTTAAAGTATTTAAAACTACATTTTCGTGTAAAAATATCAACGAAGCATTTCAGCACTGACTCAAGGAAAACAGTGCGAAAGGCCAACCTACATGAGTTAATTTATCTATGTTTGATTGTAAAGTATGAGTCATTTCATTTGTAAGAAATAAATATCATGTTCCTCTTAATATTATCAATAAATCATTTTTATACCAATTATGACTTCTGAGGCACATAATCAGTATAAAACATTTTACGTGATTTTCGAATTTCGTCGCATCAGTATTACATTAACTTTACTAGTAATAACTGCTCATTTCTGAGACACAAATCGCCGCTGACAGACTCAAGAGATCCTTTGCGAATATGGAAAGATGCTCTGCAGTTCATGCAATTCCACACCAAGGCTGGTCGCTCTCCGATTGATACAGGTCTGTCGTTATTCGCTCATCATTCACCCATCCTTACATTCTTTTCTTTTTTCTTTCTCTACCACTACACAGCCTTTCAATGCCTTATACTACCCCCTGGTCTACTTTCTTATCCATCTCCTTCCTCATACTCCTCTCACGTCCCTAACAACTTTTTCACATACCTTTCACCCTAATGGAGTCGGAGTTGATGACTATGCATGGCAATGGCTGTAGAGATATGAAGAGAACTCAAGGAAGGTGCTTGATGGATGATACATGCATCATGGTGCTTGATGGATGATACATGCATTGTGGTTACATTTTTACGCACACACATGCCCGAGACGGAACTCTAAACCTCGACCTCTCAAACTGGGACTGGCTACACACGTCCGCCTTAAGGATTACCTAGTTCAGGTGATTCTCCGCTATCAATGCGCAGTGATAGAGTAAATAAAGCAATGCAAGTTTGCATGTTCTCCACATTCTATGCAACCCATCAGCAACAGTGCATTAATATAGGGAGATTGCCTTGCCTTGCCTAGTAAAGAGTGTTCTGATATGGATATTATTAAGTAGAAAAATATGTTAATTTCATTCATTTCGAGAAACAAAGTAGTCATGTAAACAGTTTATTCAGAAGAGAGAGAAGTCAAAACTCATGTATCTCCCGAATGTGTGCTCAGATTTGAATTTAATTAGCAACAAAATTTTCCGTGCCCATCTGCTGGCCGAGATCGCTAAGGCAGTAGTGTCATAGCGATCTCGGACCGCAGGATTGCGGGTTCGAGTCCCGCCTCGGACATGGTTACATTTGTGTTCGTCCTTTCACCCCTTATCATCATATCGTTTTATCTTCAAAGTTACCATAAAATGAACTCCAATAGTGGTCACTAACGACTTAGATGTTGATGCGACCTTAAATAACAGAAAAATATTCCCCATAAAAATTTGTTAGTAGCCTCCTTTAGAAAGACCGATCTCAAGGAACAAAACATTTTTAATCATTTTACTCAAGAACTCGAGATTTTTCAATGTTCTTTACCGAGTCCAACAAGCAGGTAGTGCTAGTTGATAAAGCGAACACCATAGTTCTTGTCCTTCGAGAAAAATCCAGCTAACGTCTTTTAATAGTGCTCATTTACGGTCTCTTTGAAATTTTATTTAAACTTAAACGATACAGACATAACGACGTCGACTGGATTTGGCGGCTTCAACGGTTAGCGCATTGCTCCGCCATACACAGTTTCACCAGATCGAAGGATTTTTAAGGCGAAAGAATTCTTCTTAAGCCTTTCTTCAGAGAGGAAATAAAGCCAGCTGTCCTATGTTACATATTTACTGTATGTAAACAATCTTTTAAGCCAAATTCTAATCGCATTTTTCGACGCCCAAGTGATACCTTCCTTTGCTAGATGGCTTGAAAAAGCAGCCTAATGGTCTTAGCCTCACGACTTAAAACACAGCATCACTGGACTTAGAAAATCCGCCTTTCGTGCCGAAATATGGCGTAGTTTTGGTAGTCAATAAGGAATGTCAGTATCATGTAGAAGCTGCTGTCTCTGGAGATATTCCATGGAAACTCATTTTAAAATAATTGCTCCGAATATTACAATAGTGTTAGAATATAATACGTTTTGAATTTCTTGTATGCATGTTTAAAAATATTTGTAAGTATATTGGTCGTAATCCACCGAGTACAGCCGTTATCTAAAAGATCAACTGCCAAACGCTAAAACGTGACATACGCGATGACAATAATTATATTACCATAGATTCTTCTATATCGTAGTTAATGAGTTACATACCTGATTAATTGGTTTGTATCTTCGAAAATGTGTATGTTTAGTGTATATTCACTACTTAATCTGTACTTAATCTGCGGACTAACGAATCGTGCAGCTGTCGCTCGCGAGAGCGGAGGGGTCAATTTAATATGACGCTCCACAAGTCACTTTCTGCTGACATTTTTACAAGTATGCCTTAATAGTAAGTTTTTATCATTCTAATGAAATGTGATTATCTTGTTTATATTAAGTCTTTAATAATACTTGGCATTTTAGAAGTTACAGTTTCAAACTGCGTCTAATTCAATTGTTGACCTACAATGTGTGTCAATCCACGACATTAGCAATCATGCGTGTTTGCTTATTTGATTTCGGTATTCAGATGTTAACTATTGAATTGGGATTTTTTGGAGAAACATATCAGGTTCATATCTGGATTTTCAAATACTTTTTTTTTCTTCTGCCGGCAAAAATTACGAGAATGTAGGTTAGTATGTTGCCCCGGCAGTTACACAAAACAACTAAGCTGTGGCATTACATAAAACAATTACCCGGCGACTGTAATTATGTATTGATTACTGTATTGAATTGTTCATACAACCATGGAATGTCAAATAAGTTAAAAACTTTTGTCAGTCATATGTTTGCCAGGCAACGAATAATGGAATCTCACAAAAGAAATGAAAATATTGTCAGTATAACGAAAGAAGATATCGTAAGTACTCGTTCCGTTGTATGTTGATTTTTCTTCGGTTCTTCCGACAAGAACTTTAAGACATCACGACTAGATCAACTAAACGTCACGACTAGAACCCGACTAGAATCAAGCAAATCATTCCGATATCGGATCGAGAAGCCGTCTTCTTCCGTGCGATTGAGGAAGTATTTCGTCTTTCCGTGCGCAACAGCTTCTTTGGCCTTTGGTCCTGTGAGGGCTGTGTATGCCATTGCGTGGAGACGAGGGAGATCCTCCCCCGCTGGAAAGTGCTCTCCGTCGCCGACCGACTTGAGGGTTCTCCCCCTCCCTACATTGGGAGCGGTAGCTCATGCATCAACTAATGTCACTGCAGCGCCTCTGACCGGGAGGTCCTAGGTTCCCACTCCCCACGGAGGCAGGATTTTCGACACTAGCTTTTAAGCTGTGTCGAATTCAGTCGCTGTCAGGAGGATAATTCTAGCGGCCGGTTGCTGTGATCAATAGTTTTCCGTGTTTTTTCCGATCAACACCAGGCCGATGCCGGAGCAGTACCCTACCAAACGGGCCACGGACCGCACGCGATCTGTCCTTCCTCTGCCTTGTCCTTTCCTCTCCCCTTACACACACACTTACACTAACATGCACTACACTACAACATATTCTGGGAGACTGGTTCGGAGCTTAGAGCTTGTCACGGCTGGGGCGGTGCTCCGCTGGTGGGAGAGTCCTGGTTAGGGGGAAACCCCAGTAGCCGACCGGTAGTCGGCGGCGGATCTCGCCATCCAGCGGAGGAAGATCACCGCCATCTCCCGACAAAAAAACATGCACTACACTAACGGTACTAATGACCAAAGCAGTTGACTCGTCTGGAAACACGAAAAATCAATGAATCAATCAATCCCCCTCCCTAGACATCGTTTGTAGCCCCTCAGGCGTGTACGACAGCATATGCCGTTCTTCACGGGATCACTCTCTAGCGTGTACTACAGCATATGCTGTTCGAGCTTTTGAGTGCGTCGCCGGGGTTACTTGATATATTTCGCGAAGTGATCGCTAGCTAGAAATTCAGTGTAGTATCTTAGCTTCTTGTTTTCCGATTTTCATATTTTGTGCATCAGCTTTTTATTTTTTTATGAACGATATTGTGGTTACTGACGTAGAATTTTTTGTGGAAGTGATTGGCAAGATAAATTATATTACTACTATGGCGTGATTGACAAGATAAATTATCCAGACGCTTATTCCAGACGTTAATCCCAGACGTTAGTGTGCTATAACAACAATAAAAAAATAAACATCTTTTTGCAAAATTTGCCTTGGAGACCCTTTTTGTATTGTCATTTGCTTTGCACTACACCGGTCTCCGAGAGATACGGTTTGTTTTTTTTGTTAGTTTAATGTGCATATTATTTGTTATCGTATCAATAAACTAAAAGAAATGGCATGCTTTTGTCTAGGTATTCTATTTTTTTCTGAAATTTTCCTTTAATAATTTAGATTTATCTTTTTAACACAGATGAAAACTTATTTTTAACTTAGACAAGTTTAAAAGTCACGCTGCAGCAGCTGACGGCGGGAGACGAAAGTCCTACCGGGCCACGGCCGCAGCGGGGACATGTGCCAAGCTCCAGAATGGTCTTCCAATATGTATTATTATGTGCAATTCATTAAAGTGTAAGTGGGTGATTGTAAAGGGGAAGAGCAAAGGATGAACAAGGGATGATCGCAGGCGGTTCGTGGCCCGCTCGTCAGGGTACTGGTTCGGTATTTATCTCGTATTCATCGGGGAAAACACAATAAACTACCGATCATAGCATACTGCCACCAGAATTCTCCTGTGACAGCAACTAAATTCGACCTATCTTCTTGTATACAGAAAAGCACCCCAACCCGGGCCTCCATTTTGTTTTCCAAAACGTTTAAATCTAATTTTCCGCACTATTAAATCAAAATATTTGCAATGAATACCTTATTTAATTATTCAAATGTTATATTCATCTTAAAATTGTTGGCCAAGAAGTTAAAGAATAAAATAAGTTTTTCTAAAACATTACATTTTGTGGATTTATAAAAAGGACTTCCTGGTGTGAGACCTGGAGCGAATACAAGTTTAACATGTTATACACAAGAAACAGTCTTATGTGTCTCGCACATAATCTATATATACAAGTTTATTTATTTATTTATTTATTTATTTATTTAATTTTTTAATCTATATATACAAGTTTATTTATTTATTTATTTATTTATTTATTTATTTATTTATTTATTTATTTATTTATTTATTTATTTATTTATTTATTTATTTATTTATTTATTTATTTATTTATTTATTTATTTATTTATTTATTTATTTATTTATTTATTTATTTAATTTTGCAAGGATTGTTAACAAAAATATTCCCTCCAATGTAATAAAATACACTTTCAAGTGTAAATCAGCAATTAATTTGGGCTCTTATCCCTCATCATGTCCTTCGCCAAAGAATACTTACTGCCGCGATGGAGAACGATAATTTTAATAACTATATTTCCCACTGAATTCTGGAAGAAGTGCACAGATAATAAAGTTACATTTTTGTCCAGAATCAAAACAAGGGACCATCTCAGCATTTTTTCAAAGGATCAAAGTAAAACAAAAGTCACATATATAAGCAACTTTTTCCGCCCCCCACATTCTACACGAGCCCAGACAACCGGGATTTCAGATCCCGTAATGAATAAATCGATGACTGTGACACTATTTTAGTACGTATCCAAAAGACAACATCACTTTACAGAGCTGTAAATAAAGAGGCTCGCGTTAGGAATCGCGCCCGGGTTTCGCTACTTTCCTCTGTAACTAGACTCGCCACTGACGGGGCTCAAACCCTAGGACTTCCCTGTAAAACACGGTACTGTCTCTTCCGTATGAATTTACTTTATTGAACCAAAAAAATTGTGTCTGAATAAAAAAAGCCTGTACAATATCTATGGTCTCAATTTCTTTCTTGTAGTGCAACGATCAATGGGGAAATTAAATACTCTTCATGCATATTATAGTTCAGGAATAAAGGGCCTATTGCGTGAGCAGTTTTGATTTCTAGGAATCCACGTAAGTGCTATTTGATTTAGAAATTTCGCTGTGATTGAAATAACAGAAACCAATTTAGCTTGCGCTTCAACTTTGAAAACAAACAAAAATTGAAATGATTTGCTCGGGCAAGAAGAAATTAACCGAAGGTCAAGGACCCCTTCCGCTGACCACCTGGGAGCAGGAGCGGATTACAGAGCCAATCAGAGGAATGTGTGCTGCAATTGCTGAATGTCAACTGCCGGAACGAGCGTGTTACATCACTGTAGGACGCCGGCAGTTATTACACGGGTCATTTAGGGTTCAATATTGAAATGATCTCCGGAGAGACCACCAATTATACCTTGCTTCGCATCCTTGAAGCAAAAACACAAAATGAGATTTCGCAAGGGATATGGCTGAGATAAAATTCCTTAGTGACCATCGGAAAGTTTGCTCAAAAACCAAGCCCATGTTGTATAAGAAGGAGAAGAATAAATGTTGACGTAATCGTAATGTTTTACAGGGTACCTACATCTGGAAAGGCTGGAAGATGAAAATAACTTCTCATATGCGGTCTGGTAACCAGAGACAAATAATAATTGCCTGAATACGCTGTCTACATTACGAAATACAAGGGTTATTCATGCACAAACTGAAGACCTTGAATCAGATGTTTTTACGAAACTATGCTAGAAAAGGGCTATGACTTAATAGCGAAATAACAAATTCTACGACTAAAAAATTTTAGAAATTAGGTCTTTATTAATAAATGGAAAGGTGATTCAAAGTGGAAGAAAAGCCCAGACTTCCAATTACGTGTTCTTGGACGGAACAGTTAGATTGTTGTAGACGCTCGTGTCTTCGAAAAAATTAATCTTTACATATTCCATTGAGAATCCAAAGAAATCGGGAACTTATATTTAAATACATATGTGTACGTATCGCGTATTTAATGTTAATGTATGCAATTAATGATCATTACCGTTTCAAGAGACAATATTTAGAGAATATTTATTGATCGGATTTGGAAGAAATTAGGTTTAAAGAACTTGCTCTAATGACAATTGAAATAGATCCTCAACAGAACACACAGTTTAAGAATTATTATGTGTTCAAAAGAAGACGTTTCGATGATTTAATGCAGGCCTGGCCAAACAAAATGATTTCACAGGTCGCTTTGGTTTCACGGGTGAAATAATATTGGAATGACACTGTAGGTAAACATACTTCAAAACACTAATAAAACACGAAATGAATTAAACTCTATTATAATATTATTATTCAATACAATTCAACTCTCAAATCTTAATTAATGAGAGTTTTATTTCGCCTATCTTTGACTTCTTTTATCTAATACAATTATGTTAGACGTATTACATCTTAGTTGTTTTTCAAAATTATTGTCAGGTAATAAAGCACGGGATGAATTGATTGTAAATTGCGACTCCACGCAAAA
This sequence comes from Teleogryllus oceanicus, assembly GCA_964035755.1. Taxonomy (NCBI): domain Eukaryota; kingdom Metazoa; phylum Arthropoda; class Insecta; order Orthoptera; family Gryllidae; genus Teleogryllus; species Teleogryllus oceanicus. The sequence goes on along the minus strand of CAXIVR010000001.1, from coordinate 15,470,496 downwards.
GAATTCACAGACATAATATAGGATTTAATTGCAAATTGTCTGCAGTTTGGTCCAGGTTTTTATTAATGAAAGCCCTAAACACAGCTAACAGGATTTAGGGCTGTCGTTAATAAAAACTGGGACATACTGAACAAAATGTCACAAACAGATCACACGTAGATCTTTAAAATCCTATAACTCGCTGTGAAAAATATCTAGCATTAGAATATTTTTAGGTGCGACTCAGGGATTACAGGACTTTTTAGGTTAGGAATTGTTAGTTCATAAATAATATTTCGTAAACCTGATTTAATTTTTGTAAATCATTTTTTGTATTCATGGTGTTATTTAACATGATATGTACCATTTCTGTTATTAGAATTTTAGATGTCTGTTGTTCATTGTAAAAGATTTTTACTTTGTCAAAACCTGAGGAATGATTACACTAAACTCTGTAATGGTAAGTGAAGTGTACAGAGCATTATCCATGTTAATATTGTGTGTTGGTAAACTCGTTTACACGGGTATTGTTTTCTCACCAATATAGGTTAGTTGATAATCATTGCAGCATTGTATTGCATAGCAGTATTGAATGGAATAAATTAAATCTATCGTCAGTTTCTAGTAAAAATCCGACTTCATTTAGTTTAGACATTTTTATTTCCTCTCCTAGGCGATAGTATTTTTGTCTTCACTTGTGTTGTCTTCGCAAGTTGTGATAAAACGGTACAGCAGTGTCTGTTGGTCTACCGCAATACAGCAGAGCACAAACTAAATATAAAGGAGAAATGTACATGCCAAGGAGAGAGATTAAAAAACAGTCAGTACACGATCACATTCGCTCGAACCATTAGATTCAGCTAGCGCCAGACCCGACAGACTGATGAAACGACGCAGAAGGAATGTTAAAATTACCATCGAGTGAGTTGTGATTCGGTGTTATACTTGTATAGCTTTTCATGGTCATTTGATGATAATTGGTAATCAATGAAGACAAGATAACGGCGAACATAAATGGTGATACGCAGGAAAGGAGTAAACGCCAAGGTTAGAACGGTCCGTGTTTTGCGTTAGAAGTCGAATTGAAGGTTTGAAGACAATATGAGTGAATTAATAAATTTTCAGAGAGTAGTTGCTTCTGCCAGAAAATATGTAGTTTCTGCACAATATTTGTTTCCATTATGCACGTAGGCTTCGACAATACAACCTGCCATTTGGCAAATCATTATTACCGGTGAAAATATTTTTTTTTCAATAGGTTTTCAGAAGGAAATGCAACATAACCCTGAGATATATGAAGTGAGGAAAACAAAATGCATTCTAATAAGTAGCCTGTGGGAGGCATTTTCGAAGATTTTTTTCCATATCCAAATCCGAATCTCCGGCTCCGGTAGATCCTCTTTGGAACCGTCTCTGTCCGAATCGGCGTACTCATGTTGTCTCTATTGGCGTAAATTCGCCGCACATTTTACCAGCACGTTCTCAGGCCTGCAAGAACACCGAAGCTATGATACGACGGTGTTCGTCACTAAAACCAACATTGAAAAACTCCAAATAGTACAAAACAAATTTTTACGAAAATGTGCAAATGCCCCTTGGTTCATATCAAATACACATATTCAAAGAGAACTTCAAATATAACCCCTAATTGAACATATAAGAAAAAACTGTAACTATTTTTTTACTCTTCTTTCATCCCCTCCTTGCAGTACAAAATTCATAATGGGAAAAACTTTAAACAATCCCAAAATAATTCGCTCTCGATATCCCAAAGTCATGTTTAGACCCCCATAAAAAATCAGTATATGTATTAAATATGTAAATCTTCATCCCAAGGTATGTATAGATTGTATCTAGATTTAAGAATGTACATTGTATGTAACATTTGTGTATTGTATGTCAAATTGTTTAGTTGTAAGTATTAGAAATATAAGTATTAAATCCTGTATATTAGCTAGTAGTAAAATACAAGAGTGATAGGTTGTATGCTCAAACGTGAATACCCATACGTTATGTATTACAAATAAAAATGTACAAACCCCTGAAAGGCAAAACTGCCGAACAAGAAGAAAATAAATTTAAAAAAAACACAAAATCTTTAATCGATGCCCAGCCCACACAAAACGACCGAAACAATTTGAAGGAGAGAAGAGGAAAATGAAGACAGTGAGGAAATTGAAATTTTTGAAATACTAATCCCATCTGGAAGGGGATTTGAAAGAGGGAAGAAACGTCCCATAGCCGACAAGGGTCAGAAGATGTTTCTGCTAACAAATTAGATAGGAGAGAGATGAGGAAAAAGTGGTTCTAGTCGGTTCGCAAAATGGGGAGAAATTCTTTTAGTTTTCTGAGATAAGCCTGCACAACATTTGTTACCGAAATAAATGGTATGTAAGTGGGTTATTTTCCAAAAATGCAGCATATCGGAAGTATACAAAGCGCGTAATAGTAGAGATAACTCGGGGCCACGGGCCAAAAAACGGCGTTCGTCCGGCGTGGCTGCGGAGCACCAGGGAGGCCGTCACACGCACATGCGTAAGACCAGGGGCTCCGCCGCCCCCTACCCCGAGACGCCGCCGCCTCGGAGACGCAGCCGCCGCCCGTGCAGCGCATTCTCACAACTTCTCTCTCTCCCTAGCCGCCGCCGCCGCCGCCGCCGCCGCCGCCGCCGCGGGCGCGGGCGCGGCCCGCTCGCGCTCACGCCTGCCACGCAGCTCCTCCAGGTAGGTGAGCACGCCCCGGAGCCGGCAAGGGGGCGGGGCGGCCAGGCGCTGAGCTGATGTGCCGCCCCCGCATTTCTTGTGCTGCAGTCGCTTTGTGGTGAACAGTGGTGCTTCTTAGCAAGAGAGATTGTTCCACAACGATGTTTTGTTTAAAAAATATTCGGAACAAAATTGTATGGGGTTATATTTATTTTTGTCATTTAATATTTATTGATAAAATTTATTTGTGTTATGTTTCATAAGAAATATTTACAGAAATCATTTATTTCTCATTCATCAAAACTCGTAATTTGCTCGTGATTTCAAAGCCGTATAAAGTAAAACGGTCAATCTCTATCAGTTCGCGAGAGAAGTATGCGTTCTGTGAATTGTAATAGTAAGCGATTTCCAGTTCCTTGTGCGAAGGAAGTGCAAGATTGTTACATTACTGATCTGTTGCTACGACAAGATCATGTTATGGTTTAATCTCGTTTGGAAGTGAATCTCAAAACAAAATTTCAAACATAAAAAAAATATTTGCAAGAGAAAAGTACATTCTAGTGCATTCAAACTTGAAGAACCCGGTTTGTCACCTCGTCCAGAACCAGCAGGAATTTTTCGAACCCATTGTTGGCCCTGCACTGGCGGGGGCGGGCATGCGAGAAGGAGGGGATGAATGTGTGCAGGAGTGCGACTAGGAATTTGCAAATTGAGCGCCGCGCTCTGCCGAACTGGAAAATTGCGCCACTGCAAATGTAAGTACGAACTGTACGTCATTTGAATTTCACGGGTTTCGGCGCTGAAGATGAGCTTGAAAGAAAAATTGGTGGGTCGTAATCTACAGTGTGAGAACCCTTGCTACGGAGCACCATTATTACTTAAGCGATTTGCGATAAACTGTGATACAAATCTCTAATGCGATTTCTTACAAGGAAAACTACATGCATGTCTACAGATAAGTTGCTCAAGTGCACTTCTTGAATATATTACGGAAGCACTCAAACGCTACGTTGCAACTCAAACTCCACGCTGTAGAATAGATAAATATCTGTTGAGGAAACAAACGTTTTGTCAGCCAAACGAAACTTGAGGTTTGCTCGGGAGCATTCGAATTTTCCATTTAATTTTGAACTCATTTTTGTAAATATTACATTGGGAACAAATGTGAACTCATAAAAAGATTCCGTAAAAAATCATAACTTCGTCGTCCTTCACTTTTTACGCTCGGGAAGCTGTGGAGTAGTGCGCCAATCGTCAAGGACGCCTGTCTGACTTGGGCTCCAAACGGTGCTTCGCGTACTTTCGTCACTCATTCATTGGTAATTTTATTGTATATTCCAACAGTTTCGGTGTTCTCGTTAACGTACTAGTAGAAAGTTATTGTGATGTTAGAAATATTTTTTTTTCAAAACATTATATTTGTTGACTTCAGACGAAAGTAATTTATGTTTTTAAATGTAGTGAGATTCTTCGCGGGCTGAAAAAGAAAAATAGTAGAGCGATTGATTATTGTAACAAGGACGCTTAAGTTAACGAGTTTTAACGTGACTCTTCAATGGAAACATGAATAAGGAAATTAAAAATGTTTTCAACGAAATTTAGTATACTACTTTTATTTTATTTTAGTTGAAACCTCCGAAAAGAATCAATGGACTTTACTCGTCAGGAGATTCAAAGCTCGGTCCTGAAACCGTAATTTTCATGTATGTGGGTGAACTAGTTTTATGTGATTTATTCTTGTGTTGTACTTTGCAGAAGAAGATTCAGATGCCGTCATTCTGAGTTTAAAATAATAATAATAATAATAATAATAATAATAATAATAATAATAATAATAATAATAATAATATCATGTAAAATATTAATAAAACGTAATAAACTGTAAAATTAATAAAATGTAATAAAACATTTCTTCCCAATTTCAAAACAAATAATTAAAATGTTCAAAGATAAGCATTTAGTTCCGAAAATGTTTTTATAGTAATGTGGCAAAATGGGTGTATGGCGCAAAGAATTCTAATTTATTCAGTTAAAAACACCGATATAACTTTCTCTTTCCTAATTTTTCATACAAATATTAACTACAGTATTTGTGATTTTCGCGGTATTTCTTTTAACATAATAACTCGCCTTGGAATATATTTAACAAACGTTTTATTGTTGATGGGCATCTATTTTTCTGACATTTAAGCGTGTTTGATGTAGGAGAGCATGCAAGCAGATTTCCTTCTGGAACGCTCCTGCGTAGACATTTCCGCTTGTTCGTCTTCCTTGGTTTCCGATTTTTGCCCTCTGACCTCCACGAGAGGCGCGTGCATGTACAGCTTACAGAGCGGAGGAGTAGAGGTCATGTAGCAGCGACCTTACACGCTTTACAAGCGCCGACGGTGGGAAAACTTGTCATCAGCTCCATCTGTGAAGCACGCAGCAGCCCAACCACCCACCTGTTTGCCCGCCCGCTCGCCTTCCCTCACCTACCCACCCACCCACCCACCCGTCAGTCCGTCCGCCCGCCTGTGCGCCTACCCGTCGTCTATTGATTGATTTTTTCGTGTTTCCGGGCGCGTCAATTGTTTGGTCATTAGTTCCGTTATTGTAGTGCATGTTTTGTCTCCGGAGATGCCTGTGATCTTCCCCCGCTGGATGGCAAGATCCGGCGCCGACCTGCAGTCGACTAGTGGGGTTTCCCCCTAACCAGGACTCTCCCACCAGCAGGGCACCGCCCCAACCGGGACAGCCCCAGCTCTAAGCTCCCGACCGGTCTCCCGGAATGTGTGGTAGTGAAGTGCATGTCAGTGTAAGTGTGTGAATAAGGGGAGAGGATAGGACAAGGAAGAAGAAGGACAGATCGCGCGCGGTCCGTGGCCCGTTTGGTAGGGTACTGCTCTCGCATTCGCCTGGTGTTGATCGGAGAAATCACGGAAAACTACCGATCAGAGCAGCCGGCCGCTAGAATTCTCCTCCAGACAGCGACTGAATTCGACCTAGCTGAAAAGCTAGTGTCGAAAATCCTGCCGCCGTCAGGACTCGAACCTAGGACCTCGCGGTCAGATTCAGTCACAGACATCTGTTTATGCACTACGCTACCGCTCCTGGTGTGTCCGTCGTCTACCTTCCGCCTACCTTTCGCCATTTTGTTGTACATGAACATTTGTAGATGAATATCAGTTGATTTAATGCACATTTCAACTGAGAATTAAAATTTCTTCGCAAACATAATTCTATGCAAGATGATGATCTTGAATGTAAGTGCTCACTTCTCGCACTACCCTGCTGAAAGTGGCGAGTTGTAAACAGTTTCTCCTAAATTCTTTTGTTCAGCCTTTTTTTATTTCCCGTTGAAATGATTATTTAATTAGGTCCTACTTACACAATATGTTTCACACTTGAAAATTATCAAATTCCACCTTTGTGTACATAGCTGCCGAAGTAGGATTTTAATGAAGAATATTTCCAATAAATTAAAGAAGAAGCATAACACAGGAAGGTCAGGAAGGTATATATTACTTGAACAATTTATTGACAGTCAAACAAAGGGTGGGATTTTTCTCCCTGAGTGTTTTATATTTTCAGTCGAAACGTTTTGTGGAATTTCAAGGGAATGTAATTTTCTTATATCGAAATCAAAAATGATGGGTTAACCAACGCAGTGGAATGAATGGAATATAAATAACGATTGTTCAAATGGTTTTCAATATAAAAATGTACATTAATGTAGTCACTCTTCAAAATCAACAAATTGTGTTATCTTCCTAATTGAAGTAATTTATATTCGTATTGTTTTTAGAGTTGCAGTGTTTCACAGATATGCGTCTAACATTTGCGATCTCTAAAGCATAATTCCTCTGGGGGTTACATTTTTCTGAGGGGTGATTTTCGTGATATCTTTGTAAATCCTCTCCTTGCCTAGACCCTATGACGAGAATAAGGGGCAAACTCTCTCAAACACCATGGCAACATGGCTTCACTAGCTCCACCACATAACGTCCATGAATTTTAATATTACCCGTAATTACTTTAGCAGAAATATGTTTCTAATTTGACATGAATATTTTTTAATATTTTCCGGAATGCAGATGGTAACAAATCTATATAAAGTTCTAGAATCGTTTTGCAATTTGAGTAATTGTCACATTAGAGACAAACACTTAACTACGTAAAAGACGTGAACATCGCCACTTACACTTTTTGATTGCTTTTTCAATAACCCGAATTCTTTTGTTTCTTGCGTGAGTGGGATAGTTCAAACAGTTAGACCCACTTAACAGGTCCCAAGAAACTAATTAAATTATCTCGTAGACAATGCACCAAACGTAACATCTCTGCTTAAAAAAAGGTCTCTTGAATACCTCTGTATGTGCGTCTTTGGATTTCCAGCACAAATACTTTCCATATTATCAATGAGAAAGAATATGCAATCATTAGTCTTATTGCAACAGCTCCTGTGCGTCTATCTAAAATGTGCTTCCGGCATACCCGCACGCCTTCTCCCAGAGATTTTTATTGGACCCCACGCGATCATTTGCGATATACGATATGATACGGGGAAAGGAAAAAGGCCGGGTGAGAGCGGAAGTAAGTTCCCGTTAGTGCTTCTACGACAGACTCCGGAGAGAGTATGTACTGCACTCAGTCTAGCTTCTTCCGTAACACCAAGTCATCAGATGTACCTTTGCACAGCCTGCTCTCAATAAGGCTAATGTGAACTGTATACAATTTGAAGCAGATACATCACAAGGGTGTCTGCTAGGTGACACAACCCTCACGAAGAAAACAATTCGTTCAATGCTGCATGAAGAATTCATGATAATGTGTTTTAGCAAGTCTTGTTTAACACACATTTATAGTGTAAAAAGTGAAATAAATTATATCATGAATTTTTATATTCCAGTCTTGAAAATCTAACTGCATATGAGTATTTCACGCATTTGATTTTGACCAATGATGTTCAGGAATTTGTATTACAAGAATCAATTCTTGAAAATCATCACCTGGGTTTTTGCGTTTTTAATGATTCCCCTCATCGTTTGTAAACGTAGTACATAATGATTAATGAGTTTTTGCATCACATGTCACAGCAAAGTTGTCCATTGTTGATATGAAAGAACTATAAGACGAAATCACTTTATTAGTGAGATAGGTCTCACAAATGCTACTCGAGCTTTTATCTTTTGTATGGTTAAAATAAAAATGATCTAGATTGTTCTTGTTCTATCTGAAATGTGGAATTCGCATTTTTTGCTAATTTGCGTATTAAAGTTTACCGAACGAGACTGGTAAAGTATATATCTAACACTACCCTCTTCTTGGAGAAACATGAATGTATAATGATTTATTTATTATTTCTGTAAACCTAGTTTAGTACGGAGACAGTTAATTAACTAAATGTATTTGCATTATAAATTCCATATCTTGAGAAGTTTCTCTCGTGAGATGATACCTTAGTTAGTTAATGCCTTATTTTACGTGGCGAGACTCGGGCCACCAGGCCCGCTCTTCCGTCTAACCATGCAAATTTCGCTACGCTTTCACCACCTAGCGGAAAAGGAGGTATTATCTTGGGCGACGACAGGCAAATCTAAATTTTGCTCAGAGGCTTCTTTTAGGCTTGAGAATCTTTTACATGCAGTAAATCTACTACATGGGACAGCCGGCTTTGCTTCCCCTTCGAAGGAAGGCGTATGAAGGATTTTTTCGCCCTTAAAAATCCACGGCTTCGATCGGGTTTGAACCCGCAAACTCGAGCACAGCACTCCGGTACGCTGACGTTTATACCACCGAATTCTTAAATATCGTCATACTAGTAGAAGTCTTCAATATCTACTATTCAGAGAATGCTCAACAAAATACTCACGCTCATGACTACCTTCCATTTGCTCTTACCTAGCTTGAAGTAATGACGGACAGAGTTGTGGGAATTTGTACCTTTCGTTAACAAAACGCATTAGGGCTGACGGTATATGGCTTATTCCTGAACGCCCACAGCTCGAAGCCAAACAAGCCAAAACGCTCAATGCTAAGCACTCAGCGTCCAACATTCAATCCGAGGAGGTGCCGCCCCGCACAGTGACGCCAGCTATTCGTCCGTGCCTGGCGATCGCATGATAGAGCGATGTCTCCGGACACGCCAACTGCTACGGTCATTAGTGCTGGTTGTGAATGCTTTTCCCGACAAGTGGCGGTGTTCCTCCACCGGTGGGTGGTGAGATCCAGCGCCGACCTACACATCGATTTACAAGGGTATTTCACTGCCGGTGTCGCGTGCCGCAGCGGGTCAACGTTCCAGCCGTGGCGAGCTGTGTGCTCCCGCCTGGTCTCCCGGCGTGTGCGGTGGTGCGGTGCAGGAGAGTGCGAGGGGAGAGGATAGGACAAGGAATGAAAGGGGCGACAGCTCGCGGTCCAGGACCCGTTACTTGGGTACTTGTCGGGAATTCGCCTTTTCGGAGGAAGCACGTAAAAGTGCCGGTCAGAGCAGCCCGCTCCTAGAATTTTCTCCAGACAGCTGCTGAATTCGCCGTAGCTATCTCGTAGGGTTAAAAACCTGCCACCGTTGGGTCTCGAATCTTGCGACCTCCCGGTCCGAGCGGCTGCAGAGAGCGGTAATCCTGGTTCTGCGCTGAATCAACGGGTGTGAGAAGCCGTCGCAATCTACCCTCGCCGGCGCCGGTCAGCAACAGGAAGCGTGAGGCGGGGTGGGGGCAGCGCGGTGCGGCGCGCGGGCGCATGGGAACACCTGGCATTGGCCAATGACTGCTCGCGACACGACACGCGACGCCACCCGGCGCCTCCCGACGCCTCCCGAAATGACGCCTGCCCCTCGCATCGTCCGCGCAGATGCGGCTGCTAACCTGATTCTTAGCGGTGGGCGGGCTCGCCACGCAGAGGACGGGGATGAATGTACAGTTTAGTTTAGTGTAGTTAATGCCTTATTTTACGTGGCGAGACTCGGGCCATCAGGCCCTCTCTTCCGTCTTACCACGCAAATTTCGATACGCTCCTTTCACCACCTAGCGGAGAAAGGAGGTATTATCTTGGGCGACGAAACTGGCGGATCTCAATTTTGCTCAAAGGCTTCTTTTAGGCTTGAGGATATTTTACATGCAGTAAATCTACTACATGGGACAGCCGGCTTTACTTCCCCTCCGAAGGATGGCGTACGGGGAATTTTTTCGCCTCTAAAAATCCACGGCTTCGATCGGGTTTGAACCTGCAAACTCGGGTACGTTGACCATTATACCACCGACGATATATTCGCTAACTCGTCTCTGTACAGGCTCAAAAGCAGAGGTGGGGACGGAGGAGAGAGCGGGGACGTATAGTATTGGTTCAGAAAACAGAGGCGGGAAGGAAAGGCGGATTTCAAGGCATGGGCGCAAAATGCCGTGGCGGGGTGGGATGTTTGGGCGCAGAAAGCTGAAACGGGATCGGAGGAGAAGGCCGGGACTAATACATGGGCGCCCAAAACAGACGTGTTCGGGGGGGGGTTGGAAGGGGGGGGGAAGGGGACTCCGGAGGCGGGATGAAAGTAGCGACGCAAAATACAGAGGAGACGGCTGGGGGATCGGAGGCGAGGCTAGAGGCCAGAGCAGGTGGAAGACAGGCCGAGACAGAGACAGAGAGGAGAGCGAAAAGGCACAGAAAGGGACTGAGGGTTGGACGTAGAAGAAAATAGGGGTAGAGAAAAGAGGCGTGGATGGAGGCGTGGATGGAGTGCGAGGGCCCCGGACACGCAGAGCCGCGCGCGGACGCCTCTCGCTCCCAAACAATCCACATCGCCACACTCGCACGCTTACCACATACATTTATTTCCTCACCAAAATTTCGTGACACTCTTGCAGAAAGAATTTTTTAGTCCGCTATTCTTCTCATATCGCGACCCGCTGTATCTTCCTCGCTACCCGATACACTACTCAGGTAAACGCATAAACTTGACTATTCATTAACCGGGAGAGGTAGCTCAGTGATGTCACTGCAGCGCCTGTGACTGGGGGGTCCTACGTTCGAGTCCTGACAGCGGCAGGCTTTTCGTCAATAGCTTTCCCGCTAGGTCGAATTCAGTCACTGCCTGGAGGAGAATTCATGAGGCCGGCTGCTCTGATCGGTAGTTTTCCGTGGTTACTCCGATCAACACCAGGGGAATGCCGCAGCAGTACCCTACCAAACGGGCCACGGACTGTGCGCGATCTTTCCTTCCTCTTCCTTGTCCTATCCTCTCCCCTTACACATACACTTACACTAACATATATTGCACTATCACATATTCCGGGAGATCGGTCGGCAACTTAGAACTTGTCCCGGCTAAGGCAGTGCCACGCTGGTGGAAGAGTCCTGGTTAGGTGGAAACCCCACTAGCCGACGGTAGGTCGGCGCCGGATCTCGCCTTCCAGCGGGGGAAGATCACCGCCATCTCCCGAGGGAAAAAAATGCACTACACTAACGGAACTAATGACCAAAGTAGTTGACGCGCCCGGAAACACGAAAAAATCAATCAATCAGACTATTCGTTAGCTCTCCTCGTACGCATTTCAATAGAGAAATTTCATAGAACTGCGTTTATATTTCTCATTAAAATTATGTATCTCTCAAGTGCGAGAGAAACGCGTTAAGACGTAACTTAACTATTCTGGGTGAAAAATTTATTGATGAAAAAATCACACTAGCGTATTCCTTTTAATATTAGCAATAACTAATTCCTTTACCGATTTGGCTTCTGAAGCAAATATTTGCGTTGAAAGTGTTGTCAGTAATTTTTCAATTTCTTCGTATTCTGTTAATCTCCGGAATTTAAAATGCATTTCGTACGTAGTGCTCGGGAGGTCATTAGAGATATTTGTGAAAACGGAGCGATCTTTACTGGCGGGCTATTTCTGACGATCTAAAATCGGGCGCGATCCCCGTGTTACAGATCCGTCATGATTTGCTTCACGATTACACGCGTTTTTCTTTGTTTGTAAGCGAGAAAAGTACATTTTTCTTGGTCAGTACCTAGAAGTATCCTGGGCTGTTAGATTCCCTATCTGCACATCGTTCGGGACGTTATAGAAGTGAAATCGTCAATAAAGTCCTGAGCAGAAACGAAGCGTTTCTCAGAAAAGTCCCATTGGAAACATTGTTAATTAAATTGGGGTGGTGTGCTTTTTTGTATCTGAAATGAGTCGCCTGTAAAAAACTAAATAACAAGAGTCATAAAAAAGGAAATGAGCCCTATATTTCACGATGTACGCAAAGAAAGGGTTCTACATTTGCATTTATATTTTCTTGTCTTCCGTTAAAACTGCCAGATTTGTAAAGGCTTTCTTGCGAAGTCTCACTAATGACTGGTGTATATTTAGACCGGAATAGGATTCTTAACGACTCAGCATGGTTATTAAAGATATTCAGTTTCTTAAATATGCGTGATAAGTCCAATTTCGAGCAATTATTTTCATGTCAATCCTCCTTCAACAAAACCTCCAACTCTCGAAGAATATCCAGTGTTCCGGGGATATAAAAGAGACATGAATATCCACAGTAACCCGAAGGTCGGCGCGTGCTTCTGGCGTAGAGGCCGCCGCCGTCACGACTTCCGCTGATGAGTAGCCCCCCCTGCCGCCGCCAGTGCCACCCCCGCACTCACAGATGCCGAGAGCGCCTCCAGTCACCACCGCTACTCCTGCCCCTGCCCTCGCCGCCAATGACGCCGCCTCCGCCGATGTGTGGTGCCTCGGGAGGTGCTGTTTCACGAGTTGGAACTGTAGCCCAAAGGGTGGCACGTGACTTTGGAGGTGCGTCGTACGAGGCCCAATGCTTCCCGAAGTTTCTCGTGTCAAACGCAGCGCAAGGACGATGTCGAAATCCGCGTCCACACGCGTGCTATTTCCAAGGTCCCAGAGCTATCTTCAGATGTATCTAAACCTCGACTTTTCAAACCCCGACTGGCTACACACGTCCGCCTTAAGGATTACCAAGTCCAGGTGATCCTCGGCTATCAATGCGCAGTGATAGAGTAAATAAAGCAATGTAAGTTTTCATGTTCTCCACATCGTATGCAACCCATCAGCAACAGTGCATTAATATCAGGAGATTGTCTTGCCATGTAAAGAGTGTTCTGATACGGATATTTTTTAAGAAGAAAAACATGTTAATTTCATTCATTTCGAGAAACAAAGTAGTCACGTAAACAGTTTATTCAGAAGGGAGAGAATTCAAAACTCGTGTATCTCCCGAATGTTGACGTCTAAATTCAGAGAACTGAAACTTGGCTGTAATTATGAATGATGATAGATGTATTATTTTAGGGCATACGCGTTGGTTTGGCTTTGTGTCCCATCACTACAGCACAAAGCGATAAGCCACTTCTCAGGCGGTATTCCAACCCAATCGTCGCCGCAGCCGCCTGTACTATTAAGACTACAGAGATACGCGGCAAGAGAAATCTTGTCTACCTTAGCATTGCTCTGTTTGGACTCGTCTCATTGTATACGATAACAAGCAAAGGTTTGTGTAAGACAGTCACGTATAACAAATTTGAAAAAGAGTTGAGGTCTGAAACATTAAATATTACTGGGCCTTGGTAGGTTTCCCGTTTAAACAGTTTTTTTCTAAATTCACCAGAATGAATGTTATCACTAGAAAAATTAAAAATATTCGAATTTCCAGATATTTGGGATACTTCTCGATTCGGGGTCTGTTTGGTTTTGAGTAAAAGATCCCATGCATTTTTAACTAAAATGTAATTTTTAAAATTTCCTCCCCGGATATTAAAACTCATTCTTTGTGGTTGTTGAAAAAAATTCCAGAATGAGTACTAGCGAGTAGCATTATTGCGGATGTGGCAGAGCCTAGCGTTCTCATACCTGTACGTATATTTGGCATGAAACATTATGAATTCTGGAAGCACGATATCGTCTACGCCAAGTATCAAATTCATAATTTGTGTGAATTTAGAGGAATATCAGAAAACGATATTCCAGCTGATAAATAGGTTTATGTGCTATCAAAATTACGATAATGATGGTTCAAAATGCATTCAGCACACGAAACTTTAAATTGTTGTGTGTTTCCCAGTTAGCAAGATTTACGTTATCTACTTTCACACTATGCAAAAGCTCTATTGACTAATGGAGTGGAATTCGCGTGGTCGTGACAGCCCGCGGGTGGACCTCGGCCATGGTTTGGTGGGCGCCCGAAAAGGAGGACACCTCCACGCTACACACCACTCTTCGGGCTCGTTAGGAGATCGAAAAATAAAATACGTTTCTCAATCAGCGCCCAAGGCAAATATAAATCTCACCAAAGGGATCAATCTCGTGGAAATCGGATGCTCAAATTCATGTTTTATGCCTTTCAAATTTCGTGAACGATTAAATAGATAAAAATGGATAAATTCAGTTATCAAAATGTAGGTTCTGATTTGGAAGAAAATATTTTCTTTATAAAAATATTTCTTTTATTAATCATGTGTTTTTAAATATTAGCCATAACCACTATGATTATAACATTTCTATGTAATAGAAGCAGTAGAATATACATAAATTTTATATTGATGTTGAAAAAATCAGCAATATATTTTATTTGATTAACGTATTCACTCTCTTTTGAATGTATTTTCCCGTCCGGCCTAAGCCGGTTATGAAAAGGGAAAGTACGGGACGCAATACCCTGAATATAAGAAAGGTATGGGGTGGCATCCCTGTCCACATTTAGGGATATGGAAGGGAATGGTAGAAGATTTCCGCGTGGAAGGCCTGTTGTATTGGCTGCTGCTCCGAAATTTGAATGGATGTGATCATGGAATATAGGAATTCACTGATCAGAGCGCTCCAACGACGGATTCGGTCCCGCTTGCACCGCAAACTCGCTCATGTTCAGTACATGGACGAAACTTTTGGTACCGACCCAAGATCGAACCCCTTAGTTCGCCAGTCACTGGCATTGTCGATCGTCATGCCCTGCCTTAGCAGCTTCTTTCATATAGACGTCTCATATTATCGAAATTCGGAATATATAATTTTAAATCGCAACTTCATTTTGTGAAGTCATTTGCAAAAATAATGTTAATAATAATAATAATAATAATAATAATGAACAAAAATAAATTAATTAAAAATGCAGGTGTACCAGAATAAATGTTACAAACTTCAATGGCATACAGGTATGTCAGAGGTGATGATTTTGCAAATCAAGTTATGGTGGAAATTCCATCTAAGTTACACATGTGGTATTTGCCCCTGATTTGGTAGGCTACTGTAAATGTAAAGCGGGTAATCGCAACCTCCTTGCGTCGGAAGGAGACCCGCCAAACACAGTGAATGATGAATTACCCGACCATCAGGGGCATACCTCACATGTGCAACTTGTTTACATGAAAATTCTCATCAGGTATTCAGCGGCAAAAGGTGAACATCTTTGGCCTCCCCACATGCGTTAGAAGATTTTAACATTTTTAGACTTCCTGAATAAGGTAAAACATTTAGATTTTTGGAGACCTCTCGTTCGTTCAAGTTCATGTTCTCCCACATGTGTAGTTTCCATCATAGAATTTAGAGAATACTGTGTACAAGTCAGAAGTAGTCCTCACAAAAGTGCTTTCTTATCATTAGCCTACATGTCCGCAGAATTTTCTTAGAAAGAATTACAGTTACTTACTCAAAATTCCTTAAAATTGATATATGAATAGTATCAAAATGTGTCTTTAATTTACAAATATAACCTTAAGCTCAATTTAACTGTAAACAAATATTTATGAAAATGTAGTAAATATTTTAGTAGGCGTTAAAGTGCGAGTCAATAAAAAAGCAAACATTGTTGATATTTTGGCAATTAATTATTATATTCTTAAAAAATTGTTTTTTAGAAGGATAATGGAAAATAAATATTTTTTCTCGCACATCTACTAACCCAATTTACTATACTACTGATCGACTAGTCACACTATTATTTGTCCGAATATTCTATAAATGAAGTTTCGACTCATGAACTGAAGTAATTTCTTTTGTTTCAAACGAACAGTTTCAACTTACCTAAAATGGGAACCTAGCAAGTTATTGCTCTATCACGTGAGCTCCTGGCATGTCCTTGTAGAGAGCTTGAATAGGAAGGTGAAGCAGCAGGCATTAACCATTATAAATTGAAGTACAGTTTCCATTCCAAAAACATTGAATCACTGTGATATTCTCTGTTTAATGTGTATTAATGAAAATGAAACAATATGTAATCCGTCCCATGAATCTTCACATCGATTTCCATTCAAAACTCATTCGTATATTACAAGTCTTGTCGCAGAGTCAGTCATGTCTCTATTCAGAACATTGGAGAGCTAGTAGATAATGATGTGCTGTACTTCCTGGCGATATTAACAATATATTCTGTAATAATAGTTGGTCAAAAATTATTTAACTCCATTTCCTTGCACAACACACAGGCACAAGAACGATACAAGCTGCCTCGGACATATCCTTCTCATAATGAAGGTCCTTAACGAAGTATCATTTTCTGGGACCTTGCTCTGAGATAATAAAACAATGACAACAAGGTTCAGTAGGTTACACCCTGGGAAAATACGTTCCAAAAATTCTAACATTGTTACGTGTTCCATCCATCACCTTGAAGGACTGCTGAATTTGAAAACTAGTTTAACACGCACTATAATGTGTTCGGCGTAGTATTAACAGTACAGTGTAAAATGCTGTCAAATAAACTTATTCTCAGCTTGTTTATTGATTAGTTATTTCACTCTTATTAAGGATACATAATAATAAAATCGTATAAATATATAATAGAATATCGTATAATAATCGTTTGAATTAATAATATAAATACATAATAATGCATTATCTTATTGACTGAAACAAAATGCATTAAATAAATGGCTATGCCATTTAAATCGTAGATAAGAATGAAGAATAGATTAAATTAATTCCAAAGTAGATGATATCAGAAACGTAATGATGTACGAGTAGAATTGTAAACAATGGGTTAAATCTTTGATATTTCAATATTGATTATTTGGTATCATGTTATACGCTGAACGCTCAAAATTAAATTAATTTTTCACGTGATTTGGCAAATGAGTAAAATATTAATGGTTTTTTTTTAATTACGTATGTATTTCATTCTGTATTAATTTAGTTTTTTATTATTTACACATTAAAATTTTTTGGTAGTTAATTTTATAAATCATTCAGAATTTTTAAATATTAGTGTTATTTATTCATTTTTTGGTAGTTAATTTTATAAAACATTCAGAATTTTTAAATATTAGTGTTATTTATTCATGAAAACCATTTGAATTTTAATTGTTTTCCATATACATCGACTGTTTTTTTCGTAACTGCTTTGAAGATAAGCAAAGGGAAACTTTTCAGGTGATGTGCTCATTGCATCTGAACAAGCTTTTGTAGTTCGCGAATAAAAGCGCTCGTTGCAACGTCGGTATATCTTCTCTCAAAATTTTACATCATGATAATTAGATACGCTAGTTAAAGACACCGGAAATCCTATTTTTTCCCATTCTATTTTCTTTTTTATTCTTTTTTTTTTCATTATTGAAAATTTTTGAGTTGCCATAGCTGCAGTAAGTGAATTAAATATACAATAAATAGATATTGAACATGTTTTCTAGTATTTATTGTCTTTAGGGATCGGGCAGCAGTTCATATCCAATGCGATTTAGTAACAATACTTCAATCTACAAAGAACCTACTCCACCATTCACGTCACCATCCGGCTACTCTTACTTACAGAATAAAGAACTTAAAAAATGGCAAAATGAAAGGATATTTCCTCCTAATCAAGAATGCCGTTTCGAGCAACATGACAGAATGTCTTAAGAGAATCATTTTTTCACAATAAAATTCTGTTGTCTTCACCGACTCACGAGATTGGAGCCAAGTAGGTGAAGCCGAATGCTAGGAGTTCGAATTCCACGTTGGCCATGGGTCTTTTCACCATAGATTTGTTGTGTGGTTGATTTCACATACCATCCACATGACCCATCTCGAAGTTATTCCATTCGTCTCCCTTCATCACGCAGGTCGCCGTCCATCCAGTGGCAGGTAATGGCAAATATCACTGCGATCGTTGGTCTAGAAATGGGGAGAGCCACACGTCTCTCCCGCTTGAGCTCACCAATGAGTTCGGTACTCATTGCACACAAATGTAGGAAATAGTGTACATCCGACATGTAGTAATCGGGCAACCTGCGTGTATCCTTTAACTGTGTGTCCGTCCGTTACTCACGGTTAGTCCTCTTCCGGCCATCGATTCATTCGACGTGACTCAGTCTATTGATGGGAAACTGACAGTTTTATCCGGATTCTTCCCGAACCTTCTAAGAAAATTGTCGAAAAATAACGTGTTTTAGGACGTTTTATCATCTAATACGCTATTTTTAGGGAGTCTTAAGGGAGCAGCAGGGTTGATCATTAAAACATGTTATTCCTCTGGACAAGACGAATCGATCGACATTATTACTTCTTGAATATTCTCGACGAATACTAGGAAAAAAACTTGAAGGTGTCTACAGGGGGAAACTCTGTGAATTACTATATTGCCGTTGCAACATTCCATGAAACGTTTTGACTTGATTAATCAGATTGATAATTTTCTAAAAAGCAAATCGTTTTAACAGTATTTGTATCGAAAAATTGTTGACGGACGATCCATGCACCTCTATTATGTTAGGGAAAGGTGTGTTGATGAAGTGCTCCACTGTGTGTTATGTAAAGGGGGCGCGGAGCGGGGGAGGGGCGGGGTGTCGCGCTCCGCCTTTCCCGCGCGCGAGGCATTGCACGGGCGACACCAGTCCGGCCTATTCGCCCAGCGTGGGAGCCTCCCCCTCCCCGCGTGTCGCGGGCGTTACCTCATCCGTCAATTAGTGCACGCGACGACGTGGCGACGCGGGCGGCGGCGAGCGCGGGGCGGGGGCGGGGGCGGGGACGGAGCAAGGTGGACCGCGTCACGTGGTAGCGCATGCTCCTAATCTGATGTGGAAAACAGCGTCCGCCTTCGCTTCCTGAATGTTCGCCCCCGGAGGTTCCTTTGTGTCGACTATTGGAGCTGGACCGGGAACACGCGATCGCCACGCGATGAAGCTGGAATGTGTCTCAGTGCAGATCGCTTAGCCAGATTGAGAGGTAGAATTTTGCTGATCTTGATCCAAGAAGAAGATATATGTATTTGAAGGCTGAATTGTTGGTCAATAATAAGGTAATTAAAAAGTTACACAAACTCTAATACGCTCATACTCTGATGGATTAATGTATCCAATTTCAGTGCATGGAATTATGATTCAGTCATTCGTATGTTCTTCATTTTATAAAGAAATTTCAGAAATTAGATAGTATTTTGGAGGAAATAAATCTTAAGAAAAATACATTTCAGCTTTTGGATGGCCACTGTCGACATCAGAGTTATGGTGAAATGCTTATGCATCTGTAACTATTACGATGCGTAGGGAAAGTATCTCGGAAGTCAGTTGGGTGTCATATATGACAAGTGAAAGTCTGGTATCTGTCCACGACAAGGATGCGACGCAGCTATTAATTGAGTGCCCTATGGTGGGAAGGCTGGAATGAGGAAAAACAAAAAGTCGAGTGTGCAGGCTGGAAAATATTATTACAACATTTTATGTTGTTTGGGCGCGTAATTGTAGACATCGAAATATTTTCCACTACAGTGTACGCAAACCTTCTATTAATGAATAAGTTTGTGAACTATAAGGATATATTTAAAGCCTAAACAATATTTAAAAATTGTATATTACACAGTCATATACAAAATGTACCTTCATATTCGACTTTATATTTAACTGTTTCTAGAATTTGTGTAAGTAGCAGATATTTTACAGAACAATACATATTCTCGTATCTAACCCCGGTGTATCCAAGTCTTCAAAATAATATCTATTAAGTTCGCCCTACCGATCGGAAGTAGCGAACTTGAGGGGTGCATCCTCAAAATCAAGTACTTTAATTCGATAGAAACGAGCATTGCCTATGCTCTCACAACGAATGCAATACACCTGAAGAACGTCTTATTCTGCTTGTTCAATTCATTAATTATATTAAGTTGTATTTAACTACCGTCAATACTGACAAAACGTTCAGAATTTTTCCGTTTCTAATCATTACAAAATTAGTTAAAATTACCTAATCTGCTATTATGCATTTTATCCCTGAAAGCGACAGGGACCTTATATATATATATATATATATATATATATATATATATATATATATATATATATATATATACACACACACACACACACACACTTATGTTCACAAGCTACAATGTGTTTTGCCACTTTTGTTCATGAACCAAAACTTCATAGATTAGCCAGACGACTCACTTCAATTTAGCTCTCGCAATAAAAGAAAGTTTCTCCCCGCCACAGCATAAAGTATGGGTATTTTTCATAGGGGAATAAACATGAAGTGGACTTCATCATTCATTTCTTCAAAATATGTTTTCGTTATTACATTCCTGTTCAGGAGTCAGTCTCTAGGAATGGGGATCATTCATAGTTAGGAAGATAATTATGATCACTACTATAACTGTTTTCTTATGTATTTGCAGTACACGCGTGGCGAACTCTACTGATCAATTTTATACCATATCTTTCTCTACTCAGCTCTTACATACACATACATAGGTCACAGGACATCAGTCCTAAATCTCTATTTCGGAGATCTCTATCTTTGATTGAATTATTCTCATAATGTGAATAGGGGTAAAATATTGTCCAGTATTAATTCACGTATTTCCATACGGGGTTTCTTTTGCTCGTTATTTTCACATAAATATTCATCCACGCTATCCATGAATATTCTTTAAAAGTTTTCATTATTTGATAAGTTTGATCTCCTAGTTTTTTATTAATTTCTTCGTTTTTCCTTTAGTTTGGTATAGATTCTCCTTTTCGCCTAACGTAACTCGTGTTACGTTTTCTTTGGGGGGGGGGAATGTGACTCATGGCGTGATCAAATATTTTAAATTCTTCCCAGAGAGTAAATAAAGTTTTAAAAATCTATAAAATTATATGCAAAAAAAAAAGCATTGTTCGTGAGCTTTTGTTTCTGTGTGGGAACATTAATGAATTTGACTCTGAAAAATAATGATAGTTATCGGTCTTATAAACACACTTTTTCAGTGCTTGCAATATATTTGGATCTTCCATCAAAATAGTACACGTTTATAAACTTTTCAGCAATCCAGATGCATGTACCTTTCTCATTTTGTATCTGTATTATGATAATCAGACCCTTGTTCTTTGGGTTCTACCCGAAATTAATTATTTTAGTGGGGATGATCATGAAGATATGAAATATGAAGAAGGCATGGTAAAGTGGGAAGCAGCGAAAGCGATTGAACTCCGAGAAACCTTGCGCGAACTCGCTTTGTACTTCTCAAATAACACGTGGATCGACAAAGATATGAACACCAAGAGGTTTATTTATTTATATGACATCAAAACTGTTAACAGTGTGGGTGAAGAGCAATTTATGCAGTTGGTTTTTGAGCGCCGGATTTTCATCCTCGCTCTTATACTGTACTAAGTTGAATGATGAATAAAGAATGTAACAACATTTACGACATTTTGGGAAAAAACTAACCTCAAGAAATATTCGCTCATGTGCAATAAAAACGCTTTGCACAGGTAACTGAGCTGGAGGTATCTGCTTTTATCGTACCTCATGTGAAGAAATCGACTTAGTACTGCGAGAACGTGGGAGAATTATCTGAGATTATCCGAATAATTATATTCCGCATAAGCTTATTTCCAGAAGCCAAACAAGGTGACATCTCTTCATTCGCTCAATGAATCAAAGAAAAGTGGTCGAAAACGTGGTCGAAATAGAAAGGTGAGATCCCTACACCACGGGCCGCCCCAGTAAATTATAAATGAAAGGAATTAAAGAACGCTTTAGAGCAAGTAGCTATCTCATTTCGTACGTCCTTGCATCTTCTTAAGACAGTGCAGGTCTCCGGCGGGCCAGGCCGCTGACTAGACCCGCGGCGCTTGAGATGACGCGTTGTGCCGCCGCGTGGCTCTGAGAGTGAAACAGAAAGGCAAACAGAAGCAGGGGGAGGGCGGTGGCGCGTATACCGGCCGGTGCACTGCCGTCACACCGGAGAAAGCACACGTTCCGGCTGATGGGGGAGATGCGACGGACAGCGGCCGTCTGGAGGGCCACATTATGAACACACGGGGACCGGGAGCGGTAGCTCAGTGCATCAGCTGATGTCACTGCAGCGCCTCTGACCGGGAGGTCCTAGGTTCCCACTCTCCACGGCGGCAGGATTTTCGACACTATCTTTTCAGCTAGGTCGAATTCAGTCGTTGTCTGGAGGAGAGTTCTAGCGGCCGGCTGCTCTGATCGGTAGTTTTCCGTGGTTTCTCCGATCAACACCAGGCGAATGCCGGAGCAGTACCCTACCAAACGGGCCACTGACCGCGCGCGATCTTTCCTTCCTCTTCCTTGTCCTCTCCTCTCCCCTTTTACACACACACACACACACACTTATACTAACATGCACTACACTACCACATATTCCGGGAGACCGGTCGGGAGCGTAGAGCTTGTCCCGCTGGTGGGAGAGTCCTGGTTAGGGGGAAACCTCTCTAGCAGACAGTAGGTCGGTGCCGGATCTCGTCATCCATCGGGGGAAGATCACCGCCATCTCCCGACAAATAGCATGCACTACACTAACGGGACTAAAATAGATTTACACGTAACGGAAATTGAGACGCTTTTAAGGAAAAATATAACTATGTTTGCCTTGACCGTGAATCGAAGCCGGGATGAAAATACGGGTAGCTAGTATGCTGTCCATGGGCCATCCCAGAGGTGAAATTTTAAATTTACATTGATTTGTAACTCGCAGTATTTGTACTTCAATGATATCCGCGTTTTGTTTTGCTTTGTTTTCATAACGGCCTATGTTGATAATACTTTATTCGGTAGGTTGTAAATTGATGCTCTCTCACAATTTTCTGCTCATGCCACATTTACTGTTATGTACGCCGTATCGAAAGCAGACTAAATGTCACATTTATTTATTTATTTATTTATTTTACGTCAAAATAACAGTTAAAAACTGCGTATGACGTGCTATGGGGAAAAGTGAATTGTGTGCACATTTTCAAAATTCTGTGATCCCTACTCTAAGTCATATACTACTTAAAAAACTCCCATGTAATAAAATCTATTTTCATGGATAAATAAGCAAAAAATTTTGAATTTTGAAAGGGAGAAAAAAAAACAAAAAAAACTCCCAAGTAATAAAATCTATTTTCAAAGATAAATAAGCAATAAATTTTGAATTTTGAAAGGGAGAAAAAACAATCAAAAAAACTCCCATGTAATAAAATATATTTTCAAAGATAAATAAGCAATAAATTTTGGCTCTTATTACTTCCGGTCGCGACATGGAAACGATAATTTGAATAATTGTATTTCCCACTGAATTCTAGAAGACGTGCACAGGAAATGAAGTTACATTTATGTCCAGAAGCAAAACAAGGGGCCATCTCAGCATTTGCTCAATGGATCAGGGAAACTGGACGAAAACCTGATCGAGATGGGGGTCATTGACCCGGAAGCTGTAGTACAATAGTTGTTACAGATTGTTTATACTCATTTACACAGTTCAAATGGTAAATAAAGCATTATGTATCATTGTTAAAATTAATGTTACTTTTCTTGTGAAGCTCAGTATAGTCTCTAATTGTATAGAAACAGTTATGCAGCAGAAACGATTTCACTTGGGATTTAAACTTTTCTATTGAATTTAATCGTTTAATGTCATCTGGCAAAGTGTTGTAAAATAGTGTGCATGTATTGTATGTGAATTTTTTGTAATGAGCTGTTGATACTGTCACCTGGTGAATATGATTTCTACGTCGAGTGTTATAGTGTCTTTGTACAATAGTCTTTCTCATGTGGCTGTATTATTGGCGGGGTTGTTTATGAAAAACGTGTTTTCGTATCTTCTTCTATTGGTACCAACATAAAGCCATGCGAAGAAATAAAATTCCCACAATAAAGCCATGCTTTGAATTTTTCGCGAAAGGTGTGTCGGTGACGCCATCAGCCTATTTCATCCACTAACTGGAAACTTGTAACACGACTCCTAAAAAAAATTGATTTTGAACGTCTTGTTTAAATTTTGTAGCGAATTAGTGATAAGGTATATGTGAAAGAAAAATAATAATATATAAAAATAAATGGAGGGAAAAAGAATCAGTGTGACTTGGAAACTGCATTTAAAGATTCAACAGCCTTCCTATGGCCCCGAGTTATCTCTACTATTAGGCGCTTTGTATACTTCCGATATACTGCATTTTTGTAAAATAACCCACTTACATACCATTTATTTCGGTAACAAATGTTGTGCAGGCTTATCTCAGAAAACTAAAAGAATTTCTCCCCATTTTGCGAACCGACTAGAACCACTTTTTCCTCTTCTCTCTCCTATCTAATTTGTTAGCAGAAACATCTTCTGACCCTTGTCGACTACGGGACCACGTTTCTTCCCTCTTTCAAATCCCCTTCCAGATGGGATTAGTATTTCAAAAATTTCAAGTTCCTCACTGTCATCATTTTCCTCTTCTCTCCTTCAAATTGCTTCGGCCGTTTTGTGTGGGCTGGGCATAGAGTAAAGACGTGTACCTCTTTAGTCTCTGGGGCGGGGTCCCAAGGCCGTCCGCTTTCTTCCTTCCCGGAAGAAAGGAGACGGCGTGGCAGGCGCGTGAGCAGCATCCCACCACAAGGAATGCCATACGATGTTTCACATTGAGAACACGAATACCAGTTTCATAAGAAGCGCATTTGCCTCAGTGACCTCCAACAAACAAACAAAACGATAAATTATTTTTTTATTAGTTTGAATTTCACATGTTCGAATTCCAAAATAAATTATTAAACATAATAAAAATTCTATTTCATTCGTTTCATCAATTTCATAGTATTGAAACAGTACGTTAATTTAATTACATATAAAAAAAAAAAAAAAAATTTCATTAAGCAATTTGACTTGGTATTGATAATTATTTTTCACATTTAATAATAAGTTCTTTTCACAAACGGACGAGTAGTGGGTTTGAACAATTCCACTCTGCTGAAATGTTCAGGGCTCATTTTGAGAACAATGTATTTAACAGCTTGAACCCTCTCCTTAAAATCATTATTTTTGTATAAGTATGTCGACAACATTACATGTGTTTGGTCGGAATATCTAGGCAATTGAATCAATTCTGTGAGTTTCTTTTCATCCCAACTTAAATTTTACGATGCAAATTGAACATAACCACTCCTTGAATTTTCTTAATTTTACCACTTCTATTAAAAATGCAAGAAGAAAAGGTAATGTAACCGTGAGCCGGAAAATAGCGATTTTTCGACTGAAAAACTCATATTGCCACGCCCTTGTAGTGAAGAAAGGATAAATTAAGTTTCTATATTTAGTAAATTACTTCATTTATACATTGTGTAATCATAATTTATATTTTTGTAAGGCATTGATACTGAAAAATCGTCGGATGTCGAAACGTCCGTCCGTCCATCCATCTGACCGCCTGTACGTCCATCTCTCCCTCAGTCTGTCTGTCTGTCTGTGGTCAACGCTACCACCTAAAGCGCTCAGGCAATTTTCTTCACAAAGGATATTCCTTATCGATCTAAACGCGATCGCGGCACTACGAGATTCAAACGGAAATTTCGTTTTGGGGGGTACTTTACTTACGAACATGTTGAGGCTTCAGCCTCAACATCTTCGAAATTTTCTGAAGAATGGCTCCAAATACTTTCATTAAACTTTGTTCTTGGTGAGTGCGAAGAATACTTAAAAGAATGTCTCTGGTCACAATTTCGTTCAAATCCCTGAGTTTTCGAATGTTGCAAGATTGGCGACTTGCAACAAATAAAATATTGACGATAGAGTTTTTTTCCTCAATAAAATATGTTGTTCAGAGATAGATTTTGAATAAACGGATTTTTCAAAAATATGAGTAGTTTTTGCGTTATTTTGCGGGAAATTTAAGCAATTTTTAAACAATTATTTTCTCAAAAACAGCTCCAACGTTTTTCTAAAACTTTGATCCCTGTTTGTATCAAAGAACAGTAAAAAATGTGCCTCTGGTCATATTTCTGACGAATACTCAGTAAAAAATTATATCTTTAAAAAAGGTAATGCATAATTTTTGGAAAAACGAATAATTTTTGCGCAATTTCTGCTAGAAGTTAATGTTTTTTAACTTTCTTCAAAAAAAGACTCCAATTTTTTTGCACAAAAAGAAGGGACGTTTGAAAGAATGGCGTTGGTTTCATGTTCATTGAACTCTGCGAATTTTCGAAAGTTGCTCTACTTTACCAAACTTTAAACTCCTTCCCTTCTTTATTGCTCAATGCTAAATCCCGTCCTCACCATCAGAAGAAGTGGTATTTACTGTCTTTTACTGTCTCACTTATTTAACTGTGATTCTTCGTATGTAGGGTAAACAGGCAGTAAATTTTCTTCCAGAATTAAACACCATAGTAGATGTAGGAAACAAAACGTAGAAATATTTCATCTATTGATTAAATTTATCCACTCTTGTGACCTCAAAGAACACTTCAAAATTCTTATGAAACAATTGCACTTGTGAAACAATGGCAAAAAATGGAAAAATGTTGAAAAATCTAGATATTTTGAGATTATTCATGATTTCTAATTTCGCTGACAATAAGGAACATTCCGCAACAAATAAAGCCGTCGCATATTGAATGTTATTCTTCATTAGCTATTTATATACTTCCTATTCCGTTCCGCCTGCCTTTTTGGCATTCAGTTCCCACATTTCATGAGCTGGCGTCCGCTTAGCTGTTGTTTCCATTCCGTTGTATGTTTCTCGGTGTGATCCACGACGGTTGGCTAGTATTTCTTGAAGTTACTTTCTCCATTGTTTTGTCATACACATATTTTTCTTTTCTACCTCCATTCCTAATAGTATATTTTCCTTTTGTATTGATAGAGACCCACTGAAAATGAGAATATGTTCCCGAAAGCTAAATTCGGGTGTTAAATATTTTAATAAATAGTAAAATTCTTATTTATTATGGTTATATTATTTCTTCATTCATATCCATGATAAACAAAGAAAAAAATCAATGTTAAAATTAAAGAAAACGCAAGAAAATATGGACACATTCGCTATATTATTTTGCTTAGTACACGGGAAAAGGACTTCCACCGAACGCCCTCACTAGAGCCTCCGTTATTAGAGACCTAGAGCAGTACGTCAGTTTTAGCGATCAGACAATCGATTAGCGTTGATGCGCCATTTAAAAGACAGGCAGTGAAATGCAGAGATCGTTTTTGAAGTGAAATGCAGTTTTTTTTCTCAAAATTCAAAATTTAAGTAGTATATGATTTAGTGTAGGGATCACAGAATTTTGAAAATGTGCACACAATTCACTTTTCCCCATAGCACGTCATACGCAGTTATTAACTGTTTTTGACGTAAAATAAATAAATAAATAGATCCCCTTCCCGCATCCACCAGCTGCCTCGCGTCCGCCAGCAACCGCTGCGCCAGGGAGGTTGATCGCACGCCGCCCAGGCGGAGATAGAAACCTCTGGGGCTGCTTCTTTGCAGAGGAGAAAGGCGATTGTAAATAAGAGTGTGGCATGTTGGATGGAACAAACGTTGCAGGTTTTCTTTCCGAGCTGCGTGTCTTGTTTGAAGTGCGAGTTTGTTCTCGAGTATAAAAGACGTGCTTCAGCTTGTGTGACAAAGTCGTGAAGGAGCAAATAATTATGGTATTGGGCATAATGAAGGATGGTCAATAAGAGCTTGTACATTTTCCAGAATGTCAACGTCTCAGACTTTTATTTGACCTGCTTCAGATCTATAAAGATATGTAATATAATTGCAAGAGAGTACAGATTCTGGAAATACTATTCAAAACTAGTGCTTCCTCGCACCGCACGGCACTTACTGTATCCCTTCATTTCTAACTTTTGCAGTTTTCCAAAATTCAGAGTTCAACACCATAGACATCTGTGCCAGTTGTAAGCGTCCTTTGCTCTATCCTCAATATTGTTCTTTCGCGATGTTAATTTTTTTCAAATTTTGAAAATACAGAGAGTTCGCCGAAAATGTGTTTTCTTACCATCCCTTGCTATATCGGAAGCAAAAATGGTAAGAAAACTTGAGAAAATAATATTTAAAAATAGCCTATGTTTCTAATATTACTTAAAAATTGAACACGATATTATTTAAAAGATATACCTTTGAAGAACATATTTTATGCAGAAAAAACTCTATCTTAAATATTGCAGTTGTCAGAATAAGCACGAAGTATATAGGAACAAGATTTATTCACTTTTGATCCACGAATCTATACTCAATTCCATTTCTTTGAAGTTCTGTCACAATCCGTTACAACTTTCTGTTTGTTACAGCAACCCACTGAGGTGAAACCTTTTGGAGTGATCCTCCTTTAATTTTAATCAGTCATTGCCTTTTAGCTCTTCGGCCAGGAGCTCAGCGCCGTTAGATCCTTTGGTTGCTAGACGGTCACCCAACCAGGAACCCGCGATGACTCGAATTGTTTAACTTTCATGACTTCATCAAGCGTAGTTTAGGAATTTGGCTGGCGACGCCGACCGACGCCGATTACAATATATTAGTACCTTTAAAATCAGGCCGAAGACAGCGAGGCGGCTAACGATATGTGTAAGAATATTAAAAGCATGGGAGCACATTAAAACTTGTTTTGATAACATAATGAGATTAAAATAATATTACCGGTAGTTTTAAAAATCTATTTCAATTATATGCGAAGAACGTATTATTCGTGAGCGTTTATTTCTGTGCAGGAACATTAATGTATTTGACTCTGAAAAATAATGATAGTTATCGGCCCTATAAAACAATCCCCGAAATGTAATATGTGAGAAGTCTTCGTTACAGCGCTTGGCTGCAACGTTTGTCACATATACTCGTAGCTTCATGTTGATTTCATTCTCTAAATGAAATATAATCAAGGCAACTCTAATTTGAGATATGGTGCAAATAGAATAATCTGTCATTTTGTTGTCAAGTGAGTGTTCAACAACATTATGTCTGCAAAACGAACATTAACTCTGACAAGTTTATTTGAATATTATCTCCAAATTTCGCGCGACAGTTAAAGCAAGTTTGTAATGAAAGAAACGCCGCTTCATTGCATCATAAATATCTACGGCGCTCTGCGTGACACTTCCAACTGAGCAACAAAGTGAGAAAAAGTCCCAGCGCTTCGCAGGCCGATCGCGAGCGACGCTCCATTGCGTCATTAAATCATACTTTCTTCCCCTGCCGGCCTTTCGTTTTCACGCATACTCGACAGCAGGCGGCCAAGCCGTTTGCCAATCTGTTTTCGGCAAACAGATTAAGCCAATGGATGAATAGACCACATATGGAAAGCGTTGTATAATGAGCGGTGATTAAAAGCGTACGTGATAAGGTAGTTGGGTTAGATTTTGCAAAAAGAGCGCCAAATTTAAACGCTTCACTTCCGCATTTTGAATTGAACGGCGAAGCTCTGGCTTGCATCAAATATAATTGACTACAGTCATGGCGAATGTCGAACGTATTTTACACCTTGGGCAGATAAAGCCAGTCTTGACTTACTTCCCTCGAATTCCTATTACTAACATATTTATATTTAATGGAAGTACACGCATTCCAGCCGTGTTTTAGATATACATATGCTTCAGCTATTTGTCAAAAAAGTTCTCGTGTCTAGCTTCACTGCCGAAGCAGACAATTTCGGACCCCGAGCAAAACTGAAATTCAAGACCATCGCCCTCCCTCCACGCGAAAATCTTGAGATGAATTTGCATGTGCTTTTTCAAACAAAACATTTTTGTTTTTAATAAATTCGGTACAATCGCATTTCATTTAATATAAAATACTCATAAAATATTTGTGTAGAACGAGAACCGTATATTTAATTGTCAAACAATATTCATGATGATCTAACATTTTTAACTTTCCTAAAAATGTTATTTACTTTCCACTCAAAAAATACTTTGTATCAATGACTTTAAGTTAATTTGTTATCTATTTGAAAGTAAACGTCGGTTTTATTTTTCATCTTTCCCAATCTACAAATATTATATTGAATTAATATTTAATGTAAAATTTATATTGGGATATATTATGAATAAATGTTCCAAAAATCCTAGAGATTGGTCCAAAATAATCATATTTTGTCAAGGAACATGCAAGAGGAAATTTTATATAAAGGTGTTACATATATGTCTTCCCCCTATTTTTAGGCCAATTATTACGAACAGAAGTTCGACAGGTGTGTGTGTACTCCGTACTTTCGTAGTGCAGAGAAAGTATTTTAACGCTGCGACAGAAATCAGCTATTTCTCGGCATGGAAAAGTGCATAACGCTTGCTTCTATTTATAGTAAATCATCACCTCTTACACGTTACGTAGTCGGAATCCACGTCTTGTGGGTGCTTGATACCGCAAAATGGATTGACAGCAAAACGTTCGCTCATCTTTTGTTAACGTTAGCGCCTAAACCGGTCAATTTTTTCCAACATTGATAATCCATTAGGACAAACTCAAAGCTCTGCGAGTTTGAAACGAATATTTTGATTTTTGGAGGTACTGTATATGAAGTCTCAAACATTTTCAAAATTTTCCCAAATTAGCTCCCGTTTTTTTATTAAACATGTTCCTCGGATAGGGCGAAGGATGCACAGAAGGTGGGGTACGACTCATTTTTGTCTCTCAATTTCCGAATTCAAAGTTTTTTGGCATATTCCTGAAACTTCAATATTAAAGATACAGGTTTTTCTCAAAATCTGTCCCTCAAAGACAAATATTTAATATGGTCAGTCACTGTTCTCGTGGGTAAAATGAAGATGAAATGATTTCATGAATTATTTATTGTTTTATATTAACGTATTGTAATATATTAACGTCTTCTCAAATATATACATTTATGTTAATAAATTAACTAACATTCAACAGACAAGCATTGTCGTTGATTAATTAATTTATAATTGTATTTCAGAACTGTCATTTTTGTATCGTGAATGACAGTGCGAATCATGTGTTTTTGTCCTCGCTTCAATGTGGACGTTTCTATGTGAATGGGCCCTCCCGCGTGAGATTCTCGCCACGCGGCAGGGACGGGGGAGTGCCGCTAGCAAATATTAGCGTGAGGGAGGGGGAGGAGGAGGGTGATGTGGGTGGGAGGGGCGGGGCGAGGTGGGTGAGGGAAATCGGGGAAACCGCGCGGCGGCTGCGGCGCTCTCGTAAAGGCGTTTGGCGCCGAGACGCAGCTTCTCACGACGGCGCCGAGCGGCGCATCGCGCTCTGCGTCCAATGACTCACGCTCCCCTGGGCCTCACACTGGGCCAAGTGCGCGGACACGCGGTCAAAACTATTTTTTTGTCATTAGGATCTAGCCGCTATTCTGAAGACAACTGGTCTGTTTCTTGGACCATACCCTTGACATCCTTTATACTTTTCCCCCATATTGCGCATATTTTTCACTGGTTTTTTTTGCGATAAATCAGATTATAAATAATCCTGCACCTCCTAGTTGAAGGGCGTAAACAGATTTGTTGATGACGTAAATGTTCACAAACTGCACTTCTCCCCGTAGTACGGAAGACACTTTTGTAAACTGCTTTAGACTTGAATAAATAAATAAACAAGTAAAAAAATAAATAAATGGGCCACAATGTCATATTTATCTAATTCTACAATGCAGGAGTTTAAGGGTGGTGTATTCCTGTGTGAGTAACTGGACATGACGTTGCTTTCACTGCTAACTTTATTTTTAATGCTTATAATTCTCAATATTTCTAGGGAAATCAATAAAATTACAACTTGTGTGTTAAAATATAGCAAACAATTTAATTACTTCGCAATACATTTACGGAACTGTAGTTTTCTAGAATTTTGGTTGAGCAGAAAACAAGGACGTCCACTTGATGCATGTGTTATAAGAATATTGACCCGTACTCCGTCCCACCTCCCGACCTCAATAAACAATACCGAGAAGATGTTTAAACAACACATATTTATGAACTACATTATTTATAAATCATTCGTCACGACCCTGTCATATATTTGGATTGATAATGATCCTCGTGGCAATGCTTGACCGTGACAATTAACTAATAACGAACAGTACAGATATATGAAACCATATACCATATGACCGGGTGCGGTTGCTCAGTGCATCAACTGATGTCACTGCAGCGCCTCTGACCGGGAGGTTCTAGGTTCGAGTCCAGGTGGCGGCAGGATTTTCGACACTAGCTTTTCAGCTAGGTCGAATTCAGTTGCTGTCTGGAGGAGAATTCTAGCGGCCGGCTGCTCTGATCGGTAGTTTTCCGTGGTTTCTCCGATCAACACCAGGCGAATGCCGAAGCAGTACCCTACTAAAGCGCGGCCACGGACCGCGCGCGATCTTTCCTTCCTCTTCCTTGTCCTATCCTCTCCCCCTACACACACACACTAACATCCACTACACTGCTACACATTCCGGGAGACCGGTCAGGTGCTTAGAGCTTGTCCCGGGTGGGGCGGTGCCCCGCTGGTGGGAGAGTCCTGGTGAGAAACCCCACTAGCCGACGGTAGGTCGGCGCCGGATCTCGCCATCCAGCTGGAGAAGATCACCACCATTTCCCGAGAAAAAAACATGCACTACACTAACGGGACTAATGCCCGAAGCAGTTGACGCGCCCGGAAACACGAAAAAATCAATCAATCAATCATATACCATAAGAAACATTCGGTTGCCTCAGTAGTTTAGTAGCCAAAGTCAAATGGACGTAGACTACGAGTTTGCGGTTTGATTACCGATCGGGGAAACTAATACTTTAAAGAAAATGAATTTATTAATGTATAGTATTGCATTAGTGTATAATGAGTGCTAGAGAAAAAGCTTGCATTTTTGGATCCTGCCCTTTCCGCGACGAACGGAAAATAGTACGTAAAAAAGATATTTCCCATCACCTTCCTCCTGATAGATGATATTATGGGTGATTGTGTGAGGGTGAACGATAACGAGAGATGAATTATTGTTCATATGATGATAGCTCAGATAGAATACGTTAGGTTACAACAAGCCAAGCACGCAAATACACGTGATGAAATGATCCACCCTTTACATCGGACTGGAACCTCCTATTTCAGCCCCGAGTACTTAATATCAAGCTCCTGCACTCTCATGGCAGCCGTGAATAATCCTTTCAACACTAAAGCCTATAATGATTGCAGACTTTAAACTCGCGGGCCTACGAATCGACACGCTGTAATTTTTTCAGTCAGAGCAAAATTGTTTATGAAAGTCTTGACATTTCTCAGTTTACGCATACACTTCCTGCTGATTTCTGTGAACATATTACAGTTCTATATGAACGTTTGTAGAATGCTTAGAACCTAACGTTTGTTTTGGGGGAGAAATTCGAATGTGTGTAATGAGCATTGTCTCTTTGTTACCCTTACCCTTTCAATTGTTAGCTGGTTTGAAATGTCAAATAAGTCGAGATTGTTGTCATTGGATATTTTCTGTAAATCTATTTGTTCTATTTTTATTCTATTATCACGATCATTCAGACAAAGTTGGCAATGAAACCGAAGTCTGCAATGCAGGGGAAAATCCAGCGTATAAAAATTATTTTGGGTTAAAACATGTCAGAATTTAAATATAAATTATAACAAAAACCTTATATACAAATGTCATAAAGCTTATTTTCTACGGTTTCTGAAGAACCGAACTTATTGAAAAAACAAACTGATCATGGTTCCATTTTTGGCGTCTGTATAAGGTAATGTGGTGCAAAAGTGATACTCGTTTTATTCCAATTTCATATTGAATTTGTATCCAAGTTCATCATATTCTAACACTCATTTAAATCGTATATTTAAAAATATCATTATTCTTCGTGATAATTTAATTTTTCAGAAGTTTTACGCTTATATTATACAACGAAAATAACTTTCATGAAGTTTTTCACTATTACGTTTAGTCGGGCTTCCTGCTTGATTTATTGATGTTTCCCGGCGGGTCATTAGTCCCGGCGTTAGTCGGGCTATAGTCATTAGTCCCGGGAGGGTCACAGTCTCCGAATATTTTATTCCAGTTGGTGGCCTGATTCCCTCCCCACCGGATGGTGAGATCTGGCACCGACCACATGTCGACTTGGGGAATTTTCCCCTCCATATCTCCCGCTGGCAGGGCACCGCTTCAGCCACGATAAGCTCTTAGCTCCCTGGTCTCCCAACATGTGTTGTCTCGTAGTGCAAGTATATCTGTGTGTGAGTGGAAGGGGTGAAGATAGAACAACGAACTAGAAGGAAAGATCGCACGCGATTCATGGCCCGAGTTTGTTAGGGCACTGCTACGGCATTCGTATGGTTTCGATCGGAGAAACCACGAAAAGCAACCGATCAGAGCAGCCGTCCGCTAGACTTCTACTCCAGACTGCGGTTGAATTAGACCTACCTACACAACTAAGGACGAAAATCCGTCACCGTCAGGACTCGAACCCTAGGGGCTTTCGGTCAGAATCGCTTCAGTCAGCGGCATTGCTGAATCTGAACTAAAGTCATCCGGTCGCGGTTCGTGACTATGCAGTTGGGTTGAGCTCATTTATGTCGTTACACATACTGAAACGGTAAATTTTCGGAATAGGAAGGATTTGAGAGACTTGTAGAATTAGAAAATCTGAGAAATTTAAGATGTGCCTGTTTGAATTTGCAATGAGTTTTGCCCGCGCTCTACCTCTTCCCAGGCCAATGGGAGGCGGAGGGGCAACGGCGCGCCTGGCGTAGCGGGACCCTGGGAGAAATTCAGTGGCAGATGCTCCTGCACTCTCGCTTTCATGCACGCCACGCCCCGCCACTCGCCGCCACCCGCTCCTCCGCCACCGCCGCCACCGCCGCCGCCAAGACTGTCTTCAGCTGCGATGTGCGGGCTGCAATGAATGGTCACGGGTGGCCGGTCGACAGCTTTTTCGCTCAGGGGGTTGAGGAAGGCGACGTTTCACGATTTCTAGACAGTAGGAGCGCCTGTGTCGTTTATAGGTGGGGCTGATACACCCAAGAACGCAACTTTCCATCTCTCCAGTCTGCGGAAAGATTCCGGTACGCATGTGACTGCAGAAAAGCGAGCCCGCCGTGGTGACACATGCGGACCACGAAAATGAGCTGTTGAGCGGAGCTGTTGAGCTCGGAGAACGGAGAACGTTGAGAACGGAGTTGAGTTGAGCTGTTTGAGCTCGTCCACAGAGTGCATTGCCCTAAGCGCTACTCATTATTGGGGAAAGTATTTTGCCTTATGCGTGCGCTCTAGGCATATGCTTCATGGGCAGCAATACTGGTACAACCCAAAAGTACGAATTGTCAGTTATCGCCGTTATTTAAAACAGTTTGTAATAATTATTAGTAATTGAAGTCCTTTGAAGACTTTTAGTATTGCTTGCTCTACAATACATCAGTTATTAAGTATTTAATACTTACATTTCAGCCGCCAGCGAAAATATTAAATAACTTATCTCAAAATTTCATTTTTCATGTTGCGCCAGCCTATACACAATATAATAACTGTCATTCTCGATTCCCGAGTACAGATCATGGAGAAACTTACCTCTATATGCCTTTTTCTTTCTTCGGTAGGTAGTCATAGAAGCGTTTTGCCATTGCCTTTCATTCAGTGGATGATGGTAGGAGTGTTCATGTTGGTTGAATGAAAATCAGAGATAGGTGATGAAGGACGGGATGATAGTTCAGTTCTCACACGTGCTGGTATGAGCAGTCAACCACACATGTTTGGAAAGCAGTCGCGGCTTTTGGGCGTTCCGTAGCCCTCGTCTCTGCGTATTTGGACGTCAGAACCCGTTGTCGGTGTCGAATAGAACCTCTTAGCCCGAATATGGCACCATGTGTCAGCCAATATGTCAGCACAAAATTAATAAAAACAATTTTCTTCAAAGAGTAGCTGACGAAAGGTACATATGAACATTGGATATATGTATCGTATAGCAACACTATTAATATTTTTAATATCATCATTTTAACTTTTTTGACTTTCTCGTATATTAATTGATTTGTAAACATCACTCATTATTAAATTTTCACTCCAGCATATTTCTTCCATAATTATTTTACTGTCGTATGCATGTTCTCGTTACCTCTTCAATTAAATCGAACTTTGTCTGTTTTACTCATTTCAAACATTCCACGGTTCTGAGGCGAAGACAAATGTTTCGTCATTAGATAAAAGTAGTCGTATTTTATAATTTTCCCTACAAGTTTTATAACTCACGTGTATACAGTGCAAATGTATATAACGCAATTGATTCACTTTGGTTTGATGGTAAGATTTAAACCACTTTTGGCTTATGCAGAACACTTCTTCATACATTTGTGCATTTACCTTACGCTAAAGAAAAGAGAAACAGGGAGTTTCATTGTCAAGAGTGCGCTGAATGAAAAGAGACTGTTTTAGACTTGCAAGTCATTGTGGCGAACCGAGGAAAACCATTGCACTGCGCTTTTAAGTCGCTAGAACGGGCGTTCATTCGAATGAATAAAGACAATAATGGAAGTTGTCAAGTTTTTTAAGAGGATAATGTAACTTTCAAGTCGTAGATTGAAATCTGTTGGTGCAACTACAGCACTGGACATGTTATTCTAGCAAATAAACGGAATAAGATAGATAATAAATTTACATACATAATAAATTTTGCCACGTAAAACTTTAGAAAAACAATCATTTTCATTTTCTTTATACTAATTGGGTTCCTGCTTTGCCGAAATGCGTTACACTCCAGTTTTGCTTCTATGTTATTCTCCTGACGTGTTCCTCATATCTTTAAGTAATTACATGTGCAAATTGTGAGGTGAGGAAAGCTCCTTTCACCAAGTGGGTAGCCATACAGAGGAAGCCTTCTGCTTTGGTTAAAAGTTAGGCAGCGAAATGAATGAGGCAGATTTATTATGTGCAACCGTAGCAATAACAGATTTTATCTATGTGCCTCACAAAGTCAGAGCGCAGTCCTCGTATTTTCACACTTTCTAGCACTTTATAAAGCCACACAAGATGGGAAACTTGCTGCCAACTAACCTCGTTAAAGCAATGGCAGGGGAATGTGCCACATGCATGTGGCTGGGGGCAGCTAGCGGAAATGAAGGCATCCCTGAATGAGGCAACAACTTATCAGTCATCAAATACTAACGGCTCTGCAACCACACTAATTTCTTCTTCGAAAATTCATTCTATATTTAACCACATCTCATTACAATTTCCAAAACCGATGAAGCTAGCAACCCCTGGCGAGGACTCTCACATGTGTTAACCCACCTCTCTTTTTCCTCGCATCTGCCTCCAGGGGCAGGTATGATAGCGAAACGTATTTTAATAAATTGGATTCATTGAGTGCCCAACCCTTAGCACGGACTGGGGATATCCAGAATAAACGAATCCCCAGAAATATAAGAGAAGTTTCTAAAATATCTCATTTCGTAGATCGTGGCGTGAGTAATTTTAATCGAGGCCTCCATCTACGGAAACAAGGTTTTTGAAGTCCTACAATGCATAGATTTTGAGTACGATTGATGGCATAATAATAATAATAATAATAATAATAATAATAATAATAATAATAATAATATCTCTATTATTGGCAAGGCTGAAGCCATAGGGCGTGCCCTTCTGCCTGACTACTTGAAAATACGTTTATGTAGAGTTGTAATATTTGAGAAAGGCATATTGCATTGCAATATACAAAATGACATATTGTTAATAATGTATAATGAGTGCAAGGGAATAGTAAATGAGGTAATATAATGAGGTACGGAATGAAATTTTGAATTTAAAATTGGAGAAAGTACCGCCTCAAGCGTGGGCGGCAAACGAATGATTGTAAAAGGATAAAAATACGGAGATTACGAAGGACGTTAACGCTGTTCTGTATATCTATGTTCGATACCCAACTTGTTAATGCATATTTGGATTTACGGGAAAAATTGAGTGTTTAAAAGTCGCTGGTATTTTATTCCTGGCACGGATAGCTGTAATGGTGAATAACCTACTGAAATAATTGTCTTGTGGCATGGAACACAAATCAAAGATGAATAACGACCTCCATTTAATTTCGTATGATTCATGTTACTTGTAATGCATATTACATGAGAATCGTTTAATATTTTATTAAGAAAAATCAGATAGTGAGCTAATCTTTTGTTTGTTTTGTGTAGTGTTAGAATATGAATCTTGTCAAAAAATTCCAACCTAATTTCTTGCATAAGAATGAAATTCTAGGCATTCATTTTATTCCACTTAAAGTTTAATTTAAATGTCATGTTGGGTAGAAGAATGTCGCAATGGTTAAAATGTGGCATAATACGTGATTTAATGAGAGACTCACGTGTAGTAATTGGTAAAAGTGATTGCAGGCGTTTCAGTGAATGCACTGCGGCAAAAAAAATTACGGAACATGGAATCTACTTGCGAGTTTCAGCTGAAGGTGTTGTCGATAAACGCAGGTGTTTGACCTCGGAACACCACGATATAACGGTGTCATTTATACAAATATTAAATAGGGCAGAATATTCAATTGTATACATAGTGTTTTCGAACTGATAAGCATGAATTATATTTATTTGGATTTCATTGTAAACCTAAACACGCTGATCGGTTGTGTGGGTTATCAAATCTTCGTTTGTTTTGTGCGAGTGAGAAGAGCTGATACGGGTGGCCACTAAAGAATATTTGCAGATCATCAGCGTACATTTGATGGCTCCAATATTTAAGTGCATTGCCGACGTCGCTTACGAAGATTAAGCAGGCTAGTGGCCTTAACACAGCACCCTGAGCATCTCCGCGGTTACGGTTAAGTCATATGAGTTGCAACTACCAGACACCATTCTTTTGAGTACAGGAACTTAAGTAATTAAGAAAACAATTACACTGAGATGTGCAAATCTCATAAGTTTTAGTTTTGTCATGATCTGCCAAATCGAAAGATTTTCCTGAAATCCAGGATAATCAGGATAGAAATATTGCTTTAGTCTATTGGGGTTCTTGCGTCTTAAATAACATTTAATCGCGCGGATACAGTATTTCTACTGAGACTATCTGATCGTTGATCATTTAAAAATGATATTCTTGGAAGTACTGTTCGGTTAGCTTTCGGACGAATGTTTCAAGTACTTAAGCAATTATCGGGAGGGTGCTACTTAGGCGGTATTCAAACCGGTTTCTAGTTGGTACTGTCTTGAGCATTGGATACACAAGTACAGTCTTCCGAGATGAAGCCTATTACCCGCTCATTAATGAGAAATTTGTTTTCGGTAATTATTGAGTAGGTCACATCTAGGCTATTTTTGCAGCGGTTTGGCATTTATACTATCAGAAACTCAACGATATGATATGATGCTTTGATCGATTTTGATTAAATCCTCATATACAACGGATGAAAAGAATGGGATGCTTCCTCTGGAAAGGTCATGACCGCAAGCTGTCCTCTCCCTTTGAAGTATTTCTTCCTGTAAGAAGCAAAGTATAACCCGTATTGAAGCACCACTATAAATTTCATATAGATTTCAGAATATAATCCTAGAATTAACTGCGTGTAGAAAAGGTAGAGGATGATCTGTCAGCATTCACCCGGCAATATACTAGCGACAGGTTCCTATTCCAGATCCCTCCAAACTAGTATTAGTAGAGATCAAATAGAATAAGTTCCCTAGTAAATATAAGCTACTAGTATATACTAGTATGAACTACATTAAGTTCATCTTTGCCCCTGAACACCCCATGAATCGATTGATAGCACAGGGATCCAAAAGCCTCTGAGAATTTGGGTACTAAGGCAGGTAACAGGTGGAGTTTCATTCGCTCCAGTCCTGTGCATCCTTTATCTTTATGATTCCAAATGTTTACGTATGTCACTATGCCATTAAGTTTCCTTTTTTGCTTGTTTTGACTTCCTCGCATCAGTGTATAGCTTTCTCCATGCACCATGTCCTGAAATTGTTTTTGCTTCATTGAAATGGATCTTGTGTAATGAGCAGGCGCGCTCTGTTGCAGATGGCTCTCTCGGTCGTGTCCCTGGGCGCAGGCGGCGGCAGCGGCAGCTGGGGCTGGGGCTGGGGCTGGAGGCGGCGCGCGCTGCTGGCGGCGCTGGTGCTGGCGGCGGCTCTGCTCCTGGCGGCGGCGGTGAGTGCAGGAGCTGGAGCGGCCGACGTCGCCCGACTGCATCCCGCGCCCCCCACTCGCCTGTTCCCCATCCAGTTCCCTCAAAACATCCCGTTCGGTGTGCTTCTTGGGGGTATAAGGAACAGCACGCTCAGGTGCCAGTGCTAGGCTTCCGCGATCGCCCTTTCGCTTTCCTATTTGTTGACGCTGAAAGGAATCAAGCGGATAAGAAAACGTGTTATTTTGGAACGCAGCCGTGTCGATTGTTCTTAATATATTGAGTCCCACTTCTACGTATACCGTGGGCTGTTCCAAGAAGAATAGACAATGGGCCAATGGTCTTCCATTACAATTAAAATATTATATTGTAGTTAGATTACTTTCCCAGTTATGACGATTCTTCCACGTTCATCTGTTTACTCTCGTATGGCGCGTCAACATCTATTTGCGTTTCTCATGAATGGAAACAACTAAATTGTTTCTTCCTTTCCTCTCGCAAAACAATCGGGATACAAACGGAGAGTATGCCTTCTGAAGTAACCAAAAGTGAAAGGGGATTAATTGGGTAGCGGGTGTGAAGTAATCGTGAGGGATGCAGTCGGGCGATTCCCGGGACGGTCACGCCGCTCAACTTCTGCCTCTGGGCCACGGCCTTCTAAAGTTGGTCAACCCATGTGCAGTTTAATTGTTTATTTATTTCTATATTTTTATTTCACGTCTAAAACCAAAAAATCTGAATGTGGTGAAGGAGACGATTACAATATTATGATGGGGAAAAAGGATCTGCGGCCGATATTCTCGGAGTTCTTCTGAGATTCCTGTCTCTTATTGCCTCATTGTCATTCGAATCATACCCTCACCACCGCCCATCGGTGAAAACGAGCCGTCTCAGGAATGATAGTAATGGCAGAGGCCCAAAAATCAGGATAAGGGTGCGCCGAGGCCCCAGTCGATGTTGGTGGAGTTTGTGGTGGTTGGCAGCAGGGGTACGCGGCAGCTATTTAGGAATTATCCTGTTTCCCCTGTTCTTCTGTTTTCCCTCCAATTCCATTATTTCTCCATCATCATTCGAATTATTTCACCCACCATCCACCCACTTAATCGTTAATTTCGGCTATTGCCGAAAAGACGTAGGTCTCATGATAAAATATTATTAGATCTAGCTCCTTGATCTCTCGCTCTCGTTTCCTTTTCTGCATCTGTAAAGCATCCACCTTCAATTCAGTTAAATATTTTTCATTGGACTTGGACACTCTCGTTATGAGTTCTACAAATTCATGTAGTATGACTAGTTACTGAGACAGACTACCATAAGTTGAGGAATCAATACGGAGTCATCTATGAATATTATCTGTTAGAGGCCAGATGCTCTGTATTAATTATGATTATGCTTACGGATATACCTTCGAGGGGGAACACAACTTTCTATGTTTATGTCAGTCATCATTGTTTTATTTTATATTGAAGATTGAATACATATAAACAACCAGCAACCATATACATACATCGTCGTGTTGAATTTAGCGTACTGTGATAAAGGCCTTGTGAAGAAATAGATAAAAAAAGAATTAATTACAAAACTTCTCTCATTTGAGCTATTGAATTATTGCGCCTTGATTAGTTATTTCAGTGAGTTATTTCTCACATATGATCATTTTTAGAATAACGAATGTATCTGGTAAGATTGAAACACTTTTAAAAAATATTTCTGATTAATTAAAAACTCTTTCTTGGTCACCATAAATTGCCACAAAAAATGGCCGGCATGCGGGCGGAAACATTTTATTCTCATTAAATAATTATGATAACACTACGTTTAAGTTTCCTAATTTTGGAAACGTTTATGTTCGTAAAAAGTATTCGTTAACTTGAGTTATTAATATCATTTCAGTTCCATCTCCTCTCAGGAGACCCCTTCCGAAATTTGTCGGTGAAGTTAAGGAGTATCCTGTATTTCACATAAAGAATGACACAGAAGGTATCACTCCCACGGACTCCGGAAGGAATGTTCTTGAATAATTGTCAGGATCTCAGAGAAAGTATAGAAAACGTTTCCCACATATCAATATTACATTTGCAAGTTAGCTGTCTTCAGCACTTCATTACTAAGCTCCAAATTTTGTAAGTAAAAGAAAGATAAATTCTTGAATTTCCTAAAATAATGGGAAAAAATTTCCAATTTAAATCCATCACGAAAGGATATTCGTGAGATTCTCTTTGACATAGAGAGAAAGCTCTACATTCGTACGTCGTAACGCAATAGTATGACCTACAAACTTACCTACTAGTATGACCTACATTCAGTTCATCTTTGCCCCTGAACACCCCATGTGTCGATTGATAGCACAGGCATTCAGACGCCTCTGAGAATGTGGGTCCTAAGGCAGGTAACAGCTGGAGCTTCATTCGTTCCAGTCCTGTGCATCGTTTATCCCTTTATGATTTCAAATGTTTATGTATGTCACAATGCCATTCATTTTCTTTTCTGCTTGTTTTGATTTCCTTGCATCAGTGTATAGTACTCCATGCACCATGTCCTGAAATTATATCAAAAAATGTTCGTCCCTTATTTTTCATTCAAATCGATCTTCTGTAATCAGTGTAAAATGCTCCTCTCTATTGTCTTTATCTAGTCCATGGATTCCGTCAGTTTCGCTCAAGAACAGTTTTTCACAACGTAACGCGTATTGATTTTCGTTTTTCACGGTCCCTATCACTGCTGTCTACAACTTCACACTCCATACCAGCAAGTGTATGTGGCGAACAACTATTTGTAGGCAAATCAGGAAGGAATGCAGGTGCACTGTTCTGGTGCGCCGCGCAGTGCCAGGCGTGACCGCACGCGTGCCATCGCCCGGCGACGCCCTCCCTGTGGCCCGCTCCGTCGCCACCGCCACCGGAAGTACGCCGGCACCGCAGGAAGTAGGGATCCTCCGATCTCTAGCAGTATCCGGGTCAACGAAATGCGCAATCAAGCACTCTGGTCCCTGAGCGCGCGCTGGAGCAACAGCTACGCGGAATTTTGTGGATCCACGACGAAATGGTCCTAGCCCAATCGCCACTTTCATTTTTATTTATTTTATGTCCAAAACATTAAGAATCGTACGTGACTTTTTTAGAAATGACGGTACTATCAGTCTCGAAGCAAAGCTCGACTATTAACATGATCCCAATGAATCTCTGAAAAATGGCCGCAGATTTCACTCGAGATAGTGGTTCCAGATATAATCTCATTTCGTGAAGAGGACAGTACATCTAAAAAATGGTTAAACTAGCAGTGTTGTTTGTACACATTCAATCAGTCATTTCTTATCCTCTAGTCTTGCAAACTATTAAACCTAGGCCCATAGAAGAACAAGTAGTTCTTTTGTCGATGCTACAACGAACTTACAAACTTGGTAATGGCTGTGTAGGACCACTAATAAGAAATAAAAAATTACTAGGGAAACAGATGCTAGGCAAAACAAATGCTTGTCCGCTCATTCCTCATGAGGTACTAAAACATGAAATTAAGGAATAAAACGTCCTGAAGTGAAATTTGAATTTCCGGAAGTGAAATTTCATAATTTCGGAGAAAGATTGAAATAATGTTTTGGCGTTATGAACGTTTGATTGATGCACAAATCATAAACCATGCATTGTTATTCTGTGGTGGACATCCCAAGTAAACCATCGCAAATTATTGAGAGGACAGCTAAAATATTGAGTAT
Source organism: Teleogryllus oceanicus (assembly GCA_964035755.1). NCBI lineage: Eukaryota > Metazoa > Arthropoda > Insecta > Orthoptera > Gryllidae > Teleogryllus > Teleogryllus oceanicus. The sequence goes on along the minus strand of CAXIVR010000001.1, from coordinate 15,426,912 downwards.
GCCCGATAGACCTACATTTAAGGTTTAGAGCGGAAGAAATACAAAATGCCTTCACATTAACCCTCATTAGCACATGAAACAATGAGAAAATGGAACACGAGAGAAGAAAAAGGCACTTCTTCTCGCTACGTGCCAGCACATCTCGGACACCACATTATTGTGAGAATGGTTATTTCTCCCGCGATGCAAAGGAAAGGCAGTAAGAGAATGTAAGGCGTTCATTGCAGTATCGACTCGCACTCAGGACCGGGAGCGGTGGCTCAGTGCATCAACTGATGTCGCTGCAGCACCTCTGACCGGGAGGTCCTAGGTTTGAGTCCTGATGGCGGCAGGATTTTCGACACTAGCTTTCCAGAATTCAGTCGCTGTCTGGAGGAGAATTCTAACGGCCGGCTGCTCTGATCGGTAGTTTTCCGTGGTTTCTCCGATCAACACCAGGCGAATGCCGGAGCAGTACCCTACCAAACGGGCCACGGACCGCGCGCGATCTGTCCTACCTCTTCCTTGTCCTATCCTCTCCCCTTACGCACACACACTTACACTAACATGCACAACACTACCACATATTCCGGGAGGCCGGTCGGGTGCCTAGAGCTTGTCCCGGCTAGGGCGGTGCCCCGCTGATGGGAGAGTCCTGGTTAGGGGGAAACCCCACTAGCCGACGGTAGGTCGGCGCCGGATCTCGCCATCCAGCGGGGAAAGATCACCGCGCATATCCTGAGAAAAAACATCAAGACATCAAGACAGACAATCCCTCATTTGAGGGGTTAAGAAACGTATTATTTTATCTTTAAAGTATAATGAAAATATTAATCATAAAGCCAAAGTGTCAACATTGTTTCGAATTAAAAGACAATCTACACTACCGCTACCTTTCTTGCTTGAAAAGTCTTTCGTTCGTCACTCGAGATAATCCGTAGGGAAATAGCTTCTGAAGCTCTCAACACAATCGGCGGTCCAAAGCTGCCCGCAAATGGCGCCCGCCAATTTAGCTCTTCAGCGCTCTCAAAGGGGCCATAAGCGTTCTGTGCATTTCTTGTGCTTTTTCGTTATCGTAAGAATCTATTTAAGCGGTTGAGCCCTTTGCCACCGCTCCTAATGATTGAACGTTACGTAAACGATTGACAGGACGAATATGACGAGAACGATGTAGGCAAGCAAGATGTACAAAAGCGACTGAGATCCAAGATCTCTTGACCTCAAGTAGTTACGGCGCACGGAGGACGGCGCCAGGAAGAAGTAACACCAAGAATACATTGGAGGATTCTCTGAAATCTTACTTTTGGAAGTTGCGCAAGAATACAGTTGGCGGTTCTCCTCAAACATTCTTCCTTCTAGTCGGCCCCGTTTTACAACGGATTGCTTCAGCTGTATTGCGAGCCACAGTACCGTCCGGTACAAGCCGTAAGGCCAGCACCCGACCTGAGACGTCTTGGGGGGGTGGCGAACACAATTCACCAGATGGTCGACTAGCTCAGTATAGACGTCCCAGTGTGGACACAATAAATAAAAAAATAGGGGGGGCAGGGTCGTGAAGATCGTTTATGGATTGGATGCAAAAATTACAAATAACTCGGGTGAGAATCACTTTTCACTAAATTCAGAATATATTCTAAAAATATTTGCTGCTTTGACAAATACATACAATGGCACACAGAAAAAAAATCAAATACAGAATACTCTTGACTGAAAAAAAACACACACTAATAACACAATACACAATTTCCTACTTTCCTCAACCCAATTTTTAAAAATTTAAAAAAAATTAAAATTTTTAAAAAAAAAAAAGTTTAACAAACACACTTCCATAAATTCTAGAGAATGACTATTATTATAATTATACTCTTACACAAACTCTTAATTACTATATTACAATATTAGATCTTCAAATCCGTTTTGAAAGAAAAGATTGATTCTGTTCTCACGTATTAGAAATCGGAAACAAATGTACTTTTACTTTTCTTATCTTTTAAGCGTGGTAAATCTGTTATCCTCCCTTTCTTTCTACGTGACAGATACAGAATAAGCTTTCTTATTAAACTGAATCACTCCTATCCCTACAAAACAGTTTATTTGGAACGACCTTACTGTGTTCTCGGCCGCGTAGAGCAGTCCACTTTGCTTCCTTCTACCCCTTTTCACCAAGCTGCTTCGGCCTTGAAGCGTCGTGGCCTCGGGTTGAGAACGCAGTCGCTCCCCAGAAATCGCCTTCTTCTTCTCGTTCAAGTTTGATATTCTTGAATACTCTCATATGAATTTTACTTTATTTTCGATTACGGTTAATGACCAACTGGATATTCAGAGTGAAAATGAATCCAGAGATCACCCCTTTTTTATACGAACACCAACTTCAAGAGAGTATTTAAATATAAGAAAAGCATGTGAGAGAAAAAAAAAACTGGAAAGAGAAATGAATGCAAGCTATTAATTACTGCCATCTATTCAAAATTTCTCTCCCTAATTCTTCCATTATAAATTCATAACATTTCTTATTACCTTTCTTCTAAGATTATGTTTAAATCAATTTATAATAGAATAATTACCTCTTCTGGTCTTCTAGAAGAGTTTTCCTCAAAAAAGTTGCAAATCTGAAGTCCGCTGCAATGTCACTTCCTGGGGTACCGTTTTCCATACGTCCGCCCAGTTCAGCTGCTACCTTCAGAAAGAACTTTTTCTTTCATCCGACCTCCGGTCTCGCCCTTGGTCTATGGTGGCGATCTCTCTTGTTCTAAATTCTAATTAGCATTCCAAATATCCATCCGCGTTGGCGCGCGTTCAAAATATTCTTTTCCCTCGTTTTCTTAAGGCGTATGTGACACGTTTTCGGAATCTAAGAAAACGGACGGTCACAGTATCGTCAATGCTTTGGTCACTGCGTGAAGAACTGCGCCGGGCGGCAGGACATCTGTACACGAGACGATCAGAAAAGAAGATATACGATGGCACTAAGAAGGGAGAGAGTAGAAATGATGCCTACAATAAATATTGGCCACGCAAGTATTATGTAAAAAAAAAGGAATTGGGTAGAATTAATAAATTGCCGGTCGAATGTGGTGACTTCGACCTAGGCAATCACAATATACACAGAAAACGCGAGCTCAGACGGCAGATGAAGAAACAGCACGTTAAAAATTAATCAAGAATGCATTTGAGGATTATTCTCACATATTCTGCGTCGTCTCCAAAACCAAAGGAAGACGCAAGCCGAGACGATGGCACGTGAAAGTAGCACCAAGAATACATTTGGCGATTCTCCTCAAAAATGCCTGGCCCCCTTTCACAGCTTTCCGTGGAACAAAGCTCATTGCTTCAGAGGCGTCGGCGCAAACGCTAATCAAGGGCTACTGCGGGGGCGGCCGGCCCGGCCGGACATCGGCCACTAGGCGAGGAGGCGGCGGCGGCGGCGGTGGCGGCGGCGGCGCGCACCGGCGCCCAGGCTAACGAGGTGGCGGCGAGCAGTACTCGTTGTATGCAGATGTGCGTTTCAGGTGGAATCCTTTGCCGCATCCTGTGAGGTAACCCACGCCCGCCCGCCCGCCGGCGTCTCGCGCCCCGCCACACCGCGCCACATCGCGCCATCCCGGTCGGCGATGCTATCAGCCGCGATTTACTGCTGAACAATTCCAGTTCTCGGGTGCTAACGAGGTTGCCGCCGCGGTAAGACCGCAGCCCGGGACAGAAGCCGGGCTCGAAGCCAGGCCCCGCAAGGTCAAATGTTCACACGAGTACTAGAGCACCGCTTCCCAAACCTTGTTCCGTGGTGCTCTGATTCCGTGGAACATTCCCGCGGAATAGTCTCCAATAGCGTATCAATCGTTAAAGGAAAATAACGCTTCACAGTAAACCCTATGAAATATTACATTAAAAAGGTTTTCAATCTATGGGTGTAGGAAAAGAAGAAATAACATTGTAGATGTACACCAGTTGAGAAAAATTCAGAAAATAAAATTTTTTGCGTAAAATTATTTCCGACTACGTTCAATTGAGTGAGTGTCAACGTGAAAGCGGCGGTGCCCCGCTGGTGCGAGAGTCCTTGTAAGGGCCTCAATAGCCGACGGTAGGTCGGCGCCGGATCTCGCCATCAAGCGGAGGAAGATCACCGCTATCTCCCGCGAAAAAACATGCACTACATTAACGGGACTAATGACCAAAGCAGTTGACGCGCCCGGAAACACGAAAAATCAATCAATCAATACTCTAATTCTTCATTGGTATTGGCCTGAATGAATTCACATGTGTTTATACAAAAATACACTACATCTAGTTCTAATGTAAAATATCTGTACATGATTTAGGATTGCCTGTAATGATAAGCACATATAAAAACACACACACACACGCACGCACAGGATGAGTCAAGTAACTCGAGCACCTCGTTTAATTTTTGAAAGGTTGAAGTTATTGAATGCAGTTTTCACGAAAGTGCATAAGAGAATAGGGCTAATTGATGCATGTGTTCGTTTTGATTTTACTTAAACTTACTTAATGGTAACTTTGTGTTTTTCAAATGGTACTATACATATTTTTTAGTCTACCATGATGAGCGTAAAAAGATGAATCCGATGATACACATTTTGTCATATGTTAGATAAGCAATTTTTTAGTAATTCTGATATTTTTGCGACTCGTATTTAAATGTAAGTCCACCAAGGTCGCGCAGCGCTCTCCTTTCTAGCATGATCTCGAAGTGTTACAATATCCATTAAATACGAGTCGCAAAAATCACAAATACTCAAGAAATTCTATCTAACATATGACAATATGTATATCATTGAATGGGTCTTTATACGCTCGTTATGATGGACTAAAATTGATGTATAGTTCCATTAAAAAAGTTAAATACCTCAATATCTCGTAAAATACAAATGATAAAGTAGAAATGAATACATGTATTAATTAGCCCCATTCCCTCATGCATTTCCCTGAAAACTGCAGGAGGTGCTAAAGTTACATGACTCTCTCTCTCTCTCTCTCTCTCTCTCACTCTCTCTCTCTCTCTCTCTCTGTATATGTGTGTATATATATATATATATATATATATATATATATACACACACACACACACACACATATATACATACATACATACATATACAGAGATGTAATGTACTAAGACCTTCGTGTACAGTTAAGACAAATATATTAATTATATAAATATTGGTTCACTACAGAAGTAATATTTTGAGCATGTAACACTACATGTATGCATGTTCTTAACATTCATAGAAGGTGTATCAGTAGATATTATAAAGTTTATACATGCCTTGTGTAGAATGCGATAACTCGTACAAGACCTGACAATGAGCTTCTAGATCGGTAACTTGATATTCACACCGGTTTTCCGACTACCTTCACCAGCAACGAACCTAATTTAGAAAATAGCTACCAGTGAGACGAACATAATTCTTCTTCCGTAAAATTAACTTGAATTTCTCACGTTCACTAGAGTAATATAATATTAATTTGAGATAAATCTCTATTTTATAACGTTCAGGTTTTACACCGTTCGTTAATGTAATTGGAGAAAACTTCCTAAAATTTTAAATTGATAACTTTTTTCGTGTTTCCGGACACGTCAACTGTTTTGGTCATTACTTTCGTAAGTGTAGTGCTTGTTTTTCTCGTGAGATGGCGGTGATCTTCCCCCGCTGAATAGCGAGATCCGGCGCTGACCTACCGTCCGCTAGTAGGGCTTCCCCCTAACCAGGACTCTCCCACCAGCGGGGCACCCCCCCCCCAACTGGGACAAGCTCTAAGCTTCCGACCGGTCTCCCAACATATGTGGAAGTGTAGTGCATGTTAGTGTAAGTATGTGTGCGTAAGGGGAGAGGATAGGACAAGGAAGAGGAAGGACAGATCGGACCGTGTCCCGTTTTTTAGGGTACTGCTTCGGCATTCGCGTGGTGTTGATCGGAGAAACCAAGAAAAACTACTGATCAGAGCAGCCGGCCGCTAGAACTCTCCTCCAAACAACGACGGAATTCGACCTAGCTGAAAAGTTAGTGTCGAAAATCCTGCCGCGATCACTCGACTGGACTCGAACCTAGGACCTCCCGGTTAGAGGCGATCTAATGACATCAGTTGATGCACTGAGCTACCACTCCCAGTCTAAAATTTAAAAAAATTAGTTACATTATTTTTATTCATTTATTTTACGTCAAAAAAAAACAGTTAAAAACTGCGTATGACGTGCTATGGGGAAAAGTGATTTGTGTGCACATTTTCAAAATTCTGTGATCCCTACACTAAGTCATATTCATAGACAGATAGAAACAAGGTTAATAGAAGATTGAAGAAATGTATGAGATGCACTATAAATAAAATTCACAATTTATCCGGAAGAAAAGGACCTTGGAGTCTTCTCGGTTGAAACAATACAGTCGCGACAATGAGTGAGATACTTTCTAGCTTATTATAACACAGCGCTTCCCCTGTTGCTACTGCATCTTCTGTCTTGGTGACAAGCAGCAGCGTTTTAACTCTGCATCCATCTTTCGTTTTCGCCATTAACAATCTGTGGGAAGCAAGATGCGACAGAATCGTGGGGATCTTCACATTCCACCTCCGGTCTGACAGGGATTCTTCTCTCATCATCTGGCGAAATGTGAAACTTGCTCTTTCTCTTCATTCACGCAAAAACCGGCGCCTGACATTACATCATTGAAGAAAATTTCCGCACTGAGAATCACTAAAGCAGTTACATCATGGGAGTGCATGGGGATGAGGGCGAGGGGCAACGAGGTTTCTTTCTGGAGAACGGAAGAGACGTTTGGAGATGCCTCGGACCGTAGGGCCACACTCCCAGGTGCAATCAGGCACAATGATGCAAAAAGCTTAACGAGGGAAAGCCCCCTTCTCCTCTTCGTGATGGACAGAAGAAGCAGCCACAATGCCAGGTAGGTTGCGCGAGAGAAGAGGCTCAGGATGTGACGTCATTGCTTTTGGGGGCGTGTCTCGCCGCGACCCCACCTCCCTCCTTCCCCTCTCTTCCTTCTTTTTAAGGGTCCTTTTACCATGCTAGGAACACCTTTGCAGGAACACCTCAAGAAAAACGATAAAAACCATAGGTCTAAAACGTTAAGCAATTGTCATATGCGCGGTTTTTTTTGAAAGTGTACTCAAAAAAGGTCTCAAAGGCACCATGACCTTAATGATAGTGAAGTCGAATTGAAATGTCCCTTCACATGTCGGCAAAAGAGTTTCCTAGCCATTATTTTCTGATGCAGATACGTGTTTATCATTTGTGTATGAACGATGCCACTGCTGATTTGTTAATACAAAATGTGATGGCTAAATCTGAAAGTCAATTTTACTGTGATGGAAAGGACAGTACTATTAAACTGCACAGTGCAATGAAAATTAACTCCATGATACAAGAGAAACAATTATAGAGACAAGGACGTTCAAACTTTAGAGATTTCATAAGAACAAATACCACGCAAAGAAATACTTCACAGCTGTAAAATGTCCCTTAGTTCCCAACCATGCTCACATATAACCTGAAACGAAACTTGTGGTAATTTTATCTGCACAAAAAATGTCATCAGAACGAGAATCGTGCAACGGCGTGACATCCTAACTTCGGGTTAGCTCACACGAACTGAAAAACCGTGGGGAGACACCGACGCTGGACTAGCACACGAACTCGCCTAACCTTTGTCGTCCCTTTCCGCATCTTCGCCTCGCGCGGTATCGCTCGCGACGGAGGGGGAGGGGTAACCGTGGCCCGCTGTTCCGGGTGCGCTTGCGACCTTTCCCAGAAAATGTGTCCGCAGGCGCCCGGGCGGGCAAGGCAGGAGCGTGGCGGGAGCGGGGGACGGGGGATTACGCAAGGACGGAGGTCTCCCACGGCCCGCGAACGGCCTAGCTCGGCCAACCACGCAGCTCATCCAGCGCGCGGGCCCGGACGAGTTCACCCCGTCCCCCGCCCCCGCAGCCACTTCACCCACCCACGGAATAATCACGTCTACTAAACGGGATGATGGCCCCGAGGAAATTGGCAACGTGGCACACTGACCTATCATCGAGGCTTTCCAAGCGAACGGAGCAACGATGCGTCAATAAACGGGACACACTTTTTTTAAGGAAGCTATTTATGACGGTCTTGTACTGGACGATGATACTGGTAAGTCAGGAGCACTGATCTCGTGTGACATATCCACTCATGTGGCAGGTTTTCTAAATCTCAGCTTCCACCTTCCTGTTCGGCACGACGTCGGTGCGTAACATTTAACTGAAATCTCCAATAACACTTGACATTTCTTTTTATGATACGGTATTGCTTAATGGTTATGAGCTTTAATGAGAACCGATTTTTTTTGCCGGGAGGTTTTTCGAGTAGTTCCCTGTCATCACCACGCTGTTTTTCATTAGCACAACCCAGCATACACGTGTAGTTTAAATAATGATACCCACGCTAACAACACACTGTGGTAATGTGTCTCTTGAATGATGCCATCCGTTAAAATTCAAATTCCGGTTTGGAACCATAATTCGATTGTACAATAACTCAAGATTTGCAGTTGTCTCTTCAGTATGTGAAAACAATTTGGTATGCCATCATACCATCATAAAAAATAAATAAATAAATTGAAAATCACGTTTAATAAGGTGCCTCGACTAATATCGCTGCTAAGTAACTGAGATAGTAGTGTAGGAACAAGTATTGACAGAAAATATACGTTCCTATAAGTGCATGATGGACACATATTATCTAACATATTAAAGACTATGCTTTTTACATATTACCACAAGGTATGAAATTTGAATTATAACCTGTAACTTCTATGAAAAACGGATTAGTCCATTCTAGAAAATGACGTATCTTATTGAACAGATATCCATAAAAATGCATTCGGGAATTGAAAAACTAATGTGAAGTTCATAGATGCTGAAATTGTGCATTCAGAAACAATATCATGTTGATGAAGTCTAATTCATGTTAAATTTCACTTTCTTACTTAAATATTGGAGAAGATACACCAATTGAGATCTTCAAGTGGTTCCGAACACTTATTTTCGCTGACTTCAGTGAAATGTACTCCATTCTGGCAAAGAAAGAAAAGTTCTTATTCGTTCTATTGATACCAGGGAAAAGATTTTACAAGCTAACTCAGTTTCATTTTTTTATGAAATAGGAAATAATGCACCTTTAATTTGGGAAAAACTTCTTTTTTTGATAAACTTAAGGTACAGATTGTCACTGAAATTGTTAAGAATATAACATTCAGGTGAGATCCAAAACGTTTTTATCGACAATCAACTTATATTTTTATTAGTTACGAAATTTTATATTAACTTTACGTACGTTTCGGAGATTCATTTTCCCCATCTTCAAATGCTGCAATTATACACATGTCACAATTATAAACACTATTGTTACAACTTTTTTTAAAACCACATACACACATTATACATTTGTAATAATTTATTACACAACGTAATGTTGGAAACGTAATCACTACGTACCACATCGTGTAATAAGTTGTAATTATGATAGAAGCATCTGATATTTTGCAGCATCTGACGATGGAGAAAATGAATCTCGGAAACGTAATGTTAATATAAAGATGCGTAACTAATAAGACTATAAGGTGATTGTCAATAAAAATCTTTTTCCACCTTACCTGAATGTTATATTCTAAAAAAACATATTTTCGTAAAATTCACGATGCGCTGCATAAGATATGAAAGGTGTCAACGCTCCTTTGTGACCTGTGGCACTGGCTCTCCAAATTGAACCAAAATCTCTGATGGTAACTCCAATTATTTTAGCTTCGGTTACTTCCTCATGGGACACGCAGTGTGTCGGGAGTTTTACAACTTGTTACTGCTTACTGGATCTCCGACGCTTGTCGGATATTTTTTACATCTATGGAGGAAAGTCCATATGAGGCTGGGGTTCGGTCGGGTCTAAGAATGAGTGTGGAGGCTGAGGAAGAAAGGACAGCGCGCGAGCAGTGGCCCGGCTTTTAAGGAACCGCATAGGCATTTGCCTGGAAGTTGATGTGGGAAATCACCGACCACAGCAGGTTCCCTCTCAAACTTCCAGGCAGTGAGAAGAAATAAAAGAGGTCATCTTCGTCAACATATCATATGTTGGTATGTTGACGAAGATGACCTCTTTTATTTCTTCTTATAAGAACGTCAACAACATCCAATCAGAATTCCCACAATTCCAGGCAGTGTCCAGTTTACCGCCTTAGGTGGCTCCGGACATCCGTTGATGTCACTGCAGTGCTTCTGACCGGGAGGTCCTGGGTCCGGGTCCCGACGATGGCAGGATTTTCGACACTGACTAGATACCTAGGTCGAGTTCATCCACTGTCTGGAGGAGAATTCTAGCGGCCAGCTAGAATCAGTAGTCTCCCTTGGTTTCTCCGATCAACACCAGGCAAATGCCGGAGCGCGGAACAAAGGGGCCGCACGCGATATTTCCTTCCCCTTCCTTCCTTTATTCTCACTACTTACTTACACTCACTTACAGTTACATGCATTACACAATCCTCACACCCCACTAGTGGGTGTTGCCTGGTTGGGAAAACCCCCCCTAGCCGCCATGTAGGTCAGCGCCGGCCTTCGCCATCCAGCGGAAGAATATCGCCACCATCTGCGGTAAACACTGACTTCCTTATGGGACTCACAATCTTAACATTTCAGCCCAGAAAAATTAATCAATCAGTGTCTGGTTTGAACCTATTTCGCTGGTGTCGATAATACCCGAACTCGTAGCCACAAACTCTCGGTCTACGAAACTTCCGTTACCGGAAGTAAACCTACATACCCGTAGGCAGCCGATTACTACCATACCATAACTTATCGAAAACCTTCAACAATCCCGAGAGAAAAAACATGCACGATACTAACGGGACGAATGACCAAAGCAGTTGATGTGCCTGGAAACACGAAAAAATCAATCAATCAACCTACCGGGAGATGGCGGTGATCTTCCCCCACTGAATGGCGCGATCCCGTGCCGACCTACCGTCGGCTAGTGGGATTTTCCCCTAACCAGGACTCTCCCACCGGCGGGACACCGCCCAGCCGGGACAAGCCCTAAGCACCCGACCGGTCTCCCGGAATATGAGGTAGTGCAGTGCATGTTAGTGTAAGTGTGCGTATAAGGGGAGAGGACAGGACAAGGAAGAAGAAGGAAAGGTCGCGCGCGGTCCGTGGCCCGTTTGGTAGGATACTACTCCGGCATTCGCCTGGTGTTGATCCGAGAAACCACGGAAAACTACCTAATAGAGCAGCCGGCCGTTAGAACTCTTCTCGAGACAGCGACTGGATTCGACCTAGCTGAAAAGCTAGTGTCGAAAATCCTGCCGCCTCGGTGCTCGAACCTAGGACCTCCGGGTCAGAGGCGCTGCAGAGACATCAGTTGATGCACTGAGCTACCGCTCCCGGTACCATTTCTGAATGCATGCTCTTTGTCCCGTAAGTGTGGGGCTAGCGACACAGTGGGGTTTCGTGCGGTCCTGCGGGACACAGAAGAGCCCTACCCAGGCGCGGTCATGGTCCCTTCACTGTGGCAGCCATGATGGAGCATACGCGCCGCGCTAGAACGCATTAGGAAATACACACCGAAAATAGTGGGCGTGGGCTTCCTCAGTCGGTCGGTGTGAGTCGGGGCACCATGGCAAGTGCCGTATTGTCCACAATTGGAGGTTGGTCAGTCTCAACTGCCTGAAAGATGTGTCGTTACACATCCAAATGGACGAAGACGAGGACACAATCACCTTGATCAGTGAGGCAAGGAGTTCATTACATTACATCTTCAAAGAATTGAAAATTTACTAGGTGGCTACGGAGATAATAATCATTCAAATCTACCGAATCTACTCTTAAAGCAATAAAATATTTTATTTAACACTTGTTAATGTTTATCCCATTAAAATGGAAAGCGTTAAAAACTTTTGTTCTTGCTGAACAAGATTATTGTTCCTCAAATAGTCATTGCACATTTGTAATCCTTGAATGGAAAAATTAATCATGAATGAAAGTTTACACAAATTATAATTGATAATAAAATCAAATAAATCTGATTATTTTTTAACGTAGGGCATTGTGAAACTAGCGTAATTTGTGTGGCGAACAGTGTGATATGTGTGGCTTGCTAACACTAGCCGTACATATCTCACTGTAGAATTACATAAACAAATCCGTTTTTCTCACCAGGCAGTATTGTAGACCATAACCTGCTATAATTGCCTGCTTTCACGGTAACACAGCGAGCAGTTTGGCGGTGCAATTAAGACCTTGCGTAAGAGTGCCAAAGACGTTTCGCGAACAAAACATGATAGCATTTTTCTCAACTTGTTTCCCTTCTCGTGTCGACCACTAGTGGTGCTCTCAAATATAGCTACACTCAAAATTATAGAAATAATGCGTGGCAATTAAATATCTGTAGGTAATAAGGAAAATTACACTATCAGATTTAAAGGTGGAAAAGAAAACTTTTTAAAAAATGCGAAGAAAAACAGTCTGAAATGCATGTGTTCCTTTTCTGGTATTTAAATAATTTTGAAAATGGCTGCCTATACAAAAATGGATCCACCAATTTTTTTAGAAAACCATTCAGAATAACTAATAGTATTATATGGAAAATTCAGAGAGTTCGTATAATGCTTTCTTTCTGTAATGTTCCTTTATATTTGAATCGGAAAGGATTGTACGTACACCCCAACAATTTAGGCTTTAGTCGCGCAGAAGCCGCTAGCCTATTGTTGATGACGTTCCGCTGTCAAAGAGACTCGATCGTGTTTCCGGGCGAGTCAACTGCTTTGGTCATTAGGCCCGTTAGTGTAGTACATGTTTCTTGGGGGAGATGCAGTGATCTTCCCCCGCTGGAAGGCGAGATCCGGCGCCGACCTACCGTCGGCTAGTGGGATTTCCCCCTAAACAGGAATCTCCCACCAGCCCCCGCTGGCAGCGCCCCAGCCGGGACAAGCTCTAAGCTCCCGACCGGTCTCCCGGAATATATGGTAGTGTTCTGCATGTTGGTGTAAGTGTGTGTGTAAAGGGAAAGAATAGGACAACAAAGAGGAAGGACAGATCGCGCACGGTCCGTGGCCCGTTTGGTAGGGTACTGCTCCGGCATTCGCGTGGTGCTGATCCGAGAAACCACGGAAAACTACAGATCAGAGCTGGTGGCCGCTGGAATTCTCCTCCAGACTGAATTCGACCTAGCTGAAAAGCTAGTGTTGAAAATCTTGCCGCCGTCAGGACTCGAACCTAGGACCTCCCGGTCAGAGGGGCTGCAGTGACATCAATTGATTCACTGAGCTACTGCTCCCGGTATGAGCGTCGAAAGACGCCACCTCACCCCGAGCATTGGGAGCGAGGACTGGGTGTGGTCGGCGGGGGCGGCGGGTAAAGCAGCACACTGCTTTTCCGCAAGCTCTTCTGCCGAGTCCAGTGCCATCGCGCATGAAATGACCGAGTTGAAGGACGTCCTTATAAAAGCCTCCGGTTCATAGAACGCTCGCGGAAGCGATGACGCTCATAATTAGGATGCGCTGGTGGCGAGCTGTTTTCTCGATGGCGGAGTTGTTCAGTTTCGATTACCAGTGCATTCGTGGGTTATGCTAGTAACCAACCTTCACCTTTTCCGAAACCTGTCGAGTGGCGTTTCTATTTCCTTTCAGAGATATAATCACTTTGTTGCGATTCGTATGTTTTCTGCTTTGTCGTGAGTAATTAAAGTAACATCGTATATGGAAAAAAATCCATCTTTAGTTTTTCTTCTTAACGGAATAGTGCATTTGTATAAGATTAAATTTAAAAAAAGATCATCGGTAATTTCTCTAATGACTTGTTCTGTAATAATTAAATCAATGTATTACGATAGTTAAAATACATCAATTTTCACCTTACCTATGACATCCGTATTTTACAAAACTACATACTAGATTTTGTCAAATTGGGTTTGTAACAGCGTCAGCGTATTAGTAAACGTCAACGAAAATATTATGAGCCTGGAATATGCACACATAATATCGGTGGTGTTTTTAGCTGCGTTCATTTATTCAATTTTTCTTCTTGATTGTTAGTTTTATTTTATTTTTATGGGGACAAATAATATGCATTGTTCTGTATCAATGTCTTATCAAATATGTCACCCGCAGCCCGTAAAGCTAGAAAAAGCATCAAGAAGAAAGAAGAAAGTAAAATACTACAATTTAGGTGAGGGATCACACCTATCATTTAACAATTGTACCCTATGCATCTTTCCAACAATCCGGAAGGAATACAAATGTGCAAAATATTCTGTCTTAAAATCTTAAATCATCTTCCAATGCCTTAATTCCCATTCAGGCAACTCGGATAATTACGAGACAAAACCGACTCAAAATCTTTTCATGTCTAACGAAGTTCTTCATTACAAACCCCGCGATAACATTTTTTCACGAGCAGGTACAAAGTGAAAACACGTCTTAATTCATCATCTCATCCGTCTTGTGACTACGAGGCGACCTTGGAATGTCGAAAATCTCGCGTTCCCATGAACTGTAGTAAGGTGCGCAATATCAAAACGATAACTATCTACTCTACGTCATTATTTTTTTCGAATTTCCATATTACGTGTGGGAATGGAATGGCGAAACGACGCGCCCGACCACTGCGGCAGCGCCACTGTCGCGTTAGCGCGAGTGCGAAATAGTTTTCACACGGCGCGCAGGCACGCGCAGCGGGCGTCGCCGGCCGCCCGAGAAAGCGCGTAATTGTTACTTGAGCGCGCACTTGTTGCGATTTTACGCAGCATAAACAGTATCACACGGTATTTCATAAAGTTGTCGGGGTACTTAATCCCCGTGATGAGCAGTCGCCTGAGGGAGAATCGCACCAGTGTGCGCGGTATTACCTAGCCATTGTCTCGCTTTTTATGTGGTGTTATTGTAGTATGTGGTGAAGGAAAGATCTGGATTGTTTTGAAATGGGTTATGGCGGTGTGTGAAGAAGATGGATTGCAATGGTAAAATGAGGAATAAAGAGGTTTTGAAGATGGTTGTGGAAAAGAGAATAACAATGAGGGAAGTAAAAAACAGAAATGTTCGTGTGACCAATCACACAAGGTATCTTGAGGAGGTAATATACTGCCCCAAAAAAGTATATGATAAATCAGATGGTGGAGCTGGGGCACACTTTTAGAAAGAAGTTGAGAAATGATGAATCACTTCACATAGCACGTCATACGCAGTTTATAACTTTTTTTTACGTAAAATAAATAAATAAATAAATATCTAGAGAGGTAAGGATTAAAAGGTGTGCTTAACACAACGTACTATGGAAGCAACAAATCTATTGAAATTCTTCTCAAGATAATTAACAGAGGATGATAATCATGAAGACTTACTTAATTGTTACTTAGGCGTGTAGTATTTACGATTTTACGCACTGAAAACAGTATCATGTGGTATTTCATTTAGAAGTAGTCACGGTATTCCCCGTAATGTGTGGACGCTTAAGGAAGAATCACACCGGAGTACGCGGTGTTACCTGGCTATTGTCTCGCTTTTCAGGTGAAATGCGTTGAGACAACTCTTAAGCTGGGGCTGTTTGTTTTTGTTGTGGGAATTGAAATATCCTAACGTGAGAAATGTCGTCGGGATAGATGTTCGTTCCAGTCTGCTGCTTTTGTCGGGTTGGTAACAACTTCTCTTCGCGGTTTTACGATACATTTTTTTCACGCTAGTATTAACTTTAGAAGCAACTTCTACGAAGGTGCAAAACAAGTCAGTGAAAGTTTGATTGATAGTTCAACACATAAAAAAACTGTTCAAATTGATAACATGCTCATATTAAAAATATTTCACTTCAGATTTATTCTATTCAAAAAACGTTTAGCCCATTTCAACTGAAAATCGACATTTTTCATTTGTCAAATACAGAAATACTTACATTTCCTATAATACCTTTTAATGTCCATAAACAGAAGACACTGTGTATACGTCGCTTAGATGGTAGAAAACTACATTAATAAACACAAGAAAAGACAATTCTATGTTAACTTCAGCTCTACTCAGCTACTTGCATTGTCCCTGAAGCTGAATCTCTCGCGCTATTTTTAAAACGTAAAATGGTATCTACTTTGCCAAGTGTCGAATGCATAGCTTCTTCGGTTTGTCGGTAATAAAATGTATTATAGGTGATGTAAGTATTTCAATATTTGACAAACACAAATGTCAATTATCAATCGAAATGAGCTTGCATTAACGTAGTTAAATTTTAAACGAGTAGCTACCGAATAAATAGTCGGGAGACATGACGAGGATCGCTCTAAATTACCACGAGATAAAGATACATACTATCTTCACTTTCTGCCGCGAATTCCGAGTTTGAATGTGGCCATGGGGATGGATATTTGGTCTCTTGAATTTGACAAGAGTTGTGCCGCGGAAAGCCACACGTTCTTCTCACCCCAAGAGCTCAAAAGTTGACAAAAGAAAAAAAATAATCCAATAACTAAAGAGAACTGTCGAAACGTATGATTTATTGTGAGTTTGGTATGGAATCTATAGCTTTTGCTCGTCTTATTCCAAATAAACTTGGTACGATGTGAAAACCTACTACGACGCACGTTGTCAAGTAGACTTCTCTGAGAACCTAAAGAAATTACCACTTCTGGTTTCTTAACATTTATATGATTTTTATGTAAATTAATATTTCTCTGTTTATAGTACGAGGCAGAAAAAATCAGTTGAAAGTTCATGTAAATGTTTATATTCATGTAATTACAATTTGAAAGGAAAAAAATATTCTGGAATAAAAATGTTACAAATAATCATAAACAGTTTATTCTAATAGTCTTCATATAAAACGTAAGCTTAAGAGATATTGAACGATAGGTAATTTGCGTGGGTGAGATGCACACTTTTGTTCCCACTCAACCGTCAGTGTAATGATTGGCCTACTGCAGCTTTCCAAGTTGTTTTCTCGGGTGACCTCAGCGACCTGTTGGAGTCAGCTTCCTTCTGCAAGCCGAATATCATCTTCGCCTGGGAAACGCAACTCTTCCCTGCTCCGCTTCATTCGACTTTCACGACCATTTTGCGTTGTAAATAAGCCTTTGTCAAATCTGGGGGCCGTTAACCTCAATCATCTTTCCTCAATCAACCTCCAAATTACTGAGCATTTCTCTTGGATGGAAATTTATAGACTTTTTAAAACTATATTTCATGAATTAACATGAGTTGTTTACGTTATATTATGAATTACAGTTCTTAATTTTGAAAATTCATTTCCCTACATTCGATGTGGAATCTCCATTTTTGGGAGTCACCAACCGCCACTGATAATAATAAAATTTGTTTATTTGTCATTCCCCATCTTAGCTTTTTGTACTATACTTCACTACCATGCAGCGTTGATTCGAATGAGTATGTATTAAATATAAATATATCGTTGGACAACTGAACAACTCAAACCGTTATCTAAAGAGAAGGTAATTATAAACTAATCTACAAGTTTCTACTTTTAATTCTAGAGAGGAAGATCAACAGAGTACGAAAAATACCAAGGCAAATGCATCAAGTGCTTCACCACTTAATTGGTGGAAGATATAGCAACTACTTCTACTACCACCTGATCACATTCTTTTTGCTGCGCGAGCGGAAAGAGAGAGACAGACAGAGAACGGGTGGGGAGGAGAGAGAGAGAGGGTGTGTGTTTGTGTGTGTGTGTGTGTGTGTGTGTGAGTGAGAGAGAGAGAGAGAGAGAGAGAGAGAGAGAGAGAGAGAGAGAGAGAGAGAGAGAGAGAGAGAGAGATCTTCCGATGAATGAATGGACCAGCGGCTTGTAAGGCATGAGACTGATTGCTGGTTTGTGTTCTGTTTGCAGCAAGACGCAGACCCTGGGTACCCCACGTACCACGAGGTGCCTGCGGGCCTGTCCTTCACCTGCCAGGACAAGAAGCCCGGCTACTACGCGGATCCTGACACGCGCTGCCAGGTGGGAGGGCGGGCCGCGAGCCCAAGGCATAGGCCTGAGCATGGCTACGGGTCTCAATATTAGGCTCTGTGCTCAATTAACACTTAATATGATGAAGTTTTAAATTGGTTGTCGCATATACTTATATTTAAATGTTGAACTGACACAATAAATACTTCCAAAAATGTTTTACATCACGATTTTATTGAATCTGATTGCATAAATTAAATTAAATTATGATATAAAAAATGTATGGAAGTATTTATTGTGGTTATCCAAAATTTAAAAAAAACTGAATAACATTTTAATGGAATAAGTGAATACTTGTATTATTGGTTCTATAAGGTTAAGAAGACTTCGGTATAATACTTCGGTCTAAGACCTCGAGATAACGGAAGTCTAAATATTTAGGATAGTTTTAAATTAATGCTTCTGTTAACTAAACATTTATTTATTTAATAAAATATTTCTATTAATATCGTTAAATTGTAGTGTAATTATGTATTCAGTTGTAATAAATGATTCATATCTATCTCTTCTTGTAATAACTAAGTAAACGTTTTGTTTGGAATGTATGGAGCTTTTTTATCGTGGTCATCCTCCACATTTTAAACCATTTTAACTACTGCGACCGCTTTACCTTTTCACTATTCTCTAAAAAGCCTACAGCGGGTCACTCAAATAACCTAGTAGTATTACTTGACCTGTGACTTGTTATGACAATGTCACACCAAAAATTAGGAATGGTTTTATATGTCCTAACTGCCCTACAGGAGTGGGTTCGTCTTTTAACCTGCTTTTGTAATAAAAGAAACATAGGCAAGTTAATCTTTGAACTATCAACAGAGTTCTAGATATATTCTGTTAAATATTGGAATACAATTTTATCTAGCATTTACACATGGCATTGAAAAATTCTATCACTTGCTCTATCTTTAGCAATTACGTGAATACCTAACAACTGCAGTTGCGTTTTAACACTTGCATAAACACTTTACATAAAATTATATTACGATTCACTTCACAACAAAAACACAATAAAATGCCTGTACACAAGACATGGAAACACAAAATACTGAAAAAGAATCACATACCAAAATACCCTTTACATACACTTTCAAAGAAATTGTCACTTGAATAGTGAATGAAATATATACAAAACGTTTCACTGTCACGTAGATTAATACTTTATACAATTTAGCCAACAAATAAAGAAAATGTCGTTATGCAATGAGCGTACAATTAATAATGACTCGTTTACTAATTATTGGTTTTGAACAATTTGAAAACGATTAAACAATAAATTGAAAACACACACAAAAGAATAAATATTATCGATAATAGAAAAATGGAAAAATAGGTTTTTACAATTCTTTACAGGAATTAGCTATCTGGCTTCCTTTTACGACTGCAATATTGTAAAAGATTACGTTTAAATGATTTTAAAATAATTACTCGACTATCTACGTCTGTAAGTGAGATGAATTCTATCTCTGTAGAATAATTCTCCCTTCTTTAAACAGTTCTTTTTTTTTTTTTTTTGAGAATTTCTAGTGAGGTTTTCAAACGCACAACACTTCGTCTTAAAGAAATATTCAGCACAAGAGAAAGCTTTTCGTGGCGGTGCTTTGCGCTTGTGCTGATATTTTCAAGGGTGATTTTTGATTGGCTGTCGCTCCATTCTACGCGAGTGCGTTCAGAAACTTTAATAAATTCTGGCAAGGGATACCCTTTACTGCTGTCGCGATCTCTTGCAATTCGGTAACACTATAATTGCAACTTGTCGTGTCTTGACGTTCTCGGGTGCTTCTCAAAAATCAATGTAACCGACATATGGGCGGTTACACTACTGACATGTAATTTCCGGTGAATAGTTGCGCTAAGATTAAAAGATGGTTGTATTTCTTTTACATTTTTTATTCCAAATATATCAGAATAAAGGTCCTTTTTTAATGAAACTGAAATTTTATTTTAAAAATTTCACATGAAGAAAATCTTAATAATTTCATAGTGTGAAGATGCTGTCTAGTACCCTGCGCAATTTTTATCACACAACTTTTCGAATATGTTTAGAAATGTTTGCTACAAACTTTACTTCTGTAACTTCATTAGTTAAGGGCAATTAAATAGAGATTTTTCATTAAGCTATTTTCTTCCTGACAATTTGAGAAAATAGTGAATCACATACCTTAAAAAACACAACAAAATTTTACAACTAGTACTAAATATTTTAGTACAGTATTTTCATCTATTGGAAATATTCTTCATTCTTATTTTTGTGCATTGATGCAGGAACATTACAGTTTTAAGAATATATTAATTCGTCCACCACACACTGCCAAGGTGCATTTTACTTGCAATTGCAGTAACCAATCCTGGTTCACTCATTCAGAAACGTGTTCGTACAAAGTGCGGAATTCCCAAGGATATGTATCTTCTATGCATGCTTGTCACGGAAGGTCGTCATAATGATAAGATATTGACGGATGAGCCAACAACTGATTTTTAAAAAAACAACACAAGTGGATACTTCTTGATTGCGCAATCAACAATCGTTGATTATCTTGCGTCTCACTTGCGCAGGCCTGTATGTTTACGTAACGTCTCATTGGAATGTCTACGTTGGTCATGAATTACAGGCTCCTTTACGTGGCCGAAACAATCCGGTGAAGTTAACTCATTTATTTATTTACTAACCGTCTAGACCCCTCGCTACAGGTTACTCATAAAAAAGAAATAAAAACATACATAATTCGTTATATTAAACAAGAACATACATTATAGGACTAAGCCAACAGTTCTTCGTCTATCTTCCATCTCTTCTTCGTCTACTTCTTCTTTTACTTTTTTCTCCTTCCCTTTCGTCTCCTTTAGTTTCTTTTCCTTTATCTTTTTCTGTCTTCTTTTTGCTATTTTCTCCTTTTCTCCTCCATCCTAATCTTTTTCTGTTCGATATCCCAGATATTACTGCAATAAACCCTCAATAACACAAATTCCAAGCGATCGAAATAGTCGGAATTTGTGTTATAAAAATTCGTGCTATCGGAGTATAATAAATATCCATATTACCGTAATCCCTTTCCGGGACCGAAATTTTGTTCCTGTTACGGGGAAATTCGTGTTAAGCGAGTTCGAGCTAACGAGGGTTCACTGTAATAGATAATACACAGATAATATCGAAAGAAAAACCTTATTTCAGGGGTAGGTGCAAACACGGGGCTTGTAAATCATAACTAGCTGTTCGCGTCAAGCAGGGCCATAGCAATTCAATGTGCTCGGCTAAATTTATTATACTGAATTATTTATCTAGCGTAAACAATTAAAAATGTGGGGGGAGGGTGAGTTGTGAGGGAAAACTCTAATCTGCGCTTGTTTCCTAGAGCTCCGGAATCCCTATCCTCCTCTCTTTTTACTGTATTAAATTGAATAATGAACGAACAGTGGCGCACTCCAGGGATATGGGGCTTTAACCCCTCCACCAGAGGCCAATGAAATATTTTAAATCATTCAGATTTTACTTATTCAATATATAAATTATTTACGTTATAAATATTAACTACTGACAGATAAAATGTGCATTTTAAATTCAGCATAAAGGAAAATTCCTTATAACAAAACCCCTCAGACCTGGGTGCTCATTTGTGAAAATGAGTTTGTGAAGAAAATGACTTGTGAAAATCTGTTAACATTAGATTAACACTTTTAACTCCTTTTCACTCATTTAGACTCATTTTCTTAACACGAAATTATCCCTTTAATCCGTCACTTGCTCAGAAGAAATGGAGAATTTCTTAGAAAAATTGCATAATTTTCTTCTAATTCATAATTCGGAGATTGTTATATGATTTTTTTTTAATTTGACAACTAGATATTGCTATTACAATTTATTTAATTTAATTATACATTGTAGAATGTAATTGTAGCTTATTTGAATAAAATTGAAATGTAATTTTCATTTTGTTCACCTGTTATATTTTTTGTTTCTAAAAACTGCCCTTGCACTAACGATAATTTACTTGTATCTAGTATTTAGTTGAGTTCAAAATAAAGGTATCTCAATAGCGTTCGACAATTCTTCATCGAATGAGTTTGTTAATGTGTTAATTTAAGAGATTAATGACAGCTGCTACTTGAAAATGTCCACAGGAGATCAGAGTCCTAAAGCACGTTCACAATAAAAACAAAAGGAATGCCTTGAAAGGTGTAAAGTATTGTTTTCCGTTGAATGAAAAAAAGTTTTTCGTAATGAGGGCAAAGCGAAAATGTGAATAATTAATTACTTGCACTTATGATTCTCTCAAACATGAAACTCATTTTTGTAGGCTCTACTAAAGGAAGTCAGAATGATGGCCGGTGAATTGTGAATCAGAAATCTATAGGAACATTCGGCAACATTACTGAAGGAAAGGTTTATAAAGAGTTTGCAGGTGATGCAACTGTGAAATAAAAGTCACAGAATTAAGAATAAACTGTTTTGAGTAAAAGAATGTTCATTAATAGTATTACACATAGGTATCCTTTTTTTCTTTTTTAACAATCAATCAACATGTTTTCAAAAAACCGTTTTATTGTCCATGTAATGCCGGAACACGACTTTTCGGTAATATTTATATGCTTCATCAGGCTGGAAATAATAATAATAATAATAATAATAATAATAATAATAAATATATTTATATCTGAAAATGGAAAATGGCAAAATAATTTTGATGATAGATGATATAAGTTTAGTGAACGCGATCAATGACTTTAAAAAAAATTAGCCAATATTTATGTAGCTTGTATTAAATTTCACCATCACCGACATATAATTATTGGATATCACGACAGAGTTGAAATATTTGTTATAATACATTAGTTTTGTTATAATACATTTGTTAAAATATATTAGTGATAGTATGATTATTGCATATTCGACTTGTACTGTACTCCTTTATTATTATTGTTGTTGTTGTTGTTGTTGTTGTTATTATTATTATTATTATTATTATTATTATTATTATTATTTTGTTGTTGTTTTGTTATTTAACTGCCACTGGGTCACGCCGAATTGCAGTTCAAAAATAAATGTAAAATGATACCGTTTAGAATAAAATAATTAAAAATAAAATTACATAGTAATCAGAAATGAAATTATGAAAAAACTAGTGGTGGTAAAACAGCATGTACTTTCTCTCCCACTCTTTCAGGCAAAATTATGCGAAACGTACTCTAATTTTCGAAAAATTGTACGGGACCTTATTTCAAAATTTATCTTAAGGAACACATTTCATGAATGCAAAAATTTTTTTTCATTTCATGAATGCTATCTTCATAATTGTAGTTCTAGGAAGACACCGAAAAAAATTGGAATGTTTGCAGTTTTCGAAAAATCCAGAGTTTTCAACGAAAAGAGGACCTGCAACATTTTCTTACATGTCCTTCACATTATCCAACAACAAAATTGAATCAAAAACAATGGAGCCATTGCTTTAAAATTTTGAAAATGTCCCAGCGGCTTAATGTAAAGTATCCTCCAACAAAAAATTAAAATATCGGACGGACAGAAAGACGGTTTGTCGTCATTCGATTTTTCAGTATTTAGGACCTACAAAACATAACATATGGCTACAGCACGTGATAGAATTTTTTTCTAAATTTACCGACTGGATTTATTCATTTTTTCGTTTCCAGGGCCCTGTCTAGGGAAACAACCATCTTTCCTTAAAAAGATAGCTTCTTCCAAGGATCAAAAGGAAGCACCTATTGGAATATTTTTAGATAGGTTTGGAATAGCTTTTGACGTCATTAATCGTAACATTTTACTTTCAAAATTATCTTCGTATGGAATCCGTGGTATTGCTCTAGATTGGTTTTGTTCTTATCTTAAATCACGATCTCCGGGAGTAGAAATACCTTACTGGAATGATGGGACATGATGCACACATCTCTCCGATTCATTGCCAATTGCACATGGAGTCCCGCAGGGGTCATTTTTAAGCTCTATTCTCATCCTAGTATATGTAAACGATATGCCCTCGTCGATTCTAAACGGAAGAATAGTTCTCTTTGGAGATGATACGAATATTCTTTGCAATAAAGAAACCGTTTTGACATCATTCTATTTTTCGGTATCAATGACCCGCAAAACTTGGATTCTGGCAACACCACGTGTGAGAGGTTTTTTTTTTTCTAAATTTAGCAACAGGATTTATCCACTTTATCGTTACCAGGGCCTTGTAATAGGAGTTTTTCTGCCGAAAATTCACCGTTTTGCGCGCAGCATTACCTTCCTCTCTACAAGCGGTAGCGAGAAAGTAAAAACAAGTATAAGTAAAAAATATATAGTATGCAAAAAATATATACGTAGATGGGAGAGAATATAGATATTTAGGCATTTTTTATACAAGGTACAGCAATTTATGTATCCCAATGCATAATACAGGGTTCTTCCCTTAGAGGTATAAATGCGTTGACACTTTTTAGATGGACCGATATGCATGTGCCTAATGTTTTGCTGTTTTCCGCCAGGTGTGGCACTGGTGCCTTCCCTCGGGAAGCAAATTCTCCTTCCTGTGCCCCAACGGTACAGTGTTTAACCAAGCAGTCCGCGTCTGTGATTGGGCTCACAACGTTGACTGCGCACAGGCGCCTCAGCAGTACTCCGTCAACGACGATCTTTACCGCGACAAGGACGGCAACTACATCTAGCGGTCACGAAAAGAATTACCACCGCTGCCGCTAGCCTGACCGCCCCTGGTGGCGCCACAGCGAAGCAGCAACAGCAGCAGCACCAGCAGCAACAACAGCAACAGTCGCTGCTGAGCAGCTGTGCCTTAGAAGCGTCCTTGCTGAGCGGTGGGAAGGAAGAGATCGCTTTATTCAGCTTGTCCTCAGCTTCCTCAAAAAATTATCATTCCTTTATTTTATTATTGCAATGGCAAATTGTGCGTGCTTCGGTGTGCACCAACGTAATTCCGAATTAGCGAATTTTACAAGCGAAGGGAAAATGCCAATCGCTGCAATGGCGGCAACGCCATACACGCGAAAGCAAGGCGTTTGCTTTGACTGAAAGAACTCGACTTACGAAGCCAGACGAAGCGCTTCCAATTTGGATCGCAATAGAAAAAGGCACGAACATATGCCAAATACAAATAAAAACACTCTTTGTAAATATTTATCCATGATTTCACTTCGCATGTGAATGTGTTCATTTCATCTTCAGGTAGAAGTAGTTAAAGTAAATGCAGTTATTGTGAAGAGAATTAGTATTTGTTTCGAAAGTACTACGACAAAAACATTACAAATATTTAACATTGATCAGAATTCATTTTTAGCATTTATACTCAAATAATTACGTTTCATATTTTGCATTCATTTTTTGTTTACTGGAGGTAGATAAACAGAGTAACCTCGTAACAAGGCAATCTAGTTTAATGAACTGTATTGTACGTTTTTCATTAAACGATATACAAAACATTTTACAGAAGTTTTCATCGTTGCAATGAATTGCGAAAGATGATAGCATGTAGAGTCATAAAAATGTAACTGATAGAAATGAACTTTTCTGCAACCGAGGTGAGAATGCATCATTTAACCACATACCATGCACATTAGCCACAAATATTTATTTTAATCTAATCACCAGTGTGTTTTGTATGTAACACTGTATGCGTGCGACTTACATGTAGATTGTAATGCAAAACAATAAAATCATCCCTAACATATGAAGACAAGCATTTTCAACATAAGTTCCATCCAACAACCTGTCCTTTCTTTCCTGGAAACAGTGTCTGAACTTGCAAATATTTTAGATGAAAGAAAAATTCAACCATATTCGTGGTCCCTTTGAAATTATTATTTGAACCGAAGTTCAAATGTAAAATTAAATTATTCAAACGTTTCAATTGCAGGAAGCGAATTAGAGTGCCATTGCGGGAGGATTCTGGAAATCGTCCACTCCTAGATTGTTGAATGTCTCCTGCTGGGGAAGTATTACTTTCTCTTTGTTAGGGATGCAATAAATTCATATAAGGGGTCGTATTTATACTTTCCACATTCCGATATGTTCAAATGAAGGAAATCAAATACACAGCCATTGAACAAGAAAAAACATCTCGAGAGCATTTATTAGGATTCATTCAAATTCCGTTCCCAATTGAATATGATATTCGTTTCACAATTCATTCTTCGGTCATGCCTTCATGAAGTGTTTAACCCCCCCTCCCCTGGAGAAAATTGTCAATTCGCAGCCAACATATTACAAAGCCAGGCAGGAGCGGACCCAGCCGATCGCTGGGAGGGGGAACTTAGATTTTCGTTAAACAATGAACATGATTTTATTATTATATTTTATATTTTTTTATTACATAAATAATGATAGTCTCATATTATTAATATTTAAATAAGTTCATAATTGTACCATAAACATTAGATTTAAAACAACTTTTTGCCAGATAAACAAAGAGTAACGAAAGAAAATAAACATAAAATTCCTGTATAAACAATCCCCGTTTTTTTTCAAATGTACCTTTGCCATACACATGAAATGAATTATCTACTATGATACACAAATATTAGGCCAATGAACGTGAAATTTCTGTGGTATTAATAAATAATTATGTAAGATATGATTTGGGTAATAAATATATAATAAAATTGACATGAGTAACAATGAATATGTCAACATAGAAAGATGGTTTCTAAGCCGGTGTGTGAACGGTATTTATCTGGTGGTGCTCTATAGTGGATTTTACTGCAATTAGGACTCCTCCTCCGTTGTTCTCTGTTCTATCTGCTCTATATATTGTATATTCCGGAATGTAAAGTTTATTTCGTGCTTTGAGATGGGTTTCGGTTATGCATGCTACGTCTATTTTGAAGGAGTGCAGGAAATTTATTAACTCTGTTTTTTTATTTAGGATGCCATTTGCGTTCCAGTTTATGAATGTTAAATTTTTAGGGAGAAGCACTTGCATTATTATTACTTAGAAACGAGGTGACTGAGTTTTGGATTGCTGAAATGACTGTAGGGATCAATGAATTTATGAAGTTTACGATACATGATGATATTGTATTGGTTATGGTTTTTGTTGTTGATTGGAGAGAAGTTTTGGAGTGGTAGGGTTTTCGGTAAGTTTGGGAAGTGAGCGAGTGAATCATTTGAGTGGGAGGTGTTGAATTCTGTTGGTGGGTATTTTTATTTCTGAAGGTTGAGTTGGAGGTTTTCTTTTCATATATTTCTTTGAAATAAGGACTGTTATTATTTCTAATATCCCCACGGTGGTTTCCCTTGCAGTTAGCACAAATAGGAGTTTGAAGTTTTTGTGGGCAAGTTACAGAGTAATGATTTCCTGAACAGAAGGCACAGTTAATCACATGGTTACAATTGTTTTTTGAGTGTCCGAAATCTAAGCATCTTTGACATTGTAGGGGGCCGTTGGGTCTTCGTCTTCTTTCAGTTGTCACTCGGTGGTTGCATATTTGTTTAATGGTTAATATAGTTTCTAGAGGTTCGTTTCCACTAAATTCAGCTGCTACAACCGGGATGGGATTGTTGTCTTTTTGTAATCGTGTTACTTTTATTATGTATGGGTGACGTTGAGTGAGGTCTTGAAGTATTTCAGGTTCTGAGATTGATTGGTTAATATTTTTAAATACTACTGAGAATTTTTTTTTGGTGGTATCTTTATAAGAATGAAAACTTCTTTGGTGTGTATTAGGTATTTCACAATGTTTCTGAAGTCGGTTATTGATTTGGCAACTATTTTCACTTTATTATTTTTATTTTCGGCAACGAAATTTGAGGTCACTCTAGTTTTTAGTTCTTTTATGAATTCGTTGAGGTTTGTGATATTGGCTCGAATATTGGAGGAATTTTCATAGTGTTTTGTGTTTGCTCACTGATATTTTCTTTTAGATAACTGAATCTATTTTCTTCTTCTTTAGATGTTGAGTTACTTAATTCACTGAATCTGTTTTGCACTGGTAAATTGTACACGTAGTCTGAATGTTGATTTTGGCCAGATGCCGCACTATCGTGACCGGTACCCGCACTCTTTCTTTTTGGGTCTTGATGGATTGAATTGTCACCCACTGACCTTTTTTCTTTTCGTGGCCACCGACCTCGCTGCTACTCGGGTCGGGAACTGGCAATGGCGACGCGTCCATGACATCGTCGTTTGCCGCGATGTGGTGTGATGAAGGAGCTGCTCCGTTGAATATATAATTGCTGTCGCAATTATTGACTGCATTCAGGGCTTGGCTGATAGCCTGCCCTGTTGATGAGGGTATGTCATAGGACATAGACTAAAACACAACTCGCTGTGAACACTACTAAGTGTAACTTTCACTTAGAACTGAAACGGAGCTCCGCACTAGCGATCCGCTCGGGTCGGAAGCTCGTTCACGAATGATGGGTGGTGTAGTCGCTGGTCCTCAGGTTGGGGTCCTCGTATCAATTTAAGTGGTCGAAAAAAGTTTACAAACACAGAAAGTTTCGTATTGCGAAATTGAATTGAGAATTACATTAAATTGACTTCTTCCTATGTGCACTAATCACCCACCTATCACAGTAATTTTACACAGTAAGTTTACAATCCTTCAAACGCACGTCCTTTTGATTGAGCTAGTGCTAGGAAACGAGCAGGCACACAAAATACAGCCCACAATTATTTTAATTCTTATATTACATATCCATTACTTTTTTAACTATAGGAATTGAGATAAAAAAATAGAAAATAATAATTCATGTTTATTAATATTTATTTGCATTCGTAAATGGTAACGATAAAACTATTACTATTTTGATAATATATTGTAAGGGGAAGGTCTCACGCGTCAGGTTTCGACGTATATTCAAAATTTTATTTCAAACAACAAGCGTGGAAAGTGGCACTTTTTCGCTACCTGCGCGCGGGCGGTCGCCGCCGTGCCCCGAAAGGGCCCTATTGCGTATGGTGACGGGCGTGGCCGAGCACGCAATGACAGCCGGAAAATTACGGACGCCGCGCCGACGAGTGCCGCGACTCACCCATCCAAGTTTCCGAGAATTCCCGACAAGTCCAAATTTCGTCCGCAACCCGCGACGCCAACCGTCGCCGATGACACCGCGATTGGACAGAGCACACCGCATGATTTCAGGGCCGAAAACTGACCGCGGGAGCACCATGTGATTTTGCGACTCATGGAAGGCCACTGTGGGCCCCACGAGCGGGCGTCCAATGGGGGAGACGGGCGAGTGAGGTTGAGTATTTCCGATGGAGGAGACGGGCGAGTAAGGTTGAGTATTTCCGATGGAGGAGACGGGCGAGTAAGGTTGAGTATTTCCGATGGAGGAGACGGGCGAGTAAGGTTGAGTTATTCCGATGGAGGAGACGGGCGAGCAAGGTTGAGTTATTCCGATGGAGGAGACGGGCGAGTAAGGTTGAGTTATTCCGATGGAGGAGACGGGCGAGTAGGTTGAGTATTCAGTAAGGTTGAGTTTCCGATGGAGGAGACGGGCGAGTAGGTTGAGTTATTCCGATGGAGGAGACGGGCGAGTAAGGTTGAGTTATTCCGATGGAGGAGACGGGCGAGTAAGGTTGAGTTATTCCGATGGAGGAGACGGGCGAGTAAGATTGAGTTATTTCGATGGAGGAGATGGGCGAGTAAGGTTGAGTTATTCCGAAGGAGGAGACGGGCGAGTAAGGTTGAGTTGTTCCGATGGAGGCAGGCGAGTAAGGTTGAGTTATTCCGATGGAGGAGACGGGCGAGTAAAGTTACCTCCGTAAAGTTAGAATCGCAAAACTTTCAAAAATTATTGATATTAGGCTCAAAATTTGTCGCTGTTTGTTCCTAATTTGTTACGCAAAAAATCAATTTGTCGCTCTTGAATTGACACCACTATTAAAGATGCAGCTAACTTGATATCAAGTTAGCATCGTAAACGCAAGAAAACTAACAAATTACAGAGATTTATTTGTAACCGCGATACCAACTATGATATCAAGTTAGCATCGCAAACGTAAGAAAACCAACAAATTACAGAGAAAATTAACAAATAATCACATAGGAATTTGCCACTTGTTTGTTGCTCCAGAGTTCCCAAAAAATACAAAATATTGCTCTTCAAATAATACCAGAAATGCGAATTTTTCACAAATGCGATGCCAACTTGATATAAAGTTAGCATCGCAAACTCAAGAAAACAAAGAAATTATCGAGATAAATAAAAAATAACAACATAGGAATTTGTCGTTTTTTTGTTGATCCAGAGTTAAACAAAATTATTGCTCTTCAAAGAAAACCGAAAATGCGAAATTTCGCCAAATTCATATCTGAAAATCTGGTTCCAGCCAAAGTAAGCCAAAAGTAGAAAACTGCCACAAATGTAAATAGAAAGAAAAACGATTTTAAGCAGGAAACACGTGCACCTGTACGCATCTCGCATTCAAGTCCCAGTTTTAAAATAAACATAATATTTATCACACAAAAACTAAATTCAATGTAATATACAAAGAAAAAAGAATTCTTACAGAAGAGCACATTACACTGCACTTCCTAATATCAATTATTTCTCTCGGCGCACTATATTTTTGTCGGACAAGGACACCCCAAAAGAAAGTGTCGAACTCCCATACAAGTTAGCCAACTGCAAACGAACGAATGTGGGAAGAGAGTCCAATGGGCTCGAGGGCACAACGACCACAGAACCTTCAGTTATGTTGCCAGCACTAGCTGTCACTTTGGCTCATCCTTAGGAAAATCGCTCTATAGCATTCGTGCTTATATAGTCTTTTGTTGTTTCTTATAGTTATGTAATGTTAATTAATCTTGTAAAGTAAGTAAAGTCTTGATTGTTTTTATTTCCATTCACTCACTCATTCATACTTGTATCTATTTACACTTATTTATACGTCTAGCACACGCACATTTATTTACTTATTTATTTATTTGTTTATTTATTTTACGTCAGAAAAACAGTTAAAAACTGCGTATGACGTGCTATGGGGAAAAGTGAATTGTGTGCACATTTTCAAAATCGTTCCCTATTTCCATTCACTCACTCATTCATACTTGTATCTATTTACACTTATTTATACGTCTAGCATATACTACTTAAATTTTGAATTTTGAAAGGAGAAAAAACAAAACTCCATGCAATAAAATCTATGTTCAAGGATAAACAAGCAATAAATTTTGAATTTTGAAATTTTGAAAGGAGAAAAAACAAAAAACTCCCATGTAATAAAATCTATTTTCAAGGATAAATAAGCAATAAATTTTGAATTTTGAAAGGAAAAAAAAAACAAAAATCTCCCATGTAATAAAATCTATTTTCAAAGATAAATAAGCAATAAATTTTGGCTCTTATTACTTCCTGCCGCGACAACATGGAAACGATAATTTGAATAATTGTATTTCCACTGAATTCTAGAAGACGTGCACAGAAAATGAAGTTACATTTATGTCCAGAAGCAAAACAAGGGCCATCTCAGCATTTGCTCAATAGATCAGGGAAACTGGACGAAAAACCTGATCGAGATGGGTGTCATTGACCCGGAAGCCGTAGTACAATAGTTGTTACAGGTTGTTATACTCATTTATACAGTCCAAATGGTAAATAATGCATTATGTATCATTGTTAAAATTAATGTTACTTTTCTTGTTATGCTCAGTATAGTCTCTAATTGTATAGAAACAGTTATGCAGCAGAAACGATTTCACTTGGGATTTAAACTTTTCTATTGAATTTAATCGTTTAATGTCATCTGGCAAAGTGTTGTAAAATAATGTACATGTATTGTATGTGAATTTTTTGTAATGAGCTGTTGATACTGTCCCCTGATGAATATGATTTCTACGTCGAGTGTTATAGTAATAGACTTCGGCATTTTCTGAAAATATATTCCGCCCTTGAGCAAGTCATTTTTACAAAACCACTGATTCGTAAATAAAAAGACACGGTAATGGTAGAATTCCTAGATTAATGAAGAGAGGCTTACATGAATCACGTGGGTGGGATTTGGTTATTATTCGTACAATTCGTTTTTGTAATCTAAAAGTCTGGGAGCTATAAGACGCATTTCCCCAGAATATTATGCCATATCTCAGGCGGGAATGAACATTCGCGAAGTATACACAACGAGCAGTATGAAGGCTGACTGAATTTGCCAGAATTCTGAACGCGAGCATAAAGAACTTAATTGTGTGTTCAATTCATTTAAATGGACGTTCCATTTAAGGTTTGACTGAATTGAGAGACCTACAAATTTTGTTGCCTTAACATCAGTCAATGGTACACTGTTCATTTTCAATGGAGCACAGAATTGTTTATTTGAAATGGAAAACTGCATTAAAACCGTTTTCTTTTCGTTTACTATTAATTTGTTATTTCGGAACCAATTTGAAACATCTGATATTGTACTATTTACTGTTTCTTTATTGCAAAGGATGTTCGTATCATCTGCAAAGAGAACCGTTCTTCCGTTTCGAATCGTCGAGGGCATATCGTTTACGTAAAGTAGGAACAGAATAGGGCCTAAAATCGATCCTTGAGGAACTCCACATGCAACGGGCAAAGAGCCGGAAAGGTGCGTACGTAATGTGCCATCATTCCAGTAAGGTATTTCAACTCTCTGAGATCGTTGTTTAAGGTACGAACATAACCAATCTAGAGCAATACCACGAATTCCATATGAAGGTAATTTGGAAAGTAAAATGTCATGATCAATGATGTCAAAAGCTTTTGAAAGATCTAAAAATAATCCAATAGGTGCCTCGTTTTGATCTAATGATGAGGCGACATCTTTAAGAAAAGAAAATATAGCTGTTTCCGTTGATTTTGATTTTCTAAATCCATGTTGGCAATCTGAAAGCGCGTCGTGTTTAGTGAGAAAGGTTTCCATTCGTACGTAAAAAAGTCTCTCTAATATTTTTGAAAAAACTGATAGAAGAGAAATGGGATGATTGAGATTGAGATACGTCATGACGTTTAGAAATAAAATAGAGAGTACGTTTATTTTTACACGATGTTCTAATTCCTTTTGTGATCCAAGTATTACTTTTTCGTGAAATGTTTAATTTTTTCTTTTTAATAGGAAAGCATGCGTTAAAGAGAAATGAAAGCTTTGAGAAAAATAAATTATATTTTTCATTCGTGTCAATAGCGTTATAAACTGCCTCCCATGATTCTTTCAGCAAGTAATCCGTAAATAACTTTATGTTAACTGTAGTAAATGCTCTGCACATGCGTGTTTTATTTATTGTGTCAGTATTCATGTTATTAGTAATTGTAAGAATTTGTGCATCATGGTCACTGTAACCTAGATTATTCGTTATTATTTCATATCTAGTTGTGGTTTTGTTAATTATAATTTGATCTATTGCTGTTTGTGATTTAAAAGTATTCCGTGTAGGTACGTTCACTGTAATATCTAAATTAAAAGAATGAATTAAATTGAGAAACTGCTCTTTTTCGTGGGATTCATTCAGAAAATCAATATTGACAGAAGCCTTCGTTTATGAGCATAAGACATAACCTAACCCGAAGGTATGATTTCAACTTCTTTTTCGCAAACTTCGTACACGTCACCTCTCCAAATTTTTCCTTTAATTCTTGCCAGCGTTGTGGAGTTGGTAAGGAATAACTTTAACTGCCATACATACGGGAATCGGTTAATTAGAGATGGTAAAATACCTTTTCTGTTTTTAGGTGGCCATTTTGCCGTTTGTAAGGTGACCGTAGAGACCCCTACAGGCGTGCACTATTTATGAAGGTAGTATAAGATCGTACGTTAGGCCTAAGATAAGACGTTATGACTTCAACGTCCGTCACGTGACTGTTAGTGCATAACGTCGCTACCTTACGCGTGGCGCTAAAACTCCCTAATAAGAACCTGAAATCTAAGCTAAGTTAGGTTAGGAAAATTATTTTTGTAATTGGAGGCCTCACCTCACTTAGGAAGTTGGGATTAAAATCAATTTGTTAAAAAATACGACGTTTTAATGCATTGATGCATGGAAAAGCCGGTCATGAATACTTCCGATTATACTCGTAATTTCAGACTGAGCAACCGGGGCAATGATGCAGACAGGAAATCAGTAGAACAGGTGAGTCGGGTCACTCTGAGATTCATCCCTCTCCTTTCTACGAAGGGTTGGCGCAGTGCTGTTTGCTGTCAAACGACTAGATACTAACATAAACAGGGGTATATGGGTGTTACAACATCAACTACTTAATGAAAATTTACAAAAATAAATTAATATAAATTATCACATAAACTAAAGTGACAACTCTCAAGAACAATTCTTAATTACTTATACATACTACATAATCTTGATAATCATAAATACATATTACATTTATGCATATTACAGAATATTACATTTTTTTGTAGATTAGTAGCGCTCTTTTCTTGATTTTACTGATGCAAATTCATCAATGATAAAGTCAAAGTCAAGTTTCTCAGTTTCTCATTCAACGCTCATAAGTACAAAATCACGCAATCATTCTTGCCCCACTGAAGGCCTTAAATAGGATAGTATCAATTTTAACTTGCTGAAATATGTCTCACAGCTTGCAATAGTTACTGCAACAGTTCACATAATTTGACTAGCAATACTCACTACATATACTATATATATTACAATATACAGAAATATGTGCAAAAAGATATACGTAACAAATATTATGATATCAATTAGGTTTCATTGAAATACTTTTATTTTAAATATTGATCTGTAGATTTAACCTTCTGGTGAGTATTATAAAGACCAAAACTAAACATAATGCTTTTCACAATCCAGCTATTTGTAATGATCTCCCTAACAATAAGAAACGAATATTTGTTTCAAATTACACAGACATACAAAATAAAAACTAGTGGTGCTAAAACAGCACGTACTCTCTCGCCCCTATTTTCACGCAAAATTACGCAAACAGTTGTCAAATTTTCGAAAAATTGTACACGACATTATGTCAAAATCTATAGATTTTATTAGGATTATTATAATTATTAATTATTTAACTAAAAGATATATCTATCTATAATATTTTAGTTGTAGGAGGACTATGAAACAATATTGAACTTTTGCAATTTTCGAAAACTCAAGGTTTTCAACGAACATGAGACCTACACCATTCTCTTAAACGTCTTTCACACTATCCAACAACAAAATATAAACAAAAACGATTTTTTTTAAATTTCGAAAATATCCCAGGGACTCCATGTAACGTACCTCCAAAATTAAAATATCGGTTTCAAATTGAAGGGGCCGCGATAGCAGCCTGATCCATTGGGGTACATCAATTTTGGACAAAATCGGTTAAACGGTTTGGTTGCTAGCGTTGTTCACAGTCAGATGGACGGACAGACAGACGTTTTGCCGTCAATCGTTTTTTCGTTATCAAGGACCCACAAAACATGGTTTCTGACTACATCATGTGTTAGAGAATTTCCCCCCTTAATTTCTTAAATGAATTTATCCACTTTTTCGTTACCAGTGGCCCGCAATATTTTTTCTGCTGAAAATTCGCCATTTTCTCGCACAGAATTACATAACTTTCTCTGTACTCCGTCGCAAGAAGATAAAATATGTCAGACCCAAAAACTTGGCACATGTGTATGTCTCTGGGTATGTGGACGAGCTGAATCCGAATCTGAAGCCAGAATTGCGTCACCGCCATCTACTTCTTTTTAATCGCAAAACTCCATCGTGAACTTGTGTTTTTGTTGTTTTTGGAGGATGTTGTCGGACTCAAAGACTTCAGTCATGTTTCTCTATGTATGTCGACACGCGGAATTCAAAAAGGACGACAGAATTGCGCCACCATCCTTCAGTTACTTGTAAATCGCGAAAAACGGATGCGAATACTAGATTTTAGTGTCATGTAGCATTACAATGTACAGGATCCGAAAATTTTCAGACTCAAAAATTGACATATTTTCTCTACGTATGTCGGCGCGCTGCATCCGAATCCGAACAGACATGTGCCATCACCCTCCAGTTTTTTATCGCCAAAACCATCGTGAAATTTAAATTTACTATTTCGTGGTAGTTTTTCGTGATTAAAAAATGGAGGGTGATGGCGCAATTCCGGATTCACGTTGGGATTTATCGCGTCGACATACATGGAGAAATATGTGTCAATTATTTGGGTCTGACAACAACCCCCGAAAACAAAGAATACACATTCATTGTGGTTTTTCGCTAAGTACAAAATCTGAAGGGTGGTGACGCAATTCTGTCTTCAGATTCGGATTCAGCGCGTCGACATACTTAGAGAAACGTGAGTCATGTCTTTGGGTCTGACAACTTTTTTTTATTTTGTGTGTAAGTGTTATTAGAAATGATACTTTTCGCATTATCTCTAACGGGATCTTGTGCTAACTAAAAGAGCGTTCCACATCGCATTAAGTCACTGGTGCATATTTGAATTTTGCACAGATCTTCTTGTGAGTAATCAATATTCAGTTAAATAGAATTATCCCCACACAACCCTGGACTAAGAGCACAAATTGTTTCGAATCATGTTTTTTCTGCAGAAAGACATCCTTTTCTTCACTAGGTCTTCAATTGATCCTTGAACGGTTTTAGAGAAGCGACTGCTGATAGGGAAATTAAAGTCTGTCGGCTACTTTCAGGGAAGATATCCCAAAGGATTAAATTGTAGATCTTAGTGTTAGAAGTGAAAAATGGTCTTAATAGAATCGAGATAAAAAAGAAAAAATATCAATTCATGTTTATTAATATTTATTTGTTTGAATATGTCGTTTGAAATATAATGATAAAACTGTTACTATTTTGATAATGTATTAACTACTTATGAAAACCCTTAATAAGAATTCTTAATTACTTATACATACTATATAACTTTGATTCTCATAAATGCGATAAAATTTCATTTTTTACATAACTCCTAAAGCCACCAGTCCGTTCAGCTGTATAAGGAAATATCAATTTTGAAGAAAATCGGCTGAGAAATGAATCGGCTGAAAATCGCTTTATGAGCTACAGTTGTTCACAGACGGACTGACAGCTGTTAGGTTGATAGGTTGATTGATAGATTGATTGATGGTGACGCGCTAACTCCAAAGGTCATTAGTCCCGAATGTGTACTACATTAGTGTAGTACATGTTTTTCACAGACGGTAGCTGTGAACTTTCCGCCCTGGATGGCTAAATCAAGCGCCGACCTACCGTCGGCTAGCGGGATTTTCCCCAATCAGGTGCCTCCGACCAGAAGGTAACCTCCTAGCCGGGACAAGCTGTAAGATCAACTTTAAAGCGCAGATAACTTTTTATTTATTTATTTATTTAACGTCAAAAAAAACAGATAAAAACTGCGTATGACGTGCTATGGGGAAAAGTGAATTGTGTGCACATTTTCAAAATTCTGTGATCCCTACACTAAGTCATATACTACTTAAATTTTGAATTTTTGAAAGGGAGAAAAAAAAACTCCCATGTAATAAAATCTATTTTCAAGGATAAATAAGCAATAAAATTTTGAATTTTGAAAGCGAGAAAAAAACAAAAAAACTCCCATGTAATAAAATCTACTTTCAAAGATAAATAAGCAATACATTTTGGCTCTTATTACTTCCTGCCGCGACAACATGGAAACGATAATTTGAATAATTGTATTTCCCACTGAATTCTAGAAGACGTGCACAGAAAATGAAGTTACATTTATGTCCAGAAGCAAACAAGGGCCATCTCAGCATTTGCTCAATGGATCAGGGAAACTGGACGAAAAACCTGATCGAGATGGGGGTCATTGACCCGGAAGCTGTAGTACAATAGTTGTTACAGGTTGTTTATACTCATTTATACAGTCCAAATGGTAAATAATGCATTATGTATCATTGTTAAAATTAATGTTACTTTTCTTGTGATGCTCAGTATAGTCTCTAATTGTATAGAAACAGTTATGCAGCAGAAACGATTTCACTTGGGATTTAAACTTTTCTATTGAATTTAATCGTTTAATGTCATCTGGCAAAGTGTTGTAAAATAATGTACATGTATTGTATGTGAATTTTTTGTAATGGGCTGTTGATACTGTCACATAAAGAATATGATTTCTACGTCGAGTGTTATAGTAATAGACCGGCATTTTCTGAAAATATATTCCCGCCCTTGAGCAAGTCATTTTTTACAAAAACCAAAGATTCGTAAATAAAAAGACACGGTAATGGTAGAATTCCTAGATTAATGAAGAGAGGTTTACATGAATCACGTGGGTGGGATTTAGTTATTATTCGTACAATTGGTTTTTGTAATCTAAAAGTCTGGGAGCTATAAGATGTATTTCCCCAGAATATTATGCCATATCTCAGGCGGGAACGAACATTCGCGAAGTATACACAACGAGCAGAATGAAGGCTGACTGAATTTGCAAGAATTCTGAACGCGTAGCATAATGAACTTAATTTTGTGTTCAATTCATTTAAATGGACGTTCCATTTAAGGTTTGACTGAATTGAGAGACCTAAAAATTTTGTTGCCTTAACATCAGTCAATGGTACACTGTTCATTTTCAATGGAGCACAGAATTGTTTATTTGAAATGGAAAACTGCATTAAATTTTTTTTTTTTTTTTGTTATTTTGGAACCAATTTGAAACATCTGATATTGTACTATTTACGTTTCTTTATTGCAAAGAATGTTTGTATCATCCGCAAAGAGAACTTCTTCCGTTTCGAATCGTCGAGGGCATATCGTTTACGTAAAGTAGGAACAGAATAGGGCCTAAAATCGATCCTTGAGGAACTCCACATGCAATGGGCAAAGAGTCGGAAAGGTGCGTACGTAATGTTCCATCATTCCAGTAAGGTATTTCAACTCTCTGAGATCGCTGTTTAAGGTACGAACATAACCAATCTAGAGCAATACCACGAATTCCATATGAAGGTAATTTGGAAAGTAAAATGTTATGACTTTTAAAGTAAATTAAGCAAAAAACTTCCTGTTTTTTCAAAAAATTATACCTGATCTTATTTAAAGTACTAATTTTGTACAACCGACTTTGTTTGAGATCAAAATCTCCATCTTCAATTTTGTAGTTTTGAAACTCTTTTTTGCAATTTTCGAAAAATCGTGAAAATCAGCGGAAATGATACCTGCATTATTCTCTTAAACGTCCTTCGCACTATTCCACAATAAAATTCAATAAAAAAAATTGGGAGCCATTTTTTTTGAAAATTTTGAAAATGTGGAAGGGGCTTCATGTAATGTACTCTCTAAATTAAAATATCGGTTTCTAATTCCAGGAGTCGCGACATCAGCCAGAACGATGGGGGAAAAGGTTCATTCAACATCAAATCAACAAGGGTCCCAACCCTGACAGTTTCAGATTTTTTCAAACTTTGGGTTCCTGAAGTACCTTTTAAAATATATAAAATGACCGCTTATGAAGGCTGTAGCAAATATAGTTTCACTTTTATAATGATTTGAAATTCGGAACGATCGCGAAATAGCTTCGCATTACTATATAAAAATTCTATTATCTCAGTCATTTTCAAAGCTACACAAAGTGTTCACATATCATTTCAAAGCTTTTAAATAAGATTTTTGACACATTTTGAAAAAGCAAAAATATATTTCAGTAGGTTTCAAAATTAACGAATACATATTTTAAAATTTATTTTAAGAAAATGCATATTTTTAAAATTAACAAAAAAATGTATTTTGTGGTTCTACTTAAATAAGAACTGTACAAAAATTTGGATTTGGGATGAGAATAGAATCAGGAGTTACAAATTATTGAAACATGTCATGCGTCTCATGAACGTAATGGAAATCTTGAATCCCTGCTTGTTGCTACTTCCATGAACAATTTCTAATGTACTACATTGAAATTACATGAATGTGGCTGAACTGTCCTCCAACATACATAATATAAGGTAGAATAAACTATTTTTTACTCAAACAAGAGGTTTAATGTAAAGTTGTCTAAGAAACCATAATAATAGGAAGCATTTTCGGAAAGGAAATTTTTATTAGAAAGTCGGTACTTACATCTATTTCCGAAGTACACATCTCAAAATGTGGTGCTGTCATGAGTGTCTACTACTTGAGAATGTCTTTGCAAGCACCGCACCTTTTTCCAGAGGGAGAAAACAATGAAATTTACCTGTGCCTAATATGGGCAGCGCTCTTGAAAATCGTCCTTCTAAGTCCCTAGTTTCTGGTTCATACTGTATATCTGTTGTGTAAACAACATTTATATCTTTCAAATTTTCCTTTTCTCTAGGAAATAGTTATCTGTGAGTAGTGATCTGATCTGTACCGGGACTCTACAGACTTGCATGTGTAAAAAGTCTTTAAAGAGTCTCGCCTAATCCATCACAAGCATTTTCTCCATGAGATGATGCGAAAAAGTGCCATTCCGCATTTATTCTAAAGTTCTCGTGATGAAGTGTAACATTTACGAAATGTTTCTTCTTTTTATATTATGCAGAAGATCCGTCACAAAAATACACAACTCAATGGAGGAAATTTCCAATTCTTTGTTTCAGAAAGTGAATCAGGTGTCGCTGGAAAAGATACACAGAAACTATGTCGTACACAGCGTAATAATACTGGTAAACAGTGCAGCATATTTCATTTTACCGATGACTGTTTAAACAATCTGTTTTTCGCTGTTCCTGAAAACTGATTTGGTGGACATGTTGCTAATAAGCATGAAAGCTCCTCAAATGATGAAACAACTGATGTGTAAGGAAATTGTAGAGGGAACGTTGTAATAGATTTAATAACCGCTGAAAACTAAATTTATTTTGTAAACCCAAATATTAACCCAATTATAAACATCAAATTATTGTAAAAGTATTTAACGATTCTTTGGAACTTCTGTAGTGTGACGGAGAGAAACAAAGTAATCTGTTCCCTCTGTTGACTAATGCAGCGCCGTACATCTATGTCGTGTAATAAGCAGGCCGAAACAATAATTAAGGTGTAACTCAACAATTCATTTGAAGGAGGCAATCTGAAGTAGACAACAAAAGGATGCAATGTAGCCTGCGCATTATTCCAATGAAATCCTCGCACTTCATCTTGGATAACAAAGGGATGGTTTTCAGAAAAATTGCACAAAGCTATGCATTCTCCAGGTTGAAGTGATATTTTACGATCTCGTAAGTATTTATTTTGCTGAGAAGAGACGAATTAGTCAACAATTCACTAAGTTTTGGAATTAAGCAATCAATAAAAGTTTCTTTGGACTTCAAGATTGTCTCTAAATTTGATCATTCAGTTCTCACCCACTGTTTGAACGAAATTTTTTCGATGAAGTTTTCTTCCAAAATATTTTTAATCGTCGAAATCCCGGGACATTCAGAGCACTCGCCCAAAAAGCTACAAATTCGAGGTGGATTGCATATTATGTACGCCAGCATGTTTTTGTACGAAGACACATTTAAGTCAGTATGTTGTAATAATGTTGGTAACTTCAGAGCATCAAGCATACGTTTTACGATCTGGTGAATGAGACAAACTGTGTGTTCCACTCCCACCAGCTAAAATGCAGCTTTTGGCCGAAGAGATGCAAACTTTGAAATGTCGATTTTCAGAGAATGATGTGAAGATTTGAAATTTGTATATACTTCGTTTAAAATTGCAAGAACGAGTCTCTTCCGTTCTTGATATTTTCTATATATTCTTGATATTTTCCCGAAAGCCTTAACGTAATACAATATTTTTTGCCGGGTATTATTCTACTAACAGCATCTGAACAATAATATTCCCTTACTTTTTACTCTTCGGATAAATTCTTGCCTGGTTTTGGGTTCGCAGAAGAGAACATTCTTTACTCTTAAACGAGCTTTTTGTCTTTCCGTACCATGTATTCAGAAACGTGTAATTCAATTTTAAATTTATTAATGCTCCAGCTTTTCAGGAGACGTGTCAAAATAGTACTTTTTTCACTTCTGTTACAAGCTTA
The DNA here is from genome assembly GCA_964035755.1 of Teleogryllus oceanicus. Taxonomy (NCBI): domain Eukaryota; kingdom Metazoa; phylum Arthropoda; class Insecta; order Orthoptera; family Gryllidae; genus Teleogryllus; species Teleogryllus oceanicus. The sequence continues at coordinate 15,385,076 of CAXIVR010000001.1, read as the reverse complement.
AAATTTCTCTTTTAACTGATTTAATATTTCGTCGTCCGATCTCATCGACATTCCACGCTGCAGGTCATTAGAAAAATGAAAAACTTTCTCCTTTAAAACCGTTTCAATTTTATTAAATGTCTTCCCTTTATACTAACTTTCTTTAAATCTTTTTACTCTAATAGGTGTTTCATCTATACTTACAAGACAACTGTTTACAAGTTCAGTGGATGTACCTTCATCAACGAAAGCTTTTTCAATATCTGCATATTCTGATGAATCTGGAGAACCTTCTGATGCAGCACACGAATCAATCTATTTATTTATTTATTTATTTTATTTATTTTACGTAAAAAAAACAGTTAAAAACTGCGTATGACGTGGTATCTGCGTATCAATCTTCCCTTTCATTTTTTTCCTACATCCGTCGCATATGTTTTGTTGAGGTGACAAATTCTGATAAACACTCGACATCCAAGGAAGAACACTTCGAAAGTTTTTTTAATGAAACAAGTGCCCAATTTTATTGAATAGATTACAACACACCGAATATTTAAAATGATCTGTCCTGTTGCACAGTCGCCCACGTTGAAAAAGTTTATATAGACACGGTTCTCCCAAGACAACTGAGCCCAAGCTGAAACTTGCAATGTTCCAGTAGTTGCCAACGCAGTTTGTTTTGTCCCCATAATGATCACAACATCAACATTTGCGCCCCCGGGACCCGAGGGGCCCGTCAACTCGGGAAAAGTGCTTCTGTTAATGGTCCGATCATAACTTTTTGCAGCGTCGATATCCAAAATTCAAATTTTCACCAATAAGACAATACATACTGCACTTCAACATTTTTTTCAAAAAATTTTAAAAACCCATTTTTTGTAAAATTTTAAAGAATTCATCAGCACAGACGTTAACACTATAATAAAATAAATTATTAATTCAAATGTCTTTATATGGAATAACATATCCGCTTTCCAATGAGATAAACATTTTTGCTCTACGTTTGATAGAACGGAAGATATTGCCATTCAAATGAGCGTTTGAACACCGAAATCTACACTTTTTTTCAGTTTTCGAAGTCACGTAAAATATAAACGAACAACATTACCGTTCTAAAAATTTACAGAGATTGTTTATGAATCATAAAGAAAGTATTCACCAAGTGTCATTAACATCTGAGGAGGTGAGGGCTGAAAATATCTCTATTCTGCGACGATTTGACGTGGAAAAAACCAATATCAATTTTGAAGAAAATCGGCTGAAGGGTTTAGGCTCTAGCGTTGACCACAGACGAATTAACAGACACAGACTGACAGATGGACGTGTTGCCGTCAATCGATGTTTCTGTATCAAGAAGCAAGAAAACATGGATTTGGACTACATTACGAGTTGGAGGATTTTTTTTCTAAATTTAGCAATAGGATTTAACCACTTTTATGTTACCGGAGCTCAGCGAAGAGAGTTTCTGGCAAAAATTCTTCGTTTTCCGCCGCACGATTACTACATAACTTTCTCTTTCTTGCGAAGAATTCGTAAGACGACAAAGTAAAAAAAAAAAATACATCGATATCATTAAAATATATTTTCTTTATCTGATGTAATACATACGAGATCTGATTTTCGTTTATTTCAGAGCACAACTCTCGTTACATAGCATAAAAGAACACCATCATTAACAATACATACAAACAATTGATGAACAAATACAAATTGTTTGGGACTATTTATAGGTCTACATATAGTGCTTGCTTTGATATCTAGTACCAAAAACTTCATTCAATATGAGTCACAGTTACTATTTACGATCAATGGACAGAGTGAAAGTAAATATACAAAAGTTAAGAGAGAAGAGGAGGAAATGGAAGTATGGCGTTAGGAATCGGGTTAGGTGGGCCCGCAACATTGTCACATACGATGAGAGAAAAATTCTGATAGATGAAACTGGAGTCACGTGTAGACTCTGCTAATTGGTTTCTCAAGAAGATTTACCGTCTGACAGCTCTCATGAAAAGACGAAAATTATGTGAACTGAACGTCCGAATTCAAACTCATGAAGAACGTTTCTAATGAAAATAGTGTTATCTGTGGCCTGGGAATACTGAACTCTAATTCATATATTATTATCACTTCGCACATATGAAACAAATGTTTATATTTAGAAATGTCTGCAAATTAACTTTTATGGAGGATAGAATACTAAAGATGTGTATGAAGATACAGAATTAATCATAAAACGGACAATGTTTTAAAACTTCAAGTTCATTCTTTGAAGAATAAATTGTAATGTTCGGTATTAAATCAGTGACAACATTGTTATTATTTCAATGTTGTGTTTTGATTTATTCCCTCAGTATATGCAGAAGTGTGGATGTAATTTTTTTTTTTTTTAATTAAATTAAACTGCTATTCAAATTTTGTGTGTGTAATACTTGACTGAATATCATAGCATATTAGCACATCAAGTGTTGTTATTAATATGCAGAGTTATTGACCACTTGTTCCAATTATTCAATTAAATTCTTCCTGATGTTTGAAAGCTTATGTTATTTATATTCATATGCTGCTCATTTAAACCAACCAGTACACCTGTATATCTAAACATCTATAAATTATATGTGTTTTATTACAGCGGTACAATTTTAGTTATTAGTTCGTAAACAAATTATGAACTTTTCCTAAATGAATATATTGATTTTTTTCTTTTCCTTTACATTTACAATCACAATAATGAAATGGTTATTGGTAACTACTTTAATGGACAAAACAATTAACACAAGATATTTAAAGTTTATTGTGCTTTTCTTTTTGTGTTTGAATTTGGTTCAATTCATTGGAGATGCATTATTATGGAATCTAAGTTAATATGTATTTAATTTCAAATTAAAACAAAAACATATTTTTTCCCTTTCAAATCAAATAATATTAGTGAGAAAAATGGGTGCGTGGTTATGATAAGGAGAATGGTAATGATAAATATTAACTAGTGTAACAACTATGCCAGTTATGTAAAGGAAAAAACATGCACTTCCACCTAATATAATTGTTTCTATTCGAGTTTACAAACTCATAATTATGGGATGAGATTTCTAAAAAGGCAAGTTGTGTTGTGTCAAAATGAAGATTGTTAGGAAACCAAAGTTCTGTGGAAGTCACACACAGACTCAAAAGAAAATTCTAATTGACAGATGATCATTCTGTTTTTGAGACTTGTGGTAGGTTTCTACATTTCCAATAAAACATTAGATTAACCCCTAAACTTTCCAATTATGAAACAGAAGGCGGTCCAAAAATTTCCATTTTTTTATTTTTTACTTTTGGTATTAAGTGCACGAGTATACTAGGGCTTTTATATTTTTGAAAAAATTAAAACCCTGAGTATACTCGGGCTTTTATATTAAATGGTTAAATAAGTAATTCCAAATATATCAATTAAGTTGAAAATACTAGTTAGCTAATACTAGTTAATAAGGACATGTTTCTAACATTTAATTGCCAAAAACCATCATGCATGTTGGGAAACTATGTATCAAATAGGAATATTTGGTTTTATAAAATGTGTTTGTAGTGGAATATCATGTCTGCTTATATTCATATCAGGACTACTTGCAACAATGCTTCAGCTAAAGTCACTCTTAATGCTGCTCAGGTAACATGGATAAAACAAGATTTATTCTAATGATATTCTATTAGAGTACTTACTTAGAGATTTGCTACTATTTGATCATTTCTCATAAGCATTTATCAAAGGTTTATTGGCCTCATGAGCTTTTACTTTTAGACTAGAAAATTTAAAATAAACTATTTCAGGTAATGTCTTAAGAAAGAAAAATTAGATATAACTTAACAAATTTATAATGAAACAGTTAAATTTAAAACCTATAAATTCAGACATTAACAATTAATGATACAGCTTTTATACCAGATTTAAAGCATGATCCAGGAATCCAGAATCCTTCAGATATTGCATTCAATAGAGAAGAAACTTGCTTACTTTCAAACAGTCTGAATCATGCTCTAATCAGAATTTTACTACTCTTGAAGATCTAACTAATGAAATAGTAACTACTGAAGAAGCTCTCATTTCCTCTAACAAAGACATTTCAATTCAAACTAATTATTTTAAAATTCTAGCATCAGAACTCAAGAGTGTATCTGAAAATTGTCAATTCAACAAAAATGTTTATAATGAGAAAAAAAAATAAAAACAAGTAATTTATCTATCAGTAGACTTGATTGCAGAAAATGGTTCTCCAGTCGTTATCTTGAAACAAGAGAATTAGATTAGTAAAGTTGAATCATTCTGAGAGGTGAACAATATTATGTGCATTGCAAAAAATCCTACCTCTCCTTACCATCAAATTGAAACAAACACGCTTTTATCTTATAATTTAACAAACAGTTACAAGTTAAAATCCTTCATGCTTAAGATCCCATAGTGCCGAAGATGGTATGGGTTAATATAACTTTACAAATATAATCATCAACCATTGTTAATTTAACTAACTGTAGCATTTTTATCCATTTCAAATTTATCTTCACTTTATTCACACCTGAACTAAATTCAAATCATAATACAAACTAAAAAGTAACTTAATCATATAAAGAAGATTAAAGATAATCATGTCCCTGTTAATGCTAAAATTATTTTGAATACTTGTTACGAATTTATTAGTATTTCCCCTCTTGAAGTAAAAGATTTATACATAAGAATTACTACATTTATACATAACTTATTATGAACTATTTCATTGACCACAAAAAAACTGAAATAATTAAATTCTTGATATTTGCATTCAACACAATTTTTAAAATTCAATAAAAAGTTCCATCAACACAAGAATGTCTTGCAAGACAATTTATCTTCTATATCTGCAGAGCTTTTTATGATAAGTTTGGCTCTATTCTCTTTAATAATCCCATCAATCATTATCTCTTTATTATTAAAGAGATATTGCCTTCTAAAGGTTATCTCATTACAGAACAAATATGTGGATGGTATCAAACATTTATGGACATGTACTGTAAGGCAGTTACATCAATTCCATGAATTTATGAAAGCCTTAACCCCCCCCCCAAAAAAAATTCAAAATGGAAATAGGAGAGGACCAAACCATCAATAATCTGGACTTAAAAATATTAATTGTCTCAAACAAATATTTCCAACAAGTTCTTTTTTTGTAATTTTCAAAAATACATAGTTCGTCAAAAATGGGACTAACACCATAATTTTTATTGTCTGTTGTCACATAGAAGGAGAGAATTTAATGAAAAAATTTGATGCGGTTTTTAAGAACATGTTTTTTTTCGAAATAACATAAATTTCAGACACAAATTTATGAAATATGTTCGTTTCTTCAAACAATTTTACAGTTTTACAAGAGATGATTTTTTAAAAGACTTTGTTTAAAGTAAAAGCCGCTATCTCCAATTGTGTAATTTTGAAAAAGTTTTTTTTCAAAAATATCGAGAATTCGCCGAAAATGCAAAAGGTACCATGTTTTTATTGCCCCTTGATACGTACGAGGAGAAATTTTAAGAAAAAATTTGGAGCGGTTATTGGGATTTTTTTATTGCATAAATTTCGAGCTCGAGTACAAATTACGGGAAATCTACTCTTTTGTCAAAAATAACTCTAGGATCTTTTTTAAAGAGTTACTTTTTTACAAAAGACTTTGTGCAAGGCAAAAATCGCTCTCCAGTTTTGTAGTTTTGGAATGTGAACCTTTTATAATTTTCGAGAAAACGGTGAGTCCGCCGAAAATGGGACTAGCAACATTTTTTTAAAGTCCCTTCATACATACGAGAAGAAAATTTAAAGAAATCAATGTTGCGGTTATTGAGAAAATATTGTTGAAAAAAATTAAAATTCTTAAATTTCACCCGAAATTACAAGAAAACTTCTCATATTGTCGAAAAATGGTACATGACCTTATTTCAAGATCTGTTTTTAAGGATCAGATTTTATTAAGGGAAAAAACTCTATCTTCAATATTATAGTTGCAGGAAGACGCCCCAAAAAATTGCACTGTTGCAATTTTCGAAAAATCAAGGATTTCAACGAACATGAGACCCGCACCATTCTTGTAAGACTCCTTTACGCTACCTGAGGACACAGTTTAATCAGTAAAGATGGTGCCATTTTTTAGAAAATGTTGGAAATGTTTTTGAGGCTCCATGTAAGGTAGACTCAAAAATCAAAATATCCCATTGAATCTATCAAACCTGTTAATATAGCTATAAAAAGGCACCAAACATTGTAATTAATAAATGTTAAATAAAAATTATTTTATTTATCAAATTCCTTTCAATTTATGTTAATATTAAAGTTATTTATTTTTTATTATAACAAAAATATTACACAGAAATAACATATTTTTATTAAACAAAAAGTACATAATAATTCACAAAGATTGGTGATAGATTATTAATTTATGTACTAACGTACAACACTAAAAACCCGTAAATGTTAATAGTAATTTAAAGTCAATAGGAAGTTCAGCTCTCAAATAAATAGAGCTGAGAATTCATATTTTCTTATTAATACATGCACCAACATTAGTCATTATTGTTCCCATTACCGTTTTGTAAATGATAGCAAGAAATTTTAAATAAAAGATTTGAAACATAGTTCTATGCCAGATGCTGTCCAAAAGTAATAAGCAAAACTCTGTGTTGCCTATAGGCTTCAAATTTGTGTTCCTGTAAATTGTGTTAAATTTTGGCAGACAGAAGAGTATTGCAGTAATTTCAGACACAGGTGCCTAATAGTTTAATGTTCGAGTTCCATTTTGCCTTACAACTAGCTTTTAGCATGAAATGGTGCAGGACTGTGTTCTTCCGAGCTCTTAGATGCCCAAATTCAGCGAAATACATGCATACACATTCACAAGTACATTTAGGTGAATGACAAATAACCACTGGCAGTGGCAGTGGGTGTGTGTGGTTACCAAACCGAATGTGGAAACATACATGTTCAAGTTGCAATGAAAGTTCGGAGATAAAAGTTTTTGCTGTTTGAGAACACTCACATAGTTAGGTTAGGTTGGATCAACGAAGTCATCACCGAGTGAAGTAATCCGTCACAGGCCAATACATACAATTAATTGAATCTGCGTTTTTTCAATTGGCGGAGTTCCATCTGGGTATCAAATGAGGAGCATTCATGAAAAAACAAACATGTCCATCGGAAAAGAAATTGTGTTAGCATTGCAGTAATACTAATGATAGTGAGCTGAATCTGCTTTCCTGATGCGGAGGAGAACAAGTGAATATATCCCTAATAATTTTACTTGTAAACATATGCTATTCAGGCAAAATCCAATATGTCCACATCATTGTTCAAGCAATAAACATGTCCATGTAACCAATATGATGCCAAGATTCACGATCACGTGACTGCTCATGGTTCATTCCGTCTGTGAAGTCTTCACAACAGCGTCCTATTTTATTTATTAGAAGATTAGATATCTCAAGGACACAAAAACTTTGGGTAGTATGTGAAAGGACATATAAAACATCAGAAATATGATGCGAGTCGTTACTCAGAAAACAATAAAAGGGAAGAAGATTCATACTGCCAAAGTTATTCCAGAGAAATATTTCAGATTTGATGAAGTTCCTGCATTGACCTTTTGGAAACGTGGTGTTTCATTAACAAGTATGGTACAATTTAGCCTTCAGCAGGTGTCACTTGACACGGGTATATCATTGGCAAAGTGATATAATGTAGCAGGTCTATTGACTGAACGTTTAGGAGACAAATAGAGAATTCCTTAGATATTTCTGGTCTGGAATGGTATTAATTGGACCAATCTGAAACTCAAACTATTATGGATATCCAAGATCTGAAAGATAATTGTAATTGTAATTGTTAAGAAGATGATCATAGCTAGTACATATAGATTTTAATTTTTTTTTAGCTCTTTGTAATTTCTTCAGAGGCCAAAAAATGGTTACATTAACTACTGAAATTGTTGTTGTTGTTTCTTTTGGCTGTTTGGAAAAATAAAATATTTGCATTCAAATTGCAGTAAAATAATTTACCCCAATCAAATGTGATGATAACAGTAGTCCTATTTTATGCAAAAGCAAACATGTCCAAATTTTCCAAGCAAAAGCAAACATGTTCAACTTTTAACCTGAAATATCATCACAATTATAAATAACTGATTTGATTACATTACATTTATTTGAACTGCAATTGGGTATGACCCGGTGGCAGTTAATTAACAATAATTACAATAATAATAACACTTAACATTAATAATAACAACAATATTAATAATAATAAAAAGGGTACAAGCCGAACATGCAATAATCATACTATCACTAATATTAAGTATTATAACAAATATTTCGGGATGCTAAAATTTAAAAAAATTAAATTTTTTTTAACGATATTAATAATAAAAACAATAATAATAAAGATTAGTACAAGCCAAATTTCAACATTGATCGCGTTCACTACAATTAACTGCACGACACTGCACTGCACAACACTACACTACACTACACTACACTACACTACACTACACTACACTGCTGCGGTAAACTGTTCCAATCTTTAATTGTTCTGTTACAAAAGGAAAATTTCCAAGATCTGAATTTTGTTTCCTTGTTCGAATTTTGTGAGTGTGATCGCTTCGCCGAAATAATTTGGTTTTTAGTCTAACCTGAATTTCCTTCCAAGCTGTTTGACCTACGTATGATTTATAAAGAGCGCAAAGCCTCGCCCTTGTTCTTCTCATTTCTAGAGGTTCCATGCCTTTTTATCGCGTTAGTTCTGTAGGTAAACTTATTCGCTTTTCTCTGTATTCTATCTAGTTTTTTCCGTGCGACTTTCTGTATGGATCCCAACATGCCACTCCGTATTCCATGAGAGGGCGAACCAGCGAAAAATATGCTAATTCTTTGCGTTTGCAGAGCTTTTCTTTAGAATTCGCATTACAAAATGCAAAGACTTCCACGTTTTCCTAACTACCTGATTTATATGCTTCTCCCAAATCTAATTTACTATCTATATGAATGCCTAAATACTTGCATGATGAGACTCTTGGGATGATGACTCCACCTAAACGATAGTCTGGTTCCTCATAATTTCGTCCCCGCCCGAACGTTATTGTTTTGCTTTTCGATCCGTTAATTCCATGTCATTTTTTTCAGCCCAATCACGTAAATGTTCTAAATCCTGCTGTAATATTTGTTCGTCAGCGCTACTTTTGATTTTTCGGTATATAACACAATCGTCTGCAAATAAACGCACCTTTGATTGTATGTTAACGTGGAGATCATTTACGTACGCTAAGAAAAGTAATGGCCCTATGACACTTCCTGTGGAACCCTGAAGTAACAATAACCGTAGTCGAAAACTGAGTGCCAATTCGAACTTTTTGTTTCCTGTCTCTAAGAAATTCGCTTACCCACTTCACGACTCTAGCATCAATTCCTGAAGTTAATAATTTCCTGATAAGTAGGTTATGCGGTACTACGTCGAATGCTTTCGCAAAGTCGATTACGATTGCATCCACCTCCCACCCGCGTCAACTTCGTCAGCTAGATCTTGCAAAAGAGAAACGATTTGGCTTTCGCACGAATATTTACTTCTAAACCCATGCTGTCCGTGAAAAATCCAGTTCGCTTTTTCCCATTCGCGGCGAATGTACCCGGCTATTAAATGCTCCATTATTTTGCATACTACTGATGTGAGCGATACTGGTCTATAATTACAAACTTTCGTTTTATCACCTTTTTGAAAATAGGGACCACTATAGCTGTCTTCCAATCGTCTGGTAGACTTGCATTATTGATTGAAACATTGAATAATCTTAACAAATACGGCAATACTGCCTCCCCACCGAGTTTAATAAAATCTGTCGAGATGCCGTCTGGTCCGCGTGATTTACCGTTTTTCAGTGATTTTATACGTTTGCGGAGTTCCCATGCATGAAGCTTGAACTGGTTTTCTATTGGAAAATAATGAACTTGCTCCTGCGCCCGTTTTGGTTTGAATATTGATACAAAATACGCGTTGAACGCATTTGCTTTCGCTTGGTCGCCGTGCAATGGCGCGTTATCTGCGTCTAGAATTTCCTGAATTTCTTCCTTATTCCCCCGGCGTCTGCGGACATATTTGTAAAAGTCTGACCAATTATTTCTTCCTGTCTCCAAAATATTTCTTAAAAATAATTCATGCGCAATTTCTTTTCTTTTTCTAATTCCTGTAGTATTTTTAAAAGTTATCATGTCAGCAATGCTGCGATGTCTCCTATTAAATGCTAGTCTAACTTTTCTCTTTAAACGCCGTACCGCCCCGTTATAATATTCAGGATCAGGATTACTTTTCAGTATTTTGCAAGGAACGAACGTATCTAAAGCTGTTTCTACGATTGTTTTAAAGCCCCCCATTGTTCCTCCATACCCCATTCTGTTCTTAGAAAGTAGTCGTATTTTTCCCTTAAGAAACTACGTAAACCTTCGACGTTTGCTTTTCTATATTGCCTGACTATCGTTCCTTTCACCTTAGGTCGCGTAATTACATTTGTTTGTACTTCTACCATCACTGCTTTGTGGTCGCTAATCCCCTGAAAGACGTCGCAAGAAAGGAACATTTCTGCAGGGTGAACAAGGAAAATGTCCAAAATTGCGCTCTGCCGCGTGGGTTGGTCGACTACCTGCGTTAAACCCTGCTCCCATACTAGTCGATTGACGCGCTTTTGAATTTTCCTGTCGCGTACATAGTGTAATAATACTGGTAAGCAGTGCAGCATATTTCATTTTACCGATGACTGTGTAAACAATCTGTTTTTCGCTGTTCCTGAAAACTCTAATTTGGTGGACATGTTGCTAATAGGCATGAAAGCTCCTCAAATGATGAAACAACTGATGTGTAAGGAAATTGTAGAGGGAACGTTGTAATAGATTTAATAACCGCTGAAAACTAAATTTATTTTGTAAACCCAAATATTAACCCAATTATAAACATCAAATTATTGTAAAAGTATTTAACGATTCTTTGGAACTTCTGTGGTCTGACGGAGAGAAACAAAGTAATCTGTTCCCTCTGTTGACTAATGCAGCGCCGTACATCTGCAAGGCAGCAGAGGCCGTGCAGGTGTATCCAACATTATTTCATTTAACCTATGGTGTGCATGCTTTCCATGGCGTTGCACAACTGATTAGATTTCAGTTTTATAAAGTTGAGGTATTGATACTGTGGCGTCATGGAGAGAACACACTGGCATTTACAAGCATGTACAAGTTTATTTACATGTATGTACAATAACCAACTTCTGCTCCGAAACTACACACTTTTGAGTATTTCCCTGTGGATACCCCACATAGCTAGGGAGGCCCCGCCTCCTCTGACGCTACTCCCGCGCCACTTCCGTGACCTCGTCACCCGTTTCACTAGGCACGACACGCTCCAGCCTGGGCGTAAAGTTTTGCGCATCGCGCGAGGTTTCCAGAATTAAAACCCCCCCTCTGAGCTCGTCGGCTCGATTTTATACCAGAGTGCAGCCGTCACGTGACCGTCCTAGGTGTGGGAGGGAGGCTCGCGTCTACCACGTGACCTTCCCGATCAAGCTGGCGTCCCCTTTGTCTAAATGTATCCCAATGCCGGCGCCTAGCTATTCATGCCCGCAGGTATGCGATACTTCCGTTCCTCCTCCCAACCACGGCCGCCAACGTGACGCTACGGATGCCCAGAACAAAAAAGAACTTCCGATGGCTCAGAGCATGCTGGATAAATTTTAAAGAATTTTTTCGGGCGTATCTCTTCCTCCCCAAAGCTTATAAATGAGGCACAGCCGAATTGATCCTGTGAGCCACTACGCGCAAAAGTTTGTTATAAAATAAATTATTTGTCAATTTGATTCTAAAGTCGTATCATCCATCGGTTTATAAATGCAATTGTTTGATAATGAAAAGCTGAAAAATTATTTGCCAACATTAAGATCATTTTTTTCATTTCTGGCTATAAACATTAAAATTTGGGATATCTTCCCTGAAATTTGCCGACAGGCTTGAATTGCCTTATCTGCAGTCGCTTCTTTAAAACCGTACGATGATAAATAGGAGACCTAGTGAAGAAAATGATGTCTTTACTTCTGCAGAAAAAAAACATTCGAAACATTTGTGCTACTAGTCCTGGGTTGTGTGAAGGGATAATTCCGTTTAACTGAATATTGATTACTCACCAGAAGATCTGTGCAAATTTCAAATACGCACCAGTGATTTCGTGCGATGTGGAACGCTCTTTTCGTCAGTACAAGATCCAGGCGCGGCTCGTCTTTAAAGGCTGAGCCTCTCTATAGAAATCGACGCCCAAAAGGAATTTAAAATTATATTTATAAATGCATTTATTTATTAATAATGGCTATCTGAGTTACATTATGTAACAGTCTTATCAAATTGTTTGATTGTGAGTTCGATAAAGGCCGTTCGTAACGCATATGATGCTGTTGACAGGTAAGAGAAAAGTGTTAGTCTCCCACTTCATTCCGCCATAAGGCCTGTATAAAACGACGAAGTTAGAACCGGTAGCGGTAGCTCAGTGCATCAACTGATGTCACTACAGCGCTTGTGTCCGGGAGGTCCTAGGTTCGATTCCTGACGGCAGCAGGATTTTCGACACTAGCTTTTTAGCTAGGTCGAATTCAGTCGCTGTCTGGAGGAGAATTCTAGCAATGCAATGCAATGCATTGCATTTGCAGTTTTCCCTATCTAGAAAATCACGAGCCGCGACTGACAAGATACCTTTAGGGAAAATGCGAAAAGTATCATTTCTAATAACACTGACGCGTCGACGTGCTGAATCCAAATCTGAAACCAGAATTGCTCTCTCCAGTTATTTTATTCACAAAAAACTACCGTGAAATTTAAATTTCGCGATGGTTTTGGCGATAAAAAACTGCAGTGTGATGGCGCATGTCTGTTCGGATTCGGATTCAGCGCGCCGACATACGTAGAGAAAATATGTCAATTCTTGAGACTGAAAATTTTCGTATTCTGTACCGCATAATGCTACATGACACAAATATCCAGTATTCGCATCCGCTTTTCGCGATTTACAAGAAACTGAAGGATGGTGGCGGAATTCTGTCGTCTGCATCGCATTCCGCGTGTCGACATACAAAGAGAAACATGACACAAGTCTTTGAGTCTGACAACATCCTCCAAAAACAAAAAAATACAAGATTATGATGAATTTTCTTAAAAAGAACTGGATGGCGGTGGCGCAATTCTAGCTTCAGATTCGGATTCAGCGCGTTGACGTACCCTGAGACATACACATGTGCCAAGTCTTTGGGTCTGACATATTTTATCTTCTTGCGACGGAGTACAGAGAAAGTTATGTAATTCTGTGCGAGAAAATGGCGAATTTTCAGCAGAAAAAATATTGCGGGCCACTGGTAACGAAAAAGTGGATAAATTCATTTAAGAAATTAAGGGGGGAAATTCTCTAACACATGATGTAGTCAGAAACCATGTTTTGTGGGTCCTTGATAACGAAAAAACGATTGACGGCAAAACGTCTGTCTGTCCGTCCATCTGACTGTGAACAACGCTAGCAACCAAACCGTTTAACCGATTTTGTCCAAAATTGATGTACCCCAATGGATCAGGCTGCTATCGCGGCCCCTTCAATTTGAAACCGATATTTTAATTTTGGAGGTACGTTACATGGAGTCCCTGGGATATTTTCGAAATTTAAAAAAAATCGTTTTTGTTTATATTTTGTTGTTGGATAGTGTGAAAGACGTTTAAGAGAATGGTGTAGGTCTCATGTTCGTTGAAAACCTTGAGTTTTCGAAAATTGCAAAAGTTCAATATTGTTTCATAGTCCTCCTACAACTAAAATATTATAGATAGATATATCTTTTAGTTAAATAATTAATAATTATAATAATCCTAATAAAATCTATAGATTTTGACATAATTCGTGTACAATTTTCGAAAATTTGACAACTGTTTGCGTAATTTTGCGTGAAAATAGGCGAGAGAGTACGTGCTGTTTTAGCACCACTAGTTTTATTTTGTATGTCTGTGTAATTTGAAACAAATATTCGTTTCTTATTGTTAGGAGATCATTACAAATAGCTGGATTGTGAAAAGCATTATGTTTAGTTTTGGTCTTTATAATACTCACTAGAAGGTTAAATCTACAGATCAATATTTAAAATAAAAGTATTTTAATGAAACCTAATTGATATCATAATATTTGTTACAGTATATCTTTTGCACATATTTCTGTATATTGTAATATATATAGTATATGTAGTGAGTATTGCTAGTCAAATTATGAACTGTTGCAGTAACTATTGCAAGCTGTGAGACATATTTCAGCAAGTTAAAATTGATACTATCCTATTTAAGGCCTTCAGTGGGGCAAGAATGATTGCGTGATTTTGACTTATGAGCGTTGAATGAGAAACTGAGAAACTTGACTTGACTTTATCATTGATGAATTTGCATCAGTAAAATCAAGAAAAGAGCGCTACTAATCTACAAAAAAATGTAATATTCTGTAATATGCATAAATGTAATATGTATTTATGATTATCAAGATTATGTAGTATGTATAAGTAATTAAGAATTGTTCTTGAGAGTTGTCACTTTAGTTTATGTGATAATTTATATTAATTTATTTTTGTAAATTTTCATTAAGTAGTTGATGTTGTAACACCCATATACCCCTGTTTATGTTAGTATCTAGTCGTTTGACAGCAAACAGCACTGCGCCAACCCTTCGTAGAAAGGAGAGGGATGAATCTCAGAGTGACCCGACTCACCTGTTCTACTGATTTCCTGTCTGCATCATTGCCCCGGTTGCTCAGTCTGAAATTACGAGTATAATCGGAAGTATTCATGACCGGCTTTTCCATGCATCAATGCATTAAAACGTCGTATTTTTTAACAAATTGATTTTAATCCCAACTTCTAAATGAGGTGAGGCCTCCAATTACAAAATAATTTTCCTAACTAACTTAGCTTAGATTTCAGGTTCTTATTAGGGAGTTTTAGCGCCGCGCGTACGGTAGCGACGTTATGCACTAACAGTCACGTGACGGACGTTGAAGTCATAACGTCTTACCTTAGGCCTAACGTACGATCTTATACTACCTTCATAAATAGTGCACGCCTGTAGGGGTCTCTACGGTCACCTTACAAACGGCAAAATGGCCACCTAAAAACAGAAAAGGTATTTTACCATCTCTAATTAACCGATTCCCGTATGTATGGCAGTTAAAGTTATTCCTTACCAACTCCACAACGCTGGCAAGAATTAAAGGAAAAATTTGGAGAGGTGACGTGTACGAAGTTTGCGAAAAAGAAGTTGAAATCATACCTTCGGGTTAGGTTATGTCTTATGCTCATAAACGAAGGCTTCTGTCAATATTGATTTTCTGAATGAATCCCACGAAAAAGAGCAGTTTCTCAATTTAATTCATTCTTTTAATTTAGATATTACAGTGAACGTACCTACACGGAATCTTTAAATCACAAACAGCAATAGATCAAATTATAATTAACAAACCACAACTAGATATGAAATAATAACGAATAATCTAGGTTACAGTGACCATGATGCACAAATTCTTACAATTACTAATAACATGAATACTGACACAATAAATAAAACACGCATGTCAGAGCATTTACTACAGTTAACATAAAGTTATTTACGGATTACTTGCTGAAAGAATCATGGGAGGCAGTTTATAACGCTATTGACACGAATGAAAAATATAATTTATTTTTCTCAAAGCTTTCATTTCTCTTTAACGCATGCTTTCCTATTAAAAAGAAAAAATTAAACATTTCACGAAAAGTAAT
The DNA here is from genome assembly GCA_964035755.1 of Teleogryllus oceanicus. Classification (NCBI taxonomy): domain Eukaryota; kingdom Metazoa; phylum Arthropoda; class Insecta; order Orthoptera; family Gryllidae; genus Teleogryllus; species Teleogryllus oceanicus. Next base: position 15,369,260 of record CAXIVR010000001.1, on the reverse strand, counting down.
ACTTGGATCACAAAGGAATTAGAACATCGTGTAAAATAAACGTACTCTCTATTTTATTTCTAAACGTCATGACGTATCTCAAGATTTCTTATCTACTTTAAAAATACAAAACATTGTTACGAAAGTCATAAGGCAGGCTAAAATCATGAAAAACGATCAGGATATTTTGAACTCAAATAATAAAACTAAAGCAATGTGGAATATAATAAAAAATACTACCAAATCAACTAGAAACCCGTGGAGATGTTGTTTTAAAATATAACGATATAAATGTGAACGATCAGCAGCAGTGGCTAATCTCTTTAACAATACTTTTCGAGAATTGCTGCCAATCTCTTTAAGGTCTTCAGGCACAAAATTAAAACAGACAGTTCACCCAAAATTTTAGACACAATGTTCGTTTCCGAAACTTCTTCCATGAAATTCTCAAAATAATCGTAAACTAAAAATAAATATTCGTCGGTTTAGATGATTCCGGATTCTTTGTTAAAGACTTGTGCGTATGCCATTATACATCCGTTAACTCACATATTTAATGCATCTTTATGCACTGGAACGTTTCAGATATTTTCAAAACAGCTAAATTAAGCCGCTTTTCAAAAAGGCAACAAAAATGAAATTCAAAATTATCAGCCCATTTCTCTTCTATCAGTTTTTTCAAAAATATTAGAGAGACTTTTTACGTACGAATGAAACCTTTCTCACTAAACACGACGCTTTCAGATTGCCAACATGGTTTAGAAAATCAAAATCACGGAAACAGCTATATTTTCTTTTCTTAAAGATGTCGCCTCATCATTAGATCAAAACGAGGCACCTATTGGATTATTTTTAGATCTTTCAAAAGCTTTTGACATCATTGATCATGACATTTTACTTTCAAATTACCTTCATATGGAATTCGTGGTATTGCTCTAGATTGGTTATGTTCGTACCTTAAACAACGATCTCAGAGGTTGAAATACCTTACTGGAATGATGGCACATTACGTACGCACCTTTCCGGCTCTTTGCCCGTTGCATGTGGAGTTCCTCAAGGATCGATTTTAGGCCCTATTCTGTTCCTACTTTACGTAAACGATATGCCCTCGACGATTCGAAACGGAAGAACGGTTCTCTTTGCAGATGATGAACATCCTTTGCAATAAAGAACGATAAATAGTACAATATCAGATGTTTCAAATTGGTTCCGAAATAACAAATTAATAGTAAACGAAAAAAAACGGTTTTAATGCAGTTTCCATTTCAAATAAACAATTCTGTGCTCCATTGAAAATGAACAGTGTACCATTGACTGATGTTAAGGCAACAAAATTTGTAGGTCTCTCAATTCAGTCAAACCTTAAATGGAACGTCCATTTAAATGAATTGAACACACATTAAGTTCTTTATGCTGCGCTTCAGAATTCTAGCAAATTCAGTCAGCCTTCATACTGCTCGTTGTGTATACTTGCGAATGTTCATTCCCGCCTGAGATATGGCATAATATTCTGGGAAATGCGTCTTATAGCTCCCAGACTTTTAGATTACAAAACAATGTACGAATAATAGCAAATCCACCCACGTGATTCATGTAAGCCTCTCTTCATTAATCTAGGAATTCTACCATTACCGTGTCTTTTTATTTACGAATCAGTGGTTTTGTAAAAATGACTTGCTCAAGGGCGAATATATTTTCAGAAATGCCGAAGTCTATTACTATAACACTCGACGTAGAAATCATATTCATCAGGGGACAGTATCAACAGCTCATTACAAAAATTCACATACAATACATGTACATTTTTTACAACACTTTGCCAGATGACATTAAACGATTAAATTCAATAGAAAGTTTAAATCCCAAGTGAAATCGTTTCTGCTGCATAACTTGTTTCTATACAATTAGAGACTATACTGAGCATAACAGAAAAGTAACATTAATTTTAACAATGATACATAATGCATTATTTACCATTTGGACTGTATAAATGAGTATAACAACCTGTAACAACTATTGTACTACGGCTTCCGGGTCAATGACACCCATCTCGATCAGGTTTTTCGTCAGTTTCCTGATCTATTGAGCAAATGCTGAGATGGCCCTTGTTTTGCTTCTGGACATAAATGTAACTTCATTTTCTGTGCGTCTTCTAGAATTCAGTGGAAATACAATTATTCAAATTATCGTTTCCATGTTGTCAGCGCAGGAAGTAATAAGAGCCAAAATTTGTTGCTTATTTATCTTTGAAAATAGATTTTATTACATGGGAGATTTTTTGTTTTTTTTTCTCCCTTTCAAAATTCAAAATTTATTGCTTATTTATCCTTGAAAATAGATTTTATTACATGGGAGTTTTGTTTTTTTCTCCTTTCAAAATTTCAAAATTCAAAATTTATTGCTTGTTTATCCTTGAACATAGATTTTATTGCATGGGAGTTTTGTTTTTTCTCCCTTTCAAAAATTCAAAATTTAAGTAGTATATGACTAAGTGTAGGATCACAGAATTTTGAAAATGTGCACACAATTCACTTTTCCCCATAGCACGTCATACATGATTTTTAACTGTTTTCTGACATAAAATAAATAAACAAATAAATAAATAAGTAAATAAATGTGCTGTGCTAGACGTATAAATAAGTGTAAATAGATACAAGTATGAATGAGTGAGTGAATGGAAATAAAACAATCAAGACTTTACTTACTTTACAAGATTAATTAACATTACATAACTATAAGAAACAACAAAAGATATATAAGCACAGATGCTATGAGGCGATTTTCCTAAGGATGAGCCAAAGTGACAGCTAGTGCTGGCAATAACTGAAGGTTCTGTGGTCGTTGTGCCCTCAGCCCATTGGACTCTCTTCCCACATTCGTTCGTTTGCAGTTGGCTAACTTGTATGGGAGTTCGACACTTTCTTTTGGGAGTGTCCTTGTCCGACAAAAATATAGTGCGCCGAGAAATAATTGATATTAGGAAGTGCAGTGTAATGTGCTCTTCTGTAGAATTCTTTTTCTTTGTATATTACATTGAATTTAGTTTTTGTGTGATAAATATTATGTTTATTTTAAAACTGGGACTTGAATGCGAGATGCGTACAGGTGCACGTGTTTCCTGCTTAAAATCGTTTTCTTTCTATTTACATTTGTGGCAGTTTTCTACTTTTGGCTTACTTTGGCTGGAACCAGATTTTCAGATATGAATTTGGCGAAATTTCGCATTTTCAGTTTTCTTTGAAGAGCAATAATTTTGTTTAACTCTGGATCAAAAAAAACGACAAATTCCATTCCATATGTAGTCATTTTTAATTTCCTCTGTAATTTCTTTGTTTTTTTGCGTTTGAGATGCTAACTCGATATCCAGTTGGCATCGCGTTTGCAGAAAATGGCATTTCTGGTATTATTTGAAAAGCTACAAAATGTCTTTTCGGAGAAATCTGGAGCAACAAAAAGCGACAAATTCCTATGTTTTATTTTTATTTATCTCGATAATTTCTTTGTTTTCTTGAGTTTGCGATGCTAACTTTATATCAAGTTGGCATCGCATTTGTGAAAAATTCGCATTTCTGGTATTATTTGAAGAGCAATATTTTGTATATTTTGGGAACTCTGGAGCAACAAACAAGTGGCAAATTCCTATGTGATTATTTGTTAATTTTCTCTGTAATTTGTTGGTTTCTTACGTTTGCGATGCTAACTTGATATCATAGTTGGTATCGGTTACAAATAAATCTCTGTAATTTGTTAGTTTTCTTGCGTTTACGATGCTAACGATATCAAGTTAGCTGCATCTTTAATAGTGGTGTCAATTCAAGAGCGACAAATTGATTTTTGCGTAACAAATTAGGAACAAACAGCGACAAATTTTGGCCTAATATCAATAATTTTTGAAAGTTTTGCGATTCTAACTTCAGGTAACTACTCGCCCGTCTCCTCCATCGGAATAACTCAACCTTACTCGCCTGCCTCCATCGGAACAACTCAACCTTACTCGCCCGTCTCCTCCTTCGGAATAACTCAACCTTACTCGCCCATCTCCTCCATCGAAATAACTCAATCTTACTCGCCCGTCTCCTCCATCGGAATAACTCAGCCTTACTCAGCCGTCTCCTCCATCGGAATAACTCAACCTTACTCGCCTCTCCTCCATCGAAATACTCAACCTTACTGGCCGTCTCCTCCATCGGAAATACTCAACCGTACTCGCCCGTCTCCTCCATCAGGAATAACTCAACCTTACTCGCCCGTCTCCTCCATCGAATAACTCAACCTTGCTCGCCCGTCTCCTCCATCGGAATAACTCAACCTTACTCGCCCGTCTCCTCCATCGAAATACTCAACCTTACTCGCCCGTCTCCTCCATCGGAATAACTCAACCTTACTCGCCCGTCTCCTCCATCGAAATACTCAACCTTACTGGCCCGTCTCCTCCATCGAAATACTCAACCGTACTCGCCCGTCTCCTCCATCGGAATAACTCAACCTACTCGCCGTCTCCTCCATCGGAATAACTCAACCTTGCTCGCCGTCTCCTCCATCGGAATAACTCAACCTTACTCGCCCGTCTCCTCCATCGGAAATACTCAACCTTACTCGCCGTCTCCTCCATCGGAATAACTCAACCTTACTCGCCGTCTCCTCCATCGGAAATACTCACCTTACTCGCCCGTCTCCTCCATCGGAAATACTCAACCTTACTCGCCCGTCTCCTCCATCGGAATAACTCAACCTTGCTCGCCCGTCTCCTCCATCGGATAACTCAACCTTACTGCCCGTCTCCTCCATCGGAAATACTCAACCTTACTCGCCCGTCTCCTCCATCGGAATAACTCAACCTTACTGGCCCGTCTCCTCCATCGGAAATACTCAACCTTACTCGCCGTCTCCTCCATCAAATACTCAACCTTACTCCCCGTCTCCTCCATCGGAATAACTCAACCTTACTCGCCCGTCTCCTCCATCGAAATACTCAACCTTACTGGCCCGTCTCCTCCATCGGAAATACTCAACCTACTCGCCCGTCTCCTCCATCGGAATAACTCAACGCTACTCGCCCGTCTCCTCCATCGGAATAACTCAACCTTACTCGCCCGTCTCTCCATCAAATACTCAACCTTACTCGCCCGTCTCCTCCATCAGAATAACTCAACCTTACTCGCCTCGTCTCCTCCATCAGAAATACCCAACCTTACTCGCCCGTCTCCTCCATCGAAATACTCAACCTTACTGCTCCGTCTCCTCCATCGGAAATACTCAACCTTACTGGCCCGTCTCCTCCATCGGAAATACTCAACCTTACTCGCCCGTCTCCTCCATCGGAATAACTCAACCTTCTCGCCCGTCTCCTCCATCGGAATAACTCAACCTTACTCGCCCGTCTCCTCCATCAAATACTCAACCTTACTCGCCCGTCTCCTCCATCGGAAATACTCAACCTTACTCGCCCGTCTCCTCCATCGGAATAACTCAACCTTACTCGCCCGTCTCCTCCATCGAAATACCCAACCTTACTCGCCCGTCTCCTCCATCAAATACTCAACCTTACTCGCCCGTCTCCTCCATCGGAAATACTCAACCTTACTCGCCCGTCTCTCCATCGGATAACTCAACCTTGCTCGCCGTCTCCTCCATCAGAAATACTCAACCTTACTCGCACGTCTCCTCCATCGAAATACTCAACCTTACTCGCCCGTCTCCTCCATCAAATACTGAACCTCACTCGCCCGTCTCCCCCATTGGACGCCGCTCGTGGGGCCACAGTGGCCTTCCAGAGTCGCAAAATCACATGGTGCTCCGCGTCAGTTTCGGCCCTGAAATCATGCGGTGTGCTCTGTCCAATCGCGGTGTCATCGGCGACGGTTGGCGTCGCGGGTTGCGGACGAAATTTGGACTTGTCGGGAATTCTCGGAAACTTGGATGGGTGAGTCGCGGCACTCGTCGGCGCGGCGTCCGTAATTTTCCGGCTGTCATTGCGTGCTCGCCACGCCCGTCACCATACGCAAGGGCCCTTTCGGGGCACGGCGGCGACCGCCGCGCAGGTAGCGAAAAGTGCCACTTTCGCTTGTTGTTTGAAATAAAATTTTGAATATACGTCGAACCTGACGCGTAGACCTTCCCTTACAATATATTATCAAAATAGTAATAGTTTTATCGTTACCATTTACGAATGCAAATAAATATTAATAAACATGAATTATTATTTTCTATTTTTTATCTCAATTCCTATAGTTAAAAAAAGTAATGGATAGGTAATATAAGAATTAAAATAATTGTGGGCTGTATTTTGTGTGCCTGCTCGTTTCCTAGCACTAGCTCAATCAAAAGGACGTGCGTTTGAAGGATTGTAAACTTACTGTGTAAAATTACTGTGATAGGTGGGTGATTAGTGCACATAGGAAGAAGTCAATTTAATGTAATTCTCAATTCAATTTCAATACAGAAACTTTCTGTGTTTGTAAACTTTTTCGACCACTTAAATTGATACGAGGACCCCAACCTGAGGGCCAGCGACTACACCACCCATATTACGTTTTTCGGAAAACCATCCCTCAATCCGGATGGCGGCTTAAGGCCAAGACACAATACAAGTAAACACTTCACATGCGCATGCCGGGATGGTCCCTTGCTTGCAGTCTCAGGAATAAAGGTAGAATAAATCGTTGGCTTACGGGTGAGAGATGTTGGGTTTTCGGGTCTTGGGAATACTCTAAACGGTAAAAATTTCCTAAATTCTTAAAATTTTCCAATTTGCTAGTTTGTGGAATATTTTAACTGTTAACATTTCCTAAAAATAAATTGATTATATCCACATTTTTTTTATTTTTTAACTTTATTTAAGAACCAAGTAGTTTTACGACACTTTATCATATAATAATTATTATTGTTAATATTATGAAATATACACAAAATCATTTACCATTATCTCTCAATGTTTTCAGTTTCGCTCAAGGCTTGAACTCTTGACTTGATGTGTCTTCGCTGGTATGCTGACGAGATTCCCCCCCTTTCTAGTTTTTCTCGGGGTAATTCAAAAATATGTACGCAATTTTAGCTTCTTCAAAACCTCAATAAACCAATTAACAGAACTTTTTATTTTTTCACTGATTCTTTTTTTCATTTTCTTTCTTTCTTTCTTTCCTTTCTCTCTACCGTTCCATTCATCCCGATTCTTTCCCGATTTCCTATCAAACTCGTACTCCCTGGCTTTCACTCCTGTCATCCATGTGAAAATCTTCATCCAAATTGCGTACGTATTTTTCATTGAATGAGTTCCTTTATTATGTGCTATTGTAATTTAAATTCTGAAAGTGGCCAGGCGGAAGAGCAGGCTCAATGGCTTGAGCCTCGCCACCAATAAAGACATTTACTTATTTATTTTATTCCTGTGTTAAACAGGTGCCTATGTTGTAAGCAACCCCATTGTAATAACGGAGTACGAACTGAGCTGGGCATTGGTCGTCACCCAACTATTCATATTGAAATAAGTTAAAGGGACCAGGAATTATGGAGAGTGGATTAATTCTTAGGGACTTCAATCACCTCAACAGGTGTATGTTTCAAATGTACGGATTTTAGTACTAGATTACTAACAGTGAAAATGTTGGTCACTGTTTCTTTTCTATAAATCGTCAATAAGGATTCCAAATTACAAAAAGTTTAAGGACCTGCCAAGGTTTAAGATTCACATTTATGTTGTTATCAAACAAAGGTTTTGTAATCAATTCACCTCTGTATATTAGAGTTTGGTTTGTTTTTTTTTCTTATTTCCGGGCGCTGAACTGCTTCGGTCATTAGTCCCGTTAGTGTAGTGCATGTTTTTTCTAGGGCGATGGCGGTGGTCTTCCCCCGCTGGATGGCGAGATCCGGCACCGACCTACCGTCGGCTAGTGGGGTTTCCCCCTAACCAGGACTCTCCCACCAGCAGGGACAAGCTCGAAGCTCCTGACCGATCTCCCGGGATATGTGGTAGTGTAATGCATGTTAGTGTAAGTGTGTGTGTGTGTGTGTGTGTGTGTGTGTGTGTGTGTGTGTGTGTGTGTGTGGGGTGAGGATAGGACAAGGAAGAGGAAGGACCGATCGCGCGCGGTCCGTGGCCCGTTTGATAGGGTACTGCTCCGGCATTCGCTTGGTGTTGATCGGAGAAACCACGGAAAACTACCGATCAGAGCAGCCGGCCGCTAGGATTCTCCTCCAGGCAGCGACTGAATTCGACCTAATGTCGACCTAGTGTCGAAAATCCTGCCACTGTCGGGACTCGAACCTAGGACCTCCCGGTCAGAGGCGCTGCAGTGACATCAGTTGATGCACTGAGCTGCCGCTCCCAGTCTGTATATTATAAACACGACATGATACCTTTAATGTAAACTAGCTTTTGTTTAAATCTAAACTCATTTTCAATACTCAGACATTGACTAACGACAATGACAACAATTATATTGTCATTGTACTTAATATGTCATTTTGTGTCATGATCATTCATTATTTTACTGGTATATGTTTTAAGTGGGTCTACCTAAGATAAGTTTAGATTGTCATGGAGAACATATTAATCAATGCTCACTGAGTAAACATAGTCATGAACTGTCATTAATGTATTCAACTTGTATAAGGTCTCAAGATCATTAAAAATTTGCATCGCAGTATTTTACCCAAAAAAATATTTTGCCATGTCATCTGGTTAGCACCAGGTGGCAGGTCCTTAATAATTTCCCCATTGTATGTTACACTTGATTCTCTTTATTGTCGATCTCCCATGGGGACTTTATGAAGCTCATCTTGACTACTAATGAATCATCATTAACATATTCAAGTTACATAATCTTCCAAGATCCTTATTTTACCATGGTTCCGTTTTTCGTAACTGGAAGGCCGATAATTATTTCAGTATAGGTACTTTCTGAATGTATCTCTATGTTGCAAGTAGCTCATAACATGTTTCATTTTAGAACACATTAGTTGTAGGACACATTTGTTGCTGTCGGCCTTAACAATTTCCATTTATATAATGCATTGACAATGTTATCGTGTGTTTTGTAAATATGGGGTAATACTTGTAATTTTACATTTTTTACTGGTGACAAATGCTCGACTGGACTAATCATGAATCTATTGTACATTTATATACTCAACTTATGTGTTTATTAAACAAATGTTTGCCATCTCACATGGTAACGTAAGCAGATTGGCCACATTTTCACCAGTTCCTGTAATACTAATTGTATAATACCATTACTTTGGAATGGCTATTGGGTACATATTTGCCTCCAGATTAATTGATGATTCGCCTTTGGTATAATTTTACAAGATATTGAAAATGTGTTTACGCTGTTAATAGCACAGAAATTAAAATCTACAATTAAAAGTATGGATATGTGGAATCTGACCTACAGAACACACTAGTAAACAGCTTCGTAGATCGTAGACAAGACAGCACAAATTAAATATATTATTTTGACGGATGGGGCAAGGGGCCGCATTCATGTCAGGGCAGGAGTCCGGTGCGGACTCCTGCCCCACATGTAACGCATAGCGCCTGTCGAAATTTATCTAGCAAGGGTCGTCACCCAATTGCAGATAGCGGAAATATTTTGTAAATCATACATGAAGAATTGTACGACTGAAAAGGCTCTGAAAGAGATTATTTTTGTATTTTGGTCTGTGGCATTGTTCTCATTGACCAATTCAAATTTGGGGAGGAAGTCTTCCTTCTTTCACAGGTCACAGACCAGAGACCCATTTCTCGATCTATACTGACGTGGGTTGGCATTAAATGAAGATCCTCAGTAGGTAATCACGTTATCAAACCATAAATCACTTACTGGAACCATCGTCATCTGTATTGAGCAAGGTCACATTCCCTAAGGAACGCGATTGTCCAGATTGTGAAACTTCCGAGAATCGTGAAAACAATATTACTCTTCATCGGACTTTATGCCCATCCGAAAGAGAGGATTGTATAGAAAACGAACGCGGCGAGGAAAGAAGTCCCCGTACTGATATCACCTCACGAGACTGCACCGGAGAATAAGCAGCCCGGAAATGCCAATACGAAATCGCTTTGCAACTCCACAAATAAGAGAGGAAAGCGAAAGAACAATATAGAGCCGCCAATGAAAATAATTTGATAGGGCTATGCCCTACTTGACAAATGGAATTTGAGAACCCTCCAGCTGAAGACTGGATCCAGTGTGATTCGTGTAAAGTGGTAGCATGAAAAATTCACTTCCTATAAAGGAGGACAATTTCTTTGTGATTTGTTTGAGAAATAATGTATACAGTGTATACTTTGAATTTATTACGGAATTTAATTTTTTTTAAGGGTAAGATAATCAATATTTGCAATTTGAGATTTTATTATGACCTTATAGAATCTGGTATCACATTTAATCGTTTTCTAATAAAGCTGATGTTACATTAATTTAATGCGTATGAGCCTTTTAAACATTATTAATTTATTCTTAAGAAAGTTTAGATGTTCAAAAATTGTAAAAGTTCAATTTTTTCGGCGTCTTCCTACAAATACGATATTGAGGATAGAGGTTTTTTCCCCCTTAATGAAATCTTTAAAGACAGTTCTTGAAATAATTTTTCGAAAATATTAGTAGTTTTCGCGTATTTTTTGCGCGATATTGGTATTTTTTAAACAATTTATTTCTCAAACAGGCTCTAAATGTTTTCTTTAAATTTTCTCCTCGTATCTATCAAAGGATGGTGAAAAACTTGGTGCTAGTCCCGTTTTTGACAATCTCCCTGCATTACTGAAAATTGCAAAAACATAAAATTTCAAAACTACAAAATTAAAGTTGGAGATTTTTGTCTTAAACAAAACCTGTTCCAAAAACTCGCATCTTTTAAAGGTATGTACAAGTTTGAAAAAAACAAGTAGTTTTCACTTAATTTCTGTTTGAAACTAATGCAAATTATTAAAAGAACGTTTTCTTAAAAAAACTCCTTTTTTAATTTTTTTTCTACCTTCCCTCAAATGAAATAAAAGACACTAACAAGAATGATGGAGGGCTCATTTGCATCGATCTCTCTGAATTTTTGAAAATTGCAAGTTATTTTGAGGGATCTGTGTTCAAGTATGAGCATGGAAAACTATTTTGATTGTTGAATACATTTTTGCAGGTAGTAGTATGATATTGGGTAGAAGTTACAAATAATCCAAGAAAGTATGTGCAATTATAGCACCATTAGTTATTAATGTATTCCTCTATTTTCCTTAATCTTCAATTCATTTTCTAATTTACTACCTGGTCATCTCCATGCAAAGTTTTAATGCACCATTTGTAAGAAGACACCATCCATTCATCCAAACTTAGTTTTGCCAATGGATATCAGTAAGTACACATTATAAGATGGCGATAAATATGAGATATTGAGAGGCACATTTGTAGTTTCTTTTATATTTTTGTAAAAATAGATTAATCACTTATTGTATATCAAAAACTAAGTTCTCCTTCACCTTCTACAACAAAACATAAAACAAATATTTCCTTAGACGTAAATCAAAACTCAATTTTCAGATTTTAAATTGGTGTATAACAATAAATACGTAACTCCTTAGTTACTCGATTAAGAAATATTGAAATAAATTTTGAGTTCTTTGTATGCAGTGAATCTTTAGATCAATACTACCACACCCAATGTTTCAGATTGAACCACCTTTTCTTAAAAAACTTTTTTGGCAAACACCCAAAAACTTGCTAATTTAAAATTTTCACAAGCTTGTAGTCAGTCTCCTGTGTTCTATGATATTGATAATTGTATTAAAACTTTTTTTTGAAATTAGCTGACCAACATATTCCAAAGATAGGTATTAACACTTTCATGTTAGGAAAAAATTTCAACTTCCCTATCACAAATGTTGAAAAATTGGCACTTGTTATTTCCACCACCAAAAAATTTGAGACCCCACTGTATAGAATGCAAGACACAAATTTTAAGATCGTCAGTTGTTGATTCTTTAAACACTTTTTTAAATAAAAATATCTGAGCGTGAAATGAGCATGTACTGTCCTACATAAATGAAACTAGAAAGTTCTAGAAAAACATCCTAATATTTTATTCATATGTTGAGAAAGGTGGTTATTTTGCTGCCATTAAACTTTTTGATTATAAACTCAAAGTTAAGTCCCTGTTCACGGACACTGACAAATATATCTCATTAAACTGCAGTATGCTCCCAAAATTTTTTTAAAATTTACAAGATACATTTTTAAGAGGTGGAAGACTTTGAAATATGTTGACTTCAAAATCTTTAATAAGATTCACACCATGTCTGGATCTACTTCAAGAGCCTATGGTTTTCTTATGGCTCATAAAATAAATTTTCCTGTGAGATCTATAGTTTCATCTATTGGCATGGTCCATTACCATTTATGCAAGTTTCTGAATTCCACATTTAAACTGGTATCAATGAACAATATTGTGTTCATAACTGTTTCGTACTATCTCGTAAACTCTTAAATTTATCTGATCCTCCTGATTATGAAATCATGTCTCTGAATGTTGTTTCTTTCTTCCCAAATATTCCCCATTCTCTCATCATATCTGCTTTAGAATTTTATCTCCCTAAAGTGGGTGACTTGCCTAATGAAATTATATTAATGTTAGGTGCATTCCGTCTCACATAGAATTTCAATTTAATGGAGTTATTTATCATCAGGTAACAGGTACTCCTGTCGGTGGTTCTCTCAGTTCCTTTTTTGCTGAAATTATCATTCAAAAATTAAAAGAATCACTTTTATCAACCCTTAATCCATTCTTTTACAAAAGATATGTTGATGACCTGATACGTTATTCTTCATATTAATGACATTCCAGATTTTTTTAAGAAATGTTTAATTCCCAAATCAAATCTGTTTAGTTCACATTAGAGAGATCGACCATTGGACTATTTAATTATTTTGATACTTCTATCATGGTAAATAACAAATTGGTTTCAAAAGGAGTGTACCACTGATCACTCACGTAACTTCTTTTCAACTCAACCTCATCAAAACATTGGCATGGTATATAATTTCATTGATAGAGAATTAATCTTGCTTGCTCCAAATATCATACTAATTTCGACTTTGTATACTCGCTGAAAACAATTATGCTATTCATTTTATTAATAAGTATCTCACTAAACGCTTATCCATTGTTAAAAAATAATGGATAATAAATTTATATAAAAATTTAAATAATGGATAATAAATTAAAAAATAATATACTGTTAATTGGAATGAACTTGGAAATTGTTAAGTGAAACCTCTAACAATGTCACACAATCACCTTACCTTTTGTTACTAGAATAAAAATTACTTTCGTAAAAAGTTTTCTGATAGAAAATTTGGCATGAAAATAAAGAACAATTGCCTCTTAAACAAAATGTGGTTGGAAATGTCACAGATAAAATCTCTTTAAGAGATAAAGAAGATATAGTTTATTGTCTCAAATGTCATGATTGTTCTGTGTCGTATGTGGGACAGACAAAATGTGCTCTCAGGCAAAGAATAAAAGAGAATGTTAATAACATTAAGGAGACTGGCACAAAATCAAACTATTATTTCTAGACATTGCCTTGATTTTGCTCATTGTTTTTGTTTTGACAGCCCCACATTTTAGATTTTGCATGTTTTCATTGTTATACATTCCAAAACCGTCTAGTTTTTACGTTAGTCTGCTCTATTTCTTCTCATACTTACCTCTCTTTCCATACAGTGAGGATGTATGTTTTTATATTGGGAATATTTTCCAGTTTTTAGAGTGGTTTTATTCTTTTTTTTAACTTTTTAAAATTATTATGTAATATGTGCATAATTAAATGTTTTGGTAAGTTCTCTCTTGTCTTTTTTTTTTTTACTTATTTTTTTCCAAACTTAATTTTTTTTTTTTTTTTAATTTTTTTTTATTTTCAATTTGTTTTTTATTTAGATGTAGACATATCTATTTTTATTAAATGTATACATCTAAAGATGCTTGTAACCAACATGCAAAACCTAATGTATGAAAAATAAGGTATTATTTTAACAATAAACATACACTTTGATTGTCACAAAAACAAAAGAATATTTGTGTTTTAACATTTTCTAATGGAATAAAATAGTCTTAATATTTACTTGCGGGCCAAGAAAAACTTAGATCTGACAAGTAAGAATTATTCTGTTTATATCACATAATTAATAAAGTACTTAAGAATCGTTTTCTCTCTCTAAGATGATCACCCCTCTATACAACTACTTTTAGCCACAAATTAGGGTAGTCACATTAAAATGTTTTACTGTAATATTTATTTAAAAATAAGGTTCAAGGTATGAATTTCTCTCATGGCATTAAATATTTTCTCCCTCTCAAAAAAATAGTTTTAGAATAAGAGAATAAAATAATATAAAATGGAAATAGGTAGAAATGCATCAGGTGTAACTTTAAATAATCAATTCTACACATTTCTGAATTGTGATAATTTGGTTTGAAAATTGAAAATTGTCAAAAAAATAAATTCCCCATGTCCCAGGCTTCCTCGGCTGGAGTCATGTGAAGAATTTATTTTCATAAACTCCCCATATTGGAGTTACCACATTGTGAACCAATGGTCTGGGAATTCGGAGATTGAAACATGATGGATCTGCCCCAGGATTAGGATCAGTATTCATGTGAGTAAATTGCGAATCTCCAAAGGCACAACGATGTCCAAAAAAAGTCTGAAAATTGAACAATAATAAATTGTATTCCACAAGCCAAAAAGAATTTAGCAAGTCAAACACAAAAATATTAGTTTGTGGCAAACTTCTCATCTATTTTAAATGCAGTCCTATTCATAGCTGCAAATGTTATAAAAATTCGTAAGGAACATAAAACAAAACATTTACCAAAAAAGTCAATAAATCTAACAAATTCATACTGGACAAATTAAAAAATGTAAAAAATTATGGAAGGATCAAATTATCAATAAATAAATGAACGAAAGTTTACATCGGTGAAATCTAAACCACTACATAGATTTCTGTATTTCTGCTTTCTACTATGTTACCCTGATGGTTGTTTTTTTTTAAATAGGTAAACATGCATTAAACATTTTTCAAGTTACATTGTATGTGAAGCCTAATAATGAAGCTGTTTGTGTTTTACTTATATTTTTTTTGGTTTCATCCAAAAACCTTAATTTATCTCTTGCCTATATTTCATAGTGTATTTTTCATTTCCTTACTACATCAATTTATATAACTTTTTTTTACCAGTGAGAAGTCTTGCAAATTAAGCAAATGAAACATTTACAACATACTCATATTTTGGGTTTGACTTGCTGAAATCTGTTATAAAAGCTTCAAATTGTAATATATTCACATGCTTAACACATCAAATGATTCAAATTATTGCTGAAAAAATTAATTATTACTCTTGTCAGCAATGGAGTTACTACAGATGATGTGTCACCCAGGGTAGTAACTCTTCTTTTAGATATCTTCCCACTTGATAGAGTCTGTTAAATTATTACCAATATTATCTGTATTCATTTATTTATTAAATATTTTATGATTATAAAACATTGATTATTATATTAATTATTGATTATTATAAAAATTGATTTAATCTTCAAATTAATTTAGTTCTTTAGTGTAAAGTATATAAAAATTACATTATGTTATGTTTTAGAAAAACTTTCAATATCAATTCTCTGAAGCATTACAAAACTTTCTTTGTACTGCATATATGAGAAAATAATATACTAGGTGTTCTTGCTTAAATTTATGCTGGTTATTTTGTTCATCTTGTAACGAAGCTCTGAAAAAGCCAGAACAAAGGAACAATGCTTCAGGAAATGTATACAGAAGCACAGATTGTTGCAATATCTTTTGACAAATAAAATTGCTCATGATTCATTTCACTTTGCGCAAGAATACAATATGTCTAATGCATACACAAAGCTTATTGGAAAAAATTAATATGTTAGTAAAATACAGATTATTAAACTTATTAATTTTCATTTAATAAATTATTTAGTTTGAATTATTAATAGAATGAAATTTTCATTAAATGAATTGCAACTGTGCGGTGTAAGGTTGACAGAGGATTCATTTCCTTCATTTGTGTCTACGCACCAGAAGAGGGAAAGAAACAAGAAACTGAAGAGTTTTTTTGTCTACTTCAAAAAAGTATATGTGAAATAAATAAGAATGACTATTTAATAATTGGATGCTAGAATGCTAGAATTGGAAAATTGCAAATAAATGATGTGATTGGCAAATGTAATGAGGATCATGTGCTAAATTATAATGGAAAAACTATGCAAGATTTTGCTTGCTTCAATAACCTAAAAGTTATGAATACCTTCTTTCCACACAAAACGAATACATAAGTGCACATGGTCAGCACATGGACAGAGTAGCACAATTGATTACATCTTAGCAAATGAAAAGACAAAAAGACACTGACGTAAGAGTATATAGAGGATGGGATATGTACAGTGACCATTTTGCATTGATTGGTAAATTGAAACTCTACAAAAGATGGTATAAAATGAAGAAAAAATGGTTTCATCTGACAACAAGCAGTAGAAAGTCTATTTACTTCAAGAAGACTCCATAAAACTCCAATAAGACTCCATACCGGCGATTAAAAGCGACTAGATGAAATGAATGGAAAATACCCTATAATTCAAGATATCGAAGGAGAATGGAAACGTATTAAAACAGTGATAAAGACTTCAGCAATGGAAGCAATTGGTACTTCTTCTCAAAAAATGAAAAGTTAAAGGCTACAAATATGGAATAAGGAGATACAGGAGACTGTGAATACAAAGAGAAAGGCATATTTGAAATATCTAAGAGACAGAGACCCCATGTCCAAAGAAGAGTATTCTAATGCATCAAACTACGTAAGAAGTCTTACAAGGAAGGAACAACAAGAAAGCTGTGACAGATACATAGCTGACCTGGAGCATGATACACACGGGCGCCAGACAATGTGTAAAGTATAAATGTGATTATAAATGTAAATAATCACATGTGCAATGTATAAAGTAATGCAACATTTGAATAGAGAGGTGAAAGATACAGCAAATATTGAAGTTGTGAACATAACCAATTCCTCTCTTATTATAAACGTTTATGGACAGAACCTGGTTACAAAAACAACACACAGGAACGCTTAGAAACAGAAAGGGAAATTGATGAAATAGAATATGAGGAACTGGATGATGCCTAAAAAAATATAAAATAGAAAAGCAAGTGGAAGCGATGGTATTAAAGGTGAAATGATCAAATATGCCTCAGAAAATTTAAACAAACAGGTCTTACACTTTCTCAATCTATGTTGGAAGAAAGTGCTTATACCGCAAGAGTGGAAAATTGAAGTAATAAGAAAGGGGACCAGTCATCCTGTGAAAATTATAGAGGATCTTTTAAATGTTGCTTACAAGATCTATTCAAAAATAATTGCATTCAGAGGTCGTAATATTGTGGAGACCATGTTATTAAAAGAACAAAATGGTTTTAGGAAGGGTAAGCCTTACTCTGATAATATTGTCAAGCAGATCATTGAGAGAGAATAGAGAATTTAATAAACACATAGAGAATTTAATAAAAGAGCTCACTTGTATCAAAGGCCAAGAGAATAAAAAACAGATAATAAACCACGGAGTAAGGCAAGGATGTAGTTTGTCCCCAATTCTTTTTAGTTTATATTTACATGAAGCATTAAATATATGGATATCCAGACTAAAATCTTATAGCATGGGACAAGAAAGAAATCTAATGACCATATTATTCGCAGATGACCAACTTATAATAGCAAATGATGAATAAAGACTCCAGAAAGCACTGTTTGATTTACAAAATGTAACCGAAATGTGCAATCTCTGTATATCCTCAACAAAAACAAAAGTCATGGCCTTTGAAGGGATGGAACTGATTAGATCCAAATTAGTTGTATACAATTCACCTATAGAACAAGTTTCAAGTTTCAATTTCTTGGGCTACAAAATGTCATACAGAGTGGAAATAGATATACAAGGGAAAATTGAAAGACGAATTCTTATAAACAGAACAATCCTGAGAACCCTGGAAAAGAAAGTCAGAAAGGAAACCATGATTAATTTCTATAATGTATTAAGTATCCCTACTTGTTAATATGGAAGTGAAAATTGGACAATGACCAAAAAAGATAGCACAAGACTACTAAGTGCTGAAATGAGATTTCTGAAATCAGTAGCTGGTTATAAGCTGATGGACCAGAAAAGGAATTTAGAAATTCATAAAGAACTTGGTGTATGTAAACTTCAAGAGAAAGTTAATTACTGTCGAAATTCCTGGATGCAGCACATTGAAAGGATGCAAAACAATCGACTGCCAAAAATAATTCTAAAAATATCGCCCACAAGGACGAAGAAATCCTGGCTGTCTGAAGAAGAAATGGGGTGACCAGATGGGAACGGAGGTGTAACAGGCAATGCCTATATACCTGAAGGAGGAGAAGAGAATCTCACAATGGGATGTGGATAATTATAATAAATAAATCACTTACTTTACTACTCACTATCATTTCTAATAAAATGCAATTTAAGTAATATCTGTTAGTTTTGTCTCTAGTTTACGATGGTTTGCTTACTATTTCTTCTACATACATTTTTATTTTCTCGAATACATATTACAGAAAGAGGATTGCAATTCTGACAAAATCAATGTCGATATTTTGTTGAGAATGCATGTTTTGGGAGTCCCAACCCCCAGAAATGTGTGATTTTTTTTTCTTCCAAAAACAGCTCTCAGTCTTCCAATCTGTGAAAAATGTTAGCGTCAACATTTTGTCAACAATGGTACTTCTTCCTTCTGTTTTTTCTCTTCAGATTTTGGAATCATTTGAGGAAACTGGGAATTGTTTTCTTGACTGTTTAAAAATTATAGAATATTAGATGAACATTTTATTCACCTCTTTTTGGTAGGTCTTATTATCAATGCCCAATGAATGAAACTGAATAAAGTACACGAAAGTTTTATAAATTACCACAAAGGGTAGTATTCACAAAATAAATAGGTAACAGAGAAATGGCAAACCATAAAGCTGAATAAATGTTCAATGGAGTGTGAATGTGTGTTTAGTGTATAAATCTATGAACAAACCAAAGCTTATGAATGGTACTGTGGATATTTATTGAACTACTGAATAAAAAAAATTTAAAAAATCAAATCAAATAAACAGATTCAAAATGAATAATTTAGGTTAAAATTTTGTAAGTAATGATTTTTCTAAAAACTTAGTACAATTGTTGAGTGTCACCTGAAGCAGCCTGCGCCCTCTGCCCTCACAAGTGGTTCTACCCCCAGTACTGGTTTTTAGAAGTCGTGCTTTGACCACTCATTTTGAGAAGAATCATTCTACGTATGTACTTGAAATATTTTATTTTGTAGTTGAATCCAAAGTCCTCTCCATCTTTGATTGGAAAGCTCGTTGAATACAGCTTTCTATTTGGATTGCGATAATTCTGCTGAGATCTTAACAATCTCAGAATAGATCTTTCATTTTCTGATTCTGTGCTTCAGTGTTTTGTAATTGTTTACAAAATGAAAACTGAATAGAGTTAGCATATCCAGAATCAGTTTTATGTATCTTACCCTGTAGCACTTGCTAAATAATTTGGTTAAGTGAAAACTGCATTTTAATACCAAGTATTGAACACTATTTAGAAATTGAGGGTGTCACTAGTTGTTGAAATGCAGTTTTCAAATATAACTAAGACAAATTTCATAGTGTGTAAACCCTTAAGAGTAATATTTATAACAATTAACAGAATACCTTCATATCATCATTTTCACTTTCATATTTCATTCATTATTGTTCATATGATAATAATGTAATATATGAAATGAAATACACTGTACCAATGTTTAAAGTCTATCATTACCCACAGATTATTTTATTATGTAGACAAGAGTGAAGTCATGAAATCACCAAAGAAATGTTAATAATTCAGGTTTGTTTGTTTTTCTCGCCAGAGTCGAAAGTGAATTTTGAAATTTTGTTCCTCCGAATGGCTAAGTTCATAAAATTAACATAATGTTTCTTAATAATGCCCGTGTTTGCGTCGGACGAGAAATGTGTATTAGAACTTACATAAAAACTTTTTGTTTGCGTTACCCAGAACTCTGGTCAGAACTGTTGAAAGATTAATTTTAGATTTTGTTTCTCCAAATGGCAGTAAAAAAAATTAACATAGTTTTAATAATTCCCGTGTTTGACGTTGGATAAGAAAAGTATATTAGAACTTTCATTAGAGCTCATTGTTCACTACCCAGAACTCTGGTCAGAACTGTCCAAGTGAATTTTTAATTTTTTTCCCGGTTGGCATAACTGTCGAAAGATAATTTATAGATTTTGTTTCTCCGAACAGCCAAGTTCAGAAAAATGAAATTTTTAAAATTAATTTCCGTGTTTGACGTCGGACGACAAAAGATTTAATTTTTTCCCAACTATGTCAGAAGTAAATAATGAGAATTTCGATTTTTTTTTCTTTAAAAAATGAACATGAAAATATGCATATTTCCCTTTATTGACGTCGAGAAAATTGAATGAAATTTTTTTCCTTTTAAACAGATCATTTTAATCGCGAAATAAGTTTTTTGATTTTTTCCGGAAAGTGGTAGTTTTTTGTAATTTGTTTCTTATTTTTGAGTTTTGAGCCTGAATTATTTGAGAACTGTAGAAGTCATTGACCTCTATCCTGACTGGTTAGAAAATTTTGATTATTTCGACTTTTGCCCGCAGCCCTTTTTTGGATTTTAAATTTAATTTTTCGTAATTATTTTCGATTTTTTGCAGAAGTTTTTTTATACTTTTCGAGAACTCTAGAACTCTTGGTTCGCTACTCAGAACTCACAAAATATTTAGGTTTTTCAAATTTCAGCCCGCCAACTTCACACACCACCTCGCGACCAGTGGCAGCGAGACGACGGCGGCGGTGATGTACGCGACAACGGCGCTGGGTCTGCCCGTGGGTGACACCTCTGTACCCGTGGCGATGCCTCTGGGTGGGTGACACCTCTGTACCTGCGTCGGTGGACAGCGCACGATCCTTGCATCATAGGTGATCAGGACCTATCTCGGACCCATGTGGACCACGAGATTCGCGGCAAGTGACGAGCAGGACGCTAGCTTTGCAATCATGCTTGCATAACTATTTTCCTGTGTCTGCTTGCCCATGGCAGCGGCAAGTCAAGCGAGATGATTGCTAACACGTTCAAAAGGGGCTTGTTCACACATAAAATAAGTTTTTAAAAACAAAGGAAGGGGATTTTGCCCACACTTAGTCACGTTTTCTTAGACTTACGAACCGCCACTGACAAGATAAAATTATATCACTGCGTGCCTTCAAACTCAATTCACGCTTCGCCATCGCCCAACATGCTGTTGTAGGTCAATTGCGTCATTTGAGTTCAGAGAGTGCATTGCAGCTCTGACGGCCGGTTGCTGGGCTAAGTTCCTGACGATCTAAAATTGGGTACGATCGCAAGTCCGCGCACAATTTTTGGACTTTAATTTCGTCAATTCACAAATTTGCATTTTTCTTGACAATATTAAATATATCTCCAGCGTCGACACGCTACCCGCGCAACCTTCTGGACGCCATAGCAGAGAAACAGTCTCTCGACTGTTTCTCTGCTATGGCGTCCAGAAGCGCTGAGCAGAAACGAAGCGTTTCTAAGCAAATTGCCACATTTGTATAGTATATCTGCGGAGATTATTGTGGTGAATTGTTGCGACCTGAAATGTCTCAATCACTTCCTCTCGGCTGACGTTTACAATGCTGTGTACATTGTCAAACTTAATATATCAAATAACTTTTAAAATTCACAACATGGTAATGTAAGAAAAAGATGTTACCACATATCATGGGTGAACTCAATGTAATGTAAACGTGGTTAGGATAAGGAGGGAAAATATTTGGAAATTATAATATTTAGGAGAAAAATGAAACATTCTGTTAAACATAATTTTGAAAATAGTTTATTTGCATAAACTGAACACATTTTTTAAGATTTTTTCTCTCTTTTCATTTCATCTTATTTAGAAAAATATTCTACATTGATGGAGTTTGATAGAGTATTTAATATAATCTACATCTAAGCAGAACAGAGGAAACTAAAGAAACTTACAAGAAGTGGACAGTTCATAGTTACTTCATTATGAAATATTGTATTACCTAATATGTTGAATACAAACAAATATACTCCTCCGCATTTCAAAAACAATACATGGCAACTTAAAATTATTTTTATAAAAATAATATAATGTATGATTGAAAATTTATTGTAAATACAATCATTATGGCCTTTACATTGCAACGAAAGCTTCAATCATCTGAGACTTCAAAAGTCACTCTGCGGACGCTTCTCAACCCAGATTTTGATGTTAGGTTCAGCATGCACTTTCTCAATGACACCTTGCAATGCAGGATATGGTTCAAAGATGTTCGAAAAGAAACTCTCATATGTCTTACTGTAGGCAGCAAGATAAATATCAGCCCAGCTAAGCTGTGAACATTGAAAAGTGCAATGTTACAATTATTGTAATTAACATTCACTCGAATTCTACAAAAATCAAACAAGTTAAATGAAGGTTTTACATTATATTTTATGAATAAGGTCATAAATAATGCAGACTATAAGCAATTTAAGTTATTTATGCAAAGGTTTCTTGTATTTATTAAAAAAATATTTTAAAAAACAAACTATGCGTGTGGTATGGAAAGGAAGTAAAATCTGCGCACGTTTTCTTGTCCTCTAAAATCTCAGAAGGTCGAGTACATAACCCACTTATTTATTTATTTTCTTAAATCTATATCATTTCATAATCTACATCATTCAATTATCACGAATGCTGATAATGACAGAATTTCAAACCGCCGTGTTGCAATTTTGAGAACTGACAGCACCGTCAAAGGAAGCACGGGAAATTCGTATTTGAAATGTCGATTTTTTTGTTGCAATTTTCGAAAATCCAGGGCGTTTCCCGAAAGTGGACTTGAGAATGCTCCCAAATAGATTCCACATTACACGTCTAAATTATAATAAATAAACTAAAAGGGTGTATATTTCCGTTTTATATTGTTGTTAACGAATGACAATCTGGCATATTTGTCTATTACGAGTTAGTCGCCCTGTATCAAACATTCTCATGCTGGTATGCTATGTACAATTATCTGGATATGCTAAAATGTTTTTTCTGGAAATATTATTCTTTGTTTCTTTAACACGATATGGCAAGTAAAGTATATAAATAGCATCAGTTTCTTAATTAACAATTCCTAATAGCGTCAGTGCATGAAACAGAAATTCTGGCAAACCATTGTGTAAAACGTGTGAGGATCAAATGTGATCCCATAGAGAGTCCATGTAAGTAACGAAGAAACACGGCCAAAGGGTTAAAAAGTTTTGCGGTATCGAAATTTTGAGATCGATATTTTGCAGTACGGCATATCATTCGCTATACGACGTGGTAGATCCCAAGCAAGAACAAAGTGTCACATATTCACATCCTGCAATTATGCTGTTTGTCACGAGGGCACCTCAGTCCACCATGCTTTATTCAAACAATTTTATTCCTTGCCACTGGCTCTGGGTAATCTAGTGGAGCTGGAAATGTGCATCTCTCTGCCAATCCTGCACAGACAGGAATGGCAGGTCACAGTTCTGGCATCGCACGTGTGCGTCTTGCGCGTACAATTCTCAAGAATCGTCGTCCGCGACGAATTCCTGCCTACCAAGCATAGCCACCAGATCGAACGATCGAATGTTCTGGAAGCTTTCGAATCCGTTAATTTGATTGAACAATCAGTCCCAATTTCTTAAATTTCCTCACACATTTGCATCACGGCAAAAAACAGGATCATATTCGAAGCGATCTCCGGGTGGTAAGCAGAGCAATAAGTTTTTTATTGCTTTTATGCAAACAAGAATATTAGGCAGTTTTCGCATTGTGCACGTCATTTTAAGTGGTTTTTAATAGTGCGGTAATCGCCAAATACATAAATTGCAATCAATTTAGTAATTTGCATAAGAAGATCTAAACTGTGCCTGTTTTCTGAAACACGAACTGCGCATTCAGGCCGTGTGACAACTGAAGTGTTCTTTGAACGAAAATGTGTTTCCTGCGTGGGAAGAACTTCGTGCATGCAATGACTTGCTAGCCGCAAAATCATCGCCTCCTCTGTGCGGGCATATTTTACCATCGGCCAGTCTACAGTGTATCAGTATTCAAGCCTCATTATCTTTGCAAAGTGTAGGCGTTTCTCTTTTACAGAAGGTGGTGCATTTGACAGGAGTAAATGTTATTTTGTTCTAAACGTACTTTTGCGTGTGAACATTGTACGAAAGCTTTCGCGGCCCAGGTTCCCTTCAAATTACACTACTGAGTTATCTTATGGTTCTGGTTAGTGTATACAATACCACCTCATCATAATCCACTTTCTATTCATCCATACACTACACCAGAACTACGCATACAAGAAAATAAAAAGCGATTATAAATAATTTAATATTGATAATAGTCATTTTTTGTTGGCAATTCGTAACCACACTCGTGGGTTTTAGTTTCATTTTGAGTATGAATATTTTTGCGTGTTAATTCATCTTTCATAATCATTCTGACAGCTCTCTTAATCACGTTTAGTGATAACAATCGAAGTTGTAATAAAGGAGACAGCCTGGTATGGATATCATAATTGGAATTCCTGAATGCTTGATTGCGTTCCTGCCATGTTATATCAAAATATTTACGAGTCGACCTGCGATATCCTCCTCCGATCTGGCATTCCCACCGTGTTTCTACCCAGAGCCAATGGCATCACTTGTCTCTGAACTGAAAGAGGCTGGGTCAAAGTGGGCTAGGTCGAAAATTTGTACTTCTCGTGTATACAGTTCTATTGTAAGACGAGCTAAAACGCAATATGCAAAATACGCACCTTTCCATTCACGAAATATCCGTCGTTTTCTTTTACTTGTTTTTCCAAGCGACTGAAGAATAAGGGCACAGCATCCTTGCTGAACTTTTCTAGAAGAGTAGCTTTTGTTGCAGGATCTTCATGCATTGCAGCTACAACAAATTCTGAGCAGAGAGACAAAATATTTATATTATTAGACTGTTTTTGGTCCTTTATGTTAGTTTTAATACTAAGTACAAAAAACGTTAACCATTATCAATAACACTATCCAATAACAGACTAAATAGGTGTCCCAAAAAAATGTTAAATTTTTTTAATGCTGTGATTGTAATTTGGTAGAATTGTTGAGTTCCTTATATTATAGACAATCAACTATAATTTTTTTCTACAATTACAGCATTGATTTCATTTGGTTTGTAACATTTATTATGAGATTATGGCCGAACCTGTGGTGTAAAGATTAGCGTATCGAACTGTTACATCGAAGTTCGTGGGTTCATGTTTACGATCGAAGTGGATTTTTTAGGGGCGAAAAAGTCCTTCGTATGTCTTCTTTCGGAGAGGAAGTAAAGCTGGCTGCCACATGTTGTAGATTTACTGCATGTAAAAGATCCTCTTGCGTCGCAAAAAAGGAACGTCTTGGACGTCAGTTGATTGCCAGTCCACACGAACACAATCATCGCCGCGCAACGGATGTCGTATCCCGCGTGGTTCCGTCGCCTTTTAGTAGCAAAAGTGAATGCCACGGAGTTAGCAATGGTGTGTTATTTTAGTATGAATCATTAAAGAAAAGGGAAGATTGTCGATTCATTCCATTAATAGCGAAGGAAACATTTTACATACACTTTTAGAAATTATGCAACGGCGGTAAGAATCTTTTTAAATTCTCCAAATGTCTGAGCCGTTGTTCACACAATTGTTTTCAAAACTATATGATCGTTTATATGGCAAGATACGAGGTGTCCTATATCACCAAAAGAAATGCTTGCAAGCGTTTCTTCTTCTCCTTCTAAGGCTCTACGACTTTCAAGTGAACGTCTTGGCCTACTCAACTCTCCTTTTCCATTTTCCCCTATTCTTCGAGTGCTCGATACAATTTTCAATCCTTTTCCTGATGTTCATGACAATATCTTTTCATCTAGTTTTAGGTCGTCCTCTTTTCTTGGTGCTCTCTGGATTCCACCTAAATATCTTGTCTGTCATGTGACATCCTATTACGATGACCACGCCAACTTAATCCCATGGCTTTGATAAAATTTTATGTTCTTATGTTTTTTATTACTGTCCAGTTCGGAACTGTTCCTCAACTGCCCATCACCATTGGTCATTTTAACTGGTCCAAATATCCTCATAATCCGTCTTTCAAAAACCGCAAGATGTTGCGCATCCTTTTCTTTATAGTTGACGTTGACGTATAGTTGACGCATACATTACGACTACAATGGCCCAATCACTGTCTCATTCAGTATCAGTTTGGCGCCCTTTGAAAACATTTTACTTTCAAATAGCTAAAAATGTGCAAAATGTGCTCTTTTTCTCGCTACTATTCTTGCTTTTATTTCTTCTTCCATATCATTGTTGCAAGTAAAAACTGCTCGCAGATATTTGTGAGGAGTTAACTTCCTCACATGCTTCATTGGTAATGTGTATTGGAGTTAATTGGGTAACTTTGGCCTTACATCTCGTATACTTTGTTTTTTTGAACATTGATTTTTAACCCATAATGAACCGAGTTCTCACTTAACTCTTACCTCAACATACCTCAGTTCTCACTCAACATACCTCAACTCCTGGGCGAATCGCGCAAGGGTCTTCCTAATACGACCAACCATCATCACATCATCTGCGTGGGATAGGCACTGTTTCAGTCGTGTTGATATATTCCCTTTTATATCGACCTGTGTCACTATTTTATCCATGACCATGATGAACAATGTCGCTGATAGTGCATCACTTAGTTGTACTCCAAAGGGTACCACCGGATGGTAAAAAGATAGTAAAAAGTTCCCCTAAACCAAATGACGCATGAGTTATACTTCTAATAATTCTAACATAAAAATAATTTTTGACAGGTTTCTTAGCCCCCCATCCTACCACTCACACCCCTCGACAGCCAAAAACGTATTTTTTAATTTTAATTTTTTTCGGCAACTTAACACTATTTTATCTGACTAAAAAATATGATAAATAAGAAAACAATTTATACTATGAAAAATATTTTTTATATTTTTATTGTGCCTTAGAATCATGGAACAGGCTCGAAAAAATCTCAGACGTTTCTTTTCAAACAAATTGCTGTGAATCGTTTTCACTTTTTTTTCGATTGCTGGGCTGCAGTTAAAAAAATCAAAACCATTTTCCCGCCTTTAAATCATCTTGACTTTAAAAATACTATGAAAATGACTGCAACAATCCTGTGCATTTATTTGAGTGTGTTAATGTGTTAATTGTGTTAATTCCTTATTTTACGTGGCGAGACTCGGGCATCAGGCCCGCTCTTCCGTCCAACCACACAAATTTCGTTACGCTCCTTTCACCATCCAGAGGAGAAAGGAGGTATCATCCTGGGCGACGAAACAGGCGGATCTCAATTTTGCTCAGAGGCTTCTTTTAGACTTGAGGATCTTTTACATGCAGTAAATCTACTACATGGGAGAGCCGTCTTTACTTCCCCTCCGGAGGAAGGCGTACGAAGGATCTTTTCGCACTTAAAAATCCACCGTTTCGATAGGGTTAGAACCCGCAAGCTCGGGTACAACAGTCCGGTATGCTGACCGTTATACCACCGAATCCGCAAAAGTTGAGTGTTTATTATACATTTGTATACATTGTTGTAGCACTCAGTAATATTTTGTTTTTGGACCGTCAGGAAAACATTGCGCTTTTGCGACTGCGTCTGAGGGAGATTTCAACAGCTGTCAGCGCCCGCTCCTCACGCCTGCCCTCTCCGCCGATTCGGCTTGTTCGGCTTGCGAGCACATCTCCCCACCAGGTATCTACCCCAACGGGGAGCGCCCCAGCCGAAAAACGCTCAAAGCTTCCAACTGATCTCCCAACACATGTGATCCAGTAGTGCATGTAAGTAGAATGTGTGCAAGTTTGAATTTTATTATTTTTTTTATTTTTACATCAAAAAAATTAAAACTGCGAATGACGTGCAATGGGGAAATGTGAATTGTTTCAAAATTTGCATTTCAAAATTCACATTTCACAATGCACATTTTCAAAATTCTGTGATCCCTACACTAAGTCATATACTGCTTAAATTAAAAAAAAAAGCTCCCATGTAATAAAATCTACTTTCAAGGATAAAAAGGCAATACATTTTTGCTCTTATCCATGTTGTCCTTCGGAATAATACTTCCAGCCACGACAACATGGAAACGATACTATGAATAATTGTATTTCCCACTGAATTCCAGAAGACGTGCACAGAAAATGAAGTTACACAGTGTGTGCGTGTGTGTGTGTGTGTGTGTGCGCGCGCGCTCGTTTTTGTGCAAGGGAAGCGAGAGAACTATCGATCACAGCAGTCGGTTGATAGAATTCTCCTCCAGGCAACGGCTGAATTCGACCCCTACGACCTCCCTATCGCAGTCGCTGCAGAGACAGCAGGAACACCATCTCATTAGCCATAGTAAAGATCCTTCAACTAAAGCCACTCATTAATCACAAAAGCAAACTCTCTTTAAACAACGCAATAGCCCTGTACAAAAATTATATACGACCAATTATGACCTATGCGTGTCCCATCTGGTTAAATGCCTCAAGAACCAACTTAAACAAAATTCAAATGGTTAAAAATAAATACCTCAGAGCAATTACTCAAGCCCCATGGTTCGTTTCAAATCATCAGTTACACAAAGAACTAAATATTCCGTACATCAGCCCGTTCATTACCAAGATCTCCAGAAAATTCTACTCATACATCAACCAAAACGACCACCTATCCCATTTCAACCTCGCTCAAATCCCAGATTCCCTTTCTAGAATCAAAAATAGGTTCCCAATTGAAGCTTTCTTGAACATGCAGTCAGAATTTGTTAATAAGTAAGGTGCTTCATGAGCTCCCTTATCCTAAGTAGTTAGTTTTTAGAATTAAGTTAATTTTAAGGTTAATTTAAGCCACCAAAATACATATGTAAAAGTACTAAAGTACTGATCTATGTCAATTCAAGACCAATAAAGAGAAAATGAAATGAAATGAAAAAAAAAAAACATCTCGTTAGCCGAGCCGGCGCAGCGGGCGCACGCGGGGCGTGCTCGAGTGCCAGGACAAGGGAGAAAAAAAAAACAAAAAAACTCCCATGTAATAGATTTTATTACATGGGAGTTTTTTTGTTTTTTTCTCCCTTTCAAAATTCAAAATTTATTGCTTATTTATTTTTGAAAATAGATTTTACTACATGGGAGTTTTTGTTTGTTTTTTTTTCTCCCTTTCAAAATTCAAAATTTAAGTAGTATATGACTTAGTGTAGGGATCACAGAATTTTGAAAATGTGCACACAATTCACCTTTCCCCATAGCACGTCGTACGCAGTTTTTAACTGTTTTTTGACGTAAAATAAATAAATAAATAAAATAAATAAAAGGACTCACGCGTGCGCAGGTCGTTGAGGTCGTCGACGGAGGCGTCGATGCGCGCGGCCTCCCAGTCGTCGGCGCCGACCAGCCCCAGCTTCTTGGCCAGCAGCCGCCCGATGGCCGTCGACTGGTTCAGCTTCTGCCCGTCCACCTCCAGCAGCGGAAGCTTTTCGTTCGGGTACGCTGCCGGAAAACAACAAGGCATTCTCACACCCACAACTACCATTTGTCTAATTATTTATTTTTTCACCATTGTACCATTGTACCATTTCACCATGACCGTTAATACATTGTGGGATATGGATCACGGGATCGGACAATTAATGAAACACATTAGTTTGGCAACGTCTCGGAATATGTAATTCCTTCCTCATGGCTTTAGCAACTCCATGTTGGAGTTGGTCTGTAGGCAGATATGAAGTTTGACCATTTTGTATATTAGTAAGCCTTGAGAAAGGAATTACATATTCCAAATCGTTGGTAAACTAATGTGTTTCATTAATTGACCGATCCCGTGATCCATATCCCACTATTTATTTTTTTGTTCATTAGTTACAATCAAACGTTTGTCGTACGTTTACAAGAATAGTTTTTGAAGCGATTCCAAACCATATTGGATAATCCATATCTGTCCGTATTTTCTGCTATTTCATACTTTTACAGACTTAAGAAAAGCTCGAATATTGTAGCATATATCAACATTTTATTTGCGATATATACCATATATTCCTTCGAAATCATAGTTAGAAGATTATTTTAAGGGTTTTAGAAGTAGACCTAGGTTTAATTCCATAAGATAGTGCGTGTACCAAAATGTACCCATCACTTTTGATGTTGAGCTCTGTTTTAGCTGGTAGAGAGCAATTTGAAGACATAATGTGCTAATTGCTCATTCCTAATTCAAAATTGAACACGGCGCTTTGTAATCCCTTGATTGGTAAATGCTTAATTGAAACTCAAGGATTAAGGGCCTTTCTTTCAGCTACACAAAAATGAACAGCCTACTTTAGTTAGATGTAGTCATTTTCTATGGCTAATATTGACTAGTAGCGCTTTAGCAGCACATACATTCTCACATTGTTTCTAACGACTACGCAATATCCTATTGCATGAACCTGCAAAACTGTTTCCAAACAGAAAAAAATTCTCAGCGCCAAGATTCGAACTCAGGTTGTTTGAGTCAACACGCCAGGTACGGTATCACTACATCACAAGTAGCACGACTAAACTCAACTTTCCCAATACTTAAAAAATTAGTGATTTCTCATCATTCTCATTTAAACATGTTTCGAAAATTCTGAGTGTTCAATGAAAATTAGACCTGCGGCATTTTTAAGAGCTTTTGCTCTATTCCTTGAAAAAAATTGAAGCCTTTTTGGGAAAACCAATATACTGTATGAACTTTAAGAAGAAATTGCGCGAAAATTTATTGTTTTTTGTTGTTGTTTTTCAAAAAGAATCGTACAACATGTTAATGATCGAATTTTTAGAACAGATTTTATTTAAGAAGACATCTGAACCATTAATATTGTACTTTTGCAAGGTCAATTTTTTGCAATTTTCGAAAATAGAGAAGGATCGGTGATAATGGGGATCAGCTACAAATTTTAACTGTCCATTACGAGGAAAAATCTAATGAAAATATTTAGAGCAGATTTTGAGAAAAAAATTAAAAATGCCTTCATTTCACGTAAAATTACGGGAAACTAATCATATAAAAATACCTATCTTCAATATTGTAGTTGTAGGAAGACGTCAGAAAAAATTGAACTTTTGTAATTTTCGAAAATTCAAACATGTCACCATAAACGCGACATGCCCCAATTTTAAGCGTTCTTTGCGCTATCCGACGACTAATTGTAATCAAATTTGGAGCTATTTGTCAGAAAGTTTTAAAATGTTGAGGCTTGATGTATGTATGTATCTTCCAAAATCAAAATATCCCTTTCAAACTCATAGGGCCTCTAGTTGGTTCAAATCGATCGGTGAATACCAATTATGGAGAAGACGTTTGCGCTGACCACAGATGACGGACCGCAGACAGATACACAGATAAAGTCAGGCACACACATATGACGTGATGGCGGCGATATTCTAAACAATTTTCTAATAGAACCTTTTTTCAATAGAACAACGAATGAAGAGGTTCGAATGCAGTGTTATATGTATTTCTATGTATATGTAGTAAATATGTATATCCGATGAACAATTGGTACCAATTTCAGAATACTGTGATGAAAATGTCATTTAAATATCTAGTGACACTGGAGACATACGGGCCTCCTATCTTATACAATTTACTGTATTCTTTAATATTAATTGTTCTGTTTTGTGTGTTGCTAAACAACTGCAGGCACAATCAACGAGACATAAAATACCAGTGGGGATCATCAGATCTTTAAAACTATACATATTTAACCACTCACCATCCTCAACGCCTTAGTTCTACTGTATTGGAAGAGCTGGGTAACCCCGTATAATCGTTTTTCCGTCGTTTCCCCCGATTCATTTAATGCATTCAGAGTTGGTTCCTTAGCTTTTTTCCCCTCTTACTGGAATTTCTCATGACATGGCAATAGCAAAGGAGCATCGTGCATGCGGTGTGCGTAGAACGTAAACTCGTAAATCATGGCCTTGCTCGTAGTAGTTTAGCAGCACGTTTCACTGAAAATATTAAAAGAAAATCGTCCTACCTTCAAATCTGTATAAGATTCAATCGCACGTTCAATAGAAAGTAGAGATACTTCAAAATTTTGAGAGGAATGACCTTCTTCGAGTACTTCAAAATAGGTGCATTCATAACTAATTCAATATTTAGTGTACTACTTTTGTAATTGTATTTGCTATTACGTATTTCACGTGTCAAAAATGTAAAATTTTGCATCATAAAATTTGCATTCCATACTGAAAGTTGAATGACAAAGAGGAATGTACGGTATGAGCGATAAAACTGGAATTTGATTCGGTGTAATATCAACTTTTTAAGGACAAGTGGCTTAAAATTTGCATTCCACGCCCTGCTACGCATCAAATTCTATCACTGCTAGTTTTTAGG
The DNA here is from genome assembly GCA_964035755.1 of Teleogryllus oceanicus. NCBI lineage: Eukaryota > Metazoa > Arthropoda > Insecta > Orthoptera > Gryllidae > Teleogryllus > Teleogryllus oceanicus. Next base: position 15,336,720 of record CAXIVR010000001.1, on the reverse strand, counting down.
AGAATCGATGACTTAGTGAATTTCGACTTGAAATATTTCTAAAGTCAATCAGGTCAGAACCCCATTTTTTTTTCTGAGCACGAGATAGAAAAACGGGTTCTTCGAAAAGTTGCCACATAATCAAAGGTGTGTTTAATTAGTAAACACAAGGATTCAGAGGGAGTCAGTGGGTCATGGCCCGTCAAACAAAAAGTTGAATCAAATTAATATTATTTGGGATGAGAAACAAAGTATACGTAGTTAACAAAACAGTGATTGCACCACGAGAAATTTGTGAATTAAATAAAGAGGTTGGAAAATATTTTGTCTGTTCCTGACGAAATTACAAATTTTACGCTCCTTTCCTTTCTTTTTTATTTTCTTGCTACGGAGTAGAGAAAAGGTTACGTAATTCTGCGCGAAAAAAGGGCGAATTGTCGTCAGAAAACTCTTCTTGCCGGGCCCTGGTAACGAAAAAGTGGATAAATCAAGTAGCTAAATTTAGAAAAAAAACCTTTAACACGTGGTGAAGCCAGAATCCATGTTTTGTGGGTCCTTGATAGCGAAAAATCGTTTGACGGCAAATCGCTCCTCGATAGCGAAAAATCGTCTGCCCGTCCGTCTGTCTTTTCCGTCTGTGAACAACGCTAGCAGCTAAACCGTTCAGAATATTTTCTCCAAAATTTATATTTCCCCATCTATTTGGCTGATGTCACAGTCTCTTGAATTTAAACCCGATATTTTGTTTTTGGGGGAGTACGTTACATGAAATCCCTGCGACAGTTTCCAGTTTTTTTAAAAAAATGGCTCCATTGTTTTTGTTTAAATTTTGTTGTTGGCGAGTTTAATGTGTGTTTATGAGAATGGTGCAGGTCTTATGCTCGTTAAAAACCCTGATTTTTCGAAAGTTCAAAATTTTTTCCAAAATTTAAAAAAATTCTCGGCGTCTTTATACAACTACAATTATGAAGATAGAGTTTTTCCTTATAAACTGTTCCTTAAAGATAGTTTTGAAATAAGGTCTGTACAATTTGAAAATTAGAGTACTTTTCGCGTAATTTTGCGTGAAAATACGACGAGAAAGTACGTGCTGTTTTATCACCACTAGTTACAATATAGAAAATTGTTTTGCCCTCTAAATTCATTCACAGTGTAATATTAAAAATAGATTTAAACACACGGAAATACTAAATAATGAAATGTACGTTCTATAAAAAGTAAATTTTCACACCCTTCTACGTATGAACAATCTGAATTACAGAGTGACCTTGGGCAAGTTGTTCGCGAGTAGAATTCCACGGTAAAAAAGTAAAATGACGCGTCGATGAAAAGAAGCATACATTCGATATCACGGCGTCCTTTTCCGGCTCAGTGATGCATTCGAGGGGTCGTGTCATCTGAGCTAACTGCAGCCCCTCAAATTACGCGTCACGTGATTTGCTCAACCACATCTCTTCACGAGATGGAGCACTAGGTACTAAGTCCATTCCGAAAGAAAAAAACAACCTGCTGAATGCCATATGCTGAATCGTGAGACTTGCAATTGTTAAATGACTTAGTTTCAATATGCTCCGCCAACATTCGACTAACATTTTAAAATTCCGGAATTCTTCCAAAAATAAACTTCCTCTGGTGACGACTCACCCCCATCCCGCCAAATGAAAGGGGCTACATCACTTCTCGGCAGCTTCTATTCGCGCACATTAATAAAGATTGCAAAAATGACAAAATATCTTCATTCAATAAAAGGTTCGCGTTTTCACCTTCATACCGACTGCGATCAGCGGCAATATTTTTGTTCCGGATCGGCATTTTCGGCAACAGCTACATAGCTGGTTCAAATTCGAGCTCAGTCTAGAGGAGAATTCTAGCGGCTCTATTTTAGAAGTCTGGCTAAGTACCTAACACAACGGACCATACAACGCGCACGATTCTTCTCCTTATTTCACAATTCATTATCTTAATGGATAACTCGGGTAAAGTTAAATTCAGGTACTACACAGTTAGTGAGAGTTGACAGTTCATGAAGAACAGTTTGTTTTTCGTGTAATACTATTCGCTGCCTAATGATATACATATAAATCTGTACCTTTTTTATAAGAAATGTAAATAATGCTTCAAATAGACTTGACTAAAATTTAAAAAAATTAACGTAATAAATTTGGTTTTATATGAAATATACGAAGTAGTTAAAAATGAGAAGCGATAGAATATGCAATTTTTATAACATTAACATTAACTGAGAAATTTGGATCCCAAAATCACAAGAAATCAAGATCGTTGGATTTCTTCAAAATTGCCCAAGGTTCCTGATGTTATAAATACAATAATGGACAAAAAATAAGAATAAGTAATGAACGTGACCCCCTGGACATTTATCTTCTCACGAGTACAGGGACAGATTAAGGGACTCCGTACTATGAGACCCATTATACTATGTTGAACGTACGTAATAAAAATTATTATGAAAATAAACCATAACATCTGTCGTTTAATTATGGAATATTACAAAATTTTACGTGTTTATGAACTAATTAAAATTTTGGTTTAAACAATTATAGAGTTCCACCAGCGGGGGCCTTAAGCATGTGTTCACTCTTCGTATACATTGAACCATCTCAGCACATGTTATAATGAACCTGACACTTAGATTATGTAATTCTGATAGTTTTGGAAAAAGGAGTTCTGTCTGCTTTGGGCCTCTCCGGAGCCAGCGACCTCCACGGCGCGCCCCCGCTTGCGCAACCGCTGCCCATTGCATCACCGCGACGCCAGCGGTCATCACACTCGCGGGCTGCTCGCTCTCCGACCACCACACGCGGACAAAACTCGCCGGGAAGCACCTTGTCGTTATTGATGGCGAGTATAGTTTGATTGATTCATTTTTTCGTGTTTCCGGGCGCGTCAACTGCTTTGGTCATTAGTCCCGTTAGTGTAGTGCATGGTATTTTCTCGGGAGATGGCGGTGATCTTCCCCCGTTGGATGGCGAGATCCGGCGCCGACCTACCGTCTGCTAGTGGAGTTTCCCCCTAACCAGGACTCTCCCACCAGCGGGGCACCGCCCAAGCCGGGACAAGCTCTAAGCTCCCGACCGGTCTCCCGGAATATGTGGTAGTGAAGTGCATGTTAGTGTAAGTGTGTGTGTAAGGGGAGAGGATAGGACAAAGGAAGTGGAAGGACAGATCGCGCGCGTTCCGTGGCCCGTTTGGTAGGGTACTGCTCCGGCAATCGCCTGGTGTTGATCGGAGAAACCACGGAAAACAACCGATCAGAGCAGCCGGCCTCTAGAATTCTCATCCAGACAGCGACTGAAAGTTGCTAAGCTGCCTAGCTGAAAAAGTAATGTCGAAAATCCTGCCGCCGTCAAGACTCGAACCTAGGACCTCCCGGTCAGAGGCGCTGCAGTGACATCAGTTGATGCACTGAGCTACCGCACCTGGTAGCATCGTTTGAGCCTCTAAGAATGCGTCAAGTCCACCGGTATGATACAGATACGCGAGAACACAATGGTCCGCCGGAATGATCGGTTGTAATGCCGTGATATATATTGTAGTCCACCAGAATTGTCGGGTGTGATGCAGTGATTTGTGTCGTGTATGCTACATGTCGAGTGACCACGATTTGTTTCTGCGACCTCTACATTCTCAAGATGCAGCATCATGTGGCAGGGCAGCTCCTGTCGGACAAATACAAATCATGATGACGTGGCATTAAGGGAATTTGCCGTTTGCAGCACACACTGCCGCCAGATTTAGGAACTTCTTCCATTACCGTAGACTTGGAACGAAAACGTTGTGTAATACTCAACTTTTCGAACGACTCAATTTGTGTGCTCGTCTCTATCGTAATCTCATTCTTTTATAATACCCTGTGCTAAACTCCCTAATCATTCATACCTTCCGTTTCGTTCCGACACATAGCAGAGCACTAATATATCGGTCATTACACTCTTTGCTCCGAATCCTGGGAACTAAATTGTGAATACAAGTTTCAACAACGTTATTAAAGGATGCGATTTGACGGGGGAGGGGGGCGATGGCCAGGATTCGCCCCCTCTTGTAGTTTTGAACATCTCTTTCGGAGAAAATCCACGAATCACACCAGAACAGAGTGAATAACTTCAGATGAAAGAAAAACACTATCGTGTTCCTCCTAACACTAATAATAAACAATTCCTTTGCTACTTTGGCTAGATTCCGTTCGAAAGTGCTTTTGTAAGCATTCAATTTTATCGCAGTCTACATGCCACCGGAACTTGATGCATATTTCCAAGACTCGAAGCGCTGTTGAAGACTCGCGAGGTCATTTGCGAAGAGAAATCGGCCAATAAATTAAGCGTGTTTTCTTTAATCATTTAATTTTCTCCAAAACGAGGGTTCAATGGAAAACCAAAGAACCCGAAGAATAGAAACATTTTTACTGGTTCAAACGTGTTACATAAATTCAGAAAATATGTGTAAATATAACATGTATAGTGTTGTTCATTTCAAAAAGTAATTGATAAATAACTGAATTAATTACGTCTGTTGATTGAATTAATTTCACAATTGTTAAGACGGCGTCAAGAGACTTTTCTTTTATTTATTCATTTCCTTTACGAAATAAATCAGGGACTCCAGGATAATCGAAATTTGGGCAATGAAGGTACCACTGTATTTGCTATATACCTAGTAATTGATAAAACATTTAAATTTTTCATAAATTCTTCAAGTAACTGCTGCATAACTATTCCTATACAATTAGAGATTATACCGATCAAAAAGGAAAGTAATATTAATTTTAACAATAATATTTAACGTACTATTTACCATTTGGACTGTATAATTCTAAAGACCTGTAACGAGTATTGTACCTCAGGTTCTGGGTCAATGACCCTTATTTCGATCAGGTTTTTCGTCAAGTTTCCCTGATCCTTTGAGCATATACCGAGATGGCCCCTAGTATTGATTCTGGTCATAAAAGAAACTTTATTATTTGTGCTTGTCTTCTATAATTCAGTGGGAAATCTAGTTATTCAAATTATCGCTCTCCATGTCGCGGCACAAGTATTATTCCTTCATGTAGGACATGACGAGGGATAAGAGCCCAAATCTATACCCGATTTACCTTTGCAAATATATTTAATTACATCGAAGCGAACATTTTGTGAACAATCCTTGCAAAAAAAACCGTTCATTACTTTCTTGTATTAAAATTTCAATTAGTATACGGCTTAGAGTAGGGATCACAAAATTATGAAAACTTGCACAAAATTCACCTCTCCCCGTAGCATGTCACTTACGGTTTTTAACTATTCTTTACGTAAATAAATAAATATATAAATATGGCTGTTTCCATAGAAGTGGATTTTCGAAATCCATGTTCGCGTCGTGTCGACTGAGAAAGGATTTTTTTATTCAAAAGTAAAAAAGTCCAATATTTTTTCTAAAACTGACAAAAGAGAAATTGGATAATTTTGCATTTCATTTTGGTTGCCATTTTTGAAGAGCGGCTTAATATTAGCTGTTTTGAAAATATCTGGAACAGTTCCTGTGCATAAGGATGCATAAAATATGTGAGTTAATGGGTGTATGCCAGTTGAGATAACGGTAGGCGATTTTGGAACTAAAATTATGTTACGTTCTTTCATTGTGTAACACAATCGATATCAGGAGTTCCGGAAACGCGCCGTCGCACCATTGCCCGACAAATGCAATGTCAGGAAAATGTGTGAAACTGTCCTTAACGAGCAAATACAGATCTCAAAAACATCACATATATGCGAAATAACATTCCACAGACAATTTACGCTCTAATATTCATATTTAGAGGTATTTCCCTTCCCTTCGAGACCAAGTAACGTAGCGGACATCGATGTCGTAGAAAGTGGAAGGTTACAAAGCAGAGGCATTCTTCTGCGAAGCAGTTACGATTTGTGCTGCCACTACAAAGACAAAAGCGATCGCTCCGTTGGGTGAAGGAGACAGGACATAGGGTGCGCACACCATGTCCTTCCCTGTCAAGAGAAAAATGGAACTTCAAAGTAATAAATAATTTTTGTATCGCACCCCCTCTGCGGTACCGCGATCATAAATTGCAAGGGCAAACTTTTCTCTAGCAGATAAGGTTTTAGTCTAATAAATGTGAGACAATGACGAACGTTTTGAGAATTGGGGAACAAATTTTTAAAACATTACATAAGTTGTTGCATTTGAAAGAAATTAGAGAAGTGTCAGACCATCGTCTTCATTATGAATAAAATCACGTTTCTTCAAAGCATTTAATAGTGGGGAGAAAATGCACTTCTATTTTCTATTTACACTACGATTGAGGGCGGGTCTTAAGTTGTACACTTCCCTCACCTAAAGTTTCTCAGCTGTGAGCAAGTCGGTCTCCAAACACATCTTTGCGAACTTGTCATTTATACGTTTCTGTAGTTAATAATAATAATAATAATAATAATAATAATAATAATAATAATAAATCAAAATTTGATAATAAATTTAGTAACAACAATTGAGGGGTTGGATGGAAGAAGGGCGTAACTCGACTTATGGCGTGTATCCCTAAAACGTATCAAACAGTTCTTTCAGTGACTTTTTATCACCCCTCCAAATATTAGTGTGCTAACCCTAATACATAGCATTTGAGAGGTTTTTGAAATACTGAAATGCGCTCTTTTTCCATAACATGGTTTACGTGTACGAGCTTGCATCTTTTCTTTTCACGGTGTTTAGAACATCAACAGGAAGGCTGTAAATACAGAAGATGTGAATTTGTCCGATATATCTGATTTTCCATCGGATGATAGCGAGCTTAATCATCCAGATAATAATGGTACATCTTCATATGCTTATTTACGTAGTGTTAAAGGTCAAAATAAAGGACGAAAGAGGAAAACTTCCGAAAATAAGAAAACAACAATTCAAGAAAAGACGCCGAAATAGCTGTAACAACCATATCTCCAGTTCCGAAGAATTCCTAAGTACAAAATTAGAATTCTTTGTCACTATGATTAATAGACGAGTGTTTATGGTAAGATATATTTAACACCGCAATGGTGACGATTGTTATACAAGGTCGAGGTTATAGCAATGAACTTGAAAGTGAAATTATCCAAAATAACCTCCGAGCTGTATTTCTGAAATTAATAAATAAGCACACTTCATAGAAGAAAAATTATTTCAAAATTAGCTTGTTCTATGGAATAAGGGCGCAATTCAACATTTTCATATGAATGTAAATCCACGTATTTGAGCATTTTAGTTCAGTTTGTGAGCTTAATCAATTACTAGTATGATTTTTCATGTGATGTGTAAGAATTTTTTTTATTTTATGTGAGAAATACAGCTTGTCAAAAGTTTTTATTGATTATCTGAAAACTTATTTTCTGAATTACGCCCTTCGTCCTTCCAACCCCTCAATTTAGTATTATCGTTAATCAATAATTGAAAAGGGTACGTTCTTTTTTTTTCTATTCCATATTACAGATTGTATATATTTTCAATTTAATTAGTTAGTTAAAAATACAGGAGCGAAGCATTAGTTTCGCTTATGGTATTAATTAATTCGTTAAGGTATTAAATCTCCAATGTGGATCACCAATGAAAGATGGTATACGGCATGCACATAAAATATCAACCCGAACTAATATAATTTTTCGGGTATCCATCAACATAGAATTTCATTAGCATCCAAAACTGTCATATGTTTATTTTTATTTGGAATGTTGTTTGTATCGTAATAATACTCACTTTTCTTCAACTCGGCCCAATTGTTGATGTCGATCCTGACGTCTTCAAACTCGATCTTGCCGTAGGCGAAGAGGTAGCGAATGAATTCGCCCAGCCCTCGGAAGTTGAAGTAGTGGAGCTTGTATTGAGGAGCCATCGCTGCTTCGGTGGGCGTCGAAGAGAGGAGGTGCGGTTGCGAGCTGCTCCGTGCGACGAACTGGCTGCACTCGGCTGCAATGACGCGAGCGCTGGCGGCGTAGGCCCTATAACGGCTGGCTGGCCGGCCGGCCGGCAGATGCGCTGTCTGGGAATTCTCCCCTCCAGGTCACCCGTGCGTCCTTGAGCCTCTCCTACAACCCCCCGCCCGCGTTCACTTCCCAGGCCGCGGCCAGGGCCAACGCCCAAGACGGAAATTAACACGTGCCCCTCACCCACAACACAGCATCAGCCGCCAATGGAAAATGGTGGTTTTACATAGCCATTTGTGGAATAAAATCAATGGAATTTGCCGGTAACGCATTACAAACGCGTTACAAACGCACAACAAATTTCTTCGAAATTGTTTAAGGTATTAAGATACGGTTGCGCCAAGTTGTAAATAATACGAGAAATAACCTTTTACCGAAAAATGGGGTGAAAACCGAAAAACATTTTACCGAAGAACAGAACTTCTAGTGGAAAACAACAGATATGAAAAATTGCTGTTTGAGAACTTAAGTCAATTTCTGCTTTGGAAGCATAACAGATACTTATTGACTTTTTTTAATTTAACGTCGCATCAAAATTAGGTTGTTAGCGACCACTATTGGAGTTAACGTTGTGGTAACTGTGAAGATGAAACGATATGATGATGATGATGATGATGATGATGGGTGAAAGGACGAACACAAGTACAACCCTGCTCGAGGTGGGACTCGAACCCGCAACCCTTCGGCCCGAGATCGCTACCACATTACTGCGTTAGCGACCTCGGTCACCGGATCGGCGTAGATTGTTTGTTTGTTATTGAGTTTTAAAATTATTTTAACATACTCAGTATACTATTTGCGATATTTTAATCAATATGCACTTATTTTAACTGGGAATTTATTACTTGTCATATGTGATTTGTTTTTACGAAAACTTTGAATTTATAGGAGCCACAGTGAAAGGCATTTTTGCGTATATACAGAACTTTATTTATATTGTTGCTGCATTAATTTATCGTATTCTCTGTTTCTATTTCTCCCTTTAAAAAATAAATAGAAACAATTAAGTTTAGAGAGTGATTCTATTCACTACATAAGCAGGTGAATTGAAGTATTAGTGATTAAAAACTTTCCATATCCAAATTTAAAAAACTATTTGGAGAAAAAGTCAAGAACAAATCAAAACCCAGATTATAAGATATTGAACAAAGCAGTAACATTTCACATGTCTTCGATACAGAACTGAAAGAATACATTGTTTATGAATACATATTTATATCCACTCCATTATATGTTATTTCGTTTTCATGTAAGAATCATTTTTAATTCTGGAGATATTGACACAACTTTGATTTTTTTAATGGAAGTATATTTTTCCATCGATATCTTAATGTTCTCAAAGAGAGGAATATTATTATATTAATATAAGTATTGTTAATATTTGCAAAGAAACTACAAAATATGCATTCTACATTTTCTCAGAAGGCATGAGATCCGTTCTTTTCCATAACAGAGGCTGTCAAAAAGTGTGATCACTAGTCTGGCGACAAAGCGCAAGATAATGCAAGAATTCATTGCCCTTCTATTACGCTTTATTTTTAAATTTATTTCTTCTTGTTCGACAATACAGTCTTTCAAGGATTTTAAAAAACATAAGATTATTATATGACAGTTTTGGATTGGCCATTCATAAGGTAAGTGAAATTTAAACTGACATAATTATTGATTTAATGTTATTGTTAATTAAGAAGAGAAAATAATATGATTATGTTAAGGAGCTGAGGGTATAGTGGTTTACGGGGGTTTGAATTTGTCTTTGGGAAATCTTGACTTTATGCGTGGGTGGACCGCATTTTTTCCCATGTTAAAAATGATGGTACTTGGTGAGGTATGCAATTGTTGTAAAAATTGTTAGCTAATTTAGCTATGGTTTCTTCTAATTGTGTAACTTTTAATTCTCGATGAATTTGTTCATTTGTAATGAACCAGGGGCATTTAGAGTATTTCTTAGAAATATATTTTGAATTACTTTTATTTTATTAATATTGCTAGGAGCTGCACCTCCCCAGATTGGGTATCCATAGGTTATAGTAGGAAGGATTATCGATTTGAATATTAGCAGTCGGCATTCGCTTTTCAATGTAGAGCGCTGGTTTAATATTGGAAATATTAAAATTTTGAAATTTTTGCTTTTGCTTTATTTGCAACCGCATTGATGGGCGGTTTCCATGTTAACCTTTTATCAAATAAAATGTGAAGGTATTCTACTGGTGAGGAGGCCCATGGTATTTTCGTTCCTAGAATTGATAGCTCAGGTGGATTTCGTGGTCTACAAAGGGTGAAGATTTTTGCCACACTTTTATCTGGGTTAATTTTAACTCTCCAATTTTGTGTCCAGTTTAAGTACTTCTATTAGGCTGTTAAATTAATTTAATTAATCATAATTGTTGCTAGCACAGTGTTCACCGGCTCCTCTTTAAATTACACAATGCACCCTCAACCGTGTGTACTGTTCACCTGAGAGAGCGATGTTGCAAGCAGAGAGGAAGGTGGAATCTGTGGGCGCAAAACCACGCTCATTACTACCGAAAAACGATAAATTCTACAGCATAAGAAGGCGACAACGTAATAATGTTATAGATCAAGGACCAAATTTACATACATAAGAGTTGGTTAGAGTAAAGTGTGAATTTGACCACTTTCTGATTACGGTAATTTATTGGCAGATAAATGCATTCGAATGCAGAAGAGAACACATCATTTTATTTTGCTATTCGAGTTATTAATTCATTTGGTGGGTTTCAAAGCATTACTCACACGAATTTATAGAGAAGTATAGTTATTATTGTAAACAGAAAGTTGGTTTCAACAGAACGAGCGCTATGACGCAGGGAAGGCACTAAACGGCGAAGGGTTTGACGTATTTTCCGCTTGTCGGAAAACCTTTACGGAAACGTGAGGAACCCGTAGCTTATGAGGAAATATACAATGCATTTTTACATTTCCACCTTATACTGAAATATAAAGTTAGAATCACCTGAACAATGCGATGTCGAATTTTTGGTCGTAAAATGTGTATTTAAAGGTCTTCTAAGCTGTAACTTCGCGCACACGTCAAGATTAATATTTTTAGTGTTGTTCTAAGTATGGTTAAGATTGGAGCACGTGGCGAGGGGATACACACAGTTTTGTTCCCCAAAAGTGGGACGTCTGTATGGATGGACAATGGATGTAATATTAGTATATGCCACGCATTACTCTGTCATATTGGAAGCTTTTGAGCTCAAATTTGGTAAATACATCAAGAGTAGGAATTATTTGTGTCGTTCCGGGGAGCAAGGAGATATTTGAATTTTAGGGATACTTTACATGATGGCATTTCCAAAATTTTCTGAAAAATGCCTGGATTTTTTTCATTATTTTTTTATTTATTTATTTATTTATTTATTTATTTATTTATTTATTTATTTATTTATTTATTTATTTATTTATTTATTTATTTATTTATTTATTTATTTATTTATTTATTTATTTATTTATTTATTTATTTATTTATTTATTATTTATTATTATTTATTTATTTATTTATTTATTTATTTATTTATTTATTTATTTATTTATTTATTTATTTATTTATTTATTTATTTATTTATTTATTTATTTATTTATTTATTTATTTATTTATTTATTTATTTATTTATTTATTTATTTATTTATTTATTTATTTATTTATTTATTTATTTATTTATTTATTTATTTATTTATTTTATTTATTTTGCTTGAATGAAGGAAAGTATATTTATAAATATCATATAGTTCCAATTTTCATTAAAACGTCTGAAATATTTGATATTGAAAAGATTGAATTTGCCTGATTTATTTTGTCAAAGAACAATAAAAGCTGTATGCGATCTGACCGGGAGGTCCTAGGTTCGAGTCCTGACGGCGGCAGGATTTTCGACACTAGCTTTTCAGCTAGGTCGAATACAGTCGCTGCGTGGAGGAGAATTCTAGCGACCGGCTGCTCTGATCGGTAGTTTTCCGTGGTTTCTCCGATCAACACCAGGCGAATGCCGGCGCAGTACCCTACCAAACGGGCCATGGACCGCGCGCGATCTGTCCTTCCTATTTCTTGTCCTATCTTCTCCCCTTACACACACACTTACACTAACAAGCACTACACTATCACATATTTCGGGAGAACGGTTGGGAGTTTAGAGCTTGTCCCGGCTCGGTCGGTGCCCCGCTGGTGGGAGAGTCCTGGTTAGGGAGAAACCCCACTAGCCGACGGTAGGTCGGCGCCGTATCTCGCAATCCGGCGGGGGAAGATCACCACCATCTCCCGAGAAAAAAACATGCATTACACTAACGGGACTAATGACCAAAGCAGTTGACGGGCCCGGAAACACGAGAAAACAAACCAAACCAAACTGTATGCGACGTTTGGGAGAGAAGTACAATCTTCACACGTTTTCTTGAGCACTTGAAACCCTTCCCCATCTTAAACCCTGAACCGTTGAATGATGAATTAAAGTACTTGTAAAGCTAGGTTAGTAACATTTGAAAATAACATTTGAAAATTTTCGCTCCCAAGTTATAGAAAACTTATTTGGCATCGGTAAACGAAATACAGGTTTGAGTTTTTAGTATTTCGAACAAAATAGTAACCCCTACCACCGACTCTATTTCTAACACGACTAACAACGAAGAGCTCAGCAAAACCTGCTCGTAGTGAAGCTATATTTCTCTCCAGATGCGAAACAAGGAGCCATCTCAGCATTCGCTCAATGCATCAGAGAAACTGGACGAAAAACCTGATCAAGATGGGGGTCATAGACCTAGAAGCTGAAGTATATTACTTGTTACAGGTATATTATTTTTTTAATTATATAATTCAACTGTAAACTATTGCATTTTATATCATTGTTAAAATAACATTATTTTTCTTTTCCCTAATAATAAATAAACCGTTGTACAACAGAAAAGATTTTACTTGGAACTTAAATTTCGATTTTAACTGTTTAATGTCATCAGGCAATATGTAATAAAATAACGTGCATGCAATCAAATTCGAATTTATTTTCGAGCTTGACCTACACTTTCAATATTGAAGTCCGAGATTCCTTTCTCAAAGTATATTATCCCATTTCATCATTAAATTATATCATGGATAATTTTTTAAAAAAAAATATGAGTAGCTTTGATGCAAATCAACAATTTTTCATTTTTTAAAGATTATGCCAGGCTCCGTGGAACCTACGGCGATGTTAGTACTCAGGTGGATGGAACGTGAACTAAACATAAAATACTCTTGCTAGTATCCTAAACAATCGCTTTAGTGCGTTGACGGGCATCCCTAAGTGTTCACCAGGAGAACGCGGAAGGCTATATATTCAGTCTACTTTCCGGGAGAGCTCATTGCAATACCCAACTTACGCATTTCATTCCTTAAGAGAAGGAAAAGTTTCAGTATAGCGCCCATTCCCAGGAATTTCTACGGTGTCTATCCGAATATTAACAATAGTATATCAAAGTATTCCTCTTTTCGAGAACATTAGAATATTAATGGAAACCTGGTGCTACAACACCAGGTGATTTTGTGCGTTATTTGTAACGATTATGTAATAATATCGATTTTTGAATTGAATGTAATAATATCGATTCTTGAGCACGCAAAAGAATTTCCTAACCGTAAAGAGTTTTGCTGACGTTACCATTGCTCAGGTTCCTAGGTTTAGTACGTTGGCATAGCAACTTTCACCGTATTCCCGACTCGACATAATCACCCTCGTCATGCAGAGAAAGAAAGTTGAACATACGTAATTTTTTTTTAAGAAAACAAATCGTGGTATCAATGAAAATTGGACGAGTTTGGAGAAAAAACGTACCACTCTAAATTACCTGAAAACTATTCAATTATTTTTTGAAAAGCACATTATTTTATTCGAATAATTAATTTTGAAGGCCAGATTTCATTAAGAAAAACCTCAATACTCTAAACGTAGGAAGACGTCGAAAAAATTTAAACTTTCCCACTTTTCTATAAATCTAAACATTTAACCAAAATATCACCTGCCCTTTTTAATAAGTAATTTATATACAAAAGACATATTTGCGTTTTAACGAATAGAAAATCAAAAAACTGTTCGTAGTTGTAGTCGGAGACGTGACGTTCCCTTGATATCAATAAGGTTTACTCCACAAACACTAAGTAAAGTTTTTACAATGATTTCAGACATTAAGGTCATGAGGGTTTAAATAAACAAACCAACTGCTCTAATAATAATCCGAACGTTTGGTCCATTGTTGAGAAAATTATGAAAATGTCGTTTAAGTTTTCCCAAAAGTTCACCCCCTCCTCAAATACCTGTTTCAAAATTCGCAGGACCTTTAGTGCGCCAAGATCGATCGAGGAATATGTTATAAAGAGAGACTGGGAGTGGTGGCTTAGTGCTGGTCTGATGTCACTACTGTGCCTGTGACCGGGAAGTCCTAGGTTCGCGTCCCGACGCAGGGAGGATTTCCGACTCTAGCTTGACAGCTAGGTTGCATTCAGTCGCTGTCTGAGGAGAATTTTAGCAGCCGGCTGCTGTGATCGGTAGTTTTCCGTGGTTTCTCCGAACAGCACCATGCGAGTGCCGCAGCAGTACCCTAACAAATGGACCATGGACCTTTCGTATATTCACTACTTACTTAGACTTAAACTTTCGTGCAGTAAGCTATTTATTTATTTATTTTATTTTATTTATTTATTTTACGTCAAAAAAAACAGTTCAAAACTGCGTATGACGTGTAAGCTACCACATATGCCGGGAGACGGGTCGGGATCTTAGAGCTTGTCCCGGCTGGGGCGCTGTCCACTAGTGGGAGATGCCTGGTTGGGGAAAACTCCCGCTAACCGACGGTAGGTCGGCGCCGGATCTCACCATCCAGCGGAGGCAGATCACTGCCACCTCTCAAGGAAAAATTCATCCACTACTACACATCCACTACATACGGGACTAATGACCTTTAGTTAGCGCGCCCGGAGTGTCCAATAATCAATCAATCATTTTATAAATAAACTTCTCGGAATGATTTAGGTACTAATTTTGCTCATTTGGATTCAGTAGACAAACAGTGAGGTAGGCAAATGTTTCGCAGTAAACCAATTTTTAGGTATCAAGTACCCACAAAACGTGGATTCTGATTACACAACGCAATAGAGGGACCGCAAATGGAAAGCTTCTACGTGCTTTACGCTATTCGAGAACAAAGAACAGAAAATTTAGAACCATTATTGAGAAAACTAAAAGTGTTATTGAGGCTTAATGAAACATAGCCCAAAATTTATCTGTTTAAAACACACAGAAATTTGAATTCATTTAAATTCATCATGAAATATCTATTTTGAAGAAAATCGGATGAATCGCGACCGTTGATCACAGATAGACGGACCGACCAACAAATATTTTTTCTGTCAATCGATTTTTCGATATCTAGGACCCTCAAAACATGAATTTTGACTACACTTGTTAGAGGTTGTAATTTAATATATGTTATATCCAGATGTTCCACTTCTTCGTTAACAGGGCCCGGATAAAAGAGATTTTCTACCGAAAATTCGCCGTTTTCAGGCGCACGATAGCCAAACTTTCTCTTCTTACGAAGTAAGAACATGAAAGTAAAAATTTCGTAACAGAATATGTTTAAATCAATTTCTACTGATGCTACGGATGTTACGCTAATGTATTGAATTTTAATTGTTTTAAATGTATACTTACTAATGTAATTGTAAAAATTAATAGTTGATGTAAGTGAGGTCGCTAATGACGATCTGTTTACACAGACATTTAAAGTACATAAATGAATACATAAATAACATCTTTGAGGAAGCAATTTACTTCCAAAATAATTTTTGTTAAATTTTCATCAACTTCAATCATAACTGGCGCGAAAACTACTCGTTTGTTCAGAAATGGTACTGCATAACCTTTTTATAAAATCAAGTTTTTGAAAACATATAATTTATGATAAAAATTCCTATCTACAAATTGTGTTTTTAAACGATTACTCTTTTTCGAATACACAGTGATCGCCTGAAATAGGACTAGGCCTACTTTTCATTACCATTCTTTAACACATATGAGGAGAAATTTTATAGAAGAAATTGGAGCCATTTTTGAGAAAACAATTTATGAAAAATTGCCTAAACAACCAAATTGTATATGACCTTATTTCAAGCCCTGTCATTAAAGAACAGTTTTCTTTCATTAAGAAAAGTCTCTGTCTTCAATAGGACGACGTCGAAAAAATTATCTTTTCAATTTTCAAATTATCAAGGTTTTGAACGAAAATAAGGCCTCCACCATTATCTTAAGCTTTCTTAACGCCAACAGAGGACAATCTTCTTTAAAAAAATTCCAGCCTTTCGGAGATTCTGAATATGTTGAGGCTTCAACCCCAAAAAAAGTTTCGCTAATGTACTGTAACCCCCCAAAAAAAGAATATCCGTTTCAAAAGGCCACGAGTGCTTTTCGATCGATTGCGGAAAATCAATTTTGGAGAAAATTGTGTGAACAGTAAGCCTCTAGAGTTGACCTCACACAGACGAACTGACAAGATGTTTCACCGTCAGTCGATTTCTCGGGATGACCTATGCATTCTCACTATCCATCATATTACAAGAAGTAATTTACTACATATAAAAGCAAGGTTTATCCACTTCTTCATTACTAGGACCTGGCAATGAGACATTTTGCGTCAAAAATCGCCGTTTCCAGCACACGATTATAATTCTTCCTATTCTTACGAAGGCGAGAAAGTAAAAATTAATGCGTTCTGTCGAAATGTTAATGCGCAATGTGTATTCCCTCACCCACAACTTATCAGGTGACAAAGCATAGACACGTGCATGATTTCACGTCAAATGATGGTAAATTTTCCAAAACATCGATACATCGATGTTTCGATTCGTCGCCAAAAGGTTTTGGATGCCGATAAAAACATCGACGAAAAAACATTGACGTTTTAATTATAGACTAATAAACATGCGATCCATTCCGATCCATTTTTAATTACAGTCCTTAAAAGGGATATCTTTTATTGTTTGGTTGGCAGCATATTAGTAGTATGTTAATAAAAATTATTATCGAATGTAAAGTATAAAATTAACTATAATGAACATCGTGTTTCGCTCCTTTATCCTTTAGCCACTTCCATTCATACTCCATCGAAGTAAAACCTCTTAAAATTCCCTCATATTGCACAGGCGAAACGTGCAGGATGATAAATAGGATGACGTAAAACAACGATATTATTGTGGATTGCCGCTACTCTACAACGTGCCTAAACACTTTTATTTTAATAAAATTAAAAAATTAGAAAAATATCGATGTTTTTGCAACAAAACCTCAATGTAAAAAAAACATCGAAAGCTATCGATGTTAATATATCAATATTTCTGGTGGAAAACATCGATGTTTTTTTGCCATCCCTATTCACGACCCCAATCAAAAGTTAATTTCTATCAATATACCGTGGTTATAGTTCAATGATTGCGGTTCTTCACGGGTTCATAAAAATGTGCTCCAAATGGTGACATCATTTGCAATATTGCTTCGGCACATATTTCAGTCGAAATGAAGCATTAAATATATAAGCAAGTTTTATTACTCCTTTTCTCAGAAGTGCTTTTAATATTTTTCCAGTGATCAGAACATAACCAGGTGCTTTTGTGGAATCAGTATTAGTGTGTATTTCCTTTTGGACATGTTTTGAAGTAACATTTTACTTCACATTGTACTACATCACTAATAACTGGCATGACACCATCTGCTGTTTGTCGAGGAAAATGTTGAAATGTATTTTCTAAGTGATCAGCAAACATTTTTACTTTTTCCTCATATGTTCTCCCCATGTAAGGTAGGATTTGCGCAGTGATGGTGATTGTACAATGAGTCTCTTCATTTCTCTTATGGCTTTCCATTAGGAATAGTCTGATATTTTATCAGCAGTAAATTGTTCTAAGTAATTGCTGATAGAATTATGTTTATGTTTCCTTATTGCTGCTGTTAATTCATGAGTAAGACGATTCAAAACATTTTTGTCAGATGGATAACGTGTCATTTGCCATACTTTTCGTGCCTCCTTTTTTCCGCAACTATTTCTTTAATTTCTCGTGGGTGATCATTGCCCGCGAGACGTTTCTCAATATTTGGGGTATATGTCTTTACTTTTTCTTGAACCAGTTTTATTAAGTTCTCCACTTGTTTATTCTGTTCCTCTTTCGATTTCAATGGGACAGTTCGATTGTTTCATCTAGATCCTCTTTGAAGGCTTCCCAGTTTGTAAATTTGTTAGCAAGAATTGGTTGTAGGGTTTTCTTAAATATAGTGTTAGTTACTTACTTAGTGTTAGTATTACAGCGCTGTGGTCTCAAGACAAATCGTAACAATTCTCTACATTAAAATAGTTTGAAGATATACCTTTCACAACAAAAAAAGTCAATCAGATCTGAAAGTTTATGAGGATCTGTGGGACAAATGTATAGCCACCACAAGAAAGAAAAGTAGATTTGAAATCACTACCAGCTTTATAAAGTTCTAGGCCTTTAGTGTTAGTTAATCTTGAACCAAAAAAATTATGTTTCGCATAGTAATCGTCTCCCACAATGTAGTAATTACTTAGTTATAAAGAATTTCATGTAGCATTCTCTTTTAACTAAGTTATCTAAGTATCTACTGTCTAGGAGGACTGTAGATTGCAGAGACGATATATTTATTATCTTTCGTAAAAATCTTTATTGTTGCTGCCAGCATCCATTGTTTAGAATCTCGGTTCTTCGTCATGGTTAACAAAATCTTTTACAAACATTACTGCACCACCTTTCGCTGTATTTTCCGGATGAGTCGTACGATAACATTCATAGACTCTAATCTTACCGGGCGGCGCCTCTCACCGGGAGGTCCTAGGTTCGCGTCCTGACGGCGGCAGGATTTTCGACACTAGCTTTTCAGCTAGGTCGAATTCAGTCGCTGTCTGGAGGAGAATTCTAGCGGCCGGCTGCTCTGATCGGTAGTTTTCCGTGGTTTCTCCGATCAACACCAAGCGAATGCCGGAGCAGTACCCTACCAAACGGGCCACGGACCACGCGCGATCTGTCCTTCCTCTTCCTTGTCCTATCCTCTCCCCTTACACACATACTTACACTAACATGCACTACTCGAAAAGAAAACTATTACTTGGACAACACGAGGGATTAGAACATTATGTAATACCTAACAATTCTTTATTTCATTTCTAAACATGATAACGGATCGCATGATTTCTCCCTCGACTTCCAAAAACACAAATCATTGTTAAGAAAACTCATAAGACATGCTAAACTCAACAATTATGATAATGACATTTTGATCTCAAATAATAGGAAAAAGCAATGCAGGATACAGTCACACCTACGACCACAACAACTATCAACTTTGTAGACAATGTTGTTTAAAGAGATTTTGGAAAAGAAGTAAACGATCTGGCAACAATGGTTAATCTCTTAAGCCAATATTTTTCGAGAATTACAGCTGATCTCTCTATGTGACTTGTCACAAAATTGAACACGAGACGTTTCCACAAACATTTTCGACGCAATATTTATTCCCGTTACTTCTTGCTGAAAAATTATAAAATAATCTATAAATTAAAAAATAAATATTCGGCCTGCTTAGATGATGTTTAGAATTGTTTGATAATATTTTCCTGCCTTCCATTAACTCATATATAGGTGTCCCATCAACTATGAAACACCCCCATAACTTCTAAACGGTCCAGGATATCGAATTGCAGTTTTTGCGGGATCATGGGGCAAATAACATGTCATAGAGACATTGTCTATAATATTGTTAGTTTTCGAGAAATTTAATCATTTTCAATATTTTAAACGAAACTATTTTTTTCACCAGCAAAGAATAGACCATGAAAAGAGGATTAAAATGATGTGTCATATATCTAATATTTTGATAGTAATTTCAGTATAAAATTAGACTTTCTGAAATGTGATTTTGAATTAAACGGGCAATCGTGTAGCAGCCCTTGCAACTCGGGCCTTGAGAAAGGTACCCTTTGCCGCGTCAAGACTGTTGCCTGAAGAAGAGAGACTGAGAAGAGTGGCAGTGGGGGATAAGAGGCTTCACTACAGCAACCTTTAGTGTTGCCACAGACATCACACTAAGAATTACCAATTTTAACGATTAGAATGGGAGATATTTTCCAATTATTGTCTTGATTTAACTTGTCTTTTATTTAAATTTTAAAACATCAAACTTCCAAAGAACGAGATTGGTAGTGTAAGGAAGCTACCAATTTCCCACAATATCCATACAAAGTATAATACATAAGAGTACGTATTTGTGAAAAAGTACTGTAATGTAATGTAAAAAAGTACTGTAACAAGAGTATGAATTACACAACACGGCTGTAGACAAATTCGCCACTAAAACGAAGAGAGAGAGAAGAGCAAACACGTGTTTAGATATTTATTCATGGAGATGATGACATGCCGTGGTTGCCTGACAAAGTGGGGGATCCGGGGAGCCATACCCTCCCCCATAACCCCCATACCCTCCATGGGCCATACCCTCCCCCGAAAGACCTACAGTTATCATTTGTTACTTCCTTTATTTGGCAAAATTTATTTAAATATTTATTTATGCTAGAAGTATGTAAACAATATATAATGATACATATGTTTATTATTTAACAAAAATCTGTGATGCTCTCCCACTCAATGATTGGATCCGCCCCTGGCGTGACTTTCCTCAGATACCGTTCCATTCGAAGAATATCGGCCCCGCCGACCAATGGCTACATGCTGGCATTACTGTTGCATTAGTCATTTGTGCTTGGTAGACATGTCGAAGTCCAACAAGGATATCTCCCCAGTTGTTTTTTTTAGGTTAAGAGCCGTCGGGAATGCCTGCCGTATCAAAACGCTCCATTGATAGAGAGGTTGCGCAAATGAATGCTCATGGGTGTCTTGTGGGAGCGTCGTTACGCCGTCGATAGGAAATTACACACAGCGGCTACAATGGGATGATTCAGAGATAAATGTCTGGAGAACATCCGCTCTTCCTCGAATTCTCAAACTCGAAATATTTCTATTGATCGGAAATTGACCTGTGACTGCACAAAGTCTCATGAAACAAATTATCCATATTAGTGCAGTCGATGTGGAGCCATAAGGGGGTCCACCGCCTAAAAGTTGGGGTAGAAGATTTTTTTATATTCTTATTAGTAAGAAAACCATAAGTTTTCTACCTCCAAATATTTTGGGAAAAGTTTTTGGTTTTTGCGAAATAACTTTTTAGTGTTTTATCTTACCGCAAAAACATTAATCTACTATTTTAAAGGTCATAAAATGCTTTATAAATTATTTCTCGCAAGCAAACAGTAACAGAACTACCAGATTTGAAAATTTCACAAATTGTTTTTTTATTTTAAAGTTGCCCAAAATTACTAATGGTTATTTTACTGTAGTATTTTTGAACTCTTGAGGTCATTATAAATAACTAGTCGTGCTACAGAATGGCATGAACTTTCTCGTAGTAAAGTTTTCTAATTTCCTTGGTTAGGAATAGATTTACGGGTTTACTCCACCTTCATGTCAGCTGTCGACTATCGCCGTTCTTAATACATTTTTTGACGTTGTCTCCATTTTTTGGTTTCCTGATGATATATTCGAAATATTACTTTTAGAATATTAAAGAAAAGTAAAACCTCGTCCTATTTGGAAATTTTTATTGATAAATTAGAAGCCGTTTGTAAGAAAATTGCGTGTAAGTGTCACTAAATGCGAAATTTGAAGCCTTTCCACTCACAAATCTAAAGGCCCATTCACAATGCAAACATAAACATAATCATAACATATAGACGTAAACATTAACATACGTGATAGACTGAATTATTCGTAATGTCTAACATAAACGTAAGCAAAATAAGAGTTTCTATTGGCTATGAGACATTCTAGTTTACTCTTGGTTGGATATGAGAATTGATTTCGAGATATCCATGTGTCCATGACCCATGGGTTCGATTTAAGTAAGTGCCAGAGACACATGTTCTGTGACCAGTGCGAATAAGTGCATCATGAACGTAAATAGTGATATCGGGGCCCAATTTGTGCTATTGCAAGCCAGCGTTGCAGTGTTGCTTGGTGCAGTTCACCAAAGAAGGAGGCGGCAGAAGAGGCGCTGGTGGATTCACCACTTGAACCAGAGGAGACACCAGCAGGCGCATTTTAATAACCTCCTGCGCGAAATGCAGGAAGAGTTCCCCATCAGTTCTTTTTGTACACCAGAATGACAACGGAACAGTTTAACATTTTATTAAATTTAATTGCTCCATTCTTGAGAAAAAAAAGTATCCGGACATCGCTACCAACTTCCTTGCGGCTGGTTGTTACACTATGTTTTTTGGCCATTGGTGATTCCATACTTTCTGACAGAGAGTATGAAGGACTGCTTCAGGACGATGATTGGAGGAGGAATGTTCCTGAAGAAGGTGATGCACTTCAAAGTTTACCTCGACAGCTAACACTTGGAGCACGTAATGCTACACTTGAAGTCATAGAAATGCGTGAGGCATTAAGTAAATTCCTTTCTTTCACCAGAAGGTTGTATTGAAAAGCAGGAGTACTACATGAGATTAAGTGTGCTGTAAACAGAAAGGGATATAAAGAAGCAAAATAATACAATTTCTTGTATAATTATATTTTTAATTTATTCAATTGCTCTCCTTTTAGCATTTAATAATAGAGTTGTAATCGTTTCCATTGTTTCTAGCTTCACAATCTGTGGAAGAAGAACTATTGTGCCTTTTACAAAGTTAGAAAACGATCTTTCCATGTTGTTCTTTTTTTTTACCAGCATCTCCGTAAAAGTGATTGTGGCACTTGCCACTAAACGCAGCTATTTGCTAACAGCCACATCGCCACTGGTTCTATGGCACCTCCTTTTTGCGTCCTGAACTGGAAGTTGGGAGCCATTTTTGAAAAAAATGACACTGTCGCAGGAGCTTCATGTAAAGTACCCCCAAAAATGAATTAATGTCTTTCAAAATCTCAGGTCTTTCACTCAGGCCAGATTTATTCAGCTTGACGGATTGGCGTGGATTTATTAAGCTTGGATAAAATCATAAATATGAATTCTTTGCGTGCTACCAAACTCACTTGACAGCAAAGAATTTTTTGTGCTACCAAACTCACTTGACAGCGACAGGATTATTAGCTTGATAAATCGTAAATATGAATTTTTTGGGTTCTACCAAACGTTTTCCCGAAGTATTTCGAGGTGGGAAATAGGATTTTCTAACTAATAACAATGTTAACAAAATAGAAAAATAAAATCTTCTATATCATATTTTACAAGACATAATGACTTATCGACAACACTATATTGTAACCGCCCATATGTCGGTTCCATTGATTTTTGAGAAGCACCCGAGAACGTCAAGACACGACAAAATGCAATTATATTGTTACCGAATTGCAAGAGATCGCGCCAGCAGTAAATGGTATCCCTAGCGAGAATTTGTTAAGGTTTCTGAACGCGTAGAATAGAACCAGAGCCAATCAGAAATCACCCTTGAAAATATCAGCACTAGCGCAAGGAACCGCTACGGAAAGCTCTTTCTTTGCTGCTGACCGCAGATCTGAACGCACCGAAACTGTTCGTGTTGGACGGAGAGGAGAATTCACCGTATTTCGTCGATAAGAAGCTTGAAGAAGGTAATTCGTCTCATCACGTTGAAATAACGATACCATGTATGAGAGAATTGAGAATTTTAAATCATGAATATTCTGATAAATTCACGTGAACGCATTACGTAAAAATATGCTATTTTTTTTATCAACGAGTAAATAATATATTTCAACGTTCAAGAACGTATACTGAAGTAGGAAGCAAGTGATATAGGAAATGTTTCTTTCTATTTCCAGCTATTTTTTCTTTTTCGGTTTTTCATCTTGTCTTACCACGTAAGAAATTCATTACGCGGAGATACTGCAGTCAAATTGTATAAAATTCCGAGGACTGTGGAAGGGATTCATCGAGGGTCGTGTTCGCCGAAGCTAGGGGTTGCCACGACCTTGAAAGGATCTGGGTCGCCGTCGCCGCTCCGAGTTGTGGAAATATTTCTTCGAGATGACGTGTCGTAAGTCAGAAAGAAAGTAAAATTTCACTAGATACTCTCTTAAGAAAAACTGCTTAAAGAAGTGAGAATTATTCTACAGAGATAGAATTCACCTCACTTACAGACGTAGATAGTCGAGTAATTAAATTAAAATCATTTAAACGTAATCTTTAAATAAAATATTGCAGTCGTAAAAGGAAGCCAGATAGCTAATTCATGTAAAGAATTGTCAAATCCATTTTTTTTTCATTTTTCTATTAACGATAATATTTATTCTTTTAGTGTGCGTTTTCAATTTATTGTTTAATCGTTTTCTAATTGTTCAAAACTAATAATCAGTAAAAGAGTTATTACCGGGAGCGGTAGCTCAGTGATTCAACTGATGTCACTGCAGCGCCTCTGACCGGGAGGTTCTAGGTTACAGTCGTGACGGCGCGCCGCCACTAGCTTTTCAGGATTTTCGACACTAGCTTTTCAGCTAGGTCGAACTCAGTCGCTGTTTGGAGGAGAATTCTTGTGGCCGGCTGCTCTGATTGGTAGTTTTCCGTGGTTTCTCCGATCAACACCATGCGAATGCCGGGGCAGTACCCTACCAAACGGGCTACGGACCGCGCGCGATCTGTCCTTCCTCTTCCTTGTCCTATTCTCTCCCCTTACACACAACACACACACACACACACACACACACACACACACACACTTACACTACCATGCATTACACTAACACATATTCCGGGAGATCGGTCGGGAGCTTAGAGCTTGTCCCGGCTGGGGCGGTGCCTCGCTGGTGGGAGAGTCCTGGTTAGAGGGAAACCCCACTAGCCGACGGTAGGTCGGCGCCGGATCTCACCATCCAGCGGGGGAAGATCACCGCCATCTCTCGCGAAAAAAACATGCACTACACTAAGTGGACTAATGACCAAAGCAGTTGACGCGCCCGGAAACACGAAAAAATCCAATCAAATCATTAAAAGATTTATTATTAATTGTACGTTCATTGCATAACAACCTTTTTTGCTGGCTAAATTGTATAAAGTAATAATCTACGTGAAAGTGAAACAACTTCTTGTATATATTTCATCCATTATTCAAGTGACAATTTCTTTGAAAGTGTATGTAAAAGGTATTTTGGTATGTGATTCTTTTTCAGTATTTTGTGTTTACATGTATTATTGTCGTATGTACAGGTATTTTATTGTTTTTGTGAAGTGAAGGGTAATATAATTTTATGTGAAGTGTTTATGCGAGTGTTAAAACGCAAGTGCAGTTGTTAGGTAAGCATGTAATTTCTAAAGGTAGAGCATGTGATAGACTTTTTCAATGCAATGTGTAAATACTATATAAAATTGTATTCAAATATTCAACAGAATATATCTAGAACTCTATTCATAGTTAAAAGATCAACTTGCTTATGTTTCTTTTATTACAAAAAGCAGGTTCAAAGACGAACCCACTCCTGAAAGGCAGTTAGGATATACAACCATTCCTAATTTTTGGTGTGACATTGTCATAACAAGTCACAGGTCACGTAATACTACTAGGTTACTTGAGTGACCCGCTATATGTTTTTTAGTGAATATAGTGAAAAGGTAGACCGGTCATATATTTGGCGCCCAACTGGTTGGCACGAAATTATTGCAATTTCGTTTGCTTATGTTAATATTAAAATCAAAGAAAATGGTTATCTAATTTCCATATAGCTTTGCTAGGAATAGATTACGAAATGAGGTATTATATTAGATAGTATTCTAATTCTTTTTGTACATCTGAATTCTAATTACGACTGGACAAAATGGCAGATAAGTTTGATAGGGCAAGAAACCTTGATCAAATCTCGTCAGGTAGTGAGGAGGAACGGGATATAACTGAACAACCGTTAGAACAGCCACGAATGCAAGCAAAGGGAGTTATTGAGGTAACTTCGACGCCGAAACCTTCACCAACGGAATCTGCGTCTACTTCGAGATCAAGCCGCCACTGAAACTGACCACATCTCGACCGCGTGAACCAAATGATGGCTAGGTTAATGTCTCAGTTTATGACTCAAATCGAACATAAATTCAATATTGCCAACGAACAATCAGCTAGTTTGAACGAACAGCTTTGCGCGAAGATAGAAAATCAATACCAATAGCTTTCGGATAAAATCGAAAATCAAAATCAGCTTTCGGAGAAAATCGAGAATCAAAATGCACAAACAGCAAGTTTGAGTCAACAGCTTTCGAAGAAAATAGAAAATAGTATAGCGGGACAATCAGCAAATTTAAATTTACAAATATCAGCACAGATAGCGGAGCCGTCAACAAGATTATATGAGCAGTTGTCTAATAAAATAGAGCAACAAAATGAACGATTTACGGCTAGGTTAGATGAGCAAAGTCATCAACTGTCGAAAGTTGCCAAAGACTTAATAGAAACAACCCAGGCGTTAGAATTAAATTTAACGGAAGCTACTGTTCAAATCAAAGCAGAATTAAAAGAGGATTTCAATACTCAGTTATAACAGGTAAAATCTAATGTTGAAAAAAAAACGAAGTAATAGAGGCGAAGATAACAGTAGTAGAAGATAAAGTCGATAGATCGCTTGAAGAACATAGCAAATCCATCCAAATTGTTAAGAACTCACTAACAGAAGTTAGTAAGAATATTTAGGAATTGAAAACTAAACTGAAAGGTAACAGCAGAAAATCCATTACTTAGAGTAAACTGGAAGTTGAAGCGAAGGTAGCCGATATTCAGGAGAAAATCGAGAATATGCCTTCGACCTCTTTTCCATCGCATCCGACTACAGTAACTATTCCACCGGGATTAACATTCAGTGCTCATAGTAGAGAAAATCCTTCCATATTTATTAAGGCTGTCGAAAACGTCTTCACCTTGTATATTTTCCCCGAAAATAAAAAGGTGAGAACTGTTTATCAGATGCTCTTATCAAGCGCAAAAGTGTGGGCAGACACACTGGATGCTTTACCTTCTTCTATGAATGAATTCAAAGGAAAATTTTTAATCGTTACTGGAACCATGAAACGCAGATTAATTTTACGCTTAGTCTGATGTACAGTACCTGGAAGAAGGGCACTATTTCAATGCAGTACTACACGACAGAAAAATTAGCTGGTCTGAAATTATGCTCACCACCAATTCCATGGCATGAAACGGTATGCTTGCTTTTCGACATTTTCCAACGGGCATACAAAATCTCCTAAAAAGTCAGTTGCCCATGTCAGCAGAAAAACTGGTGTGTCAACTAGGATTGTACGATGCCACGTTTGAAATGACCGAAAAATTCAAGCCCAAGACACCACCAACTTCATCCGCGATGATAGTAACAGCAATGGAAGGATACAATGAAACCAACAGTAACACGCAGAAGGGTAAAAGAACAGAACATGGAAGAGATGAAAATAATTGTTCGTCGGCACCTAAAAAATGCAAGTCGTCGAATGAATCGATAATGATCGCATCGAAAACGTATCATTCATCTACAAATTCAATAAGTCCATTTTAGTCGAATGCAAATCATTTTTTTAAAAGCTTGCATAGATTACAGGTTATAGAAGTAGATCGGAGATTTAATGGATTAGAGTTGTCCTTATTATATTTAGGAATAGGAATTCCAATTGCTTCTCTCCATTGGTCTGGAAAGATTTGAGTGGACCAGGTGATGTTGTATAATCGAAGGAAGTGTTAGAATCCTGTAGGGGGAAGGTTTTTTAATAGACGGTAGGGAATTTTGCCCGGACCCGGTGTAGATTCTTCGCTCTTCTTTAATTTATGGAGACGTTCGTCTGCATGGAATAGTTCGTTGAATTCATCTGAATTATTCTCGAGACAAATTGACAGACCCCAAGAATGAAGTAATCTTGGTTCAAGTTTGTCATAAAAAGTTCTCGGTTATAATTATTATTGCTTGATTTTTTTGCAAAGGTGACTGCGAGTAAATTACTTGTCTCGTGCGATTCATTGAATGTTTCCAATTTCGTCATTAGGAGTTTTGAGGATATGAGATGTTCATGAACCACTAATTTCTTTAAGATCGGTAATTTTTCTAGAGTGTGGAAGTTGAGGTGGAATTAATTATTGAAGATGTTAAAGCAGAAAACCACGTGCGCGACCCAATAAGAGTGAAATACACTAGTTTAAATAGCAAACCGAACAAAAAGGTGTCGCATTTATGAGGTGATCATGGTTCAGTATATGCAAAGGGAGCTTCTACACTAACATGCACAACACTATCACTTATGCCGGGAGATCGGCCGGGGACTTTGAACTTGTCCCGTCTGGGGCGGTGCTCCGCTGGTGGGAGAGTCCTGGTTAGGGAGAAACCCCGCTAGCCGACGGTAGGTCGGTGCCGGATCTCGCCATCCAGCTGGGAAAGATCATCGCCATCTCCCGAGTGAAAAACATACACTACACTTACGGGACTAATGACCTAAGCCGCTGACTCGCGCGAAATCACTTAACCAAACAAAGGGAGCTTCCAATAATAGTATGAAGTGTGGATTTAAGACAGAAAGAAAAACATTCGTGTTATTAGCAATATGATTTTACTTAATAAAAGAATAAAACTGAGAATAGGATATATTCTTGTTTATGAGATATATAGTTGGTCCATTAAAAGCATTATCTGAGTGCAGGAGTAATATAATATTTGTCAGCAGCATAAGTACTTCATTAATGCCAAATCATCATTAATAAGACATTCTAAATATTTAATAAAACGATTAGTGCTATCTTTTGTTTAATGTATATTACCTTTTCTTGTAATAAAGCGTTAATGTTTTGTTCATATGTGCTTTCCATGTTTGTGCAACCTCACGAGGCCATTCACAAGAAAGAACACCTGTACCCTCCCTTTTTATCCTACTTTTGTTGTAAGGAACTAAAATCTTCCCCCGCCCAGTCACCCGCGAGGTGTCAGTCCTGTAGGGGCATGACGCGCTACCTCCCCTCCGCGGAAGGGCCGTCGCTTAAATCGCATATGTTTTGTTGACCACGAAAAAGCATTTGATCGGGTTAACAGAAAAATATTATGGAATATCATGAAGCAAATTATAATTAATACCGGAACAACAAAAGCGGATGCAATGAAAATTAATAAAGAAGTGAGACAAGGGTGCACATTATCACCTACTCTATTTAATGTATATATAGATGATATCATATGACAATGGAAAAATGAAATAAATTCGGGAATAAAGCTACACCCCTAAAATAAATGCATTAATACATTCATGTTTACAGATCAAATTTCCTTAAACCAGATATGTGAGAATTATGATTTTACAATATCTGTTAAAAAGACGAAAGTTATGGCTTTTAAAGGGAAATACCCTATACGCTCCAAAATTGTTGTAAACGAGTAGATTATAGAACAGGTGCCACATTTTTATTTCTTGGGCTGCGAAATCAGCTATGAAAGGGAAAATGATATGCAAAATAATGTAAATAAATATCAAAATATGTATGGAACTATTCATAGAACTTTAAGAAATAAAATGATGAAAGAAACTAGAATGAAATTTTATAAAGTAATGGCAGCACCAATGCAAACATACGGAAGCGTATCATGGAGTCTAACGGCAAAAGAGCAACAACGAATACAAACAAAAGAGATGAAATTCCTCAGGAGAATGAAAGGTTGCTCGATTTTAGATCAAATAAGAAATAAGGAGATTAGATCTGATTTCAAAATATTCTTCATGAATGACCGTATTAAAGAAAATAAACAATGATGGACACAACATATACATAGAATGGATAATACAAGAATAATAAAATCAGTATTATCTTACAAACGTTTAGGAAGAAGAAAAATAGGACGTCCAAAGAAAATACGGACTGAAGACAGAACAGACTTTTAGCCTAATCCTTGATAGTGAAGAAGAAGAAAAAGAAAGACATTTCAATTGTATAAATTTTGCACGTAGTAGAATCTATATGTTATTATTGTTTTTTGAAGCGATTATTCCTAAGTGATTTCATTTTTTTTGTGCATTTGGAACAATTTTTTCAATTCCAAAAAATGTATGTAATTTACGAGTAAACTCTTGAGATCGGAGAGTGTGGTACTTCCAATTTGCTGATAAAGCAAACGTTTGCGCATGTTTCATCAGACCTTGACGGCGCACGGTAAAAGGAAATATCAGGACTAAAATTTTCTGTTAAATGAACTCTTGGAGAACTGTTAGATGAACTCTTAGTAAGAAAATTCAGAGTAATTTCTACATATTATTAACTAACGGCTATAGATAAGAGCTCTTAGGTGCAGTTCGTGAATTGAACTCCAACAATCAGGTGTTATTTCTTTCCGTGTTTATTTGCTTCATTTTGATTTGTGTATATTCTATGCCCTTTGAGTTCAAGAATATATGCACCAAGTTTCTTTGATTTACGTGTCTTGTATATTCTTTTTCACATCCGAAAAATCTTGCCATCCTGAAGTAAATATTAAGCTCGAATCGAGCATTGATTTGCGACGCCCCATTAGTTGCCTTTTGGTTATATTTGGCGGGGATGGAGTCTGGATATATATACACATAAATACCCTCTATGTAATATATAGGTCATTAGCTTAATTCGCAACCCATGACTGGTACCACCCATTATTGTTTCGGTAATTTTTCAATCGTGTGTTTGCCTCCTTTCAATACTGACGTGGGTGGCACGTCGAGACGGCATAGGAGGAAGTGAGCCTTAAGCTGCAGCAACTTTCCTGTTTCTGTGTTTTCCCATTCAAGAGCTTAGGCGGGTAAGAACGCGGCCCGACCGCCGTATTTATTTATTAATTTTACGTCAAAAACAGTTAAAATCATTTTCAAAATACTGTGATCTGTACACTAAGCCAAATACTACTTGAATTTTGAATCTAGAAAAAATGACTTTTTTTTTTTTTTCAAGGATTGTTTAATTATTCGCTCCGATTGCAATAATGTCTATTATCTTAGTGTCTATGTTCGACTCTTATTTTAATTTGTTATTTCGGAACCAATTTGAAAATCTGATATTGTACTATTTACGATTTCTTTATTGCAAAGAATGTTCGTATCATCCGCAAAGATAACTGTTCTTCCGTTTCGAAACGTCCAGGGCATATCGTTTACGTTGAGTAGGAAGAGAACAGGGCCTAAAATCGATCCGTGGAGGACTCCACGTCCAATTGGCAAACAGTCGGAAAAGTGTGCACATAATGTTCCATCATTCCAGTAAATATTTCTATACTCTGAGATCGTTGTGTAAGGTACGAACATAACCAATCTAGGGCAATACCACGAATTCCATATGAAGATAATTTTGAAAGTAAAATGCCATGATTAATGATGTCAACAGCTATTGAAAGTTCTAAAAATAATCCAATAGGTGTTTCGTTTTGATCCAAAGATGAAGCGACATCATTAAGGAAAGAGAATATTTCCGTTTCCGTAGATTTTTATTTTCTTAATCCATGTTGGATATCTGAATCTTCTTTTTTTCGACTTTCTTAAACCATGTTGGCACGTTGCGTTTACTGAGAAAGGTTTCCATTCGCACGTAAGAAAGTATCTTTAATATTTTTAAAAAAAAACTGATCGGAGAGAAATAGGCCGATCATTTTGAATTTCATTTTTGTTGCTTTTTGTGAAGTGTGGCTTCAAGTTAGCTGTTTTGAAAATATCTGGAAAAGTTCCGGTGCATAACGATGCATTAAATATGTGGGTTAACGAGTATATAATGGAGGGCGCACACGTCTTTAACAAACAAACCGAAAATTCATCTAAACCGGCTGCATATTTAATTTTTAGTTTACCGATTATTTTGAGAATTTCATTACGAAAAGTTTCGGAAACGAATATCGTGTCTAAAATTTTTGGGGAAATGTCTGATATTGAATTTTGTTACTGAAGACTCTTAGTGATATCGGCAGCAATTCTCGGAAAGTAGTGTCTAAGGAGACTAGGCACTGTTGTCGGATCGTTCACATTCCTATCGTTATATTTTAAAACAACATTTTCTAAAATATTTCTAGTTAATTTGGTCGTATTATTATTATACTTCACATTGCTTTTGTTTTGTTATTTGAGTTCAAAATATCCTGATCGTGCTTCATGATTTTAGCCTGCCTTATGACTTTTTTACCGATAATTTGTATTTCTTAAAGTAGAGGAGGAAATCTTGAGATACGTTATGATGTTTGATAATGAAAGAAAAAATTGGCTTGTTTTTACATGATGACCTAATTCCTTGTATTATCCGACGATTGTTTTTCCGTGAAATATTTAATTTTCTTTTTTGCAGAGGATAGCAAATGTTAAAATGAAATGAAAGCTATGAAAAAAAATTATCGTTTGTATCAAGAGTATTATAAACCGCTTCCCATGACTCCTACATTAAGTAATCAATGAATAATTTTATTTCACTTTTAGTCAACAATCTACTCATACGTGTATTATTTATTGTGTCAGTGTTTGCATTGCTTATAATGGTAAGAATTTGTGCAACGTGATGACTGTTTCCTAAATCTTTTGTTTCAACTTCATATCGAGTAGATCGATTACGTTCATTGAATTTAGTGTGATCCATGTAGGCACATTGATTGTAACATCTAAACTGAAGGAATTAGTTAAATTGAGAAACTGTACTTTCTCGCAAGATTCGGCCAGAAAATCATTGTTAAAATCTCCGTACACAGCAATGGATTCAAAAGAGCGATTGCTGACTTTATTAAGGGTTATCTCCAGTTTTTCTAAGAACAAAAGATAATCTGCAGCTCTCCTTGTTGGAAGCCCGTAGATAATATCATTTTAATCGTAATATCATTTTTACCGATGGAAGATGTATTACAACAGAAATATCTAAAAAAAATTCAACGGAATACACATTTAATTCCGTCAAGGAAATAGAATCGTTATTATTTCTAAAATAAATACAAGAACCCTCTTATGTAGAACCTTTATGCGATTCTCTCTCTCTTCAATAAAAGGCTGCGTGGTAAAAGTTTGGTATTTGGAAAATGCTAAGTTTATAATTAGATAACCAATGTTCTGTAAAGAAGAGGACATCCATTTGATTTAAATCGCTCTGTAAAGCTGCATCGATAAACTCAGTTTTATTTGAAAGGAATGGAACATTATGGTGTAGTAGTTTATGTTTTGCAAGTACCTACACGAATGGTTTTCTGCTGCATCTGACTGTATTTACTCCATTTTGACCTTGAGTGCGGGGTCGGAGGTTGTAATGTGTACCAGCAGTCACAGATTGTGAGGAAATTGGGGCATCAGGTGTAGATGAATTTGTAGTGGGAATGGGAGAAACCGGAGTAGGTTCAGAGGAGGAGGTAAGAGGGTTCGAAATAAGGGAGGGAGTGGAGAACGTAAGGAAGGTGAAAGGGATGGATTTTTGGCAGGACTATAGCTGATGATGTTTTGTGCAAGCCTGTTACCAGACTGCATGTTTATTATGAAGGTTCATGTGAAGATCATTCCGGTTGAAGTGTTTTGCTGAGAGGAAAAAAATTCAAAAAGTGTAACATTTGTTGGTCTCGGTTGCAGTTTTAATTGTTGGTTTGCGTACTTAATCTTGCAGTATAGTGTGGATCTGTTGTGCCAGAAGAGATGAAACAAGACTACGAGATTGTAGTTTGTTTACATGTTGTTCAGGTGTAAATTTACTACCCAAATTAATGTCATTCTGCTCTCAAATGTCAATGGCTGTGTCCTCATTAGTCAGTGTCTTCGTGTGGGTGACTAACTTTGCAGTCACGTCTACAAACCTCCCGTTAGGTTTAAAAAGAGATAAGACTGAGTAGTTGAAGGGTAACTTACTGAGAATGGAGGAAAGATGGCTAAGCCATCGTTTTTACATGATGATGGCTAAGCCATCGAAAGCTGCTCTTATTGAAATAAATAGTATTGTTGACAATGACAACGCCTTCAATCATTTCAAACAGTGATATAATATCGAAAATAAACGGAACTGTTTATAGGTTTTAACTTTTATCACCAAATAGTAAATCTGAAGTTTGTTAAGGTTTCAGTATCCATTTAAATTTCGTAATATATTGGTTCGTAGCAAAAATACCAGTTAAAATTATATTTTCAGCTAACCTGCAACAAGTAATGAAAACACTAACACACCAGATACAGTACAATGGCTTAAGATAACAGATAAATCACAAAAATTCAAGAGCACAACCAGACGCGTCCGTCTTGTAAGATGTAGTCAACCAGTCCGTCATTGTCGAAATATTTTTCGCTGCCCAAGTAGGTGGGGTGGGGTGGGCAGAGGCATGAGCCGGCAAACAAAAACGCCTCTATGGGCGATTCTATTCAGAAAGCATAAGAAACATAATTGTAATATTGAAGATGTGGATGGAAGTTATGACTGATATATCGATTTATTAACAACAACGTAACAATAATTATTATGTAATGAAAGCCGTCTCAGAGAGAAATCAGGAAGATATCTTGTGAAGCATCACCACCAAGATCTTTATTATTTGTAACAATAATATATTTATTATGGTATCTGTAGTTTACACAAATAAAAATAATAATAAAATATCAATAGGTAGTAACTTAATAATTATTGATCATTAATGAAAAATAATAAAATATTATTTCCTTAAAATGACAATGAACTGACGCTGGATTAATCTACACATTGTTGACTTATTGGGAACTGGCGTTTCCAGAAATTTTTCTTGAAGCGTTTACTGATTCTTCAAAAAAGATTGAGTGCCCAAGTAAACTTTCACGAAAAATACACGTTGATTCTCCCTCAAAATTTTCGAAGTGATTTTGGAGAGTTTGGTTAGATCACTCTACGCCAGAATCCAAACTCGCGAATGAAAATATTGTTTTTGTCCATTCCGTTTTGAGTTGAACTGAGTTGATGGGGCCATGATAACAACAATTTCTGGAATTTTGTTGGATAGATTCTTATTCGAGGCAACTGCCATTATTACCAGCGCGCTGCGGCGATAGCGTCTCCAGTTTTCCCCCCTCAATCACCATGTATTCAAATATTTAAATGAATGTATTAGTAGTAAGTTACGAGATTATAACAGCTTATTTTTATAATGAACAAACTACTTCGGAAAAGACATTCGGATGAATTTATCTTGCAATCGCTGAATTTTGAAATTCGAAATATTAGTATACTCACTAAATAAGTGAAATTTGTGGGAATTCCAACTTGCTAGTTGTGCTTATGTAAATTGTAATGAAACTTGTAGTGTGTGTTTACTTAGGCATATTGAATTCATGAAATATTAATTCTATATGCAGATTTGTTTGACGCAAAGTGGGTTCTCAGACCACGCTCAGGAAATGTCAGCTTTGCTCATGCGATATATTTGAAGGGCTCTCCCAAACCCAAACTTGAGCCAGATCGACAAGGGTTTCTTCAATTTGGAAAAGATCATACGTGTGGTTAGGCGCTAGTAGTGTTCATAGACGGACGGACAGAGAGACGTTTCGAATAAAACACTTTTTCGGTATCAGGGGACCCCAAAACGTGTATTTCTATCTAAATCTTGAAATCGATTTTCCGCAGCATTCCATAACTTTCTCTATGTATACGAGAATACGATAAACAATTTATCTACCAATTAAATAATCAAGTAATCAATAAAGACAAACACGTTAACTATATGTAATTATTTCAATGCAGTGTCACTTTCATTCATGACAGTTATTGGAAAATAAGTCTGTGATCTACAACTTACAATTCCGGCATATTATTTTGAATATCAATTAATATTTCAATATCAATTAAATTGTTTTGAACTATCTGATTTTTTTCTAATATGAAGTTCCGTTATTTTCGGTTTAAAATGAACCTACATACTTCAAAATCTAGTTTAATTTTAATTGAGTTACCTCCTCTCTTTTCTCAAAGCTATCACAAGTGAAATGTTGCCATTGGTACACGCTGGTGAATAGGGCAATTACATGTGGCGAGGGTGGTAATTGCTGCACGGCCGCTTATCGACGGAGTAACCGGTAGCGGTAGCTCAGTGCAACCAAACCAACGCAAACGAGGGCAAGGGCGAAGTCCACGATGAGGGCGAAAGCGAGAGCAAAGACAAAGGCGAGGGCTTGGGAGAGGGATAGAAATAAATGCCGTGGGGGATGAGAGGATTCGGGGCAAGGGCATTGGGAAAAGTGTGGCTAAGAGCGCAGGACTGTGCTGGGCGGTGTGTGTGGGGGGGGAGAGCGCGGGTGGTAATTGCTGCACGTCCGCTTATCGACGGATAAGCGGACCTCCCACTAGCGCTATGAACACTGCTGCCCCGGCCGAGCGGCTGGCTGACAGATAGCATCACGCCGCGCAACTGCACTGCGACCGAGGGCCAGCGCATGACGCAACTACGCCCAGAAAGGGCATCTGCTCAAGGCGCGCAATTCCGCCCGAGGCAGAAACGGTTTGGTTTGGTTTGTTTTTTTCGTGATTCCGGGCGCGTCAACTGCTTTTGTCATTAGTCCCGTTAGTGTAGTGCATGTTTTTTTCGCGGGAGATGGCGGTGATCTTCCTCCGCTGGATGGCGAGATCCGGCGCCGACTTACCGTCGGCTAGTGGGGTTTCCCCTAACCAGACCTCTCCCACCAGCAGGGCACCGCCCCAGCCGGGACAAGCTCGAAGCTCCCGACCGGTCTCCCGGAATATGTAGTAGTGTAGTGCATGTTAGTGTAAGTGTGTGTAAGGGGAGAGGATAGGACAAGGAAGAGGAAGGACAGATCGCGCACGATCCGTGGCCCGTTTGGTAGGGTACTGCTCCGGCATTCGCCTGGTGTTGATCGGAGAAACCACGGAAAACTACCGATCAGAGCAGCCGGCCGCTAGAATTCTCCTCCAGACAGCGACTGAAGTCGACCTAACTGAAAAGCTAGTGTCGAAAATCCTGCCGCCGTCAGGACTCGTACCTAGGACCTCCAGGTCAGAGGCGCTGCAGTGGGCAGAAACGGAGGACGTGACATCTTTGGTTGCCATTGACAGCTTTTGTCGCTTTTTTAAAAATTGGTTGCGTGTTGGTTGACGAAACGCGTCTTTGAACTCTTGTTAGGCGTTGAGCGTTGGCCGTGGAGTAGTCCTCTGCTATCTCGAAAGCCTCGTCACGTCGCAGTCACTCTGTGTCTTTTGTCCCTTCCGCCAGGGGTCGGCGTTATCAAATCCCAAGGTTTCCAGACGGTCTCCCAACCAGAAACCCGCGAAATCTCGAATTCGTTTAACCCTCGTGACTTCACGGAGCGTAGTAAACGAATTCGGCTAGCGACCCCAGCATCGGCGCTTACATTGACATTGGTCAGAGTGGTACTTGCGATCTCGTATACGGTTGTGGCAGCTCGTGCTTAGGTTGAATGGTGGCGCAACTGTCAGATGGTCGAAAAAACATCTTGTAATACGTTAGGAATATCCCTCTACCGTGTAATGACATTCAGTATTCAAGACATTGTAGCAATATCGCTGTTTATGAAATCATTTTGAAATCAAAGAGCTTTCAACAAATATTCTCTCTGGCGTCACGTGTGCTCCTAAGCAGTGCACCACGTAACGTCCTTCAGCTCTTTGACTGGGTTTCCTCCGTGCCTCAACATAGAGCCCCGCTTGAGCGTAGGGTCTGGCCGTAGAGCGTGGAGCGCCTGCATGGCATCAGACGAGAATATCGATCTTCTGTCTTCTTGTGAAACAAGTTAGAACTTAATTTTATGAATTACACGTGTTATTGAAAGTATACAAGTTCAGTCAATCCTTGACGGTATTCAATGCTTTATTAATGATGTTTAAGAATTTATTATCATTTGATATTATGTTTGTTTATTCAAAATTTATAGTTGATGAGGCCTTTGTGAAAATTTGGGCGTACTTGAACAAAATCCGTCTTTCTATCCTTCTTTTGCACACGGTATGTGCAATGATTTTCACGGCAGCAGTGACAGATACTCTGCGTTGTGAGTACGAGTGTACACGTCTGTTGGCACAGATGAAGACCAAGTTACAGATTATATTCTCTCATTCTCACCTTTCGATTAAAACCTTTCAACTCATTGGTACATCATCGAATGAAGAAAATCATTGTTGTTCGAGTTGAAGGGGCTATTGGCGGTGGTTCAGTTTACATAAATTAGTCTCTTTCTCCTCCGTTACACTAATCCAGTGGTTCTGAAAAGGCCCTGCAATGTACGTCATTACCGTTTTTACTGGTCTTTGAGCAAATAAATCGAATAAATCAAATGTACAGCATAATGGCTTGGATGGATCGCGAAAATAAATCATAAAATAAATGACTACATTATACTTTGATATTCTGCAACCTCACAATTGTACTAGGAACTGACCAATTAAAATGTCATGTCAATAATTGTAATGTTATTTAAAAGGAAATGAAGTTTGTTTACTTTTGCACAATGGTTCAATGGAAGAAATGAAATCTAATAGACCAAATATCGACAGAAGAAAAGTACAATTGCCCGGAGACATGCGTAGTAGGGAAGCCATAAACAGCAAAACACAAAAAAACTGCCAGAGCATTGATGAAAACAACGCCATGATCTCGCCAAATGGCTAGTGACTCATGGCGACCGGAATTCATTTTAAATTTATAATTTATTTTTGTACTCAGAAAGTATATTCACTTGGCATGTACAAGAAGTACATATTTTCCAATTATGAAAACATGCTTTTATGATGCACATTTTTGCCGATTTTCTTATTAAAATTTGGAAATTTTGTAATACGTCTCTGCATACTTTTTCCTCTAAAATTTCTTGCATCTGAATTATGTTTGATATTTAACTGGAAAATGGAAATCGTTTCGCATATTACGTGCCTTCGAATTCATCTCTAAATTTCGTTAACACTGACGAAATTACACACGTAAGATGAACTTCCACATGTCTCAGAGCAGTTTTACTGTACAAATGCGAACGAAATAGGACGCGAAAAAAATAGAAACCAACTTTTTAATTGTATGAAGAAGAATGGTAAGGGGTCCACGTAAGTGTTCACACGTGGATCTGATGCAAATTGTTAAATGCATCTAGCGGCAGACATCCCATTGTTGAAGCTAATAATTCTGTTATTACTAATACATCCCTTCGAAATTTCACTGAGCGGTTTAGTAAGAATAAAGCGCCGTACGAATATTTTGTCCGTAAAAATTATGAGAAAATATTATGATAGATTGATAATGTACTTTACAGGGCATATTTTAGTGCATATTTTTAAAGTTTTTACTGCAATGGGCATACATAGTATATGACTTAGTGTAGGGATCACAGAATTTTGAACATGTGCACACAATTCACTTTTCCCCATAGCACGTCATACGCAGTTTTTAACTTTTTTTACGTAAAATAAATAAATAAATAAATAAATAAATAAATAAATAAATAAATAAATAAACATAATATTTTATAAATATGTAATGTATATAAATTTGATCCCTATGATTTTCCTGGCTTCCGTCTGTAGTCCATTTTGGAAGTGTCGCATCATTTTATTGCGGAGCGACACGGAACTGTGCAGCATACTTTGGCCCATACGTCAGGACCCAGACCAGGCGAACCAGTGTACAGTGACTGCGCAAGAAGTGGTGTTTGGTTACGTAAGTGTTGGCTAATCTTGGCGCGTTAAGTTGGAAATTCTGAAGGACCACGGGGTGCTGCAACTTTAACTCCTTCTCGGATACCAGATAAACACTCTTCCTTGTGAATTTGAGTACTAAAACGGATTTGTTTGTTTCCTTCGGTAACCGGTGTGCGCAAAAACTTGACTGCAGAGCCTTCACAGTTCGGAAACGTCACAATACAAAATTTACGGTAATTTATGACGAAAGTATTCTTTGAAACGCTCTGAAAACTTCAAACGATTTAGATTTGATACGTGATTGCCTTTCATGTTTGTTATATCATTTTATAATGCACTCAGCAATTATTCCATATTAACTGCACTGTCAGAAGCAGTACAATGCTATTCGCATACCCCTGAATCATGGCGTTAACGCTCAAGACAAGTCACCTTCATAATCACTTGCTGACTAC
Source organism: Teleogryllus oceanicus (assembly GCA_964035755.1). NCBI lineage: Eukaryota > Metazoa > Arthropoda > Insecta > Orthoptera > Gryllidae > Teleogryllus > Teleogryllus oceanicus. The sequence continues at coordinate 15,296,663 of CAXIVR010000001.1, read as the reverse complement.
TTGCATCCGAGCTCTCGAAAAAAACTCCTATTCACTGAGAACTTCTGCTTCCTTACTGCAGTCCGCGTCAACGGTTGCTCGTCAAGGTTACTGGAGTGCGAAGAGTCGTGAATGTCCGCTCTAAACCATGATTTTAACACTAATTAGTATTGTAGCATTATGGAAGAATTTGCGCCTGGGCGACTGCCCACCACTCACACTGTACCAGTTACAAGGGATCGCCAGCCAAATTGAGTCGATGTTTTCTCGCCTTTTTTATTTTTTTTACGTTGTAAGAGTTTTACATAGTTCAGTTATAACAACAACTTTGTCACATGTGATGGTGGCTAAAAAACTAACTTATATCTAAAATCTTACAGTTAATACTGAAACAAACTAATTTAATTTTTAAATTTAATATCTCCTCTGCCCTTCTAATATTATTAAATATTAGTTCAACGTAACCCGTTCGAAATTTATATAAGAATATGGGCCCAGAAAAAGATTACGTTAATTCTATTATTAAAATTAATCTTCAACTGCTATTTCCAATAAATTAATATCCGGCTAACTGGGTCCATGGGTCTTATAAGAAATAATTGCTATTGCCTACTAATAGCCGATTATTCGATCTGACATCTGTACAGAGTGGCCGAGGAATCTGAAAAGCAAATATACATTTCTAGCTACTCATTTGCTGGAATTGGCTAAATGAAAATCATCTTTTCTATTCACAGAAACTTGTAAGTTTTTAAATGGGTCTTATAAGAAATAATTGCTATTGCCTACCGTTTCAAACCTTATACTGCAGTATCCGTCTTCGCGCGCTCTTGGCCGATGTCGCCGCGTAGAACCATGTCCATTTTTTTCCGCCTCATAAGTTGATAAGTACTAATTAATTTGCCTTTTAAAAGTTCCCAGTTCTTCCTACGCGTATGCTTAAAATATTAAAGTTCAGTAAACTATTATCTTATTCAAATACTCCCAGTCCTGTTGCCGGCAAATTCCAATTTTTTAATTTAGCTGTTGCTTAAATTTCCAACCAATTTCCAATTACATTAATTTCAAAGTCCGACAACCATACGCTCCAAAGTAACGTTCACAATTCCCAAGCTCCCAACAACCATTATCTACACACGATCCGCACAGCACCACGGCATAAGTAGGAATGAATCCATATTCCCCTCTTTCAGCCCTTAAAAACTCGGTCCATATTTTCTACTGTTTCTTTTCAGAAAAAATTCGACCCACTTCCGACGAAACACATTGTCATTCCATGCCTCACCAATCCCTAAATTACTTACAACTTCAACTAGCCGCGCCCCAGACTGTCATTTCTTTCTCGGCCAATCCCCAAACAGTTTACTTTATGAACTAGCGGCGTCCCGTGGTTCAAAGCAATGACGTTTGCTGATCTTGTTGACAACTCGTCTAACGTTGCTAGGTCGCCATATTTCCATTTGTCTATCCTTACAATTCACCCTGTTTACAATAAATGTCACGCAATACAATGTCCGGCATATTGGTATGTCACAATACATTGGGTGAGGAAACCTATTGGAGCACCTCTGTTTATTCCATTTCGGAGAACCGTTTTAGAAATACATGGAATGGATACTTGTTTTTGATTCTTATATTGTGTGTAGGGTTTCTGCACAGCGCGAATGCGGATAGAGATGATATTTGTATAAAAGTTTGGGGAGTGGTATATGATGTGATGGACTAATTGCTCTAGATTAAATTCTTTATGTAGTTGTTTGTGACATACCATGGTGCACTTGTTATTGTCCTTAGATATTGATTTTGGATAATTTGCATTTTATGAATGTTTGTTTTGGATGCGTTTAACCATATTGGACAGGCGTACAACAAGGGGTCTTACTGTTTTGAATAATATCAGAGCAGTGTTGTATGGCAGATGGCTATTTCTGTTTATAAGAAGTTTAAATTTGTTTTTTCACTTAGTTAATGTTGATGTCAATATATTGTTTCCAGTTAAGGCGTGTGCCACTGTTTAATCCAAGGTATCTTATTGGTTTATTTGGAGGGTACTAGCTTATTTGGGATTGTTTAAGATTAAGGGTAATTTATTTTTTTCAGGGGAATTTTAGATTTGCAAGCCCAGCTTTCGATTTGGTGTAGGTACAGTTGAAGTTTGATTGGTATGTCTCTTAATGTTGTTCCGGATGAGAATATGGCTGTAGAGTCAGCAAACAGTGCAATATGAACTCCATTTTGTTTCGGGATATCGGCTACATATAGATTGAAGTGAGTGGGCGAAAGGGGGATCCTTGAGGTAAACGAGCCTTTATTATTTTGGGGTTGGATTGGTCACTGTTTACTGTAACTGAAAAGATCGGTCTTTTAGGAAGTTTTTTATTTCAGCAATGTAGAGACCCCTCTCTATTTTATAATTTAATGCATTGTGACAGACGCTATCGAATGCTTGGGTTATGTCTATAAATAAGGCTATTGAATGATTGTTTTTTCTGAAATGACGAGTAATGTGTTCCGTGATTCTCAAGAGTTCGTGTTGCATGGAGATTTGTTTCATGAAACCGAATTATTCTTTAGGTATTACTTTGGTGCTTATTAGGTGTTTGCTTAACCGTTTTAATTTTTTTTTTCAAAAATTTTGGATATGGTTGGCAACAAACTTATTGGTCTGCAACTATTCATCATCGTTGTGTTCTTGCTAGGTTTTGATACTGGAATAATTATTGCGTGATCAATAAACGCGGAAAGTGGCTTATCTCAGACAGGAATTATATATGTTTGTTCGGAATGCTATTGCCGTTGAGGGTTATTTTATTATTATTAAATTGTTTATGTTACAATGCCTAGGATATTTATTGATTGGCAAATTATTTATTATACTTTTGATTTCACTTGGTGACGTGAAGTGAATTCTTTGATGGGGTTGCACTACAGATGTAATTATTGTAGTGTGTTCAAGGTGGTTTTGTTTGTTTGTTTGTTGTGAATGTGGATTCGAAGAATGAAGGCTTTTTCTATTGCTGTGTAGGCTTTACAGATGACGTGTTAAGAGAATTTTTTATTAGTCTTTTAACTACATTTGTAATTAAAATTGAAAGTTCAATTTTTAAATCAGATTTTCTAGTAATTGCCTATAGTCTTCGTGTTTTATTTTTGATTTTTATAGCATTGAGATTTGCAGGGGGTAATCTGTTTTGGTTATAGGTTTTTATATGTGTGTATGATTTTATTTGTGTGGATTCTAGTGTAGCGTGAATAATTGTGTTGAATGTTGAAACGGCCTTCTCTATTTCTAGGGGATGATTTAAAATTTTGAATTTAGGAATTTCATTACTTAAAGTTTTCTGAAATTTATGCCATTTTACCTTCAAAGTATTTTGTTTCGACGGAGGGGTGTGCGGATGGTAACTGACACGTTATTAATACGGGCATATGATCGGAGTCAAGTTCAAATATTGGGACCGGGAGTGGTAGCTCAGTGCATCAACTGATGCCACTGCAGCGCCTCTGAGCGGGAGGTCCTAGGTTCGAGTCCTGACGGCTGCAGTATTTTCGACACTAGCTTTTCAGCTAGGTCGAATTCATTCGCTGTCTGAAGGAGAATTCTAGAGGCAGGTTGCTCTGATCGGTAGTTTTCCGTAGTTTCTCCGATCAACACCAGACGAATTCCGGAGCAGTACCCTAACAAACGGGCCACGGACCGCGCGTGACCCTCTTCCTTGTTCTCTCCTCTCCCCTGACACACAGACTTACACTAATATGCACTACACCATCACATTCCAGGAGACCGGTCGGGAGCTTAGAGCTTGTCCCGGTTGAGGCGGTACCTCGCTGGTGGAAGAGTCCTCGTTAGGGGGAAACCCCACAAGCCGACGGTAGGTCGGCGCCGGATCTCACTATCCAGCGGGGGAAGATCACCGCCATCTCCCGAGAAAAAGCATGCACTACACTAACGGGACTAATGACCAAAGTAGTTGACGCGCCCCGAAAAACAAAAAAATCAATCAATCAATTCAAATATTGAGGTTAGAAAAAAATGTATATTTGTGTTGGTTAATGGATGTCGAGAATGTCTTGTCTTCTTGGCCGGTCATATGGGTAGTTAGTCGGTTCTGCAAGTGGCAAACATTTTTAGCTTGTGTTTATTTACTGTTCTTTCAAGTATTTTGCACCCTTGAAATTTGAATACATCTCCAGGTATTTTTTGCGTTAAGGTCTCCGAGAAGAATTGTATTATTGTGGGGTGAGAATATGTTTTCGATGTTTGCTGTGACTATTTTGGCTGAAGGTTATTTATATGCTGCTATTACGTTCCCATTTTTGTTATTTGTTTTTATTCTGGTTGCAATTGTTTCTATACCTGGTGTATCGAAGATGTGAGTTTCATGGTTTTCAATCACTGATTTTATAGCTATCATAACTCCATCTCCATTGTTATTTCTATCTGCTCTCTGAATGGTGAAGCCTGGAATATACAATTTATTTGTATTTTTTTAGTGCGTTTCGGTTATGCATGCTATATCGATTTTTTGAGAATCAAGAAGGTTCATTAGTTCTGTTTCTTTGTTTGTAATGCCATTTGCGTTCCAATTTATGAGAGTTAAGTTATTATGGAGATGAACTGCCATAGCTGTTGCTTAAATACAAATTGTTGGAATGATAGTAGGGATTAATGAGTTAAATAAGTCAATGATACATTATGTAATCATGTTGATTATTGTGTTTAAGAAGGGATTGTATGATTGCGAGGGGTGCAGATTACTTTCATGCTGTTAGAAGGTTCAATTTTGGACATTGTTCTGATTTCGGGGTGGTGCAATGTTACAATGGGTAAAATTGTTTGAGGGGTTGAGTAGTTGGCAGGAATGGAAATTGAGATGCTGAACTATTAGGAGGAGGGGATGCGGTTTCTTGTTTGGTGTCAGATTTGTTTCTACTGGTTACTTTATTGGTATTTCTTTCATTCATAGCTATATAGTAAGAATGGTTTGGATCTTTACCATCTACATGTTGCGCAAAACTATTGCGTCCCAGGGAGTGCCCATGCCTGTTCCTAAAGACTGCAGTCCATTTCCATTAACTGCTGTGTCGTCAGCGTGTCGCACTACAAGCCCTCATCTACACTGCACCCCCACTGGCTACGTGATCCGAGCACTCATACCCATGGCGTCCATTAGATAAATTTTCACTTTCCTTTATGTGACATTTCTCTCGGAACTCATAAAGCCCGGACCCCCTGGCGAAACCAAAAATTAAGGGGACAGGAAAAACACAAAAAAGATGAGCGTAAAATTGGCAAAGGATGTACAGGTGGAGAATGTGAGTATGTGGAGAATGAGAGCTTATTCGTCATATCAATTCAAAAACGAAGTGATTGGTGTGCCACAAGAAGGGCAGAAATGAAGGTTATTCAAATCAAATCATAATTAAATGTAAAGCGAAGGTATACAAAAATAAGAATTTTCAATAAGAAATTATATAATACAAATAAAATTGTGTTGTGAAGTTATACAATATTAAAATAGGAATTTGGGAAAATAAAATTTATCTTCGTAAAAGTGATTTGTGAAACAAAAAAAAAAATATACTATATGGAACATATAGTTTTACACTTTGGAATATGAAGTTATGAAATTAAGAACTTAGAGGAGGCATTGCATAAAAAAAATTCTAAAGAGAGGAAAAATATCGTTATGCCTGGAAGACAATATAATTGGGAGAATAATTGTAATAACTTGAACAAAAATTAAACATCAAATTAATAAAAAAGAAAAAAATTCAATAATCATCAATTAACAAAAATCAATCTAGTGACGCAAAAGTGCGGGTGCAATGAAGGACGAAAAGGGAGGCAAAATGTAAAAACGTTGTTAGTAATGATGTTAGTATCCGGAAACAGAAAAACTAAAAATTATTCAAAGAATGTCAATATCGGTAAAGGTGAAAGGACAGAGAAGATGAGCATTTACCATCAAATATAATCCCGAATACAAAATGTAATACATTCGTGAACTTATATCTCCAAGGATTTACATTACAAATCACAAAACAAGGTCCATTTCTAGATTGATATTAAGTCTGGGGAATTTGCACGGGTTCCCAGCTGAAAAAGCGTCACAAATGTTTTTTATTTATTTAGTCAAAAACTGTATGTGACGTATGGGGGAGAAAATCATCTGCGCACGCTTTCTTGAGTTTTAGATTCCCTTCCCAACAATTTAACTATTAATAGTTGAAAGATGAATAATAATAATAATAATAATAATAATAATAATAATAATGATAACAACAATTTTTAAAAAGCGAGGGATTAACATTTCAAAAACTAGATATTTTCGTTGCCAAATTATAGAAACCTTATTTTTAATGGTAAAGGAACAAACAGATTTGATTTTTCTGTATTGTTAACAAAATAGAAACTCACCCTAAGCTCTACTACCACTACAAGCAAAAGGAAAGTTCAACAAAACGTGCGCATAGTGAAGCAACATTTACGTTCAGAAGCAAATCAAGGGGCCATCTCAGCATTTGCTCAATGGATCAGGGAAACTGGACAAAAACCCGATCGAGATGGGGGTCATTGACCCGGAAGTACATTGTTTGTTACAGGCATATTGAGTCTTTTTTTAATTATACAGTGCAAATGTAAACTAATTCATTATACTATATCTTGTTTTTGTTAAAGTAAACATTATTTTTCTTCTTGACAATCAGTATAGTGTCTAATTGTATAGAAACAGTTTTGCAGCAGAAAAGATTTTACTTTTAACTTAAATTTCTGTACCACTTTTAATTGTTTAATTTCATCCGGCAATGCGTTGTAAAGTAACGTGCATGTATTGTATGTGGATTTCTTGTAGTGAGATGTTGATACTGACACTTGATGAACATGATTTCTACGTCGAGTGTTGTAACTATAAATATCAGTATTACATGAAAATAAGTTCCCACCGTTAAGTAAGTCAGTTTTGACAAATACTACAGACTCATAAATAAATAGGCAAGGCAATGGTAAGATTCCTTGCTCAATGAAAAGAGGCTTGCACGGATCACGTGGATGAGACTTTTTCATTATTCCGATAATTTTCTTTTGCAATCTAAATGTCTGGGAACTAAAGGATGAGCTTCCCCAGAATATTATGCCATATCTCAGGCGGGAATGTACATTTGCAAAATACACGCAACGAGCTGCATGAAGGCTGAAAGAATTAGAAAGAATTCTGAATGCATAACATAATGAGCTTAATTTAGTTTTTTAATTCTGTTATATGTACATTCCATTTGAGATTTGATTGAATTTAAAGACCTAGAAATTTTGTTAACTTAACATCAACTAATTGCATATTGTTCATTTTCAATGGAGCATACGATTGCCGATTTTTTTTTGAAAACAAAAGGGATGACCTAAGATCGAACCTTGTGGGACCCCATGTTCAATTGGCAAAGAATTCGAGAGATAAGTAGATAATGTCCTTTCGTGCCAGTACGGTATTTCTACTCTTTGAGATCGATGTTTAAGGTACGAGGTTATCCAATCTAGGGCAATACCACAAATTCCATAATGTTAAACGTCTTTCTTGTAATACAACTAATTTATCCGGAAAGGCAGCAGAAGCAATGGACAGGCAAGAGACGACGTTAGTCAAAGAAGGTATATTCTTTGGAGAAACCACGTCGTATTAACTCATGTGCATTAAAATCAATACAGTTTTGATTAATGCAGAATCCGTGGTGAACGCGGTACCCACAAATCCGCGTGGTAGTATCATGCGAAGCATCCCACGTATGAAGCACATAGAGGATAATCCATTGAAAGGCGAGGCAATGGATATTAGAAGAAATAAAATAACACGTTAAAAAAATCTATTCTATTTTGAACATGCACACATAATGTTGATCACACATGGTGATATTTAAGGGAAGCATCGTGATAAAAGAGAAAAAAGGAGTTAAACCGAAAGAATGTATACAAATGAAATGCGCGTTAAAAAGTGAATTGGAACGGCGTTTCATGCCAACTGGGCGGCTTAGTGTCGCAAAGTGACGATTAGCCCGCTAAGTGCAGGTGGTGTCGCAATGCGACTTAATTTTTGATGCAAATTCAGAAAAGTGCTATAAATTAGCGAATGTGAGATTAGCCCAATGATTCCCTGGGAATCTTTAATTTCTTGCCCTAGCTGTGCGCCGTTTAATGGTGTACACAAATGGCGAATATGATCCTGAAGATGACGCGAAGTATGTGTATGAAAGGATTTCCACATTAACGGCGATTGTTCACCAAACGAGTTCGATTATTTCAACCAAAGCTGACAGATTCGATAATCTTCCTTAATAAGTATTCAATTGGGGTCGGATATATTACTACGGTTGGCTGTTATATCTATATAACTCTTCAAAAAAATAAATAGCCAAAGATTCAACGGATAAGTTTCTTCATAAGTTTGAATCCCAGGTCTTTGCAAAAAAAGTCAGCTCCTGCGGTAATGGTAATAAATCAGTGGTTGGAGAGAGATCTAACTGAAACACGTGTACTGGCCCATGAGTGCCGGAAAACGTGTAGTAAGTGACTCTGTGGTGAACGCGGTAACCCACAAATCCGTGTGGCATCATGCGAAGCATCCCAAGCATGAGTATCCAACTCATCATGGTTTGTTTGGCATGAAGCATCTTAGTATGGGAAAGGTACGACAGTCCCTTTCGCAATACCAACGACCCTATGGCGCGACCCTATAAAAATACTTCGAGACAAAACACCGATACCGGAAAAAAGAAAATCACACCTACGTAACTAACACAACCAAGCCAAGCACGCACGCACCAAATCAAACACACCAAGCCAAGCAAGTACCAACTACCAAGCATGCAGCAGCTCACGTGAGTTCCTTTAGGAAAATCGCGTGGCACAAGCACTATCACTGAACGAGTTTAAATTTAAAAACTACCACCATGGCACTTTCTCACGTTGGCGGGGAGGTCCTAGGTTCGAGTCCTGACGGCGCACAGTGGTGCATTTTGGCAATTTCCTGGCCCAAAACTCTGAGAGCTATAATATGTTTTCTACGACGACCAAAACCATTTTGGATTATCTTTATAATGTAAGGGCGCTGGTAACATAATACCAGAATAATACACTGCTTAAATCAGTGAAATATAAATACATATTTTTCTATATAAACTTGGTTAAATTTTATCAATTCAAAAGAATTGACTTTAGAAAACCGTAAGAATTACTTACCAATTAATTGATAACATTAGGCATAAAGAAGCATGGTACTAATGCCATCTCATGCCGTCTGCCTAAGAAAATTCATATACAGTGTCCGAAGAACCGGAAAGGAAGATCACATTTTTCTCTAGAGTACATTTCTCCCTACAATGCTATTAGGCTCAGGCAAATGAGACAAAGCACATTTATTAAAGAATTTTAACTTTTTTTGCGAAGATCCCTCAAGCTGGAAATGAAAGGGACAGAAGATCTCATCTGGTGATTAAACATCTCCTGAATTGGGTGCAGTCTTGAACATGTTCGCAAGATTCCTTCTCCATACCGTCTTATATCTTTGTGAGTATAGGCATGTAATGCCATGAATATTTGGAAACACTTTTTTTAGCAGTTTCCAGTGCGTACTACTATAAAAAGTAATGCCGATTGCGTATCCACTTGATATTGCCAGTGAATTTTTTCTAAATCCCTTAATTAAACCCTCATCTATTCTCATTATTTCTGAGGAATCTTTGGACTTTTCAAAATCTTCTGATTACTATGTTGCTATTAACATTATCCTGTTTGGAAAGCTCTAATTCAAATCCATTTTTTATTTGAATTGCATTTGAATGCGTTTCTTGTCTATATTGAAACTCTAGTTACAGTATTATTTCATTAAAAACAGTATAATACTCATTTTGTAACAACAAGTAATAGAATAATTGTTGGTATTAACTTACGAGTTAATAAACAAATATTACTTTCCGATCAATTGAATTTTTGATTTAATTTTTAAAAATTAAAGTGTTCGATGAGTTTCTTTGATATCACGTACGTATTGACTGACACATTTTGTAAATATTACTTTAATATGAAGATGTAATATGTACGTAAATATGTTCATGTAATATTAGTGAATAGTCATAATTTATTACAAAATTAAAAATATTATTTTTTGTTTATAAATTGAGTAAATTTGTTATTTAGTAAAAGGAATCAAAATTTCCCTAGAAACAGCGTTGTAAAAGCAGTTCCCGTTCTCAGGACGGATCTCGACGAGTCATATTCGGCGGTCACGCGTGCTCACGAAAAGTTAATTCTTTCTATTTACTATGGGGCAATTGGGGCATGATTTTATAGCTGATTAGAAAGAGGATAGTTTCAGCTAGTAAATGACATTAGAAACATGCAGAATTCGCGAAATTGGTAACTTTCAGCCTACGTAAACTTACGAGTAATTAAAATTATTGTATTAATTTCATGCATTTTAATATTTCATCCCACGGCGATATTATGCATTTGTGAAACAAACACGAAAATACTCTAGTACTCTACAAACATTCGGGAAGAGAATCCATACTGCCAGTTTTCTCTACACAACTTTGTATGGCCACCACTTACAAATAAAAACGGTTTCTCTGTGTTCCTCTCGCACTGCAGGTCTACCGAACGCCGCGAAGGGTAAGTTCGGGTGACTACTGGTGCCAGGGGAATTGACCCAGAGACACGATCTGGGCAGAAACAGATGCTCTCAAGTATAGAGTGTGTCGTAGTCTTTGCAAAAGTTCAGTAAACGCGATTTCATTTTTAAGGTTTTGGCCACGATTTCGGAAAAATGTACCACCGTGCGGCGGCAGGATTTTCGACACTAGCTTTTCAGCTAGGTCGAATTCAGTCGCCGTCTGGAGGAGAATTCTAGCTGCCGGCTGTTCTGATCGGTAGTTTTCCGTGGTTTCTCCGATCAACACCAGGCAAATGCCGGAGAAGTACCCTACCAAACGGGCCACGGACAGCGCGCGATCTGTCCTTCCTCTTCCTTGTCCTATCCTCTCCCCTTACACACACACTTACACTAACATGCACTACACTACCACATATCTCGGGAACCCGGTCGGGAGCTTAGAGCTTGTCCCGGCTGGGGCGGTGCTCCGCTGGGGGAGAGTCCTAGTTAGAGGGAAACCCCACTAGCTGACGGTAATTCGTCGCCGGATCTCGCCATCCAGCGGGGGAAGATCACCGCCATCTCCCGCGAAAAAACATGCACTACAGTAACGGGACTAATGACCAGAGCAGTTGACGCGCCCGGAAACACGAAAAAACAAAAACAAACCAAACCAAACGAGTTTTGCTATCGAAAAATCGGGGATATGTGTCGCAATATTATAATAGTTTCTCTTTAGAAACTACGTAAATTCTTAAATGGGCGTAAAAGTAAAAAAAAGTTCATGTTTCTCGACCAATTAATCAGTGTTTTAAAAGCAAAGACGTTGTTCCATCATTTTTTCCGAACTGGAAGTGTGTAGCTTTGTACCACTACCTCATAAGTATGAGATTGTGAAAATATTTTAAACATTAAAAATACTTATGTAATAAGGAGATATCAATTAAGGAAGCAAAGAAAAAATACTAGTTTGACATGTGTAAATTTATTCCTCAGGAACATGAAAATATATAATTACATGACTGACTCTCTTTGATCATACTCAACTAAATATGTTATATTATATTATATTTTTTGGTGTTGATTTTGTAAGTTGTATGTTAATATAAAAAAACACTTAATATATCACTATTCTTTTTGTGTAGTTAGATCTGGCAGATTGATGAGTGAATTCGGGCGCGTCAACTGCTAAGGCCATTAGTCCCGTAGGTGTAGTGCATGTTTTTTTCGCGGGAGGTGGCGATGGTATTTCCCCACAGAATGGCGAGATCCGGCGCCGACCAACTCGTCGACTTGCGGACTTTTCCCTCAAGAAGGTACCTCCCACCAGCGGGGTTCCGCCCCACCCGAGAGAAGCCCTACGCTCCAGACTGGTCTCCCCACATGAGTTATATTGTAGTTCTCGTGTGTGAAAGCAGAGGGGATAGGACAAAGAAGAGGATAGAAAGAACGGACAGTGGACTGCGCGCGATCTTTTCTTCCTCTTCCTTTTTCTATTCTCGCCTCATACACTTACACGCACTGTACTAGACACTACCACGCATGTGGGGAGCTTAGAGCTTGTCCCAGCTGGGGCTATACCCATATGGTGAAAGACATCTGGAGGAGAAACCTTTACATGCTGACTTGTAGTTCGGCACCGGATCTCACCATCTTCAAGAGCGCCTCTACCTCCCGTGATAAAAGCATGCACTACATTTTCGAGGATAATGACTACTGTAGTTGACGAGCATATATGAAAAATCGAACAAGCAATCACAAACATGATTTTTTCGTTTAAAAAATTAAAACACTATAAATATGAGCAATAATCTAACAAAGGCTTTCGTTTAGTGTACACCCTTCTATGTGTACAAAGTTTGCTGCTCGTTTGCAGTTTACACGACACTACTTGTTTTTGCTTTTCTAAAGAAATGTTTTGACTGGTTAGTTGCACTCTCACACATAACACTAAAACAATAACAAGCAAAAATAAAAATAGCTCAACTAAAATTCCTTATCAACTCCAAAAGCCGGCTCCAATCCCTAACAAATGTCATTGCAATTTATAAAGCAATAGTCAGACCATTAATGCTTTACGGATGTCCCATCTGGACCAATGCATCTATTTGTAACATTAATAAACTTCAAATTGTACAAAATAGATTCCTCAGATTAGCAACACATGCCCCATGGTTCATCTCTAACGCCCAACTTCATAAAGATCCGATCATCAAACATATTGCCAATCTTTCCAATAACTTTTACTCCAAACTAAATACAATTAACCGAGCCGTCCACTACAACCTGGCCACTATAAATGACATCCCTACTAGAATTAAGAATATATTTCCTTCCGAAGCGTTCTTGAACATTTATTCTAGTAATTGTTCATTGTAGGGGCTCTTGTAGTTTTCTACACCTCTAGTTATGTAGTTTAAAGTTTTTAGTGTTAAGTTTAGTATAAGTTACAATGTAAGCCAGCAAATGCACATGAGATAGTAATGTAGTACTGATCTGTGTAATTTCCAATCACTCAATAAATAAATTAAAAAAAAAGAAGTTGAGTGCCGTGCCCCACGCCCGCCGCCTGCCACTTGTGGCCCGACTTCTCGCCCCCGTCGCCCGGGGCGGCGCTGGCGCATTTCCTCGTCCCCCGCGCGGCCTTGCCACCCGTTAAGCACCGTTCTATTGTGTCCGTGCAGCGCGCTACATGTAATGCGTCAACATCACTGTTCATTAGCCGGTTTATCGGGCCATATCAACATGCATGGATACGTCCGTCATTCATTCATTGAAGGACTCCATTAGCTTCCGACGTACTTATCAGATTAGAAGTGCTAATATTAAACTTGTACCTTCACGTAAAATGAGATTTCTAATCAGTGGTTTTCTCATTTTTCATTCATGTAATAATATTTCAACATTGAACAAGTTATTTTGTTCAGTATTATAAAGCAAACTCCATCTTAATATTCAAGGACCGGCTGTCCACAATGATGCTTAAATATTCATAATAATGGCCCGTTAATAAAGGCGTAAATCAAGAATTTTAATTTCTCACTCTTTTTCCTCTGTACAATTTGCTATTCTATAGATTGTATCTTATACATACACAGACCAAGGCATATATAAGAAATATATTTTTTCTCTAACAATTTTCATATATAATAATTCCAAATATCTTGCCTATCCACATTAATTGAGTTAAAATAGCTTTTCTTACAGTTGCTTAGCAGCAAGCGCCTGAGAACTACTACGTTAACCGCCGAACAAGCATAACTAATTGTGGAAGAATTTCTGAAGTATTTTGATTTTATAACACGATAGCCCGTCATGATTTATTAGGTTAAATGGACAAGGTTTCCAACTTGCTTGTCACATTATCCTAAGCGAGTCCTGGAAGTAAATCGAACGTATTTTCGTTTCGTTTTGTTTCGTACATTCGTTTGAAAAAAGACGTGCTGATTTAGCACCTCCAGTTGTTTATTTTTTATCGGACCCACGAAAATTGAACCTTCAAAAAGGTTGTAATGTATATTGTGATGTTGCGCCAAAAAACGGACGACCTTCTTGTAGAAAAGCTCGTATTGCGGGACCCTTGTAACGATAGTGGATAAATTATTCCCCTCTATGCAGTATATTACTTTCTCTAGCACAGTGTGTCACGGTCAGTCCGCGCTGTCTTGTCAGTCCACTCCGTCTTGTCAGTCCGCTCCGTCTTGTCAGTCCGCTCCGTCTTGTCAGTCCGCTCCGTCTTGTCAGTCCGCTCCGTCTTGTCAGTCCGCTCCGTCTAGTAGTCCGTTCGCCTGCGTTTGCCCGACTGTCTGCCCGCCAGCCTCTTTAAGTATATTCGTTTCAAAAACGCAAGGCCTCGAGTGGGTTCAGATCGATAGTAGAAAATCTATTTTGGAGGTACAATTTATTACACATGTACATGATTTACCCACCTTTTCGTTATTAAGGCCCGAAAATACGAATTTATGTATCAAACTCAATCGGAATATCCTTGGTGGAAAGCATGGTGGAAATGGAAAGAGATGGGTGGTGTCTTGCGTATCCGACTTCAGTCAATGAGTTTCAGGCACCAGTGTGCGTCATAATATTACTGTGAATTTTCCAAAATTATCACAGTTACAAGTCATTAAAACAGTAACAGACAAGCACTTGTTTAAATATTACATATTTTATTGCTATTATCCTTTCATCATGTTATTTTTGGTCGGTCACCGTTGAAAATTATCCATTTCTGCCACTTAGAAAATGTTTTTCAACACTTCCACCATGAGAATATCGGGAGGGAAACGATATTGTCAACGTGCCCTGGGAAGCGGCTCCCACGTAGCTGCGATCATTTAAGCACACATTTGGCACACGCTAGTTACTTCACGAAAATTGTTAAACAGGTATTTTTAAATAGAAATGTTGATAAAAATATAAATTTTAATTAGACTCGTAGGCTTTCACGGCCGGAGTCTATATGAGTGAAAGTTTCCGGGCTAGTAGGCCGTGGTCCTGCTGGCATTGAAGAGCCAAACGTTTCGTCCACGTCTGCGGTGGACATCTTCAGTGGCGGCAGCGTCGTCGGCAGCTAGCGACGACTGACGTCAGTCAGAATCGGCAAAAAGGTTGGCTCTTCAATGTCAACTGGACCACGGCCTACCAGCCCGGAAACTTTCACTCGTTTTGATTAGACTCTTTATAAACAAATGCATGTTCCCAGTTATTGAAGAAAGTGACAATGATTAATTGTCTATGGCTGTCTCACTGTCAATGATTAATAAAACTACAAGTAAGTAATTTGATTTATATTATAAACATATTATTAATATACCTAAAACCAAGTAATTTGATTTATATTCGAAACAATAGATAAATCTATAAACAAAAGGGTTTGATCATTTTATTTCGATAATATAAATATTGTCCACATAAAACAAACATTTGTCAGCAAAAAGTTCCAAATCACCCTGATAAGCAACACCGTTCAATAATTTTAATATAAACTGTATAAACGTTGTTGAAACACGTTTTTCTCATCACATTTTTGCGCGAATTTCAAATTTTTAAACTGAAAAAATTGGGTTTAATTGTTTTTCACTACCGTCCACATTGTTTAAAAATCTGAAGAAATATATGTTGTAGAGTCTTGTAAGACCCGTTTTAGGGGGAAAATTGAGACAGAACTCCGTTATCACATCGAAATGAATTTCAATTTTTTTTTCTTTATGAACTTGTCATCAAAATTCGTTGAAAAAATACCTTCAAATTGAACATTGTTTCCCCGTCTCTGTAATTCCTTTCAGCCTGATACACGCAATGGATGCTGAGCAAAAAATAAAACATGCAAAATATGTTTTGCTTCTGAGCATAAATGTAACTTCATTGTCTGTGCACTTCTTCTAGAATTCAGTGGGAAATATAGTTATTCAAATTATCGTTCTCCATGGTGTCATTGCAGGAAGTATTATTCCTTAACAAAGGACATGATGAGGAATAAGAGCCCAAATTTATTGCTGATTTACCCTTGAAATATATATTTTATTTCATTATTAGAGCATCGCAATTATCGATTTGGTTTGGGGGCACTTTTCACCGCCTTACTCGGCTATACTTTTGTTTTCGAATGCTTTTCCCATCTCCTAATTACGTCATCAAAATATAAATTGAAACGAATGTGTGACCGGTAGCGGTAACTTAGTGCATCAACTGATGTCAGTGCAGCGCCTCTGACCGGGAGGTCCTAGGTTCGAGTCTTCACGGCGGCAGGATTTTCGACCTTACCTTTTCAGCTAGGTGGAATTCAGTCGCTGTCTGGAGGAGGATTGTAGCGGCCGACTGCTCTGATCGGTAGTTTTCCGTGGTTTCTCCGATCAACTCCAGGCGAATGCTGGAGTAGTACCCTACCAAACGGGCCACGGACCGCGCGCGCGCGCGATCTGTCCTTCCGCTTTCTTGTCCTATCCTCTCCTCTTATACACACACATACACTAACATGCACCACACTATCACATATTCCGGGAGACCGGTCGGGAGTTTGGAGCTTGTCCCGGCTGGGGTGGTGCCCCGCTGATGGGAGAGTCCTGGTTATGGGGAAACCCCACTAGCCGACGGTAGGTCGGTGCCGGATCTCGCCCTCCAGCGGGGGAAGATCACCGCTATCTCCCGAGATAAAAAAACATGCACTACACTAACGGGACTAATGACCGAAGCAGTTGACGCGCCCAGAAACACGAAAAAATCAATCAATCAACAACCTAGGTAATGAAAATGACTGACGGAGCAGGTAAACGCGTTAAGGTGGCCGACGTCGCCACGCTGCTGTCAAGCTATTCCTTACACCAGTTTGAAAATCTTCCAGACCCGGTCCCGTATAAATATGAAAAGTAAAGGACGCACTAGAAGATCAAATGTCACGTTCAGCGTTACAGAATATTAGCTGAGAAAATAGAAGAATATAAAAATAGCAAGATTAGCAGAATTCAGTCAATGAACAAATGATTCAATTGCATGAAAACCAACTTAAACCAAACCATAATTCGAAAGAAGAATTGCAGTCCTAAGTCTGGAAATTTGGGAAGGGAGTTGTGCTTTAAAAAGAATGGTTTGAAAATGGTCTTCGAAACTAAAGTGCCACCTTAATTTTTACCTGAAAGGGGATGAGGTAATCGGTCCCCAATTTCCATAAGCCCTTTTTTGGGTCGGTCCCCAATTTCCATACGCCGATTAAGAGTTGTGACTCGTTTAACGTTTAATGAGATTAGTAATAGCGAACGGTGATATAAAGGTTCTCGTGGGGCTGAATTACATATCTTCTCGCCACAAACTCTTCGTAATAAAGCAATATTTTAATTCAAAATAGGTATGGATTCTATAGCTCTCCAGGCCCTGTTCTACCCACTTGTTATTCTCGCATCTTTACGCTCGCGAAGTAAACGTTCACTTGTTTAACGTAAAATCAGGTTAATAAACGTTAAAGGAAAAGGAAGTTAGTATCAAGTATTCAGGAAACACGGTTTCTCGTGACAAATTATTCATAATGAAATGTAGTGTAGTATTTCACGAGAGACCACCGGCTGCCGCCTGTTGCCAGCCGAAGTCATCTGATTTCTACCCAAGCGCTTCGAAAATGGATGGTTTATTCATACTAGCAGCTCATTGCTGAATATTCCACTTTAGAAGTTTGACGGTTGATAAGGGTCAAGGTAAAGGTGACTATGAATATTAAAGCAAACGTTCGTAAAGTATATAAAATGTTCGTTCGTATCTCGACAAACGCCCGAAAACAAATGTCAAATCCTTTAGGAAAATCTTGAAAATGAACTGAGGAGATAAAAAGTGAAAAGGAAAGTGGTACGTGGATTAGGGTAGTGAAGAGATGATAATGGATGATTTTTGAAGTCTGTGGAAGGATAAATTGTTATGAAAATTTAAGACGAACGCGGAATGAAACAAAGTTTACTTAGGGCCGGTTTTACCAACATACACCCAACGTGACGTTAGTAAACGAGTCGTTAAAATTAACGTTCCGTTTTACCAACGCTTCCGCGGCTTCGGTTAGCTAATCGCCAGTTAACTTTAATGGGTGTACAAAATGCATAAGTATACGTTTTTAGAAGGCCGTGAACTGGAAACTCTGCGGTGAATATTTTTACTCTGCTTACAGAGAATAAAGTAAACACGGTATATACATTCCCGGCCATTCAATTGTAGTGAGCGTTTGAGCCAGTTTGAAGAGTGAAAATTTTGCTGAACAAATTTACAATGACGAAAAGAACTCGCTCTGTAAATTTCTCTGCAGAAGAGAAGGAAGTTCTTGTTGATTTGATCCACAAATTCAAGCCGATTTGTAATAAAATTCGGGTGGAGCAAATCGTGTAGAGAAATCACGTGCATGGGCTGCACTTACAGATGAATTCAATTCTATCAGTACGTATGCGTTTCGCTCCGTGGAAAATTTGAAAACCTTATGGGGGAATATGAGGCGAGACGCAAGAAATGCCATTTCAGCGAAGAAGAAGGAAGTTTTTAGGACAGGTAAATATAATCTGAAATTTCTAACAAACATGTCTTCCCTGAAATATATCACTCATCTCGTTTCGTTTTTCGAATTTTTTAATCGCTTTATAATTTATATTTCCAATCCAGTACTATGCTTTACAAGGTTTTTATTACATTTAGTTAAAATTAACAAATCATAATTTTCTTATCTGAAAAAAACCATAAGAGATACTTCATACTCACAATCACTGAAAAAATTAAATACTTGTGATGAATTGGAATTTTAATTTTGATAGTGAATTGAAATGTAGATATTTTGTATAATGAAAGGATGTTGAAATGTATACCTTATTCCACCATCAAGCTGGATGAATTAGAATTGAATGTGAATTTAAATAATATGTAAATAATTGTAAACAAACTGTTTTAAAAACTAATCGTTGTGGTTTTTATAGTCTGGTGTAAGTTGTGAAGTTTTTGTTAATTTGTAATATACCAAGGAGCATTTAGATGATCTCCATAATTTAATATTTTATAATTTGAAGTTTATTATTAGAGAAATAGCTGCATCACCCAAAATAGGATATGCTTTCAACATAGGAGTCTTATAGCTAGGGCTGGGATTTTCGTGTAATTGTACATTCTCTTACTCCCTGTTTAGAAGTTGTAAAGGAAATAATGTCTCAAAATCTCATAAATGTAACTGATGTGAATGTATTTTACTTATTTGAATGAATTTAACATATTGTTGACTGACATAAAATTGCCTATTTCAGCCTGTTTTTCTTTTAGAGTACTCAAAAATTAAGCTGCAATTTTTATTTATTCGATTTATGTCGATTTTTGGTACATCTAAATCTGGTTGAAAAGTTCCTATCGTCGTATTCATAAAAATAAAATCTTCTTTCCCTGAAAAACACGCGGGCGCACAGATATTTCCAGACTTTCTAATACTTCATCATCTTCCAAAATATATTGGAGAGCTTTCTCCATTTTCTCTGCTGCTAAGAGTATGCTCTAGAGCTCTGCTACGCGCTCGAACAGAACTACGCCACAGAGTACTGCGCTGCGCTGCGCTGCAACCACCTTAATCAAGCGTTAACTGCTGTTAACGGAGCTGATATCGCGCGTTAACTTTAACGGAAAGTGAACACATTCAAGTTTGGAGAAACACATATTTTGTCTAACAGACCGTTAAAATCTCCTAACGTCTAGTTAGCGTGTTGGTGAAAGCCCTTAATGAGATAATGTTTGATTAGATTAGATTTACTACTAATTCTCAGGGCTGGGAAGTATTTAAATACTTGTTTTTGAAATACGTATTTTTAATACATTTTGTATTTAAAAAACTGTATTTTTCAGTTTTTTTGACATGAATTTGAAAATGTGTTTAAATACATGAAATAATGTATTTAAAAAAAAATGAAATACTACCGTTTATTTCTGTTAGACATATTTTTTATTTAATTTTTTGTTTGAAAGTGGGCACAAATATGTATATCATAGTTCATATTTTTCAAAAATGTGTATGACTGACTTACTACTGTATTGAAATTGACTATTACAATATATTGTTGCAATAAAAACATAATATAATAAAAACAGGCGCGGGAGGAGACGACTGCTGCGCGGGAGGAGTCGACTGCTGCGCGGGAGGAGTCGAACTGCTGCGCGGGAGGAGTCGACTGCTGCGCGGACGACTGCTGCGCGGGAGGAGTCGACTGCTGCGCGGGAGGAGTCGACTGCTGCGCGGGAGGAGACGACTGCTGCGCGGGAGGAGACGACTGCTGCGCGAGAGTAGTCGACTGCTGCGGAGACGCAGGCACCTGAACAGGACGCACGAGTCCCAAACTCGGACTTGCAGGTGAGGAGAGGTTTCATTAGATTGTTGCAGGTGAACTGTCGTAGCATCGTAAATAAAGTAACGGAATTTTGGAATTTAATTGAGGCTTGTGATCCTGATATCGTGATAGGTACAGAGTCTTGGCTCTCGGATGCGGTAGCAAATGCGGAAATTTTTCGGTCTGATTATTTTACGGTTAGGAGAGATCGCGCAACTAGAGGCGGCGGAGTATTCATTTGTGTGAAAAACACTTTAAATGTCGTATCAAATTGGGTCGATAATGTTTTTGAAATGACGGGGTTGGAAATTTACTGTTCAGGAAATAACTTAGAAATAATTGCATGCTATCGTCCACCGGCTAGCAATTACGAAATATTAGGCGCGATACACGAAAGAACAAAAAATATACGTAGCCATCCCGTTGTTATTGCCGGAGATTTAAATCTTCCAGACACAATTTGGAAAGGATGCGTATGCGATGGACACGTGCAGAATCTTGTCAATAGACTGGGCTGGGACAACGGATTAGCGCAGGTAGTAGACCAGCCGACTCGCCAGGACGCGCTTCTAGATATTTGCCTTGTTAGTCCAAAAGACTTATTCTTATCGTGCGACGTCATGGAAGGCATAAGTGACCATAAAGCAGTTCTTGTCGACTTAGACTTAAGTACTTTAGGAAAGTACTAACACCGGGTTCCTAGTGAGGCAATACAAGAAAACCAATGTAGTAGGCCTTCAAAATTACTTAAGGAGCAGTACGATGAGTTTCTTAGAACGGGAGGGGGAATAGAAGAAATATGGCAAGAATTTAAAAACATTCTTGAAAAGGCCGTGCAGACATTTGTTCCATGTAAATTTGTAAAAAGAAATCCCGACCCAGAATATTATAATGCAAAGATTAGACGTATGAAAAGAAAAAAACAGAAAGGCGTTTAGCAACAGGCACATTAGTGGAAACCACATGGCATTATTTCGAAGTTATTCAAAAGCGTTAGAGAAGGAAAAGAAAATCGCGGAGGAACGTCATTTAAAATATATCCTTAATGCGGATGGCAATAATTGGTCGGAATTTTTTAAGTATGTTCATAGAAGGAAGGGAAACAAAGACGAAATTCCAGTTGTTCGTATTAATAATTTGCCAATATCTGACGACAGAGAAAAAGCAAACGCTTTTAATGCATATTTTGCTTCGGTTTTTAAGCAGAAAACTGACTGTACGCAGATACCAACGTTATCAGATAGAAATCTATTTCAGGTCGATGTAAATACTCTACGGAAAAGAATAAAATTAATGAAAAGCGGAAAATCTCGAGACCCAGATTCTATTTCTACGGACATTATTAAATTAGGTGGAGAGGCTATTCTACCGTACCTAATTAGGTTATTTAATATTTCTATCAATAATGCTTGCGTACCGGAAGATTGGAAGTTAGCACTCGTAGTACCTGTTTTTAAAAGTGGCGATAAAACGGCACTAAGTAACTATAGGCCGATAAGTCTCACGTCAGTCGTATGCAAACTCATGGAACAACTAATTACTAACTACAGCCGGAAAGAATGGGAGGGCAAGGAATGGCTTTATCAAGGTCAGCACGGCTTCCGAAACGGGTTCTCCTGTGAGAGTCAGCTTGTCTCACTTCTACAAGATCTAACCGACGAAATTGATAAAGGTAGAAGGGTAGACGCAATAGTAATAGATTTTGCCAAAGCTTTTGATGTTGTTCCTCACGATCGTCTTGTAAATAAATTAATAGATTCGGGTATAGACACTAGGGTGGTGGCTTGGATAAACGAACTATTACGTGATAGGAAACAACAGGTTCGAATCGGAAGACATCTATCAACCTCCGCAAGTGTTACGTCAGGGATTCCACAAGGAAGTGTCATTGGACCTCTCATGTTTCTCGCCTTCGTGAATGACTTGCCAAAAAATTTAGCTTCAAACGTAAGACTCTTTGCTGATGACTGTATCATCTATCGGGTTATCGAATCAGAGGAGGACGTGAATATTTTGCAGCAGAGACACAGACAAATTACACTCCTGGGCAAAACAAATGGCATGGAAATAAACAGTTCAAAAAGTAAAGCCATCACGTTTGGTAGGGGTCGAAGTTATAGTGAAACTGTGTACAAATTGAACAACAAAGTCATACCTACAGTCACATCTTGCAAATATTTAGGAATTCAATTAGATAGTAAATTGAGCTTGGAAAATCAGGTAAATTTCGTTGTGGGAAAAGCCTGGAGATCTCTACATTTCGTTATGCGGATCCTAAAGAAGCATACAGTGAGAGGTAAAGAATTAGCTTATATGTCACTAGTCCGACCCGTATTAGAATATGGCGCGGTATGTTGGGACCCGTACAGAATATCGCAGCAAGAAAATCTAGAAAAGGTCCAGCGCCGAGCATCGAAATTTACTTTCAGAGGATCAAAAAATAGAGGTGCATGGGAATCACTCGAAAAGAGGCGGATTAAGCTGCTACTCTATGAGATGTACAAAGCATACGCAGGCTATCCTGCTTGGAATGAAATACACCGTCGTTTAGACACACTACACACCTACATACTTCGGTAGAGCGGATCACGTGCATAAAATTAAGACAAGAATGCAGAAAACGGATGTCGGGAAATTTTCATTTACAAACCGAACTATTAGAGACTGGAACAGTTTGCCTGCGACAATCTTAGAACCCTTTCCTCAAATCTTGAGCAACTTTAAAAATAAATTAGTTTTCTAGTTAATTATATATTAGGTTATTGTATCAATGTTAATTTTCCACTGTTAGATTAGTAGTATGTCATACAAAGTAAGTTGTTTAATTGTTAAAATCATTGTATTATTATTATTATTATTATTATCTTTATTATTATTGTTATTATTATCTTTATTATTATTGTTATTATTATTTTATTTTTTTTTTTTCAGTGGTAGTGCACCCAGTGTAGTGTTATGAAGTGATGTGGAGGGAAGAGAATGCGAGAAGAAGAAGCGAGTGTGAAAGAAATGGTTCTCAGTTAAGTGTTGTGCAGTGAAGTGAAGTGGAGTAAGAATTGCGTGGTGATTTTATGTACTATTTATTATTATTATTATTATTATTATTATTATTATTATTATTATTATTATTATTTATTTTTAATTAACTCCTTTTTTGTAACTTTTTGTTAATGAATGTAAGTTTAATGTATGTAAGGTCAAGATATTCTGCCACCAAGTTACTACACTTAATTGCAGAATTAACAATAAATCTAATAAAATTATTATATTTACTGTATTTTGAGTATTTGAAGTATTTTAAATACGTATGTATTCAGAAATATTATTTAAATATTGATTTAAAGTATTTTGCCAAGTATTTAATTAATTTATTTATCTAGTATTAACTGCGTATGACGTGCTATGGGAAAAGTGAATTGTGTGCACATTTTCAAAATTCTGCGATCCCTACACCAAGTCATATACTACTTAAATTTTTAATTTTTGAAAGGGAGAAAAAAACAAAAAAACTCCCATGTAATAAAATCTATTTTCAAAGATAAAGAAAGCAATAAATTTTGGCTCTTATTACTTCCTGCCGCGACAACATGGAAACGATAATTTGAATAATTGTATTTCCCACTGAATTCTAGAAGACGTGCACAGAAATGAAGTTACATTTATGTCCAGAAGCAAAACAAGGGCCATCTCAGCATTTGCTCAATGGATCAGGGAAACTGGACGAAAAACCTGATCGAGATGGGGGTCATTGACCCGGAAGATGTAGTACAATAGTTGTTACAGGTTGTTTATACTCATTTATACAGTCCAAATGGTAAATAATGCATTATGTATCATTGTTAAAATTAATGTTCCTTTTCTTGTGATGCTCAGTATAGTCTCTAATTGTATAGAAACAGTTATGCAGCAGAAACGATTTCTCTTGGGATTTAAACTTTTCTATTGAATTTAATCGTTTAATGTCATCTGGCAAAGTGTTATAAAATAATGTACATGTATTGTATGTGAATTTTTTGTAATGAGCTATTGATACTGTCACCTGATGAATATGATTTCTACGTCGAGTGTTATAGTAATAGACTTCGGCATTTTCTGAAAATATATTCCCGCCCTTAAGCAAGTCATTTTTTACAAAAACCACTGATTCGTAAATAAAAAGACACGGAAATGGTAAAATTCCTAGATTAATGAAGAGAGGCTTACATGAATCACGTGGGTGGGATTTGGTTATTACACAACGAGCAGTATGAAGGCTGACTGAATTTGCAAGAATTCTGAACGCGTAGCACAATGAACTTAATTTTGTGTTCAATTTTTTTTAAATGGACGTTCCATTTAAGGTTTGACTGAATTGAGAGACCTAAAAATTTTGTTGCCTTAACATCAGTCAATGGTACACTGTTCATTTTCAATGGAGCACAGAATTGTTTATTTGAAATGGAAAACTGCATTAAAACCGTTTTCTTTTCGTTTACTATTAATTTGTTATTTCGGAACCAATTTGAAAAATCTGATATTGTACTATTTACGGTTTCTTTATTGCAAAGGATGTTCGTATCATCCGCAAAGAGAACCGTTCTTCCGTTTCGAATCGTCGAGGGCATATCGTTAACGTAAAGTAGGAACAGAGTAGGGCCTAAAATCGATCCTTGAGGAACTCCACATGCAACGGGCAAAGAGTCGGAAAGGTGCGTACGTAATGTTCCTTCATTCCAGTAAGGTATTTCAACTCTCTGAGATCGTTGTTTAAGGTACGAACATAACCAATCTAGAGCAATACCACGAATTCCATATGAGGTAATTTGGAAAGTAAAATGTCATGATCAATGACGTCAAAAGCTTTTGAGAGATCTAAAAATAATCCAATAGGTGCCTCGTTTTGATCCAATGATGAGGCGACATCTTTAAGAAAAGAAAATATAGCTGTTTCCGTTGATTTTGATTTTCTAAATCCATGTTGGCAATCTGAAAGCGCGTCGTGTTTAGTGAGAAAGGTTTCCATTCGTACGTAAAAGTCTCTAATATTTTTGAAAAAACTGATAGAAGAGAAATGGGCCGATAATTTTGAATTTGTTTTGTTGCCTTTTTTGAAAAGCGGCTTAATTTTAGCTGTTTTGAAAATATCTGGAAACGTTCCAGTGCATTTCAAGTATTTGTTGTGCTTAACCCTGCTAAACATGCATTTGAGTTCGAGAACTTGGGGGCAGAATACTCTAAGTTAACATTACAGAACTTAACAACTTTACAAAATTTACAAACTTTACAAATTTACATGAACATTTCACCATGCAAGCTTTCATAGCTCTCCACCTCACCACACCTCACACGGATTACTGAACTGCAACTGTCTTTCTTACCTACTCGTTTTCCTCAACTTCACAACGCGACTGCACTACACACCACTGCACATAATTAATAATAATAATAATAATAATAATAATAATAATAATAATAATAAAACTTACTTTACATAGTAGACTAGTAATTTAATAATATTAAAGATATTTGTAATACACTTATCAACATTACGAATATAATTTATTTTTAAATTTGCTCAGGCTTTGAGGAAAGGGATCAAATATTGTCACAGGCAAACTGTTACAGTAGTTCCATAGTTTCACTGGCGAATGAATATTTCCCAACGTTCGTTTTCTGAATTAGTGTCTGATTTGCTGTGTGGTGGGTCTACCGTTCAATCAGAGTTCGTTGGCTTATTACTTAAGTTTCGGATGTTTAATGTTTGTTTTATAACAGATATTAAGAAATGTATAGAATGTCGGGGTTCATGAACAAGATACTAAATTTCAAATAATTTTGTGGAGGGAGGACCCCACAGAACACATTAAGGTTTATGCATTGAATAGAGTAAGCTATGGCATGTCCCTCTCCGCATGTCTTAGAACGCGATCTCTAAATAAGCTAGCTGACGTACAGGAGACTGACCCTGAAGTAGCATTAGCCATTAGGCATGGCTTTTTTATGTAGATGACTTGCTTTGCGGCAGCAATAATGCAGAAAAGGTTGCGTCCTTGTTTCAAAGGATTGCTATGGCGCTCACAAGTGCTCACTTTAAATTGAGAAAAGTCAATAGCAATTCTTCATCCTTGCCACAATAAACGACACCCAAGCATAATCCTCCTCCACGCCTTTGGTTTGTGACTACCCACAGAATATTAAGCTTCACATGAAACACTCACGATGACACACTTTGCATTAGATACAACAAACACTCCAATCTTGATGCCTTAAACTTCCCATGTCCAGGATAGATTTTATTTTTTCGCGTTTCCGGGCACGTCGACTGCTTTGTTCATTAGTCCCGTTAGTGTAGTGCATGTTTTTCTCGGGAGATGCCCGGTGATCTTTCCCCGCTGGATGGCGAGATCCGGCGCCGACCTACCGTCGGCTAGTGGGGTTTCCCCCTAATCAGGACTCTCCCATCAGCGGGGCACCGCCCCAGTCGGGACAAGTTCTAAGCTCCCGACCGGCCTCCCGGAATATGTGGTAGTGTAGTGCATGTTAGTGTAAGTGTGGTGTGTGTGTGTGTGTGTGTGTGTAAGGGGAGAGGATAGGACAAAGAAGAGGAAGGACAGATCGCGCGCGGTCCGTGGCCCGTTTTGTAGAGTACTGCTCCGGCATTCGCTTGGTGTTGATAGGAGAATCCACGGAAAACTACCGATCAGAGCAGCCGGCCACTAGAATTCTCCTCCAGACAGCGACTGAATTCGACCTAGCTGAAAAGCTAGTGTCGAAAATCCTCCCGCCGTCAGGACTCGAACCTAGGACCTCCCGATCAGAGGCGCTGCAGTGATATCAGTTGATGCACTGAGCTACCGCTCCCGGTGCCCCCCAGGATAGAGGCTTGCTATCCACAGTTTTGTTGGTGTCATAACCTGACTGATCTGCTGACTCGGGGAATCTCCCCTCAAGTGCACTGTGGGTCAAGGGCCTGTCGTGGTTGCAACCACCCGTCACACAGTGGGGCAAGCAATTTGTTTACACTGAGATGGGAGAAAGTGTTAACATAGATTATCCATGTTTTCTTTTAGTACTTCTCAGTCATATCCCCCTTCTTCCAGTATTGTTGAGTTGCAAAATCCTTTAATTCTATTTCTTCTTAGCAGGCACTCTAAGTATCACAAATTAATATGAGTGTCTGTACTCTGTTTAAGGTTTATAAACAATATACGAGCCAGAATTGCTGGTCAAGGTGACCCTGCCTCTCTTCCATGTTAGCTTGTATTGGCTCTTCAAATTCAAAGGATCAAGAGAAATCAAACTGATTTAGGAGAAATTCATTTTGTTAAACGTCTTGTGTATAGTCCAAGCGATAGAGTTGTTCACTAGTACTGACTATTTCTACAACGTAGAGAATAAAGTAAGTTACTCCACACACGTGCAAGAAAATTCACGTTTTTCGCTATCAAAGACCCCAAAACGTGTTTTTGAATTCAAAAATCGACAGGTTTTCTTGTACGATTTCGTAAATTGATTTTACTACACACTACATTTCGAAAACTAAATAACGTATTATTTCTACAAATAAAATTGCAATTTCGATATCGGACCGAAAGATGGCGGGTTCGAGTCCTGCATCGGGCATGGTTGTATTTGTGTCCGTCCTTTCACCCCTTATCATCACCATATCGATTCATCTCCACACTACTCCATATCGATTCATCTCCACATAACGTTAACTCCAATAGTGGTCGCTAATGACCTGGATGTTGTGCGACCCTAAATAATTTTAAAAAAATGTAATTTAAACTAAATTAATGTTTTTACTTAATATGTTCATAGTTACATTGAAAAGTAAAATATACAGTAGTTGGAAAGACAATATGAACATGACATATAGAAAATATTCATTCAGTAATAATGTGTTAGGGCACCATTTGTATTTAGAACAACTCCAATTCATCACGGAATAGATTAGTACAGTGTCTGAATAGTTTGCAAAAGAATGTTCTGCCATTCTTCCACCAAAAAATCCTCCAATTACTTTACAATTTTGGAGTTGGAAATCTGCTTCCCACCAGGGATGATGTTTAATGATATTCTGATGCTCCGCAAACCACGCCTGAACCTTTTTGTCGTGTGTAATCGCGCATTATCATCCTGGAATATGGCAGTGTTTGGCAGCAAACACTGCCTCTCGACATTTATATGTCGAGATATTCATTCGTAGTAACTCGGCCCATGAGGGTAATGAAGTACGAGCTGAATACCACGGCATAACCGCCCAAATCATTCTGGAACCTCCTCCATAAGAATGGAGGAAGCAGGAAGACTGTAGGAAGCAGGAAAGCCAGATCATAGGCTTATTTTGGGGTTCTCCATACACCGTTTGTAGGAAACAATGTAAATGATGATTCATCAGACCATACCACATGCATCTAGACATCAAGTGTCCAGCTTTTATGATGGTGGCACCACTTCTTTTGCAGCTTTGCGTTGGCTTTGGTTATTAAGGGATTCGCAATCGCAGTCCTTCCATGAACGTTGGTTTTATGAAGCTCTCGCCGTAATGGTTTTTATAGAAACAGTATTACTCAAGTGAGTGATGAGTTCCGCAGTCACTTTTGCCGCGGCAGTTTTACGTTGCTTGGCCACAGTCATTTTTAATGTTCCTCGGTCTCTGTCAGTTAACTTCGGCTTTCGCCCACTATTCCTCATCGCTGATGTTTCACCATGTTTAGTAAATTGTCACTAACTTGAACGCTGCCACTCGTGAAACTTTCAACGGTTACTCTGTTTTCGTCAGATTCTCCCACTAACCGCGCACCAACCATTTGCCCTCTTTCGCAGTATGAGAGACACAATTTCACCGATCGTTGGTTCACCGTTGCAGACCAAACCTACATACACTGCAATAACCTTCAAAACGTGGCACGTCATCTGTGCAATGCAGCTGCGTCGCTGAGTCTACACGTCCGCAGTAGCGCCAACATGCAAAAAGATGTAGTATATTGCGTGATGTGCATATTACTTTGTACAACCTCTGTATATTATTTTTTACACGTTCATTTTCAATTTACCTTTTAATTAACAAATCTGAGCGAATAGATTATTTGTATTGTCAAGGGATATCTATTTTCTGTGGAATCACTTCCCTGTCATTGCCGGATAATGAAGGCTTCACTAAACTGAAAGTACACTTCACACCAGTGAGTATTGTACTCACGCCAGAGTGTGCACCTTTTTTAAGCTTATTCTCGTACCCTCTCTCGGGTACAACTAATTCTCAGCTAACAATATTGCAACGAATATTGAGTCACCGGCCGGCACCACCACGAACTACCTATACGCAGGGATTGCGTCATCTGCCGGCGCCACCACGAGCTGCCTGTGAGCGCGGGTTGCGTCATCTGCCGGCGGTTCCGGCAGTAGATTATTCCAGAACGTTCGCGGGGTCCGAAAAGTTCTCGACGGCACTCGCCGAGTATAAATATGCGGCGTCCGGCGACCGCGGGTCAGTCTTAACTCCGCAGTGGAAGCTGAACTGTGAAATGTGTGCATCGCGGTGGGTAGCAGTGGAGTGATTCTGCTCAGTGACGTGAACCGTGGTCAATGCATCGTACAGTGGACTGTGACCAGTGCATCAATCTGTAAACAGTGCAGTGAACTGTGGCCAATGCTTAGGACTGTGCGAGTGTGTAAGAGAAGTGAACAGTATAAATAAATAATCAAGAGAATATTTGGTGTAATTTGGTGTAAATAAATAATCAAGAAAAGTGTAGTGTAAATAAATAGTCCAGTGTTTTCAGTGATTGTGTTAAGAAACAAAAATAAACGTTTTTGTTAAAATAATACCAGACTTTTAATTCACCACCTAGAAACGTAAGTAGTAACCACCACCTAGTAACATATGTTACGCCAGCACTCAACGCGACCGTGAGCGTGTCGCCAATTTAGGCTAGGTACTGCCACCCCGCCAGGTCGGGGATGCCAGGGTCGAGTTCGCTACTCAGGGCGCGGCGGCGCAGTGCACAGTGGGACAGCGTGGACCGGCGGCTCGGAGCACCCAACTCTCACTGCGCATATTTCGCTCACGTCGTGAGTGTCGTCGGAAATCATGGTGACCGAACAGTGTGATTTCAAATCCATGTTAGGACTTTTATATATGGTTTACAGCCGATATCGCGCCCCCAATCCTTCCCTGAGGTCCTCTCGTAGGGGCTCTGCTAATGGATCGGTCAGGTATGAGCTCGAGCGCCCAGAGGCTTCCCACTGCATCCCCCTTAGAAATAACGACGTGAGCGACTCCGAGAAAATCACACTCCTGGTGGCAGTTTCCAACTTCCACCAGAGCCTCAGGCCAATGCAACTCCCATCCCACCCCTTCACCAGGGGCCACCCTGACCATCTGACGCGGTGTAAGATGAGAAGGATAGAGTCTGACTCATTAGACTGCAGTTTTTTGGCCCTCAGACTACGGGCAGCTCGGAAGGAGAGACGTTCAAATATCCACATCCAGAACTTTTTACTGATTGAGTGATTGATCGATTTTTTCGTGTTTCCGGGCGCGTCAACTGCTTTGGTCATTAGTCCCGTTAGTGTAGTGCATGTTTTTTTCAGGCGATGGCGGTGATCTTTCTTCGCTGGATGGCGAGATCCGGCGCTGACCTACCGTCGACTAGTGGGGTTTCCTCCTAACCAGGACTCTCCCACCAGCGGGGCACCGCCCCAGTCGGGACAAGCTCTAAGCTCCCAACCGGTCTCCCGGAATATGTGATAGTGTAGTGCATGTTCGTGTAAGTGTGTGTGTAAGGGGAGAGGATAGGACAAGGAAGAGGATCGCGCGCGGTCCGTGGCCCGTTTGGTAGGGTACTGCTCCGGCGTTCGCCTGCTGTTGATCGCAGAAAGCACGGAAAACTACCTATCAGAGCCGCCGGCCGCTAGAATTCTCCTCCAGGCAGCGATTGAATTCAACCTAGCTGAAAAGCTAGGGTCGAAAATCCTGCCGCCGTCAGGACTCTAACCTAGGACCTCCCGGTTAGAGGCGTTGAATGACATCAGTTGATGCACTGAGCTACCGCTCCCGGTACCATTTCTGAATACATGCTCTCTGTCCCGTAAGTGTAAGGCTAGCGACACAGAGTGGGGTTTCGTGCGGTCCTGCGGGACACAGAAGTGCCCTACCCAGGCGTGGTCATGGTCCCTTCACTGTGGCAGCCCTGATGGAGTTGTCCACTGTGGGAGCTAGTAAGCTTCGATCTGACGAAATGAGCCCACCCAGGGTATGGGGAGGTCCTTCGTCGTGTTACGGCCTATCTGGATACTGCCCCAACGGTGTTCTTATGCGCACGCGGAGCGTGAGGATAAGGCCAAACTGGCGTAGGTGCCCACTCTGGGAGCTGAAAACCCCACTGCCCTTCACAGTAATACTCTATAGGCGAGTATCTACTGACGACACGTCCAGCAAAACGTATTATATCAAATATATTTATTCATTACATAACATTCATACTGAAACTGTAATATGTCGAATACAAAAATGTCATTCACTCATAAGAAATGCACGGGAAAGGAATATTGTCACGAAGCTCTCAAAATGGTGAGTAGTTATACCCTCACGAGCCAACATTTTCACATCCGACAATGAAGATCAATGAGATCTCATCTGTATTAATCTACAGGTGTACTTTATTAACTTCAATATGTCGATAAAGAAATTGCCACCGCTTAAACTAATAACCACATTATCGAAAAAAGAAGGCACTGTAGTTATTTGTAATTATGAGGGTATTCCTTGATAAGTTATTTCCAAAATTTAATTCCGTAAAAAACACGAGGAACAAAAAGTGGATCAGGGGCGCATGTAATTAAAACACAATTCAGTTATCAATAAAGACTACCTCCAGGGATCAGAAATATTATTTTTGAACATAGTTGTTTGCCCCAAACTTATAAATGGACAGTACAAACTTCGACAGGATTACAGGCAATATATTCAGTGACATTCAAGTAAACAGACTAATCATTCCTGACTCTGATCGCCTTACCAAGGCAGAGAGTTAAATTTTAGAAAAATAGTGGTAAAGCGACTACTATATTTATTTATTTTTATGTTTTTCCTTCTCCACCTCCTTCTTCTTATTTGCCATCTCTTTAACACAATTCCAGTGGCTTTCGACAGCATTGCACACGCGACCGCCCAATCGCTGCGATGCCAATCTGCAGAAAGCCAAACAAGGAAAGCTGCAGCCGGGCGAGGGTTGGCGAACATGACGTTGAAGTCTAGATAGTGAATGAGTTCTTGTCAGGACATTCCACCAGTCTCTAATAATCTCATGTACTTATGTTGTTGGTATAACATCCAAGCAGATTTGTAAGTTTAACCAACCAGGAAATCCTTACGAAACGAATTCCCCTGTGAGAAGGATTCCCTGTTTCAACACGAAAAAGCTCGAAATGAACATTGAAACGCATTATCATGTACTGACAAAATTGTTCACCAATTTTGCCAAATATTAACTTTTGAAATTCAAGGCGATATAAGCCATTCGAAATTACACGCTGTTTAAAGGCAATCGAGCGTATTTCATATTATTAAGGAAACGTGTGTCGACAAAAAACGTGTGTCGACAAAAATTCAAAGAATATATTACTTTCTCGGATTTTTTTATAATTTCACTCAAAATTACTCGTAAAATATTCTATTTTTAAAACTTTTCTCCAAGTAATTAATTCAGGCACTGAGAACACACGCGGAGTAACCCACATTTTTTAATTGGTTTGGTTTTTTCATGTTTCCGGGCGCGTCAACTGCTTTGGTCATTAGTCCCGTTAGAGTAGTGCATGTTTTTCTCGGGGGTGGCGGTGGCCTTCCCCCGCTGGATGACGGGATCCGGCGCCGACCTACCGTCGGCTAGTGGGGTTTCCCCCCAACCAGCACTCTCCCACCAGCGGGACACCGCCCCAGCCGGGACAAGCTCAAAGCTCCCGATCGATCTCACGGAATATGTGGTAGTGTAATGCATGTCAGTGTAAGTGTGTGTAAGGGGAGAGGACAGGAAAGGATGAGGAAGGAAATATCGCGCGCGGTCCGTGGCCCGTTTGGTAGGGTACTGCTCCGGCATTCGCCTGGTGTTGATCGGAGAAACCATGGAAAACTACCAATCAGAGCAACCGGCCGCTAGAATTCTCCTCCAGGCAGCGACTGAATTCGACCTCGCTGAAAAGCTAGTTCGAAATCCTGCCACCGACAGGACTTGAACCTAGGACCTCCCAGTCAGAGGCGCTGCGGTGGCATCAGTTCATGCACTGAGCTACCGCTCACGGTCACCTTTTTTTTGAGAAATTGAGTTATTGGCATTAACTGATAACATAATACAATATTTATGCTAAGAATGTTGATCTGTTCGATTATCTGAAAGTTTTCCTAATTTAGCAACGTTAACATTGTTTTTGCATTAAACGCTGATCGATACCATTGAACAGGGTTTGATTCATGGCGGAACGCAACAGAACGGTGTTTCAGTACCGCGGGAATAATGAAGAAAAAAAGATAATAAATATATAAGTATTTGCATTAAATTAATAATGAATTTGGACCGAGACCTAAAATTTTATAAATCAAGCACTGCCATTGTGAGCAAGAGTGGGCTATGCGTCATAGTTCGTTTACATTAAATTAATAATGAATTTGGGAAGCGTTCCGAGACCTAAAATTTTATAAATCAAGCACTGCCATTGTGGGCAAGAGTGAGCTATGCGTCATAGTTCGTTTGAGCTCTGTGCTCTTCGTCCACTTGCACTTCGCGTGACGCCGGCGAGAGACGTAATTGTGTATGCAAAAGTTTTTACCAGAATTTTAATTTCTCGTTTCATCCAAATGTGCCCGACTCTTCTTTAAAATGTGACGAATTGCAGGTAAAAATTATTGCTTCAGATAATGATAACGAGAAAACTGTTAATTCCAGAACGAGAATTCCATCAGCAAAGAGCTGACAATGCACAGGCATGTTTGCGGACTGATTCTTTGCTTCGTTAACCAGATGGCAACGCTGTACTCGTAACTTTTGATTTAATGCAAACTTTCTCTAAACCTGTAATCTCAACTGGAGTTTGCTATTACAAACGCCAGTTGTGGACACATTGCCTTGGATCCACAATATGCAAAATGATGATGCATAATTGTTCTTACCGGGAGCGGTAGCTC
This sequence comes from Teleogryllus oceanicus, assembly GCA_964035755.1. Classification (NCBI taxonomy): domain Eukaryota; kingdom Metazoa; phylum Arthropoda; class Insecta; order Orthoptera; family Gryllidae; genus Teleogryllus; species Teleogryllus oceanicus. Next base: position 15,262,056 of record CAXIVR010000001.1, on the reverse strand, counting down.
AGTGCATCGACTGATGTCACTGCAGCGCCTCTGACCGGGAGGTCCTAGGTTCGAGTCCTGACGGCGGCAGGAATTTCGACACTAGCTATTCCGCTAAGTCGAATTCAGTCTATGTCTGGAGGAGAATTCTAGCGGCCGGTTGCTCTGATTGGTAGTTTCCCGTAGTTTCTCCGATCAACACCAGGCGAATGTCGGAGCAGTACCCTACCAAACGGGCCACAGACCGCACGCGGTCTGTCCTACCTCTTCTTTGTCCTATCCTCTCCCCTTACTCACACTTACATTAACATGCACGACACTACCACATATTCCGGGAGAACGGTTGGGAGTTTAGAGTTTGTCCCGGCTGGGGCGGTGCCCCGCTGGTGGGATATTCCTGGTAATGGGGAACCCCCACTAGCCGACGGTAGGGTGGCGCCGGATCTCGCCATCCAGCGGGGGAAGATCACCACCATCTCCCGAGAAAAGCATGCACTACACTAACGTGACTAATGACCAAAGCAGTTAACGCGCCCGGAAACACGAAAAAATCAATCAATCAATTAATCATAATTGTTCTTTGGAATGAATTTATTACGCCCAGAGGACCATAAGAAATTGGTTCTTGTGTGCTCTGTTTCATAAGCAATTTTCTCAAGATTGAAAAACTAATTATGTACTCTGATCAGTGTAAAGGAGAGAATAAAAACATAAATGTTGCTGTACTATGACAATACATTGTAAGTAGCTCAGAGTTCTCTGTAAAGAAAATAGAATAAAACGATTTAGTTAGCGGACACTTGTACCTGCTCTTTGAACAGAATTTTGGCTTGGTTCAGAGAAGAAAAAAAGTATTTTCCTATTATTTTCCTTCTTTAACGCTGGAATGATGTTGTAGTGAGTGTCGAATAAGTGAATCCATTCAAGGTAATCAGTATGGATGCAGAAAGTGTCTTTTCAACAAAACAACCCGAAAGAAATATCACTAATACAAAAATTTGTTCTCGTAGTAAATTCGTTGAAAGTTCAATGGCGTCGGCGTGAAGCAACCACCCGATTGAAAATATTTTATAAATACTCGAACCAAAGACAAGAGCCATTTCAGGAAATTGATGGGACCAAAAAACATCCACATGGATCAGCAATTTAAAATTGTTTTATTCTAATGAAAATGTAATTACAGAGGCAAAAAAAGGACCTGCTTAGTTTCCTTTAATTTGTACCTGCAGTTTATCACGATTTCCACAATAATGTAGAAACATTGCCTGTCCTCAATTTTTTTGGATGATCTTGAAATGGAAAATATTGCTTAAAAATTATAGAAAACAATGTAAAATATTACATGTAAAATGTATAATATTATATTGTCACAAATAAAGTATGCAGCTTATGATAGACTTTATGCAATAAACAGCATTAATGTTCATTGTACTAATGGACTTTCACTTACAATGTAAAACTAGGCAGAGCAAAAATAGACTAAGCCACAAAAGATGAATATTATTCGACAGTAAAAGGAGTTTTGTAATTTTTCTATTTTAGAAATGTTCAATAAAATCACAGTTAAATAGTATTCATTTGAAATAGCTGGAATGCTGCAGAGAAAATCATTCTTTTTCATCCCTTATTATCACGCCTGTTTCCTCCATATTAACTTCCCTGGGGTTAGTCCACTTATGCTCCTATTTCCTCAATTAAGGATGTAACGTTTTTAACGGAAAGAACGTTTTTATTTTAAAAAGTTGTATCATCGGAGCAGTTGTGAGTTGCAGTACAATTTTACCTTTGCGACTTTCGATATTTCCATGTTTTTACTGAAAACCAGACCTGTGCCATTTTTATAACTAGAGCCCGTATATTTATGATCTAAAAATGTTGGAAAGATGCAAGCATTTATAACCTAGAAAATATTACCACAAATATGACTTAAAAAGTTTTGGTTGTATTTTGGAAATCTTTTATGGATGGATGGATGGACGGATGGACGGACGGACGGACGGATGGATGGATAGTGACGGCAATTTGCCAAATGAATTATATTATTTTATTTGGGGAATATGACATTGCCACCAAATATCTATCCACAGATGTCATAAGCGATTGATTTCCTCGCCTATTTTCCTTGCGTACTTTTCCATCTTCTTCTGCTGTAGGCTGATCATCTCGTCTAATAATTGATTTTGGTCCATTAATTCCCTACTCATTTTATTCTTTTTGCGATAGTTCACAAATCAATTTACTATTCCGTTTATCCTGTTTCTCTGCAAATTCTTTGTCTCTTTTAATCTGCTTTTCGGCTAATTCCTTGTTCCGTTTGTTCAGTTACTCTCAGTTCATTCTTGAGGTGGTTTGGAATTTCCTGCATTTTCAGAATTTCCCACGTCTTTTTCCTGGACACTCAGACAAAACATTTTATGAAATCTACTAAGAGAATGCAGGTAAGGAGGATGATTTTCCTACGTTTCTGTATTAGCTGTTCCATTATGTAGACGCAATCTGTAAATGATCACCACCTTCTGAAGCCAAATTATTATTCTCCAAGATTAAATTCATTAATGGCATTCATCCTTCCCGTTATAATTTTATCGTATATTTTGTAGACTGGGTTAAAACACTGATATCCTGTAGTTCTCGCAATCTTATCGTTTAGATTTCTTGAAAATGGGAGATAACATGCCCATTTTCCATTCTTCAGGTACTCTATATGAACCCCAGCCTACATTTAAAATATTCAGACAGGCAGTGCATCAACTGATATCACTGCAGTGCCTCTGACGGGGAGATCGTAGAGTTCAATTCACGACAGTGCACCGCGGTGGCAGGATTTTTGAAACTGGTTTCTCAGCTAAGTTCAGCCGCTGCATCGAAGAGAATACTAGCGGCCGGCTGCTCTGATCGCTAGTTTTCCGTGGTTTCTCCGATCATCACCAGGTGAAAGTCAGTGAAGTAACCTAACAATCGGGCAACTGACCGCGCTCGATCTTTCCTTCCCTTTTCTTATCCTTTCCTCACACCGGGAGCGGTAGCTCAGTGCATCAACTGATGTCACTGCAGCGCCTCTGACCGGAGGTCCTAGGTTCGAGTCCTGATGACTAGCTTTTCAGCTAGGTCGACTTCAGTCGCTGTCGTGAGGAGAATTCTAGCGGCCGGCTGCTCTGATCGCTAGTTTTCCGTGGTTTCTCCGATCATCACCAGGTGAAAGCCGGTGAAGTAACCTAACAATCGGGCAACGGACCGCGCGCGATCTTTCCTTCCCCTTTCTTATCCTTTCCTCACACCGGGAGCGGTAGCTCAGTGCATCAACTGATGTCACTGCAGCGCCTCTGACTGGGAGGTCCAAGGTTCGAGTCCTGATGGCGGCAAGATTGTCGACACTAGCTTTTCAGATGGTGGACCTTACAGCTTGTCCCGGCTGGGGCGGTGCCCCGCTGGTGGGAGACTCCTGGTCAGGGGGAAACCTCACTAGCCGACGGTACGTCGGCGCCGAATCTCGCCATCCAGCGGGGAGAGATAACCGCGCATATCCCAAAAACACGCACTACACTAACGGGACTAATGACCAAAGCTGTTGACGTGCCCGGAAACACGAAAAAAATCAAATGAAATCATTCCTTTCCTCACCTTTTAATTATACACACTGACACCCGCATGCACTCCATTACCCTGCCTGTGTTGAGATCAGTCGGCAGCTTAGCGCTTGTCCCGGCTGGAGGTGTGCCACGCTGGTAGAAGATATCCTGTTAGGTAAAATCGCTGCAAACCGACGTACTACATCGGCGCTAGATCGCGCCAGCAAGCAGGGAATATCACCATCATCTCTCGCGATAAAACATGCAATACACTTACGGGACTAATGACCTTAGCTGTTGACGCGCCCGAGATTACTAATTAATCATTCAAAGGTACAGAATCATTTCTCTCTTTCCATTGACGCATATTTAAAAAGGTTCTATATTGATTTCATCTATGCCGGGAGCTTTTTTTGTTTTATAAATTTTCAAAGGTCGCTTCTATTCTAGCAAAGACCAAATACTTGAAAACACACGATAGGGTGTGTAATTATCTCCACTGGCAGGTCTGTACCGCCCTCAAAGTTCTAAACTCATGCCCCAAGTTGTACACACTCACCAAAACCGGTGACGTGTGTTAAACTGTGTATAGTATTGTACGACCAACAAATTCAAAGTGATCGTACGATAGCGGCAAACAAACCGGATATTGTTATCCGAGATTTGGAGATAAAATATTGACTTGTGGATATGGCTGTGCCAGGGAATCAAAACGTCGTAACCAAGGAGGTAAAGAAACACAAATTAAATTCTTAAATACAAGTGTCTGAAAATCTAGATCAGCCGAATGTGGGGGGTAAAACCTCAGGTCGTCTCGATAGTTATCGGAGCCCTGAGATGTGTTCCCCAAAATTTGCGTAAGAATTTGGGTAAACTTCCAGGTCATTCAAAAGGCTGAGCAGTGCAAACCATTGGTTGATTTGGAACAGACCACATTTTGCGCTAAGTATGGTAGAGGCACCGACAGTTCTCAAATTTGCTGCTTAGGAAACTGATTACAACCTGGAGTAGCCTTTATAATCAACCGAACTATGACATCTTTAGTCGTGAGTTAGAGGAATAATAATAGTAAATATAATAGAAGGCTATACTTTACCATTGCAACGCCACAAAATTCTCCGCTTCTGTATTCGAAAATTTGAAGCACAAAGTTCTTTTCTTTCGTTACTCCGTACCAGACAGAATCTTTTAGAATTTTGATTTCAAAATTCTCACTACACTTGTCTAATATTGTAAAACTTCTCACAAATCTAAATTTATACATACATATATAAATATATATATATATATATATATATATATATATAGAGAGAGAGAGAGAGAGAGAGAGAGAGAGATTATATGTGTAGCAATACGTATTGGATGTTTTAAACGCGTTCAAATTCGTTTGTCCGTTACGCCGTGGTACGCGTAGAAAACAATTTAACAACGAAAAGTACTTGAAAAATCTCAAAGTATATAAAATAAATTAAGTATTGGAGCCCAGCCTTAGCACGTCTATCTCATAAGGAAGTGCATGGATGTGTTCTTCAGTAAGCAAACTTTAAGAGCTAATTTGACTGACATTTGTAACAAGTTTTGAAATATTTGAGTCAAAACTTGTTTTTGGGCAGCGCGCGCGTAGAAGTAGGCGGAGAGCGTTTTCAGTGTCTCCTGCGATGTGTGTTGACGCCCGTGACCCATTAGGTCCCACATGGGGCTGTCACTTGCTCCATTCCCGCGCCCAGAGGGACCAGGGGTACATGTCCCGCCCTCAGAAATTTTAAAAGGGCCCAATAGCCGTACGTAATACATACATACCTTTTTTTGAACTGCAATTTAATATGACCCAGAAGCAGTTCAATAATAATAATAATAACAATAATAATAATAACAATATTAATACTAAAAACAATAATAAAGGAGTACAGTACAAGCCGAAGATGCAATAATCATACTTTCACTAATATTAAGTATTATAACAAATATTTTAACTCTGTCATGATATCCAATAATTATATGTTGGTGATGCTAAAATTTAATACAAGCTACATAAATATTGGCTAAATGTTTTTAATGCATTGATCGCGTTCACTACACTTCACTGCACTGCACTAAAACATTTTCTTTCCGTTGATATTGTAACGTCATCGGCTGACCGTCATGGTTCCGAAGGTGTCAGCGGGCATCAAAGTGCAGGCGACCATAGGGGGTATCCACGCGGCCCCCAAAAAATGGCGATTCGGGGGAGGGGCTTATAGAGGATCCCCCTCCCCGACGTAATGACCTGCATATGAGGGTCGGGCGGCCACCCTCGTAGCGAGGCTGTGGGCGATCACGTGACCGCCAAGTATTTGCGAGCAGCAGATACCCAGGCGGTCGTCACTTCCCTTTCTGGTCGCCTTGTGTGTGGTCGCAACTGCTTGCACGGGAAGGGAACGTGTGCTCCTCCAGACACTGCGAGTGCATTTCACTGAGGTACCGGCGCCGTAATGCGTCGAGTAGAGGGTCCGCCCTAGCCAGGGTAACGGGAGGTACTCATAGTACCCCATAGCGTACATATTTCTAATATTATAAATAAACTTATTGTTCGTAGAACTCGTACCTGTCATAATTTAGCTACCACGACATCAAAATATGTCTAATATCCGATTTCTCCATTTTTAACGAGACAATTTAGGGAGTTGTTACACATATGGAGAAGAGACTCCCCATGCTATCAAGCAACCTTGTAAATGTGGTAACATAAAATCAATTGTATTAGTTAAATGTATCATTGAAGTTATAATTCCTTTATTTAGTGTGATTTATTTATTTCTTGTAAAATATTATATGTAAACAAAAACGTTTATGGGAAGATTAAAAAGTTTTAAAAGTTTATTAGATGTCTCCTCTTGTTCGCTTATACAAGTTTTGCCTTTGAAATAAAATTAAGTAAAAATTAATTAAAATAATATCAAATTAATTAAAATAATAGAAAATAATACATATTTGTTTTGAGTATTAATGTAGCAATTTAAGATACTATAAAAACTATTACAAAGAGAGTATTACGTTTTGGAAATCTGATGTCATAAGTGTGAATATATACGTCAGCCTAAAGGCTGACACACTTTTTATTGGATAATTTCTCCGAAAACAGGAAAGTGGAAACAAAAATTTAGTTTAGAAAAACGTTTGTTGATGCTATTTGACTGATATATTAAAAATATGAGCGAAAGACAATTCACCTTTTTCTGGGTTAATTGTATTCTTATATTTTTAAATAATATATAATTTAATTTCTTGGTTTTCAGTTTGTATTCGTTGTACAAAATATAGTTTGTAATCTCTTGATGAAAGGAAAAAATGTTTGTGTTCTTATTATTTCCTTATCATAAAATCCCTAAAGTCGTAAGGGTGTTCATAGACAGTTGAGTAGCAAGGTCAAATGGCGCCCCGGTTGGGAAAGCATGGTGCCACCTCACATTTACACCAAGGCTGATCCCACTGTCCGCGGTAGCATAGGTTTGGGAAAATGGCATGAAGGAGAAAGAAACCGGGAGAGGTGGCTCAGGGCATCTACTTATCATTGCATTGCCTTTTACCGGGATGTACTAGGTTCTACTCCCGACGGTAGCAAGATTTTCGACACTAGATAGATGGCTTAGTCGAGTTCTGTCGCAGTCTGGAGGAGAATTCTAATGACCGGCTGCTCCGGCCCGTAATTATCCGTGCTTCCTCCGATCAATATCCTGCGCATGCCGGAGCAGCACCCTAACAAATGTGCCTCGTACCGTGCGCGATCTTTCTTTCCTCTTCCTTTTCATATCTTCATCCCTTCATTACATACACTTATACTTACATTCACTACACTACCGTACATGCCGGGAGTCCAATCGGAAGCTTAGAGTTTGTCTGGGCTGGAGCGGTGCCCCGCTGGTGGGAGATATCCGACTGGGGAAAACACCGCTAGCCTACGGTAGGACGACGCCGGATCTCACCATCCAGCAGGTGAAGATCATCGCTACCTCCCGAGGGAAAACATGCTCTACTCTTAAGGGACAAATGTCCTATGAAGTTGACGCGCTCGGAATGACCAATCAGTCAGAAGAAGGATAAAATGGAACAGACATGTGGAAAAGATATCAGGAAAGGGGAAGAATATGAGAAAGGTCAAAAGAAAAGCTGCTTGATGAATTGATATGACATTATTCTCCATACTTAAAGCGGTTAATGAAGAAAAAACAAGTGCTGACAGGTGTTCGAATCGTTATTCTTGTAAATTTACATTTGGTGCACACCTACTGGGGCTTCGTTTGCCTTGCAGATCAAAATATCGCGAGATCTTCATTGCGTTTATGTTTGTTTGTTTTTGTTTGCGAGTGTTAGATTAGCCGGAAAATTTCCTGATTAGAATAAAGAACAATGCTACGCGTCCTCAGCAGATGACAAAAACGGACTTCGAGTTGTACACACTCGACCTGCGCCGCCCAGTTCGAGTGAGAATCTCCCCATCGCTAATCCACAGCGTTAAACAAGGGAGGCGGCGGCGGGGGGCAGTGGGGCGGAGCCAGTGTCATAATGGCTGAGCGCGACAGTCAGTGGGGTGGGTGAGTGGGGCGGGGCAAGGGAACAGGGTCGAGGCAGCGGTGGGGCGAATGTGTGCGAGAGGCAAGGGGTTGGCGGGGCGTGGGGGGCCGGCCGGGGGAGGCGGGAACGGTGGCGGTCAGGGAGATGCTATCGTAGCTGCCGCCGGCGATGTTATCTTTGCCCTCCAATGAGCTAATGAGGCAGCTGGGGCTGTCGCCGCGGCCGCTGGCATTTATAACTCCCTCTGGCCGGTGGTCGCTGAGAGTGGCGGAGCTGAGAGTGGCGGGGGCGGCAGCCGGCACGGCGCGGCGGAACAGCTCCGGGCGCAACACACGCGCAGCTGGACTGGTAAGCAGAGTGCGTCAGCGACAGCGAGTACAATAGAGTCGCACTCAGAGATATTCAGTTCCGATCCTTCTCGCCGCGACATCGTTATGTCCGAGAATTCTAGTTGCGGCCCTGCCATTAACAAGAGCGAACGATACTCGATCATATTATTTTTCTCCAAAAGTGATATTCTCCGATCGATTTAAATGAGCCCTGCGAATTCGAAACGGATATTTTGATTTTTGAGGTACTGTACACGAAGCCTCAATTACATTTTCAATATTTCCTTTAAAAATATCTTCATTTTTTGGATTACATTTTTCCTCGAATCAGCTAAAGGGTACTTAAAAGAATGGTGTAGGTCTTCTTTTCCCTCAACTCTCTGAATTTTCGAAAATTGGAAAAGTTAAAAATAATGCGAGAAAAATGTACTGTAATAGCCCCCTAGTTTCCTGGTAAACGAGTTATGTCAGTATCTTTTACCAAAACGACTCGATCTGTAATGCTAATTTCCAATGTGGGCAAAAATTGAGAGTAAACTTTGCAACCTCCGGTCATGTGAGAGGAGCCTATTGTTTCATTAGATACCTAAAATGTCTCATCAAGTCTAAGTCTCTCTTCTTTCTCGTTCGTATTTTCTACTTCATTTTCATTTATGATTCCCTTCTCTCATTTTTCTCTTCTCTTCCATTTCTATACCATAGTACTGTTCGGCCCTCAGCCGCCATCCTGATTGAGGTTTTCCGGGTTTACTCAATCGCTTAAGGCGTATGGCGGGATGGTCCCTAGTTTTACACTCCCGGACGTAAATGTACAGATTGCCCTCATTATTATTATTATTATTATTATTATTATTAAAAACCGACCATGTGAGAGGGGTCCACGGTTTCGTTGGCTTCCCTGGAACTGGGAGAATGTCCCAAAACAGAAGTCTTATCTCTTTGAATATTGCGCGTACCTTCTGAGTTATCATTCTTAGTACGACACTGCCTATGGCACGGCTGATGTCATGTGACAGCTGCACTGTGTTGAGAAGTGGAGAGAAGTAGCGGTAAGTCTGGATGCTGCAGGGCCCGACAAGAAGTGGAGGCAAATCTGAGCGACATGAAATAGGAAATGCAGCCTGTTATGCTAACCTGTCTGTTGCCGCACTCGCCCCTCCCCAACCACTTTGTGGACCGCAGCTTCAGCGCGTGTTTGTACAAAGCAGTGTAATTGAATTTCGCTCTAGGAAATAAGAAAAGAAATAGAGATATCTCGATCACAAAATTTTCAACGGGAAATGTTTTGCACCAGACTTACTCAAAAAACTATGAGAGTCTACATGATTTTTGTCGGTATAATTAATGGTCGTCTTGTGTACGATTAAGTACTGAGATAGTTAACTGTCGACCGATGACGTTTGCTACAGAGTGGCGCATGTAAGCATGTAGGAGAGGCCGGTAATAATCGGTCACCATAGCTTACTTATTTATGGCGGGAACACCTCACCGCTATTGAATGAAACTTTAGATTACTGCATCTCGCTACATCCGTATATGATCAAGAAATTTGATTTACGTTGCATCAATTGCAATATTTTAAAGGCAAATATTTTTGTGGATATGAAATAAGAATGAAAGTCATGTTGTCGAAGTTATGTTCCCAGCTTACATAACGCAGATTGACAATGCCAATACATAAAGAACTAAAAATAAGTATGTTCCAATATTTCACAGAATGGCCCATTGCTCTTGGCGGCTGGCGCTGGCGGGGTGGGCGTGGGCGTGGGCGTGGTCGGGCGCCCAGGGCGAAGGGGCGTGGCCGGCGCCCTCGCCCGCCCTCGCCGCGCGCCTCGTCCTCGCCCTGCGCGCGCACTTCAGCACCGACTGCGTCTTCCTGGCGCGCGCGCCGGGGCCCGCCGGTGAGCCTCATCTCTTCTATTAGATCCACTTAAAATGCGTTTTTCGTCTCAATTATAAACACGGTGTGCAGCGGCGTAACAATGAGTACCGAACGAGGCCTTATGAAAATTAACAATACACATACCGGGAGCGGTAGCTCAGCGCATCAACTGATGTCACTGCAGCGCCTCTGTCCGGGAGGTCCTAGGTTCGAGTCCTGACGGCGGCAGGATTTTCGACACTAGCTTTTCAGCTAGGTCGAATTCAGTCACTGTCTGGAGGAGAATTCTAGCGGCCGGCTGCTCTGATCGGTAGTTTTCCGTGGTTTCTCCGATCAACACCAGGCGAATGCCGGAGCAGTGGGAGAATTCTAGCGGCCGGCTGCTCTGATCGGTAGTTTTCCGTGGTTTCTCCGATCAACACTACCACATATTCCGGGAGACCGGTCGGGAGCTTAGAGCTTGTCCCGGCTGGGGCGGAGCCTCGCTGGTGGGAGAGTCTGGTGGGGGGGAAACCCCAGTACCCGACGGTAGGTCGGCGCCGGATCTCGCCATCCAGCAGAGCAAGATCACCGCCATCCCCCGAGAACGAACATGCACTACACTTACGAGACTAATGACCAAAGCAGTTGACGCGCCCGGAAACACGAAAAAACCAACCAACCAAACAATACACATGGAATGCTCGAAATATTTTTTGCAAACTTTCAGTGTGAACTCATCTCTTGTGCTGAAGATAATCTTGTGTTTTACACAGTCACATACAATGAACTATAGTTCCCTGCAGTTTCTATACTTAATCTCATGACACATGTGGAAATAGTTTTGCTCATGTAATGCTGCGACGGATATCGACGATTTTTTTACAGAAAAACTTGTATTGTCAGGCACCAATAAGGAAAAAGTGTTCCTATCTGTAGTAAATTACTTTCTGTAACATGTGTAATCAGAATCCGCTTTTGTGGGTCCTTGCTACTGAAACATTGATTGAAGACAAAACGTCTTTCTGTGGTCAACGCTAGCGCCTAAAACATTCACACGATTTTCTCCAAAATTGATATTTCCGATGGATCTGAACGAACTCGAGTCCCTGCGTATTTGAAATGGATATTTTGGGTTTTTCAGGATCTTTACATGATCCAACATTTTCCCAAAACTATTTCCATATTTTTTATTAGACTTTGTCCTAGGATAGCGTAAAGAAATACTAAAAAATGGTGTAGGTCTCACTTTTGTTATAATCCCTGATAGTTTAAAAGTTGCAAAAATTCAAAATTTACATAGCATCGTAGGCTTTCACGGCCGGAGTCAATATTAGTAGAAGTTTCCGGGCTGGTAGGTCGATTTCAATTTTTAAAAAATTAGTCGTTTTAATGGAATTCTGCATGAAATATGCAACTTGACATTTTTTCTCAAAAGTGGCTCCAATTTTTCCCCTAACATGTTTTCCTCGCGTGTTTGAATGGATGTTAAAAAAGTTATAATGGTCCCATTGTCGCCGAATTGTGTGAATGAATGTGAAAAATGTGAAAAAAATTAACATTGCAAAAGTAGAATATTGCAGGTAGAGAGTTTTTCTTAAATAAAATCAATTTTAAAGAATTAGAGCTTTCAAAAAGGTGATGTAGAATTTTTTTTGTAAAAACGAGCGTTTTTGCGTGACATTTTCTTAAGTTTAATGCAATTTATTTTTAAAACATGTCAGAAAGGCTTCTCTCTCTATGAATATTTTTCTTGTACAGAGAAAATGTAGCATAAAAACGGCACAAGCCCAATTTTCCGCGAACACTTTGTTTTCCACAATTGCAAACAGTAAATTTACATTATAAAACTACAATATTTATGATGTAGATTTTTCCCCTTAATGAAGTCTGTTCTTTAAAACTATATCTTAAAATCATGTTAATGAAAATATCTGAATTTTTTTAAAATTGAAAATGCAAAAATTCCAACTTGTTAGCACCGGGAAGGTAGCTTTGAGGCTAACACTTTTAGCTGTAAGACTGGTGGTGTTCGATTTCCTTTGCTGCTTGGGAAACACTTTTGCAGGTTCATTAATATTATAATATTACATGACTTTTCAAAATAATACGAGAAAAATGAGTTGTCGTAGCACCACTAGTTTCATTTGTCTTTAGTTTTGTGTCTAACGTCCATCGCAATGAATTACGATTCATTGCATTTAGCCGCCCATCGTTCGCATAGAAAAGCTTGTAGTATATCTTGCAAGATCTGAAAATGTTTTTTGCTTTGTTACTTATGACTTCTTTTTCAAAAGTTGTGGATGTTTTTTTTCTGCTCAAAGCAAACAATGTTCTACTTAATTATTCGATGTTAGACGTTGTTTGTTTCATTCTTTACTGTGTCAAAAACCTGTGACTTCATTCTTTCCGTTTCCGTTTCATCCTTTAGTGCGATGTTTTTGTAATTACTCTACTTTCTTTTGTAATTTCACTTTCTCTGGAATTTGCGGGAGTCCCTTTGCCACAGACTTCCTATTTGATTCCGTGTTCGAATGTTTTCTCATCTACTTATGAAATCCCCCTGGCCATTAAATCCCCGAGGCAATACTTTTTACTGTATATAAACACGTGGTGCCTCAAACATTGTGACCCGCTCAGTTTGCTCAGAGCCAGCATTGCCGCTGACTCGGCAGCGACTCTGATCAGGAACTTGTAGTGTTCGACTGCCTACTATGGCAGAATTTCCGACACTGTCTGGAGGAGAATTCTAGCGGTCGGCAGTTCTCGTTGGTGTTTCTCAGATCAATAGCAGGCAAATGCCGGAGCAGTACACTGACGAACGGACGACGGAACGCATGTGACCATTCCTTCCTTTTCTTATTTGTTTCCGCCCCCTTGCACATAAACACTTTCCCTTACATGCAGTTCACTAGCAAACATGTCGGAGGACAATCAGGAGCGTAGAGCCTCTCCCGGCTGAGGCACTGCCTCTCTGGGGAAAGACACCTGAGTGGGAAATGCAGTTCACTAGCAAACATGTCGGAGGACAATCAGGAGCGTAGAGCCTCTCCCGGCTGAGGCACTGCCTCTCTGGGGAAAGACACCTGAGTGGGAAATGCAGTTCACTAGCAAACATGTCGGAGGACAATCAGGAGCGTAGAGCCTCTCCGGTTGGGCACTGCCTCTCTGGGGAAAGACACCTGAGTGGGAAATGCAGTTCACTAGCAAACATGTCGGAGGACAATCAGGAGCGTAGAGCCTCTCCCGGCTGAGGCACTGCCTCTCTGGGGAAAGACACCTGAGTGGGAAATGCAGTTCACTAGCAAACATGTCGGAGGACAATCAGGAGCGTAGAGCCTCTCCCGGCTGAGGCACTGCCTCTCTGGGGAAAGACACCTGAGTGGGAAATCGTCATAAGCCTACGTGTTGGTCGACACCGGACCTCTCCACCCAGCTGGGGAGAAATACTACCACTTCCCCCGATACAACATTCACTACACGAACGGGACTAATATCCCAAGCAGTTGTGTCTGGAAACAACACGCATGTGGATCCTATTAATATGAAGATGGATCCTGCTTTAAATATTAAGATAGGAATATTTTCAGTTTTATACACGATTTCATTATAATGGGACGATAAATTGAGCGTATTAAAGACTTCTTTGTGTCTCCATTTCAGATCGTACATATCATTTTCGTTTGTAAAACCATTTACTTTCAAGTTACTGTTACTCTTAGGATAATGACAATATTTTAGACTTCCCCATAGTCGTTTTTCCTCAGTTTCATATGAGAGCCAGATCCGTTATTTTTGAATAGCGTATCTCTCCGTCCTACATGCATTAGTTAAAAGAACCACTCAACTAATAATTCTGAGACGATGTGCCAAATTCAAAGGAATATAATAACCTTCTCAATCCCCTATTCTCAATGTGTATGGATCTTCTTATCATTAGCATCATCATCAATTTATTCACGATGACCATTTGGAGGTAGGGAAATGTGGCGCCCATGCCAAGCATTGAATTTGGACCCCTAACCGGACACTTTATTACTCTTTCCTTATTTGATGTCCGTCATATAATCACCTTTTTAATAAAAGCACTGGTAAAATGTCGTAGACTACGACAACGGGAAGACTCATTAAGTTTGATATATTTATCAAGGGACTTGTATTAAAAATAGTACTTATCTCATCTTTTTGTGGATTCTTTCTTTGTATTCTTTTCGTAATGTGATGGTGTGATTCCGTAATTAAAAATATTGTCTCATCGTGAATGAATGTACCTCTTGTGAGTACCACTCGTCGCTCATTCCTTGCCATAACATGTCTGGCTTAGGCCGCAATAAACGCGGCCGCAATAACCGACGGCCGACATCGCCGAATAGAGATCTTTATTATGATCTTGAACCCCTAGCATTTTCGACCATGCCCGAGATGAATAGGTGGAAAATGTTGATGGATGAGTATAATGGATGCATAATTTTAATGATGGAGCAATGGTGAATTGTAAGAAGGAATGGAGAAAAGACAAGGGAACACCTGCCATGTACCCGCTTTGCCTACTTCAAATTGCTCGTGGATCGATAGGGATGCACACCCTGGGACGCAACGGTCGAAGCTTCGCGGCCCAGAGCCTCCCTCACGGGTGGCCTCTGAGGGGAGCTCTGGTTGTGTGCAGGCCTGGAGGCGTCGTGGCAACTGCGGGCCTTGGCGGCGGCGCTGGCGGCGGCTGAGGCCGAGGGCGGGTGCGGGGCGGGGGCGGGCGCGGGGCGGGCGGGGGCGTGGCGTGGGCGTCCGCGTCGCTGCGCCCCGCCGCCCTCGCCGCCCTCAGCAGCCTCCACTGCCGCCGCAACCGCCCGCTGCTCGTGGTGGCCCCCGACGCCAGCGGTCGCCTGCTCCGCGCCGTGCGCAAGGTCAGCCTCCTCCAACGGCAGTTCCCCCTGTGCCTTCCCCTCCACTGGAGCCTCCATCAACTCGTCAACGTCCACCTCCGCATCCACCGCACATTCATCTTCGTTTATAGTTTTGTTTCTGTTCCGAGTGAGAACTTGATTTTGTCAGTCAACAATTTGACTTGTTGGAATCCAAATAAGATAAGAAATCTAGATATTAGCAATATATGTGTGGCAGGAAGTATAATTTATTACAATTTATCTGTTATCCTTCATTTCTGCTCCCCTCTCCGCCTCTATCTCCGCTTCTTCTGCCTCTACCATGCTTTCCACGAAGCAAAATCAGCGACACGCGTGGTGGTAAGCTGCTTAGATGATGCAAAGTAAGAGGGTATTCGAAAAAGCTAAGGGTATAGGTTGCTGTTCGGGATTACCGACCGGGACCAATAGAGCGTGGCTGGCGGAGCAGGGCTGACGGCTGAATTAAGAAAAATGGAGCGAGACGAATAGTGTGGGGTTGACATGTCAGATTTTCTAAGTTCTAGCGAAGTCACCCTGTCTCACAGGTCGGAGCTTCTGAGTTAAGATCAGCTGACTAGGATCAATTGGTCAGGCCTGGCTTGGCAATACTGGAGGATCGGAGCTAGATGGTTAGAACAACCGAATTAACCGATAGGGAGGCACTGGAGAGGCAGGTTCACAGGTCGTTGCTGGAGGATTGGGTCAATACACTGGGTCCGATAGGGTCACGCGAGCGAGGCAGTCGGGAGAGGAGCCTAACTGATCGGAGCTGCAGGGTTAGATCTACGGGATCGGTAGAGCCGGCGTTCGGGTAAGCCTGGGGTGTGGCCGAGCAGGATGGGCGGGGCGGGGAAGGCGTGCGAGGTTTGCGTTCGGGTTGGGCGTGCGGGGTGGGGTGGACGTGCAGGCTGGGCGCGTGGGGTTGGGGTGTGGCCGAGCAGGATGGGCGGGGCGGGGAAGGCGTGCGAGGTTTGCGTTTGGGTTGGGCGTGCGAGGTGGGTGGACGTGCGGGCTGAGCATGTTGGCTATGCGTGTGGGATGGCGGGGCGGGAAGGCGTGCGAGGTTTGCGTTCGGGTTGGGCGTGCGAGGTGGGGTGGACGTGCGGGTTGGGCGCGCGGGCTGAGAATGTTGGCTGTGCGTGGGATGGGCGGGCGAGGAAGGCGTGCGAGGTTTGCGTTGGGGTAGGCGTGCGAGGTGCGGTGGACGTGCGGGTTGGGCGCGCGGGCTGAGCATGTTGGCTATGCGTGTGGGATGGGCGGGGCGGGGAAGGCGTGCGAGGTTTGCGTTCGGGTTGGGCGTGCGAGGTGGGGTGGACGGCGGGTAGGGCGCGCGGGCTGAGAATGTTGGCTGTGCGTGTGGGATGGGCGGGGCGGGGAAGGCGTGCGAGGTTTGCGTGGCTGCGGTGGGTGGAGGCGGGGGGCGCGGGGCTGGGATGTGGGGGTGCGGGGGGGGGGCGGGGGGGGGCGGCGGGGATGCGTGCGGGGTGGGCGTGGAGAGTGGCGTGGCGTGCTCAGGTGCTGGGCGGTGGGCGCGGCGCGTGGAACGAGGCGCGCTGCTGGCCACGTTGGCTGCTGCTGGCGCCGCCCGCCGCGCCGCCCGCCGTGCCCCTCGACTGCGAGGTGGGCCCCGACGGCCCGAGGCGCCCCTGCGCCTGCTGGAGGCCCCCGTGGGGTCGCCCGAGAGCCAGGTGTGTCCGTTCACTTCTTGTGCCCAGCACATACAACGTGCATGCTTGTCCCAACAATTCTATCCTCGGTGAGTGAATTGACTAGTCTATCAACCTCCATAGCCCGAGAGCTAGGTGTGTCCGTTCACTTCTTGTGTCCAGCACATACAACGTGCATGCTTGTCCGAACAATTCGCTCCTCGGTGAGTGAATTGACTAGTCTATCAACCTCCATAGCCCGATTTCGATAGCGGCTGAGGTGTGACGATTTTTGAAGGGCGAAATATCCCGCGTGCATGTCACGATTGTAGCGTGTAAGAGAAGGCTGGCAGATGCTGGGCCAAATTAACTTCAGCAATGTTCCATCCTAACAAAGTCTCACTTTTTCCTATCAGATTCTTCGTATATAGTTAATTGAGTCCGACATCTGGAAGAGAAAGTGCAAATCACACCCATGCGTATTAAGGGACGCCCAAAGATCGCACATAGTAGATTTTGGTTCAGTTTCCGTCCAGGATAACTTCTATGTTTACACAGGCACACAAAATAAAAAACGTTAGTCTCGACACAAGTTTCTCTATGTAAGGCGACACGCAGAATCTGAATCTGAAACCAGAATTGCGCCACCACGATCCAGTTTTTTTTAAACCGCGAATGCAACCGTGAAATTGTATTCTTGTTTTCGGGGATTGGTGTCGGAACCAACCACTTGACACATGTTTCTCTATGTATGTTGACGCTCTAAATTCGAATGTGAAAGCAGAATTGCTCCATCACCGTCCAGTTTTTTGAAATCGCGAAAAATTGGAAGGTAATGGCGCAATTCTGGCTTCAGATTCGGATTCAACGCATTGACGAGTAGGGAAACATGTGTCAAGTCTGACAACGTTTTTTAATTTGTGTGCCTGTGTTATCAGTCACGTTAGCGTACTAAATATTTTATTCGATGATGTAGCGGTGTTCCTCCCTCGCTGGATGATGAGATACGCTGGATGATGATGAAATTTTGACTGGCTGAAATTTTTCGTATTTCGGATAGCGGAAATTTTTCTCTCCAGGCATCTCTCTGCGGAGCGCTGCCCCAGTTGGGACAAGCTTTAAGCTCCTAACGCCAAATGTTTTCATGTAAGTGTACGTTTTAACGTAAGAGGAGATGATTAGACAAGGAAGAGGAAGAAAAGACCGCGTGCAAATTGTGGCACGTTTGTTCGGGTACTGTTTAGAAAATTCTGTCTGATTTTGATCGGAGACACCACGGAAAAAGACAGGTCATAACAGCTGTCCGCTAGAATTCTCCTCCAGACAGTGGCTGAATGGACCTCATTATATAGCTAGTGTCAAAAATCCACCTCCGTCAAAACTCAAACACTAGACCTGCCGATCTGAGTTGCTGCAGAAACAATGGCAGTGCTAGCTCTGAGATAAATTCAGTCGGTCCCGCCTACTCGAAAGATCCCATAGGCCTGCGCAAGAGGGAGGCTCCAAAGGAACGTGTGCGCAACTATCCAATCATCCCATATACTTAAAAAAAACTCCCTGAACCTTCGTTGGTTGATTCACTTGAGCGCGATTATTTTCACATCCATTCCTGACAAACTAGATTCGATGTATGGTCGGTGAGTAGAATATAGCAATGATTCGCATTCATTTCACGAATGTTACCGAACTTGTGAAGGAGGTTGAGCCAGAGAAAAATACACTAATTTCCGATCATTCTCGGCGACGAGACCGGCTCGCTGTATGTATAAATGTATGCTAATGCATGCATGCTAACGCTAACACTAAATGTATAAATATATATAAATAATGTAAAATCAAATATGAATATGTAAAATACTGAAAAGTCGCTAAGAATCTTAGGTTGCTGCGACTATAATAAAGCCCCCCAAAAAAGTTACAGGATCGCGCCCTCCGCGTCGGCGAACGAAATGACAAAGATAACTATAACAAAGGATAACGAATGCTGGTGACGTCACCGAATTTCTCGACTCGGTTTATCTCTCCGTTTATCTCGTTATTTTCAGTGAAACGAGTAAATGAACGAGATGCACAAACTAGAATTGCATGCTCCACGACAAAATCTTAATTAAAATTCGGTCTCGTAAGGCACGTTCTAAACCACTTAATTGTCGTGGAATTTAAACTGTGTGAGCACATTTAAACGGTGTGAGCATTTTTAAAATTCTGTTTAAAATTATTTCTTGCTCTTAAAATTAATTAAAAGTCTGTATTAAATAAATATATCCTCTGTAAGTGAGATCACACTGCTTCTCTCGAGCGAAACACATCAAACTGCGGTCAGTGCACGATTCGCCGTTAGAGTGTAGCGTCATAGACTTGACTCCCTGCTCCTGAGTTGCAAGGTATGGGGAGCCAAATATAGGCTCCCGAACAAAGGCCACCCCTCACGGAAATCCCAGAGGGTAGGGGGCTGGTTCGTAGACGCCGGGTACAAAATGCGGCGTCGGTGGCATTTGCTTGAAGACGAGTGCGTGGGGGGCAGATGACGTAGGAGGTCATACGACTTGGGCCTATATTAAGGTGCGTCGTAGGACCCTTCGGGGGTAACGATACTGGTTTCCTCGCGGCAAACACCGCAAAACTTGTCCGACCAAGTCTGGCGCGGAAGTGCTGAAGGCACGAGTAGGTGTTCGAGGTTCGGACATGGTGAAGTATGCCTTATACTTCAGGGCAGATGGTCTGCCGAGGCACATGAGGTGCCCAGTTGCGAATCGGCCGAGTTGACTACTCGCTGGCGCGGCCGCAAGGCGCGCGTTGGGAGAGGGGGGCTGCGGCAAGTAGCTCCGAAAAACACCTTAGAGTGAGATTTTAGTTCCTGTAAATAATTTATTGTAAATACCCAATCATGTCTGTTTCTTTGTGGCGAAGATCCCTACCCACGACGTTACAAGAGCAGAGAATGAGCGGTACTGTTAGTTCCGATCCTTCAGAGGGTATCTGCATATTTTATTTGTGCATTTGTGTGTTCTGTTAAAGTGGGTATACTCAGTTGATTAAAATTGAGAATATTGGGAACTGCCGACCAGGATGGCCGAGGAGGTTAAGAGCATGTACCGACTGGGCGCTTTGGTGCGAAGCTGGTGAATTCGAATTCCGCCTAGGACATTACATTGTCTCTAATATATATGTTGCCGCGAAGGCCTCGCGTTCTGCTGTCCCCAGATCAGAGGAGCCCGCATTTGTGTTGGTGACTAGTGTACGGCCGAATATACGTCCCATCAGCATTTATATTACTGTGTAATTATGTAAAAATACTGGAAATTTTCAAAACAATCCTCATCAGGAATACTATATGAAAGAAAATGTAACATTAAAATAGTAAAATTTCCGTCTTCTCTTAAATTTTCTGTTGGTCGTGCTGGATCAGATAACACGTTATACGTGGCATGACAAAAATAGTGGATTGAGAAGAACTAACAGATACCACGAATCAAATTGCGAGGAGTGAAATAATGGGATATGGAATATTTTCGTCCATAGATGAAGCAATCACCAGAATAGATAGATCCATAGATGAAGCAAAATAGAAAAATAGAAAACTAGTAGGCGAACACACTTAATATGACACAAGTGAGAATGGCAGAATGATGATACATCTGGCCCAACTACACGATCTTGCAATAAGCAGTACACAATTGACACATAAGAATATTCATAAAGACACATGGAAAGCGCCGAATGAGCAGCTCATGAACCAAGTAGATCACAACAAAAGAAGGGGTAGATGTTTTATATATGTCAAAACCTACAGAGGACCAAATTGTCATTCCAATCACTTCCTAGTAGGAGTCTAATCAGATTAAGAATCAATTCTAAAGAGTTAGGAAAATTTGAAAAAACAAAAAGTGGAATGTAGAAAAACTAAACGAAAAGAAGGTACGATCCACATACGAAAACGCAATCAAGAAAGGCCTCGAAGAGAAAGAAGCCAGTGCAGACACAGAACTAGAATGGAACAATATTAAAAACGTGATACTAAAATAAGCTAGTGAGAATATAGGAATCAAATTTCTGGCAAGAAACGCAAATTGGTGTTCATTTTCGGCCGCCCAGCGCGGTCGGCGGGCCGCGCCCCGCCGCGCGTTGGTCGTTGTTCCTTTGTCCCCCAATGCCGCCACTGCCGCGCCAGTTTTCGCCGCTGCTCGGCTGCAGCCCCCAAGCGAAGGAGCGCGGGGTCTTCAGAACACTTGTTTGCGGTAGCCGACAAAGATATTGCTGTGTACCACAGCAAGTGTGCCCCGAGGATCGGTGCGGTGGGCACACTGTGCCAGGCAGGGTAGTTGCGGCCCACTGTGGCCGCTGCAGGGTTGCGCCGTGGGGCGCGACCAGGGTAGAAATGAGGAGTACGGGAAGGCGCCACCAGGAGCAGGGCAAGCGGCGGCGCTGTTCCGTGACCACCGAGCCGTGTCGGCTAAGCGATCGCAGGAGGGGCATTTCCCCTCGATGCCCCGCCATGGAGGCGGGAAGGAAGAGACTCGCCCCGATGCCTCGGGGCGTATTTATAGGGCCTCGCCCGGGGCAGTAGGCAGTAGGAAGTTTCGGGAGCAGCAAGCGAATGTCCTTCCTGTTCCTTGTTCTATACTCTCCCCTTACACACACATTTACACTAACATCAACTGATGTCACTTCAACGCCTCTAACCGGGAGGGCCTAGGTTAGAGTCCTGACGGTGGCAGGATTTTCGACCCTAACTTTTCAGCTAGGTCGAATTCAATCGGTGCCTGGAGGAGAATTATAGCGGCTGCCGGCTCTGATCGGTAGTTTTCCGTGGTTTCTGCGATCAACAGCAGGCGAACGCCGGAGCAGTACCCTGCCAAACGGGCCACGGACCGCGCGCGATCTGTCCTTCCTCTTCCTTGTCCTATCCTCTCCCCTTACACACACACTTACACTAGCATGCACTACACTACCACATATTCCGGGAGATCAGTCGCGAGCTTACAGCTTGTCCCGGCTGGGGCGGTGCCCCGCTGGTGGGAGAGTCCTGGTTAGGGGGAAACCCCACTAGCCGACGGTAGGTCGGCGCCGGATCTCGCCATCCAGCGGGGGAAGATCACCGCCTTTTCCCGCGAAAAAACATGCACTACACTAGCGGGACTAATGACCAAATCCGTTGACACGCCCGGAAACACGAAAAAATCAATCAATACACACAAATGGTAAAATAGAGCTTGCCCCGGCTTGGACGCTGGTCCGTTAGGGTAGATTCCCCTGAATAGGGAAACCTCGCAAGCCTATGTGTAGGTCGTCGTAGTGGCTCCAGGTCGTTACCTCAAAACCCAGCTCGAAGAAATTAGCATGTATTGCGCTCTCTGACTCGTGTGTTGGTGTGCGCGGGGCGCAGGGCGAGGCGGGGGAGTCGGCGGGGGCGGGGCTGCAGTGGCTGCCGTGGGGCCGCTGGGCGCCCGGCCGCTCGCCCGCCGTCCGAGGCCCGCGCCTGCCCCTGCAGCTGCGCAGGGCCAACCTGCACGGCGCCGCGCT
The DNA here is from genome assembly GCA_964035755.1 of Teleogryllus oceanicus. Lineage (NCBI taxonomy): Eukaryota > Metazoa > Arthropoda > Insecta > Orthoptera > Gryllidae > Teleogryllus > Teleogryllus oceanicus. Next base: position 15,239,697 of record CAXIVR010000001.1, on the reverse strand, counting down.
CAGCGCCGCCATCGGCGACGTGAGTGGCCTCCCTCCTCCAACAAACAACATTTTGTAGAGGCGTAGGCTTCCGCGGCCGGAGTCGTTGAATTCTTGGCTGTCCGGGATTAGCCGCGTCATGGTCGATGGAGCTGGCGTTTCGGCCATCTTGCTGTGGCCTTCTTATAGTGTATAGAGTATAGCTCTCAAGAAGGCCACAGCAACATGGCCGAAACGTTTCCACCATCTTACTGTGGCCTTCTTATAGTGTATAGAGTATAGCTCTGAAGATGGCCGAAACGTCAGCTCCATCGACCATCACGCGGCTAATCCCGGACAGCCAAGAATTCAAATAACATTTTTCAGGAAAGGAAAGTTTGCACATTCACCCCTATACTTCTAGATAGTATTCCACAGGTTTAACATAAGAAAAACCTCATTTCTTAATACGATATTTGACAGGATGAAGGAGAAGCGTCGTTAGAATATGTTGATAAGTAAAACCAGAAAATCGAAAATGGAGGTACGTCACTGGGGAAATAAGGTCTTCAATCGCCCACTGTCCGGAATAGCATAAATATCACACAGAGAGAATCCTCATTATCTTGCGAAGTGAAACTTGTTGAAACAGCGACCTCGATGAAACGGTGACGTCTATTAACGGCCATTTTTGTGTGAAATCGCTATTTATTTTCCCACAATACACGTGCAAATATTCCTTCTATTAAGCGAACGCTTAAGTTGGCGGTCAGCGGTCAAGCCCATTTCGCACATTAACGTGTATTAGACGGTAAAAGTTTTCATAAGAATTTTCGATATTTTTTTCGCAACGCTGTCAGAAACAGAAGACCGATGAAGATTGGTGGATTCATTCAGTACCATCCCTCAGTGGGACAATTTCAGGTTACGTAGACCAGTGACGTGTAGAGTTGCCTTTCGTGTTGGATGATTAATTTCTGTTTGAGATAACAATAAATGATGTTCATTTATGTTCTGAAATTTTCCCGGAGAGTAAATCTCAGCTTCAAGTTTAGTTTTTTAATGTATAGTATTTCATTTCAGAAACCGTTCAAATAACTCCTTTTAGCGTATGGGAGAGAAATTAAATCTGTGCATGTTTTCTTGAGGTTCAAAATATCTCCCTACTCACCTGCAGTATACTATGTTTAACTCTGTATAAACGTTTGTGGGAAAAATTTATAGCAATACATATTCGTTCCCGTGTGATGCAAACCATTTGCGTCGGCAAATGAGTTACAGGTTGCGCACTTCAAGGGATTCAAGTCCAGAAATTGGGAAGAATCAGAAAGTGGTGTCCAAGAACTTAATGATTTTTTATGCCAGTTATTTATTTGGGTCATTATAAAACCTTTGGGTATTGTATACTTTATGTGTATTTAAAAATAACATTCACTGCATACATAACTTCATTGCAAACAAGAAAATTACGATGAATATCCATGTACAATCCTTTCATAATCTCTTACGAAACCAGGCAAGTTTTCTCCCAAACCAATAGTTACAGCTTAAGATGGGTTTCTCTGTAATTATTTTAAAATAGTTCGTGTGAAACAATAATATATTTTTTAATTAGTCGCCAAAAGTCCTAAGAACTGTATCGCACGTAGTTCAATCTGCGCGAGCTCCAGAATCTCTATACTCTCTCTTTTTATACACGTACGAATACTAGAATTATAATTTAAGATACCAACGAGCGTAGCTGGCAACATTTGATAATAAAACATGTTGGCTCACATGTAATAAATAGTACCTATTTGTATTGACAAAGGAGCTACAAGAAGTAGATTTTTGTCGACGGAACTGCTCAGCCAATAACAAAATACCCTTGTTCCTCTCGTATCTAATTAATGGAAAGCTAAGGAAAACCTGCTAAAATGAATGAATTTGCATTTACTAATATTATTAATTAATCACTCATTACAAATATTGATCCTTATTGATATTTTATTACAAGAATCAGAAACGGAATAACGAAAAATTATCATTTGTCTTTAATCACAAGTGATTTCAGTGGAATTTTTATACATAAATATACGATACATAGGTCAAAAATCTCTCTCCAACTATTTTCCGCCCACAGTACGTGTATTTGGTGGGGTACGTCCTCCATCGTAATGTAGAAAAGCCTTGCATTAATAAGTACCCTGCGAAAATTATTCTGAAGAGCGAAGAATACTCGTGAAATTGATTCTATAAACTTGCGATTCTATAAAATGTAATAGTCTCGACAGTTTTGAAATATTAATTTCTCCTACGCTCCCTTAATATAAAATGGTCATTTTTGTATAAATCATCATTTATTGAAAAAGTATTAAGTATGCTTAAATTTTGTGAAAAAAGCTTATACATGTGAACGGAGTTTTTAATCACTGTGATTTTTCATCGATATTATCTTGATAATTCTAGTAAATGGCAAATGTAATGTTTAACAAGTAATTTATCGGATGTGATGAAAATAACGTTTACGTCTCGAATTCAGAGGCTCGATAAAATTGTTCAGACTTATGTCTCATTTAATTCCTTCTTGCACATCAATATTTCACACGGCTCGTTTCTTTCCCGCGATTTAAGGCAACGTGGCCTTTCCCTCTAAGTACAGAACTGTACAATTTGAGCTCTAAACATTTTCAAAGGGGAGATAACAGATGTCAGATAACTCTCGTTTGTGCGAGGAGTTTTTCACAGCCTCTTCCATTTAATTAGTCGATTGGTTCAGAATTGCTTGTGTGTTTGATAAGATATACACAAGGGTGTTTATCAAATGCAGAAATCTTTGGAAATTATCCTTAAATTCATGGGTCGTAGAATTGGTTTACCATGAAAAGAAAAAGAATAATAATGTACACATACCTAGAGAAGAACCATCTATCGCCAGTTAAATAAAAAGGATATAAAGGTTCCAAAGGTAGTAAGGAAATCTTGCTACTAAAGAAAGTCATCTTGAATGATGTAAGAAAACAAAAACGTAATTTAACCATGGCAGTAAAATTCTCATCCTACTTAGCATGAAGTTTGACACAGAAAATGTCAAAAATTCGTGGAGAAACAATCCACTTCATGAACAATATTTTTAAAAATGGACAAGTTGCATTGTTATCAAAGATTTAAAGATAAATCATTTATGTGGCTTAAAAGGGGAAGAATGAAGTTAGAATCGAAAGTAGTTGTAATAGCTGCCCAAGCTCAGGCGTTGAGAACACAGCATTATCATAAAGAGGTTCTCAAAATTTCCCATAACGATAAATGCCTCATCTGCAAGGAACAAATGGTACGAACACTCACCGAAAGCGGTGACGTCTGTTGGACTGTGTAAAATATTGTACGACGAACAAATTCAAACTGTTCGCATGATAGTGGCAAACAAACCAGATATTGTTACCCAGGATTTTGAGAAAAAAATGTGTTTACTTGTAATCGCTGTGTCCTACGATCATAACGTCGTAACCAAGGAGGCAGAGAAACGTCTTAAATACAAGACTGGAAATAGAGATCCATGTGGAGGACAAAAGTCGTCCCGATAGTTATGGGAGGTCTGGGATTTGTTTCGCAATATTTATTCAAGAATCTGGCAAAACTCGCAGGTCATTCAAAAGACTGGGAAGTGCATTAATCGTAATTATAGTACTAACAATTATTGATATTCTTATCATTCAATATTATTTTTTATAGTTAAATAAATAACGTTAGTAAAAAATAACCAATAGAAGCAAAGAATTTTCCTGTACATAGGAATTGAGTACAAAAAGGAGAAGACATACACAAAAAATAACAAAAAAAGAAAGAAAATTGGTAGTAATGTGAAACAAAAACTCTGAAAGTAATGTTGATGGTATATAGCTATATATCTCTTTCATTGATTCCTATAAAAGAATTCTTTGTTACATCCACCCTCTTTCGTTTTTCATCATTATATTACATTTTACATCATATTATGCAGTTTTCGCAGTTGTTGTAGGTGAACTGTCGTAGTATAATCAATAAAGAAATAGAGTTTTGGAATCTAGATGATGCCTGCGATCCCGACTTAGTGATAGAGACTGAATCGTGGCTTTCTGATAACACCAGCCTCCTAGCCAGGGAAGACCGCTGGGGACCGAGGGTAAAAGAACCTGTGGATATTCTCAAAAATCCCCGAAACCTCAATGCCGACCAAGACCTACGTCTCGTTATTATCGTTATTGTAATTATTATTATTATTATTATTATTATTATTATTATTATTATTATTATTATTACTATTTTTTTGCTCGCATTTTCGACCACGCAGGACATGCACTTGCACGGGCTCAGTATCATTTTATCACGTTGCAAGTCTTGCATGCAATTAATTAGGGGGATCAGCATTAGGCTGAATCCGATTTTTATACCCCAGGGTTGTTAGTCCTGGGGGATGGAAGATGAATTGATGATGACAATAATGAAGGATGAATGGACGGCACACACAAACAGGCATACACAAACACACCCATGCTCATGCCCGAGGCGGGACTCGAACCCGCGATTCTTCCGTCCGAGATCACCACGGCACTACTGCCTTAGCGATCTCGCTATCCGGACTGGCTATTATTATTATTATTATTATTATTATTATTATTATTATTATTATTATTATTATTATTATTATTATTATTATTATTATTATTGTTGTTATTATTATTATTATTATTATTAATTTTTTCACAGCTTTCTGGTACATGTTTGAGGAGTCATACAGATATTTCTATCAAAGCATGATTTCCGTAGTACACTACTTTTAACAAAAACATATTCATTTTAAGAACCAATTAGAAGGTAAACATTTCTACAAATATAAAATTCAAACACTCATTTTACAAATTAAAAAGTAAATAATTAACACAAATTTATTTAGGAACCCATAAATCTTCTGACTAAAGAACACGTGCTCAGGATCACAGCTTTCTGTAGATTGATGATAATGTTCGTCTCGATCCCCAGTTTTTTCAGAGAGTGCTTCAGGACGGTAGGTATCACACCTGTTGCTGAGAGGACGATCGGCACAATCTCCACCTCCAATACATGCCACTGCTCCTTTATAACTTGTGCAAGTTCCCTGTACTTTTGAGTTTTCTCTTTGTGTGTTGTGTCGAGGTTGCTGGTATCTACAACTGCTATGTCTATCAGCCATACTTTTCTTTTAGATTTATCCCAAAATATTACATTCGGCCTGTTATGACGAACTGTTTTATCGGTCAATACACTTCGATCCCAGTATAATTTATAGATGCTATTCTCGATAACATTTTTTGGATGGTACTTGTAGTAGGTGTATCAGATTCACTAGCAGTTCCACATTTTCTTGCAAGTTTGGCGTGGAAGATTCGTGCTACCATATCGTGCCTCTGTTTATAATCCGTTGGGGCCAGCACACTGCAACCCGAAATAATATGCTGGATCGTTTCTTGGCCTACACCACAAGCCCGGCAGATATCAGAAGGCACTTCGGGGTCTTTAATAATGTGCTTGAGATAATTTCGTGTTGCAATTACCTGGTCCTGGATTGCTATCAAGAATCCTTCAGTCTCGGGGTAGAGATATCCTATTTTAAGCCACTTGTACGACAATCAGGCGTCGACATTTGATTAGGCTATTTCTGTACGATATCTACCATGGAGAGCTTTTTGTTTCCATTGTTCTAAGAGCTCCACTTGTGTTAGTTGTTCGTGTAATACATTGTTTTGTTTAAGGTTGAGTGGTGTATAGTTCTCATCTACTTGCTGTATTACTCTATATAGCTGAGACGACAAGGCTTTCTCATTGAAATACTCTCTCATGTCCATTATCAGTTTTGCATGGAGATTACCAATATTTAAGATGCCCCTACCCCCTAATTTCCTTGGTAGTGTTATTCTTTGGATAGAGCTTTTTGGATTGTGATATTTGAAACGAGTCATTTGGACACTGATAATCCTCTCCAGTGAGTCCAAATCAGTTCTGGTCCATTTTATAATGCCTAATGAGTAAGTAATCACAGGAATGGCATATGTATTAATTGCTGTTGTAAGATTACGAGAGTTGAGGGAGGTCTTGAGTATGGCATTCAATCTGTTGGTAAACTCTGTTTTTAATTTCTCTTTTATCTGACTGTGTATAATCATTTTATTTTGCTGTATCCCCAAATACTTGTAAAACTCATTCATTCCCAATGCAGTGATGATCTCTCTTGATGCAGTCTGGTGCTCTGTGCTGTCTGTGAATTTTCCCCTTTGAATACTTTGTATTTTGCATTTTTCTAGCCAAACTGCATGCCTATATACTAGAGAATCTTTCAGTGATATATTAGCTTCTTCAGACCCTGTAGTGAGCCAGAGTATAGTTTTATGTCATCCATGTATGCCAGATGAGTGATCACACACTTTTCTTGACCTTTCAGTTCAAATCCAAGTTTGGTGTTGTCCAATAAATATGACAGGGGGTTTATGGCCAGGCAGAATCAAAACGGACTGAGGCTATCTCCTTGAAATATTCCCCGCTTAATCTTCAAAATCTTTGAGACTACTCTCTCGTTCCCTGAATGCATGTGTATTCTCGTACACCAGTGGTTCATTACAGACTTGAGGAGTTCCACAATCATAGGGTTTATACCATATATTCCAAGGACATGGATGAGCCAATCGTGAGGGACCATGTCGAATGCTTTTTTATAATCAATAAAACAAGTATACAGGTTACGCTTTTTTCCGCAAGCCTGAGACATGATAACACTGTCTATTATTAACTGCTCTCTACTTCCCAATGAGCCCTTGCAGCTGCCTTTTTGGGTCTTCGATATGATGTTATTTTGTGTACAATGTTGTTCGATGATCGTATGTAGACAGCCAGTCATGATCTTATATAATGCATTAAGGCATGTGATTGGTCGGTAATTCCCTGGATGTGTAGTGTCATTTGTTTTTGGTTTTAAATATGAACCTTCACTCAAGATGTCTGGAGTTTCTTCCGGATTTTTCAGGTAATGATTCACAAGTGTCAAGATCTTTTCATGGAGACATGTGAATCTCTTGAACCACATGAAGCCCATCGGGACCAGGGCATTTCCAGTTAGCCAGCTTACGAATAGTAGCCCGTAAGATATCCATCGAAATTTCACTGGTTTCCATGTGTCTGATATTATCAGTAGGGTTCGTAACATCACTCATCCATGATGTGTTGTCTTGAAAGTGGCCTTCTGTTGACCATATTCTCCCCCAGAATTCTTCTACAGCTGACTTCCCTGGCAGTTCAATGCTTTGAATTTCTCCGTTCAATTTCCTATAAAACACTTTTTGGTTCCTATTGAAAGTTTGGTTATCATTTTTCCGCTTTAAACAATTATTATAGCGTCTCAATCTTTGGCTGTACAGGCTAAGTTTTTGTTTCAAAGTATCTATATATTCTAGGATATACTCATTTTCAGGATTGTACACTGCGTGTTTGCGATGCATTCTCATAATTTTTTATGCTTTTCTCTTCATCTTTTGCCTTTATTTCCCTCAGATAGGCTTCCAGAACCGCTATATCTGATCTTAGCCGCTTTATTCTCCTCTCCAACCTTATCTTCAAGGGTGGTTCATGCAGTTGTCGGTGCCCTTGTTCTCGACTTTCAATAATTTTCCCGCCATTTGCCTTTACAATTGCCATTGCCATGCAATAAATGGTTGAATCAATTTGGCCGTGTTATATTCTTTACTTGTTCCATTTCAGTGGGGAGTATATTTTCATTTGCCAATTTTATCAATTGTGCCAATTTCTTGGAACTGTGTTGTCTTGGTATTCTTGGTCTTGTTTGATATGCAAATCCCCAGTATTCTGCTTTTGTTGTCTGATATTGTTGGCGGAGTTGTTCAAGCAGTGGAATTTCAATAGTATCTTCAGAGTGTTGGTGTTCATTTGGGCAAGTATCTACTTGCTGGATTACCGCGTCCGGTTCAGATATTTGAGGCATTAATTCTACAATGGACTCTATTGTTTCTTCCCGTCCTTCATTCCGTCGCATCTCTGTCTGGACTTCAGCCTTAATTTCCTCTCTCCTGATACGCGAGACGTACTTTTCAGACTTGTAAATTAATGCTCTTCGGTCTGCTACATTCTGTTCTGTGATTTGAGTTAAGTGTGGGTAGAGTTCCATAAAACGTTTATATAATTCCTGCCGGTAACCTAGATAGACTGTTTCGCAACAGGTAGTGCGCTGGAATATCCTTACAATATTTTCATTCATGTCAGTAGTCCAATGTAATCTCTGTCGTGGCAGGCCTGCCTGAGTGGTCCCGAGTGATGTCCTGGAAACACTGTTGGCAGGTGCAGCTGATTGTATTTGGGTGTTGCGTTCATCGGCTGTAGTAGCTTCGGGTGACCCGGTGTGTGCCCGCCTGTACAACAACACACAACTAACGGCTTGCAAACTGTCACGACCAGCGCTAGCTCCGGACGTGCCCTGGCGCTCCCCAGGCAGCGGCTTATGTTCCGAGGCCTTTCGACTATTCATTCGACTCTCCATATAGCTATGGGTTGCAATTGCCCTGTTTGCCGTTACCAATAAATTAGTAACGTTGCCCATCCCCCACGTGGCATAGATGTTCTTTGGTCGGACGTAGGGCTGGTCTTCGGGGAACTTATTATTATTATTATTATTATTATTATTATTATTATTATTATTATTATTATTATTATTATTATTGGCTTAAGTCTCGGAAATCATCAGGTTTTCTCAGGTGTGTGAGGCCAACATTGGCAGACCATGCTAGGTTACAGCGCATGATGAATTCAGCACGGTGCGAACTATTCGACATGTTTCTGATATGACAGATTTTTGAGATTTCAGGATTATTGTATTGGGTTTAACTGTAATATCTGTATATACTTTTGGGTTCACTAGTTGAATTTGTTATGTCATCCAAACTTGCCTCTACCGGGGTTAATTCATAGAGTACTCCTCTCACTAGAACACTTTTCTACACCGAAGAACATATTAATATTCTCATTGAATTTCGATGTAATGTTCAGTAGGCTTGTCATTTCATTGGCATTACGAGAATAGAGCATTAAATCGTCCATTCGAAACACATAGTTATCAGTGTATAGTGCCTTCCCTTTATTTTTTAGTTGAAACCCCATTCCAGATTCGTTCAATATTGAGGAAAGGGGGTTAACAGCTAAATAAAAACAACAAAAGGCTCATTGTCATCCTGAAAAATTCCACATTTTATTGGTATTACTTTCGACTTTGTGATATTGTTTCCATTAGAGAAAAGATGTGAAAAACCAACCTTCCATGAGATGTTTCAGAAGGTGGATAATTTTTGGATGTATATTGTAAATTTCTAGGACTTTCAGTTACCATCTGTGTGGTCGGACGCCTTCTGATAATCGATCCATGCAACTAATATACTTCTTTTCTTTTTCTTTGCTTGATTTGCTATTACACTATCCACTATAAGCTGTCCTTTGTACCCTTTGGCTCCTTTACGGCAGCCCTTCTGTTCCTCAGCGATGATGTTCTCAGATGAAACATATTCAGATATCTTTTGGGCTAAAAAAGAAAATACTATTTTGCATATTGTATTTAGGCATGTGATTGGCCTGTATTGCTTTCGTTTTCCGGTTCCATTTTGTTAAGATATGTGAGTCCTTGATTAATGAATGTGGGTACTTAAGAAGGGTTGTTAAGGAAGTTGTTTATTGTATGTGCTAGTGGTGTGTGCACTGCAGTAAGATATTTCCACCAGACGTTGTGAATACTGTCTGGTGCTGAAGCCTTCCAGTTGTGTAATTTCTTCATTGTTTGACTTACTTCTTGAAGGAATACAATTGGGTTTTCCATGACAGAGTTACATTCTGCCTTTTAGGTTTTAATCCATATTGCTTCAGTGTTATGTTCTGTAGTTTTTCTCTTTTTTCTCCCCCCCCCTTGAATATTTTTCCATTTCATTTAATGGAGGGTGATTTCCTTTGGCATTTATTTCTATGAGCCCATTGTAAAACTGTTTTTCATTGAGGTTGAATTTTCTATAGTATAATTTTCGTTTATTTGCTATGTTATAGCGTCTCAGCCTCTTACCGAGGACTGCAATTTTCTGCTTCAGTGAGTTGATATGTTTATCAAGTTTTTCTTCCAAATCAAGATCCTCTGTCCTGATCTTAAGACTACGGAAGATGCGAAAAGGTCTATCCCTCAGACCGGTAGCGGTAGCTCAGTGCATCAACTGATGTCACTGCAGCGCCTCTGACCAGGAGGTCCTAGGTTCGAGTCCTGACGGCGGAAGGATTTTCGACACTAGCTTTTCAGCTAGGTCGAATTCAGTCGCTGTCTGGTGGAGAAGCTGCTGCTCTGATCAATAGTTTTCCGTGGTTTCTCCGATCAACACCAGGCGAATGCCGGAGCAGTACCCTACCAAACGGGCCACGGACCGCGCGCGATCGTTCCTTCCTCTTCCTTGTCCTATCCTCTGCTCTTACACACACACTTACACTAACATGCACCACACTATCACATATTCCGGGAGACCGGTCGGGAGTTTAGAGCTTGTCCCGGCTGGCCGGTGGGAGTGTCCTGGTTAGGGGGAAACTCCACTAGCCGACGGTAGGTCGCTGCCGGATATCGCCATCCAGTGGGGGAAGATCGCCGCCATCTCCCGAGAAAAAAGAACATGCACTACACTAACGGGATTAATGACCGAAGCTGTTGACGCGCCCGGAAACACGAAAATATCAATCAATCAATATATCCCACAGCTCTTGTTTGCACTGATCACATATTTCGTTCCATATCTCTAGCCTTGCATTGTTACTCCTAAACTGTTTGATTTTAATTTCAATACGCAATTTCCATTTGGGGGCTAAATTTTTTATTTTGTATTGACCGTTTTGATAGGCAGGTCATCTTTTCGGTTGTTAAAATAGTGTTTGCGTCACTGTATACGTACAGTTGAGCAGCTTCTATTGACGTCATTATTTTGGAGTTCAGTATTCTGTTGGCTATTTCAAGATGTCGAAATGTGGTCTCATTTGGGTGTAGTTTTGGTAGAGGTTCGCGTAGATTTGGGTCTGTTCCAGAGTACTATAAAATATTTCTTCCCAACTCTTCCTCTATGTTTTTCTGTATTAATTATTGTGTCATTAGCTGGTTTGTACTTGTTTGTGTAATTAGGCTTTGTGGTATTCTTCCCTCTCGATCAACTTCATCACTATCATTGTCATCAGGATTCTGGATTGGAAAACATTTAGGTTTTTCTCGTAATATCTTTTAAGTATTCCGTCTTTAATATTGTTTTGTTCTTGAACCGTAATTACAGTTTTATTAATAACATAACCGTATCTGTCGTATATGTTTTGTTCCGTAGTGTCTTACCCGCACCGTGTTGCTATATAATATGTCTGTAGAACATCACAATGATCTTTATGTAGCCATTTGAAACGTTTAAGTGTTGTTAGGGCCTCGAGCAGGCCTTTGATGTAGACTAACAGATGGTGACTCCCTTTCAGTGCTCGGCTGATTAGAGCTTGGTGTTCCAGTTGCTGTTTCGGATATATCCGTGGAAGTCGCTGGTTCCTCCGGGGCTTCTACACTGGTGGTTCGCATGTTGTCGCACTCAGCACCAACTCGAAGTGCGCCCTGACGCTCCTCGGGCAGGGCCGTTTCCTCAGATTATAAATTTTCAACTCCATCATGCAATGGGTTGCCTTTTAATCCTACGACCAGGGGTTTTTCTGTTGGGGTTTTCTCCGTTAGCGGGTATCCTTCATGGCTGCGACGCCACACTCGCCGTCCTCTGTATCCTTAGACAGGGGCCCTTGCAGGGTACTGAGAGCCGGAATCAGCTGAGCCCAGGTTATTTTATAGAGGTTTGCTCCTCTGCCCCTAGAACCGTTGGGAGCTGGTAATCCTTTTTCGCCTCCAGGTCCATTGGTCTTCACTGAGGTCCGTTAGCATCCATAGCATTACTGTGGACGGTCCCGGGCGCACGACGAGGACGTGGACATCACTTGCCCCCTTCTTCTTCTTCTTCTTCTTCTTCTTCTTCTTTTTCTTCTTCTTATTATTAGAATGGTTGAATTATTCCTGTTGATCCCGTTTTATATAGTAGAAAGATGGATCTTTTTAAACTTATTGGACCAAAATGCGAAACGTTAAGCAATAAATAAATGTATGTTTTATATGAATTATACGTCTTAATTCCTGATATCTTCATTGATTGATCCTATTTGGTCCAATAAGTTTAAAAAGATCCATCTTTCTACTATATTATTATTATATTTTTACGTCTCTCGCCTAGCGAGGTGCCATACAGCCGACACCGGGACCTTCAGAGAACCAAGGTGCCTGTTTCGATTGCAAACTCGGGCGGTCAGGATTTGACAGTGAAGTCAGGTGATGTTATATCAATAAAAACTTCCTCACGATGCGTGCAGTACTCAGGAGAACAGCCTTTTGCATTGTGTGAATGTGCCAGTTAAGGCCAAGCCTTGCAGACGATGAAGTTAGTGCTTCAGACACCAGTCCATTTGCAGAGATAACCGCACGAACTTCTTCAACCGATACTAACCGCCACATGTCGCTCAGTTCAATAGCCAACGCCTGATATTTTCGCTTCTTCTCGGCAATGGAAGCGGCTATATTTCGGTCTAGAGGGATAGCTATATCAACTATAATCCCTTTCCGTGAAAACTTGTCGACCCATATTATGTCAGGTCTGTTGGCTTCGACCTTGCGATCAGTGGTGACAGCAACATTCTACAAGACTTCCACCGTTTCGTCTCCAGAACTGAATCCGGCTTGAACTTGTAGTATGGGACCTCTTTCTCTACCATCTCTGACTTTGCAGCCAGGGCCTGATGGACAACCGCAGCAACCGCAACAACAACCGACTCAGATATTCTGTTTGTGCCAATGCAGAACACCCGCCCATTATGTGTTGGAGGGTTTCGCCGGGTTGATTGCAAAGTCGACAGCGGTCCTCTACACTCATATCCCCAATCACATACCTTTGGTAATTGCGAGTGGAGGTTACTTCGTCCTGAATAGAAATGACGAAGCCTTCTGACTCAGCAAAGAGGCCAGATTTTGTTAGCCAGGTGACTGACGATGCAATGTTCACAGCATTCCCTTTAGCTCAGCAGGAAATCTGCCATGTAAACGCTTCTGGGCCCATTCGATCAGCCTATCTTCTTTGGTGATACACAGACTCTCAGATGCTCTATTTGCGAAGACTATTGATTTGCTTCGCGCAAAGGGACTCCAAATCTCAAAATCCTACCTCCTTCTTTCCAATGTATGTACAGTCTTGCCACTGAACAGTTGGGATGGTACATGCGGTATTTGGTAAGTGATCCTAACTTTTCTATTAAGGTCCTGCAGTGCAGTTGAAGAACACGAAATGTATAGACAGCCACAGGTACTGCCCAAGTGTTGAGAGCTGACATGAGGTTCTTTCCATTTAAAAGTTTTACAAATTTTTGCGACTCTTTGCAAGACTTTATTTTGAATAAAATACCTCATCTTTGCTTCACTTGTGCTCAAAAGTTGATTGACGCCTAAATATTTATATTATCCTCTTGCCCAAGTTCTTGGATATTGGTGCCACACGTCAGGATGAGTTTGTCCGGATCAAGGATTTTTCCCCTTTTCACGTGCACAGCAGCGCATTTATCACTGTCAAACTCCATACAGAGTCGCTCAAGGTATTTCCAAGTTCAAGCAGCGAGGAAAGCTGGTTCTTATCTTTGGCGTATAACTTGAGATCGTCCATATAGAACTGATGATTAATGAGGATATGGGGATATTTGGTGATTTCATATCCCATATCCGAATCTCTTAACATACTGCTGAGAGTGTTTAGAGATAGGGAGAACCATAAGGGACATATACTATCTCCCTCGTTTAATCTTCAGTTCCGTGATAGTATAGCTGTCACCAGAAAAGGAGACTTTTATCGTCTGCGCCAAGTTCCCATCCAGTGTCGGATTAGGTTCAAAAACTGGGCATTTACTTTGTGGAGGCGAAGGACATATAAAAGCCACGAATGAGGTATTGAGTCGAAGGCTTTGGTATAGTCGATCCATCCAACAGAAATGTTGCGGGTTTTTTTTGCTTGATTGTCTACAACACTGTCTACTATCAATAATTCTTTGCAACCTTGAGCACTCTTTCTACAACCATTTTGCTCTGGTGCCTGAAGATTGGCTTTCAGATGGGTATTTAGCATACTAGCTAGCACAGATGTAAAAATCGTATATACTGTGGGGAGACAAGTGATGGGTCGATAGTTACTCGGAGCCTTAGGATTGTTATACTTGCTTATCATAAACGTAACTCCTTCAGTAAAAGACGCCGGAATAATACTTGGATCGTTGAATGAGGCTTGAAACCACCTGGCCAAGACCGCGTGAGTACATGGGAAATACTTCCACCAAAAGTTCACCGACCGGCGCGGGGTTGCGGGCGCCTGGATGAATGGCTGGGCAGCCTAGGCGGCAGCGACGATGCGAGCGGCGGCGCGGGGTGCCGGCGCCTGGCTGAACGCCGGGCGTCCTGGGCGGCGGCGACGGTGCTAGCGGCGACCCGGTCTGGTCACGGCCGGTGCCCGTCTTTCGTCGCCCGTCCGTGACTGAGCGGCGAATCAGCAGGATACCCGCGGTATGCGATGCGTGGCCCGTAAACTTGGCCCGAGGCAATTCTCTCGGCGTACTCGCCTACGCGTTGCTCGTCTAGAAGAGCGTCTGCCCGCGATCGCTGCTGGAACCAGAAGCGTCTGCCCGTTATCGCTGCTGGAGATAGAAGCGTCTGCCCGCTATCGCTGCTGGAGATAGAAGCCCGCTCGCTTCTCCTCTCCGGAGCTCTCTCGCTCCGCGAGGTCTCATGACCGCGTCCGCGCGACGTTCGCGCTCATTGGTCTGTCACATCACGTGACACGGAGTGACCAATCGTGGTGGCACCGACGTTGCAGGCTAGAGTTTTGAATTCGCGTCGTCACCGGAATTTACCCCACGTCACGAATTCCCCGAACTCGCCAACGCTCTGCGCGGAGGGTGGAAATCCCATTGACGTCACTGGCGCGCCCCTTCACCAGGCTCCGAGACAAAGAAAAGTACCGGGCGCCCGCGTCGGCGACGCCAAGTAACGGTACATTGTACCAATTCCTTCCCGCTTTTGTGGCGAGCCTCCGCTACGCGTTTCCACAGGCGTTTGAAAATATAATTTTATATTGCTTTTATTTCGTCACTACCATGCATGGGCGACTGTCCCATTACAATATATTGCTCCAATATTCTTTCATTTCGGAGCTTTTAAGAACTGTTTCCGGCAACATTCTTTGTTCTTTGTGTCGCCTGAAAAATTTCTTCTGGTCGCATGAATACATAGCATTCTGTTGTCTTCGTTTCATTGCTTTATGATAACTTCTTATACTTAATATTGTTCCAAATAAAGCAATGTCTTGCACTTCCCAGACTCTTTGAATGACCTGGGAATTTAGCCACGTTTTTATACAAATTTTGCGGAATGAATCCCAGAGATTGTAGTGACCTGATCTTTTACGTCCCGCATTCAGCTGATCTAGATTTCCTGACTTTTTTATTTAAGAATTTAATTTTCACTGTCTCCTTGGTTTCGACGTTTTCGCGTGGCACAGCAACATCTACAAGTAGACACGATTTTTTCTCAAGATTCCGGGTAACCATATCCTGTTTGTTTGCCGCTATCGTGCGATCAGTTTGAATTTGTTGGTCGTACAATACTATACACAGTCCAACAGACGTCACCTGTACGAATTAGCAGCATGTATTTGGAATTTTGAGGGGCGATAAAGATCTGCCAGTGGAGGTATCTACTGACCCGGTCGTGTCTTTTCAAGTATTCGGTCTTTGCTGAATTGGACAAGCTAAGACTATATGGACGTTTTTTACTTGTTCCTGAAAAATGCGGCTTTTATCATCTTGGGAGATTTTGAGAACCGTTCTATCATAATGTCGTGTTCTCAACGCCTGATCTTGGGCAGCTATTAAAACTACTTCCCATTCTGCCTTCATTATTTCCATTTTAAGCCATATGTGATTGCTATTTATTGATCTGCACCATGTCCATTTATTTTTAGATATTTTCCATGGAGTAGTTTGTCTCGTCATGATTTCTTTAACATTTTTTGTCTTACATTTCGTGTTAAGTAGCATCATAAGTTCAGGGTCTCTGTTATTCTGGATGCCTTGAATAATCTTCTAGAATTCTTCTTGGTACACTTACAACGCCTCTGTTTCCCATTCTTCAGACACATTTAATGGCCTGCCTTATTAGTGGGTCATCTTGCTGGCTGACTATATACTTCCCCATCCTGACTATTCCTTAGGTGGCGTGTCTACGTAGTAGATCAGCTCGAGAGTGGGTGACATGTTTCATTGAAAGCAGTTTTCTGATTTTTTGAACCATGATTCGCACTTCTTGCACACTGAACTACACAAGTCCGAAACTGTATTTGGGTACAGGTACTACCCGACTACCTGTTGCAGATATTTTATTCCTGGAGTTCAGAGCTAAGTGAAGGATAAGCCTCACTATTTTATAATACTCCCTGCGACTGCTGACTTTCATTATGTCGTTCGAGACGGTCTCACATTTTTCAATGCCCAGATATTTGTAAGTTTTACCTGGCTCTAGACTTTGAATCACAATGCACAAATCAATTTCAATGTTCTCTAACTTTGTCATTTTGCCTCTCTTTAAGTTGATTTTTGTACACATGTCAAGAAATTCATTCAGATGTCATTTCTAAAATCACTGATGACAGCATTTTGATGAGAACCACTTCATTCTTAGCAAAAACTTTAAGATCATTATTACACACATTATAAAACTATTATTATTATTATTATTATTATTATTAGTGTGGTAGTCAATTTTCGATAGTCTATTTTGTGTTTATGTAGGACCCACCCTTCGAGAAGGTGACGAGGGGCAGCGCAGATGAGCCGCAGGCGTCGGGCTTTTTCGTGGCCGTATGGCGCGAGCTGGAGCGCAAGCTCAATTTCACGTGAGTTATTTATTAATTATTCAATTACCAGCTGATGTACACCAGTGTTGCTTCGTGTATTTATTTATCACAATTATAATCAGAGTGGAAAATGAATAAATTCTATCAATAAGGTAAAACGGAAATCATTTTATTTACAACTCTTCCGCCTCTGCCCATCCCCGCTCCTCTCTGTCCCGTTTGCCCGCCCACTTCGTCACGCTTCCTCTCTCTGGCTCTCAGCCCCTGACTTTGCGCCACGGCTAAAGCCTTGCGGTGCAACAGCTATGCTAATTTCGTTGTCATACCAAACGTGTATCATTCAAACTTTGATTTGATTTTAGAGCACTAGTGCTTAATGAAGCCTCTTATAGCATCCTTCTGTGCGCCGATAATCGAACATTATCATATCATCGTAGACAAACGTTCAACATTATAGGAAAAAGATGTAACGTTGTTTTATCGAAGTGTTTATTGTTGAGTAAAACAACGCAAAGAAAGGAACCATCTCATCATGTCTTCAATTTGATCAAGAGAAACTCAACGAAAAATTCGATCGACATAGCGCCATGCACTCAGAGCTGTCAAATATTCATTACACACATTCCTATAATGCAGTAGAGAAGACCGGGGCTGGTTGCCACTCAAATTCCTACATCGGCACATAGGTTCCATAATCCCTATGTGCTCTTTACGACCTAAAGAACTTCCCATAAAAGTCTCACGATGATCAGTCAACGATGGTGGAATCGTGATCTCAAATGTGCTCTGGAGCTTGGAGCACATTACTTTCGTAGTTCATTGATTGTTGCCTGCAATATTGAAACGGAATGATTTTGCCTCACGCTCTCTTTTGCTGTTGAAACCTTCTACCAAGTTCTTGATTTTGGTGTATCACTTTATTAGTTTTAATTTCCCTTGTCACTTCAACGGCCATCTTTACTCTAGAACGCATTAGGTATGACTCAGAAGCTCACAGAGGTACATTTTTTTTCTTTTTCCGTTAATTATTATTAATTTTATTTAGTGTTCGTTAGTATTCTCAAGAAGCGCAATAAACTTTCGCCGTATATGATTAAATGTATAAAAATGCTTGTATATAATATAAATAAAATAAGGCTCTTGAAATATTGGCTTACGTGAATACGTAAGGTGAGATTCCGAGGCTATATATTTTCATTTCCATATATTTTTCATGTTTTGTTGGATTGCGATCTTGACCGACTGCCATAGCGTATGTAGGTTGTGCGTCCACATCTCAAGCTTCATTGACCTCGAGCTCCTAAGTTAGAGCCCGATAAAATAAATGTCTCGTTCAAAACCTACCTTTGCCTGGGTATGAATTCTACAGGATGGCTGCTCTAAACAATCATTTCCTTTATTTCCTCTGAACAATTCCGTACCAATACCTGCGGAGTACCTTAACCAACAGACCACTGACGGCATGTGATCTTTTCTCTTGTATCCCGTCCATATTGACATTCTTAGGACCGAGGAGTAGGCCGATCTCCTATCCCCGGATCGACCGACTTTAGTCAACCAAGACATTAACGGTGTCTTGTGGTAGGAAAGGGGAATAATCGAATTAAATTACTCTTTGGAAAATATGTTGTTTTAGGTGGCAACAATGTGCCAGAAATCAGATGAGTCACAATACTACAATATAACCATGGACATTCTTTTTAAATTGATGAAAATTCCCAATAATAACCATTTACCTTCATAATAGACTAAAGTTGGTCGGCACAGTAACACAGAATAGAATATTTGTGCCTTATCAAACAGAAGGAATGAAAGGCACATCTCCACTTTTGGTTTCACTAAGAGACACAATGTAGCACCGTACGTTCCAAAACGTGAGGTCGTCCTTCTATCTAAAATAAAAAAAGTCCCCACATATTTAAGTTTTTCAGAGACCAGCAACCCATACAACTGTTCACTGTGTAACAAAAGGTGAATCAAACGGTCCGTGCCCGCATATGCAAGAAAGAGTCGAGAATGTTGCCTCGCGCATTGGTAAAAACTGTATTGATGTGTAAGCTGTTGCAGCATATGTTGCTTTGCTGAAAAGTAATCGCCACCAGAAGAAAGTCGCCAAATATTATTGATAGATTGTGGGAAGCCCTAGTAAAACGTCATATTGAGGCGACACTGGGAGTCTGTGGGTAGGATTCGAAGTACAGGCGCTTCCAAGCGGTCAATTCTGAGTAACTAAACAATATTTCACAAAGATCTTCACAAAAATCTTCCTTACAAAATAGAACTTCAGAAATTAATAATGGAAAATATACATGACCCTTGGAGGCTCATTCTGGGTATTCAAATAAAACTATTTTGTGATATTTTATTCACTTCTAGGGTAAAAGCACCGGTAGTGGCCAGAGTTCAGCAAACCTTCGTAGTTTTCTCAAACTTCTTGAGCTACTATTAAAGTCGTTATGCCAAGCTAAATTGGCAATTAACATACCTCTCTCTGAATAGAATACACACCTTCTCGGAAGTACTGAGTCGATGCTGAGTTTCAGCCTACCCAAAGGCCTGTGCCAAGCAATTCCACAAGCAGGATTGGTTGGCACATCTTGACTTGATGGTTCTTAACCGAACCTAAAAGGTTCGGTCAGCTCGGTCGGATGGTTTTTGAACCTAAAAGTTTCAGTGTCAAATATTTTCTTGAAAACTGGCGTAAGACAGGCGTATAAATGTGTAGTATCCAATCAAAAGGCAAGAATTCATAAAACCATTTTTATTCAAGACCAGGTACAATTTCCGAAGTTCTGTATCACCAGAAGCATGTACCAAAAACGAAGCCGTATTATCGTTGTCCAGAAGAAGTCCCAAAATCAGCTGAGTCGTCAAATACTCACAAGAGAGTTCCACTTTCGTTGCACAGGTCGTCGTCGTTGCTGATCTCCACTCTTCGCTCACCAAGTCACTTGCTAGGATCCAATCACTCACACCGTCGCTCGCTATCTGCCCTGGCGTCGGGTCGGAGCCCTCTTATAGCCCGCTAGGGTTAGCGGCCTGCCGACTAGCTGCGGAGTAGGGGCGGTAGTGAGTCCCTACCCGCTTGCTCGGGCGTGACGGCCGAACAGTTCAGGCCGCCTTCCTCTCCCGACAGGGGAGGTAACGCCCCGCTCACGTCACTCGGCAGCGGCTCTTTCAAATGCGTGCGGGCGGTCACGACAAAATGTAATTTCCTTTGGTACAATCTAACTTGCCAAAACTAAACAGGAATTATGTAAAAAAAATAAAAACTACCAACTGGTTCTTACCCACCTCAGTCTCCCCTAAAAAATTTGAATAATGTTATAAAATTAAAAATATGTGACATATGTCAGTGTCCGTCAGTGTCAATATTATGAAATGAGAATGAGGAAGGAGTGATTTATGTACCAGTACCTGAAGTGGTATTGTTTCGAGCGAGGTGGTTGAGAAGCCGTGACAGAGCCGTACCGACGTGTCCCGTACGGTGGCAGACAGTTCTGATGCTGTGATCGGTGTTTTCCGTGGTTTCTCCGATCAACGTCAGGCGAATGTCGGAGGAGTACCCAACCAAACGGGCCACGGACCGCGCGCGATCTGTCCTTCCTCTTCGTTGTCCTATCCTCTCCCCTTACGCACACACTTACACTAACACACTTAACTAACTACAAGCGGGGGAAGATCACCGCCATCTCCCGATTTGATTTGATTTTTTCGTGTTTCCGGGCACGTCAACTGCTTTGGTCATTAGTCCCGTTAGTGCAGTGCATGTTTTTTTTCGCGGGAGATGGCGGTGATTTTTCCCCGCTGGATGGCGAGATCCGGCGCCGACCTACCGTCGGCTAGTTGGGTTTCCCCCTCACCAGGACTCTCCCACCAGCGGGGCACCGCCCCAACCGGGACAAGCTCTAAGCTCCCGACCGGTCTCCCGGAATATGTGGTAGTGAAGTGCATGTTAGTGTAAGTATGCGTGTAAAGGGAGAGGATAGGACAAGGAAGAGGAAGGAAGGATCGCGCGCGGTCCGTGGCCCGTTTGTTAGGGTACTGCTCCGGCATTCGCGTGGTGTTGATCGGAGAAACCACGGAAAACTACCGATCAGAGCAGCCGACCGCTAGAATTCTCCTCCAGACAGCGGCTGAATTCGACCTGGCTGAAAAGCTAGTGTCGAAAATCCTGCCGCCATCAGGACTCGAACCTAGGACCTCCCGGTCAGAAGCGCTGCAGTTACATCCGTTGAAGCACTGAGCTACCGCTTCCGGTGCCATCTTCCGAGAAAAAGCTTTCACTACACTCACGGGACTAATGACCAAAACAGTTGATGCGCCCGGAAGCACGAAAAAATGAATCAATCAAAAAGCGTTATGAGTCATCGCGCGAAGCAGCCAATGAAACAAAGGCGTGCGCACGCGCGTGCGCAGGACGCGGCTGGTGCCGACGCGCGAGAGCACGGGCGGCGCGCCGGTGGGCGGCGGCAACTGGAGCGGGCTGATCGGGGTGCTGCTGCGGCAGCGCGCGGGCGCGGCGCTCAACCGCATCACGCTGACTACGACGCGCCAGGAGGCGGCCGCCTTCACCGTGCCCATCCTCACCACGCGGTCAGCCCCGAACAAAAATTGAGGCATTCGGGGAGACGAGAATTTCTCACATTGGACCAAAGTAAAATTATTGACTTACCACGCCTCTCTTATAATTAAGAAACATGGGGTCACTTCATATCATGCTAGCTTTAGAATCCCGAAAATTGTCAATAAAATATATATTTACCATTTATGTTTCATTAGTTGTGTGTAGCTCGCTTCCTATAGCTAATACGATCGTTGCAATTTCGTTAGTAACGTAAAATGTCAGTTACCACTATTTCCGCCCGAACGCCTCAATTGTAATGATGTAAATGTCAATATTTTAGTGATTAGGCGGAAGAGCAGGCCTTACGGCCTGTGTCTCGCCAGTAATAATGACATTATTGTTGTTATTATTATTATTATTATTATTATTATTATTATTAAAAATGATTTTGTATACCAGCGTTGTAAGCGACCTTTTCTGTCGCGAGACATCGTTCGGGAAAGAGCCTTTTACGGCACAAATGATGACGTATTAGATTTTACGGCAGGCATGATTGCGTCATCACACATTCAGCCAATGGCAATGAGAGAATCTTGGGGTGGTAGCGGTTAATGGAACAGCCGACCACCGTTTTCTCATACAGATGTCAAATACCCCGGATGTCACAAGGAAGTTGTTTCGCAATATTAAGTTTGATTCTCTTAAACATTTATAATGCTGATATACAAAAAAATAGCGTATGCAATTCGTTTATGTTGCTTTATTGCATTTGCACAAATTTGAAAACTCGCTCCTAACGTCGCTCGTTTTCAAAACATGTACTCATGTCATAAAACTGAACATTATAAACTAATTGCATAAGCTACTATTCTTTTTTAAATATTTATGTCGATGTAAGATACATGTTTCATTTGTACAATTTTTTAATCATAATTGCATGACAATTTTCTTCCTATCAGGAAGTAAACTCGAAATTAAATTCGATAGAATGAGAAGCGCTTATACTGCACGCCTGCTAGTTAGAACTGTAAAGCATTGGTGATGATTAAATAAATATTTTCATACTCAGTCGATAATATATCCTATAATATGCATGCAAACATGTACAATTAAGAGTAAAAATTAATTTAATATCAACTCAAATATGCAGTAACAAATTTAATAGTTTTTTCTCATTTTCTGTTTCACTGCCTTTTTTGTAGGGGAGGATTTTTCAACATTTCTTTCTATAGATTCATCCATTTGTCTGAAAAAAAATGTTAAGAATGTCCCAAATTACCTTGGTATGACAAGGTATAATGGAAGCATACTTAAAGAACATTTACAAAAATCATTTACCAATTCTTTTACACAACTGCGTGGAATCCGCAAACGCAGATCATGGGAATTTCTCATTTCGCGGGTTGCAATTTCACGGAGCCGTGTCCGAGTACTTCGAAGACGCTTTCATGACCGAGCGAGGAACAAGTTTGTCAATGTAGTTCCTATCTGTGGTCGGTCAGCCAACAGTAACAGCCCTCCGGTCATTTCACTTTCCATTGCAATGCGACCGAATTTTGTTTAGTTACCACGTATTATGAACATGGAAGAAATGTTTTGTATATGGTGTATTTCAGTTAACGAAAAGACTCACTTTACAGTTGCTTTTCTTTCTTCCGAGAATTTTAAAACATGTAACTTAATAATAAAAGAAGTTACATCAATATCTGACCATTGTCCGAATCAAATAAGAGTAACAAATTTAATGCAATAAAACAATAAAAGTCGTCAACATAATCAGTAGTCTAAAATACAATATTTTAAGGGAATGTATAAACATTCATTGTGATATCTACTTATGAAACTGTACGTGTATGAGACAAATGGAACATGCTCATGCAGTCTGGAGTGCAGGCATTCTGTACGTCCAATCTGCACGAAAACTGGTGCCAAACGGCCCTAACCTAGAGAGTTAAAAGTGTTAACATAAACAGTAGTCTAAAATGCAATATTTGAAGGGAAAATGAATAAACATTCATTGTGATATCTACTATAAACTGTACGTTTGTGTATGAGACAAATGGAACATGCTCATGCAGTCTGGTGTACAGGCTCTCTGTACGTCCAATCTGCACGCAGCATGGTGTGAAACGGCCCTAACCTAGATGTGGACGTTCCGGCGGCAGGGCGAGTTTCTTCATCCGCATGCCGGCGGGGCGCGAGGGCGGGTGGGCGGCGTTGGCGGCGCCCTTCAGACCGCCGCTGTGGGCGGCGGCGGGGCGGCGGGGCTGGCGCTGGCCGCGCTGCTCTGGGCCACGGCCCACGCCCCCGCCCCCGCCCACGCGCGCGGCCGCGCCCACGCCTCCCTGCGCGGGCCCCTCGCCGCCGCCGCCGACGCGCTGCTCGCCGTGTGGGCCACCTTCTGCGGCCAGCGTGAGTGGTGCTCCACCTGCGTTCCCTCTCTACTCCCGAGCGCATCTGCAGGCGAGCGCTGGTACAGGGTCGATGCGCAGCAGGAGAAGGTGTGTGGCGTGGGTGGGCTGTGTCAGGGGACGTGGTACACACGCGGTGCACCGCGCGGCGCAGAGTTTGGGTAGCTGGTGCGTAGGGTTGCGGGCTGGGAGGCGGCGTAGGAGCTGGGTGGGCACGGCAGGCGTTTACAGGGTGCCTGGTGCGCAGGAGGCGATCGCGCAGGAACTGTGTGGGCTGGGTGTGATGAGATCTGGCAGGAAGGGCAAATTCCTTAGCGGCACAGGCGTGGAGAGTCGGAAGCGGCAAAGGGGGGGAACCGGGGGGGGGGGGTGGTGGGGGGTGGAGGGTGGAGCCGGAGGAAGCGGCACAGGGAGGTGGGCGTGGTGCGCAGCTGTGGAGGCGTGATGCGCCGAGCGGGAAGCCGCACAGGATCTGGGTGGGTGTGGTGCGCAGCTGTGGAGGCGTGATGCGCCGAGCGGGAAGCCGCACAGGATCTGGGTGGGTGTGGTGCGCAGCTGTGGAGGCGTGATGCGCCGAGCGGGAAGCCGCACAGGATCTGGGTGGGTGTGGTGCGCAGCTGTGGAGGCGTGGTGCGCCGAGCGGGGCCGCGCAAGGCCTGCGCGCCGTGGCGTGGCTGGCGGCGTTGCTGGGCGTGACGCTGCGCGCTGCGTACGGCGCCGACCTGGTGGCCGCGCTGGCGCACTCGGCGCCGCAGCTGCCCTTCACGTCGCTGGAGCAACTGCTGGCGCACGGCGGCTACGCGCTGGGCGTGGTGCGCGGCTCGGGCCTTTTCAACACCTTCATGGTGAGCGCCAGCGCTTGTCGCGAGAGCCAAGGGCAACACCGGAATCCCTGAGTCCCCCGATACACACACTGCCCACAACCAGGCGGTCCTCGTGCTGTTATTTGCGACTATTGGGTGCCCGACTCCGGTGGAACTGTTCCGAAAACATATGAGCGTCCACAGGCGGGGCCCATGGCCCTTCGGTTCTCTCATAACATTTGAGATGACCCTCCCCCCAAATATGCGCAATAATATTTAAAAAACAAACATTGTAAATGTGAGTTTTTTGATTCATTGAGTTTTTCTCGCCGATTATGCAATCTTCCAAAGAAGTTTTTTTCGGTTTGCCACAGAAAAATTGTAGCGGTGATCAGAAATAGGAATTACGCTCTGAGTCGCCAGTGCTTGAAAGCAAGTTTGAGAATCGAGTGCTGTTAATTCTAAAATTGATAAATTCTTATGGAAAAGACAAAAAAATCGATTATAAAATATAATTGGGGTAGGTAGGGAGTCGTGGCAGTGTATGAGCTATTACTGGGTTTCTAATTGTGGCTGAACGCTGAGCCGTGGGAATGCACTGAACAGTAGACGGGCAATAAGATGAAGTCCGGCGGTGAGCCGTGTTGAGCGTTTATCTAAGCAATGGTGCTGGGCCGTGGGCTTGTCCTACGCAGTGACTCGGGGCTGAGCTGTGGGCAAGAGTTTCGAGGCAGCTGCTGAGCAATTGATGTACCTCGAAGCTGCGTGGCTTTTGTTGCTGAGTCAAATGTGGACTCACAACCGTGGTTGTGTGCTGAGCTCTGGCTGGACTCTGAACCCTTGACGAGTGCTGAGTCGTTGCGGGTGCTGGACCATTGGTTACTACTGAGCCGTGGTGGACACAGAGCGTTGGATGACAGCCCAGCCCTGGCGGACGCTGGGCCGTGGGTAATTGTTGAGCGACGGCGAGAACTGGGCGGTGGATCCTGAGAAGTTGTGAGTGGAGAACGCTAATGAATGCTGGATCGCGATTGAGATCTGAGCCGTGGCGGTTGCTAGGTCGTAGGTGAAATCCGAGTCATGGCGGTTGATGGACCGTGCATGAATGCTACGCCGAATGTTGAACCGCGGAGGGTCGGGGCCCATTGTTGACCGCGAGTCGTAGCGAGTGATTGACTGAGGGTGAATGCTGAGCCCACGCGGTTGCTGGGCCGTGGCGATTGCTGTGCTGTTGGTGACAGCAGAAATGTAAGTCCAGGTAATTACTAGGCCGGTAGCCAATCTTGAGCCGTGGTGGATAGTGGTCCGTGAGCGATTGCTAAGGAACGGCAGTTATTGGCCCGTGGGTGAATGTTGTGCCGACGCGGTGCGGGTGCTGAAACTGACTACAGAACCGCAGCGAATGCTGATCCCCTGCGGGTGGAGGGTCTCGAGTGACTACTAAGCGCGGGTGAGTGGCTCATGGCGAGTGGTGTGCCGAGCCCGGGCAGGACAGGGTGGGTGTTTGGCCGATGTTCTCTGCAACGGCCTGGCTGGACGGTATGCGGGCGAGTGGCGAGCGGTGGCGCGTGTCTGCTGACCATGAATGCCGAGTGGCAGCTGGAGCGGGGCGTCCGCAGGAGGCGAGTGAGCCGGAGCTGGTGGCCGCGTTCCAGCGGTGGGTGGCGCCGCGACACGGCGGGGCTGCGGCGGGTGTGCGCGGGCGGCTACGCCTTCGTCACCATCCGCGAGTACGCGCACGCCGCAGTGCACGAGGGCGCGGTGCACTGCCCTCTCGCGCGCGCTCCCTCTCGCGCGCGCTCCCTCTCGCGCGCGCTCCCTCTCGCGCGCGCTCCCTCTCGCGCGCGCTCCCTCTCGCGCGCGCTCCCTCTCCGCGCGCGCTCCTCCGCGCGCTCCTCTCGCGCGCGCTCTCACGCACGTTCCCTTTCACGCACGTTCCCTCTCGCACGCACACCCTCTTACGAACGCTCCCTCTCGCGCGCGCTCCCTCTCGCGCGCGCTCCCTCTCGCGCGCGCTCCCTCTCGCGCGCGCTCCCTCTCGGCACGCTCCATCACGCGCACGCTCCATCACGCGCACGCTCCATCACGTGCACACTCCATCACGCGCACGTTCCATCACGCGCACGCTCCATCACACGCACGCTCCTCACACGCACGCCCTCACACGCACGCTCCCTCACACGCACGCTCCTCACACGCACGCTCCTCACACGCGCTCTCTTTCGCGCGCGCTCCCTCTCGCGCGCGCTCCCTCTCGCGCACGCTCCCTCACACGCACGCTCCCTCACACGCACGCTCCCTCACACGCACGCTCCCTCACACGCACGCTCCCTCACACGCACGCTCCCTCACACGCACGCTCCCTCTCACGCGCGACCCTCTCTCACGCACGCCCTGTGTCCCGCTCACGTGTTTTACGCCCCAAACGTCTCCGCCTCCACACCAACGGCTCTCCGTGCGCAGGATCCGCTCCATGCGACGCTGCGGTGTGCTGGCGCGGCTGTACCGGGCGGAGTTGCCTGTGGCGGCGGCGGGGGCGGGGGCGGCGGCCGTGACGCGGGCGACGGGGGCGGCAGAGGTGTCCGCGGTGCCGTTGGACGTGGCGGGGGCGCTGCCGCTGCTGATTATGGCGGGGACGGGGGCGGCGCTGGCGGTGGCGCTGGCGGCGGCCGAGCGGGCGGTGGCGCGGTGCCTGTTCGCCGAGAAACTCCCCGCCGCAGCCCCCTCCCCCGTCGCCGCCTTCGCCCTCGCGCCCGCGTGGAGGCGCCAGCGCCGCCTCTCGCTGCACGTCACGTGGGACGGCTGAGGGCCCAGACAACGCCGCCTCACACGACTGCAGCCCAGATCAGTGGCCATGCGCCAAGTGGCCACCGGTCTGGCCGCCGGCCATCGAGGAACACTGGTTTATTACTAACCGTTTCAACATGATCTCATCACATCCAAAGAAGCATTGCCGTTATGAATACCTTTTTTAAACTTTAGGCCAAGATTTAAAAAAATATGTTTTCAAAAATATATATGAGGGTTCGAACTAAAAATGCACCGTTTCTTGAAATATTTTCTGAACCCGCCCCTGGGCTATATTCTGAGCTATGCACCTTGAGCTCAGAGATCATTACCCCCTTCCTTCCGGCGCTCTTAGTATCACTTCTACAAAAGAGCAGCTTTGCCGGAGGGGGTCGCGCTATAATTCATTTAGCTATGTGTCTTTTCGAATAGCCGTGCTTGTCTTTCTACAGCGACTAAAAGAGAGGGCATTCGGAATATTTTTCCTATGGTGTTGTGTCTTTTAAACACTCAAACAACGCTCATTTTCTGACTTTTTCTCCACATTCTTTTCAATACATTTTCTGAACACTTTATCAGGGTTGGGCAGTATTTAAATACTGGTATTTGAAATACGTATTTTAAATATATTTTGTATTTTTAAAAAAATGTGTTTTTTGGGTTTTTGAACATATTTAAAAAAGAAATACTTTAATAAAAATTAAATCTGTGTATCTTATTCTTGCTTTCATTTTTTTTTTTTTAATATTATATATATATTAATTTTGTTCCCAGCGCTACTTTTCATTTTTCTTATAACACAATCGTCTGCAAATAAACGCACCTTTGATTGTATGTTAACATGGAGATCATTTACGTACGCTAAAAAAGTAATGGCCCTAAAACACTTCCTTGTGGAACCCCTGAAGTAACAATACCCGTAGTCGAAAACTGAGTGCCAATTCGAACTTTTTGTTTCCTGTCCCTAATAAATTCGCTTACCCACTTGACAACTCTAGCATCAATTCCTGAAGTTAATAATTTCCTGATAAGTAGATTATGCGGTACTACTCGAATGCTTTCGCAAAGTCATTACGATGCATCCACCCTCCCACCCGGTCAACTTCGTCAGCTACATCTTGAAAAAGAGAAACGATTTGGCTTTCGCACGAATATTTACTTCTAAACCCTTCTTGTTCTTGAATACAATTTGAAATTACTAGCTTCTTTACAATCTCCGGTCCAAAACTTATTTAAATGAAATGGAGACGGGTAAATGCCCAGAAATAATTATGGCGATGATCGTATTACCCCACTCCGGTGGGACTTTACCTGTCTGTGCCTTTA
Source organism: Teleogryllus oceanicus (assembly GCA_964035755.1). NCBI lineage: Eukaryota > Metazoa > Arthropoda > Insecta > Orthoptera > Gryllidae > Teleogryllus > Teleogryllus oceanicus. The sequence goes on along the minus strand of CAXIVR010000001.1, from coordinate 15,210,827 downwards.
CGCCCCTCACCACCGGTCAAATCCGGCGGTGATGTTCCAGCGGAAAACGGTTGAGGTGGCCTCGTACACATCAGGAATGGATCTCGTGCTCCCGTTGACTGCCCTGGAAGTCAGCAGCCGTCCGCCACCATGCTCGAAGAAATAAACTCGATGCCGTTATGCAGAACGGGGCCGTCACATGCCACCCCGTCTGCGTTCGCTCACTCTTTTTAATTACTTTTAGGGTCTCAGTCCGACTGATCCACCACACGGAATGAATTCCGATTGAGTGAATGATGGATTGTCGGATCGCTTAGACCGATAGGTACTGGTCAGTCACACGCTAGTAGATATTTGACTCCGCCATCAGTTGCCTAAGTCTAGTTTTATAAAGTCCTTCTTTCTCAAGTCCCTAGCTCAAGTCTCCTCTCTCGCGTTCCTAGCTCGAGTGTTTTTTCTCACGTCTCCAGCTCGAGTGTCTCTAACAGTGTTTTCTCTCTCGTGCCCAGATCAATTCTCCTTTTTAACTAGTCTGTTTTTCTAAAACCTCTATTGCTCCCTCACTTTCTTCTCCCTACCGTATTTGGAAATCTCTATGCTGTCACGTGCCGGATGCTTCTTTTTTATTTGTTCGATCAGGCTTCTGAAACCTTCCACTAATCTTTTCCATCGATTGGCTGTAGGCAATCCCTTCCCTTAGCAACCTACTTCGCTATGCTTTTTAATTGGTTGCTTGTGTGGCACCGAGGACAAGTGGCAATCTCGGAGAAAGCGAGGCAGCGTTTGCTGTCTGCTGATTACTTTATGGTGCGCGCTTAGGGATTAACAGGGGAAGTGCCACCGACTCCCCTAATGGGACAGTTCAGGTTCTCAAACCGGGAGCGGTAGCTCAGTGCATCAACTGATGCCATTGCAACGCCTCTGACCGGGAGGTCCTAGGTTCGAGTCCTGACGGCGGCAGGATTTTCAACACTCGCTAGGTCGAATTCCGTCGCTGTCTGGAGGAGAATTCTAGCGGCCGGCTGCTCTGATCGGTAGTTTTCTGTGGTTTCTCCGATCAACACCAGGCGAATGCCGGAGCAGTACCCTAACAAACGGGCCCAGGACCGCGCGCAATCTTTCCTTCCACTTTCTTGTCCCATCCTCTCCCCTTACACACACACTTACACTAACATGCACTGCACTACCACATATTCCAGGAGACCGGTCGGGAGCTTAGAGCTCGTCCCGGCTTGGGCGGTGCCCCGCTGGTGGGAGAGTCCTGGTTAGGGGGAAACCTCAGTAGCCGACGGTAGGTCGGCGCCGGATCTCGCCATCCAGCGGGGAAAGATTACTGCCATCTCCCGAGAAAATAAGCATGCACTACACGAACGGGACTAATGACCAAAGCAGTTGACGCGCCAAAAAACACGAAGAAATCAATCAATCAATCCGACAAATGAATACGACCCGTTGCGGCCAGTTGAGTCACGGGCGGCAAGCTCTGCACTCATTAACTCTTCGGGAGACGCCGCGTCCTATAGCATTTTTCATTCGCCGCACTGGTGCGCACCCAGTGCGCACTCAGGGCAGCTTTCGTGTTCCATTCGACCGCTAGGGCGCACCAGTGCAAAGATGCGCATGTTCCATTCGCACAATCGCTTGGAACCAAGGAGCACCCATTGTGAGGTTCGGTACGGAAGTTATCCGTGCTCATTTGGATTCGTGGTGAAATTGTGAAGGCAATTGAGGATCAACTGACACGCAGGGATACTTCGAATGATCAAGTATATTATGTTTTGCAAGAAATGTCTTAAAATAATTTTTGTGACTCGTGAAGTTCGGAAAATCAGTTTGTGTTCTCCTAGAATTTAACCTTGAATAACTTCATGTTAACAAATCCAGTGCTATTTAGAAACCAAAGTGTAGGTATGTCACAATTGCGGAACGCTAATAAAGTGAAAATAAAACTAGTGAACCTTACAAAATAATTCAAATACATGTGCCAAGAAATGTTTGTCGCATGCCCATACATATACCAGCGGAAATGCTCATGTTAATATTTTTACGGTTTTCAATAACCAAACAATTCTGTAGAAGACTTTCGGTTCAAATCTATCGATCACTGGCAAATCACGAAAAATGAAATTTCGACATACACGCATTTGAAGTTTTCGTAGTTTTTAAATAAAGAAATCACACGTTAATAATTTATGAATTACAAAGTAAGAATTACCAAAAGACTTCACAAAAATTATAACAACGATCAGAATTCAAAATTAATATTTTTCGAGTTCCATCAGCGTGACAGACCAAGAACAATCTCACAGCGTAGCCCACACGCACTGACTCAGTTCCGGAATCCGTTTCATTCGTAGTTGCCCTTCACGCGTGTGGGGCAGCACTGTTTCGGAGCGACGACGTTTTTGGTCAGCACCAGGGTGGGTTTCGGTGCAACGAATGGAAAACGCTACTAGACACAGGTGTCAACAACCTTCCTCAGGGCGAAACGTTGACACTTGTGCCTATATGGGACGCGGCGTCGCCCGGACAGCCAAGTAGCTACTGACTCCGGCCGCGAAAGCCTACGCTCTCACGCTCTGCATTTTTATGCTTTATATAAAATATGTGACATGTCAATGTCAATCAGTTATATATGAAATGAAAATGAGTAAGGAGTGATTTATGTACCAGTACCTGAATTTCATTGATTGATTTATTCAACTGCTCTGGTCATTAGTCCCGTTAGTGTAGTGTATGCCTTTTCTCGGGAGATGGCGGTTGTCTTCCCCCGCTGGATGGCGAGATCCGCCGCCGACCTACCGTCGGCTAGTGGGGTTTCCCCCTCACCAGGACTCTCCCACCAGCGGGGCACCGCCCCCGCCGGGACAAGCTCCAAGCTCCCGACCGGTCTCCCGTAATATATGGTAGTGTAGTGCATGTTAGTGTAAGTGTGAGTGTAAAGAGAGAGGATAGGACAAGGAATGGAAAGGACAGATCGCGCGCGGTCCGTGGTCCGTTTGATAGGGTACTGCTCCGGCATTCGTCTGGTGTTGATCGGAGAAACCACGGAAAACTACCGATCAGAGCAGCCGGTCGCTAGAATTCTCCTCCAGACAGCGACTGAATTCGACCTAGCTGGAAAGCTAGTGTCGAAGATTCTGCCGCCGTCAGGACTCGAACCTAGGACCTCCCGGTCAGAGGCGCTGCAGTGACATCAGTTGATGAACTGAGCTACCGCTCCCGGTACCAGTACCTGAAGTGGTATTGTTTCGAGCGAGGTGGTTGAGAAGTAGTGGTAGAGCGTACCGTACCGAGGTGTCTCGTATGGTGGCAGGGAGCACCCTACGGTGGCGTACGGTCTCTACAATATTTAAGTTGCAATAATTTCATTGTATTGCTTGATCATCGCTCAATCTATCAATGACCGGACGGTTCGTCACTGCCGTGTGGCTAATATTTAGAACACCGGTTTGCAGAGACGTATTTATGGTATGGCAGACATGAGACAAGCCATAGGCACCGCTCACAACGGTGCTATTTAGAGTACACCCGCCAAAATAAATAATAATTACTTAATAAATAATAATAATAATAATTACTTAATAATAAATAATAATTACTTAATAAATAATAATTCTACCATTACCGTGTCTTTTTATTTACGAATCAGTGGTTTTTGTAAAAAATGACTTGCTCAAGGGCGGGAATATATTTTCAGAAAATGCCGAAGTCTATTACTATAACACTCGACGTAGAAATCATATTCATCAGGTGACAGTATCAACAGCTCATTACAAAAAATTCACATACAATACATGTACATTATTTTACAACACTTTGCCAGATGACATTAAACGATTAAATTCAATAGAAAAGTTTAAATCCCAAGTGAAATCGTTTCTGCTGCATAACTGTTTCTATACAATTAGAGACTATACTGAGCATCACAAGAAAAGGAACATTAATTTTAACAATGATACATAATGCATTATTTACCATTTGGACTGTATAAATGAGTATAAACAACCTGTAACAACTATTGTACTACAGCTTCCGGGTCAATGACCCCCACTCGATCAGGTTTTTCGCCAGTTTCCCTGATCCATTGAGCAAATGCTGAGATGGCCCCTTGTTTTGCTTCTGGACATAAATGTAACTTCATTTTCTGTGCACGTCTTCTAGAATTCAGTGGAAACTACAATTATTCAAATTATCGTTTCCATGTTGTCGCGGCAGGAAGTAATAAGAGCCAAAATGTATTGCTTATTTATCTTTGAAAGTAGATTTTATTACATGGGAGTTCTTTTGTTTTTTCTCCCTTTCAAAATTCAAAATTTTATTGCTTATTTATCCTTGAAAATAGATTTTATTACATGGGAGTTTTTTTTTTTCCTTTCAAAATTCAAAATTTATTGCTTATTTATCCTTGAAAATAGATTTTACTACATGGGAGTTTTTGTTCTTTTTCTCCCTTTCAAAATTCAAAATTTAAGTAGTATATGACTTAGTGTAGGGATCACAGAATTTTGAAAATGTGCACACAATTCACTTTTCCCCATAGCACGTCATACGCAGTTTTTAACTGTTTTTTTACGTAAAATAAATTAAAAAATAAACAACCGTAATTTGAAGTAACCTGACAGTGCCGCAAATTCTATGCTTTCCATGGGCGCCTGAATACCTAGATACGCCTCTGCCCATTTGTACCACATGAAATTGGGACGGGGTAGTCTGTCGAATTGTGCGATGCGATTGAAGCATGTCGAATTGATTAAGTTAATTTCGCGAACTTTGACAAACTTCTGCCACGGACTCGCCAAACCATGGCACCAATCAGAGAACGTTCGCATGTAAACAATTTATTTGTGTTCCTGGAATTTAAGAAAAGTGCTCTTTAACACTACTTGTTTAAGAAATATGATTTCCGTAAATAATTCTTTGGCTAAAAATGGTACATTGTGAGTTTAAGCGTCGTGAGAATGAACAGAGTGAGCTCTGATATTCGGTGATTGGGGCCGTTTTACATCACTCAAATTTTGAAGTCATTTTAAGGACTGTTTCTGATACAACCCGGAGAAGTGGGGGTAATATTTCGTTTGCTGTAGTATCAATTAAATAAGAAGTTTGATTTACGTTGTAAACAGTTTTACACAGGCTCGAATATTTCTTATCAAAATGTTGGTAAAAACTCTGTTTCTTCAGATTCTTGCACGATTCTTGACACTTGTTCGTTCTTGTTCGTTCACTCACACTACTACCATTCTCCTGTTAGCCGGCGCGGAACAGTCAACTATGACAGCCGTCACTACGATAGTTTCAATTTAAGAAAGTAACAGAAATCAATTGCATATTACTGAACGTGAATTTAAGAATGCAAATCACTAATTTAAAACCAGGCGCAGATAAATTATTTTCCTGTTAATCATGTACGTCCATCTAAAAAAATTTATCGTTCCATGTTCAGTATTCTTATTTTTATAACCCTAATAAAAATTCAACATATTTATTTTCAGTTTCTGTCTGAATATGATCATTTTTTAATATATTTAAATTTTTAATAAAGTGATTTTAATCTGTATGTTTGTTTGTTTTTAATTTGCATTTTTATTCCATACTAGTGGACCTGGAAATGCTTCGCTATTGCAATGTATTATACTGCACACACTACTGGTCACCTGATTGTAATCACGTTTTTTGATACGCTCTGCAAAAATTTTAATACATGAAAGATAGCGAGTATAGGTTTTTTTTTATGTCCTGGTTTGTACAGTTGTCAAGTATCTTATTGTTAAAACGTTCTCCCTCAAGTTTGGACATGCATTCTCTATAACATTGTCTTGGAGAAATTTGATTTACTTGTCTGATATAACGTTCAAGTTACAATTCCGGTCCATATTTCCTAATCGCAGGGGCAGAATATGCAGGGAAGACGCGCTTAATACTTAAGGGTGCGGCAGGTTGCGTGGAGTTTCTGTTCAGGGGCGCTTCAATCAGCATAAACGTATAAAATTATCAATGCGCGTCTATGTGCGCCAAACATACGCACATTCCCATTGTACTATGCAAATATTCTTCGCGCAAGTGCGAGCAATAAGTTGTCGAAGTTTTATCGTAATCGAATGAACGGTATGGCAGTGCATAAAATACAAACAAACATTGATTTTTATATACTAGATTAGTCAGAAATAAAAACTTTTTTAATAAATGTGGTAAATGATAATGTCATTTGAAGTTAAAATAATGTCTGCAATAATCAGATTATGACTAAGACCATGTTAAGAGGCAATTTTTACAGAATTTACTATAGAACTACATAAGCACAGTCAACCTAACATGACGACCCTGTAATTTTGGGTAATTTTGGGTTTTAAGTAATCAAAGATTACATACAATGTATGAAAACATCAGTAAGTGCTGGGGGTATCCAAGTAGGAACTGAATCACTCAAAAATTAGTAGAACCGCTAATATAATACACCATATAGTAAATATAACATAAACATTATTGTCTGTAAACTAAAATCTAGAATGATAACCTTCACTCCCAACACAGCAATGTATATATGTAATAAACTAGACACTCTTTAAAAATAGGTGTGGGGCAGAATCTTTCTGCCTACAGACTTTAAGTTTCCAATAACTGGTAATTTATAAAATTCTCTTTAGCTATAAGAGGATTTTTGTTGAGAGTTATTGAAACTGAAATTTGATTAAGTTTAATAAATTCTATGTAATAAATTGAATAACTAATGTATAAGGCTCAAAGAAGGAATTTTGTCCTGTAATTCACAATGTCGTGAATTTAAAAAAATGATTTGTTCTCTTGTAAAGCAATCCAATTTTTATTTGGGAAAACCAAAATCATGTACAAGGAGTTCTCTTTTCCAATTTCTCACACATTGGGAGAACAAGATTATAAAAGCCAAAAGAAAATTTGGAGACTGGTTCCCACCTAATCCACCTAGAGGGCAGAAGACTGGAAGGCAATAATAATTTGCCAATGAAATGGGGATCCTGAAAAAGAAACAAATTACAAATTAGTCTTCATCAAAATAATCATTAATTGTACATGGTAGCATTCAAAGTGGTAGGGGAAGCAACTAGAGAAATTTGGCCCAGACCCTGATCCAAGGGGGTCCCAAACAAGTGATACAAAGAATACTGTGAATATATTGCCTAAGCATCTATACCATCTCAGTAATTCATCAAAAACCTGAAATGTGCTGCATTCAGAAATTTTCGCTGCAATTATTTACTAACTTACTATTGGAACATTTCCCAAAAGAGGACTGACATACCTACAATACATTTGCTGAAACTATAAATTGCTAATATACTGGATTAGTGTTTAAAATATTTAAGAAGGTATTTTGTTTGAAATAAGGGACCCCACATTGATCAAATGCCCCAGATATCTTCACAGGTGCTCCTAATTGTAAATAATAAAACTTGAGAACCTATTCTTTCTTAAAATTGATAATCTTTTTTACAGGCTCAGGGAGAAGTAACCAAGTCAAACAAATTTAGTGTTCCTGCTGACCAAAGGCATTATTATCTAATTATAATACCTCTACTCAATAAGTTATAACAAAAGAAAACAAGTCATCCTTTCTCTTAGGACTCCCTAATGTTTTTATGAGAAATGATAATTTAAGAACTGTGGTCTCAGTTATGCAAATATTTTTTCAAAAGGTGAATTTGTAAGCCTGAAAAATGCCTCAAAAATTCAAGAACATTTAAAATGCATGTTTATTCAATTACACTTGTTCAATTACACATGTTCATTCACACACACATGCACACATGCGCATGCACGCACGCGCACACACACACACACACACACACACACACACACATACACACACACACACACACACGTGCAAACAAACAAACAAATAAATAAGCACCCACTTATATTGGAAATTGTGTTTGAATGATTATATTGATGATGCATAAATTATCAAGACTTCTAATTGCGTGCTTACAAAGTTCTTCACACAATAGCCATTATAAATATATTTTTTTGTAAATGCTGAGTAGAATGTAAGTTCCTTCATAATTATGTGGTTGTTTATAAATTCACAGAGCCTCATGAAAAGGAACAGAATATTAATTTTGTGGAAAAATTACTATACCACATAAAATTCAAAGGTAGGTGAACAAAGACAAATGTACCTCCAAAACTACTTTTTCAGGACCCCACAAATAATTTTTTTCATAAAGCCTCAGATTAAATTTTTCTTAATGATGACAGAAATGACTTCCTTAAATAATATCGATAGTTGATAGGAAAAATATCTTAAGAGTCAATTTTCTGGAAATGAGTTTTTTTTCTGAATTGGAAAAATGTTACAGGGTTATAGCCTGGCAGAAATGTATAATTGTCAATATTATGGTTGTAGGTTGGTAGGACAAACAATTTTATCTTACAAGTTGCCATATAAATAGTGCCTGATTGTATTGTTAGTTAAAAATATTGGTTCTTAAGACAATTATTGTGCTTTGTATAAGATGATTTTATGATTTTTTCAGTTTCTATTTGTGGATGTATTTGTTAACATACTTTTTCTACTTTTCTCCACTAGAATAAATAATAGATTATTTTAAGTTCAGTATCTGTATGCTGCAAGTCTTCAGAATTGTGAAATAACTTCTTAGATTTGTGAAATGCTTACCATCAATGAATTCAATATTTCCTACAAGCCATTGAAGCACTATTACAGTAAAACTATACACAGAATTACTAGGATGATATTCATATAGTAGATAGATATTTTAGTTCAAATTATTATAGTAATGAAGACTTTCGAACAAAATTATAAAAGAATGAAGAAAAATAAATTTTTGTCTCTCCTGTTATGTCCTAATTATTTGCATTATGTTGGATAAGAAGTTTTGCACATCAACGATTGAGTGGAATCAACCAACAAAAGTCTATTAATTGATGGGATATAAATCAAACAAATCATGAGGCTCCACTAAAAGATATTTTGATAGCTACATTTATAAATACATTACAGGAACTAGTGAAATCAAAATGAGAAACATATCAAAAACCCAAATAAAAATAGAAGCATGCAATGATTCTGTAAAGAATAATGTGCGAAGACAAAATTGCACATATTTAAGCCTAAATAATTGTTGTTTTTTTTAAATCTACAATAAATTTGACTACTTCAATAGAGAAGATCAAATTATATTATTATATGCACTATATTTACTAAATTTACATAGGGGAGATTCTTGTACATTTGAATCTTTATTTCACTTTATACATAAATCACTGTAAGGGTTAAATATCTTCTTAACAAGTTTATTTCAGAACACTAGAGCCCTTTAGCTGTACTTGACAATTTAATATGAACAACAACCACAAAATGGCACTGACATGCCTAAAAGTTAAAACGTTCAAAGGTATATCAATCTCCTCTGCATTAAACGCATATTTTTCATCAAGAAAAATTTTAATTGTTAATTATTAATAATAAATTTTAATTGATAATTAAGAATTTTAACAACTCACCACAACTAATAAATGTTCTTCACCTTTACAACAAGCAATTCCCATAATACCTTTTGAACTATTATCTTCATCTCCTCCCATCATGATGGGGCTACCATAAGTTTGAAAATGATTGTATAATTTCCCAGTGAAATTAGGCAATTCACTTCCATGTGGAACATGCAAAATTTTGCAATCTATATCATAAAGCGTATTCAGAACCATAGAAACCTTTAAAAAATTTACAGTTTTTTTTAAAATAATTTATCATTTTGAATTATACTATGTATTAAATAATTACACTGTGAAAGTGCTTTGTATTCTTTCAGTTTAATATAGTAAATCATGAAAGTATTGTATTTCTCATAGTAATACATGATCAACAATATTGTATTATTCATAATTTTTTCTTTTAAAAATCCTGCCTTACTTCAACTGCTCCAATCCATTCACATGATCCATAAAAATTTGAAGGTTTGTCTCCTATATCAACCAATGTCTTCTGAATTGTTCTTATATCAGGAGGAGAAGAATTAATTTGTTTTGCATTAATGATCCATGAACTTATGGTTTGAAGGGTTCTGTATCCACATCCCCAACCCTACAACATAACAGTATTATATTATAATACTTATAATAGAAAATATCAAAATTAAGTAGACCTATACCAAAATGCTTCATATTTTCATAAAAAATTAAACTTCTACTAACCACATCATTATGTCCATCGCATTTATAATGGTAAAATTTGTAGGAACTTTTAACCAAGATGTGTTTTTCACTCCCTTGTAATAGTGGTAAAACTTCATGTACATCACTGAGTAATTCATACTGCTCTTGATCATTCATTTACACCTGAACAAATCAAAAATATGGAAATTGTTTAAAAAATAAAATGTTTTCTTAAATGAAGAGAAAAAGTTGCAATAAATTCTTTACATACTTCTGATATCGATGTTTACAATACTTTATTTTATATATCAAATTTCTCACGTGTTTATATATTTTTTGTTAAAAACTAATAAAAACAGGAATATTCATAACTTTTCAAGCTAAAGGCCAATCTTATCAATCTAATAATCAACAGAGAAACTAGTCTCCTGAACGATTAAATTATTACAAGGCCCTTCATTAACTCTTCATCCTTAAAGTCTTAGGTGATTGCAACACCTCAGATAATTCAATGATTCTCTTTGCCTTCAAATGTCGATTTTCTGATAGGCAAAAGGCAGTTTGAAGCACGTAGTCTTCATCTGTTGGAGATATTTGAAAAAATGTGTCAATGGAAAACAGAAGAAAAATAGATTATAGGAGTGGTAATTTCCAATCCTTAAAATGTCAGAAATGAACTGTTCTGAGTGGATTTATTCCATCAGAGTTGAATTATTTTGTCCCAATTTACAACTTGGATGTAATACAATTATACATTAAAAAACACTTCATCAGAAGTTCTAAGAACCACTATGTTAGTTTCATTCAAATATTGTAAGTCTACAGTTCGTAATTATGTTTATAATTTACTGACATACAAATATGTGGAAAAAAATATTTGGTGCTTTTTTCAACTGGTAGCACGCTGTTTCAGCCCATATTATGTCCATATTAATCAGGGGCGTTCAGAGGGTGGGGCAGTGGGGGTAACTTGCCCTACACAACCACTTAAGTGAGGCCTGTAAATTTATACAAAATGTATTACATTTGTATTATTAAATTTATACAAATGCATTACATCCTTCAATACATTTTTATATATATTTAATTCTAGTTGAAATATGATTCACTTTAAAATATTTTAATAATTAATGATAACGAAGAAGGGGAACTATTCTATATAAGGGGCCCTCAAGGATCTACTGCCCTAGCCCCTTGTTTTGTGGATGCCTCTGATATTAATGCATGTTATAGGTACAAACAAGTTGCTTGGACAATGAGTAGCTAAAACAGAAGCAAGTGAATAATTGGATGTAAGTAATAACTGAATAAGAAAGTGAAACTTAAATGTTCTACAAGCAAAATAATTAAAGATGGAAGAAGAGTTCATGACACAGCAGGATAAGGAGACCAGGAAGTTTCCTTTTGTAGACATATATGCAATTACCAACTTAAACATTAGGAACCTGTAAATTCGATAAAATAATAAAATGAAGTTGTAAATTTAAAAATGAATCAATTAGAAGTAATAAAACACTGGTGAAATTAACTGAAAAATCTGTGAAAGAAAAATGTCTTACTGGAATTGGTTATGATGCTTTGCAGGGATGGAAACAGAAGTAAAAGGAATGGGTATAGAGGTGTAAGAAAGATACTCTGTAGCTGATTGACAAATTTCATTTTTCACCCAACAATCCGTAGGTGTTGCGTTAAATCGATTAATGCGTTGCGTTAAATAAATTAATTTTTGTTTAAACATATCTAACTATCCGCGCTATTTGTCAGTTGTGGCAATCATGGGGTTTATCAATTTTTAAAAAATCAACAGATAATTACAATATCATTTTTTCATCGTTATTAGTGTCAGAGTTTATAAAGACCCCTGTGCTGAAATATCTTGCACTATATTCATTTGTTTGTTTGTCATTTCGCAGTTTACCTCTCGGTGATTCATTAACAGCTGTTGAGCTCAAATGTAGTGGGTAGTAGTGGTGTAGAGTTGTGCATTTTGGTCGCATCGTCGCATCATAGGGCAACTTTTGTGTCAGTTCGTCAAAATGTAATTATCAAATCCATAACTTACAATTTCAACTTCTTGGGGTTGCCACGTGAATGAAGGCACTTATAAACGGAAACGAACTGAGCGTACGATGTATTGCACTTGCATAAAGCTACATAAACTTGCATTCTAACAACAAATTATCGTTGTCATACGAATAGTTTATACCTTGCACTGCTTTGAATGTGACCGTGTGTAACTGAACAATTAGTAACTGTAATACTATCAGCACCGAACAGCTCGTTATGGGGGTTCGTTATAGATGCATTTGCAGTCTTGTAAACGAAAGAACTGTTTGCAACTTTTTTTTTTTTTTTTTTAATTTTCATATTATCAACGACGACTGTTACCCAATTTTATTCAATAATTAATAGTTCTGAAGACTGCGAATTCGTTTACTTGTTTCTGCACTATTTGCGTGCCTCCTTAGTGACTATATGTGAATATTATTGTATACTTGGTATGGGTGCCAATGATGTGAGAGCAGTAAACGCGTAATTGTCATGAGTGCTTCAACTTATTAATTTTCATTAACATTAGAATTTTTCTTGAACAAGAAAGAATGAAATAAATTATTGGGTACATAGGCAAATTAATAATGAATGTTGTTCCTTTGTATTGTTAATAGGTTGAAATGTGTAGGTATGGAGTTGTAAAAATAATCTTGATTAGAATATTTGGATCATGAAATGATTCACAAATATTTCATCAATATTTTGGCTAGTATAACCTATGAAGGCTATTTGTTTGCTTATAGGCATCATCGTGTATCTATGGAAGGCCTACTATTCATTGCGTTGTTTATACATTTTGTTCACAGCATCATAATTTTGCTGGAAATTTGAAAAATGTTTTGCAAAGCAAGTGGATGAACAAAACTAGAACGCTTCTAATTCAGTTTAAAATGCAATTTTTTACATTGTTATATTGCTGACTTTATTTGTTCTGAAGTTTTATGATCTCATTAAACTGAAGAATTACAAATACTTCATTCATCTGTGAAATAGATAATATACATAGGTAAATTACATATTGTAAAAACTTATTTTGTTATTAAGTTACAAATACGTTAGTTTAGAACATTTGCAGATGTGATATTGAACAGCTATATGTTCATGGCATTGTAGGCAAACACACAGTTCATTTAGATTGTGATAGTTCTTCTGTCTGCAAAGAAGGAAATGAAACCCATGGCATGTTGATCATATTACAATATTTCTGTTATATTGATATTGCTGCATCCACTTTGAGCTGTTGAAGGCTGGCCCTTCCATGTAGTTCTGGTAAAATAAGTTCATATATCCCTCTTCTGAATAAGGTAATCCTTTGGAATGGAAGCTGTATTCTGATTAAACTAAAGAACATTTCTTATGCAGATGATACAACATTAATAAGCAGTGGACAAAATCTTTGTCATCTAGAAAGTAATCTGTCTGAATCTTTAAAATCAATTAAAAGTTATCTGTCCATAAATGAATTGAAATTAAATGTTGATAAAACTGTATTAATCAATTTCAAGTTTCATCACAGTTACCAACACCAAAACATAAAAGTGGAAGTAGATAAGGAATCAGTGAATCAAACTGATTGCCATAAGTTTTTAGGAATATTAATAGATCAGAACCTAACTTACAACAAACAAGTTGACACACTTTGTAATAAAATAAACTCAAATATATTCCTCTTGAGATACTTTTCCAGATACCTGGAAACAGACTCACTTCTGTCAATATACTACGGCATAATCTTCTCACAACTTCAATATGGTATTGAAATATGGGGAAATATGGCAATCAGTTTGATTCACTGATTCCTTATCTACTTCCACTTTTATGTTTTGGTGTTGGTAACTGTGATGAAACTTGAAATTGATTAATACTGTTTTATCAACATTTAATTTCAATTCATTTATGGACAGATAACTTTTAATTGATTTTAAAGATTCAGACAGATTACTTTCTAGATGAAAAAGATTTTGTCCACTGCTTATTAATGTTGTATCATCTGCATAAGAAATCACAGAGAAATCAGAAGAGCTTGGAATATCATTAACATATATTAGAAATAGCAAGGTCCAAGCACAGATCCTTGCGGAACCCCTGTGGTAATTGTATCAAAATTTGATTTAACTTTGGATAAGAAATTTTCAGATTGCCAGAAGATCTCTGTACATTGCTTACGCCTTGTAAGGTATGATCTAATGAGGTCATTTACTCCACCCCTTATTCCATAGTAATCTAGTTTCTTTAACAGTTTTTCATGAGATACACTATCAAATGCCTTTGAAAGATCAATAAGTATACCTGCTGTTTTTTTATTTGATTCCAAGTTTCCAATGATTTCATGAATAAATTCTACAACAGCAGTGGTGGTGGAGAAGCCTTTCCTGAAGCCATGTTGTGATTTATTTAGGATATTATTAGATTGAAGAAAACAATTAAGTCTTGCTAATATAACTTTTTCATAGAGTTTGCCAAATACTGAAGTTAGGGTTATAGGTCGATAATTCCTAACATCCTGTGTATTATTATTCTTAGCAAGTGGTCTTACAATACTAACTTTTAGGGATTCTGGGAAAGTGAATACAGATAGAGATGAATTTATTAAGTGAACTAGAATATTAAGAAGAGCAGGTTTACATTTTTTAAGAATTATTGAAGATATTTCATCATTCCTTGACGAGCAACTATTTTTGAGGGAATTTATCAGTTGATTAACTTCATTAGCATTTGTATGATGGAGAAACATAGATTTTGAAGTTCCAGAAGATAAAGTATTACTGGTTACAGTGTCCTGCTTTGAATTTAAGAAATGGCGTAAAGGTCCTACAAATATCAGATGAATTATCTAGAAGAATGCCTTCATGTAGTAGATGTATGTTTTTATGAGTCTGAGTTTTCCCATTGTTAACTATGTTCCACAGTGTTTTAGATTTGTTTGTTGAGTTGTTGACTTTATGAATTAACTGATAAGCTTTCTCATTCATCAATTTTAGTCTATATTGTTTTTTATACTGTTTATACTTCTCATTATAAAAGGGGTTCTTAGTATGTCTGAACAGTTCATACATGTTTTTCATTTTATTTCTAAGAACAAGAATTTCATCAGGAAGCTTAATTTTGGGTTTCTTCACTACATTCATTTGCCTCTTAATAATAGGACATGCAATATTCAAATGATAATTTAATGTACTCAAGAACAAGTTCCATTTCTCATTGACATCATTTCTATTGAGTACTTCAGTCCATTCCTCTCTTAGGAGACATTCATTTAGAAGATGTAGTTTAGTATCCCTCGTGTCACGGGTGAATGTGTATGTGGGTAGTTCAAGACTAACAGAGCAATTTATTATTTCAATGATTTGTGCAGTGTGATCAGATAGATGAAAATCAATATTATGAGAGGAGTATTTATTCATTTCAATGTTTGTAATAATGTGGTCTATGGTGGAGCTGGAATGGGTTGTAACACGTGTTGCCCCTAACTCCACATCACGAAGATTGAAGCTATTTAGTAAATCGTGTAGTTCATTGTGTTCAATATTAATGTTCAGATCTCCCATAATAATTAACTTGCAATTGTGGTTCCCTAAGAGTTTAGTTAAAAGTTCTTCTAACCTAAGTAGGAAGTCATTAACGCTAGAATTTGGGGATCTATAAATGCCTATTATTTTATATTCCCTTCCATTGTTTTTATATCTACACCTGCTACTTCAAAAGTCATTTCAGTACTTATGTCTCTAATCCAGTCTATAGAATTGCAAATTAAGTTATTCTGCACTATTATTGCAACACCGCCACTTATTTTTAGTTCTCTACAGAAACATTCATGAATTTTGTAGTTGGAGAAGTGAATCTTATTAATTTCATTATACTTAAGACCATGTTCAGTAATGACTCCTACATGTATAGAAGTTTCTTCCAGGATTGTCTCAAGTTGTTCGACTTTGTTATGCATGTATTGAACGTTTTGATGGAGAATACTGAGGACACTATCTTTTTTAAATTTCCTATCACAGGCATGGTGACTTAATTGCTAAATGTCAAGGGGTGTCTTCTTCTTACGTGTTTGCCTGAAGTTGTAAGAGGAAGTAATGTGTGATTGTTGTGGTGATGGTGTTGAAGCCACTACAGAAGCAAAGGTTTGGGAAGGTTGACGAGGTGTGGAAACCCCCATGGAAGCAAGGGATTGGGAAGAATGAAGGGATAGATTGATGGTCCTACAAAAGAAATGTATCAGAATTATTTTCAAGCTGAATCCAAGACAGTCCTGTAAATATTATTTTATTAAATATGAATTACTGACTGTTGTAGCACTCTACTCTTACAAAGTAATACTCCTATTGAGAAATAATCAGAATCAATATCTTGTGAGTAATAAAGAAATACATAACTATCATACTAGAGGACATAGGGACTATCATAGGATGTACATTAACAAGTCTTCAACTAATAAAGATCCCTTCTGCATTGCAGCTAAGCTTTTTAATAATCTCCCAGTCACCATAAAATCGGCTGATGATAAATACTTTAAAACATTGCTTAAACGTCATCTCATCAGTCTGGGTCCATATAAGATAACTGAACTGCTTTAACTTTTCTGTATTTTAAAACCATGTACCGCTACAAGTGTGACCACTTCATGTACCAGTTACTCAGTTTTGATAAGACAATGTACTACTTAGTAATATAGTAAATAATGTAATTATGTCATGATACTGTAAGCACTTACAATTATTATTAACTAATGTATTCAAGTTAAATTTTAAATCCTATTATTATAGCTTATTTTAATTGTTATATTAATCATTATAATTAAGATTTGTAAATTTTATAGTGGTACTGGAATATAAGTTTGAAGTAAAGATTTTGACTTATCAATTTCATTCGATTCCTTTCAAAATGACATACTTGTTACTCTAAATCAGAAGAAATTCCCATTGGCCTTTTCTTAGATTTATCAAAAGCTTTTGACATTATTGATCATCACATACTTTTAACAAAACTAGAAATGCTAGGATCCGAGGCATTGCAGGCCAATGGATCAAATCATATTCATCAAACAGTAGCCAAGTAGTTACCCTCCAGCACATTAAAGAAAATAAAATCTCTCCATACTACTCTTGCTCTCAGATGATAAATTGTGGAGTCCCACGAGGATCCATCCAAGGGCCAATACTATTCCTTATATACATAAATGACATGCCTTTGGCTTTAAGAAATAACAAAAATAATTTTGTTTGCAGATGACACAAACATTATCAACAAAGCAAAAACACAACAATCATTAGAAAAAGAAACTCAAAAAACCTTGCATACATAGTAAAATGGTTTCAAGACAACAAACTCATCATAAAGTAAGACAGTCTCTCCAAATTTCATGAATCCCCAATCCAAAGAAAAACTCTCAGAGCATTTGTTCATAAATAATAACCCAGTAACAATATCCAATGAAACTACCTTCCTCAGTCTAACAATCCAAGAAAACCTAAAATAGAATGCTCACATTTCAAATCTTAATAAGAAGCTCACCCAATCTTACTATGCCCCATACACCCTCAGGTCAAGCTCCAACATTGAGACACTTCGGACAATGTAATTTGCCAATGTGCCATTCACACTGGAAGTATGGAATAGTATTTTGGGGAAATGCTCCTGAAAGCTCTCGCACCTTTATTATCTAAAAAGGAATACTGCGAACAATGGCCAGCACTTATAAGCTAGAGTCTTGCAAAACCTTGTTCAATAAATTAAGGATTCTTCTACCACAATGCATGTACATATTTGAAATAGTGGTCTTCACAAAGAAGATTCTCATGGAAAACAAAGACACTTTTATTCTAAATTCTGAAGTACACAACACTCGTCAAAGGGATAACTTACATGTTCCCCATTCTGAAACTACACTTTATCAAAAATGTACCCTAATAGAAGGCATTACACTTTATAACAAATAGAGCCATGATATTAAAGACATAAACACAAAACATCCATTTAAAAGTAAATTGAAAGCTTTCCTGCTTAACAACATGTTCTACAGTGTAAGGGAATTTACAAATCACAACACTACTTCCCCTAAAAAGCATAAATAAAAATTCTTATCCTATTTGACTTTCTGTTTCATGTTGGCTGTTCAAACTGAAGGAAAGAAAAAAGAACTGGCTTATTCCGTCCTGTCTGTGTTAAATTGCAGTTGGACTGATGTAGAAGGAGAATGTGAGACCAAAATTCTTTTTCCTTCACCCTGAATTTGCTAGATGGATTAGGCATTGTTAACAATAATATTGTTAAATAATTTCTAAATGAATAGTATTGTTATTATTAGAATTGTTAATACTAATATAGAATTTTTTTATTTATTTATTTTACATCAAAAAACAGTTGAAACTGCGTATGACGTGCTATGGGGAAAAGTGAATTCTGTGCACATTTTCAATATTCTGTGATCCCGACACTAACTCATATACTACATGAATTTTGGAAAAAAAAAAAAACAAAACAAAAAAATGCTCTTATGTAATAAAATCTATTTTCAAGGATAAATAGGCAATAAATTTTGGGCTCTTAACCATGATGTCCGCATCAGGATAATACTTCTACCAAAACATGGAACGATAATTTGAATAACTATATTTCCAATGAATTCTAGAAGACTGCACAGATAATGAGTTACATTTAAGACCAGAAGCAAACGAGGCCATCTCAGCATTTGCTCAATGGATCAGAAACTGACAAAATCTGATCGAGATAGGTCATTGACGAGCTGCAACACAATATTGTTACAGGTTGTTTATACTCATTTATACATCAAATGGTAAATAATGCTTATGTATCATTGTAAAATTAATGTTACTTTTTGTGATGCTCAGTATAGTGTCTAATTATAGAAACAGTTATGCAGCAGAACGATTTCACTTGGGATTTAAACTTTCTATTGAATTTAATCTAATGTCATCTCACAGTGTTGTAAAATAATTACATGTATTATGTGAATTTGTAATGAGCTGTTGATACTGTCCTGATGAATATGATTTCGTGAGATTATAGTAATAACTTTGGCATTTTCAAATATTTTCCGCCTCAACAAATCCTTTGAAAACTACTGATTCGTAAATCAGACAAGGTAATGGTAAAATTCCTAGATTAATAAAGAGAGGCTTACAAGAATCACGTGGGTGGGATTTGGTTATTATTCGTACAATTCGTTTTTGTAATCTAAGTCTGGGAGCTATAAGATGTTTTTCCCCAGAATATTATGCCATATCTCAGGCGGGAATGAACATTCGCGAAATATACACAATGAGCAGTATGAAGGCTCACTGAATTTGCAAGAATTCTGAACGCGTAGCATAATGAACTTAATTTTGTGTTCAATTCATTTAAATGGACGTTCCAATTAAAGTTTGACTGAATTGAGGGACCCAAAAATGTTGTTGCCTTCTTAGAAATTATGTTTGTTATTTCAATTGGGAAATTATACTGTCATACGTATTTGTAAATATATTGGAATTAATTTCCAATTATTATATTGATGATGGAATTTTTGATTGCCCTTAATCCAAGGAAGAATATTTATTTATAACACACATGATATTTTTACTATTGACTCTCAGAGATACTCACATAATTTATTTTGACAAAATGAGTTAAATAATCTAACAAAAACTGCAGTCATGTGTACCCTCAAAATGGATAGATTAGATGAAAAATTATATTATGTTGCATATTGGCCTTTCATAGGCAATGTAAGTCACTTCAACAGTTAATACAAATAGGTCACTAATGGTTTTAATTTTCTTAAAAATTTAATTAAGATTTGTAACTTATGTCATGTTTTAAATGAAACTTGGCTGTAGAAAAATAAAAATTTCTTATTCATTGGCCACCCACCATATGATTCATGAGTTCAAACTTTTACATTGATTATTCAATATCAGAAAAAAAATATATTTAAAAGTGCAAAGATATTTTAATATAGGTACAAGTGTGTAATTATTTATGTAAAATTATGTGATGTAAAAATTTTATATCTAACTCATCCATCCTGTTATAACTTTTATTTACTTTTCTTCATTATTGAAATTGAACATGAAATAAAGACAGTTTTAGATTTCATTCATTCTCAAAGATAGAGATGAATATTGGGATCTGATTAAATGTTTTGATTATGATGTCAATGACAGCAACGACAGTGATGATAATAATGATGAAGAGTATTGTGTGTTTGATTGTGATGTGATGGGTTGATGATGTGTCCAAAGTGTCTGAGGAAGGAAGTAAGTAAAGCATTCACTCTGTTGCTACTGTGATCATAGGAGTTATAGGTTTCAAAATCTACACTTACCACTGATGCACTTACCATGACTCCACATTGTGTAGAAATAATAGTTCACAACCATTCTTCCTAAGGACCATGACGATTATATTTATTATGGAAAACTTTTTCATTTGGTATGAACAATTCGATTGAAATACTTAGACACAATACATGGCGATGGAAATAAATGTTCAAAATCACAGTTGAAATCCATTTAATTCTAAATCAAAAAATATAAAGTATTACATTAGATATTGTAGCCCCAGAAATTCCCTTTTGGCAGTAACAAGAAAAGTACTTACACATAGTGAATAATACGACAATTGAGTTTTATGCAGAGTAAAGATAAAAATACATATTAACTCTAACTACAGTTTCTGAATTGTCAGAAAATTTTAACTGTGAACCTTTCGCTCTATATATAATATGTTATTAGACAATCTCCTTTCTATGATCATGATTTTATATAGAATTCAAATGATTCTATTTCACTCTCATTATACAATATGATACATTAGGAATCCTACTTACAAAATATTCCTTAATTGATCTGTTCACCTGTCAGCAATGGAAACAAAAATTTATTGCTGTTTTGAAGCCAGCCTATTGTGGCTAGAAAATCTATAAGGTAGATTTTTGAGTCAAGAGAATGAAAACTTAGTATATTCCTTGATAATTATAGCTATGAATAGGAAATAACATAAATACTGCACTACCTAATTTATTTGTGAATCACATCACAGATATGAATCTCAAACGCATGCTTTAAAACCAGTCATAATGTTAGCTAAAATTAGAAATAAAGAAATTCATTTCAGCTGCATGTGTATTGATAGAGCCATCATATTCTTATTTTTTACAAAAAGAATGATATTTTAATTTAGCTTGTAACTTTCTGTCAAGAAAATATGAAAAACATATTACTTTAAGATGAACATATTTAATTATTATTTTTCATTTTCTGTGGTGATGGTTTGCAAGAAAAATATATCCATCTATATCCATTAGAAAAATGAGGCTTCAGAATAATGATATCCTCTCTTATTTTTGGAGATCACTCTAAATCAAATAAAGGAGCTAAAATCTAAAATTGCTCTAGTTTTTTGTAGTTTTGATATAGTGTAGAGGTAGCTATTTAATATTCCTACAAATATGTAGTTTCTACAGAAATTAGTGTCAAAGCAATATTTTGCTCTTAGAATAAATAATACATCACAATTTTCTTTAGAATCTAAATTTAGATAATCTTCTAGTGACATGTCTCTTATCATGACCTTTTTTAAAATCTATCTGAAATTGCTTTAAAATATAACATCTAAATAATTTTATTTTTGTCATGAAAAGTTACGTGTCATTTGCACTCTGAATGGAGGTAAACATCATTTTCACCTCATTACACTGTATTTTCAAATGTCAAAAAAAATTAACAGTGGAAACTGGGTTTACGGTTCTCAGTTACCTTGCACAAGCCAGTTGAAAATAAAGAACAGCAAATATGTGAGAATGAAAATTATAAATAGACATACAGGTAGTACCAATACTGGACTACTCCATAACTTCTGAACCATTTACAATTTTGAAATCCAGTTTTCACCCAACCAAATTAAATCGTAGGGCAAGTAATGTTATGTAGATATAGATTTCGTAATATTTTTCGTTTTGAAGAAATTGAATTATTTTTTTATTTTTTTAAAAGGAACTATACTTGGGTTTTTCTAACCTGGCCGATGACACTTCATCAGTTGTTACGGTGTCATCCAATCGATAGCTAAAACATCATGATGACGTCACTGTGGTGACGTTTAAGCTCCCGATTGGACGAAACCGTAACAGCTGATCAGCTGTCATCAGCCAGGATACAGAAACCCAAGTACAGTATATAATTTTTCACCTGCACCATAAAACGAAGAATATTGATGTTTTCCCTCTTTGTCATGATCACATACTAGATTTTTTAAATTATTTCTCTAGCCCTCCCTGGCACCCCTTCCTACTTCTCAGACAAACAGTCGCATCCCATAAGCCACCGCCTCAACAGGCAAGCGACTAACAATTGCTGCCAAAAAGAAATTGTCAGTATTGCGTACAGTGGCGAGGCGTGGCATTTTTGCGTAGTCATCGCAAAATTTTTGGAATATTCGAGTGTACCTTTCTGAAGCGGCTGGACGATAGGTATTCGATGTATTTTTCGTATGGTGATCTGTTTTTTAAACATTGAGACAGAGCTCATTTTTCTTGTATTATTTCTCCATCTTCTTTTAGTTGAATGTTTAGTGCATTTTACGGTTATATTGAAATTTATATTCCGTTAGAGTTCTTTGGTTAGTTATGTAAATGATCTTGTGATCTGGGCTGTCCGGGTGACGCCGCGTCGAAGGTTGGGGTGCCGACGTTTCGACCGACATTCGACCTCTTCAGGGCTGTACTGTCCTGAAGAGGACCGCGATATGTCGGTCGAAACGTTGGCACCCCAGCCTTCGACGCGGCGTCACCCGGACAGCCCAGATCATAACTCTGACCGCGGAAGCCTACGATATCACGTAAATGATCTTGGCTGTCCAGGTGACGCCGCGTCGAAGGCTGTGTTGCTAAGATCATTTACATGACTCTGGCCACGGAAGCCTACGACTTCTCTTTGGTTAGTTGTCGTGACCATGAATGTAAGATGGAATCTAAATTCGAGGTGAGGTAAAACTACAAATCATTGGATTGCAATCAATATATGAAACTGATTTTTCGTGAGCTTTAGCTGATTTTGTAAGGGCACTTAAATTACAAAATCTAGTAGAACTCCAAACATCTTTACTGACCTGTTGTGTTGGCCTTGCCTTTTACTTTCAATAGAGTTTTGACATTTCCACCGAGCCACTTGTAAATCTAATTACTACTAGATATCATTAAGTGGCTGGTGTGAACTTTGTTTCTCTCGGTAACTTTAGTTTTCGAATTCAATAACGAAAGGCAAGACGGTCTTTCTGCACCGCAAAAGCTTCTCTTCGAAATTATATGAACAAAGTGTGTTTTGTTTCAGCCAAGCTACGATATCTTCTTAAAATGTTCCTATTATGCATGGCAATTAATAGAATCGTGATGACTCAACTAAAATTCAGTAAAAGCACCCCAAAAAATCAGGGCGCATCCAAAAACACTGCACTGTTTCACTTACAAATTCATACTAGCGGGGAGTCCGAATGGCGCGATTCCCTGTAGTCATGGTCAGAAGCGGTATGCAGACGAGATTCTCCGAACACTATGGATTCGCTCGTGGCACATAGCGAAGTCGCTAGCCTTTCAACACTGAGGTCCAAGGTCGATTCCCGTCGAATCTCATGTGAAATTTGTTCCAACAAAACGTGTTTGGCTCCTCCACAAGGTCAAGTCCAACCCGTGTGAAGTGACCTAAACCCTACCCCTTTCCTAATTCCTTCCCAATTCTGGCCGCTGGGTAGTGACGCAGGGGCGGGTGAAGTAACAGGTGCGTACGCGGAGATGCTACCTGGCGGTACTCTTTGACAACTGACTAGGTGAGACGAGACATAAAAATAC
Source organism: Teleogryllus oceanicus (assembly GCA_964035755.1). Lineage (NCBI taxonomy): Eukaryota > Metazoa > Arthropoda > Insecta > Orthoptera > Gryllidae > Teleogryllus > Teleogryllus oceanicus. The sequence goes on along the minus strand of CAXIVR010000001.1, from coordinate 15,186,793 downwards.
AGCGTTCTCTGGAATAGAGGGATAGATAATGGAGGATTACTCCACGCTCAGCGTTCGACTAGGGGCGAAGAGACGCGTTGCGTCGAAAAGTTGGATTAAGGGCGCAACGAATTAAAAAAATAAACAAAATAAAAACACGTGTGGGAGCTCTTATCGCTGGCGAAGGAATACGAGCTCGTGCAGCCGGTTGAATCACAGCGAGCGGAACTTTTAGTTTGATGTGCGAATATTGCCGATTTCTTTGAGATCTTCTTGTTGTATGATTATTTCACGGCTATTTGGAAACTAATATTATTTAAATGTGGTTATACGTTGATTAATTATCCATTTCTTGTCAAAAATATTTAAAATGCAATGTTGTTTATGGTTTTGAATGGTCATCGCCGCATCTATCGATGGTCCGACGCCTCGCCACTGATTGCGTGTCAAATTCCAAATCACCTGTCAAAAGTTGCCATTTTTCTTAATATTACTTTAAAACATGAAGTGGTTTATAATTGTATATTTATTTTCATGAAATTCCCGGCAAAGGAATAAATACAATAATTAAAGTTAAGCAATCAAATATGAATCAGTTTGTATAAAAATTAACATATTTCGAACGATTAATCTATTACATTATTACTTGCCTCAAGATTTGTTATTATTGGGCGAAAGCTGCATTCCGTTATCGTGAACCGATATCGCGAAAAGTTATGGGGGTAGTTCATAGTTGACGGAACTTCCTATATAATTAAATCTGAGGTGCACCCATCTACTACATGCACAGACTTTTATGGAAAGTAACCTCCCACCAGTTTGTCACCAATGGGCCAGTCGCTTACTCTTTTTCGTGTTTACATTTCGGAACTGTTGACAATGTCATCCCTTGGTAGGGTGCCGATATCACTTATGCAATCAACAACCCCAATTAAAAATGATGGGTGCCTTGGGTACAATACTCTCTGACGCTCTCGTGTCATGTACCAAACATGAAGCTTACACATTACTGTGTGGAAACCATAGGAAGAAATAAAATTCGGATTTTTTCTAATAAAAGAAATAATTGAATCGTTCAAATAGCGTGAAAATGCCATTTGACATTATGCAAAAGTATAGTAGTAATACTATTATTACTAATAGAAATAACTATTGACAACATTTCGCCCATAAAATGTTGGTGGCATGGACCGAACCCTTGGATTCGTTTTTACTAGGTTTTTCCATCTACGCATCCTCTCGAGAGGAAATGAAGAAATTTTCTAATAAGTATATGGAGTAGAAGCCTTTAGCTCTTTGCTCTGGTTATCTGCACGGTCATGTTATTGTTCCAATCAGCAAACCTCAGCAGTACAAATCGCCATTAATAGTATCTTCCAATACTTTATTTTAACCGTTAAGATTACTGCTCAATTCCGGGATAAACGCATGGAGCTGATTATCGGCCATTGATTTTAAATTTTGAAGGAATTTATTACAGTACATTTAGTTTCATTAGTCATCAATTTAAGTAATTCTCGCAGATAGTTACTGATGATGAGCTATGATGCTCGAAACATGCGTGATGTACAGATGTTTAAATTATGTGCGGTCAGAAAATTGAATCTATGACTCCTATTCTAAACGTTGTCTTCAGACGTTTCTGGACTGAAGTGATATTTAACTCGTGTATTTACTGGGTGTACTTAGTTTTCTCACGTGTACTCCTCGTTACTATAGAGAATGGAAGACTCACAAAGTCGAGTGGAGGAAGGCTCCACGCTGCATGCAACGTTATTGCAATGGCGTTGATATTCTTTTCATTTTAAATTTGTTGTTTACCTGTCGTCTTAACTTCGTTTACTCCATGAGTTCATTTTCAGCTACAGTACTGTTAAATAACGATATCTTTAGTGTTTTTTCATTATTGTTTACTTGCAGATATAGTTGTCTTACATTTTTAATACCATGCCCTTTCTTTGAACACTTCTACTTGCTGGCTAATTGTTGTCTTTAAAAAGTAAATTCGTCCACTTAATATGTAACTCGTTTCCAATTTCTGACCGGTAGTCCTGGTGAAAAATATAACAACAAAAAATCCTCCTGAGAAAAGTAGCCCAGTCCAGTGGATGTTTCTCGTGAACAGACAATGGTTGTGGCAGTAGCCACTTTAAAGAGTACGAGACTGTACTCCATGTGCGCATGTTCCAAATATACGCGGTATGATCTTCGCTACATAGAAAGAAAAGCTGCAAACACAACTTTTGGTTTTATTGACTATAATTGTTATTAACAATGAACTATTCTGGAAAATGTAAATTCTGAAGAAGCTATCTATGAGAAAAATATGAAGACATTGGCAGTGCTAGTAATCGGCGTGAGTATATTAGCTTGTCAATTTGACATGGCATCACTTATACTGCGTGGTAGCATGTGGTAGAATCCGCACATGCATCAATAGATCTGTTTTCCCGACAGATCTGAAGCGTCTATGACTTTGGCTTCTTTCTTTCAGACTCGTCTCGACTGACTGGTTAAACACGGCGACGTTCAGTTCCATTACTTCGAAGAAGTGAATTGCTATACCTGTATCCTGCGAAGTAGTTTTCCTAAATCGTCATTACACAAGAAAAGTGTCACATCTAAATAATTATCATTTTGTACCAGAACCGTTCCAATCTGAGCAAATGAATGGGAATAAAATATTGAGGAACTCAGAGAACGAAATATTGAAGTGATTGAAAAATTGCATCTCTACTGTAGAATGATATAATTTATAAACGCCGTTTCGGGTTCAATGGTTTTTTAGTAAAAAAAATATTGTGAGACAAGCCTCAATCGTGAACAAGATTAAAAAAGTTTTGATTTTTTTGAAAAGCTGATAATAGCTTTATCGGAGTTCCTGTATAAGAGTTCCTCCTATTGAGGTGTTCTTGTTATCATATCTGAACTTGTCTAGTACGGTAAACAAAGTAACGTAAGTCATAAAAACCCAAGCAAAGAAGGATGCTTGAAAATTGTGAGATAAATATTTCATAATTACTTCCAAGCCAATCACACACTTCTTGTTTCATCAAGACATTTTGTTTTAGAGGATGTTTGGAAGCAGAGATCCACTGCCCCCGTGGCTCATTTTCAGAAGAGCTCCTTGCCACATAGATGCAGCTTGGGTTTGATAATTGCCTATAAATAGTTTCTATAGATTGGATTACAAATGCTCTTTATGACAAAATTAGTTTTTAACGACATTCAATTTGAATGAGTGATATTTTTTTTTAAATATCAACACATTTCATTAGTTGAAGAAAAATTCGTTGAATAGATACTTTTTTATTGTTGAATAACCACGGATTCTGCTTATTAGCAGTTAACACTTTATTAACACTTCAGTTGTTTTCTTTATATTACAATTCTTCTGATGCTCTGTGACGGATTGGAGGGGATGGGCTGAGATACGATGTTCATTTTGGAATTTTTGGCTTGTACCAGCGCGAAAAGATTAAGATAATTTACGTGAGAAAATTCAGAATATTATTGACGCAATGGGCGCAATTCAAAAGAAACAACAGTTTATTTCTTCTTTCACGATACAACTTTAATTCCAATATCATCTGTATTTCGTACGAATGTTGAAACGTATATAGTGTGTAAAAAAGAACGTCGATTTGCGAAACTCTCTCGATGCAGTCAATGTGATTCTCTATTGGCCGAACTTGGTAATAAAGTTTTTTCCCTGTTTGTGAAAAGCGAATAAGCATTTACAGAATAAGCATTCATATGACACGTACTACATACGCTATGACAAATATTCGGGTATATTTCTAGCCAACATACTCTTGCAGGTATATGCTGTTGGCCGTTCTTTATTAATGAGCGTTATCACTCCTCCCTGCGCAATATTTCGAGTATGAGGATTCTGCTGACAATGAGGATAGTGGGAGTGAGTCATACTTGGCCTCCGAGAATAGTCGAGACTTATTCCTTTATTCCCTCCCCATTCACAATAACAATAGTCAAATCACAATAGTAGTTTTGCCATAGTCTTCCACTAGATAAATGACAGTAGGAGTGACCATGACGAGTGAATGATAATGAGAGATTATTGATCAGAGGCGTAGCTAGAGTGGTGCAATCGGTACACTGCAGCGGGGTCTTGATAAGCCCCCGCAGACGGGAAATGGCAAAGAATAAGCCAAACCGTACTCTTATATTTATTTTATCCAATGCACGGTCCATATTCTTATACCAATTAGATTTAAAGCTTAATTGCACAATTAGTCATCGCAGATAGAGGCCCCATTTCGACTTTCTCCACCGGAGACTCCACTACGAATGGTGATGGTTGAGGTGGTTCAGATGTGGTATGCGGTGGTGTGAGAAGCCAACGCATCGCATTTGCATGGTGAACGCACTCATGCCTAACGTGGGCCTGGAACCCGTGGTCTTCTGATCGGATGCTCGGCCGCTGCCTTCGCTCTCTTCCGCCTCTGCGGCAGTCCGCCTGCTAATGATGAAATAAATCGCCGTCTTTTGTCCTCCCAGCACTCCCCCCCACCTCCTCTTTTAGATGAAGGGCGCCGCCTTTGCGAGTGCAATCGCTTGCGATGGGTCGATTGGTGGCTGCATTATGTAGTTACTTCCCCTTGTCACGCACGCACCCGCACTAATTACACTTGCTTTCCTTGAAATTTCTTAGCTTAGCGCTCCTTAACTGGCGCTTATACAAAACACGAGTGTTCAATGAAGTCACTTATTGGATTCTGCTATGCACTTAAACGTCTATCGAGGAAAGGGGAATTTCTTGTGAATAGTTATAACGACGAACAACGATTAAAAATTATGGAAGTAACATCATTTTATTATGTACGTTTTATCTAAGACGAGATATATTTTTTAAGCACACCTCTTTGGGTTTTAACATTAAATTCACTTAATACTTTGCACAAAATGTTATCAAAATATTTTATTTATATCTTTATTGTTTCCCTCTTGTGGGATTTAGTATAAATGATATCTACTATCCCAGAGTTTAATGACTACCTATTATAATTACTTGAATGCCATGAAATTTTAATTTTCTTTAAACACTTCATGCATGCATGTTTGTTGGTATTCGAAGGTCACTTGAAAATATATTTCTTTGTCAAAAATTAGATGCAGCAACTTTGGAGCACAAAACATTTTGCATAGTACGAATCAATCAAGGTAATTTTTTATAACCATGATCACGGTTATAAAAAGGCTAGAGTTTCATTACGTTTTCGGGAAGAAAATGTTATCCTTTCTTAGAGAAACTTCAAATAATTTCTGCAATCTTGCTATGCTTCGAAATTTACGGAAAAACGTTGAACATTACACATCCGTTTCTGCGTCTTCGAATAACTTGTGACAACAGAATCGGATTTCGCAAGACCGTGATCATTCTGCTTTTGGAAGTGGTCAGGTAGGGTATGAAAGTTTAGTAAAATTAAAACCATTAACGTTTCGAGCTTAAACATTATTTACAACGAAGAAGAAATGTGTTAAAACAAATCAAGTCGAGAATACGCATTCTTCATATTTTTTAGTGATATTGCTATTCTTATCATCTTTTAGTACCTCTCATATTAGTCGCAATGCCTAAGTTCAAGGATGGTGCAATATTCACGTGTTCTTTACAAGGGTATCATTTGATAAAACATTCAACTGAACGAATTTTACCCAATTCAGACATTTGAACTTGCACAGTCTTGTTTATATTTACATGCCACAGTTTTCTTCCACCAACAAGGATGCACAAACCTATTGGCCGCCAATTATTGAAACATCCGAAGTCGCTCTTCCGCAGTCCGAATTATTTATAATTACCCAATATCCAGATCCGAATGTCGCCAGTATTTCAAAGAACCCGTCCCCTTCTCTCGTCACACTCCGCACTTCGGGTTGCACTCAAGGTCAATGATTCACGCATCATTGGAAATGTCGGCTTTATAAAGTATGAAACCCAATTTCTTTACGGCGAGTTCAACACTATTGCAGAAGACAGCAATAGATGGATGAATAACGATACGCGATTGTCCATGAATATTCCTCATTTTGACAAAATGACGTACCCGTACATTCTTTGAGGTATTACGTAAGTACAAAATTGCAACAACGGCTATGTGATGTCGCGTGTTGGTATATGTGTACTCTGTCACTCTTGATGCAGCTCTTGGGATCAATGGTGAAGTTTACGCGCTAAGTGTGCTTGAGATTTTTAACACTTGCTTTGGTAAAATTGGTAGTGGTCTGAAGCACTTCAACGGATGATAGTTTAAGCCTGAAGTGGGCTAAGCGGGAAGTTTTTAAATTAATTCGTCGTGAGCAAACGCAAGTAATGAATCTGCAATCAAATGAAAAAAAAACCTTTAAATGTGAAATATTATTTTAACCTTTTTATTTACAAAAAAGTCAAGTTAGCTGATTGGAAGCTACTTCAAGTGAGGGAATTTGATGACAGATAGTGTTGGAAGCGGTATGCAGTATTTCTATAATGTGCGGTGAAAAATCTCCGAGAACATCACGAGGTTATATTATTGTGTGAAGTTTCTGTTTTTTTTCTTTTGCAGTTTTGAGTCGTGGGTTGTCATCATGTGTCATCACCCGTCATGAGTTGTCATCAAATGTTTTTGCCGATAATGAATGTCATGGACGTGAGTCTCTTCGTTACAAAAAAGAAAAAAAATAATAATGCGAGGCACATAAAACTTTCCAGACACGTATATAGTTTAAGAAAAATAGCATTCCAAGTGGAAAATGTCATGCAAAAGCCTTACTGGCACTCTATCTAGAAATATAGTGTAAATAAATTGCTTGGAATTTCGAAATTAAAAAAAAAATTGAGGAAAGCAAAATTTCAGTAATGACAAAAAATTAGACATTTTATTCCAGTAAAATAATGCAATCATATGTTACGGAGATATTTTTACGATAGTAATCTTACTGTCCAAGCGTAAGCCAGTGAATATCCGACACCTCCCTCAACGTTTTGCAACATCAAGACTAATCTCATTTATGGCGCTACGCATTGTGTCTCCAGCAATAGTATCGAGCAACCATTCGCAATGATTCTCACTTCAATGAGTCTGACTGTCTGACCTACCACACGATGTCGAGGAAGCCGACAAGGACGGTAGGTTTTCTTCGAAGTGTTGAAAATATCGGGTTTTAATAGCTCATTAAGCTTGTGTTTTTTGTGGTCTCCTACACGGCTGACTCGAGGAAAGCGTTAGCACTGCTCTCAGTCCTTCATAGGCGGTACGGAAAGCGGTTCGCCTCTATAGTTCCCACGGAAAATTTAGGCGGCTCAAGGTCATCTTCGAAAACTCCCCGCCATTCCTTCTCGTGTCGACTGCCCGCTCCTTCTGCCCGCACCCCAATAGCAATCATCTCCGCTCCGAGAACACGGTCCGAAGCCTCTACTGTCTTCGCCCTGCGGCATCCTGAGAAATATGCGAAAGTAATACGCGGTTGTGGAGAGGAAAAGGGTAGAAAGCGTAGTAAGCGTAGTTCCGGAAGGGAAAATTCGCATGCGATGACGGATTGGAGTGGTAACCCTTCACGATGACCTTGAACTGACTGAACTTTCCATCGCTAGTGGAGTCGCGCTAGCTCGCTTTTAGCATGTTCACGTGGTTCGCACGACTGTGCGACGTTGGAATGCCTACAGAGGTAAAACGCTATACATGTACGAAGAAAGCATCCTTGAAGTCGTAATGGAAAGCTCTCCGGGCGTGGATTTTTTAGAGGTATCATACGGTCATTAATGAAACACTATTGGCGCCCTATGTGTGAAACGCCATTATGTCCGAAGAGATCAACTATCACAGATATCAAATGCATGGGGACATCACATTGAACATCTTCGATGAAGCCGAAGACTAGAAAGGTTATGGAGGGGGCAGAGTCGAAATGTTAGCGCATGTGCACTGGAATTTTTTTCTCAAAAATTTCCTCTTCGTTACTCCCTCAGTCGTCATCCCATTGTTGTGGGGTCGGCTGAATTGTCGCTAGCACTCTAGCAATGTGCGGTGACATTTAAATCAACAGGGTTGTTTTCCCCGTAGGTGTTATTGCTGTAGCGAGGACGACTTCCGGCCGCAAGCAACAAGGCTTGTCCGAACCCTTAGCCTCCAGGCGATCGCTTGCCGAAGTACAATCTGGGTGGGGCGGGGGCGGGGGCGGGGGCGGGGGGAGGAGGAAGAACGGCGCCAGGAAGGACGTCCGCCCGCGGAAGACCGGACAAAGGCCACTGTGGCGGCTGAAAAGTGGGCGGAGCGGGGCCGGGGGGGGTTGGGGGGGCCGATCGTCGCTGGGGGGGGCCGTGGCACCGCGACCTTTGCGACGTGCATACGTCTGCTAGATGCGCTAGTCCTGCGCTGCCCAAATGCAAGAATTGGACTCGGACCGCTCCGCGGGCCTGCAGGCCACTCCGCGTCGTATTTCACTAGACTTGAACTGTTCGCGCCCGAAGTTACTCGAGGTTCGTTTCTGTCTGCATCTACCAACGACGGCGTGGAAGCTTGATAAATATCGTCAACATTTTGCTATAATTGTAACCTGTGGTACATTTGGTGATTTAATTTATTTAGTTATTTATTTGTTTAACGTGTCTTCTGATGAGTCGAGAATAAAGGAAAATCTTTGAAACTTGCCCATTTATTTTGAAATGGGAATGAGAGGATGGTTTTCGTTGACTGTAATAAAAAATAATCTGGAGTGCCACTCTTAATTTTCAGCAGCCGCTACTCAGCTTCTTCCACCAGTGCAAGCAGCACATCCAGTCCTGGTGGCGGGCTCCCGCTGGAAGAAGCGGGCCAAGCCGGCGGCTTCAAGAGGGGTATCCTCAGGGCATGATAAGTGGGCTTCACACTTGCGTTGCATTATTCTAGTCGATAATATTAGAGGTAGCTAACTTCAAGTCACCATTGACACAGATGCTACCGTGTATCTATCACATTTGAGTAGATGCAATTGAATCACAAACGTATATTACTATTACAATTACTACATGCTACTTAATTCAACAATGCGGAGTTTCTTTAGAATATATTTTATCCAACAAGTTCTTATTAGTTAATTAGTGAAAGTTTGATATTATGTTACAGATACATTATGTCTGGGCATAAAAGGAGACATTATTCCAAGGAGATTCCGAATTAACGAATGAAAGAAAGGGAACCTCTGTTACACTTTCTTAGATATACTGAAGAGCATGTAACTGCCCACCACCATATCTCAACTCTCGCAATGTGAAAACGCCACCGCAGTAGTGATGGATAAGACTAATAGTACAATACCGTCGGTAGTTTCCGCGCTTTCCAACGGTGTAATCTGTTGACTATTTAATTTTATTCTCTGATTAGAAGTTTGATCCTTGGGTACGCTGACGAGTCACAGTTGGTGAAAACGTTCAATTACAAATATTTGTATTCATATTGGAAGCTTCCTTTAGTGGAGAATACTCCACGAAATTTAATTAATGCGTGTTTGTCTACGTAAATAATTAAGGTAAAGGGTTAAAATTATGAGAGGACCATAGCACATAAAAGTGTGTGAAATTCGATTTGTTATTAACTCATCTTTTCCTACGCTTCAAAGCAAAACTTAAATGGACACACACTGTTTTTCACGACAACCCCGAAAACGACAAGGAAATCCACCAAAGTGAAATTAATGCTCCTGAAAACCCATTAAATTTTCTGTCAAATACATTTTGATTCATTCGGAAGTACAATTGCCCTTTGAGTAATTGATTGCCAAAATTGGACGTTTGCCGGGAAGTTTTAGAAATGCTTACTTCTCAATCCATCAATTGAATAACGTAATTTCAACCAAACTTTAAACATATTTAAAGTTTACCCGAAATCCATATTGCCGAATTTGTGCCAGTATTGCTACACACGATCCACGTACGGCTCATACAATTTTTATGTGAGCGTAATGTTTTTGTTTATTTTGTCTGTGTGCAGGGTTTTGAAGGAATGACTGAATACTCATTTAATTTTTGTTTAAATAACATTTTCTCGAAATTGGAAACTGTCGTCCCAGGATCATTCACAGCCTAGTTTGTGTCAATTGCGCCAATTCTTCCGCCCCCATTGCGAATGGATGGGGCTAGTAGGTAGAATCGATTGCGTACCTTCCGCGGCCGGGGTTGGTATGATCTAGGCTATCCGGGAGGAGCCGGGCCTGCGTCGTGGTGGCTGCTGTTACGGCCAACATGTTGTAGAAGACGACACAGAAGTTAGAATTGCCGTTGAAGTAATCGTGCAACCGATTGTACCAACGGGTGGTGGATTAACGAAGCCCTTCAGCACACCTGAAAAGTAACAGTGACAGCGGTAAAGGAGGCGTGTGGTTTCAGCGACAGGGAGCGTATTGGAGACGACTATGTAGACTATGTAGACTATGTAGACTATGTAGTCTATGTAGTCTATGTAGTCTATGTGATCTATGTAGTCTATGTAGTTATGTAGTCTATGTAGTCTATGTAGTCTATGTAGTCTATGTAGTCTATGTAGTCTATGTAGTCTATGTAGTCTATGTAGTCTATGTGATCTATGTTGTCTGTGTATGACTATGTAGACGGGGACAACGCATCGTTGCCACATTGCGCTCGAAGGGAAGTAAGACTGGTTCCGCTTATGTATTTTTACTACCTTTTCCCTGCGACGTCAACGTGAGATATTGTTCTGTGGCAGCTGTGAAAAGGGTGAAGTTATGAATGTGATGAATAGATGATGGAAATGATTCTTTGGCTATCATACGTGGTGTGTGGGGAAGTTTTCTCTTCGCTACTTCAGAATCTCCCATATAGTGTCCAGTTTTGCTCCAGAAAATGTCTTATAACTATTTTAAAAAATGGGTAACATTTTGTGCAATTTGAAGGAGTCTCTGCTCTTCAGAGCGCGAAGACCGTCCTTCTGCATGGCGATTTTACATAATAGATTTGGCTATTGCTAATTTATATACCAGCTCAAGCAACTGATAACTTATTTATTACTGCAGGCCGTCTCAAATTTCTTTTGACGGTCGACTTTTCATATTCATCAAATTAAACTAGTTAAAAAATTGTACCAATAGTATCCAAAACATGAACCTTTAAATTGCAATAAGTCAACAACTGCGCCGGAGTTACATTTCTGGCACTGGATTAGGTGTAGATACTCTTAAGTAATTTTTGGTGTTTAGGAAACGGGATAGCGTCACACTTTTGTAGAATTTTCTCATTCCATTGTTCTTTTGTCTTCCATTATTTGAAGAGATAACATCACTTATCATTTATTAGTTACCGGTATTTTATAAATATCACGATTCAATGGCATCTTGCTAACGGATGCAAAACTTAGAAATGTTCCGTGCTACGACCATCCTCACAAGTTTCCTTTGCAGTAAAAGGATAAGCGTAAATATATAAGCACTAATAAAGTGCTTTTTTCGACGACATGGTTGCAAATCTCACAAAGTAATGCAGTGTGGCTCACTAGGAAGTGAATGCTTCCAGAATGCATGATTGTAACTTTGCGAGAGATGCGTTGAAAGACACTGATTATGAATTGTGCACATTGACTCTTGTTCACAACCTTCAAGTAAAATAAACAAAATTGCCAGTTTTCTTTCTTTTTTCGCACATTAGCGGATTAAAAATGAAGAAATCGTCTCCTTATCGGAACATTATAGTATATCAAGCAAAATGAATTTGTGAGATATACTAACAAGGAAATTTTGCGATTTGATAATCGAGGAATACATTCTCGAAAGATTTTGTACATGAGTCTTATTCATCTCCCTGCAGATCAGTTAAATGTAATCCTTAAAAGTTCTATAAAATTTCTAAACAACATTCAATTTTTCTGAAAATTGGTAGCAACAACAAGCTTGGTCTGAATATTAACTTGCTGAAGGCAGCATCTGCTGCTCTACATAAGCACGTAGCTTCAGCAGAAATTTGTACTACTAGCATAATGCACCAAAGGAGACTAGTGTAATTATATTTTTTGTGTCGAATTTCGATAATTGTATGTGATTATATAACGAAATTTGCTGAAATTCACCGGAGAACGGAAGAGCACTGTTTTGGTGCACTTATTCCGTTGCAAATATACAAGAGATTCCGGGAAGTCTTGAGTTATGGATGAAACGCTCTTTGATCAGGTCAGATAAGGCAGAAGAAAAGCATACATAATATGGATGCGCTCAACAGACCCTTTTTCTAGAGACATCCATGCACTTTTAATGTGCTGCGATTCTTGCTTTACTCGCCTGAGAGAGTGTCTAGAAAACCAATATTGTTGAACCTGCCTTTTGTTCAATGAGATGCAAGATAAACAAATTGAAGGATTCCATTTGACTGAGCCTTGTAGAAGCGCCCAGCGGGTTGACGCTGGTGGTTCATTAGTGCAGGGCAAAGTGAATGAACGGCTGATAGACGTTCCGCCTTAGCACACAAAAAACTGAATACCTTTTGATTTTCTTGTTCCATTTTCTGGAAGGTAGCATCTTACCTTGTTAACAACAGTGGATGAAAAAACGAACAAGAACGCCGATGATGGCTGTCATGTGAATGGTTTTCGAACAAAAGCAAGCTTAGGGTAAACATTTTGCCTGTATTTACGAAAGAAAGTGCTTCACTTTAATTAATCCTAGAAAGATGTGTTCGTTATAACAGTAGGGAAGATTGTCATACGTTCGGCGTATAAATAACTCTAAGTGCGTTAGAAGGTAAACTATCACATTCAGATGAGATACATACGTTTGTTTTCATGTCAACGTATGTGCACGAAAATACCCGCCACTTTCTTTCGTGAAAACAGGGCTTGATGGGCGAAGGATAATACAAGACGTGGAAGTAGGGATGTTACGTAACTAGCGATGCGATATTCGGATCGATATAATTATTATCCATACGAGCTATTTCGGAACAGATACCCGGGTTTCGATCATTGAATAGCTTCATTTGATGTTCGTACTGTAAGCAGCATTTAAACTTCAGCAAACTTAATAATCATTGTAATATTGCATACAAAAATGTACATTTTAAAGAAAAATGATATGATATGATATCGGTATCGACATTTTCTTTCAATACCATGCCATACCAATTTCGTATGCATCTACGATCGAAAGCGGGAGCGGTATCGAGTCCGTTGCCATATGGCAATGCCATGTGCCATGTCAGTGTGATACAGTTTTATCGATACTGTGGAGGTAACGCAACATCCCTACAAAGAAGGATCTCATACCAAGAAGGCGGCTGCATTTTTTGCTTCGCTACGCCACCGAGCGACTCCTAAAGGCGGCTCCACACATTAAGCATTCGCCGAGCAGCGAGCTAGGGCTCGTCCAATCCCGAGCAGCTGACGTGTTCGGCGAATGTTCGCTCCCTTTGATGTGTCCAAAAGACCGACACGCGGCGGGTAGGGCGAACCCCGAACGTTCGTCACTCGGCAAATAGCAAGCAACCAATCCACACTACTCGGGATTCGGCGAGCGGATCCTCGGTGTTCGCCGAATAACGAATGTGTGGAGGCGTCTTATCAGGCAGCCGCCTTCTTGGAGAGAGAAACTGGTGACGCAAGCCGCTGAGAACGCGTTCTTCGAAGCTGGAGCAGTTCCCCCCGCGTCTGCGCCTCTCGCCTGTGGCCTCGCAACAAGCCGAAGGCGAGCAGAGCCGGTCGAGTGTTGTTTTCGCTCACCAGCGTCGTATCGATTTGCTTTTGATCGTTTCGTTCTGCCGGCGACGGAATTGCTGGCCCGGATCTCTGTATAGAGTCAGTGAACCCGGGCGAATGTCACTGATTTTCAGACGGGCCAAAAACATGTATTAAAGTAATTTTGGTTTACGTAAACTTGAAATATAATGTAGCAAATTATTTATCTCCTACCCTTGAACAGAAGAAGCACGAAATCCAAATAATTAATGTTGGAAAGAATTAATTTACAGGGTTAAGTCGAGCCGCGTCCCGTACAATGACCCTAGGGTCGTTTCATATGAACAAAGTTTTTGAACTTCCAGCTACGTCTCGTTTAAATCTTTTAATATGCGTAGTCAGGGATGATGGCCCACGTCTACCGTAAGTCCTTGTGTCACAGTCAACAAAACAGAAAACAGTGTGACGTTCACTGATACAAGAGCACTTAGAAATGAATCGAAGCCTGTGGAATTCCAGTAGCATACAATATCTTTTGAAGACAATTGAATAGTGAATTTAATGGATTCTATCATTCGAATGAATAATTTTCTAAATTAACGAGAGATATAAAAAGGGCATTGAGTCGGGAAGTGATGCTCGATAAGAATGAATGTTATGTGATCAGCCCTTTTTAAACAACATTTAAGAAGGCTGTGTGCAACGAACTCATGTTGTGTGCATAGATTTGAAACACATTTGTGCTGGAGACCCATTTTATGAATGAGAGTGAACTGTATTCAATGCAAGGAGTGAAATGCCAGTCTCCTGTACGTAAGGGATCGCGGCTGTGCTCGCCCTGACGCGTGGCGGTGGGCGGGGGCGGGGGCGGGGGCGTGGCCGGGGGCGGGGACGAGCGGCGCGGGCGCGGGGGCGCGTGCCTGCTCCAGGGCGACAGAAGGGCTCGAGGTCGGAGTGTGCTCTGCGGCGCGGGCCCCGGACGGTCACACCGAGGCACGCTTGCCCTTGAGCCCGCTGGCGCACGGGTGGTAGACGGGCTCGAGCGGGAACATGTGGTTGCGACAGGAGGCCGGGCCCAGGCACGTGCACGAGCACACGGACAGCTGGTCGGCGTTGTCGCCGCAGTCGAGCAGCGCGTGGCCGGCCAGCTTCCCTTCCCCCCGCCGTCCAGCGTGAGCACGTGGTGCGACGCCGACTGCAGCTCGTTGTCCTCGCGGCGGGCGTCCTCGGCGTTCCTGCGCAGGGGAGGAGCGCGCGCATGAGCGGGGCCCATCCAATAACTCCGAGCTTATCCCCAGAACAATAAGTATTCAAAATAATATAATGTATTAATATTAAAAATATGTAAGTAATATAATAAAATGTAATAATATACATATATAAATATACACATTTATAAACAATAAAAAAATAAATATAATAAAAAACCAAAATTAAATTTCTATCTTGAGAAACAAGATATCTTAGAAAACGAATAACATTTCATCACCATTTATCATCATCATTGATTGATGGTTGGGAATGCCGGGCGCGTTAACGGCTAAGGCCATTAGTCCCGAAAGTGTAGAGCATTTTTTGTCGTGAGGTGGCGTGATCTTCCCCCGCCGGATGGCGAGATCTACCGACCTACCGTCGGCTAGCGAGGGTTTTCACAACAAGGTATCTTGCATCAGCGGTGCATCTCCCCAACCAGGACAAGCTCTAAGCTCCCGACCGGTCTCCCGGGATATGTGGTAGTGTAGTGCATGTTAGTGTAAATGTGTGTAAGTAAGGGGTGAGGATAGGACAAGGAAGAAAGGTAGATCGCGCGCGGTCCGTGGCCCGTTTGGTATGCTCCGGCATTCTGGTGTTGATCGGAGAAACCACAGAAAACTACTGACCGGAGCAACCGGCCGCTAGAATTCTCCTCCAGACAGCGACTGAATTCGATCTAGGTGACAAGCTAGTGTCGAACTGTCTAGACTCGAATCTAGGACCTCCCGGTCAGAGGCATTGCAATGACTCAGTTGATACCCTGGGCCATCTCTCCCGGAGAGAGGAGCGTGGAGGAGGGAACGGTTCTGGTTCGGGCGGGGCGGATAGATGGTCGGGGCGAGTTCTCCAGTTGCTCATGTGCGTGAGCGGTTCGGATGAGTGATTCGGGTGGGTGAACGGTTTGGGTGGGTTTGCAATTTGGGCTGGTGAGTGGTTTTCCTTTGTGATCGTTTGGATTGTTGAGCGGTTCGAGTGAGTTAGCGATTGGGTGAGGGTTCGGTGGTGTTTGGGTTGGGGGGTTTGGGGGAGTTCGGTTTGATGGTTTTCCTTTGATAGCGGTTTGGATTGATAAGCAGTTCGGATGGGTAAGCGAATTGGGTTGATGGGGAAGAACCGGGCAGTTAGAAGAGTGGTTTAGGTGGGAAAAGGTTAGAAGAACGGTGCAGTTTGGTGAGTGGTCTGGGTGGGTGAGCGGTGTGGATGAGTGAGCGTTTTGGCATGGAACATGCAAGAGTGTAAGTTTAAGGATGCAAAAGCTCAACGGAATGAAGGCAACCAATGTCATATACTTTTAAAGGAAATAATGTCACTTTTCTTACACAATTTGTAAAATACTTTATTTCTAAGCCAGCAATCGAATAGGCACGACCTAGCTGAGAGAGAATGGCACAGCTGGCATAATGAAATGTATGTATTCAGTACTCTAATAAACTGGCCTGGGAACGCCCGCGATCTTTCCTTTCTCTTTCTTGTTCAATTCTCTCCTCTTATACCCAATTACACTTAATGCATTACGCTACCACACTCGTCGGGGGATCAGGCCGGAGAGCTTGTTGCGGCAAGGACGGTGTCTGTAGGGAGGAGATACCCTAATGGGGTAACCCCGTAAGCCGGCGTTGAGTTCGGTGCTAGATCCAGTGGGAAAGAAACACCTCCATCTTCCAGGATGGCGGCGATAACTTTCGCTGCACGAACGGAACTAAATATCACAGCAGTTGACGTTCTCCTAAACATAATTCAATTGATTATCGTAGCGTAGCTCACAAACAATAAAAACATAAATAAAGTGAAGAAGATTTCTCTGAAATTATTTCCTATCACTTCCTTTACACTTTCCTTTCCTCCACTTCTTTTATTGTTGTTCGCGTATTCTGAGATAAATTGTATTTTATGATTTTATATTTTTAAGAGAATATTTTCCTTCTCCTAATATATAAAAATGAAAATTCGTTTCCCGTATTCCTGCGAAGAATTTATGTTTTTTTCCATTAGTTACGGGAAGTTTGTATCAAGTCATCTCAAGTGATATGAAAAATGAATTAACTTGTTTCTATTATCTTATATTCGTTCATTGCTTTAAGTTGTATCTGAATGTTTGTTGATTTTTTGTAATGAATTTCTAACACAATGTTATTTGTGCTTAAACATATATGGAATTGGCGAAGATAGCTTCTCACATCCTAGTAACATTAAAATACACTACAACAACTGCAATAATGAAAACTGCAGTTTTTCAACAATAACTGGAAAATAAAGTATAAATATCTGGGTGTATATATTGACCAACGTTTAAAATGTAATGAGCATATAACTAATACTGTCAAGAAACTAGGGTACTTAAATTATGTATTTTATAAAATTAAATCATTTTTTCTACTAACCAATTAACGACTGCGTATTAGCACTATTTTTGTCAGTAGCTACTTACGGAATGCGCACCCGGAGTAGAGCGCACAAACAAATCTTGCACCCTTTAGGAGTAATACAAAATAAAATTATAAAAATTGCATACAAAAAATCTTATAACTATCCGACTGAAGCTCTGTACGAAGAATATAATATTCTGAGCATTAGGAAATATTTCTTGGAAAATTCATGATTAAAAATAAAGTCAATTTGAAAAATAAATGTATAAACATAGAGAAAATTAAAAGAAGACATGTTTATTTAGCATCTCCAATATTAACAGAGAAATCGTTAGAAGAACATATAATCAGTTATAAATTATTTAATATATTTTCTAAAATTATGAAAGATTTATGTGTTAGTCAATGTAACAACAAAAGTAATTTACGAAATTGGATAATCCTATCACCAGAGATATCTGTTAAAAATTTATTTAGAAGTACAATATAAAATAAACTAAAACAAGTGCAACTGTATAATTTAATCATTTTCCCTATGAATGCATTGTTTATTACGGCGTAACTCTTGTATATAATTTTATTTATTTATTTGCTTGTATTTACTTGGTAAAATGAGTTTCAAATTTTTGCCTGTCCTTGCACATCCTGTTTTTGTTCGCTAATTTTCCATTGTTAGTTGAGCTTTTTTCTTTTTTCATCAGCTTTTGTTAGATTGTTTGGAGACATTTGAAGTTGAAGTTTAGGTTTTTGTCTATTTTTCTCTTTTATCATACCCAAAGTTTTTATCTCGTTCTTTTTTTGTTCGCTATATTAAGAAACAATATTATTCGTGAGATTTCAGGTTCACAAACTGGTTTTAACCTTTGCGAGGTACAATGTCCTTAACTAACACATATCTAGCACGGTACATTGTGCCACATTATATCTGTATTATAATACACCTGAATAAAATTGTTGTTATTATTATATTACTATTTTATTATATTATTATAACATTATATCATTATATTATTATATCATATTATTATTATTATTATTATTATTATTATTATTATTATTATTATTACTCCATGAGCAAAGAGTTTCAGCGCCTGGAATTTGAGGCCCTTAAAATCATGAGGGTCCAGTCGAGTCACCATATTGGAAAATCTCAGTTTGGCTAGGAGCCAACAGGCATCCGTGGGGAAGAGAATAAGAAATGGTCCGGTGATAATGCTATATAATCCACCGAATACATTTTTCTTCTGTGAAGAAGCCTTGTTTAAAGTAAATGAATTATTACAATTGTCGCAAAATTATCTCTCGAAATTTACTTCTGCTTCGGGTACATGGAGTACTACCCCTAATGAAAGTAATGTCATCGTGGATTGTTATCCTGCTAGTATGTATTTGCAGTATATGGTGAATATCCTATAAAGCAGAGATGTAATTAAATAAAATATTTATGTTCCTTAGTCCAAGACATCAATATCCTATACCCAAGATACAATAATTTTAAAATGTATGAAAAGACAATTATATAAATAAAGATAATTCTTGTTTTAATTCAGCGAAATTCTTCTGCTTAAGTGCAGGTACCGTCTAACCTTTGTTATCATTATATTTTAACGCAAACCTCTGTGCAACTACCATTGTGAAATACACTGTCGGCGAGAGATCAATAGTGAGCGCTGCTGCGGAGTTTTTACGTATGTTTCAAATTCCACTTGTCTCAATACTCAACACATTTATAGAAGTTTATTTTTACTTTCTGGTATACATAGTAGAGAGGAAATTATGTACTGTCGATCTCGAAATTTTGTAGCCCAGCAGACAATAACTCTAAATACGTTTTAAGGGTTCTTGATTCCGAAACAAGCTTGTTTTCTCAAAACGTTTGTCCCTTTCTCTACGAGTACCAGCGGCTGCACCATTCACAGAATTTACTTGAGAATGAATGTTTTCCGATTAAGCTGCCTGATGTTGCGACTTCTCGAATTTAAAAAAATATCTTTTAATTTTTAGGAGTATTTTACATGAATAACATAGGACATTTTCATCATTTAAAAAAAGCCCAGTAGTTTTTACTTTCTCGACTTACGAATAATTCGAATTCTTCTTATGAATACTTCGTAAGAAAAGAAAGTTATGTAATCGCGCGCCGGAAAAGGCAAATTTTCGCTAGAAAAACTCTTACTGCCGGGTCCTGGTAAAGAAAAAGTGAATAATTCCTGTTGCCAACTTTAGAAAAAAATCTCTAACACGTGGTGTGGCCAGAATCCATGTTTTCTTGGTTCTTGATAACGAAAAATTGATTGACGGCAAAACGTCTGCCCGTCCGTCTGCAGTCAACGCTAGCGCCTCAACCGTTCAGCTTACTTTCTTCAAAATTGACATTCCCGAATCGATCTGAATTAACTCGTGGCTTTGAGATTTTCAAACGGATATTTTAATTTTTCAGGGTACTTCACAAACATTTTCGAAGTTTCCTCAAAAACGACTCTAAAATTTTTGGTCAAACTTTGTCCTGGGATAGCGTATAGAACGCTATGTAGAAGAGAATGGTGGTAGTCTCATGTTCGCTGAGCTCACAGACTTTTTTGAAAATTGAAAAAGTGCAATTATTTTGGGACGTGTTCCTACAACTATTATATTGAAGATGGATATTTTTATCCCTCATGAAATCTGTTGTATATGGAATCATCTTGTATTTGGGTTAGGGTAGGGATCCCAGAATTTCAGAAAACGAACCCAAAGTACAGTTCTCCAAAGTTTCTAACTGTTTCTGATGTTAAATACATTAAAAAAACTAGTATTAAGATGCTATAGAACAGCGTTTGCTAACTGGAGACGAAGTGACGTCAGAGCAGCCTTGCCCTCAGTGAGAAGGCACTCGGAAAAGCCGTGCGAGCAAAGCGTGCAAAGGGGGGAGGGGGCAATGACAGTTTACAGTCGCCGGGGACGAAAACTTTGGGAGAGGGCCATTGCTTGTTTTTAGGCAACATGATTGGTAGACCATCTACGCCCGTTAATTTTCTTTCAATTCGATAAGAAAGGGTTCTTTGTGCAGATACTGAAACAATGGCGAAGAGTTTAGTGTGTTCGAAAGAACTGCAGTATGTTAAAAAGTCCAAACTACAGATGCATTACGCAGTTTTGCGACCCAGAGAAACCCGCGAGATAAAAAACATTCTGTTAATTGACAGATAGCTCCCAATCATGGGATGAATAAAGGAGTTTGCTGATTGAAGATTATGGAAAAGGAACTGAAAATTGCAACGATTTCCAACATTTTCCAACAGAACTGTTCATTAAACAATCAAGTCTGGGGTCCAAATTATCCCATGTGACCCTATGTGGGTACTTATTAGTTAACTTTAATTATTGTTTTAGAAGGAAATAAATGTGTTATATTATATAACATATTATTGTATGTATAAAATATTATTGTCCCAAAATGTTAAAAATGTCTTTTCCAAAAATGTTATGAAACAGAAGAATGGAAGTGAAATTACAGTACTGGTTATGGTAAAGAGTGGGGTATTGATTTAAGTTATGTAATAATGTATGTTCTATTTTTTGTCATATTGTTATTGAATCATAAACATTCTACATAACAATTACCATTAAAAAGCGAAATTATTGAATTCCAAGGGAACCTTCCCCCCTTCTGTATCATCATGGGGACTGCACTCGCCACCGCATCTGTCACTTCTTTGTTCCGCGGCTCGGTTCGGAGCAAGAGAGCAATTTCTGTGACTTTATGGAACATTGATTTAGGAAGCACTGCTATAGAGCGTCTCAATATTAGATTATAATACGGAGATGGATAAAGTTTCCTTATTTTGCACGTTGGTTAACTAAAATTACCCTCTTTGCCTAACAGTACGTTTCTTGCCATTTCATGAAAATCACTTAAAAATCGGAATCTTTGAATCTGTCTTTATTGTATGGTTGAGTACTAAGACAAGTATCTAATAATATATTTTTTCATATTGAAAAACATGATAAACAATTGCAATAAAAAATTTTAATTTCCAGAAAAACGTTTGGTTTTTGTTCTCGTCAATACTTAACACATCAAATCTTTTGAACAATGTATTGTATGCAAAAAAATGGTGTTTATTTCTTTAGATTATTCACACATTCTCGGCAATGTTGTAAGTGAACAGTAATTATTATAAATGTAAATAATTAAATTTGAATTTAATGCACGGAATTTCTCCGATAGATCATAAAACTAGTGGTGGTAAAACAGCGTGAGCTTTTTCTCCTTATTTTCACGCAAAATTTCGTACTCAAATTTTCGAAAAATTGTACATGACCTTATTTAAACAAATATCTTTAAGGAATAGATTTCATTTAAGGCAAACATCTCTATCTTTAATATTTTAGTTGTAGGAAAACTGAAAAAAATTGCAATTTTCGAAAAATCAGAATTTTCAACGAACATGAGACATGCATCATTTTTTTAAATTTATTAAAAAACGATGGATTCTTTTTTTAGAAAAATTGGAAAATGTCCCAGGGGCTTCATGTAAAGTACCCCCAGAATTAAAATATCAGTTTCAAATTTAAGGGGCCAAGACGTCATCCAGATCGATTGGGGAATATCAATTTTCGAGAAAATCGGTTGAACGATTTATCCACTAGCGTTGTTCACAGATGGACGGGCAGAACGACAGACGTTTTGCCGTCATTCGATTTTGGGGTATCAAGGACCTAGAAAAGATGAATTCTGGATACACCACGTATTAGAGAATTTTTTTCCTAAATTTAGCAACTGGATTTATCCACTTTTTCGATACCAGGGCCCTGTAATAAGAGTTTTTCTCTCAAAAATTCGTCGTTTTATCGCGCAGCAATACAGACTTTTCTGCCAACTCCGTAGGGAGAAAGTAACAAGTCAGCATGCGAGAAACTTGTTTTGGTTGAACATATAGAATGCAAATGAGAAATGGATGGAAAAAAATTGAAAATTATTTTCGAAGTTGGTTGGAAGTTAATGTGCGTCTGTTTTCTTTATAGTTTCGCGTCTCTGGAGGTCACATATGAGCGCGGCGGAGCGCGGTGCGTCGTCACTTCCTGTCTGCATGGACAACTGTTGAAATTATGTTTTAATAACATAATTGTCAGCGGACGAAGGGTCGAATCATTGTTGCTGTGAAATGGGCGGAGTGTTATTTTTCCATTTGAAACGATTTTGTAACGTCCACGCCAAAGTACCGTACACCGAAACGAACCCATGTCTCATGGTCAAATTTGCATTATTTCTATTCGCGGAGTTGATGTGAATGTGAGGTACCGAACATTGTGTCCGATTGCGAAAGAATGCATTTAACTTTAGGTAATATTTCTGTCATGCAAATCATAAGAAAATAATCCGCTATTTACTTATTGATAATTTTTGATAAATTGAAATGCTGATACTAGACTGGTCAGGACAGAACGACAAATTGTTTTAAATGATTTTGAACATTTCTTTTAAAGAACATACTCATTAACATTGCAGTTGTGAAAGAAGCATCTCTAGTTGCTGGATGCTATTAAATAACTACTTATGTTATATATTGTTAAGTAATTAAAGTCCATATTAATAGACACACATTTTTTAACATAATTTATTTCATAAGCTTAATGTTTAACAGATGTAGTTTCAAAGAAGTATAGTCTTTGACATTCCTGACTACAGTCTGTTTATTATGGGTTTTGTTCGTTAGTCTAATATTTTGGTATTGGTGTGAAATTCTCTTAAAGATAAAACCGAATAAGGCTGTGAAAAGTGCCCCCAAACCAAATCGATAATCGCGATGCTGGTATAAAAGAGAATACTAAATGACGTAGATTCACAAAAAATCAGCCTCCTAGGGAAATCTGTTGCAGAGATACGACAAACGTGTTTTGCATGTTTTATTTTTTTCTCAGCATCTATTGCGTGTATCAGATTGATATCCTCGTTTTCTTCTTTGGAAAGGGATACACTCAAAGACAATTTTTGGTATTCTGTCAGCATTCATTCTCATTAGATGGCCATACCATTGGAGTTATTTGGGTTCTAGGTTTTCGAACACTTGTCTATCATCTTTCTTATCTGTCCGATCTCTTCGTTTGGTATTCTACCAAACAGGGTATACTGACCACATCGTCTCCAAAAATTCATTTCCTTAGTATTTCCGAGAGTTTATTGCATCTTTTTTAACCCATATTTCAGATCCGTATGTCACAGAACTCTTCACCATAGTTTTGTATATTTATCTCTTAGTTTACTTTCTTTAATATTATTGTTCCATAAAATATTATGAAGTCTGCAATTGTATAATTATATAGTCTGAAATACAATTTGTGCCTATTATGAAGTCTGCAATACAATTTGTTGCCCTATAAATTCTCTACAGTGTCCCAAATTTTTTAACCATTTATCTTATATTTTGCATCCGACAGTTGAATATAAATAAAACTGTAATATAATAGTTTCTTATTTATTGTCTTACGATTAGGTTTTGTGTTATTAATTTTCTTGGTTTTGCGGTTTTATGTTTATTAGAAAAGATAAAGAACGAAAAGCAAAATTGGAAGAATAATATATTTGAATATCTCGTTTGAATATCTCGTAAATATTATTTGACGCAGGTGTCATTAAAATATTAAACTAAGTGAAATCAACTAAAAATGCATTAAAATGACTGAGAAAGTTAAAAAATAACTTTCTAAGTCTAAGACTAAGTCGAAATCAACGAAAAATGCAAAAAAAAAGTCATAAATGACCAAATGAAATAAAAATAACACGAGCCATATCCTTTTGTCATAACATAAAATTAATTTCTGCACTAAACTGCATTTTTCTAAAGTAAAAATAGGAAAAATGACATTTCATTTAAATCCGCCCCTAGTCATAACTTAAATAGGAATAGCGTTGTTCATTTCTTTAAATTCTTGATTTTGTTTAAGTGTAAAGTGTGTTATTTAATTTCGCGCACGAGGAAATAATCTAACTAAGCAAGTTACGTAAGCATAATCTCAATACCGTTTGTGGTCTAATATTCAGTCTGCACTCATATTCAAACTACGTTGAATATGTCCCAAAATTATACCTAGTTTTCAAATAACTCTAAATACTAAATACAATGTTCGGGGCAAAGCATTCATGGTCATTTGGCTGACGGATTCACGCCTCTGGCTCTTGTCAAAGGAAATCACCCGTCAGCTTTTGCATTTGTGCGATCTTGACGTAACTTCTAAAGTGCACGTCGCTCCAGTTGTGCCTGTCTGAAATTCAGAGGTGGTGCTGTTGCGCGTCGAGAGGCGAGTGCAGAGCGAAAGCTCGTTGGGGATAGGTGGAAAGAAGGCTAGCCAGCGAACCTTTAGGCTGCACAGTGGTCAGACTAGGTGGCAGTTGGAAATCTACATCGCGGTGTAACGGTAACGTCAAAATCGTGGAGAGTTTCTTCAATTATCGGAACTGTGTTTTGGCTGTGATATATTATACATAAGTTTTCGGTGGTGATTATATTGAATATACTATTTAAAGTTGTGAGCGGCATCGTCTGGAACAAGATGGGCGAATTGGAAATATACGAAGAGAAGAATTCGGTGAGTTGATTATTTAATGATACTAATTATCATTCTCAATGTTTCTTTCTTGACTTGGCGGTGTCAGAGATGTTAGACATTTATTCTGAAACCTTATAACATGGCATCTTGATTGGGAAGGTGTGAGAGTATGACACAACCAAGGAGATTTAAAAATATAACTTTCTCTGTATAAAACACGTTTACATACAGTAACTTACAAAACTATACGGACTCAGCAAATTTAGAAGAAAACCATTGATTATAAATATTAAAAGAAGAAAATAAATCTTATAAAGTATATTTTTGACCACTTCCGTAAGCAGTTATGTATAATTTACAAAAGTTTCTTTAAAATACAACACACAATAAAAATCTGATATTTTTTAATTTGATTTTTTTATGGTGAAAAGTTTCATCAAAAAACTATACGAAGACTTGAATGAAAATATAAACAAATATGCACAAAAAAGAATGTTTAAACAGGGAAACACGTAACAATAACACAATAAGAAACCCAGATAATGATATAATTTACATGCAGTAATTTGTTGCATTTGTACTAGTAGTAAAGTTTTTACATATTACATCTTAAAGACATACAAAATGCAAAAGTAATAATACTTAGGGTGGAAGTAGTATAATCATATAGGTAGAAGATAAAAACAATAATAGTAATAAAATATAATATATTATTAATAATACTTAATTATAATAATAATTTATTATTATTATTATTATTATTATTATTATTATTATTATTAATGGCAGTATCTTTTAATGCAATGAATTTATCTGAGAAAATTATCAAACAAGAACTTTCCTTTTTGATGTTTTATTGTTAATGATTATACGAATATTTATCCTCTGTTACGTATAATTTCATTTGGATAGTATTAACACCTATTAACAAAAACATAGCGTATTAACTTAATGTATGTTCTTTATTATACTTAATCTAGGTCTGATATTAACTGAGGACGTGTACTGCAAGTGATCTGCGTTGCCTGCTACATGAATGCTAGGTTTCATAACCTGAATATTAGAATCTAATTAACCTTGCAAACTCCATGACCGGGCTGCTCATACCAATGTCTGGCGGACCCCAATAATTCATTCTGCTTGGAATATAAAATTCAGGAATGTTGCAATGAAAACCAATATGACCTTTATTGAGTTCTCGAGCGTGTATGTTTAGCGTTCAATGCACTGTCAATTTGCTGACATGGCAAACGACGAACCACTGATGACCAGCCTTGGTGAAAGACTGTCCGTCTGTAGACAACGCTAGCGCCAAAACCGTGGAAGTGATTTCCTCCAAAATTGATACTCCCTTGTTGATTTAAAGGAACTCGAGACACTTTGAATTTGAATAGGATATTTTAATTTTTGAAAGTACTTTACATGAAGCCTGATTATCATTTTCTAAATTTTCTTAAAAATGACTCCAAATTTTTGATGGAACTGTGTCCTCGGAGAGCGTAAAGGACATTTTAAGAGGAGTGCAGGTCTCATTTTCGGTGAAATCCCTGATTTCTTTAAAATTGCAAAAGTTCAATTTTTTCCGACGTCTTCTTACTACTACAATTGAAGATAAAGAATTTTTCCTGAATAAAAGCTGTTTTTTAAAGGCAGGTTTTGAAATAGTCATGTACAAGTGCTAGTCCAATTTTAGGCAAACTATTTACGAAAATTGCAGGAAGTTAGCATTAAGAACAATAAAATAAAAATAAAACATTTTCTCAAAAAATGCTCCCATTTTTTGTTTCTTTTTCACGGATAAAACTAACGCTTGAAAAAATGCCACAGGTTTCATTTTCGTTGAACTCTCGAAATTTTCGAAAATGGCAAATTTAGAAATAATGCGAGAAAGTATGTGTTGATGTAACACCACTGGTTTAGAATGTGTTTTCACTCGTTTATATATGTCCACACTCTCCAACTATCAGATATTCAGTCTTGCAGGTTCAGCGCTCCAGGAAAGTCTCTCCGTTGTGGCACCTTAATGGTTAGAGTGCTAGCAACAGAAATTATGTTGGTTACATGAGCTGCAGTTCGTAACAAAAGAAAATGCAAATACTAAACCAAACGCCAATCATAACAGATGCTGGAAGTGTTGTCTCCTTCACTTGTTTCCAAGTTATTTGCATAAACGCAATTTTTAAATAGGAAGCCCTGATCCGACTCAGTCCGGAGAAACTTTCTTGACACACTAAAATAAACGTTAGTCCCCATTTCTCAGATTCTTCACCGTGTTTTCTGAGCATGTACAGGGAGTCCCACCAACTACAGGCCATCTTCATAACTTCTAAACAGTTCACGATATCGAAATACAGTTTTCGCTCAACAATGCATAATCGTGTGGCAAATAATATGCTGTAGAAATGTTGTTGGAAATATTCTTAGTTTTCCAGAAATTTAATTATCTTTGATTTTTTAAATGGAACCATATATTTTTCAAAATTGCAAAAAGTAGATCATAAAAAGAGGAATGCAATGATGTAACACGTGGTAATGTTTGGATAATATTTTAAATATAAAGTTATACTTTCTGATAAGATATTCAACGTGCAATATTTCCTGTAGCAACCCTGCCACTACTTGGGAAGGTGGCCTTTGTGACCTCTCCCCGCAATAGTGCCGACGACGCAAATGCCACCTTCCCCAAAGGCGACAGTTGCAAGCCTGCTGCAGGAAATATTGTGCGGTTAATTGAAAATCACAAGTCACAAATGAGAGCGTAGGCTGCCGCGGCCGAATTTGAACTTACTTGGCTATCCGGGAGACGCCGCGTCCTGGGCACAGGTGCCAACTGGGACGCGGCGTCTCCCGGATAGCCAAGTCAGTTACAAGTCACAAAGTCTAATTTTACACTCCAATTACTATCGAAATATTAATATATGATACATCATTTGTATTCCTTATTTTATGATCTGTCAATTGCTGGAGAGAAAAATATACAATTGCATTTAAAAAATTGAGACTAAATTTTTCGAAAAATAAAAATATTTCAAACGATATCTCTACCCCATACTACTTGCCCCGTGATTCCGCACTGTTGAGTGAAAGCTGCATTTCGATATCATGAACTGTTTAAAAGTTACGGGGGTGGACCATAGTTGGTGGGACTTTCTGTTTATCATGTCCATATCGTCTTCTGCGAAAAACCACTTCGTTGTCTGTAAAGTTGAGAGTAAACATTTTATTATCTCTGAATATCACTCCCTTAGCTCAGCTCTTTTCCAATTCTTCAATCCACGATCCAAATATGTTTTATACAGTATAGGAGCTATGCAGCATCCCTATTTCAGGCCCTATTAATTTCCAATTCTCTCGACTCATTATTTCCCCCTTAACAAAAGAAGTAATGTCAAAATATATATTTTGTATTATATTCTTATGAACAAGACTTCCAACAAAATAGTAAATAGCAATGCCAACAACCTCTGTTCAGGTAAAATCCAGTAGTGTGACATTAAACATCGAACGTGGACCAGTAGACCTCTCCCGTGCAGTTCCGAGGACTAAATATGCATGGTGCACAGAATGTTATGCATTGTAAGGAGCAGAGACCTTTGTCAACCGGGCACAATTTTGCATGATGATGAACATTTCTATTTGCAAGTTGAAAATTGTAAAAAATTCACAGCAATAATTTTCCCGTGTAAAAATTCCAGATTCACATAACCTTCAATTCATGCTTCAGTGGTCGTAACGATTACAATGAATAAATACCGGATCGATTTACTGTGACGAACGATTATTTATTTTTAAAATTTCACAGATTGAAGTGTACCATTTGAAACCCTGTGACATTCCAGTTGCCTCTAAATGGGAAAGAGAACCTATATTACCAATCAGAGTAATTATATATCTGCAGAATTACCTATATAAGCTATATTCAATTTCGTCATCTTCAGCATTAAGAGTGCATTCATAATTATCACTATAGAGAAAATAAATATAATGAGGGTGATTGGTTTTGACTGTAGTTATTATTTTCGACGCTAACATTAATTAATAACACGCTAACACTGCTATCATTTCGGAAAACCGGCACGTGTTCGAAATATGAATAATCTTACTCCGCACCTTGCCATCTTTTGTATAAAGTACTCACGTCCTTCATATTCCCTAATGGATGTCGATTTACTTACACTGGGTGACAATTGGTGGTAAATTTTCTTAATTTTCATTTTCTTTAATACTGTTCATTCGCGCCTGTGCTCCTGTCAGTTTTCAGTATATCCCATTTACTCATTAACTTGAGAAGGTAAAGAGAATCACTGAAGTAATTAGAGCAATTTTCTAGAAACGTTTGACTTACTATAATTATAAACATTCACGAAAATAAAATTATACCGCGAAATTAATACTACTCTTCTAAAATAATAATACTATAGATTTTAAAAAACGTTTTATCTAGAATCGTTTATGAGATAAATACCTGCCGTACTATATTTTATTATGTAATTGAAATTGAAGCGATCAATTGTGCAGTGACGCACCGCTTTATATTTACTTTCCTTAATTTTGCCCGAAGAATCATTAACTACTGGTTGTGGACATTAAAAAAAAAAAAAAAAAAAAAAAAAAAAAAACGCGAAACTTCCCGTGCGGAATTGAAAAGTTGCACCCAGTTTCTAGATATCACATTTCACCACTGCTTAGCGAGGCTGCAAATGGACGTCTTGCATGACTTGTCATTGTGCATTTTTTTCTTCTCTGGAATTGTAGCTTTTCGAAAGTGGCAACGGCTAACATTACTTTCACTTTGTCTTCCGATGAGACCCTTGCTAGGACACGTAGGGCGGTCTGATCGCTTGCAACTTCCCCCAGCCCTTCCACACTCTTCTCCCTTTCCCTCCTCGCCTTCCCTTCCTCCTTCCCTTGTACAAACTCTTTTAC
This sequence comes from Teleogryllus oceanicus, assembly GCA_964035755.1. Classification (NCBI taxonomy): domain Eukaryota; kingdom Metazoa; phylum Arthropoda; class Insecta; order Orthoptera; family Gryllidae; genus Teleogryllus; species Teleogryllus oceanicus. The sequence goes on along the minus strand of CAXIVR010000001.1, from coordinate 15,157,086 downwards.
GCGCTCGGGTTACCGCGATAGAATGTTGAGGTTTTCCGAGCGGAGGTGACTGCAGCTGGAAAAGTTTTTCCGGGTTACGTACTTCACAACTTATTCCATTTCATGTAACAGCTCCTACAACAGTGCTTTGAGAGGCTGAGTACTGTAGGAAGAGCCGAAAACTTTTAGGGGCAACATATTCTTCAGCTGGTGTCGTTTAGCAGTTGTTGCTATGGGGCTGGCGAATGGGCCAGGGGTAGGCGCGCGTGCTCGGCATCGCAGCTCTTATCAAGTGCGAGTCGATAGAAAGGGGACAGGTAGGGGGAGGGGCGCATGGAGAGGCTGAAGGACGACATGCTGTAAGCGACAACCCACTTCAATTGCAGAACAACGTGACTTTGCTGCTGGAGGAACGTTTGAACCTCCCACAAGGGTGAACATCGCACGAGTACGTTGTGACGGTGACTTCGACACAAGTCGAGTGAGTTACAAATATCCAATTCCTGGGCTAAAAGAGTGGTGTCCAAATTTTCAATTCTTTTGAGAAAAAGAACTTTCAATTTCCTATTTCTGTTGAAAGAATTGAAGAACAATTTCCAATTTTAAAAGTAAAACTTAACATGTTAACACATTTTGAGAAATGTTCATTGCAAGTATTGCATTATCACTAATTTCTTGAAATCTGCGTGACTAATAATTCAGCATCTTTCTTAAACCTAGTATTTTTGGAATAAGAACTGTTCCAATGGAGCGAAATAGTGTATCTGCGATCCCACATCGCGATTGTTTAGTGAGATTCTCGACTGAATATCTCAAACAGTGTCAAAACTGCGCAGCAAATCTACAGTTAATATCGTGGCATAATTCAAAAATGGAGATGGGTCTTTTCGTTTAACACTAGAACGTCGTGCTTACTAGGTAATGCCACCTTGGATCGCCCAACGGCGTCGTTTCGACACCGAGTCTTAAAGGATACTTTTTAAAACGAAACATTGCAAAAATATTTATCTATGTTAGTTTAACAATACTAAAGACTATTCCACTCATGAAACTTCAGCCAATAGCGTGCAAAAACTGGGAACCTACCAGCCAATTAGAGACGACTTTACCATGCATATTTATCAGTTATTGATTATCACCTCCTAGGAGGTGATAAATTTTGCGCCTTGTTTCGTCTACAGATAGAGGTTATGTAATCGTCACTCAACACATATCTCCCAATGAATGAGGAACACCATTCTTCAATTATTAATAAATTAAGTCATAGTAGCGCTTCAAATTAATCTTCCTTAAAAATAAGCGAAAAAAACACGTTTCCTTCGAATTTAAACTTTAAAGATTGTGTATTCAATAACTGTGTTTTCCAGTAATTTCGCTCTTAGTTTGTCATATTTATTTTATTGTATATATTATGTATTTCGCCCTTATTATGTATATTATGTTTATGTAAAAATATTTGAATAAAACAATGTGAATTATTAATAGTACATTATATTTATGAAATTTCATTCGTGGAATAGTCTTAGTAAATTTCACTCGTGGTTTGAAAATTGTACATAAATCCCCTCCTCGCTTTGCGAGTCGGGCATTTATCGACAATTTCCAAACCACTCGTGGAATTACCTTTGATAATTATTTAGTGCATAATGGAATTAATATGCCACAACTTAAATATATCTTATGCAATTCTTGTCAATACTATTCTGCAGAATGGAATTTAAAGAAACCTCTTCGACGGAATGGGAAAGTAAACGGACGAAATAATACCATGAAAAGTGAACTTTTATCTCTGAATAATATTTTTGCAACAAGAACAGAGAAATGTTATAAACACTTAATTCTCCGTAGTATTAATTAACACGTACCAAAAAAATACATTTCCTTTGCATTGCAATTCCCATAGTGTCTCGCAATACGTCAACTTTATTTATAGTTTTTATTTTATTTGAAATTATTTATTATAAATAAACATATGTTACGAATTTGTGTTTGTTTCACACCGACAGAAACTTGATGGGTGTTACATGACGGAGTTCTCAAAGAAAGGGTATATTCGAATAAGGCAGTGAAAAATACCCCCAAACCAAATCGATAATCACCATGCTCATATGAAGGAGAATACGAAATGACGTTGATTCACAAAAAAGCAGACTCCTAGGACAATATGTTGCAGAGATACGAGAAACGTATTTTGCATGTTTTATTTTTTCTCAAAAACTATTGCGTGTATCAGGCAGAAAAAAATTGCAGTGACTGGGAAACATAGTTCAACTTGAAGGTATTTTTAGCAACGAATTTTGACGCGAAATTCATAGAGAAAAAAAATGTTTGAAATTCATTTTCGGCATGATAACGTTGGAGTACTGTCTCAATTAAAATGTTTAAAAATTTGAAATTCGTGCCTAACTGTGATTGGAAAAAAACAGTTTAATGGAGATTTAAACACAACATATGAACTCGAAATCTTATAGGTGTTATATCGAATATGTATCAAACTCAATATGAATATCCTTGGTGGAACGCATGGTGGAAATATTGGGTGGAGGGGGATGGGTGGTCTCTTGCGCATTCGACTTCAGCAAATGAGCTTCAGGCACCAGTGTGCCTCATAATATTAGCGTGAATTTTAAATGCCAGAATTATGACAATTACAAGTCGTTGAAACGGAAACAGATAATCACTTTTTTTAAAATATTACATCTTTTATTACAATTACCATTTCATCGTGTTTTCTGGTCGGTCACCGTTGAAAATTGTCCATTTATGCCACTTAACACATATTTCTCAACACTTCTTGCACTCCACTAAACATGGCGGCCGACGCCTGGTCTCGCTTTTCAAACGAAGTGGTCCCAACTGGTTCTGTGCAGAACGAGCAAAAATCGGTGCACTGGAGGAGCCCACCCATCTATTTCCACCGTGGGAATATCGGGAGGGAAACGATATTATCAACGTGCAAACGAAAGTAGCACGGATGCTGCTCCCACAAAGCTGCGATCATTTAAACACAAATTAGCACACTAGAGTTATTTGTTGAAAATTGTTAAACAAGTATTTTTAAATAGAAATGTTGTAAAAAGCTGAAATTTTGAGTAGACTGTTTATAAACAAATGCGTGATCTCAGTTATTGAAGAAAGTCACAATGATTAATTGTGTATGATTGTCTAATTGTCAATGATTAATAAATCTACAACTGAGTAATTTGATTTATATTAGAAACATACATGATTAATATACTTAAACCGAGTAATTTAATTTATGTTAGAAATAATAGAATAATCTAAAAGCAAAAGGGGTTTGATAAATTTTTTCGATAATATAAATACTTTCGACATAAAAAAACATTTGTCAAAAAAGCAAGACCTTTCAATTTTAATATAAACTGTTTAAAAAAAAACATTGGTGAAACAAATTTTTCTAATCACATGTTGACGCGAATTTCAAATGTTTGAACTGAATAAATTGGTTTTATTTTTTCCTACCATCAACATTGTTTAAAAATCTGAAAAAATATATGTTATAGAATGCTATAAGACCCATTTTAGGGGGAAACATTGAGACAGTATTGCAACGTTATCACGTCGAAAATGAATATTTGGGCATCAAAATTGGTTGACAAAAATACCTTCAAATTGAACAATGTTTCCCAGTCACTGCAACTTTTTTCAGCCTGATACACGCAATAGATGCTGAAAAAAATAAAACATGCAAAACACGTTTCTCGTTGAATCTCTGCAACAGATTGCCCTAAGAGGCTGATTTTTTTTGTGAATCTACGTCATTTAGTATTCTCTTTTATACGAGCATCGCGATTATTGATTTGGTTTGGGGACACTTTTCATTGTCCTATTCGGCTATACCCTTTAATCGCATGTTATAATGATTCTTAGTTCTTGTTCCGGTTGTATTTGCTTTCTACATTGCTGACTTTACTATGCATATAGAAAGAAATACGTCCAGTTGGATGATCAAAAATTTTAATGCCTAGTACAGGCCATAGTTTTCAAATACATTTGGTAGAATACTATGAAGACCTTTAATCAACACCTGCCGTGTATTCTGATGCGATATTCATGGCTCCATTTTTCAAGCGTTTCCTCTCGGCTTTCAATTCTTCCCCAATATTTCCAGTGAATGATAAACAAATTGGCACACTCCTTTTTAGTGATCATACTAAAAAAATATTTTTGAGATAAAATCAAGAAATTAGCCCTTATATCTCCTCAAATTTCTGTTATGAATTCGAAAATCATGATTCATGAAAGGAGAGTGAATAAAATTCTAAGTTTATATTACCATCACCATCTGGGGTCCGAATTGCCTTCTGTACCCGAAATATCTCTTCTAAATCGGAACATTTCCCTTTATGTATCTGATAAAAAATATTTGTTATTGAACGTGCAATTCAATTAATTGGATGCTAATTTACTTTATTTTTGGCATTCTTTTCATTCACGGCGGGCCTAGAAAAGTCATTTATTGAGGACCAGGAAAGGTCACATCCGTGGCTTGGCGTTGCCACATGTCAATATCACTCGTCCAGCGTGGAGTACCTAGATCCCAAAAACTTGCAAAAGTTTAATATGTAGAGCTACTAAATTTCTCAGTAATTCATAATCCAATAGATGTATTTCATTAAGCTTTTCTTTCTCCCATTCTCCCATTCGGTATTACATTCACATTCAAAGATTTTGCTTTCTTGCTTAAACATATAGTTCACGTTTGTGCTACGGAATTCTATATTATTCTAAGTATTGCTTATGAACGTTAGCATCTTCTGATTAAGATTACTAATAAGAGGAAATAAGATCGGATTTTCTGGTCTCTGAATCATTTGTGAGACTTATTCTTGGTGAGCGACGCTTAAATCTTAGACGCCACACATTTCTTGTGTGCACGTCAATTTTTATGATGGCAATTTGTGGTTTAACGTAGCCATTTAAAGTCGGATAGCCCGACTGTAGTCTGCGTGACCGGTGGCGCGTGGGTTCGCTAAGGTCTCTGTGGCGAGGAGAGCGCGCGCCGCCCTCGGAGAGCGATTAGGGCGCTCCGATTCCATCAAAGGCCACTCACACAATGACCGCTCCTCACAATGCCGGCGGCGAGTGGCGTGGGCGATGGAACGATGAGCGAGCGGAAGCGACGGGCGGGAAGCGAGGCGTGCGAGGAGCGGGACGGAGCGGAAGCGACGGAGCGGGAAGCGACGGAGCGGGAAGCGACGGAGCGGGATGCGACGGAGCGGGAAGCGACGGAGCGGGAAGCGACGGAGCGGGAAGCGACGGAGCGGGAAGCGACGGAGCGGGTGCGACGGAGCGGGAAGCGACGGAGCGGGAAGCGACGGAGCGGGAAGCGACGGAGCGGGAAGCGACGGAGCGGGAAGCGACGGAGCGGGAAGCGACGGAGCGGGAAGCGACGGAGCGGGTTGCGACGGAGCGGGAAGCGACGGAGCGGGAAGCGACGGAGCGGGAAGCGACGGAGCGGGAAGCGACGGAGCGGGAAGCGACGGAGCGGGTTGCGACGGAGCGGGTTGCGACGGAGCGGGAAGCGACGGAGCGGGAAGCGACGGAGCGGGAAGCGACGGAGCGGGTTGCGACGGAGCGGGTTGCGACGGAGCGGGTTGCGACGGAGCGGGAAGCGACGGAGCGGGAAGTGACGGAGCGGGTTGCGACGGAGCGGGAAGCGACGGAGCGGGATGCGTCGATTTTTCGGGGTGTTTGCTCCGTCATATTATCTCGCCAGGACATTATTTTCCGACAATAATTGAGTATTATATGTCTGATATTGGGCTGGTAACTTGACCAATAGCAGAATTCGTAATGACGCGAATTTGATAGCACTTCTGCAATATTTTGCAGGTATCGTGTACTAATGTAACTGTAAACAAGTAAGACAGGATCCTAGGACTTATTTATAGCTTCATTTTCCGATGGTTTAGGAAACGAAGGTCAGCGGAACATATTTCTATTTCGTTCAATAATGTAGTGCTTCCTATTGGGGACACTTTGAACTGTCATCATTCCGTATGAAAGTTATCTACCAGGCTTTCCAGCTCTGGGGCTTGTTTTGTTGTTCAGTTGTGGCGTTCTCGCTTGTTGAAAATCTAGGATCTTATTTCAAATCTATTTCTTTTTATAATGCACTACTTCGTTCATTAATTTAATACTTTTATCAATGGCCATTAGGTGGCTTATAGACAGCACGCTTACTATAGTGCTCATAGACAGCAATAGATGTTTTGTTAGGCAGTCCCGAGAACGATTCCCGGTTGAGGCAGAAACTAAGCTGTAGGTTTCTAATAAATTCCTGTCAGCTTCTGTAGTTGTGTGAGGAAAGAAAATGCATAGGCAGGCCAAGTAATGTATGCACACGGCGATGGGAATAAGTCATGCTTCCCACAAGTTTCCCTTACTCCCAGGCGTCGATATTATATTTTCTATGATTTTTTGCTCATTTTTATCTTTCTGATTCTACTTTCGTATACTTTCTTGCAGGCGTCTCAAAGACATTTTTCACATTTCCTAACAACTAATTTCTTACTGTTATTATATCTAATTGTGTGTCTTTCCTATAAATATGTATGTATGTGAATTGGAAGGGTAAGTTATGTAGGACAAAAAAGCGTAGAAAGCACCAGATGGGAAGGAAGTGTTAGTTTTGTTTTGTGGGGTTTTGTGCCAAGGTCAGCAGCTTCTATAAATAACTTAGTGGTATAATTATCTTCCTGGGGACGCCACTGGAGAAGGGGTGAATTGTAAATGTGCTAGGTTTTGCAAATATATTTTCAATGAAATGGTTATTTAAACAGTGGAAAGATTTTAAAGGTTTGGAAAATGCAACGAAAAAAATTGTCATATTTGTGGTCATATTTTCATATTTTAGGTCATAAATGCTTGCATATATCTAACATTTTTAGCTCAAAAACATCCGGGCTGTAGTGATGGGAGTATTCTGACGTGCGTTTGGCTTGATACTCATCTAACAAGTACGTACATGTGTGCGTGGAAGTTGTTTGTTTGCACAGAGACACGATAAAACATGCTGAACTATGAAAGGAGATAAAATGTCAGTGGTGTTTATTCCGACAGATAATTTGGAAAGGATCCAAGACCTGCAAAATATTTGAGATGGCTTCACGTTGCTACTCCTAAGTACGAACCGAAACTGTAAAACCCATTCAGCAGAGACAATAATTCTACCCATTCCAATGGCCCACAAATATTTCATGCCGACATTTTTATTTACGTGTTTATGACTTAACGTAAGAAAGGTTAAGAATTGCATGACGCAGGGGGGAGAAGTGCAATGTTACAATGTAAAACGATGTGCAATGCTCTCATAAGCCTCATCGATTGCGAAGGATGGGAGAAGAAAAAGGTTCCGTCGAGTTTTGCTAGCTGAAACCGCTGTACGCGAAGTGTGAATGCGCGCTGCCGGGGCCCATGCTAGAACACACTTATGAATGGGAACCGCACATTAGCATCGAGACAGTGAAGTTAACGGAGCACTTGACTGAGTATTGTACTGCGTGTTCTGTATTCACTTAATGAAACAACATATATACTGCACGAAGTTATCTCTCACTCTTGTGGCTCTACTTCAGCGGAACATCGACAGATTATTCTACAATAATACCAACTACTTCTTTCGCACATTGTTATTTACATACAAAATTAGATTTAATGCTCGTCAATCTGAATTATGAAGTCGCAACGATTCATGTTACGCCGGAAAGACAGTTTAGTAATTCACAGCCTTTCACCTCTAGTTGCCCTGAAACTCACCAGAACATTATTTCAGACTTCAGAATTATTAACGAAAATTCTTGAACGATCCGAATAAAAATAGTGCAGATAGATTTGTGTTGCCGAGTGGAATGAGTTTTTTTTTATTTATTACTTCTAGGGTTTTATACATAAGATTATTATATGACAATTTTGGATTGGACTTCCATAAGGTAAGTGAGGTTTAAACTCTGACATAATTATTGATTTAATGTTATTGTTAATTAAGAAGAGAAAGGAATGTGATTATGTTCAGGAGCTGAGGGTATAGTGGTTTACGGGGGTTTGAATAGGTCTTTGGGAAATCTTGACTTTATGCGTGGGTGGACCGCATTTTTTACCATGTTAAAATAAAATGAGTTATTGATCACAAATGTTAATGCCTTATCAGTAAGGCATTATCATCGGTGAACAATAACTTAACTCAAATTACGGGAGTTACTCCCTTAATATTTCAGGAGCTTAACTTACTCGGAAAAAAATATTTTAGAGAATTGTCATAGGATATTGTGGAGGAATCCGAAAAAAGTCAGGTCCCGATCCAAGAGACAGAGACACGTCTAATGACACCTCACTCCCCCCAAATGGTGGATCGGGGAAGAGGTACAACAGTACGACACGCACATGCAAGTTACCCGATTACTGTATATAGAGCTACCTGAACTACCGTGTGTTGCCTTTGTACTTATTAATCATAATCATCGACTAGATAGAAAAGGGAAAGGATTATATACTCGATTAAAATCTAGTCCCTTCAGGGTCACGAGCTGGAAGAAAAGAGGAACACTGTCATTCAATAGCGAGCTTCCAAAATTTTAGTCGTATCGAAGCCCTGCCCTGCCCTCGCTCGTCCTTCTCCGGCCACGCCCCACCCTCACCCAGCCCCGCCCCCCGCAGCCACCCCGCCCTCCCCCCCCCCACCACCACCACCACCACCACCACCACCACCACCACCACCACCACCACCACCACTACCCACCACCCCCCCTGCCCTCCCCCCCCCCCCCCCCCCCCCCCACCCGTCCCCGACCCACCGTTGCCTGCTCTGTCCCGCCCCTTCACCGTCTCTTCCTCATGCCGGCTTTCTCTCCCCGCCCCGTCACCCCTTTATTTCCACCCTCATCCCTCTCAATCCTGCCCTACCCCCTTCACTTAGCCATGCTTTCTATGACTATTGTTGCTACCACCATCGTTGCTGTGGAGCTATAAGCAGGTGGTGCTTTGTTGCACACTCCCGACAAACAACGTTCAGTAACAATTTGCCCATTAATTACTCTGAACCTAATTGCAGCCTTGACATGAATCAAAATGCATTTAGTGGGAAACTGTATGGCCTTTCAGAAACGTTTGATTCATTTTAGTGAGTTTACCATATGTTCTGAGATATTCGTGAAAAACGGAGAGTGCACATTTTTTGAAACTCGGAATAAAACTGTATGTTTGTATTATAAAAAAAACTAATTTGTTCTGTATGACAAAACAAATTATATGAACAAGTACCCTAAATAATGCCCGACGAAATACCCTTCTTTTCAATGAAAACCTCATCGAAATATGTTCGGGCGTTCCCTGGACAGACTGACAGGCAAAAATTGTGAAAACCATTTAATGGGTTTGTGTATCATATACCTAACGACGTAAGATTAAAAAGGGTAATGGTTTTGAAATCATAGATACTTCAATTTAATTTGTATAGATATATTCACAAACATACAAGGGAACGAACCAATGTAGACAGTAGAAATCATCGATTGGAATGTCTGAATAAATAGGTTGTGAAAGGATTCACTTTGAGGGTTGGATGAGTGCATAAGATTAATTATACGAATTGTGTTGTAAATTCATCAATTATTGAAGAAAGACGTGATGATGAAATTATCCATAAGGTAATGGTGGGCCACTTTTTATTGAAGTAAGATTTGGATTATTTACAGATTTTTCACAGGCTTTTGACGTCATTGATCATGACACTTTACTTTCAACGTTACCTTCATATGGAATACGTGGTATATCTTTAGGTGTGTAAGGTTTCGTACCTTATACAACGATCTCGGAGTAGTACCTTACTGGAATGATGAAACATTGTGTACATATCTTTCCAACTCTTTGCTAATTGCACATGGAGTCCCACAGGGATCGATTTTAAGCCATATTCTGTTTCTATACGTAAACGATATGTCCTCGATATTTCGAAACGGAAGAAAAGGTCTCTTTGCGGATGATACGAATATTCTTTGCCATAATGAAACCATAAATAGTACAATATCAGATTTTCAAATTAGTTCCGTAATAACAAATTAATAGTGAATGAAAAGAAAACGGTTAATGCAGTTTTCCATTTCAAATAACAATCATGTACTTCATCGAAAATGAAGGGTGTGCCATTGACTGATGTTAAAGCAACAAAATTTTTAGGCCTCTCAATTCAGTCAAACCTCAAATGGAACGTCCATTTAAATGAATTCATTACGCTTCGTATTCAGAATTCTTTCAAATTCAGTCAGCCTTCATACTGCTCGTTGTGTACATTTCGCGAGTGTTCATTCCGGCCTGAGATATGACAGAATATTCTGGGGAAATACATCTTATAGCTGCCAGACTATTAGATTACAAACAAAAATTGTACGAATAATAACCAAATCCCATCCGCGTGATTATTGTAAGCCTCTCTTTATTAATCTAAGAATTTTACCATTACCTTGTCTCTTAATTTATGAATCAGCGGTTTCGTAAAAAATGACTTAAGGGCGGGAATGTATTTTCAGAAAACGCCGATGTCTATAACTATAACACTCGACGTAGTAATCATATTCATCAGGTGAAAGTATCAACAGATCACTACAAAAAAGACATGTACAATATATTACAACACTTTGCCAGATCATATTAAACGATTAAATTCGATAGAAAAGTTTAAATCCCAAGTAAAATCGTTTCTGCTGCATAACTTACTATATAATTAGAGATTGAGCATCAAAAGAAAATAACATTTATTTTAACAGTGATATAATGTATTATTTACTATTAGACTGTATAATTCTAAACAATCTGTAACACGTATTGTACCGCAGCTTCTGAGTTAATGAACCCATCTCGATCAGGTTTTTTGTCCATGTTCCCTGATCCTTTGAACAAATGCTGAGATGGCCTCTTGTTTTGCATAAATGTAACTTCATTATATGTGCAGGTCTTCTAGAATTCAGTGGGAAATACAATTATTCAACTTATCGTTATTCATGTTGTCGCGACAGGGAGTATTATTCGTTGACAAAGGACATGATGAGAGATAGCTCAAATGTATAGGTTTTTCCCTTGAAAATAGATTTTATTACGTCGGAGCGAATATTTTATTACAATCCTTGCAAAAAACTCTCATTTTATTTCTGTATTCAAAATTCAAGTACTATATGGCTATAGGGTAGGGATCACAGAATTTTGAAACCGTGCACCGAATTCACTTCTCCCCATAGCAGGTCACACACAGTTTTAACGGTTTTGACGTAAAATAATTTAAAAAAATTCTACGTACATTTTTACTAAGTTATTTGACTTGCCAAACTCTAAAACAAAGAAAAATATAAAATATTAATTCTGCAATTATGATTCTCCGAGACTGTTCTTTGCTATTTTAAAAAAATTACCGTTTTTCAATCTGCCCTCATAGCCAGAGTTTCGCCTAAGTGGCACGCTACTTGGCAGCGGGAATTCTCTCTGGGAGTCTGCCTTCCCGTTTGTTAATCTACTGGAAGGCCTTTGATCCACGTGATCTAAGACCGCTCTCTCCCGCGGCTCGACCACGTGGCAAGTTTCTACCTGAACTCTCCCGTCCCCAGGGGCAAACGCGGCCCCCGCGGCGGTCGGCACAGCGTCACAGCGACGTGGCGTTGATAGAGCCTCCGCACCCACGAGCGTGCTGGCTCCAGTTGCTAGACTGCTTTATCCTTTCCTTCAGCAGACAGGTGGAACGGGGCGGATGTGGGTGACGCGATGCGAGGCGGTGCGGTGCATAGAGGAGCGTGGCGTGGCGGGAAAGAGCTGGGACGGGGAGGGGGAGCATGGGAGCGTGGAGTGTAGCTGGGAACGGAGGGCGAGGTGGAGTGGAACGGGTCCGAGCGGGGGGGGGGGGCGGGGCGGGGGGAGGGAGAAGAGGAGAGAAGGGGGAGGGTGGAGGAGAGGAGAGGTGAGCGGAGCGGGGCAAAGCGGACGAGAGCAAAGCGTGGCGAGACGGGACAGTGTGGTGCGGAGCAGAGCGGGATGAAACGAGGCGGGGTGTTGCGGAGAGGGCCCGGCTTGGCGGGGGGGGAGAGCCGGGGGGGCTCAAGTACTCACATCGTCATGAAGCGCAGCACGAGCAGGTTGATGCTGGCGGCCACCACAGCCAGCCCGAACAGGATGAAGACGAGGCTCAGCGCCACGTAGCCCGGCTGCCGCATGAGCGCCTGGTCTTGCTACGAGGAGAGCAGCGCGTGTCAGCACTGGGGCCTTTGGCACCTCGCGCGACGCAGCCATAGAGCCGCCCTCAGGGACGGACGAAGAAAGAACTTCTTCCGGTCAAGTCAGATTTGAACTTCTGCTAAAAATACGTGACTGCTCTTTCCTGCATTTTTAAATTACAAGTATTCGAAAATGGAATGTTATCCGAGGATATACAGTATTCTATGACAACTACTATAATGGAAATGACATTTTCGGACGCTTAAAGTAATTGATTGTCAAATACAAGGGAATATTTACAAAATATGGTGAACGACAATTTCTTACCTCCATTTTAACTGCCGCTTTTTACGGTTTGTATTCTTCCCAGTTTGCGCAGAACTTTTCCTCCAGTGTTAAATGGCAAACTATTCCATGTTTCTACAGAGCGACTGCAAAAGTACCAAAGTTTTACAATACCTTTTGCATAAAAATCTAGCCTTTCTTCATTCAGTATCCTTAATCCTCACAGCAAGTTGCATTCTTGGACTAGTTCAGTAACTCTTAGGAAATTCATACATTTATCTCGAACCTGTAGTTTTTTTCCGTTCAATTAGAACTTTAATATTTTGGCTTCGAATTTGTTCAATATATTCTTCAAACTTTCGGTTGAAAAAATTTGACTACCTAACAAACTGTTTATGGAGAATAAACTTCATGCAAATTATGAAAAGTGAAAGTGTAAAGTTGAATTAGTGATGAGGCAGAAGACCACTCCTAATGCCTTGATCATTGCTAAAGACCATTTTTAATAAAAAATTGTATATAATCCAACTAGTTAGGGTGATCGGTAACAGTGCGCGAAGTACGCCACAACCAAACTCTGCGACGTGCACAGCTGCTGGTGTAGTGTGCGAGGTTGGTAGTATGTTATACACTTAGATTAAAACATTAAGTCCTTTGACACGAGGTCAGTTGTGACGCTGTAATCCAAACGGGAGCTTGAACGTCACCATAGTGACTACGCTTTTGTGACGTTGAAGCTCTCGTTTATATTTTCATTTTAAAAAAATGCTTTGTGTTTTATGAAAAATGATTAAGAATTTAAAAAGTTAATACAATGTATAAGAAAGAAGAAATAATCTTCTAAAATAAAAATGTTCGTGTCAGTGCTTCCCATGCATCGTAGTACAAAGCATGGTATTTAAATTTGCACTCTAACCGGCGTAGTATTGCGTGGGCTGATGAGGTAAATGCCTCTAAATTCGAACGCGGGAGTGAAAGATGTAGTGTCAATATTTGTGAAAGGTTATTTCTTTTTACCTATCCATATGGATTTCACAAGATTTCTGCGGTAACCACCTGAGTTAAAATTACTTCAAATTTTCAATAGGAATTCTAACTCTCTTGCATTGTGGGTTCCACCCGATAACAGTCGCGTACCTGCAGCGCGACGTAGTCCCCGAAGCCGATGGTGGTGAGCGTGACGAAGCAGTAATAGAAGCTGTTGAAGTAGCTCCAGCCCTCGTAGCGGGAGAAGACGGCGGCGCCGGTGGTGATGATGACGGAGGAGAGCATGCCCGTGGCCAGCATGAGGTTCATCTCGGTGGCGTCCGTGCGCTGGCAGCGCAGGTAGCGCTTGGCGCGGCAGATGAGCACCGACGCGAACTTGTTGAGGCGCTCGCCGATGCTTTGGAACATGACGAGCCCCAGCGGGATGCCCACCATGGCGTAAGCCATGCAGAAGGCCTTGCCGCCGATGGTGACCGGCGTGGAGTGACCGTAGCCTGTAACGCGCGCGCCACGTTGAATGAGACGACTGGGATGGATTGATTGATTAATTAGTGAAGCCGGGCGCGTCATTAGTCCCGTAAGTACATGTTTTCGCGGGGAAAGGTGGCGGTGATATTCCCCGTTGGATGACTAGTCCCGGCGGCGACCTACGTCGGCTTGCGAAGTTTTCCCTATGAGGCGTCTCTATATTCCACCAGCGGGACACCGCCCCATCTGGGACGAGCTTTAAGCTCCTGACTGGTATCCCGACAAGTGTGGTAATGTTGCACATATAAGTGTGTGTAAGGAAGGGGATGAAAAGATCACGCACGGTGCGTGGTCAGTTTGTCACGGTACTGCTCCGGCATTCGCCAATTGTTGATCGGAGACACCATGGAAAACTACCGATCAGAGGAGGCAGCAGCTAGAATTCTCCTCCAGTCAACGTCTGAATTTGACCTAGCTGATAAGATTGTGTTGAAAATCCTGATGAGGTTTGCGACGGTGCACCGTCGGGACTCGAACCCCAAGACTTTCTTTTCAGAGGCACTGTAGTGACTTAAATTGAAGTCCTGAGCCACCTAAGCCGGTGGCTTGACTGGGCGGGAGCGCGAGTATTTTTGTGACAAACAACTAAAGCGAGACGACTCAAGTGAGTAGCTCACTTGGCAAGCCCTGGGCCAGCGCTTGTCTGTCGGCGACTGGTGTGGCCCATTGCTTGTCGAGTCAGTGCGAAGAGTGGAGAGACGCTCGAGCGCGTCGGCTCTAGTCTAGTGAAAGGCGAGTTGCACGCGGACAACTGCAGCGGGTCTCCGCGAGCAGCCTGGCCCGCTGTCTTGCACTTGCAGCCCTCAGATACAGATAAGTGTAACAAGTGGTGAATGTGCGTATTGAATCATTCAATACTCAATTTTCAAGTAGAAATAATTTAGTAGTAATTCGCCGAGGAATTGAATTACGTTAAGTCGAATTTGTATTTTGAAACAAAATGGGCATGCAAATGTCCGTTGTCTGAACTCGAGGATATTTTATGTCAACCGAGGAAGTCGAAGATTGGAGCCTCGCAAGTCAAATTGATCGAATCCAATTATTAATTTACTAATATTACTTGATCTATTTTAAATTGTTCAACTTCTTAATCATCGCCCATTTTACAGTGAATCCTCTCGTATTTCACTTACTTTAAATGTTTGCTAAAAAATACTCGCGTCTGGTACAATTTGCGACTTTCTTTACACTTCATAGCAGTAAAGTTGTGAATAATACCGCAATATGTTGAACGAAACGACAGAGTCAATGACGCAGATAAGTTTCATCCCGGACAGACAAGAGTCAATAGACACTGTCCGTGGACGCTACGCACGTGATGCAAAGTTCACTACATGAATGCTTTTAAAAAATATTTTCGTGCACTCACCTCTAACGACACAATATTGGGTTATTTATCATCCATAAAATTAAACTTTTTTGATCTAGGGCGATAACTTATTTTGCAGAAGTATTAAATCCTTAACGGTCAGCGTCCGTTAAGAATTTAATACTCCTCTGTCCATTAAGAACAATTGAAATAAAAAAATGGGTCAGGAGTGCTCCTATTGAAACAAAGGAATTTATTATTTATACAAGTGTTTCTTATAATAAGGTGGTATCACGGAAATTATTGAACCTCACACGGTGGAGTAGTTAACAGGGCACGAAAAGTAACGCACTCGGTTAGTTACAAACCCCACCCGCACCTACTATTTGCTAGAACAGTGAACTATTTGATTAAAAATTATTTTACATAAATATATAAATTTTATAACCTTCGTTTGAATATTTTGTGGCTTTTCCTGGGCGCGGCGCCACCAATGCTATTTGAATATTGACTTCATTCCGCGGGTACCGTCGTGTACTCAGTGAGATGGTAAGTTAATGTGGGAAAATCAAATAAGACGTGGAAGTTGTTGCATTTTGTAATGCGAACATTGAAGTATTCTAGTGTAAACGGGAAAGAATTGCCACACACACATTTTTTCTGTCGTATTATGTCACGCGTAGTGACTTGGAGTCCATATAGACTTACTCAAAAAGCAAATTTGGAAAGAAAGATTTCAAGTTTACGTACGAAAAAAACATTGAAAGATTAATGCAAACAGCTCGAAAAAAGCAGAATGAAAGCGAGGCTTTGCGCTTTATACGTAGACCAACCGGCTTGCCAGGAAACGAAATGCCGAATAAGGCGGTGAATTGTTCCACCAAACCAAATCGATTATCATAACGCTCATATTAAAAAGAACAAAAACTGCCGTAGATTCCCCAAAATCAGCCTTGTAGGGCAATCTGTGGCAAAGATACGAGAAACGTGTTTTTCACGTTTAATTTTTTTCTCAGCTTCTAGTTCATGTATCAGGCTGAAAACATTGCGAGACGGAGAAAAATATTGAATTTGAAGGTATTTTTGTCAACCAAATTTGACGCCCAAATCAAATAGAAAATAAAAAATTTTTGAAATGGATTTTCGACGTGATAACTTTGGAGTTCTGTCTCAGTTTTCCCCCTAGAATGTCTCTCATAACATTCTATAGCATACTTTTTTTTCCAAATATTTAGACAATGTGGACGGTAGTTAAAAGAAATTTAAACCAATTTTACCAGGTTAAAAATTTGAAATTCGCCCCAAATTGTGAAATAATGTTTTTTACCAGTGTTAAATTTATATTTAAATTATTGAAAAGTCTCGCTTTCCAACATGATTTACAGCGTTTTGTTGAAAAATGTTTGTTTTGATATGGAAAGTATTTATATTATCAAAATAAAATTATCAAACCCTATTTTTTTATTTTTTTCTTTAATAATGTCTGCTTTATATAAAATCTACTCGAAATCTCTGACGCTTTAACTATTTTCGCCAAGTAACGACCGTGTGCCAAATACTAAATGATGGCAGCTACGTAGAAACAACATCCCAGGGTGTCAGTTCCCTCCGTACGTACACAATAATATCGTTTCACTCTCGATATTCCCATGGTGGAAAGAGATGGGTGGGTTCCTCCGGTGCACCGACTTTTGCTCGCTCTGCGCAGCATCAGTTTCCGTCACGAACCATGTGACTATTTCGGTTGAAAAACGAGACCAGACATTTTGCGCCATGTTGCATGGAGAGCGAGAAGTGTTGAAAAACATTTTGAAAGTGGCATGAAGTGACAATTTTCAACGGTGGCAACGAAAAATAACACGATGAAGGTGTAATTAAAATAAGTGATGCAATAGTTTTAAAAAGAAGTCTTATCTGTTTGTTTTTCAAAGACTTGTAACCATGTATATTCCGATGGAGTTTGGTGCATAAATAATGTTACACCATTAAGATTTGGAGTTCACGTGTCCTGATCGAACTTGTATTTAAATATTGGTTTTAAACTGCTGAAATTGATTTTCATTTTTTCACTATCGTCCACTTCCTTTAAAAATCAGAAAAAATGTTATAGAATGTTATAAGGCACATTTTAGGAGAGGAAACTGGGACAGTACTCCAACGTTATCACGTTGAATATCAATTTCAAATTTCTTTTCTATTTGAATTTTGCATCAAAATAGGTTTACAAAAATTCCTTCAAATTCAACTATTTGGCTCCGTCTCTGCAATTTTTTCCAGCCTGATACACGCAATAGAAGATGAGAAAAAAATAAAATATGAAAAACACGTTTCTCGTTGTATCTCTGCTACAGGTTGCCCGAGGATGCTGATTTTTTGGGAATATAAGGATTTTTTTAAATTCTTTTTCATATGAGCATCGCGATTAACGATTTGGTTTGCGGGCATTTTTTACAGCCTTATTCGGCTATATCGTTTAAAATAGATAGGTTATGATAGAAATCCAAATTTCAGAATATAAGAGGAATAAACCACAATAGTAAGGTATATAAATTTACTCTGTAGAAAATTCGTTGATAGAAATCAACGTATTTTGAGAGTTAAAAGATTCTGGAAATCTTGAAAGACTGTCAGGTGCCTAAACGAACAAAGAGTAGTAATATTTTTAATGTTTTCATTCTATACGAGTAAAACGTTCTTTTAATAAGGATTCAATAAGTCAAAAAGTAATACAATTATTAATAATAAAAAGGAGGTCTCTCAAACAAAATATGGTTCCAGGATTTCGTTAAGATGGAAAAGGTTCAGAAACATCCGAACGAAAGCTTATTTTCAGTCGTTTTGTCTGTCTGCGGAGTACATCACACGTGTGCGCGACTGCTCGAATCGAGTCGGCCGGCTGTGGGAGGCGGCGGCCGGCAGGTGGCCTCCTGCCGCGGCGCTCCGGGTGCTGAGTCGTCACGTGACCTTTCCGGGGCATCCCCTTTCTTGTCTGTGCTCGATAACAGTCCGCCAACACACACGAACACACGCAAACACACACACGCGTCTGGTAATCGCCGTTTCTGGCGCAAAAAGCGAGGAGTCGCTGACAGCGCGGCTGTTGGGCAGCGCCGGAGTTTCCTCTTCTTCTCATCTTCCTTTTCATTCTTCTTTCTTTCTGGCGGTGACCTCCCTTTGCACTAACGTTTGCCCTGTTCGTTTGTTTCAATTCCGCGTTTCGTTCCAGCTCGACGCCGTTGTCGGTCGGTTCGTCGTCAACTATCCGGAACCGTTCGCTTGTTTCGTACAGAAACATTCGAAATCTCCAACTGCCTTTCTCTATTGGGTTCGTTTCCCCCATTTATCCTTGTCCTGCTCAGAGCGGTGTAAACAGAGAACTGCGACATGCGGCAAAACAGAACACTGTAAAGATGATATTTATGAGAATGGGAATCCTGATTGGCATGCAGAGGAGGAACTAGGGCATTTTACCTTAGACCTCGATCTATTTCGAAACCCGAGCTAATTACCTATGTATTGCTATGAATGCCGCGAATACAGTATTGTAGGGCTTACATTGTATCGGAAACGTACATCAATAATTCATCAAAAAGATTCCGTAATGTGCTGAAATATTTTTCTAATAACTGCTTACACTCCGAATGTTTTCCGAAAGAGGAATGGCGGAGCATCGCGTGTGATAAAATATATTCACATCAATGTGCACGGGAAATTCATTTTGACAAAACGTTAGGCATATTTGCTCAAATGAATACATGGAGGAAGAATTCAGAATAAATATGGTAATAAAAGCATTTTTAAATGTATGTGCTCTCGTTCTTCTCTATGCTTCTCTACCACATATCCCACAATTGGGACTATTTTTGACGATAAGGACATTACAAAATATCTTCGCTTTCTTTCGCTTTCGCTCTCTCTCTGTCTCTCTCTGTCTCTCTCTCTCTCTCTCGCCCGCTCTCTCTCTCTCGCCCGCTCTCTCTCTCGCCCGCTCTCTCTCTCTCGCCCGCTCTCTCTCTCTCTCGCCCGCTCTCTTCTCCTCGCCCGCTCTCTCCTCTCTCTCTCCCGCCTCGCCTCTCTCTCTCTCTCGCCCGCTCGCTCTCTCTCGCCCGCTCGCTCTCTCTCGCCCGCTCGCTCTCTCTCGCCCGCTCTCTCTCTCTCGCCCGCTCCTCTCTCTCGCCCGCTCCTCTCTCTCGCCCGCTCTCTCTCTCCCCGCTCTCTCTCGCCCGCTCTCTCTTCTCTCGCCCGCTCTCTCCTCTCTCGTGTGCGCTCTCTGTCCCTTTATCTCATAACATGTGTAAAGGAGGGACTATTTTTGAAAAGGGGTACCTTATGTAATATGTTTCATGGATACATCTTTTTTTCTGGGAGCCCTTTCTGATATGCGTGCAAAATGATAACTATCTCATTTCCTAACAAGCAACTATCAATTTCTAGAGATGTCACAAAAATATGAGTTCATAGTAACAGTAATGCAACTATCAATGTAACATAGATGTACAAAGTGCTGAGCATTTGTTACAGATTTTCAAAATATTAACATAAATAATAGAATCAAATGGCATTCTCTGAAATCTCAGTACAGTATTGTTTGTGCTGTGGAGACCTGGGTAGGCGCAATGTCCAGGTGTCGGTGTCTTCTCACCAAAGCTAAGCTGACACTTTCGGCTCGTGTAATTACAGAAATCTTAATAAACACACCATGTTAGACAATATTGGAAATTCGATAACTTTAATTTTCCTTGATTTTTCGCCATTAGAGTTCTCCTTATTCTTACTATTCGTTAGATTCGTGTTCTTTATTCTTTTCTTCCTCTACTGTCCAATTTGACAAGTTTTACATTTCTACCCCTTTGAGGTCAAAAATATGCCAAAAACAACTTCCCTGTATTTGTGTATAGTACATAAATGAGCATCAGGGCTAGGATTTATTTGTAATTAAATATACTTTCAGTAGTTTTAATCAAAATTTTGTCATAAGTTTACGAATTAGTCTTTTTGAAAAGATATAATTCAAATTTCTCCATATTTCCTGGTGTAATACAACTGTTTACATATTTAAAGAAAACTTACGTAACGCGGCATATTTCAACATTTTATTTACAGTGTTCAGTATTTTGATTCTCATCAGTGCGTGTAGAAAAAAACGGGAAATGGGAAAACAAAATGATAACCTAACAGTATCTCAAATAATGACTTATGTCACAGGAACTGTATTTACAACATTATACGAAATTTTAGCTTTAAAAGATTCACAGGGGTTTTATCACATCCAAAGTTTAACGTATGTGTATTTAACCCTGTGTACAAAGATGATTTGAAAAACCCTTAAGTTAAATCAAATTTGAATCTATGTTCAGTCGATCGCCACTCTGGTTTTGGTGGATATCCTATTCAGCAAATGATCAGAATGACTAATTTTGGAACGTTCGTTTCTAGAATTTTTATAATTTCGGGTATTATTATTATTATTATTATTATTATTGTTATTATTATTGTTATTGTATGTAGGAAGAAAATTAGAATTTATTTCTTTTTCTAGTAAAAGTATAATGAAGTTCTGTTCTGTGAAGTTGTTTTATTAACTGCTTTAAGATAATTTGTGATAATAGTAAAAACAAAAAGAATTCTTCACAATTACGATAAATTCTCTGGAAATTACTGCATTGTACACTTCTGAGCCTACTGCGTTATCTGCACAGAATTAGACACCTAAAATTGATTTCCAAACTTAGTGCGTTTTTACGATTAGTTTTAAATTTGCTCTTAGTATCTCTTTAGGGTCTTTCGAAAACTGACGATATATAACCTCTCCAAACTGGCGCCTGTTTGTAAATATACATTTGTTTCGAACAGGAATTTGAACTTCTTGAAAAAATCCAAGTTGTTCTTTAATAATATTAATAATATATTTGGACTACTTTGATTAATATAAAGAAGGCCCAGAGAAGAATTAAAACAGTTGAAATAATTATATTCATAAATGTAAACTATAGTGCAGTTCTGTATTACTGCACTTTATATGCACTAGTACTGCACAATATATTACACTGTACAAGTACATTTAATTAATATAAATGTAAAAAAAAACAATTTCAGAATTTTTTAATACAAAAGGATAAGAATAACAAATAACTTAGGAATTATAGAAATTTCTGATCTCAATTCTGTTTTGGGGTGGAGAGAATTATGGAAATTCAGAGATTTGAATCTTTGAAGTGACTCTCAGCTAACGCAGTTTTGAATTTGAGTCGCATTTAGCAAGTGTTTTCTAATAATTTGGTTGTTTTCGAAAACAATTTCTACTGGTTTTCTTCTTTTTTCTCTTAGAAAATACTGCGTTGTCATAGATACTTGAAGAGCAGCGTTTTGATTCGCTGAAGGAGCGGGTCTACGAAATGGCGTTCACACTCGAAATGTTATGAACGTGTTGAGTGGGGGAAAGAGGCAATAGCGCATTCGGATCCCATTCGTAAAAACTAGCAGACGACCGAACGCAGGTGCAGCTGGCTCATTTGGAAATGGAAGGAGCTGTAACTGTGACTGCCCCGCGGAAACTCCCCCCTGCATCTCCCACAATCTCCGATGACACACCGCCCCAAAACCCCCCCCAACCGCCTCCCAACCCCCCGCATGCCAACCAGCGCCCGACTCACGGCCCCCCGCGTACCCCCCCCCCCGGGCCCACTGTCCGTCTCCTCACGGTCACCTGCCCCGCTCGCAGTCCCC
The DNA here is from genome assembly GCA_964035755.1 of Teleogryllus oceanicus. NCBI lineage: Eukaryota > Metazoa > Arthropoda > Insecta > Orthoptera > Gryllidae > Teleogryllus > Teleogryllus oceanicus. The sequence continues at coordinate 15,135,056 of CAXIVR010000001.1, read as the reverse complement.
GGCTCCCGGTCTCCACACCTCCTCACGGCTGCGGCCGTTCCCTGGGCACCCTTCGGTCCTTCCTCGCTTCCGGCCCCCGCTTCTCCTCGGCTTGCCCGCCCCGCCCCCACCTGCCGGCCTCTCCTCCCGCGGCACCCAGCCCCGCTGGTCGCCGCAGCGGCACGCCGCGGCGCGGCGGGCCCGGTGGTCGCGAGCTGCCCTAAACAGAGCTCGTAAAGCGGCTCATCCCCAGGGCTCGCGCGCGTATATTTGAAAATGAATGACCGCGGGGACCCGGGCGGCAATCTGCAGCGGGTCGTTGGCGCAACGGCGGCGGTGGTGGTGGTGCTTGCGTGGAGGCGGGCGCGTGCGTGAGCGCGGCGCCGGGGGGCGGGGGGGGGGGGGGGCGGGAGGGGGCGGGAAGAGGGTGCGTGGCGTCAGTAGATGTGGATGTGCTGGACCGAGGACTGTGTACGGGTAGGAGCGGTGCCAGAGGAGGTGCGGGGCGGGTAGGGGGGGCGGAAGGGGCGTGGAGAGGGGCCAAAGGGAAGAGGGAAGGGGGCAGGGGGCGGGAAGAGGGTGCGTGGCGTCGTAGATGTGGAGTGCTGGACGAGGACTGTGTAGGGGCAGGAGCGGTGCCGGAGGAGGTGGCGCGGGCGGGGGGTGGGGAACCGGCGTGTGAGGCGGCGATTGGCTCGGGGATTGGGACTCCGAAGAGATTGCTCGGGCGCTCTCCCGCGAGCGCCTCGTCCCCGGTAGCCGCCGCCGCCGCTGCGGGTGGGCGGGCGGGCACGGGAGGCGCGACGCGACGCCGACTGAAGCGTGTCTCTCTAGAGTTTGCGATATTTAAAACGTGCATTACACCGTTTAATGCTTTAAATAAATGTTCAGCTTATCAGGGGCGTAACCACGGGGGAAATTACTTACTGTCTCCTCCGAAAACATAGATAATGCAGTTTCCCTGAAGTTAGTGGAAGTTGAAATAATTAAGAATGTTTAGCTTGGAAGTAATATCAATATATGTTATTCGACAAAAAAAATCCAATACATTTGATAATTCGTAATGGAGTGGATTGAGCTCAACTGTAACACACTGGAATATCTGTATGTGTGGTGCAAAAGTGATTTAGTCAATGAGTGTAGCCGAATAAGGCGGTGAAAAGCGCCCCTTAACCAAATCGATAAGTGCGATGCTCTTATGAAAGAGAATACAAAATGACGTAGATTAACAAATAATCAACTTCCTAGGGCAATCTGTTGCAGAGATTCGAGAAACGTGTTTTGCATGCTTTATTATTTTTTTTATCTCAGCATCTATTGCATGTATCGGGCTGAAAGAAATTGTGAGACGGGCAAACAGTTGAATTTTAAGATATTTTTGTCAATGAAATTTGCCGCAAAATTCATACAGAAAATAAATACAATTTTAAAATTAATTTTGGGGTTTTTCTTCCAAAATTGATCTTATAACATATTTTTTTCAGATTTTTAAACAATTTTACTGGTAGTGAAAAAAATTAAAACCAATTTTTTCAGTTTAAACATTTGAAATTTGCGCCAAATGTGATTGAAAAATCATGTTTCATCAATGTTTATACAGTTTATATTAACATTATTTAAAGGTCTCGCTTACCAAGATTATTTTGAGTTTTTTGCTGACAAATGTTTGTTTTATGTGTAAACTATTTATATTACCGAAATAAAATCATCAAACCCATTTTGTTTTAGATTTATCTATTGTTTTTAATATAAATAAATTTGATTTTCGGTATAGTAATCATGTATGTATCTAATATAAATCAAATTACTTAGTTGTAGATTTATAAATCATTGACAATTAGACAATCGTAGACAATTAATTATTGTCACTTTCTTCAATAACTGAGATCATGCGTTTGTTCATAAACAGTGTATTGAAAATTTCTGTTTATACATTTCTATTTAAAATAACCGTTAAACAATTTTTGCATTCCATTCAAATGTTCTTTAGCTGTCAGCCGGAGCGACAATTTCAAGCGTGTGCTTAGTTATCACTGCTGCTCCCATGACATGAAAGGGTATAGCGGAATAAGGGAATTGAAAGTGCCCCCAAACCAAACTGATAATCGCGATGCTCATGGGAGAGAGAAAAAATGCCGTAGATTGACAAAAAATCAGCCTCGCAGGGCAATCTGTTGCAGAGATACGAGAAATGTATTTTTCATGTTTTATTTTTTTCAGCTTCTATTGCATGTATCAGGCTAAAAGCAATTGGAAAGACGAGGAAAAGTAGTTGAATTTTAAGGTATTTTTGTCAACCAATTCTAACACCAAATTTTAAAAAATTGAAATGGACTTTCGACATGATAACGTTGGAGTATTGCCTCAGTTTCCCCCCCCCCTAGAATGGGTCTTATAACATTCTATAACATATTTTTTTCAGGTTTTCAAGCAATGTGGACGATAGTGAAAAAAAATTAATGAATTTTTTCAGTAAAGCTTTAAGTAGTTCGCGAATCTCGCAATATATAAAAATGTAGTTAGGCGGGAACAATGCTTTTGCCTTCGTTCGTGCAAGAACCTGATATGTGTTTTTCTTCTCACAGCGAGTTCTATATTAAAGGTTGGTGAAGTGCATTGTGTACAATGTGCGATAGAGGTACAGAGAATGAGTTATTTGAAAATTCTATTGGAAATATTACTATTAAGTTACGAGTTTACTATTTTTTGTTATTTCAAACGTTTCGCACCGGAGAAGTTATTTGAACATTCAGGTGGTAATTACTGGTAAGTTGCGAGTTTTTTACTTTTATTTTCAACGATAAACATTCCGAACCTTCAGAAAAAGTATTTGTCGTGTAATTTAATTTTCAATCTTCACTTTGGCCATGGAAAACATGCGACAAGCTTGCTATAGACATCAAGAGTGTATGTGACGAAGATACAAAAAAAGCAAGAAAATGAACTGTATTTACGAAAAGCCGAAGCAGCTCAAACTATGAAGGAAAATTATTTTATAGCGGTCCTTCAAAATTAACACTGGGTTGTCAAGGTAAGTGGTGAAGTAAGTAAATCATACAACTGCAGCCCACTGCTCGGAAACTGCTTGCTCCACCAGTACACTTTATTGATAATATTATGTGGAACACGCAGGTGTTCTCCCCTCGATTGTGATGACTCGCTTGTATGTAGTAGGTTATAATATGGTTAATTACCATGAATACTTTTGTTTTATTTTAAATTTATTCATTCTTCATAGGCATACCTATAATATTCTATGGAATATCAGAGACATAGGTCCTCGTCATAAAGAAGAACCCAAACCTGCGAAGATGGCTGGTATTTGGGGGGTTCGCATACTACTGCCATTCGAATGCCCTTGCAGACGAAGTCCGCCTCCCTCGCTTGACTCCGCATCCGCTTCCGCGGCTACCCTTCCCGCTTCGACACCAGCAGCTCCCGCTTCCACCGCGACCCTGAACCTTCAACCCTCTTCCTCCCTTGCCCCCCCGCCCACTCCGCGCCTCAAACTTTACTACCTCTCTAAAGATTGAGATACGTTCCAAAAGTACACAGGACCCACTTCGTTACTTCAATTTGGTCGACGCTCGAAAAATCTCTGTCTCTTCGATCCGAGCCCCCACCCGCCTCGCAGGCAGAGCTGGTTGTGGCTGTTTGCGTCTGACCGCAGAGACGCCCAAGAGAAGACGGCCCAGGGGTGGCGGCGGCGGCGGCGGCGGCGGCGGCGGCGGCGGCGGCGGCGGCGGCCGCGGGAGTGTGGCCGGGATCGGGGCCGCGGCGCCGCGATAGTGACTTGAGAAAGGGACTTACGCGGGCCGGAAAGGGCGTGGGGGAGGGAGGAGTGGTTCAGCGGGAAAGGTGGAGCGCTCTTTGCCCTGCGCAGCCCGCCAGTCTCCCGCCAGCCTCCCGCCGTGCTCTTCCATGCAGACAGGCTCTTTCCGTGCTCATTCCCGCAACAGCCTTTCTTGTGTATAGATCTTCTTTCTCGGCACACTCTCATACAATACGCCTGCTGCTCCCCATTTTCTTGTGCCAGCTCTCTTTTCGAATACGCTCCTGCACCGTACGTTCGTTCTTGTCTCAATCTCACTTTCATTCCTAAACCGCTCGTCTCTATTATTGCTTTCCCTTCCCTTCCTTCGCCTCTCCCCTACAATCTTGTCCCTTGCCTTGTAGGATCCTTGGTTACATCATCATTGTTGTTTCCGGTCCATAAGGAATTTTTTATCTCGTAACTGTTCATTTGTCCTTCATTTTTCCCCATTTATTTTTACTGTCTGACCTTACCACGTAAGAAGAGAAAGCATTGTAATCGTGTGGCGGAAATCTGAAATATTTCGACAGAAAAACCCTTGCCGGGGGACTGGTAATTAATATGCGGATAAATATGATATGTGATAATTGATATGTGGATAAATCTTGTTCCTTCATGTAGTGAATTACTTGCTGCAACATGTGTGGTCACAGTTCTTGGTTTGTTGATCCTCCTCACCGAAAAATTACCAGCAAAACGTTTGTCTGTCTGTCTGTCTGTCTGTCTGTCTGTCTGTCTGTCTGTCTGTCTGTCTGTCTGTCTGTCTGTCTGTCTGTCTGTCTGTCTGTCTGTCTGTCTGTCTGTCTGTCTGTCTGTCTGTCTGTCTGTCTGTCTGTCTGTCTGTCGCCTGTCTATTTGGGCGGATCTCCAAAATGTTATCCAAAATTCCCCATCGAACTCGAGACTGCGAGTTTGAAATATTTTGATTTTTTCGGGGTACATTACATGAAGTCTCAATCACATTTTCTCAGAAATAACCCCAATTTTTTAAATTAAACTTTTCCCTTGATTAGTTTAAAAAACGCTTAAAAGAATTGGTGAAAGTCTAATTTTTGTAGAAATCCATGATTTTTCGAAAATTGCAAGAGTTCAAATTTTGCTCGGCGGCTTCCTACAACTACAATATTAAGATATACAGATTTTTTCTACAATAAATCTGTTGTTCAAAAATTATCATGAAAAAGGTCAAGTAAAATATTCCAAAAATGTAAGTATTTTAACAAAATTTTGCATGAAAAATAGGCAATTTTTAAAACAATTATTTTCGAAACTAAGGCTCAAATAATTTTCTTTATTTTTGCCTCGTAGACAAAGGACGATCAAAAAATTGGTGCTGGTCTCATTTTTGTCGAAGATTCTGTATTTTTGGAAACTGCAATAGTAACATTCTAAGAGGACATTATTTATGGTAGAGGAAATTTGTGAATAAAATCTGTTGTAAAAATTAGATTAAATAAGGTCTTGTACATCTTTTGAAAACAATAATAGTTTTCCCGTATTTTATACTTTGAGTTAATGCAAATTATAAAAATGTCTCAAAAATGGGTTCAAACTTTCTTTTAAATTTTTTCCGCGGGTCGTGTACAAGACATTTTAAAGGCGCAGCTCTCATTTTCTTTGAACTCTTAATTTTTCGAGAAGTGCAAAAGTTAAAAAATATACGAGAAAGGATGTGCAGTTTTAACGCCATTATTTTCACATACCTCATGTCTTACAATATGTAAATAATAGGAGTTGTCACTACCAACATTTTCGTTTATTTTATTAGCAGCTTTCGATGCAAAAGAAATGTTGGCAATGACAGTCTTTATTCACATATTTGGAACATCAAGAAAACATTACAGACAAATCAATTTTGAAAAGGTATTTACATATTTGTCACAATAACGTTGAGTAGACCAGGAGACCCGGTTTGGATTCCAGGTCCACGTAATTTATCTTTGAACGATATTTACTCATGTTGAGCTCATTTTCTTTATTCATTTATGTTCCAATGATTGTTCTATGGGCATTGACGTAAATAATCACGCAACCCATGATTGTTTTATAGGCAACACTTATCCTTATTTTCTCATTCTTACAGAAATACTCTGCAGTTGCTTGAGAATCTAATATTTGAATTTTTCATCCGACGCTGTTATTCGTGAATCTCTGGATCGCGCTGTCTGTCTTCTAGCAATAACTTTTGTATTTAAAAGATTTTTTTTTCACAATACATATGACTTCAAAAATATATTGTGCTGATTTTACATCTTGTATTCACAGTTTTCTCAACTCGCTGTTTTGCCCCCGTCCCCAGCACACTTCTCTCAGTTGGGAATCGCGAAACGTTCAATATTGCTTTTCCAATATTCGTTAGTTTTTATCACTTTGATTCCCCTTCTTTTCCCAAAATACGTTTCCTCATACCCCTTTCTTTCTTTCTGCTTCCCTCTCCCCTTTCCTCTTATCCTTCCTTCACCATCCTTTTGATCACTCTTTCAGACTCTTTTCCTCGTTCATTCGCTCCACCTCTCTCTCTCTCACTCTCTCTCCTCCCCATCCCTTTCACCCACAAACCTTATTCCTTTCTCCATCTCACCCTTCTTCTTCCCTCCCTCTTTCTCACTACTTTCTTCTTCCTCTGCCCTTGTTCCTTCGTCTACCCTCCTTTCCCTTCCACACCTTTCGCCTTCGAACCTCCCTGTCCTCTCTTCTCGCCCTCCCCTTTCCACCTTTTTTCCCTTCCCCCCACCGCCTCCGTTTTCCCTTCTATATCGTCCCTTCTCCTCCCGCTCTCCCGCTTCCTTCTGGCGCTCCCGGGCTTCTGCCCCAGGCGCTCCCTTCGGCGCTCTCCTTCTCCCCTCCCGGCGCGCATTCGCCCCGCACTGATAAGCAGCCGCCTCAACAGCCCGCGCCGTCCGCACGCGCCCTCGCTTGCCGGGAGGGGCGGGCGGGGCGGAGCGCACGCGGCCGGTAGATAAGGCGGGAGGCAGCCGAAAGCCGCGGACGAAACGGCGCGGCGGCGGGGGCGGAGCCGCACACAGGCGCAGCAGACGCGCTCCGAAGAAGAGGGAGCGAAGAGGAGCTGCGGGTGATCGCGAAACGGACTCCGACCTTCTGCTCTTCAGTCCGACGGCCCCTCCCAGACTTCTCCTCGTCTCTCTTCCCGTCCTACTCTTTTTGCTCTCTTTCGTTCGCTCCTGCCCATCGTCTCGCTCGTTTATGAGTCTCCTGGCTCTCTCTCCTCTCTCGTCCCCCAATGAACGAAATGTACCATTGTTTTGTTGCGAAGAAGTAATTCCATCTGCTACATTTGATTGAAAAATGCATTACTTGAAAGATATTTTGATTTTCAATTTTCAATCTAAATGTACATGCTCCCTCTCACAAACCTACACCATGAAATGCACAGGCACAGTACAAACTACATACGCAGACCGCAAAACACACCACATTTACATTACACACACGTTTATTTGTAGGGTCTTTCTAAAATAAGAATTTCACTGAGTGTAAATAACTGTATTATAGTGAACCGTGTTTTTTCGGCTTTTTCGCTACTTTTTGGAAACTAATCCGTACAGTTTAATGGTATTTTTTCAACTCATTTTTAGCTGAGATGGCTGGGCCCACGCCGGCAAAAATAATTGAAGCACACTTATTAATTCATTCTGAATAGCCATCCATTCCGTTTTTTTATTTTTTCCTGTATTTCAACACAATTAAATACGTTTCTGAACATTTCCACGTGCCAGCATCACGCTCCCGGAAAAGTAAGCAGGATTCGACGCAGCGCACTGTGAACGCTGTTCATCGCGAAGGAGAGCCCAAATTTATTGCTGATTTATCCCTGAAAATGGATTTTATTACATCTGAATGAATATTTTGTTAACAATCCTTGCAAAATCTCTCATTTTCTTGGTGTATTCAAAATTCAAGTAGTAAATTTTTAATTTTTAATTTTTTCTCTGTAGCACGTCACACAGTTTTTAACTGTTTTTGACGTAAAATAAATAAATCTCTAGCAATGGCTCACACTAAACATTTGACACCGAATGGCACTTTTTATTTAAAAACACATTCTTAAGATAATCAGACTCGAGAGGATTACGTATATCCTTATGAGGAACATGAGCAACATGAACATTCACAAACAAGCACACATTGCCATTCAAGGATCTGAGCGAGTCCATTGCTCGTGATTAAAACAAAACCAGTGCGCGCAATTTTACGCACGGCTACAAACCACGACAAAATTTTCACGACTGTAATAATTTTTTTGAGTTAAAGTTTTCATGGGTGCCCCAAAAAGTGAGGTTTCGTGGCCTTACAGCTTCTGGAGTCCCAACTTACATCCGACCCTGATCACCTATTATCGGGATCTGTGATGCTCATGTCAATGATCTTCGTCATCCTGTTACTCTCGATTCGTTAAACAAAAGCTAGGGTTGTCACTTTGTTTGCCAACACTAAATATATATTTTGCCCCTTTCTCACCCATGCCATATTGTTTTTGCTCTTCTTGACGTCAAATGAACATTTCATAATGCATTGTTTCCCACATTGTATAAAACCTCACAGACAGACACGTGTATTGTGTGGGCGTGGGGAAAAAAGAAAATAAGGGAAAGATCATTGGTATCTAAAATACTGTTAGGTGTTCTCTTTGAAACGAATCTAAGCTCGCTTTTTTTAAACTCCCCCTCCAGAAAGCACTGCTTCAATGTGCCTTGCGAAACGTCGCATGAGAATCGATATTCCGATTAGAGATGGAACTACCGACGTTTGCGCGTCGTGCTGCGCGGAGAAAAGTGCCGACGATGTAGTGTTTTTCTCTTTTTATCGAGGACACTTTTCGAAAGACCCTGAGCAGAATGGAACGATTTCAGTGGAGTGGAGCGAAGGCGGAGGCGGTGTGGAGGAACGTAAACGCGAGATGGAAGTTCCACCACAAACGCATTCTGGAACGAAGTAAAATTGAAGAAAAAGAAAGTTTAAAATGAAAGCGGGAACCTGGGGAAAGATAGTAAATGGAAAGCTAAGAAGTGATATGACACAATCACGTCGGTCGACAAGGAAGAGAATAAAGGTATGGAATTTCTTTAACAGGAGTTGAAAATCGCAACAGTTTACGTTACACAGAAACATGTTGGGAGGTCATTTGCATGTTTTTTATGCGAATGGAATTTTATTCACTACATTGTATTGTGGAAGATTATTAAGAAGATCTTAGAATCAATGTGTCAATTTAAAGTAGGCGTAATGAGTCATAATTATTTTCTGTTGACGTCGATGAACAAAATATACATGAGGATTTTACATTGCCACCACTATCCAATGTAAAGCCAGTATGTTAAATATCAAATACTTGTGGGTCAAATGGTGACTCTTCCCTTATCATATATATTTTAGGAACTGTAACTCTTACGTTACAGTGATCATAACTGCATTTATAGTGCTAAATTATTAGAGGCTGTTGTGAGATCTTCAAACATTACACTTTGTTGCTCTCAAAATAGTGAGATATGCTGTTATTAAGAATCTAGAGACCCTTCCGTGAATTGCGATGTGCCAAAGGTTCTTAGGAATTGAATGCATTAATATTAGAAAGCAATTCTCAGTAGTAGCTAGTCACATGCGTCCTCACCATTAACTTGCATGAGGAGAACTCGCGGTGAATTCAGCCGGAGGAGTCTTGTGCGACCGCCCTGTCCAACATTTTACATTCAGTTTCATGACAGGAGCGGTATGTGTCCCGTCCTGTAATTCCGTGTCACAGTAAACATGTGCTTCACAATAAGTTGTAATGACGATTAAGTTTGTTTAAATTGGAAATTAGTGTCCGGTGCAATTTCGATTTTGCGTAGCTTCTAGAAATTCATGTTGTTTAACTCTCCGCTTATTTTGATTGATTGATTTATTGATTGATTGATTTTTCGTGTTTTCCGGCTCGTCAACTGCTTTGGTCATTAGTCCCGTTAGTGTAGTGCATGCTTTCTTTCTCGGGAGATGGCGGCGATCTTTCCCGCTGGATGGCGAGATCCGGCGCCGATCTACCGTCGGCTAGTGGGGTTTCCCCCTAACCTGGACTCTCCCACCAGCGGGGCACCGCCCCAGTCGGGACAAGCTCTAACCTCCCGACCGGTCTCCCGGAATATGTGGTAGTGTAGTGCATGTTAGTGTAAGTGTGTGTGTAAGAGGAGAGGACAGGACAAGGAAGAGGAGAGGACAGATCGCGCGCGGTCCGTGGCCCGTTTGATAGGGTACTGCTCCGGCATTCGCCTGGTGTTGATCGGAGAAACCACTCTCCGCTTATTTGAAATCCATGTTTCTAAACAAATGGGTTTTGGGATTCACCATATTCAAATAAAAAAGTAAAGTTGTATTGCACAGAAGAAGCTGTCTATATTGTATTGGTACCTTGACGACTATATTGACGATTTGCTTGTAAGCTAACACGTATCGCTACCGGCTTCGTGGTAGCGCTTGATGTTTTATATTGTTAGTGGTGCAAGGACAGTTTGCAAAACGAAAGTTCAGCAGACATGCGTAGGTCATTTTAAAAGTAAGAACTCTTACGTCATGCACCGAAGAAATTTTAATTTACGCACAAAAATATGAATGAAAATAAAAACTTTATCATTCATTTCCTTTCCAACGTACATCAAAGAATTCTGTATCCTGTTAATAACTAGTAAGATACAGTTAGAAGATAAATGAAATGTTATTAACCACGATTATGAAATTAATGACAAAGACCTTGGCTAGGACTCTTAAGTGACAGTTCGTGACACTCAACATCACTGCTCATTCTTTATTCCTATAAACATTCCTTTAGCTTTGGAAACACGTTCGAAGGCACAAGGTCAGAACTGTAAGGTGGATGATCTCCCATTCTCATTTAAACTGTCGCAGTAGCGTCGTCATAAGCAGACATGTCGCTTTAGCTCACGAAATGGATGATTAATATTTAGGATCGGTGAGAAGGCTTCATCTGACAATATCACGTATTTCAGGCTTTTAACGAAATTGTCGAGTTTTCAAATGTTTTAACAATTCACGTTTTGTATTCAATAAGAGTCCAAAACCCTATCCCCGGTCATGTCATTGCGCTTTAGAAAGGACCAAGAATGCCCATTTTTATGTTCTGACAACATTCTTGGCGTGCATCTCCCATTGTTTTGTACGGTAGTTTCTCAAAGCAATGGACATCAATTCATCAATTTTACTTTTGAATATTTCAGTAATTAGTAATGACAGCGGGCTATCCGAACCATTCTTTTTCGTAAACATTTGCGATACACTAAACTGTGTACACCAGTTACGTACATGCCTCAATCTGAATGACGATTATGGCCAAAATTAATTTAATCTCCTAATGTGCATAACAAAATGTTCTGTAGATATGATTGTCATTACAAACAAAACCAATTTACCATCGCAATTTTCTTCGTATGGGCAATGAATGACGCGAATAAGAAGCCTGAACAGCAAGTAACAAAAATATACATCCTTTCTCTGGGTCGGTTCTATCGCCTTCAGTTCTCCTTCATATCACCGAAGATCAGTATGCCTCTAGCAACTAATTTATATACTGCCGAATAAGTTAATATTGATATTCTTGTCCAGAGTTTGTATAGACATTTTCTTTTAATGAAGTCTGTTCCTTAAAGATATATTTTGAAATAAGGTCAGGCATAATTTTTTGAAAATTCAATACTTTTTGCTTAATTTTGCGTGAAAATACGGGCGAGAAAGTACGTGCTGTTTTCGTACCACTAGTCTTGTCAGAAACTGCTATTGGTAATACACCACGGCGATAATACATTGGCCACGTGACTCATATCAGAGTTCCACCCCATGTCCATGTTATCGTTCATCCGTATCTCAAATACACATGCTATGTTTCTCTTGTCTTGCCCGTAATATTAGAACTGAAGGATGAGGGAATTGCATGGCAAAGAGACTTGCCACGTGCGTTTTTAGATTGGTGTTATGTGTAGATTGGTGTTACGGCGCTATGTGACGGATTACAGAAATTGACGAAATTTAAAAATATATTAATAAAATATATTTCTTCTCCCGGGCTCTTAGATAGCCCATTCTGTTGACCGAAATTGTAGCTATGGGATCAGGGAAATTTCATTTAAAAAAGGGAACCGTAGCAATTTAAAAAACGGCGCAAAAATTGAAGCAATCCGAGTGGAGTACAATGTGATTCGAGAGTATTCACTTATTTTCAACTACATTACACTACCAAAAGTGCAATGTAGTTGATGATGAATGGCACTTGCAGTATTTCAATACGAGGCCGTTATGTGGAATTGGTGAATCATTTTAACACCAGGAAGTGAACCGTTTGCCATCAAAACCAGATCTATCTACATGCGAAAGGTTTACAAGAAAAATAAAACTTTCGCATTTACGAGTTGTTTGATACTAAGAGGTTTGTTCTCATCACACTTCGGGTGGAAATAATCTATATTTTAAATGATATTGTCTCTCTTCGTAAGGTTATGAAGGACCCCTTAAATTGAGCAAAAGTACAAAAAAAGTTTATATTAGGGAAGATATAGAATCAGAGTTTTGATAGAAAAATTAACTTTTTTATATATTGTGGAGGTACAGAGGTCTTCGTGGGACAATGGCGACAAGAATAAAAGGAATTTTCTCGTCAAATTAAAGAAAGATTTCGTCATCTCTGTGTAACGCGTATTTCCTGCGTAGTACCAAGCGAATCGCCGTGTTAGGGAACTGGGAGACGCGCAGCTGCATAAACCCAGCCCCCTCCAGTCTCCAGTCACATGAGAGACAACTATTTTGGGTCAATGACTTACACTCAATTTTTCCGTCTAGTATTCCGTTGATTAACATGAATGGTGAAATGATTTGTTTGCTTATGGATAACGTAGATTTTCTCCTCTACCAGGATTGCTGTTACACTCTTCAACCCAAATAAATAATTAGTAGTAAATAGATGAGTTGCTAAGTGTGGTACCCTTACGTTCATAGATAGGGTCATGGGTTGGAGACTTGAGAATGAGTATTTGGCGTAATTTACCTATTTTCCGTATTTTACATGCTATTTTTATTGTTATTTTCCGTAAATTACATGTGCGACGCAACTGTAGTAATCATGGAGACGTCTATAAATGTCTCTCCCTCACGAATATTACCACAAATATCCGTCATGTATGATTGGGAGAAAAAAAATAGGGCGGCCCGTGGCGTAAGGGTCAGACTACATGCCACCCACCGTATGCTCCGGGTTAGATCCGAAGCGATTGCAAATGAAATTTGTGGACGATAAAGGAGGTTCGCGGTAGGTTTTCTCGGGGTATTCCAGTTTTTTCTACCAACACGCTTTCCACCGGAACACTACATTCTCTACCCTATCCTATTATTAACCCTCATTCCTCGGATGACAGCAGCGTCAGACCTTGGAACTAGCTGAGAAGGGCTGCGGCTACCCCGGTCGGTTATAGATAGGTTGTTTTTTACTTTTATTTTCAACGATAAACATTCCGAACCTTCAGAAAAGTATTTGTCATAGAATTTAATCTTCACTTTGACCATGGAAAACATGCGACAAGCTTGTTATAGACATCAAGAATGTATGTGACGAAGATTCAAAAACAAAGAAAAAGCAAGAAAATGAACTGTATTTACGAAAAGCCGAAGCAGCTGAAACTATGAAGGAAAATTATTTTATAGTTTTGCAGAATGACTCGAATATATGGACAACCGCGTTTAATATGCAGCAGCCACTCCCAACACCTCATAACCATACTAAAGTGTTTTGTAACTCGAGAAAACTATGGACTTACAACCTCGGAGAATATGATGCAGATGAAGGTTCAATGCAAGTCTTGGCAGAGGACGTAGCTAGTAGCGGAACACAAGAACACAAGAATTAGCATCATGTTTAATCTCTTATTTTCATAACTAATATTTTCTTATTTTTATATATATATATATATATATATATATATATATATATATATATATATATCCCTGAGGGGCAATCCACAGTTAGTTTAGTTTGATAAGGAAACAACTGTGTGGGTGTCAGCGGCGTTTTGTGTATCAGCTGTCACTCGTGCAATGTTCGAATTGGAAAGAGGCAGCCTCTGTAACATACCGATCATGGCGAGGACGACCGTGGCGAAGTAGAAGGCCCCTGCGAATTTCCATTGCGGCCCCGCCTTGTGCGGCCGATTCTCGATGATGATGGTCTCGATCATGCTGAACTCCAGATCCGAGATGTTGTACTTGCGCAGCAGCCGCGCCTTAGCCTCTGCAAGAAGAAACCAACAGTCAGTGCAGTGTTTCTTTTTGTTGAAGCTCTTTATTATGTAGTTGATTTTGGACTGTCAAAACAGCAGGTAGATTTTCTCCCGCTATTTATTCATTTAAGTTAAATTGTCGTCGAAACCAACGCTTAGAATGTGGATGGAAATGCATCATCAAGTTAACAAATGGATAGAAAAATATTTGACTGTTCAGTAGGTATGTAACGCAAAGCCACTTACAGATATTTTTCTTTTTAATCTATTATTGTTTTACGGATTCTATTATAGTTTCCTGTATTATCTTACTGCGTCAGTTCTATCATAGTTTACGAGGAAGTTTAGATGGGATTACTAAATAATTGTTTCTAAAGGATTAAAAAAATGTTACACCTGATGATGTATGCACATTTACATGCGAAACGTTTAAAAAATCTTCAATTTTACTTTTATGGATAAAATAGTGGAAAAATCTACCTACGGTTTTGAATGTCTAAAATTTTAGGAATACTACAGATCCTCAACCTACACTGATAGTCAAACATATTGGTTAATAATTGAACCCCAACCGAGTTTGTTGTATCGTTTTTGACGTCATATATTCGATTTTTTGTTTATCTTTTTATTTTATTTTCTTTCGTTCAGATATTTTATTTGTCGATTCTCTAAATATACCCACTGTGGTCACTTCTGAAACATAATTATTACAAGTGCTGATACTGAACCACATACAAACTTTCAAACGTATTCATTCTAAGTGTGATGATAATTTGGTTTATTTTATCAATGAACTGAGATATCTATATGTGACACGGGGGAGAAATACAAGAATTAAATTAATCGTTAGGAAAATGAGGTGGGGGAATTTTTTTTGCGAAGAATCTCTGCCGTGTTTATATTATATCTGAAATCATCGCAAACATTTGCCTACATTTATTGAATATAATAAGCGGGTAAAAGAACGGAAAGTAGTTTCTAGGAGCACGTGTGATTTGACTGAAGGTGCAGTATTCATACTAAGGTATACACTTGTAATATTAGAATGGCTATATCGCATACTGTTATTAATGTTAATTTCTGTATAAAATCTTCGCAGTGTAAGTCAATTTTACTTCTTCGCTTCTGCTTCTGCAGTAGAGAGAAAGTTCTGTTATGCTTAAGGAAAAAAACTTTGTATTTTCCGCAGAAAACTCTTATTATAGGGCACTAGTAACCAACAAATAGATCAATCCGTTAGTCCGTCTGTCCGTGAACAACGCTGGCTAAACCGTTCAGCTAAATTTTCTCAAAATTTGCTACTCGTCAATTCAATTTGAGTGATGTCGCGGTCCCTTGAATTTGAAATCGATATTTTAATTTTGGTGGTAATGTACATGAATCATCTGGGGCATTTTCCAAATTTTCAAATAAAAAGGGCTCTAACGTTTTTGAGTATTTTTTGTTGGATTGTGTGAAGGACGTTTAAGAGAATAGCGCAAGTCTCATGTTCTGTGATTGTTCGTTCCTTTTCCCTGATTTTTCAAAAATTTCAAATTTCAATTCTTTTGGTATCTTCCTACAACTACTATTATGAAGATGTAGAATTTTCCCTTTCATGAAATAAAGATAGATTTTGAAATAAGGTCATATACACTTTTTCGGAAATTGCAATACTTTTCACCTAATTTTGCGAGAATATAGGTGTGAGAAAGTACATGCTGTTTTAGCACTACTCGTTTCAAACAGTAAGCGATTCGTGATCTTAAATGTCAGAGTACTGTATTTCAACGACAATAAAAAGAAGCTAAGGGGAATGCATGTGGATGTCTCTTGCTCGTGGTTCATATAATTATCTTCCGCAATCTCTACGTTGTAAAGTACGTGTCTCCCTAACATATTATCTCGAGCGAAAATGAACATTTCCAGAAGAAAGTAAGATAAAGACCCTGTGGTAACATTCAGCCTTAGAAAGTGCTGGCCTTTGAGGCAAATATCTGGACGAGCTATTGTTTCCCATTACAAATGTAAATGCATGTATAAGTTCATCTTCTTGTTTGCTACTCTAATGTTGCAATAATGTTTATTCATAAAAATAAATAAATTTGGTCTAAAGTGTTGGCAAGAACAAAGGTTTAACTGTGATCAGATGCTTTAAGATAAGCTAATGAGGTCCAGTGTAGGAGAAAGGGATTCTCACCCGAGACACGGTTTTGTTGTGAAATGAAATGAATCTCAGAAAGGAGATGCCGCAATTGTTCAAAACACTTCATGCTCGAGTAAACGTGGTTCTGTGAGGTGGAAGTCAAGTTTGCGTGGTATTTTTTTGAACATTGTTATTACAATGAGGCCAATCGCTCTTAAGTAAAGTGCTTAACCTCAATATATGCAAGCTTGTAATATAAGCTTACTAGCTGATTACCTGGCGTTGTCCGAGTATTTATCATATTCTTATTTTAAACAAAAAAAAATCCCTCCACCCACCTGCCAGTCTTGGATCTTCCACCTTAAACACATGGATTCATGGGTTCCACATCTCAAAAATGGAGAATATAGGAATAAGAGGTGTAGCTTTAGAATGGTTTAATCAGTTCCTCTCTGAACGGGAACAAATATTCAAAATAGGTAACTGTTACAGTAATTCAGGCATAGTCGAAAAATGCGTGTCGCAAGGATCTCTGTTATCTGGGATCCTTTATCTCATATTCATTAATGATCTCTTCAAAATTAAGTTCCCAGGAAAAATAACATCTTTCACTGACGGCATTGCTTTCACTTTTTCTCGCAACGACGAACAACGATTTTGGAATGATATTAGACAGTCTTGTGATTCTAAAAAATGGTGCAACAGTAACACGATGAGTGTTAATGTAAGAAAAACTAAATACATGAATATGGGTTTTGCTGATTTTAAATATAATATTAAGTGCCATTATCCCAATTGTATTCAAAAGTTGATATGCAAATGTAAAAAATTGAGAAAGTCAACTATTGCAAATACTTATGAATAATAACTGACAATGAAATGTCTTGGAAAAACCATGTAACAAGTATACAAAAAATATTTAAGCGGTAATATAAGAAAATTTTATTACTTACTAAATTTTTGCGATATCCATACACTTAGAATTCTATATTACGCACTATTCAATTCAAAACTCCAATATGGAATCCAAATATGGGGAGGCACATTCAAGACATACATTAAGAAAATAAGAATAACCCAAAACAAATTTATCCGTATTGTCCATAAAATATGAGACTGATTCTTCACTTCCTCTTTATAAACAACAACACATTTTACCATTACATCTTTTTGTATATAAAGTACTACAAATATTTTATGTCGAAAGCGGAAAAAATTTAACTGATAAAATATTTCACAATTACAGTACACGTAGCAAAGCCAGTAATAAAATTAAAAAGCCCAAAATTCATAAATCTCTAATATCAAGAACCTTTGTGTTTATTGGGCTTCAAATATATAATTACCGTTAGTTTATTTATTTATTTATTTATCGTCAAAAACAGTTAAAACTGCGTATAACGTGCTATGGGGAAAAGTGAATTGTGTGCACATTTTCAATATTCTGTGATCCCTACACTAAGTCAAATACTACTTAAATTTTGAAGGAAAAAAAAGCTCCCATGTAATAAAATCTATTTTCAAGGATAAAAAGGCAATAAATTGTGGCTCTTATCCATGTCCTTCGGAATAATACTTCCTGCCGCGACAACATGGAAACGATAATTTGAATAATTGTATTTCCCACTGAATTCTAGAAGACGTGCACATAATATGAAGTTACATTTATGTCCAGAAGCAAAACAAGGGGCCATCTCTGCATTTGCTCAATGGATCAGGGAAACTGGACGAAAAACCTGATCGAGATGGGGGTCATTGACCCGTTAACTCTGAAAATAGTAAGTACTAGAATATCTAGAACACAAGATAAAGATTGGGATTTTAAAACATGATGATAATGATATAAACAGGTTGACTGAAATATTGCATTAAAACTGTTTACTGTATAAATTAAAAATAAATTTATTTATTGAATTATATATTTTGTTTATGGAAATATACATGTTGCATATCGTAAATTTTCACTTATTGTACGATTTAACGCTAGTTTTTTGTATGTTAAAAATTTTAAATGTTAAAAAAAAGAAAATTATTAAAAGCACGCAACACACAAAATACTATGCAGAAGTAGACAGATAATAAATTATAAACTCAGTATTGCTAACCATCACAACTGGTTAATCGATGGTTAATAATTCCCAGAAACATCAATGTACATTATCTTCGTAAAACAAATTGGGAATAATAATAATGATGTTAACAATAATAATAATAATAATTATCATTATTATTATTAATATTATTATTATTATTATATATTCGTGCGCTCCGCCTATCTCGTCAGCATTGTGGGTTGCATAACCGATTGTCAGAAATTGCCACTCCTTTTTACGTTTTCTAGGGATGTATTATCCCCACCTGTGTTATTTTCCTTTGCGATGTCTTGGCTCAGGCAGTACTCGTGTCTCAGCTGTGACTGTACGTGAAGTCCAAGGATTTGAGTGGAACTCGTAGATCTAGGTCGAGCTCAAAAGAGGCTTCCAGAAGCCACCTGCTCTGACATGTAGCGTTCAGTAGTTTCTGCAATCAGTTCCAGATGCAATGACGGAGCAGAATCCTAACAAGCGTCATCAGACCGTGCGAGATCTTGCCTTCCTCTTCCAAGTCCTATCATCTCTGCGTTCACACACACACACTAGCATGTATTACACTATCTGATGTCGAGAGACCTGTTGGGAGATTAGAACTGCTGGGAATCATACCCCTGCTGGGAATCATACCTGGAGCAGGAAATACTTCGCAAGCCGACGAGGTCGGCACCGAATTTTACCAACCAAAGGAGGAGGGACAAAGCCACATCCCGAGTATAAAACATTCACTAAACCAAGGGAACTAATGGCAACAGGAGTTGACACTTCCGAAAATGAAAATCAGTCAAAATTCCTTTGTTAGTAATATCCGTATGACATTTGATTGAAATTTCTCCATGCATTTCATTTATGCTGCAGCATATACATATACTAATTTTTACTTTCTCATACGCACTTCGTACGTTGTAAAAAGAGAAACGTATACAATGCTATAGAAAACGGCCTATTTTTCGATAGCAGGACGTGTCGTGTGGATTTCTGATAGCGAAGAAGTGGAATTTTCATGCTCAACAAAACTGATTCTGGCTACACCATGCGTTAAAGAAATTAATTTGCTATGAATAGGAACATGATTTATCAACTTTTTCGTTACGAGGGCCCGGCAATACGAGTTTTTGGGCCGAAAATTCGCATTTTCCGGCGGACGATTACATAACTCTTTTTGGGTAACTTTTTAACAACTTTGGCATATAGTGACCACTGTGATAGTGTCAACTGTAGGGGAACTGCAAGAAGATGACATAAGGACAGCATAAACACACAAACCTGCGACCCTTCAATCCCGCATTCCTCCCAGACGACATCGCTAAGATCCAGGCGACATCGGCCGGCTATTACATAACATTCTCTTATTACGAAGTGAGAAAAAGTAAAAATGGATATTGTTTTGTCCGAAGGCGGTAAACACCGACACCGTTTGACCGATCTCCATGAAAACTTGGCATATCCGGGTGTTTTTTTCATCGAAAAGGTCGTCCCTTCTCGCCCCAGCATTGTGTTCACTATGCCCGGGAGCGGTGGCTCAGTGCATCAACTGATGTTACTGCAATCTCTGGCAGGGTTACTGCAATCTACTGATCTCTGGCAGGGAGGTCCTAGGTTAGATTTCCGACGGCGCGGCGGTAGGATTTTCGATACTAGCTTGTGAGCTAGATCAAATTCCTTCCTCTTTGCCCAGAGTATCGGGCTACTGCCACGAGGAATCCGAGAGCCCAACTGGGGGCCACCGGAACTAAGGTCCAGGCGACTCAGAGCCCCCATCCCGTCTCCCCGATGCATACTGCCAGCTCACGACGTGGGTAACGCCGGTACCGGAGCAACCTGACGGGTGGTTACTGGTTTCCCGCCGGACTTTATAGTCGGACCTAAAGTACTCCGAAAAGCATCCTTCATCCAATCCTGCTCCAAGGTCGACGCGCCATAGGCCCCCACTGGTGGGTGGCCCGTTACCCGGCCACCAGGAGCTTAGCATCGCCATCCCACTGCCAGCGCCTTCAAGCTAACGTGAGCGGCGCCGCGAGACTCAGGGTCTACGAAACTCTACCACAGATCCCGACTATCTACGTCATCGTGCTGCATCGTCAAATTCGAAGTGCAGGCCCCGCGGGGGCCCATATATATATATATATATATATATATATATATATATATATATATATATATATATATATATGATTTTTCTGATTTATTCTCTATTGATTGCTTATCTGTTTTGTAAATAAGGGTCTTGTGGATCAAATTAAATCTCAGTTTTTAAATATTTGACTCACCCCTTCTCGCCTCGTCTTGCCCCTTCCCGCTCCTTCACTCTTCTTTCACAAGACATGCCGTCCCTTTTCGCCCCGTACTGTGCCTTTTCGCCCCATGCTGTCTCTTTTCGCCCCATGCCGTCCCTTTTCACCTATCCTGCGGTTTGCTTATTACGGTTTGCATTAAAAATAGTAAAAGAAGCTTCGATGGAAATTCAAGAGTGTGTCGTGTTTAACAAAATGTATCACTATAGAAAATTTCATGAAAATCGTAATATTTATTGATCACTTTTTGGCGGACATTATTTATATATTTATTATATGCCAAATTTGATTATAACTCCCGGATATGCGCTTAAAATCGCTTATTTATAATCACATTCTACCACAGATCTTAACACCAAGAACTAATTCCTTACAACTTTTAGTATACTTCAGTGCGTCATGCTTTAGGTGTCAAAAGAATTATTACCTGTATCAAACTCCTTCTCAAGTTCCAGGAAAACAATATTTATATATTTTCTCAGTGAACATTCTTTTTACTTATTCAGGCGTGTTCGAGCACCTTTACGGGTTTGAAACCAAACTCCTTTCTCATTATGATATACTTTTCCTTTCAGTGTCTTCTTGGAACGACTGGTGAGAGAATTCTTAAAACTGTTAGGGGATGATACATTTTCCTCTCGTTTGTTCGCGTCGGTAATTTAAACAGCTCTCTTAAACAGACGTGTTGAAACAGACGAATGAAAGACAATGGAAAAACATGGATGTTGTTGGAACTTTTTCCAATTTCTGAATAAATTACTTTGTAGATAGTTTTATTTCGGTTTCTCATAATCAGTGCATCATATACTGATTCATTGTTTTGCTTCTTAATAATAAATGTAGTTTTCTCCTCCCTACATGTCGCATGAATGTTTGATATATACTTAATACATACATACTTAATAAATATTACTGTCCTGAATGCAGATAAGTATTAAGTAGCTTGAAAAAGGTGATATGCATATGGGAGATATATGCTATTCGCGTCCTTTATACAGGCATCCCAGAAATGTTTTCATTCAATAGAGATATCGATCGTACGTCTTAGGAATCGTAGTAAAGTGGGGGTGTCAATATCTCACTATAAAAAATCTATACTTAAGGTTCACGTTATTTTATAACACATTTACAGGTAACATTAAACAATAATTATAATCGATACGCAAGTTTAAATGCCAAACAAAATGTCAAAAATTATCTCCTGCATGTTTCTATCTCCTGCAAGTCAATATAGACCATGCAAAGCGAACCAAATATTTATTTAAATGATATACATGCAGTGGTTACCATTTGCACTGTATATAAATATAAAATTAAGATATTAAATATGCCTGATACCTGTTGCAATCAGGGGCAAAAGACATATGGGTAACTCGTTTTATTAAAATTTCCCATCGCTTGTTTATGGGCAAAAAGTAATAAATCTGAATCCCCTACATGCTCTAGAATATTTGTATCATATATTCATAGTCACCCGTATAGGTATGTTACAATTCAATAATTTGAGTACATTTGTCAGATTGTTTCAATGAGATACTGAAAAACATCTGTGAATGTTCTAACGAGTTACTATATAAATAAAACATTGCTTAATTAAAGGAAAATATTCATTTTCCAGAATTTGTGCCTATAATGTGGGGGGTCAAATCAAACAAGATGTTTGATAATTCCTTTTCGCGAGGATTACTGTGTGTGCTGCAGCAAAAATCCTAGGATAATGCCATCTTCACAAGTTGTGCGATGGCGAATCAAAAAGTAAGTTACACTTCCTAGTTATGGTCATTTATGAGACCACCTGCACATGAGGCAACATGACTATGACAAGAGACCATCCAAGTTCACTTTTCCACATAGTTCCAAGATACTGTAAACATTTTCTCGGAACGGTCAACAGACTTTTTGAGTTTGGTTGCATAAAATTACTGTCAGCATTATGTAACCACCTGGAGACAGCTGCTTTCACCTCCTCATCGTTTCGGAATCGTCCACCGAGATCCTTTTTCAGCTTACCGAAGACACATCACCGAAGACCGAATCACATGGTTGATTTGATTTGATTTTTTCGTGTTTCCGGGCACGTCAACTGCTTTGGTCATTAGTCCCGTTAGTGTAGTGCATGTTTTGTCTCGGAGATGGCGGTGATCTTCCCCCGCTGGATGGCGATATCCGGCGCCGACCTACCATCGGCTAGTGGGGTTTCCCCCTAACCAGGACTCTCCCACCAGCGGGGCACCGCCCCAGCCGGGACAAGCTCTAAGCTCCCGACCGGCCTCCCGGAATGTGGTAGTGTAGTGCATGTGTGTGTGTGTGTGTGTGTGTGTGTAAGTGGAGAGGATAGGACAACGAAGAGGAAGGACAGAACGCGCGCGGTCCGTGGCCCGTTTGGTAGGGTACTGCTCCGCCATTCGCCTGGTGTTGATCGGCGAAACCACGGAAAACTACCGATCACAGCAGCCGGCCGCTAGAATTCTTCTCCAGACAGCGACTGCATTCGACCTAGCTGAAAAGCTAGTGTCGAAAATCCTGCAGCCATTAGGACTCGAACCTAGCGCCTCCCGGTCAGAGGCGCTGCAGTGACATCATTTGATGCACTAAGCTACCGCTCCCGGTCCGAATCACATGGTGCTAAGTGTGGAGAGTATTGAGCATTTTGCCATACTTACCACTTGAATAGCTGCAGTAGTTTGGACGTTTGGCGGGCGGTGAGTGGTAATGCGTTATTGTGCAACAAAATCACACCGGCGTTAAATTTTCCCCACCGCTGTTCTTTAATTGCCTTACATAACCAGTTCAACGTTTGATAATACAAAGCCGAGTTGATTGTCGTGCCTTTCTGCATATATTCGACGTGCATCACACCATCCATGTCAAAGGACACTGTCACCGTTACCTTTCCTGCTGAAGGTTGCACCTTAGCCTTCCTTCGTGGTGGTGATGTGGTTTACACCCATTCCATCGATGTTCTCTTTGTTCCGGCTGTGAATTGGTGGACCCACGTTTCATCGCCTGTGGTGATTTGCCGCAGAAACTCGTTAACCTTCAGAATACCGTTCCAAAAATGCAAGTGATGATTGGAAACATTGTCCCTTGTTAACATTGGTGAGCAGAGGTGGTACCCATTTTTCACACGATTTACGAAATCCAAGGTGCTGGTGACCCATCGTGAACACGTGCTATACGAAATGTTCAGCATGCTGGCAGTTTCATGCATTGTTATGCCCCGATTCTAACGACCCCATCCGCACGGTCAGTATTCGCAACGGTACTGGATGTTGCGGGTCCGCATTCGCGATATTTGTCCTTGAGATCTGTGCTGCGGCCTCAGCTTGCTTTCACCACTTTACAATACCTGGGCGAGAAATTGAACTCTCACCAATATTCAGCAGTGGTTTCACAATGAATGTACGTGCAATTGAACCAATTGAACCGTTTAGCAATGGAAATCTGATCACTGCACGTACCTCGTATTTGGAGTGAACATTCAGTTAAGGCGCCATTGAGCATAGTCCAATATGCTCACACAATACGACGGGACACAACAATTAACCTTCCTCTCGGCCTGTCAACACTTACTGTAACTTACTCCGGATTGGCCCCGGTCATGACACACAGCGTGATTTTGCGGCGAGCTAATGTAACATTTTTTGATTCCCCTACCTAGTTTCACCACGAAATCAAAACTAAAAGAGTTCTGAAAAATTAATTGTTTGTACTCCGCGACACGGCGATGAAAAATCTGTCTTTGTTTTGAATGATGTTTACCAAGAAAGAGCATAAATGACATTTGCTGTTGGATTATTACAATAAGAAAAAAGATCTAAAGGAACAGAAATAAAGACATTGCGTCAACTTCGATCAATGTGACGAGAAGTGCATCGTCACAAGAAACAAGGGTATACTGACGGGAGATAAAATTGGCGTAGCAGTTTTACTACTATTATTTTTGTCATACCGCCAAATGAAGAATGTTTGCAAAATATTAACGAATTTATGAAGTTAGAATGCAAGATAGGTAATATGTAATATTTACTTAAAATATTTTCATGCATCCTTCTGTGATTAAAATTCAATCTATTGCGAGTTTAATTGCAAGCGTGATGAAAGTAAACAAACGCGGTCTCTTTAAAATTAGGTAATTACGGCCTGTCCGTTTACATCCGTTTGATGACAATTCACATGCATGAATATTCTCATCTGCTTTTTGACTCGATTTTTATCAATTTTTACAATATTACTTTTAATCACGGCATTGAAGCAATATAAATCACTTGTGAAAAGTATTACTAACTTCCAAGTTCATGTACCGGGAGCGACGGCACAGTGTCGGAACTGGTGTCACTGCTGCGCATCTTACCGAGATGTCCTAGGTTCGAGTCCTGACGGCAGGATTTTTGACACTAGCTTTTCAGCTGGGTCGAATTCAGTCGCTGTCTGGAGGAGAATTATAGCGGCCGGCTGCTCTGATCGGTAGTTTTTCGCGGTTTCTCCGATCAACACCAGGCGAATGGAGCAGTACCCTAATCAAACGGGCCACGGACCGCGCGTGATCTTTATTATTATTATTATTATTATTATTATTATTATTATTATTATTATTATTATTAGCGTATGGGCCATTTCTGACCACTCTATCCTAGAGAGAGATTAACGTGTGTATAGGGATGTTATACTTCATATGAGAGGATAGAATGATGATGGGTGAAGAGACAATCACAAATACCATAATGCCTAAACGGGACTCGAATCTGCAGCTTGCTCGGCTCAGACGATGCCTGCCGCAACCGCCTGCGCGACGGGCTGGCTTTTATTATTATTATTATTATTATTATTATTATTATTATTATTATTTAAATACTACTAAGTTACTGTAATTTCGATGCAATCTGTCTATAAGTGTTCATAACAGAAAATTAGATTGATTTATACAATTAATTGTAACAATGTATATTTTTATGTAATATGTTTTGTAACGGGAACCCAATGACAAGCCCTATATTGGGACCCCAAACCTCATGAAAACAAATAAATAAAACATAAATAAAAAAATAAATAAAATTGTTATCATTATTATATTAATAATAATAATAATAATAATAATAATAATTATTATTATTATTATTATTATTATTATTAAAGTTGTTACATCACTATCTAGGGCAGAAGTCTCCCATTATCTGGCGAGGTAGCTTACAAAAAAGAACTTACAAGGTGAGCTAAAACCTGTTGAAATTATCGCTATATTATAACTTTTTAATTGTTTGATAATCTGTTACAAAACGACAATCAACAGTGTGTTACGAAACAAAGGTAAACAATGTCCAATGGGCAAAATATGAATGCCATGTCCAGCTGCGATGCTGCATTGGATGATGAAACAAGCTCTTCCCTTTGTAGTGAATGGATTGTGTGTAATGAATAGATGTCTCTCTTAAAATTCATTATGCTTTGTGCATAGCCCACCATTAAGCAGTTTTCAATCCTTATAATGCTGTTGTTCCCTTTTCAATAGATGTTGTTTATGAGCGTGTGGAACCTGTTTACTTCTGTTCTGCAGTGTTTTTACAGCCGAAGCCGTTTCACGTTGCAGATTTAACGATCTCCATTTCAGATTTGAATTAGATTTCGCTCCTTTTGCAATACAAATATTCATGTGATGGAGGGGGGTGTATAGTCACGATTTCAAATAGCAACAAAGATGTTACTAAAGATTTATGGATGATTTAAAGTTTTTAGAGTTTAACTCAAATAATTTCACATGGGACAACCGTTTTTTCTACTTTCCGTAAGAACGCGTATGTCATTCCTGTTAAAATTTGATTTAACATATATTTCTTACTATCATCATGAGGCGGATATTAATCAAATGTCTTTTTTCTTTTCACTTTAGAAAGTGCATTTTAGTATAGAAATTAATTTTATTATATGACAAAAGGAAATTAACCATTTCTAGGTGACTTTTTTTGGCATTTTTGTCAATTTCGAATAAGTAATTTTTTACCTTTTCCCATAACTTTTACAGCAATTTTTGCCGATTTTATCGATTTTAATATCGTTTTAATGGCTTCAAACAATATTTAGGAGATGCAACGAATGTTCGCCACAGAATTCCTGAGTAACCTGTTCATATCATTGCTCAGAAATTGTAATGACAGCCGTTGTGTTAGTCTAAGGAATATACGGTTCCGGTGCCTCCTATCAGCGCCATTGTCAGTTCGACAGATTTCTAATGGAAGACAAATTTTCTGGTACAGCACAGTCTAAACAAGCAAACTGTTTACAATCTGAGTTCACTTGAACGAATGGAGAAGCCTCGAATTTATCAGTAACATATTTACTTGTTACAGATAAGCTGAAAGAGATTTATATTGTCCGAAGCACTAAAAAAAGATGTAAATAAATATTGGTTTAAACATTAACATTATAGTCTCGACACTGCCCTTTTGGTACAAAAATCCAACACTGTGCAAAGAAATTAGACCCACAAACAACCAATTGAAACTGCATCTGAGAGGCACACATGTTAAATTAATTGAGCTAAATTTTCTCTCAGAAAAACACTTCACCCGGCATGTTCACCACTTGAATCTTGTCTGAAAACATGCACTCGGTAGCGAGCTTGCAAAACACATTCTTTCACAACCTAGGCAGTGTCCTGCCCAAGACTCACCCCACCTAAATCTAGTTCTCTTCTATCCTCCGGTACCCATTTGGACTCAATTACCTTATCTTCTGACCACACTGCTGGAACACGATTCTTACTTCAACCACGCACTCGAGGTAAAAATGAGATAAATACATAGCAACTAGTCAGATGCAGCAGAGGAGCATCCGTGTAGGTACATGCAAAAGATTCAAATAATGCAACATAATGTGCAATCTCTTTCAAATAAAATTGAATTTATCGAGGCAGCATTACACAGTGATCAGAGTCAAATAGATGTTTTTTTGCAATACAGAACATTGGTCTCATCTCAACAAACTCCAAATTCCTAGCATTTACCTTGTAGGATCCTATTGTAGAGCGAGGGAATCAACTAAGGGCCCTGCCTATGGAGTTTCGTGTATTTACGTAAGAAATAATATTGATTCTACCTTCTTGTCAGAATTCAATTCATATGCAGTTGGAAAAGTTTCTGAAATACGTCGTACATCTAACTACGCTCAAAATTATCTTACTTTGCATCTACAGGCCTCTTACAAAGCAAGCTTTAGATTACGTCAATTTACTAGATAATCTAGAGATGATTCTGAACAAAATTACTAATCTCTCTTTTAAATCTATTGTTGTACGTGATGATTTCAATATTGATTTTCTGAATGAATCCCACGAAAAAGAGCAGTTTCTCAGTTTAATTCATTCTTTTTTCATTTAGATATTACAGTGAACGTAACTACGCGAAATACACTTAAATCACAAAGAGCCGTAGATAAAAATATAACTAACAAAACTAGTCAGGAAATAATAACGAATAATCTAGGTCACAATGACTGCAATGCACCAATTCTTACAATTACTAATAACATACATTCTGACACAATAGATAAAACACGCGTGTGCAGAGCATTTACTAAAGTTATCGTAAAATTATTTACGGACTACTTGCTGAAAGAATCATCGGACGCAGTTTATAACGCTGTTGACACAAATGAAAAATAAAATATATTTTTATCAAAGCTTTCATTTCACTTTAACGCGTGCTTTCCTCTTAAAAAGAGAAAATTAAACATTTCACGAAAAAAAATAATACTTGTAATCACATAAGTAGTAATCATATCAGGAATTCGAACATCGTGTAAAAGCAAACGTACGCTTTACTTTAATTTTGAACATCATAACCTATCACCCGGTTTCCATGTCTACTTCTGACAATATAAAAGAATTTTAAGGAAAGTAATAGTTCAGGCAAAAAGTAATGAAAAGTAATGAGGATAATTTAAAAGCTAGAAACAAAACTAAAGCAGTGTGGAATATCGTAAAAAATACGACCATGTCATCCCGATACTTTGAAGAGAATGTGGTTTTAAAGGATAATGAATGAGAAGCAAGTAATTAGAAAAAGTTGTGAATCTCTTCAACCAACAGTTTTCTAGAATTGAGGTTGATCTCACAAAGGGAAAAAAACCACAAACTTCAACATCATGTGCTTCTCAAAACATTTCGGCACGATGTTTATTTTCGAAACTTCTTCCAACAAAATTCTCAGAATAGTCTAAACTAATAAATAAATATTCATCTGGTTTAGATGAATTTCCAGTTTGTTTATTAAAAACGTGTCCACATGCCATTATACACCTATTAACTCATATTTTCAATGCTTCCTTGTGCACAGGAATATTTCCAGATATTTTCAAAACAGCGAAAATTAAGCCTCTTTTTAAAAAAAGGGAACAAAATGAAATTCAAAATTTCCGGCTAATATCTCTTTTGTCAGTTTTCTCAAAAATATTAAAGAAGCTTTTCTACACGCGAATGGAAACTATTCTCAGGAAAAACTAAGCGTTTTCAGACTCACAACACGGTTTTAGAAAATCAAAATCTACGGAAACTGCCATTTTTGATTTTGTTAAAGATGTTGCTTTATCAATGGACCAAAATGTAGCGCCCATTAAGATATTTTTAGATCTTTCGAAAGCTTTTGACGTCATTAACCATAACATCTAGCTCTCAAAATTACCTTCTTACGGAATTCGTGGTATTGCCCTAGCTTGGATAACCCTCATACCTAAAACATCGATCTCTAAGTGTAGAAATACCGTACTGTCACGAAAGGTCATTATTTACTAATCTTTCCTACTCTTTGCCAATTGAACATGGGGTCCCACAAGGTTCGATCTTAGGTCATATCCTCTTTCTGTTGTACGTAAACGATATGCCCTCATCTATTAAAAATTGATGAACAGTTCTGTTTGCCGATGACACGAATGTTCTTTGCAAAAAAGAAACAATAAATGGTACAAATTCAGAAGTTTCAAATTGGTTTTGTCTCAATGCAATTTTGCGTTTCAAATCGACAATCGTATGCTCCATTGAAAATGAACAATATGCAATTAGCTGATTTTAAGGTAACAAAATTTCTAAGTCTCTCAATTCAATCATACCTCAAATGGAATGTACATATAACAGAATTAAACACTAAATTAAGCTCATTATGTTATGCATTCAGAATTCTTTCAAATTCTGTCAGCCTTCATGCAGCTCGTTGCGCGTATTTTACAAATGTACATTCCCGCCTGAGATATGGCATAATATTCTGGGCAAGCTCATCCTGTAGTTCCTAGATCTTTAAATTGCAAAAGAAAATTATTCGAATAATGAAAAATGCGATCCACGTGATCCCTGCAAGCCTCTTTTCATTGAGCTTGAAATATTACCTTTGCGTTGCCTATTTATATACGAATCTGTAGTATTTGGCAAAACTGACTTGCCTAACCGTGGGAACATATTTTCATGTAATACTAATATTTATAATTACAACACACGACGTAGAAATCATGTTCATCGAGTTTCAGTATCAACAGCTCACTACAAGAAATCCACATATATGTACGTTACTTTACAACGCATTGCGAGATGAAATTAAACAATTTAAGTCGGTACACAAATTTAAGTTTAAAGTAAAATCTTTTCTGCTGCAAAACTGTTTCTTCGTTTAAATTAGAGACTATACTGTTTGTCAAAAAGAAAAATATTTACTTTAAAAAAATGATATATAATGAATTAGTTTAGATTTGTGTTGTATACTTTTTTTTTAAAGCTTTAATAATGCCGATAACAATAATGTACTTCAGCTTCGGGGTCAGTGACGCCCATCGCGATCGGGTTTTGGTGCAGTTCCCTGATCCATTGAGCAAATGCTCAGATGGCCCCCTTGATTTGCTTCTGGACGTAAATGTAGCTTCACTATGCGCGCGTTATGTTGAACTTTCCTTTTGCTTGTAGTGGTAGTAGAGCTGAGGGTGAGTTTCTATTTTGTTAACAATACAGAAAAATCAAACCTGTTCGTTCGTTTACCGTACCGTACCGTACCAGGTTTTTATGGATGTTATTTGGTATAACTCCTGTGCACGAAATGACCATAGGAACAATATGAACTTTTTGGAGATGCCATAGTGCCTTGACTTCAGTTGCTAGTTCTGTATACTTTGCTATTTTTTCTGCATGTGCTGTTTGAAGATTAGCTGTTTCTGGAACAGTTATGTCAATCAGGAAACCAATCTTTTGCCGTTTGTCTACAAAAGTTATGTCTGCTCTGTTATGGTCAATAGTTTTATCTGTAATAATTTCTCTGTCATAGTACAACTTAAAGTTTAAATTTTCAAGTACAGTATCGGGAACATATTTGTAATATGGGCAGGTCATTTCTTGTAGGTTGGATTTCGCTGCCAGTTTCTGGTGAATAATATTTGCAACTTGATGGTGCCTATAGGTGTAATCTGTATGGTCCATTAATTTGCTTTCTGATGTGATGTGCTGTATGCTCTCAACTGTTGTATGGCATTTTCTACATTTGTCATTTATTGTTTGAGGATATGATGTAACTTTTAGTGTTGATCACTTGATCCTGTATGTCGTCCATGAACCCTTCTGTTTCGCCAAACAGATTACCGTATTTTAGCCAAGTGTTTGAGGCTTTTGAGTTTACATGAGGTTGCTTGAGATCATGTGCATGGCGTCCATGGAGTTCCTTTCTTGATCACATGTCTATTTTGCAGTTATTGTCTGTAACCCGCGGCGAAATGTCCAGCTGTTTGTTGTTAAGGTTAAGAGGGGTTAATTTAGTATCTCTTTGAACTATTGCAGCGTATAGTTCTGAGGTTGCCTGTTTCTCATAATAAAAGTTCCTTAATGAATGGATTTGTTTGTGGCACAAGTTCTTTAAATCTATTAGGCCTTTTCCTCCGTCACTTCGTGGGAGTGTCACTCGTTCTATTGCGCTATTTGGATGGTAATGTCTGAATTTTGTCAAAATTGTGTGGGTAAGTCTCTGGATGTCTTCGAGGTCTGTGTCGCTTAACGGTATAATTCCAAATGAGTACGTGTATACTGGTACTGCAATTTGGCTTTCAGGAGTGCAGTATTCTTGATTTGTACAGTTTTGTTAGAGATTGTTTGATTGCCTTGCTGTGATTGTGCTTGATCGAATCTAAATACTTTATATTTCTTATGCCCATTGCCTGTATTGTCGTTTGATCACTGAGTGTGCTGTTATCTTATTGTGCTTTTACTGTTATTACAAAATCTTTTATTGTTGCGAAAAAGTTCGTATTATTTCAAGGAGATATTGAAGCTGTCTGTCTGTTGAACTGTAAAGTTTAATGTCATCCATATACATCAGATGTGATATGGTATGGATAGTCTTCTTATTTTTACGAATTTGGAAGCCATAGTGAGTACTGTTAAGTTGTGTTGATAGGGGATTTAGAGCCAGACAGAACAACAATGGGCTTAAAGAATCTCCTTTGAAAATTCCCCGCTTAATTCTGATCTCTTTTGTTGAGATTGTTAACTCTTGCTGCCTTAATGACATTATTATTTTTTATTATTTTATTATTATTATTATTAATAATAATAATACTTATAATAATACTTATTATTATTATTATTATTATTATTATTATTATTATTATAAAAATAATAATAATAATAATAATAATAATAATAATAATAATAAGAAAATATTAATATTAATAATATTTCTATTTTATTTTTTCTTTCAACTATTAATAGTTAAATTCTTGGGCAGGGATTTTTAAACTCAAGAACGTGTATGCAGACGATTTTCTGCGCCATACGTCACACAGTGTTTACTATTTTTTATTAAATATCTAAATATACCCAACAGTGTGAGTTGCACATCATGTTTTGGTCAGTTTTTACGTAATTTTGTTTGCTTCTAGGCTAATTAAAAAAATTTAAGAACATTTTATTGATAATTTGTGGCAATGTTTTAGGCTATCAAAATCCGCTTCTAATCATAATTCATGGATGATAAAGAAATTTTTTCTGGCAATTCGTACTGAAGCAATTATTATATTATGTTAATTGAAATTGCAATATTGTGTTAAAGTCGTAACTGTAATATATTAAATGTATTCCTGATAGTAATTTAATTTTTAAAGTATCAACATTCGTTCATTATACTCATGTGTAATGTTGTAAGACTGTATACGTGTTGGCGTCTTTTGTTTAATCATACTCACTAATATATCCATGTAGTTTTCTGCAAATCATGTGGTTTATTGTACTGCCTTGACCCGTCGTGGCGTATTGGTCCACGTTGTGACGGGATGCAGAGAAGGCTCTCATGTGTTCCTCACTCCCTCTTTCATCCTCTTGCTCTTATTTCATGTTTCACCTACATTCTTTAACTCCCCCTTTTTTCATTACTGGTCTTCTCTGTAGGCTGAACGCCCACCTATGTGTTTGGCGTGCATGGCGACTTGTGTCAAAGTGAATAAGTGACCTGGGAGCTGAGGGGTCTGTGCAGGCTTTGTTGACTTCTGGCTTGACATCGGATATTTGTCGGTGAATCTGGTATAGGTACATTTACTACGAACACCGGTGAGACCTAGCGACTGAGGGGAGACCTCTGCGTCTAATAGGTCCCTACACTCTTTGGCCGCGGACTCTTCTAGACGGGCAGTCGTGAGCTAACTCAATCCCGAACAATCGGCTTGGGCTAGATCTTGTACTGTACTCCGAGGTGAGCGGGGATATCCTTAGTGGGGCGGAACTGTTTCAATTTTTATTACCTGTTACCTCTACTAAATCTCCGCGTCAACCCTGTCACCCCACCGGGCTGTCCTCTTCTTGGACTCCATGCAGGGTAGGGAGCACAGAGATGAATCACGGTCCCTAATATGGGACTCCTCCGCCTGTTTCTGCCAGGAAAAGGAGATGTCCAGGAAGAACTGTCGATCTAAATACTTTTGTTTGTAACAGAGGATGTCAAACCCAAAAAGGCCGCCTTTCTGTCTTGTGGCATATGACGTGGAAGTGAAAACGTTTAAAAAATATAGTCGGGCAAGTTCCAAGCGGTCGTGTGACAGAGAAACGGTATGATGAAAAACTACAAAAAACAAAGCAAGATTGCTGGCCTCCAGGTGGTAGTGACGATATATCCAATTTGAATATGTTCAAAGAAGAGATAAACCATTAGGACTTTTCTTCGGAGGGCGACGAAGACCTTTTCTTGAAGAGTCAGGGCTTGACTGAGATGTATAGGACTATCCTCCTGTGCCATGATGGAATGCCGACAGTGTCACCGCGGTGCGTGATTGGAAGCGGGCTCTGACAAAGCTTAGTAGGTTTCCAACCATGGATAATCTGATAAATTACAAAAGATCCCGAGTGAGAGGTAGACTGGTCGTACGGGAAAGTAAGGTCGCGTCCTGGAGACCTATATCGCCACTCTCTTACTGTACGCCCCCAAAAGTGGTGTGGCGAAAGGTTCGACAGATCGGAAGGTTTCCTTCACCGTCTGTCTCTGGGCTTCTGGTAAATGCAAATCACCTCACCAGAAGACACAGTACAAGAATTGCCCCCTCACTACGGGCAAATCTCCAGTTCCGGACACTACCCTCCTGGCTTTTTGAACACAAAAATAATGGGGAACTGCAGATTAGAGTTGTCGAGTCGCGTGTCCTCGCTTGCGCGAAAAATTCTTATCAAGGAACAGACCAGATAATCAAATTCTTAAACACTTCCAGAAAACGCTCGTTCTTCTATTCTCTGCATTTTCAACTAGATTTGGGTTGAACATACCGTACTAAGGATTTGGCATTGTTATTCCAATCCCAAAAGAATGAAAAGGTGCGCTCCTTTGGGGGCGTAAGTTACCACATAATCTCGCTCACAAGCTCTATGTGCAAGCTTTTGAAGCGAATAGTAAACGTCTGGATTGACTCCTTGAGGAAAGGAATCTATTTACACTTTTTCATTGTGGCTTTCTAGGAAGCTCACATCAACCATAAGCCACTTAATCTCCCTTACCATACAGATATCCACTTCTTTCATACTACGACAGCACCTGGTATGATTTTTTTCGGTATAGAAAAATAGTATGATACCATCTGTAGGTGCGACATTCTTTGAACCTTACATTCTTGTGCTTCAGGGAACGGCTCCCTTTGTTTCTAGTACATTTTTTTCGTTAAAATTATTCAGTGCCCGCCTTGGCCACAGGTTATCCTCAAGTCCCCACTTACAAAACAGTGTTCTCCAGGGTTAATTTTGAGTGTCACTCTGTTTGCCATTGCTATCAATATTATCGCATCAATAATTCAAGAGCCTGCGTTGAATGCATTGCTCTTCGTTGACGACTTTACCATTTTTTGCTCCTTCAAGAGCATGCAAGTTATTGAGATTTAGTTACTGATTGTCCTCAAGAAACTGCAAGAATGGAGCGATAAAAGTGGATTCAAGTTATCCACCTAAAATCCAGTTTCATGCAATTCTGCAGAATTCATCAACATCATAATAATCCTGGCATTGTTCTTGGAGGGGGGTCAACTTATTTTCGTCTAATTCGCAACTTTCCTTGGGTTTCCGTAAATCCTTGGTCTTCTTCATCTCGTGGCTCTAGGCACGAGGAGATTATTCTGACTCGCCTTCGGATCGGTCACTGCCATTTCTTCCACGGATATCTTCTCCGCGGTGACTCACCCACTACCAGCGATAATTGTGAGACGGATCTTACCGTGGAGCACGCTCTTGCTCTGGAAGATACGTGAGAATGACGAATCTTCTATCTGTAAGCTTTTTGGCTTTTTTGGGAGAATAACATCAACAGCCCTATCTGAGGGAAGAGGATGATGCTAATTATTTGGCATTTTGTTGGGGATTTTAAAAGTTTTATCTGGAACTTTTTTGCCAAACCCTTTTTATAATTAGACACTTCGTATTCAGTTTTTACTTACGGTTTACTTTGCGATGCTAAAATTTTTTAATTGACTGTTACAATGCGTGCTGGTCTTAAAATAATTTGACACGGATCCCAATGACCATAGCTGTTGAGCGGCCTTAAGCAATAATAATAATAATAATAATAATAATAATAATAATAATAATAATAATAATAATATACTATCTTGGGGGGTAACGGAATATAGCTTTGGAAATTCTCATTGAACGAAATTACTCCAGAGTTCATTGAGAGACAACTCGTTTTTAGGGACAGAGTTAATTGGGATTAAATTTCCAAAGAGAAAAGTTATAATTCATGTAGACGAATAATATGAGGGTTCCAGAGGCAAAGGCGAATTTTCCTTTTTTCTGCAATATAGTCACACTACTGAACGGAATAAAATAACGTATTCGGTTAGAAGCAAACACTGACAAAACAATATTAATTTTATCTTCGTTGCTGTTTAATACAAAATATTTTCAACTTGTTAGAAAATCAGGCATTTCCAAGAAATAAATATGAGAACTGTATTGGTGTCTGTAACAGTTTGCAGATGGGCATATGTTTTATTTTATTTATAAGAAAAAATCGTAAATTTGTCGATGTGAGTGGAAGTGGTTACATTTAAGAGATTTACTCTACCAGAGTAGTTGATTTAATCTATGGAACTCGGATAGGTTCTCTTTAAGAAGTTACAATGTATTAATTAATTGCTGAAATATGGTTGCTCGTCTGTACATCTGTATTTGATATTTATAGTTCAGAAATGACGTGAAGAGAATATCGCAGAAAGACAAAGATTATAATACTCGCCCAATCCCGTTGACGTGAAATTTCTCTAATTTCGATAAGAAGGTCGCTTGCTAAATTTGTAATGGCATGCTACACATCTTCGCATCGTGTTTACATCTTCGCAAATGTGATCCTCACTTTGGTATCGTTTTGTAGAGGAAACAAACCATTTCTTGATCCTGTATGTGAGTTATGCGGAGATTGCCGAGTTGTTGCGGTATTCATAGCGCCAGAGGCGGGATTTCGGATCTTTTATTGGGGGCAAAGGGTCCCCCGCATAACATTGTAAAAATTTCCCATAAACCAAATGATATTGAGTAGTTACACTATAATTTAATATAAAAAAGGTTTCTTGGCCCCCGTACCACCACCCACACCCCTCTAAAGCCAGAAACGCGTATTCTTAATTTTTTCGTAAACTTAACACTATTTTATCTGATTGAAAAAATATGAAAAATAAGAAAATAATTTATACTACTATCAGAAAAAGTTGTACTTTCTCGTATACGTATATACTGAGTAATATACTCGGTAAAGGGAAATTTACGTAATGCTGCGGAAAATCGCTTTTGAGAATTAAATGAAAATACACGTTTCGGTGTCCCCTGATCCCAAAAAAAGTGTTGATTTTTTACGTCCGTCCCCCCATCTGTGAACACCACTAGCGCCTAAACCATAGTCAGATAATTTTCGAAAATGGATATTGTCCGGTCGAGCTGGCTCGACGTGAGGCGCTGGTATTTGTAAAAGCTTTCTTCAAAATTTGGGGGTACTGCACATGAATCCCCCCGGGCATTTTCTAAATTTTCTCAAAAATGGATCCAATTGTTTTCTTTACATTTCTTGTCAAAGAAATGTAAAGATCGTACAGGTGCGATTTTCATAGACTCTGAATTTCACTTTAACTCTGAATTTTCGAAAGTGGCGAACATTTGAATTTTTTTCGCCTCTTCTTACAACTCAAACTTACGTCTCAAAAAGGCTTGATCATTTTTTCTGAAAAGTTTTGATAGAGATGGTGCTAAATGCACTCTACAACAAGACAAACACCATATTGCTCCATTCTTTTTGCTCCATTCACGCCGTTAATACGCACATTCAGCAATTTGTAAACACTATTGCATTTATGACTTACTGTACATCAAATGTCTTTAAACGAAGTTTTTCGATAACTAAAAAATTCTCTGTGAAATAGTTTGAAATTTCCCATCTACAGTAACGCTTAAACGGCATTTTCTTAAAAATGGCTCTAAATTTTTCAATGAAAATTGTCCTTTATGTCGTGGTTTTCCTCTTGTTTTATATTCTTAAAGTTATATTTTGGTTCTACTATTAGAAAACCGAAAAATGGAAAAAATGTTAAAAAATGTATTTTTGGCGGAGATAGATGGCAGCTGGCAAGAGAATGGGGCAAGACCTTAAAGCCAGTCCACACCACGGAAATTAGAAAACTTCATTACGAGAAAGTTTTTTTCCATTGTGTAGCACAATTAGTTTGATATTTTCACTGTCCGAGAACAGGGGTCCTGGAACAGGCTTGAAAAATCTCAAAAGTTCCTCTCAAAACACAAATCGTGTTTTATTCATTTTTTACTTTCTCGCTACCTCATACGCAGTAGAGAGAAAGTTATGTAATGCTGCACGAAAAAACCACGAACTATCG
Source organism: Teleogryllus oceanicus (assembly GCA_964035755.1). Taxonomy (NCBI): domain Eukaryota; kingdom Metazoa; phylum Arthropoda; class Insecta; order Orthoptera; family Gryllidae; genus Teleogryllus; species Teleogryllus oceanicus. Next base: position 15,097,125 of record CAXIVR010000001.1, on the reverse strand, counting down.
GCAGAAAAACTGTTTTTGCCGAGCCCCGATTTTCACTTTTAAACTGAATTTTCGAATACTGGTAGGTTTTGCGCAATATTGCGTGCAATAGGTGCAAATTTAAAAAAGAACAAAAACAATATTTTCTCAAAAAGGTTCGAAATTTTTTCTTTAAATTTTTGTTTTGGATAGTGCTACGTGTCCGCTATGGGATGAGATAAATGCCATTATTGCTCTAGTTTTTTGTTATTTTCAAAAATTACAAAAATTAATTTTTTTGACTTGGCTCACACGTCAATAATATTTGCGTTAGCGGCGATTTATTCACATTATTGCATTTACAAGTAATTGTGCTGATGTCACACAACGTTTCTCGAAAACTCAAAACTTTTCTGAGAAAACAAACACAACATTCAGCATTTTAAAAAAACTCTCAAATGCCAGTTTTTCAAAAACGGCTCCTAATTTTTTCTTCAAACCTATCGTACGGATAGTGCTAATTGAACTTTTCGATATGACGTAAAGTTCACTTTGCTATATTCTTTTGTTTTTTCAAAAATTACACAAATGTATTCTTTAATATCACTTACGCCTTTGATATGAATATTTCCATCGATGTGTATACATTATTGCACTTGTGAGTGGAAGAATTACAAATGACGTCCAGTGAAGTTTTTCGAAAATTCAAAATGTATATGAAAAAGTTTCAAATTTCGGATTTACAGTATCGCTTTATCACCATTTTCTTAAAAACGGCTCCAAAGTTTTCAACAAAAATGTCCTTATAGGACGAAAATTTACTCTTCTTTGTTATTCTTAAAGTAATATTTCGGTTCTACTATTAGGAAACAGAAAAACTGAGAACATTTTGAAAAATATTAATTTTGGGCGGCGAAAGTGAGCAGCTGGCAAGTGGACAGGGCAAGACTGTAAAGCTCGCCAAGACCAAATGAAATTAGAAAGCTAACTAATACGAGAGTGTCTGTGCCATTTCGTGGTACAACTAGCTTTGATTGCTGAGCTGTAGTTAAAGAAATAAAAACAAATTTTACCATTTCCCCGTCTTTATATCACATTCACTTTAAATACATTTTGAAAATGTCAGCAAGAGTTCTGTGCATTTATTTTAGTATTTATATAAATTTGTAATGGAAATTGTTCCGTTGTCCAAAAAACTGTATTTTTTTGTTATAATAATGGAACTGACATTATGATTAAAACAACAAGATTCGCGTTTATAATAACAGGAAAGTGAAATTATTATAGTAATGTTGAGTATAACAGAAACTATTCAGTTGAGATAACAGGGTCGATTTGTTCTTAGAGTACCCTTGGCATCAAGCAAATATGCATTAGTTACATTATATCTTACATTACAATGTAAAAAATGGTCTATAATGTAGTAAACCGTTTTAAACAACTTTATTCGTACATTTTTAGTTTCTCGCTTTTTTCCAAAAATTGTAAACGCGCAGTTTTTGGTCTCTAACACACTCTATTTTCACGCTAGAACTGCCGGATCATAGAAAAATTAATCAGTCGGTGCCTGTTTCGAATCCGTACTTTTCGCAGCGTAGACAAATTTCTTGTTTTAAGATCCATTAAAGAATTTTTTGTACATGGACGTGGTCTAAAGTTTGTTTGCCTACTGTGCTTCTGTAGATTACAAGGAATGCTGTAAATACATGATTTTTATCGCACCGCAGACCCACGAAACGTTTCGTGAGAAGCACCTATTTTTCGGCATTTGAAATATTTAAGAAGGCTGGGAATGGAAGTAATTAATCATAATATACGTTAATTTGATTGTTATAACTCATGACTTTAGACCCGAAACTATTAATGTTGTAAGTAAATAACGTTTAAAAGCAATATAATTGGAAGATGATTTATTAATACGGGATATTCACAGTAATGCTAAACATTATCCCGCGTGTTTTATAGTACGGAACTAATGCTCATCAATTTGTTAATGTATCATATTATCTCAGCTTAATAAAATTATTGTTCCCTTAATAATTATTAAATTTCTTCTAAAAATACAGAAAAAGTAAATCGTTTATGATAAAAGGTTTAAAGATCCACGAAATGAAATGTTTTTAAAAAACTTGCCCCAACATTGGGGGGGGGCAGTTGCCCCCCTATTTCAATAATGCTGAATACTATTTTTATTATACTGAATGCAATTATTTGTAGTTGATATTTATAACGTTAACTACTGAAATATGGAATGACTTTTCGTTAGAATAGAAAATTAGTAAAAGCTATATTTTTGAATTGGTATCATTGGCTCCTGCGAGGGGGAGTAATCTCCGTGACTATCACCTATGATATTAAAGAGCATTTTGCTTCAAAGTTTTACCGATAGGATGAACGACTAAAAAATCCACAGTTGACATATATTGAAAAAAGAAGATGCAGGGTATTGGAGACTTTTCCTGCCGCCAAGTCGAAAGCAAAGCTAAGCTAATTCCATGGAAGGGTAATAATTAAAAGTTTTATAATAACCTGTGGTCCGATTTCAAATTGTGCAGTGAATGATTCCGACACCCCATCGTCATTTAGTAGTAGTTCTTACGAGAAATGTTCGAAGGGAAATTTATTTGTATCTGCAGTTAAAGGTTTATTATATTGTGAATTCCCGTAGGGAGACGCTTATCGTTGGAGAGTATATTCTAAAGGGACATATTATTGAGGATAGATAGGTCACATGGGAAGGGAGCAAAAGCCAGTTTTGCTCCATGAAGTTGATTACGTATAGTAGATTGAACTGTGGTTGGAGCGGCAAGAAAACTCGTTTAATAGAAAAGTTACTCACGTGACCCAGTTTTACACATCACACGCAGCTCCAGGCTACTTTCCTGTGTGCACGATTTCTGAGTACGAGTCTTTATTCGCAAAGACTTACTGATAGCGCAGATTTTCGGATTGCTCTCTCCCTCTCCAGCCGCATGATATGTATGAGCTGTGCGGTAATATGAAAGAACAGGGTCTCAAGGACCCTACCATAAAGTTTATGACATAATAGCGATATCTTATTTTGATTACACGCAACAGTGTACTTCAAAAGAGGCGAAAATTAAGGATAGTAAAATGTATCATGAAATGAGAAAGTAGTAATAAACATTGTAGGTCTGTGACCAACTTACACGCACGTCCACGCATATTAAGACAGTAATAGTCGTATCGCAAGACTGCATCTTCGATCAGAATAAATAGTCATGTTAGCAGAGATCGAATGATGAGTACAGTTCTAGTCAGCGCAAAGCAAAACTTTGTAGACACAGAAGTGTATGTGGATAGGAACGCCGGGTGTCAAATTTCGAGGGGGCGTAAGGGATGACAAAATAATTAGGAAATAATCCAAGTTGGTTTTAAAAATTCTCGGGAGACATTGTCGAGGGACATTCCCACTGATAGGGAGGGCATTGGCAATGCTCTACTACAATGGGTCGTAAATTAGTTGGAACGGTTATTAGTCTGGAACGTATGTTCCTTTGGCATACTTTATTTATTTATTTATTTACTCATTTATTTATTTATTTACTCATTTATTTATTCATTTATAAGTATTTCATCAGTCCTTCACCTCTTAAACAAATCTAATTTTGATTCTTTAATCCAAGCTATTTGTTAATTTTATTTTATATCTTCAGTGTATTATAATGAGTTATAAAGTAACCACGGGAATCATAAAATGTAAATGTATATATGAATGCAAATTGTTTCTGATTACAGGTTTCGTGTTTATGAAAAATGAAATATATTTTTGTATAGAATAAATGTAAACATAGTGTAAAGAAAGTAAGTCTACGAATGTAAAGCAAATGTATATGTAATATGGTCGCTTATGACCCTGTCAGTTAACAAGCTACCTTCAGTTTATTAAAAATCAAATTCAATTTAAAGTACCTTACTTTTGGTTCTTGAACGTTATCTGCTGCAGCAATACTCGTGAATGCTATACTTTCCACGAGCCACGATAGGCAGTGGTTCTGTATGCCATAGTCTACAGGCCAGTAGTGGCCATTACCTGTAAATCTTTGCTCTTGGACACACGGCATCCAGTCCCCTAGGTATAGCGGTGGCGATTCCCAACTTGAAAAGCTGGTGGTTTACAAAATTTAGCCAGCGTGGTTGAAAAAACAGATGTGGCGAAATGAACCAATTGTCTCTGTCAGTTGAACTCGGCTGTACACGAGTCATTGCAGCACTAAAGTAGGTGCCTGCTTGACGATTCATTAATTGAACTATTTGAAATGTACATTCCATACACGTCCAACTATGTGGTGTAGATTTTTCGTATTCCTCCTGTTCACACGAAAAAAAGTACGGAAAGCTTGCCATAACTCGAAGGAATATGCCTACGTAGTTCTGGGAACCATTCTTCCAAGCGACTCTAATGGAACCAAACGAACTTTCGTTCCTGCCCACTACAAAATCTTCGCGGTCAAGGGATTTATGTGTATCTGAGGATCCTTTGTAACATGTAACATCGCAATACAATGAGTAGAATGTTCACTAAGCTTGGGTCGCTTAGGGAATGAAGCCCTCCAAGAAATTTTCTCCGGCGTGGTCCGAAGGAATGTATAGAAACGGGTGGTCCCATCCCAGCCAAACCCGCGAGCCGGATAAATATAAATCCCCCTCTCTCCCGTTTGAGATTTTGAAAGCCACAGAATGAACGTAGCCCTATCGCTTGCATTTATCTTCATTTATAGCAGCGAGGCGCCGCGCCCTGTGTGGCCGCGATCGCATTATTGCACGCTTATCTCCGCGTTCCTCAGCGTCCACTCGGCGCGGCAGCCGCTTCGCCCCGCCCCCTTCCGCCCCCCCCCCAAAAGACCAAATGAAGAGAGCGTGGCCAAAACTTCGAAAATAACAATGGTTTCATCGGTCGGCTCCATGGGGTTATGCCCCCCCCCCAATTGAAAATGTGCAGAATTAAAAATGTTAAAATGCCATAATTATAGTTTAAATCATTTATTTTGTTCATGAAGTTGAAGATGCGTCTTAATGGCCAGTGATATGCTGCTACAATACCGCTTTATCACCTAGGTGTGATACAAAATGATAAATATTGCTCCCGAGCCCTCCGTACGGTAGAGCACGCTCGTGACGGCGACTTGGGAAATTATTTCTCCGGAAGTAACGTAATATGTTTAATTTTGCATTTTACTATAAATTGTCATAAGTGTTAAACAGGACGATAAACATTAATTTATTCTAGATAGATGCCTTACGAGTTCTTAGCGTTGCTTCTTAGATAATATACGTCTCTTTTGTAGATTATATATCTCTTGTAAAATCACATTGTAAAATGAATTACTAGCATCATTGGCGTGCCACGTGCGAGAACTCTTGCATGTGGAACCCCTCCTTTCTTCCACATACGTATAGAGGTAAAACACTTGCTAGCATTGTGTGTTTTATTTGAATTGTGATACTGTATATTCCACTGGAACTACGGAGTGAGGGTACTCGAAAGAGCCGATCTTATCTTCTATTTCAAAATCTTACATTTTAAGTATTTTAAAGATATTTTTGTAGACTACGGCGTGAGTATCATTGAACTCAATACCTTCCACCTCGAAAAACAGGTGTTAGGATTCTATGTAGCACCGATTTTGGGTTACTACAAGATCAGTGCCAGTTATGTGGATAGTGTATGGCAGGATCTAATGTATTAACTTAGTTTATATTGCGAGCCACTGTCGTGTGCGGTACAAGCCGTAAGGCCAGCACCCGACCTGAGACGTCTTGGGGGGGTGGCGAACACAATTCACCAGATGGTCGACTAGCTCAGTATAGACGTCCCAGTGTGGACACAATAAATAAAAAAAATAGGGGGGGCAGGGTCGTGAAGATCGTTTATGGATTGGATGCAAAAATTACAAACAACTCGGGTGAGAATCACTTTTCACTAAATTCAGAATATATTCTAAAAATATTGGCTGCTTTGACAAATACATACAATGGCACACAGAAAAAAAAATCAAATACAAAATACTCTTGACTGAAAAAAAAAAAAAAACCTACTTTCTCTAAAATATTACTTTACAAAATTTGAAAGAAACACACATTGAAAATCAAAAATTAATACTTTTCCCTAAACATTACTTTTACAACAAAAAGGAAACTCTTTCTCTCTCTAAAATCCAGAGAATTACTATTATTATAATTATACTCTTACACAAACTCTTAATCACTATATTACAATATTTGATCTTGAAATCCTTTTGAAAGAAAAGATTGATTCTGTTCTCACGTATTAGAAGTCGGAAACAAATGTACTTTTACTTTTCTTATCTTTTAAGCGTGGTAAATCTGTTACCCCCTTTCTTTCTACGTGACAGATACAGAATAAGCCTTCTTATTAAACTGAATCACTCCTATCCCTACAAAACATCTTATTTGGAACGACCTTACTGTGTTCTCGGCCGCGTAGAGCAGTCCACTTTGCTTCCTTCTACACCTTTCCACCGAGCTGCTTCGGCCTTGAAGCGTCGTGGCCTCGGTTGAGAACGCCGTTGCCCCCTCAGAAATCGCCTTCTTCTTCTCGTTCAAGTTTTATATGCTTGAATACTCTCATATGAATTTTACTTTATTTTCGATTACAGTTAATGACCAACTGGATATTCAGAGTGAAAATGAATCCAGAGATCACCCTTTTATATGAGCACCAACTTCAGAGAGTATTTAAATATAAGAAAAGCATGTGAGAAAAAAAAACTGGAAAGAGAAATGAATGCAAGCTATTAATTACTGCCATCTATTCAAACTCCACTCCTAATTCTTCCATTATAAATTCATAACGTTTCTTATTATCTTTCTTCTAAGATTATGTTTAAATCAATTTATAACAGAATAATTACCTCTTCTGGTCTTCTAGAAGAGTTTTCCTCGAAAAAGTTGCAAATCTGAAATCCGCTGCAATGTCACTTCCTGGCGTACCGTTTTCCATACGTCCGCCCAGTTCAGCTGCTACCTTCAGAAAGAATTTTTTCTTTCATCCGACCTCCGGTCTCGCCCTTGGTATAAGGTGGCGGTCTCTCTTGTTCTAAATTCTAATTATCATTCCAAATATCCATCCGCGTTGGCGCGCGTTCAAAATATTCTTTTCCCTCGCTTTCTTAGGGCGGTATGTGACACGTTTTCGGAATCTAAGAAAACGGGCGGTCCATAACCCTTCTTTCGAAAAAAGATTTTATGGAATTTGATTTCATATGCCGTAAAATCTTTTCACTAAAATTTATGCTCTTCTTTTTCTTGATTCTAGAACGTCGAGCAATCTTGTTCTCTTCCCTCTTGTACTCTACTCCTTTTCTTCTTCCTCATCTTCCTTCTTCTTTCTCCTCCTTCTTTCTCCCTCTTGTTTTTTCTTTTTCTTTTACATGATTCTTGTCGGTTATTTTATCTGTATGTTTCATCATTTTGCCACTTATTTCATTCTTTAAATGGTCGCAAACTGTGGAAATTGTACTTTCCGATTGTATTCCCACTTTCATCTAGTGTGCTTTCGCAGCACGGAAGAAATATTTCAATGTGCATGGCGAAATTAGGAATAAATCTGGCGTAATAATTGACGCAACCTAACAAACTTTTAAGTTGTTTCGTGTTTTTTGGCGGTGCAATTTTATCTATCTCTCGCATCTTTTCCATATTCATTTTGACTCCGTTAACTGTCACATCATAACCCAGGAACTTAACTTGTTTAGTGCAGAAATTACTTTTCTCCAAATTCAGTTGTAAATTATTTTCAATCAGACGTTTCAACAAAATATCTAGCTTAGTCATGTGTTCTTCAAATGTCTTAGAATACACAAGCACGTCATCAATATAGATAAAAACATCGCTGGACATCTCTCTCCAATGATTTTCTAGACATTGTACAAGAGCAGATGCACTGTTCTTGAGTCCAAATGGCATTCTTTTGAAGACATACGAAATTCCCCGGTGAATAAATCCTGTATATTGTCTACATTCAGGTGCTATCGCTTTGCCAATACGATGCAGTGAAGTCGGTTGAACTCAACCACTTGATGCCGGATAATTGATTAGTTAAATCCTCTACACGCAACGGTCTGTCTCTGTACGGTAAGGTAACTGATTCAATCGCCTTGCATCTAAACACAACCTTATCTTCCCATTACTCTTTTCTACGAGCACTATCGGATTTAGATAAGAGGTTTTGGACTTCATGATGATATCATCTTTGACCATGGTAGCAATGAGCTTATCCACCTCTTCCTTATGTTTTTCTGGAATGACATATTGGTAACTCGTGAATGGTGTTTTATCTGTTAATTCTATTTCGAATTGAAAATCTTTACTGGATTCTTCTTTTTGCAAAACACCTTTTGATTCCTAAGCAATACTTCAGTTAACTGTTTTTTCTGATATGCATTGAGATTATCGTTGCACAGTTCATCATCAAATGAAATTAATTCGATTGATAATATCGCCACCTTTTCTTCACTAGATTGTTCTATTTGGTTTGCGGCGGGATGGCGTGTCGAAACAAACCTTTCTAATTTTCCGACTCATGTCCAGAGATGTACTTGGTCCTGTATTTCTGGGTTGGAAAACTCCTCCATCAATAGAATTTTTCTATTTCTATCCTAGACGAGGTCCTGTCTTGTCTAGCATAAGTTTGTTTTTCTTGGTAATGTTTCGGTTTGTAAGTTTCTCCTGTTTCTGTTTTGCTTACATTATGTTGTTGCTGTCTGCTATCTTGACCATTTACCGGACCATTAGCATTTGCCCTTGCTTTCTGTAACCTTTCATTATACACGAAAGTGGCATCATACAATCCTAGTTGCGTTATTAATTTTTCAGTGGACATTGGTAAGAGATTCTTAAGCAAATTTTGCGTCGAGGAAGGAAAATGACGTATTAATAAACAGACAATTTCTTCATCCGGTATCGTCGGAGTACATAATTTGAAACAAGCTAATTTCTCCGTTGCATATTCCTGCATGGACATCGTACCCTTCTTCCACGTACCATACATTACATTAACTTTAAAATTGATTTGGGTTTCGTTATTCCAATATCTCGAATAAAATTTTTCTTTGAGTTCGGCCATAGTTTTGGGAAACTCTCCTAAACTATCTGCCCAGATTCGTGCATTACCCTGCAACATCTGATAAACGATTCGAGTTTTCTTACTGTCCGGAACACAATTTAAAGAAAAGAAATTATCTACCTCTTTCATAAATACACATGGATTTTCATCTCCCACTGCACTGAAATTAGGAGTACACGGTAATGAAACATACGTGGGCTGAACACTTCCTCCACTCGGTGGTAAATTTTCTAATTGATTTTCAGTTCTACTACTTCATTCTTATATGCATTAATTTGATGTTGTAGAACGCCATCCTGTTCAGAAAGAGCCTTTATTCCACTATCTAATTTATTAGCTTGAACCTGAACTTGTTCAGTAACTAATTTCTGGAACTTTTCTACTCCTTGTTCTACCTCAATCTGCCTGTCGGATACGGCGGTTATAAGATCCGATTGTGTTTCGATCCTAGTTTCAAATTCTTTCGTTACTTGATCCACTTTTTCTTCTAATTCAAGTCCCAGCTCCGTGAATTTTTTCTCTAAGTTCTCATGTTCCTGTGCTAATTCTTGTTGAACCTCGCTCTTAAATTCGACCTTCCACTGCTCCGCTAATTCAGTAAACTGTGCTTTTAAATTTTCTTCTAACTTCCTATTATTTTCTTCTAATTTCGTGTCAATTCCATGAATTTTGTTTCCAATGCATTTATTGCCGAGTTATTTTCCTCTAATTTGGTTTCCAAAGTAACCTTGTTCTCCTCTAGTTTAGTTTCCAATGCATTTATTGCCGAGTTATTTTCTTCTAATTTGGTTTCCAAAGTAACCTTGTTCTCCTCTAGTTTAGTTTCCAATGCATTTATTGCCGAGTTATTTTCTTCTAATTTGGTTTCCAAAGTATTTATTGCCGAGTTATTCTCCTCTAATTTAGTTTCCAAAGTAACTTTGTTCTCCTCTAGTTTAGTTTCCAAAGTAACCCCTAATTTTTTATGGTTTCTCTGTTTTTCCTCCTGCATGACTAACCTCACATCTAATTGTTGCATAAATTGCCCTATTAACCGTTGCATCATTGAATTAGCCCTCTCGAGGTTTCGTTCTTCCTCATCCTGATCTCGTGTTGGCGTTGGCTGTGATTCTGTCGGCGACGTCTCACTAGTTTCTCCTGCCGCTCCTAGTTCTACTCCTGTCGTTTCCTCCCCGATCATCGTACCTGGTGCTTGTCCCCCAGTTTCCCTATCGCTATCTGATTCCTCAGAAGTTCCTTCCACGGTAGGTAAATTCCTAGCCACGTTATACTTATCTGCCATTTTGAATCTATTAACTGCCTAGAATCAATCAATTCTTTTCCCAGACACCATACACCTCTCACAAAATATTTCACACAGAAATACCAGACACAATTTGAAACTGATAAAACTCTCATATAATAAATATCCTTTTCGAAAAAAACACTCCTGAAATAACACACTTTTTCTCAACACACTTGAACTCTGCAACCTGGTCAGAAATTTTAGTGAACTGTGATTCAATTGTACTAGTAATTTTAGTTACACCAAATTTTGGTCTCAGTTATTCCCAAATCGAGTTTGTCGTAAATGCATCCAATAATCGAGCCCCGCTTATGGGCGCCAATTGCGAGCCACTGTCGTGTGCGGTACAAGCCGTAAGGCCAGCACCCGACCTGAGACGTCTTGGGGGGGTGGCGAACACAATTCACCAGATGGTCGACTAGCTCAGTATAGACGTCCCAGTGTGGACACAATAAATAAAAAAAATAGGGGGGGGCAGGGTCGTGAAGATCGTTTATGGATTGGATGCAAAATTACAAACAACTCGGGTGAGAATCACTTTTCACTAAATTCAGAATATATTCTAAAAATATTGGCTGCTTTGACAAATACATACAATGGCACACAGAAAAAAAAATCAAATACAAAATACTCTTGACTGAAAAAAAAACACTAATAACACAATACACAATTTCCTACTTTCATCTACAACCCAATTGTTTAACAAACACACTTTCAGAAATTCGAAAGAATCGTTAAAATATTACTTTACAAAATTTGAAAGAAACACACATTGAAAATCAAAAATTAATACTTTTCCTAAACATTACTTTTAATTTTTAAACCTTTTTGAAAGAAAAGATTATTCTGTTCTCACGTATTAGAAGTCGGAAACAAATGTACTTTTACTTTTCTTATCTTTTAAGCGTGGTAAATCTGTTACCCTCCCTTTCTTTCTACGTGACAGATACAGAATAAGCCTTCTTATTAAACTGAATCACTCCTATCCCTACAAAACATCTTATTTGGAACGACCTTACTGTGTTCTCGGCCGCGTAGAGCAGTCCACTTTGCTTCCTTCTACACCTTTCCACCGAGCTGCTTCGGCCTTGAAGCGTCGTGGCCTCGGGTTGAGAACGCCGTTGCTCCCTCAGAAATCGCCTTCTTCTTCTCGTTCAAGTTTTATATGCTTGAATACTCTCATATGAATTTTACTTTATTTTCGATTACAGTTAATGACCAACTGGATATTCAGAGTGAAAATGAATCCAGAGATCACCCCTTTTATATGAGCACCAACTTTAAGAGAGTATATAAATATAAGAAAAGCATGTAAAAAAAAACTGGAAAGAGAAATGAATGCAAGCTATTAATTACTGCCATCTATTCAAAACTCCACTCCCTAATTCTTCCATTATAAATTCATAACGTTTCTTATTATCTTTCTTCTAAGATTATGTTTAAATCAATTTATAACAGAATAATTACCTCTTCTGGTCTTCTAGAAGAGTTTTCCTCGAAAAAGTTGCAAATCTGAAATCCGCTGCAATGTCACTTCCTGGCGTACCGTTTTCCATACGTCCGCCCAGTTCAGCTGCTACCTTCAGAAAGAACTTTTTCTTTCATCCGACCTCCGGTCTCGCCCTTGGTATAAGGTGGCGGTCTCTCTTGTTCTAAATTCTAATTATCATTCCAAATATCCATCCGCGTTGGCGCGCGTTCAAAATATTCTTTTCCCTCGCTTTCTTAGGGCGGTATGTGACACGTTTTCGGAATCTAAGAAAACGGGCGGTCACAATATCCTTAATTCAGTTTAAAATATTTTCTTCGGATATAAGTTATTCTCCTTAAATATTTTTTGAAGCCGTTATTCTGGCGGTATGACGCCATGTCGTTGACAAAAGTTTGTTTCACCCTTCATATCGTAATTGTTTATAATTTTCTCTTAGAATAAGTCCACATTTAGTAGAGTGAGAAATAGTGCATGCAATTGCATTGTGCTTGCAATAAGTGTGATGTGTGTTGTTGATAAGTCCGATAGTTTTTTTTAGTTTTGTGTAAATGAATGGACAATGAAGCAAGTGTTCTAAAAAATCGTTCTCTCTAAAAATGAATGAGGAAAGAAAGACACAAATATTGTTGGCACCCTAGGCACCGTCTTCTAAAATAGTTTGTTAGTTTAAAATTAGAAATATGATATTTTATGTGTCGGCTCCTTTTTTACCACACAAAGGACGTAGGTAATGTAATGGAGATGTGTGAATGAAATAATCTTATATTACTTTCGTTCATATTATTTCATTAACTCAACTACTTGTATTGTTTAGATTGTCATTCAAATTTTTAATGAACTAGTGGCCTGGAACAGCAAACATTTGGCAGCTTCATTCTTGTTGGTCGCATAGCGTCAGCTGCGTCTAAGCCGTGACGTATTGAGTATGAGAATATAGTGATAACAGCACATAGCGCGGATTAACGTAATAAAATATTTGCTTTTTTCAGTCAAAATTGAAACTTTCAATGTTTTGTATTTTTTCTCGAGATGTTGCGTATCTTACAAAACCATTGACATTTCTCACTGCCAGAGCCTGCTTAGTTTACGCGTACATTTGAAATAAGTAATGCAATTAAATACATTACCAACGGTTTCAGATGCCACCACAGAATACCTGAAGTGCGAGTTTTAAATTGAATTCGAAATCATTAAATGTTGCGACCTCGTTTTCGTCGGCTTGTGCAACACGCTCCCAACGGCAAGGCACACGCGAGAACGCGTAGTGGCGCTGCTCTCGGATTTCTCAGGAATTATTTCGGAGCACAGTGCCGACAGGCGCCGTATTTCTCTTTTCGAATCTTACGCGACGCAAGAGAGCTCCATGTTAATATGCAGGCTGAGTGACGTAACTTTAGCACCTCCTGCAATTTTTTAACGGTTGAAGTTACTGCAATGCAGTTTACACGGAAGTGCACGAGGGAATGGAGCTAATTGAAACATGTATTCATTTCCATTTTATTATTTGTATTTTTCGAGATAGAGGTAACTGTTTTCTCAACTATACATGTGTATTTGTTTGGTCTATTATGACGATCGTAAAACGACGAATCCCATGTTATAGATATTGTGACGTGTATTAGATAAGCATTTTCTTGAGTAATTTTGATTTTGTAACGCCCTGACAGACATTGTAATGCGCGATCTTGGTGGATTGTTACATTTAAAATATACGTTAAACACGAGTCACAAAAAATCACTATTACTAAAAAAATGCTCATCTAACATATGGCAATATGTATATCATTGGATTCATCTTTTTACCCCTGTCATGATAGACTAAAAAAGTCAGTTTAAAAAACAAAGTCGTGTCAATATCTCTGAAAATACAAGTGTTAAAAGCGAAACGAATACACGCATCAATTACCCCAATTCCCTCATGCACATGAAAACTGAATTGCAATAACTTCAACAATTCAAAAATAACAGGAGATGCTAAAGCTATGTGAATTGTGGGAATTCTGATGTGATGGTGTTGACGTTCTTAGGAGAAGAAATAAAAGTGTGTCATCTTCGTCAGCATATTATTTTTTATTAAGATAGTCGGCTTTCGACGGCTTTGCCGTCATCGTCAGACTCGCTGCTTTCGGCAACAGTCCACCGGCTTTTGCCGAAAGCAGCGAGACCGACGATGAGGGCAAAGCCGTCGAAAGCCGGCTATCTTAATAAAAATAATATGTTGACGAAGATGACCTCTTTTATTTCTTCTGTAACGCTATGTGACTCATCCTGCATCGATTGTAAAATAAGACACACTAATGGCCACGATACATTGAAATTTGATGATGCATATGACGATTTCCTGAGCGTGGCGCCAGTGCAGTGGCAAATCGGATGCGACATTTGACGATCAGTTGACAGGGCTCGACACCATGCACATCTCCACCCAAACCCTATCATCGAATACGTTAAAATGGTATTATTTCATGTACGTAACGTTTTGCTGGTGGAAGTTGCTAGGCGTACGCCAGAAAGTTCTATATTCCCCCAGCCATATTAGCCCTATGAAGGCGGGGACTTATTTAAGTTTTGAGAAGTATAGTTTTAGTTGCTTCCTTGCGATTTCAGCGAATCGATGGACGGAAAAAATGAACCAAAAGTACAGCATGCTAGTTTCATCTAATAGAATAATGATTGTGGGATTTTCTCACCGATAAATGAGTAAAAATGTTTGTAATATTGTTTATTGATTTTGTGTTTCATTTTCTGTATTTAATGAGGTCCTGGTGTTTCTTGTTCTCAGAATGTGCATGCTTGATTTAAAAAATATACACGTCGAGTTCTTTATTTCAATGTGCTGTAATCTAATACTTTTTCATGTCAACTTACGAACTTTCATGTTTGACACAACGTATTTTGACTTGTTTGATTATATGGGCAAATAATTACCATCATTTATATATTTTTCGAGTGCCTTTATCCAGCCGACAGCCCGTTACCATTTACGTCCTTATGGGACGTATATTGGACCACACACTTGACACCAACACATTGCGAGCCCCTCTCATCTGGGGTCAGCAGAACGTGAGGCCCTCCATGACAACACATACATGAGAGACAAGGGAAAAACATGCCCAAGATGGGACTCGCACCCGCGACACTTCGGACTGAAGCGCTGAGCCAGTACGCGCACGTAGCCACCTCATCCATGCAGGTCGGCTCATTTGTATTTTTCGTGTTTTAAAACAAAACGGCATCATTTACGTATTAATGTTTAATTGAAAATTTGAGGATCTTTAACGTAAAAAATCTATTAAAACATGTTCGTAAGTAAAGTGAACAAGCCAGGAGCTATTTTTTGTTTTGATTCTCGGGCCGTTATTTTTAACAACGAATCTAATTCGATCGTCAGCTACGCCCACTTTATCGTGACTTCATTGCGAGCAATCAAATAAATGATATTAATTAACGGCAAAAAACTAAAAACACTGTGAAAACGGATGGGACTTTATAATAATTAATTTACATAACAATCGAGAGCTTAGACCTTGTACTAGATGGGTCGTGTCCCGCTGGGAGAGAGACCGGGAGGGGGCACCCTGCAAGCCGAGATGTAGCCGCGTTCCAGCGGGGAGAAACACCACCGCATTCCCGGAGACAACATGAACTACACCTAAGACACCAACGTTTATAGTAGTTAACGCGATTGGAAGCACATCAATAAACCATAACACGTGAATGAATTTTGTTATTATATCGGCCAGTTGCTTGTGAGATTTTCCTATTTTTGTTGGCCGCTAATTGTTCGTTTTGTATTGTGCTCCGTTTTGTAATTTTTTGGTGAAAAACGATATAGTTCGTAATAAAACAGAACATCACATCGCCAAGAAGAGTTTATTACTGTATTTAATGTTTATTACTTTTTCTAATTTGAACTTTTATAGTAATCGAATTTTCGGTCTAGTAACGTACAAAACTGTTTTGCTTTTATGTCATCCCGAGTGTGAGTGTTAATTTAGACTGCAACAAACTGTTTCGTCGCGTCTGGCGAACCGCCACTGCCACCTCTGCCGCGAACGCCACTCGCCAGTGTGTGACGTGGTTGCACGCAAAGCAGTTTACGGGTGCTATTTTTATAACAGCAACAGAGCTTGATACGATTACTTCAGTCCAATAAATAGGCGATGTGACGCGTGGAGGGAGCGTTTGATATTTTCGGAGTCAGTGGGGCGGCGGCGGTGGAGCGGCGGAGACCTAGGCGCAGCTGTAACGGGCGCTATCATGCGCGAGGTTACGGTGTGGATAGGGGCGCTGGCGACGAGGCGCGTATGTTTGCAGAGGAGATTGCCAAAAAGGGAACATGTCGCCGGGCCAAGGAAGCAGGAGTTAGCGCGAAACATAACGATTTCCTGCGTGCTTCACCTGCGCTCCCGTGCGGCCGCGGAACAGCCAGCGCCGGGGATCCGCCCCTCTCCTTGGCACCCTGCTCCGCCTACGCTCTCTCTACTGCACTCCTACCTCTCCCACTGCGCGTACACTTTCTGCGTCGCCCGCCTTCGACTGCCCCTCATCGCACGTAGTGCCTCCGCCCAGGAGGATGGCGTTCACCTTGGAATTCCAAACTGCGAATTGTTGCCTCGTGTGACCCTGGGTTCATGTAACATGTTCCATCTCGCTCGTTCGTCTCATGTCCCTGTTCTGAGACTCGTCTCCCTCGACGTCGCGTTTCTTCTCAGCTCTCTTGTCTCGGTCTCGCCTCGGTTTCGCGTCCGTCGACTGGATCTCTTTTCGTGCCCCTCGACTGGGTCTCTTTTCGTGCCCCTCGACTGGGTCTCTTTTCGTGCCCCTCGACTGGGTCTCTTTTCGTGCCCCTCGACTGGGTCTCTATTCGTGCCCCTCGACTGGGTTTTGTTTCCTTGTTCTTGCTCGTTTCACTTCCTTTCTTTTCGTATCGTCCCCCTGCATTTCGCCTCGTCTCTCTCCCTATTGTTTCATCCTGTTTCGCTTCGTCTATCTCTTTAATCGCTTCTTGCTCCTCGACGCGCAAAGGGTTTCAATAAATGTACTATTTTCAACATGTACTGACGTTTCGCTAGTCTGTTCGATTTGGTTAATTTTGTCAAAAAACAGAAACTATGAGATGTCTGGGGAAGAAGTACAAACTACGCACGCTTTCTCGAACCCTAGAATCTCTTCCCTACCGTTTAACCCTAAATAGTTAAATGATCTATAAAAGTATCAACAAAGCAAGGTTAGTAACCATTCAGAATAGACATTTTTCGCTCCCGACTAATAGAAAACGTAGATTTTGACGTTTGCATGGATAAACGAACTACAGATTTTCAGTCTCTAACAAAATCGTACGCATAATATAGCTACATTTATGTCCAGAAGCAATAATCACGGCATTCGCTTAATGGATCAGGGAAACTGGACAAAAACCTGATCGAGATGGTAATTGACCCAGAAGCTGAAGTGCGTTACTTGTTACAGGTCTATATAGTAATTTTAAAAACTATATAATACAGATATAAACTAATGCATTATATTGCATTATACTAATACATTATATATTATATATATATATATATATATATATATATATATATATATATATTGTTAAGATGTTTATTATGTTTGTTTTTGATTAATAGGGTCTCAAATTTTGTAGAAACAGTCATGCAGCTGAAAATATGGTTCTTGGGACATTCATTTGTATAACCATTTTAATTGTCTGGCAATGTGTTGTAAAATAACGCACATGTATTAAATGTGCATGGTTCGTGGCAGAAAACATCTGATAGCGTCAATCCGCACGATTGATTTGTTTGTGAAGGGTTTCTAGGAAAGCGGAGATAATTGGAAAACATCGCTGAACACCTGTAATGAGAATGATTGTGATTTGGACGGGTTGAAATATAGATTCTGAGGAGAGAAACATCGGAAAGCTACTTTGCGATAATTTACCAGCTACATGTGCATTATTGAAGAAGAGTATACACGTTTTGTGCGCGACAGAAGTATGTATCTGAATTAAATTAGTTTAATTTAATTATATAATTGGTTCTTACAATATTTTGGCATGTTTTCATAGTCAATTTTATATTTAATTTTCAACCTAGATTTCGAGCAATAATATTTTTCTTGTGCCGGCGTCCACGAGAGTGAACTACCCACTGCAATAGTAAGCAACCACGTCATTTAACTACTGTTTTTCTGAGTTCATCTGCAATCAGCAGCGGCAAATAGCCGGCGGCGCTAGCCGAATTCGTTTACTACGTTCCGTGAAGTCACGAAGGTTAAGCGCATTCGAGACTCGCGGGTTCTTGGTTGGGTGACCGGCCAGGAACCCCGAGATCTAATGTCGTCGAGCCCCTGGCCGAAAGGATAAAAGGCACTGACTGACTGCGACGTGACGAGACTTGACTTGAGATAGTACAATCGATAAAAATAGTACATAGCGATCATTTGAGTCGTCCACGTAAAGAGACAATAATACCATAAGTTATGTCATATTTTAACTCTGATTCAATTGTGATTATGGAAACTTTACATTTATGATTGAAACTTCGAAAACGTGAATCATCGGATACACAACATCGATGTTGACAAAGCATTCGCTTTAATATATTGATATTTAGAACATAAATGTTTCTGTAAAACATGGATGTTTTTGAAACATTGACATGCACTCACCAAGCAGCACCTCCTCCCGTCGCGTCTCGGTGTCGGACTCGAGCGCGTCGAAGACCGCGGCGCCGATCAGCAGGTAGGTGAAGGTGCACACCACCAGGGACAGCGTGCGCACGTTCTGGCGCTTCATGGCGCAGTTCAGCGGACGTCCGGCGTTCCGGCAGCCCTGCGCACACGCACACATGCACATTGTACCGTAGTGGATACAAACACATTTCAACGGCGCCCGCGTGACGTAGGCGAGACGTTAGGCGTCCACGTGCTAGCCTTTGTTATAGAGGGCGGATGTGACGTTGGGGGAAAAGCCAGGAGGCGGCGTGGAAGGGGTGCGGGCTACCTGCGCCGGGCGCGACGACGCTTCGATCTCTTTCGCGTCCAGTCTTCGAGGGGTGCGCATCTGGCCGGGAGCCGGTCGGCGAATGCCTGGTTGGGTGCGGGTTGCGAGGAGCGTGGCGGATAGGGCCGGCAAAGTGTTTGCCGTAAGGACAGGGAGACTCAAGGACGACTCCGTAAGTAGGATGCAGCGCTTCACGCCATCGAATGTGATATTCAAGTGTATTGGTGTGGAAGCCGCAGCGACAGATTACTCCTAGTGATGGGATATTTTTAAGCTAATTTAATTGTGTAAATAAGATTGTTTCGGTGGTGGAACTAACCCACTCTCGTCTATGTATTATTGCATCCGCATGACGCCACAACATGCACATGCAGGGCCGCGTAGACGATTTATTATGTCGGAGGCTTCCGCGGCCTGTTTTGCGAGTGTTGTTGGCTGTCCGGGTGACGCGACGTCCAAGGCTCTGATGCCGCCATTTCGACCACCTTGTCGTGGACGTCCTCAAAGTTGATCTGCCTGAGGAGGATCACGACAAGATGGTCGAAACGTCGGCATCACAGCCTTTGACCCGATGACACCCAGACAGCCAAGAGCACTCGCACGATTTATTAATATTAAAATGGTTTCAAATTCCTGCCACACATATTTTGCGGATAACAAACTTCTGTGGGACTTGGAGCAAATTCTACAAAATAGTATTTTTAAAGTTCAGATCCCTAATCATGATAAGTAAAATAAAATGGATTGTTCGTTTTCATAAGTGGCCTACAAGTCCGACATGAAAACTGTTTCAATTTCTTAGTGTCATCTACACGTGACAGAACGTGAGGACACTAATATTATAATCTCCGGCAGAATTGCAAATCTACTGCGATTCTCTTGTAAGTCTTGTTTGATCAAGTGGGCTGCCCACTGGGCGTGCCCTAGCCCTGCGCTAATTTGTGGGCCCCAGCTCTGACCAGCTTCTTGAGTCGGCCCGACGACGGGAGGGAAGGGGCTCTGGCGCGATCAGCTCAGTCTAGTGAAAGTCTTCGTCGTTCGAAATAAGGTTTTGGTTGGAATCTTCTCTTTTCAACGAAACAGGAAATACAGAATATGTACTTTGGAAAAAGTAATAAAATATGCATCCAGATTATTGAATACAAAGTGGTAATGGAGTTCATTACCTAACGCTATGTTGCGTGCCACCCTCGGAGGTGACTACGTACAGTCAATATCAAAAGTATTCGTAACATCGCATTTCTGCATTCGAATGCAGGTAATCATTCCAAATGGCTATCAAATGTCTTACGAAATGTGTGTGGATTCTACACATTGTCTCTTTTTTCATATCTAGAAAATAAAGGAAACGATATGCATCATTGCACCGAAAAATCTTACAATAGAATTTGATTCTGTTTTTAGTGACAAATGTATTCGTACATTGGCGAATAGCGATTACTAATGAGGCAGATATTGCAAACATGGCGTATTAAAATGGGAGCTATGATTTTTAACGACTTTCCTTTCGCGTGGGAATTACCAATTCGCATTCAGTAATATGAAGCTGTGGGGGAACAATTGAAGGTTAATTTGTCAGCACGATGGGTTGGAGAGGAAAGGAGACGACCACAGAAGAGCTAAGAGTTGTTATTAATATGCATAACCGGTGCAATCTCTGAGGTACATTCCGAAAGCCTTTTTGGAAAACAGAGATCTATCTTACAAACAAAATATGTATAACAAAATCTTATCAGCACCAATCGAAAAGCGGGAGGCCTCTAGGGGTTTCTCACCAAGATCGTAGATTTATTGTACGTGAAATCAAGGAAGAACATTGGGCGGACGCCCGAAAGATGCTGACCTTACATGAAGAGGATCGTCTTGTTTCGGCTGGTACGGCCAGACCTTGAAAAGACACTGTTACAATGGTCGACAAGCGCGTAAGAAATTCTGGGTGAGTGAGATAAATAGAAAAGAATGTTAGAATTTGCTCTTCATCTTCGAAACCAAGACAACAGGTTTTGAAGTAGGGTGGTATTCACTGACGAGAGCAAATTCAACATGTTCAGCTGTGACTGAAGGAAATGTGCGCAAGAATGCACAACAAAGAAGCGAACTCTCGGAAGTTCGTGCCTACGATTATTTATGGACATGGATCGGAGGCGGTGTAGGGTTCCAAGAGTGTCTCTGGTGTAGGTAACTACAAATAATTGAAGTAGTTATGAACCAATATACATATTAAACATTCCGAAAGATAATTTGCAGACTAGTGCTGATAAAATGGCACTGGGGCGTAATTATGTTCTCTAACAGGAAAATTATCCCAAACACACCGCTCTAAATGCAAAGCTTTGTCTTCTCTACAATACTTCCACACAACTTCACACGCTTCCACAATCACCGGATATTAAGCCAATAGAATATTTGTGGATTTGCCTAAATTATGAAGTTAGACAAAGAGAGATTACAGACATTACAGACTACAGTGCAAGTGGATTGAAGGCTATTTTAAAGGAGGAATTAGAGAAGATTTCATCACGCAAGACTGACTGATGGTTGGACGGAGTGCCGGTCGGACGTTTTGAGAAAAAAACAATTTTCGCCAAAGGCCCACAAAACGTGGATTATTACTAAGTTATTCACGGACATACAAAGCATATAATGGTATTTGCCACAATGTCACAGATTTTTCTCCCTTTATTTCCGCTCATAGCTTCAGCATTACACATTCTTTTCCTACGAAGTTATGCATTTATTTATTTATTTATTTTACGTCAAAAAAACAGTTAAAAACTGCGTATGACGTGCTATGGGGAAAAGTGAATTATGTGCACATTTTCAAAATTCTGCGATCCCTACACCAAGTCATATACTACTTAAATTTTGAATTTTTGAAAGGGAGAAAAAAACAAAAACTCCCATGTAGTAAAACCTATTTTCAAGGATAAACAAGCAATAAATTTTGAATTTTGAAAGGAGAAAAACAAACAAAAAAACTCCCATGTAATAAAATCCATTTTCAAGGATAAATAAGCAATAAATTTTGAATTTTGAAAGGGAGAAAAAAACAACAAAAAAACTCCCATGTAATAAAATCTATTTTCAAAGATAAATAAGCAATAAATTTTGGCTCTTATTACTTCCTGCCGCGACAACATGGAAACGATAATTTGAATAATTGTATTTCCCACTGAATTCTAGAAGACGTGCACAGAAATGAAGTTACATTTATGTCCAGAAGCAAAACAAGGGGCCATCTCAGCATTTGCTCAATGGATCAGGGAAACTGGACGAAAAACCTGATCGAGATGGGGGTCATTGACCCGGAAGCTGTAGTGAAGGAACCGGAAGCATGAAAGCAAAAAGAAAGTCCTTTACGCCCGGAAACTTGGTATAGATATCCATTTGTCGAAATTATTTTATCGTCTCTATTAATCTCATATTTTTCACTGTGATTACGAAACAGTTCCCATATCCGACAATCAACACACCACGAAATGTAGTGCAGTCCAACGGGCGTGAAGTACTCCCATAATGGACTGTTATTGAGTTTTGGACAAAACCACCCTTTCACACTTTAGTTACTTAGTCTGTGCGTGAAAGACTTAATAGGGACCGTCGACTGAGCATCTCTATTGCACTCAAACTGAATTATGACGGAAGCGTTTTGACGTGATAATGGAAGAGGTGAAAGCACAAAAGCCGATTGATACAATGCCGAACACTCCCTGGAAATTTGTGGTGCAACAATGTGAAACATTTGCTGGGAAGGTAATTACTTCCAGAAACCAACATCTAACACATTTGTTTGATGGCCACCTCTGGAAATGTATTAAGCGGATCGGCTTTTCTCCGAATGAACAATAACAATATATATTACATGCCATTATGTACAGACTTCGTAACGCAAAATACCATCCACTCACTACAACGTACAGATTACCAAATGTCATTCTTTTATGCACCTCCTGGAAGAACATAACTTTGCTAGAAAATACGTGCTATGTTGAAAATTGAAGTTGCTAAATACGAGTGATATCACAGACTATTTTTATTCCCTCGCAGGGAATCCTCTGCATAAACGAAGAATTTGCTTGAATAAGATGGTTAAGCAAAATCCTTACGAAAATATTCAAATTGTAGCTTATTTTAAAAGTAAAATTAGATTTTAAATTTGGCCAGTTGCTAGTCAGTAGAAAGAAAATGCAAATACGTGAATGACGTACTTTGACGTATTATATTGTAGGACTCCAATATCAGATTATATCACGGTACCACTGCAATAATCTACTCTTTATGAAATCATTGATATCGGGGTTGATTTGCGTAAGTCATTGCAGAATAAAATAATAATAATAACAACAATAATAATAGTATTATTGTTGCTCGTATTTTCTCGTAAAATTACCCCAAAAGTACTCAAATTTTTGAAAAATTGTTCATGACCTTATTTCAAAATCTCTTTAAAAAACAAATTTCATTAAGGAAACAAATTCTCTATCTTCCTAATTGTAGTTGTAGGTAGACGCCGAAAAATTTTTAATTTTCGAAAAATCAGACAAAAACGAGACCTGCACCATTCTCATCAACATCATTCGCATTATCCAATAACAAAATGTAGTAAAAAACGATAGCCATTTTTTTTAAATGTCCCAATTGCTTCACGTAAAGTACCCTCAAAATTAAAATATCAATTTTAATTTAAGGGGCCATGATGTTAGCAGGATCGATTGGGGAATAGTAATTTTGAAGAAACTCAGCTGAACGGTATAGCCGCTAGCGTTCATAACCGGACGGACGGACGGACGGACGTTTTTGCCGTCATTTGATTTTTCGGCATGAACGACCCACAACACATGAATTCTGGCTACACAACGAGTTCCAGGATTATTTCTCAATTTAGCAAATTAATTTATTTACTTTTTCGTTGCCAGGGCCCCGTAATAACAGTTTTTCTCCGAAAATTCCCCGTTTATTCGCGGAGCATTGCACCGGGAGCGGTAGCTAAGTGCATCAAGTGATGTCACTGCAGCGCCTCTGACCGGGAGGTCCTAGGTGCGAGTCCTGACGGTGGCAGGATTTTCAACACTAGCTTTTCAGCTAGTTCGAATTCAGTCGCTGTCTGGAAGAGAATTCTAGCGGCCGGCTGTTCTGATCAGTAGTTTTCCGTGGTTTCTCCGATCAACACCAGGCGAATGCCGGAGCAGTACCCTACAAACGGGCCACGGACCGCGCGCGATCATTCCTTCCCCTTCCTTGTTCTATCCTCTCCCCTTACACACACACTTCACTAACATGCACTACACTACCACATATTCCGGGAGACCGGTCGGGAGCTTAGAGCTTGTCCCGGCTGGGGCGGTGCCTCGCTGGTGGGAGAGTCCTGGTTAGGGGGAAACCCCACTAGCCGACGGTAGGTCGGCGCCGGATCTCGCCATCTAGCGGGGGAAGATCATCGCCATCTCCCGAGAAAATAACATGCACTACACTTACGGGAATAATGATCAAAGCCGTTGACGAGCCTGGAAACACGAAAAAATCAATCAATCGCGGAGCATTGCACGATTTTCTCTTTACTCCCTTGCGAGAAAGTAAAACTTTTTTACCTTTCTCAAACATTTAATTTTCCTTCTCGTCAATATTTACGTCATATCTTTTGAACAACATACCGTATGGAAACGGCTGTTACATTTTTTAAGTCGTATTTTAACATCCTGGTCATACTGCGATCGCTGTGATTGTTTCAACTGTAGGGG
The DNA here is from genome assembly GCA_964035755.1 of Teleogryllus oceanicus. NCBI lineage: Eukaryota > Metazoa > Arthropoda > Insecta > Orthoptera > Gryllidae > Teleogryllus > Teleogryllus oceanicus. The sequence goes on along the minus strand of CAXIVR010000001.1, from coordinate 15,072,534 downwards.
GAACTATAGGAGTATCACGTAAGGACAACACGAATACACATAAAGATCCATGTCTGAGATGGGATTCGAACCCGCGACTTTTCGACCCGAGGCAGCAACGGCCCTCTAACATAAGCAACCTCTGCTATTCAGGCCGGCTGTTATTTGTTTGCTTAGGTTATAGAGAGCCTGCCTGCAAATTTGCAAACGGATAGTATAGGTAATGGTCAATATAAAACAATAAATCTAAATTAACTGCACGGAAATCATTGTTGAATCACAAAAAAGTGTTCGAGTGTGTCAGAAACTTTTTCCTTTTTGATTTAACCTATAGAGCGCCAGCGAGAAAAAGTTAGAAAAGAGTTGAAATTAGTTTTGAATTCGGTTGGAAGTCAATATGTGAAGGCCACTAGCGCTCCCGCCGCTCCGCGCTGACAAACGTGTTGCGTGTCTGGTAGGGCAGCCATTGTGAGCGGCCGAAGAGTCGCATGGCTTTTGTTACGAAAAGGTTGTGGAGTTACTTTTCCCTTTCGAATTATTTTTTAACTTTCAAGCCAAATTACAATGGATCTTTTGTGTCATTATTGAGTTTGCCTTAGTTGGTATTGCGCAATAGTTATGGTCGAGAGGTGCCAAGCATTGAGTCAGTTAAAGAAATGAGGGTTGAAGAAAGCATTTAGCGTAAGGTGATTGTTCGTCCTGTGAAGTCTAAGAAAATAATTAGAAATGGGAACTTGTATTAAATATTCTAACATTTTTTAAAGACTATAAACACCATCAGTGTTGTGAAAGAAACGTCTCATATTGCTGGATGCCCTGAGAGACCTATTTACATTATTAGATAATTTGGAAATAAAATCGACGAGCCATTGCTAACGATGCGATATGTGATAGACTCTACAACTTCTACACATCTTTTTTGGGCGATTAATAGGTGACATTTGTGATCTCATCTTTTTTTTTTTTTTTTTGGTTATTCGTTTACCATCAGTTGCTTTACTGGCATTAGGCTGAGTGCAAACATTAATGAATGATTCGGTCTGACATACGTAGCGCTTACGTAACATTTTACAGTGAGTCGTGGTGTTGGAATTATTCAATTAGAAATGATAATAATTGAAATCACGTTATCACGATCATCGGTGATATATTTCTAATCGAAAGAGAAAATAATTTTCCCAGTCATCGTCTTCGTATAAACCGACCACATTGGGCATTTCATTATTAATTTGTGATAGTGACCTTGGATTTGCAACAGATTGATACGTATTTGCCATAATATTTGCATTTTTACTTTCTTGTATACATACATATATACCGGAGTAATATACGTAGTAGAGAGAAAGTTATGTAATGCTGCGGAATATCGATTTCAAGATTTCAACGGACATACACGTTTTGGGGTCCCCTGACACAAAAAAAACTGGTTCTTTTCAAAACGTCCATCCGTCTGTCCGTCTGTGATCACTACTAGCGCCTGAACCACACGTACGATCTATTCCAAATTGAAGAATCCCCAGTCGATCTGCTTCTAATTGAAGCTTTGAAATTTTGAAAAACTTTTTTAAAATTTGGGGTATTTACATGAAGGCCCCCGGACATTTTAAAAATTTTCTCAAAACCGACTCCAAATTTTTTCTTTAAATTTCTTGTCAGAATAGGATAAAATACACTTATAACGGTGACGTATGTCCTATTTTCACGGTAAACTCTAGAGATTTCGAATATTGGAAAGTAAATTTTTTCGGAGTTTTCCTACGACTACAAAATTGAAGATATACATTTTTCTTTCAAATAACATTGGTCGTACATAAGTAGTTCTTTCATTAAGGTCATGTGCATTTTTTAGAAAATTTTAACAGATTTCGCGCAATACCGCGTGCAATATTTACAATTTTAAAAGATTACAAAAACATGATTTTCTCAAAAACGGCTTCAATTTTTTTCTTTTAATTTTTGGTAGTAGTAACAAATGTACCCTATTCTGTGACATAAACGCCATTCTATTCTGCTTTATTCTTTTGTTGTTGTTTTTTTCGAAAATTACTAAATGTAATTTTATTGACTTGTCTCTCACGTTGGTAATATTTACATTAGAGGCGATTTCTTCACATTATTAGATTTATGAGTACATGTACTTAAAATAATGTCAAATAAAGTTTCTCGAAAACTCAGTTTACTGTAAACATTTTTACAGTTTTCAGTAAAAACGAGCTCAAAATTCTGAATTTTAGGAAACTCTCAAACGCCATTTTCTCAAAAATGCCTCCAAATTTTTTCTTCAAATTTTTTCAATGGATAGTGCTAATTCCACGGTTTAAAATGACGTAGAGTTCATTTTGGTGTATTGCTTTGTTTTTCAAAAATTACACAAATTAATTTTTTAAATATCTTTCAAGCCGTTAATATGCACATTTCCATCAATTTGTATACATTATCACATTTGTGAGTGGATGTGGTTTAAATGACTTCAAATCACGTTTCACTTGAAAAAACTCAATAGATTCCTGTAAAAAGAGCTTCAAATTTTGTATTTACAGAAACGCTTAATTGCCATTTTTCTGAAAAAAAAAAACGGCTTAAAAAAATGTTCAATTAAAATTTCTATTTAGGACGATATTTTACTTTTCTTTAATTTTCTTCAAGTCATATTTCGATTCTACTCCTAAGAAACCGAAATGTTGAAAAATTGTCAAGAAACTGTACTTTCGGTGACGATGAATGGCAGCTGGCCAGTGAATGGAGCAAGACCTTAAAGCCAGTCCACACGAAGGAAGGTAGACAAATTTGCTACGAGAAAATCTCAACCATGCTGTAGCACGTCTAGTTAATTTTTATGTTAACGTTTTGTTTATTCTCATAAATATCATTATCCTTATTTTTTCTCTTTTAATTCATGGGGCACATGACATTGGTATTTATTTCATTACATTACGGAGATCAGGCTTCCTGGTTGCAGAAAAGATATTCGTAAATGCAGAATATTATATTCATAGTGTACATAAATAAAATATATCATAATAATAGGGTCAATTGAATTATTAAATATTAAGGGAACTGGAATGTTCAATAGGCAGCTCATCTTGCGCCGCGGAGTAGCGGAAGTCAGGCCGTTCTAGTCCATTTACACAGTACTGCAATCAAAGTTTGAGACGCTCGATATTGAGCATATTTGTTCCTTTACTTATTCTTTAGCACCCAGAGGTACTAATATTCTTGTAGCATGTCTGATATTCATCAAAAGTGGCGGTCGTATATCTGTCTGAATCTGTAATGTCGAATGCTTTTCTTTATTCCCGAAATGACATGGAAAATTCTACATTTTCATAATTCTAAATATGAACGAGTCACGTGAATAAGTGGACGTGGGGAGAGGAAAAATAGATTTCCAGCAAAGAATCTATCGCGGTGCCCGTATGAGAAAGTCCGTAATGAGGAGAGTTTTTGTGAGTGCAGGTGTGCGTTTCCGCACCGCTGCCCGCACCGTCCCGTCTCCTCCCCGCTGTCCGTCCATCCAGGTCGATGCGTAATCCTCTACTCCTCCATTGTGCCACCCACGCAATCTGAACTCAGGTGCGGCGGCAGAGTTATCGCCGGCTGCGACCTACCATCTGGCGCCTATATCATCTCCATATTGCATATTGCATATCGCGGAGTGAGACACTGCCATACTATATCACCTTAAAACAGTAAAAATGGTGAACTTGAGCGGGAAATAAAAAGGTTTGAACTAGCGGAGATGAAAAGTGGGAATTTTTTACATTACGTAAGAGAATTGAAGACCTTTTCGTTGATTCCCACAATCCAAGGATGTGGTAAATTTAGAAGAAAATAGTTTTTCTTAATTTCTTTCTTTCCCTGATCATATTGATAAATAAACATTCTTATTTTCTTCTACATGAAATTGAGATCTGTCACAATTGTCAACGCCTATCAATTTCTTCGTGGACGCAAATTAATTATACACTTATCGTTATTGAAAGAAGAGTTGCAGAATATTCTGCATTATTATTATTATTATTATTATTATTATTATTATTATTATTATTAAATTCGAAAAATTTAATAAGAGCCTTTACGAATATTAATCCTATGATATTGTGGTTTAAGTTATTCTAAAAAACACAAAATACAAGTTTTATGTTACACACATACACCCACTTCTCCGCTAATTTACAATTGCAGAAAGTTTAGAACTTCAGTGAGGGCGGCACTGTGAGTTCACTGGACCTTCATACTGCCTGTATAACTCTTCAAACTCAAAAAAATTGTGACCTTCACAAACTTAAATATGTTAAGTTTTCAAAAACATTGGGCTTCATTAAAGTTCCATCGAGATTTAAAACAAATTAATACGAAAACTTTACTATCCCAGTCTGGTTTAGGAATCTAACAAAGGGTTTTTTACCATGCCTCGCCGGATACATTTTTAATATATTTTTATAACTTCTGTTGTTGCTATTCATGTATATTTTTTAACACTACGTAACCAGAATTTTTTGTTACTTTCTTGATGTTTATTTATAAAACAAACATTCTGAACATTAATATACCATTGTTTTTCCAAATCTCAATATTTTTTGATATTTTATCGATAGTTCAATAATTCGATTGTCCTCCGTTTTTGAGGTATTCGTCATAGTTCATACAGATTACTAGAAAATGACAGGGATGTGAAGTCCAACTTTATTAGTAGAAAGGTAGAAGGTGTATCTATATACCCTCATTTAACAACTCATTATATAATTATCATCATCATATACAGCATGGATTAGGTCTTTAGGCCTGTTTCGTCTCCAGGAGTTGCATTTGATCATTCCATCGCAGTCGTGGACGTCCTATATTTCTTCTGCTTTGCGGTCTGTATCCAAAACTTTGAACACGGATGCGCGAACTATCCATTCTCTGAAGATGGTCCTACCATTGGGTTCTATGCGAATCTAATATTTGGCCTATATTGCAAACTTGAAGTTCTGAGCTACAGTCTTCATTTTTCTTCCATATGGTCCCTCAAAAAGTATCCCGCTAGTGGTCTCAGCAACCTCATTTCTGCTGCTTCAATCTTTTTTCTCTGTTGAGTTTTTATTGTCCATGCCTTTAAACCATACAAGATGGCTGGAACTGCCATAGTTCTATAGAATTTATGAACAGAGTATTTTCTTACTTTCTTTAGCAGATGTTGCTTCATTGTACCAAGTAGCTGCAGGAATTTAGAGAGTTTTTGTTCTAGGTCTTTAGAATGATCATAGGCTATATTGTATCCCAGATAATTAAAATTTGAGACTTGTTCAATTACGTTATTATTTATTTGAATCTTCGCTCGAAGCGGAGAGACTCCTTTAAAACCCATGACTTTGGTTTTGAATGAGGAAAATTTTTAATTAAAATATTTAGCATTGTTAAAAAGATTAAAGATGGCTCTATGTAGATTTTCTTTTGAGTGTCCTAGGATAACCTGGTGATCTGCAAATACTAATGCACACAAGGCAATTTTTCCGATAAAATTTGTTTTCAATTGGCTTTCCCATCGCCTAATCACGTCATCAATATATAATTTAAGAAGAATGGGTGACATGAGACACCCCTGCCTTTCGCCTGGATTTATTAGTCTGTATTCATTACTTGATCCGTCACCTGCATTTACTCTTATAGTAGTATTCACATACATACTACGAATGGACTAGATGTTGTAGAATTTCTCTTCTTAGCAACACCTCCCATATTTTTGTTCGATTGTCTTTTCTAATGTGTCGAATATCTTTTCTAAATCTACAAATGCTAAGAACGTGGGAACAATATACTCTCTATGCCTTTCTATTATCTGTGAGACAGTTAATATGCAGTCAATACAAGGCCTGCCTTTCCTAAACCCATTTTGCTCCTCTAATAAGAGCACCTCTCAAATAGGTGCTAGCCTTTGATTTATAATTTTGGCGTATATTTTGTATCCAGAATTCAAAAGGCTTATCCATCTGTAATTAGAGCAGTTCTTCCATTTTTATATAAGGGGACGAACACAGCAGTCCTACATTCTTCTGGGATGTGGCCATACACCCAGCAAGTATTAAAAAAGTCCAGCAGCTCTAGGGAAAAACTTTCAGATGCATATTTGAAGAGTTCATTGTTGATGTTGTCTGACCCAGGTGCTTTTCTATTTTTAATGTGTATGAGAACCCACTTCAACTCTTCTATTGCTATTGTGTCAACTATTTTTTCCTCGAAAGCTATTTCCTCTTCTTGCTGGTCGCTTGTCAATAGATATGCAAGATAATGAAGCCACTTGTCATCTGGAATCAAATTAAGTTTTATATTGTTTTTCTCATTCTTATTAAGTTGTTTTAATATTTTATAGGCTTTTGTCTGTCAGCATGTTTCCCAGCTCTGGCGATTCATACGCCGCAATTCTTTCTAAACTTTATTTATTTATTTATTTATTTATTTATTTATTTTTTACTTATTTATTTATTTATTTATTTATTTATTTATTTATTTATTTATTTATTTATTTATTTATTTATTTATTTATTTATTTATTTATTTATTTATTTATTTATTTATTTATTTATTTATTTATTTATTTATTTATTTATTTATTTATTTATTTATTTATTTATTTATTTATTTATTTATTTATTTATTTTACGAAAAAACTGTTAAAAAACTGCGTATGATGTGCTGTGGGGAAAAATGAATTGTGTGGACATTTTCAAAGTTCTGTGATCTCTACACTGAGTCATATACTACTTAAATTTTGAATTTTGAAAGGGAAAAAAAACTCCCATGTAATAAAATCTATTTTCAAGGATAAATAAGCAATAAATTTTGGCTCTTATTAATTCCTGCCGCGACAATATGGGAACGATAATTTGAATAATTGTATTTCCCACTGAATTCTAGAAGACGTGCACAGAAAATGAAGTTACATTTATGTTCAGAAGCAAAACAAGGGGCCATCTCAGATTTGCTCAATGGATCAGGGAAACTGGACGAAAAACCTGATCGGAATGGGGGTCATTGACCCGGAAGCTGTAGTACAATAGTTGTTACAGGTTGTTTATACTCATTTATACAGTCCAAATGGTAAATAATGCATTATGTATCATTGTTAAAATTAATGTTACTTTTCTTGTGATGCTCAGTATAGTCTCTAATTGTATAGAAACAGTTATGCAGCAGAAACGATTTCACTTGGGATTTAAACTTTTCTATTGAGTTTAATCGTTTAATGTCATCTGACAAAGTGTTGTAAAATAATGTACATATATTGTATGTGAATTTTTTGTAATGAGCTGTTGATACTGTCACCTGACGAATATGATTTTTACGTCGAGTGTTATAGTAATAGACTTCGGCATTTTCCGAAAATATATTCCCGCCCTTAAGCAAGTCATTTTTTACAAAAACCACTGATTCGTAAATAAAAAGACATGGTAATGGTAGAATACCTAGATTAATGAAGAGAGGCTTACATGAATCACGTGGGTGGGATTTGGTTATTATTCGTACAATTCGTTTTTGTAATCTAAAAGTCTGGGAGATATAAGATGTATTTACCCAGAATATTATGCCATATCTCAGGCGGGAATGAACAATCGCGAAGTATACACAACGAGCGGTATGAAGGCTGACTGAATTTGCAAGAATTCTGAACGCGTACCATAATGAACTTAATTTTGTGTTCAATTCATTTAAATGGACGTTCCATTTAAGGTTTGACTGAATTGAGAGACCTAAAAATTTTGTTGCCTTAACATCAGTCAATGGTACACTGTTTATTTTCAATGGAGCACAGAATTGTTTATTTGAAATGGAAAACTGCATTAAAACCGTTTTCTTTTCGTTTACTATTAATTTGTTATTTCGGAACCAATTTGAACCATCTGATATTGTACTATTTACGGTTTCTTTATTGCAAAGGATGTTCGTATCATCCGCAAAGAGAACTTCTTCCGTTTCGAATCGTCGAGGGCATATCGTTTACGTAAAGTAGGAACAGAATAGGGCCTAAAATCGATCCTTGAGGAACTCCACATGCAACGGGCAAAGAGTCGGAAAGGTGCGTACGTAATGTTCCATCATTCCAGTAAGGTATTTCAACTCTCTGAGATCGTTGTTTAAGGTACGAACATAACCAATCTAGAGCAATGCCACGGATTCCATATGAAGGTAATTATGGGTCCTTATGAAGGAAAGTAAAATGTCAAGATCAATGATGTCAAAAGCTTTTGAGAGATCTAAAATAATCCAATAGGTGCCTCGTTTTGATCCAATGATGAGGCGACATCTTTAAGAAAAGAAAATATAGCTGTTTCCGTTGATTTTGATTTTCTAAATCCATGTTGGCAATCTGAAAGCGCGTCGTGTTTAGTGGGAAAGGTTTCCATTCGTACGTAAAAAAAGTCTCTCTAATATTTTCGAAAAAAAAACTGATAGAAGAGAAATGGGCCGACAATTTTGAATTTCTTTTTTGTTGCCTTTTTTGAAAACGGCTTAATTTTAGCTGTTTTGGAAATATCTGCAAACGTTCCAGTGCATAAAGATGCATTAAATATGTGAGTTAACGGGTGTATAATGGCATACGCACAAGTCTTTAACAAAGAATCCGGGAATTCATCTAAACCGGACGAATATTTATTTTTTAGTTTACCGATTATTTTGAGAATTTCATACGAAGAAGTTTCGGAAACGAACAGTGTGTCTAAAATTTTGGGTGAACTGTCTGTTTTTGAATTTCGTGCCTGAAGACCCTTAGTGAGATTGGGAGCAATTTGCGAAAAGTATTGGTTAAAGAGATTAGCCACTGTTGCCGGATCGTTCACATTTATATCGTTATATTTTAAAACAACATTCTCTACGGGTTTTCTAGTTGATTTGGTAGTATTTTTTATTATATTCCACATTGCTTTTGTTTTATTATTTGAGTTCAAAATATCCTGATCGTTTTTCATTATTTTAGCCTGCCTTATGACTTTTCGTAACAATGTTTAGTATTTTTTAAAGTATATAAGGAAATCTCGAGATACGACATGACGTTCAGAAATGAAAGAAAGAATTCGCTTGTTTTTACAAGATGTCCTAATCCCTTGTGTTATCCAAGAATGGCTTTTCCGTGAAATATTTAATTTTCGTTTTTGAAGAGGAAAACAAGTGTTAAAATAAAATGAAAGAGTTGAAAAAAAAAAGAATTATATTTGTCGTTTGTATCAACAGTATTATAATCCGCTTCCCATGACTCCTGCATCAAGTAATCAATGAATAATTTAATTTTACTTTTATATAAGTGTAATTTTATAATGGTAAGAATTTGTGCATCGTGGTCACTGTATTCTAAATCTTTTGTTTCAACTTCACATCGAGTAGTAGTTTTGTTAATTATAATTTGATCAATTGCCTTCATCGAATGTTGTGTGATTTGTGTAGGTATATTAATTCTAATGTCTAAATTGAAGGAATTAATTAAATTGAGAAACTTTTCTTTCTCGCAAGATTCGACCAGAAAATCAATGTTAAAATCTCCGCATACAACAATGGATTCAAAAGAGCGATTGCTGAGTTTGTTAATTGTTATCTCCAGGTTTTCTAAGAACAAAATATAATCTGCAGTTCTCTTTGTTGGAGGTCTGTAAATGCAAAGTATTATCACTTTTAGTGAAGTAAGATGTTCAACAGAAATTTCGAAAATATTTTCAATGGAATACACATTTATTTCCGCCAAGGGGATAGAATCAATATTATTTTTAACGTAAATACAGGAACCCCCATACGTAGGACCTTTAAGGGATTCTCTCTCTCTCTCTTGCTACTATTGCTGATGCTGATGAACTACTGCTGATGATATCCAGTACAATTCCAATTAACGAATTTTAATGTGTGACATGTTAATTGTTCTACAAATTAAATTCAATAAACAAGATATGGCAATACAATTCTAAGAAAATGTAAAGATTTGTCAATTACAACCAAAATAATGACATTCTAGAAAAACTACTTTCATATTCATAATCACCATTTTAAAAAAATCAAAAACAAGAAGAAATAAGATAAACGAAACTCTGTCAAATTTTTTAAATTATCATAAAAGGAAGAAAATAAGAGCTATCTACAAATATCTGAAAAAAAAATGTGCGAAATTAGTGAAAGATAGTGTTTAGTGAATGGCAAAATACTTCCTTCCCCTTTGTGTTTCATTATATACTTAAAAGTATAGTATGTCCGATAAGATTCTTTTTAATGTAATATATTGATTTCAAAGATCTCTATTGGCAATGTTTAAGTTTTAGTAAGAGAGCTAAGATTTCTTACTACTAACAAAGACAAATTCTACTCGAATCATCCACATGACGTTCTATAATAACTGTTTTGTTTGTTTTATTTCGTCAGAAAGAGTAAAATACTATACGTCAGGTATTAGAAAGAAATATAACCTGACCACGTTTTCTTGAGGTCCAGAATCTCTTTCCAACCTTTAATTCTTCATAGTTGAATAATGATTAAGGATACCACGAAGCGAAATTAACAACATTTGAAAACTAGTAATTTTCGTCCCTGAGAGATAAAAAATGCATTTCCATTGGTAAACAAAGTACATATTTAATTGTATAGGATTGCTAAAAAACAAACTTATTTCTGTTTTATGTTATAGTTTATATGACACTGTTATGAGAGACACGTTTTGTATACAAACAATTGAAGTGCTCCCCCCACAGACGGAGTTCGGAGATAATAAGTGTGTTAGGTGAACTTCCCTCATATAACTCAATACATTTTAAAACTTTTTAACACAGAGCATTTGCATATAGGTCCATTTTTGTTTTAATTATATATTACACTAAAAGAATAATATTTGAAGTATTGTATAATGCTAATAACTTAATTTCAAAAAATGTGGGATAGCCCCTCGTTCTACTGAGACCTTCAATTAGTATGAAATTAGCAAGAACATACAAGCACTCTGAAAAGAACCCGAATGATTGGCTGAGAAAATTGAAGTTGATAAAAACGGCTGTAAAACTATGAAAGAAAAATTTTCATCACAGTTGCACTGGAATAGCTTGAAAAATAATTTGCATTCTTAAATCAGGAATTATTGATTAAGACCCTGATAAAAAAGAAGATTAATAATATAAATTATATTAAGCATTGAGAATCATTGTGATACCATTGTTAGTGATCTTTGAATTTTTTATATCATTATATACAAAAATAAAATAATCGCTTTCAATGTATTACATGTCTTAAATAACATTCTGGAAACCGTAAGATCTCAATTTTAATATATCAAATTGTTTTAAAATAAAGATCGTAAAAATAATAATCAACAATGATAGTTTCTACTCGAGATTAGAAATGAGTACCTTTATTAGTTCAAGACAATATCCCCTTAATTAGCAATTATTTATCCTGCATCATACTAAAAACAATTATGTTGAGTATCAAATTGTACTAATACTCTTGTATTAAAAAATAATATTACGAAATATTTTGTCATTATTATTGGGGATAGGTATTAGGTTCGGCTCCAATACACAAAATAAAATGCTACTATGTCGCATTCATTACTTTGACAAGTTCAAAAGAATGTAATTGTGTTTTATTTCATTTTGGGATACTTTCAACGATATTCACCTCGTCGATCACGTACAATAACTGAAATTAGTCCGAAATACCTGCTGACATGGATTTTACGAAATTGTGGAAAATGCTGAGGGGGAATATTGGGAATACTTTCACGTTCAACGTATGCACAAAGGGACAATAAAAACGTCATTGTTGCGCAACTGAGAAATGCTACAATTGAATTTTGATATTGTCCGCAACACTGCCTCTAAGCAACCTAGTATGTTCGTGCAGGTTTTCCATGTTGATGCATCAAAGTACTGCACGTCTTTCGTCTTCGTTTGCTGGAGACTTCGATTATGACAGTGAATTTTATAATTATGAACAGCCATTTTTTTTTTATATTTTAGTACCCTTTAAACCGAAAAGTTCAGATAACTTTTTCATCTGAAGATAAAGAAAGGTGTATTTCACCGCCAAAGCCTCTAATCTTTCACCTGCCTAAAGGGTAGGGTTTCCCTCATTACAATAAAATTAAGTAAATAAATAAGTAAGTAATGTTCATGAGTCTGAGTTGAGTGTAATACCGTTAAACTTATGGAATTAGGTGTTTCGTAATAACACGTGAAGCCACTATTAATGATAATAGCTGCATCTTTATTTTAATATCTCGATGTTGATATTCGTACATGTAGAAATTCGATAACAGAATAAAATCATTGGTATCGTTTTGGAACTGCAGTATATATTTGGTATTCAATTGTTTCATTGTTTTCAAATCAATCTTCGAAACAATCACAGTGTAGTTTTTTAATTTTAAAGATACTCTTATCAGGTGCAAACACATAATGTGCGAAGAGCCACTTTGAGGTAGATTTTGAAGAACACACAACTGCTTCAATAAATGAAGCTGGTGTGTCTGCGTGCTAAATGTTGCGCGAATAATGAGGAAATGACATAATTGGTTCATTGTGCAAGAATGTGGTCCTGGAAGAGGGAACCCCACGTGTTAGGTTTTCGTAGTTTAGCGAAAGTTGTTCGGTACTCCGGAGGTAAAGGATTCTGTATCCATTTTTTCTTAAAATGGGATATTTTGAAGACAGTTGTTCCTATTTCATGTGTTTCTCGAGAGGTATTGCGAACTATCTCCAAAGACTTTAATAACAACATTTCAAGCAGTCAACCCAACTCCATTTCCATTTACGCCGGAGTGCAACCCGTTTGAACTGCTCTCTTATTAAATTAGGTAAATGTGATGTAGTGGCTTTACCTCTGAAACAATCAACATACTTCCTTAATCGGCTGGCAAGCATTTGAGATCGTGAAACAAATCCCTTTAGCGTATGGGAAGTTACGGTGGTTATTCGGTCGTTTTACTCAAGAAGTTCCAGTAATAATTTTTTGGAAAACTTATGGAAAGTATTTATCATTGCAGTAATAAAAAAAAGTGAAATTACTGTATGAATTTTAACTATGCAAATTATTTGCTTTACAATTGACTGAACGGTACTAAGTTCGATAATGAAGTTAGAAATTTAACAAAGAATTTGTTACTGATAAATGATGAAGGGCCAGCTATTAAATAACGAAAATTTACCGCATCTATACTTACACGGACATGAAGAAAATATTGTTAATGAAAAGGATTGTATGCTTGTTTATTTCTCTATTTACATTTTATTTTCTCTCTCATAGATCGCTAATACATATTATTGAAGTTTGTTAACATGAAGGGTCGGATTTACATGAAATGTCATATTTTTCCTTTTCACTTTAGAACAATGCCTGTTAATATAGGAATTCATTTTATGTTATGACAAAAGGAATTTGCCCATTTTTATAGGTCATTATTTTGCATTTTTGTCGATTTCGACTAATAAGTCTTTTATACCTATTTACGTCATTTTGAATGCATTTTTGCTGATTTCATCGCTTTTCTCGTCATTTTTTATGGTACTAGCTTCAAATAATATTTAGGAGATGCAACAAATGTTTTTCGCAGAATTACTCAGTAGCCTCTTCGATTTTGTTGCTCAGAAATTGGTTTGGCAGCCGTTTTGATGTAATTCTTGAAACGTATATCAGCGCCATTGCCGGTCCGGACGATTTCGGGATAACTCTAATGACAGAGATTGCTTGGTAAAGAACAATCCAAACCAAACTTTTTTAAGCAGAGATCACTCGAACAAATGAAAGAAGCCTCGATTACATAAGAAACATATCCAACAGTTTGAGTTGTTCATCCCAACTGCTTTTGATTAGATTTTTACGTTTTTTTTTCTTTCGGTTTAGTGCATTTCTGAAGAATTTTAAGAGCACTTTATTAATTATTCTTGGCGATATTTTAGGCCGCTCCCTAGTTATCATCAAACATACCAAGCACTTATGTTTAAAATATTAAAAAATATATTTCTAATACTTCTTTTGAAATATATTTTGCGAGATGTTTTATGAATATTTCAGATAAATGCTTAGCAAGAATATTATAGTCAAAAGACCGTGTTTGTATTGAATCATCCTGCTCTTCAGTCTTACGTGTCAAAGGTAGTTGGAGGGTGTTCAAGCTTCGAAACTTCGATTCTTTTATTGCATAAATTTAGGAACAGTTTTATCTCAAACATGCCCAAATTAATCGTCGTACGTCGATTCTAATTTGCATTTATTAAAGAAAGAATTAAACACGACACGGAACGACAGAAATGAGGGGCGACTTTCGGCAAAGAAAGCCGGGGGAGGATACTGGATTCTAAAATTTCTGTTTTTGGTGTTTTACATTAATACATTCTGTATACTTTTATCTTTAAATCAACCCAAATTGTATAGTCTTACGCTGATTTAAAGTTTTAATGAATAAACCTTATGGAGTTTAAAAACATACAAAGGCTGTTATCTTAAATTCAATAGTGCAATATATCAGAAAAATGCTCCTTAAATACTGCAACTTAACACAGAATAATTATCCCGCAAAGGCGATGAAGGATTTGTGAATAGAAAAAACCGTCAACAATACAAGAAAGTCATTACACCCTTAAGAGACGTATGAAAAGCGTACTTGAGCGAAGAAAGTGGACGAAGAGGATTAGAACAGTTCATGCTGACTCTGTCGATGCAGAACAATTGTCTTGCGGTAAAGTGTGCATTTTTCATAGGGGCGTCTCGCAAGTGATCTAACATGCTTGATTTTCCGCCCTACAATAAACGCATAGATGCGTACGCCGCGCTGGCCCCGCTTCCGCTCCGCTCGGGCCGCCTCGGCCGCTGCGCCACGTGGATCGCGCGCGTACGCTGCTGCGTCGGCGCCGCTCCCCCGCCCGTCCGCCCGCCTCCGCACTCGCTCCTGCCCTCGCCCCCACCCCCACACTCGCCCTCGCCAGTTCCCCGCTCGCGCCTGCCGCGCCGCATCGCGCGCAGCGTCTGCTTCGCGTCATCACGCCCGACACACGAACTCCGGAGTTCCTTGTTCTTTTAGCCCACCCGCCCGATTCCGACTCGACCCGAATCCCATGCCGACTCCACCCGATCCGAACCCGATTCCGACTCGACTTGACCCGACCCCGACCCGATTCCGACTCGACTTGACCCGACCCCGACCCGATTCCGACTCGACTTGACCCGACCCCGACCCGATTCCGACTCGACTCACCCCAACCCGATTTCAACTCGACTAGACTCGACCCGAACCCGAAACTGATTTGGATCAGATCCGGAGCCTCTTTCGAATCGCTCCTGATCCGATACCGACTCGACCCAAAGCTGTTCCCGACCGTTCCAGTGAAACCTAAAATCGAATCCCTCTCGACCTCGACGATCATCATCGCTACCTTGAACCTTATTTCACCCGATCCTGAGTCGACCCCACTCTTCTCTTGCTCCCAGCCCCGACGTCATCCCTACTTGCAGTGAAACCGCCTTCGATGCCGTCGATCTTAATTCCGACTCCTTCCTGAACTCAGAAGCCCTGTTGTTGACGCGGCGACCCTCGCTACCCCATCTGAAAACGATACTAGTACTCGCATTCATACCCAGAGCGAGCTCCTACCCTCCATGGTCCTACCTGTTCTCCAAATTCCTACCTGTCCTCTTAGCAGAATCCACGGACTGTTCACCGGTTTTCACTTTGACCTTTCAATTTTCCGGCGAGTGGAAGCTCGCGCAGGGAAAGTGGCAACCCTTTAGACAATTCCGCGTGGACACAACCTAGCGAAGGCGCTCGGCGGACAGCGTCGGCAGCAGCAGCAGCAGCAGAAGCGACAGAAGTGTCAGAAGTGGCAGAAGGGGCGGCGAAGGCGAACGCGCGATGGAGGCGTCGGGAGCAGCCTTTGAGTCGCAGCGCCCATGCGCGTTGGCGCGGCTCGGCCGAGGGAGAGGTCTGCGCCCCGCCCGCCCGGCTCATCCCCTGCCCCCGCCCCTAGCGCCCCTCGCGCCCCTCGCGACGCTCGCGTACTCCGCGCCGTGGCCGCGCGCCGCGTGCTCACCTGCTACTTGCGAGGCGGGCGCCGCCGGGCCGGCGCAGCGCGGCCGCCGCGCGGCGCGAGCGCGCCTAGGGCACGACGCCGCGTCCGCCGCCACCGCCGCCGGAGCAGCGAGCGCGCTTCCGAGCCAACGCAGGGCCACCATCGGCCGGCCACTCCGCCTCCACGCCGCCGCCGCCGCCGCCCCCGCCGCCGCCCGCGCGTGCCGGTGCCCGCAGTGCGTCGCGACCGGGGATGCCGCCACCGTCGGCCGCTAGCTTCGCGCGGCTGCTGCACCCCTCCTGTGCGGCTTCCCCTCGCCCCCCACCCGCCCGCGCCCCCGCCTCGCGCGCGTCGCCCTGCCTCTCCCCCGCGCCGCCCGCCTCCATGGAGCTTATCGATTTTGTCGAGATGGAGCCTGCGGAGGGTGCGGGGGCGCGTTTGCGGCCGGGAGCGCGAGAGGGGGCGCCGCTCTCTTCCGACGCTCCCTCCGGTCGCTGCCCCGCTGTCCCCTCCGCGACCCCCTCTCCCGCCTCTTCCGTTTGCCCCTCTTCCGAGCCCTCTCTACTCGTTCTCCGCCTGCGCCGTCTAACAGCGCGGGCATTATGCCGGCGGCGCAACCGAATTTTATAGCTGTCACGCCGCCTAACTACTCATTATATCATTAGCACGGCGCCGGCGCCGAGCAATCACATCGACGCTAGCGCAGCCTGGCGGAAGGGGCGCGGAGGGAGGCGGCGGTGGAGGGGCCCGTCTACAGTGCAAGTGGCAGAGCAGCCGGCGAGAAGGCCAGGGGAGTCCTCGCCAGCGCCCTGCCGGCGCAGCGACGAGGAACGGGCCTCTTCACCGCTGGAGGGGGTGGGGGAGGCGGTGTGGTGTGGAAGTGGGTGTGCTCGTGTCAGCCTGGAAGCGGTCGCGTGACAGTATAAAGTCGGGGCGTGACGGGGTAGAAATGAGGGCGCGCCACAATGGGACTGGGCTGGCTGCGGTGGATGTGACGCAAGTCGCCACAGAAACGGGGACAGACGAGATCGGCCTCGCGTGGAGCCTATGTGAAGACTGGACACTCAGGCCCGACATCTGAGCCCCTGACATACGAGATCCAAAGCTCGAGACTGCAGTCCGGATACCTCATGCTGGACACAGCAGCGCCGGGACCTCCAGGAATGTGACCCAGGACCGGAGATCCGAATCACGGGACCGATATGTCAGGTTAAAGATCGCTAGGTCTGCGATAGTAATATCAAGTTGCAGGTCCGAACCCATTGACAGGCTCGAATCGCAACGCAGAGCGCACGGAACTCTGGGCCTGAACTGAACAGCAGGCCCAACCGAATCCTAGGCCTGAACCGAACGGTAGGATCGTACCCGCCCATGCTAAGCCTGAACCGCCGGTTCAAACAGTTCCACAGGATGCGTCAGCTCGATGACAACGCCTTTGCTTCTGCAGAATATTGACTGGGAGGTTCTAAGTTTTGATCCCGATGGTGGCGAATTTTCAGCATTAGCTAAATAGTTACGTCGAATTCAGACGCGCGCTGTCTGAAGAATTCTAGCGGCTGGCTAATCTGATCCATAGTTTCCTTGTTTTTTTTTCCCACTAATACTTGGCAAATTCCGGAATATTGCCCTAACAAACGGACTATGAACCGCATGTGCTCGTTCCTTCCTCTTCTTTCTCCTATTCTCTCCTCTTACACACAGGCGCTTACATGCGGTACACTATCACAAATGGCGGGAGACCACGCGGGAGCTTGGGCCGTGCCCCGCTGGGGAGAGTACCTGAAGGAGAAATCTCCATCAAGCCGACGTGTAGGTTGGAGCAGAATTTCTTCACTGGGAGAGGAACACCGCCATCTCCAGAGATAGAAAGCATTCACTACACGTACGAGACTAATGACCGTAGCAGTTGTCGTGCCCAGAAACATCACAATCAGCCAAACAGGTAGATTTGGGCGCTACCGCCCGATGCTGCGACTTGTGGCAAGAGTGAAGGGGAGCATGGTCGATCGCAAGGGACCATTTCGCGACCAACTGAGAAAACCCCATGTTGTAAAGTAGTGGAGTATTACCGAGTTCATGTGAACTTGTTTCTGTTTTTGCAGTGACGTATGTAACAGCAACGTAAAACACTTCACAAACTCACATACAACATGTGACGCCTGTAGCGGGAAGTGCGTGCGTTTCAGGAGAGACACTTCCGGAAGTTTTGCACGTGGCTTACGCACGGAATATATTCCAGCTCGCGAAATAACAAATGCATTGCTACAGATGTGATTAAGAGAAATTAATAAACGAAATAATAGACATGAATGCATGAAAGAAATGAATGAATTCCGGGTTTTAAAAATAAATGTCAATTATTGGTCACTAATTACGGCTGAATATTCATCTGTGCGGTAATACAACTTTGCACATTCATTTGAGCGAGTGACTTACGTCGGTGACTGTGAGTACACAAAAGAAATCATCCAAATATTCATGAAAGATGTGTTTTCATAAAAGGATATAGAATTCATTTCGAAATCACAATTCAAAACCAATATATAATGTTAACAAACGATTTCTCAAAAAAGCATTTTCCTTAAATGAAATCTTCCCTTTCTACTGTGAGAGAGGACGGAAACTCCGGGATGCTTCAACACAGCAACTTAAATAATACCTGAAGACTGTTCAAAAATAGAAAATTTCCATGTTTTCCATATTTATTAAATGAGACGAATTCGTAGAATCTGGCAGACACAAAAGATTAGTAATATTGGAAATATAGTAATAAAAACAATTGTTGCCCTTATAGTATTTTACTAATTTTCAATGGGCGCAGTAATTGAAAGAAAACTGCAGTCTCTAGCCATGTGAGGCATTTCTATATTTTTGTTAAATATCCAGGAACGAGAAAAAAATACAAAAACAATTACACAGTTTCGGATTTTGACTAAACTCAAATACCTTATTGTGTTATTGCGCCTCAATCCTCGTGTACCGACTGAATTTTCAGTAGCAGTTTTGATGCGGAAGGCCCGTGTATAACTTTGTACGGAAGAGCTTGCGAAGCACCTCCAGCTAACGTTTCAAAATTCTCAATGGACATTTTTTAAACTCATTCCTGCTGGTTGCAATTACTGAAAAGTTTTTCTTTATTCGAAGATTTATACTATGTACTCACGTTTTCAAATAACGTTTTGAACTTATAGTCCCAAATTAGAAAAAAACGGAGAGAGGAAAATATGGTATTTCATTCACGCCCTCTCATTGCATACTCAATTAACTTTGTTTTTGCCAAATTATTTTATTTCTATGTACTCTTGCCTTGATATCTCATGATCTACGAACACATTCTGTCTTCATTCACTTCCATAGATTTAAACTGTATCTTGAATGTGGTCTCATGTCTCCTGTGGAATAAATCATATGTCAACCCAGTCGGGTCCTACACCCTCATCTATAATCTCTCCTCTTCAATCAATGCACTAAAGAGAGAAAAGCACACTTGTTTGCATACAGGAAAATGGACAAAACATTAAAATACTTCACCACATACTCGCACTTCACCATAGAACAGGATACATGAACATTTCACTGCGCACGTCATATAGCACCACTAGTTTACAAAAGAAATAATTATATTTGTTCAAAAAAACTAGTGGTGCTATAGAATGGCACAGACTTTCTCGTAGTAAAGGTTTCTAATTTCCTTGGCTTTACGGTCTTGTCGTATCCTCTTGCGGGCTGCTATCTATCGCCGTCCAACGTACATTTTTTTTGACATTTTCTCAATTTTCCAGTTTTCTAATAGTAGAACTGAAATATTACTTCAAGAGTATTACAGAAGACTAAAACTGTCATAAATAACAATTTTCACTGTAAGATTTTGAGCCGTTTTTAAGAAAATAGCGTTTAAGCATTATTGAAAATGCGAAAGTTGAATGTCTGTTTCACATAATATTTGAGTTTTCGTAAAATTTCGTTTAAAATCATTTGAAATTCTGTAACTCGCAAATGAAATAATGTTTACAAATCGTTGGAAATGTGCATAATAACAGCGTGAAATATATTAAAAAAACATTTATGTAATATTTGAAAAACCAAAGATACAGAAAAATGATCTTTGTCATTTTTAACAGTACAATTAGCACTACCCGTCGGCAAAAATCGGAGAAAACTTTGGCGCCATTTTTTAGAAAATTGCATTTGAACTTTTCTGAAAATGCGGAATTGCGAGTTCATTTTAACAGAAAACTGTTGTGTTTTCGAGAAAATTTATGATATTGTTTAAATCACATATACTCATAAATACAATAATGCGAACAAATGTCGCGAATGTAAATACTATCGAGACGAGAGATAAAAAAATACATATTTGTAATTTTTGAAAAATAAAATAATAGAACAATATGGCCTTTGTTATGTTATAGAGTGCATTTAGCACTATATAGGATAAAAAGAAGAAAAAAAATATGCCGTTTTAAGTTTAAAGAAAAAATTGGAACTGGTTTTGAGAAAATCTTGTTTTTGGAATTTTTTATAATCCCAAACGTTGCACGCAATATTGCTCGAAAACTACTAAAAGAGTATAAAAAGATGTACATGTCCTCAATGAAAGAACTAATTATGGACAACAAATTTCATTTAAAGGAAATATATCTTAAATTTTGTAGTTGTATGGCGCCGAAAAAAAATTAATATTTTTGCGATTTTCGCTAATTCACCGCGATAATCGAACCTATGCCATTCTTCTTCTTCTTCTTCTTCTTCTTCTTCTTCTTCTTCGAACTCTTCGAAGAACTCACGATCGAATTCGAACTCACGATCTTTTGGCCGATACCGCCAAAGCACTACTGCCTAGCGATCTCGGCTACCCGGAACGGCGAAATCTCGTTAATATCAAAACCAAGAAAATCAAATCATAGTTATCGTCATATTTACATCTTTAGGTCATAAATGTTTGCATATTTAAACAATTTTTAGTATTTGACAGACGTGTTTGTACTCATAACGTGATGATTTTTCAGCTAAACCGGTTTCGACCTATGGCGAAATAAATGATGATCAATCAATGACTCATTCTCTCTTTTTCTCACTTCCTATTTTCCTCTTTTTCCCTTCTCTCTCTCCCCTCTCTCTTTCTCTCTCCCTCTCTCCCTCCATCTTTCTTTCTTTTCCTTTCTTTCTCTTTCTTTCTTTCTCTCACCCGCCCCTCCTATAAGTCAGCACCTCCTCACGGAACGCATACCTGGCTGGCGACAGCGACCAAGATGGCAGTTACGAGTAAGCCACATTCCTCATTCGCCATTCAGTCATAGTTGCCACGACGCAACCGACTACGTGTCGTCTCCGTGGAGGAATCCACGTGAGAATTAGAAGAACTTCACTCTCATTCATTTTTCATAATTCAGCATTCAATTTAATCGTTTATTTGCGGAGGGGAAAATGTTTTTGAATCCAGCAGTACGAATGGGATATTACTCGCCTGACCTCCAGAGAGATGAGACAGCTCGTATCTCTCGCTTACCAAGTATGACAAGCTGAGTCGCGGTGATTCCCACGTATTAAAGCCCGGGGCTTAGGCAAACCGCAAGAGAAGTGTTGATAGACAAGGGTATTGACGCACTATATGAGCAATCGAGGGCTGCTGCGACATTTCGCGAAATTACATATTTCATGGCCCTAGATGCAAAATACGATAACGATGATGGCTTACATGCGCCTGGAAACAGCGCCTTAACACAACATGAGGCAGAAGAAATACAAAAAAAGGCGGCGAATAAATATTAAAAAATAAGAAGAGCATGCATCAAATATTGCTTGTTAAATACCATCGACTTCTTTCAGGTTTGAGAAGAAAGATTGTATGAAAGCCAGCATTTTTTACGCGTGAAAACAAGAAAAATACATACTTTTAATATGTTTGCAAACTACATTTCTTTTATAGACGATTGGTTTTTATTTCTGAAATATTGAAGATAATTTTCTGGGAAAAGAACGAAATTGGAAAAAAAATTGGATAAATATTAAACTTTATAAATAAATTTTATTAATTAAATCATGAAATTCTATATAAGATATATTTATATATGACCTATTTATATAAGATCTATATATTATATTCTATAACGTTCAAGACTACTAAACCTCGTGTGTTTTAAAAGGATTATTTCATTGACATATATTTACTAAAGACACAACACCACATTGTGTCTCGAAATGTGTCTTTAGTAAATTGATGCCAATATAAATCTGCAAGTGGTACTTGAGGTTGGATTGTGCGTCACGAATTTGCAACTCGTCCGACCAGGCGTCGTTATCTCCAAGTGAGCTTCGCTCCTCATGGATGTTACGTCCGACAGTTCACTGTCGATCCGCCGTCAGACCTCTCGAGTTCATTTACGTCTAAAGTCCTTTGTAGACTTATACAAGGACTGCAACGTTAAGGAGAATACAGGAAAGTTTACGACAAAAAAAAAGATTGTGAATCTGAGACACAAAATCATATATTCTTTAACAATAAATAAACACACAAAAAACTGAACTCCTCTATCTACGAGCCTTTACTCGAACGCGAATCTCGCATTACTAAGTGGCACTGGACTGGAATGTCTCAGCCGCACTGATGTTCATACAGAAAAATTACTCCTTTTGGTAAAAAATGGACCTTTGGTAAAAATTACCCTTAAAAATGAATTCTTTCTTTAATAATTATTCTTTGCTTCAGCTGGTGCGAATGGCAATACTGTTACGTTTCTAGGTGACGAATTAAAAGTCTCGTATTATTTTAACAAAAACGTTTATTTTGTTTCTTAACACAATCACTGAAAACACTTGATTATTTATTTACACTACACTTCTCTTTATTTATTAGGCAGCTCGTGGTGGCGCCGGCAGATGACGCAACCCGCGATCACAGGCAGCTCGTGGTGACGCAATCCGCGCGTACAGGTAGTTCGTGGTGGTGCCGGCCGGTGACGCAATATTCGTTACAATACCTATGCCTAGCGTCAACTAAATTAAGTTTGAAAAAAATAACTATTTTATGAGCTCATGTTTATTCACAATTAACATTAAAAATAAACACTTTACTGAATTATGTCGGCAATATCGTGCATACAAGTTTTGCAAGTAACACTCCTGAACATTTCCGGTACAAATCCAGAAGTACGGGTTTCTCATTACATATAATTTCTTTAAATGTTTAATTAAATCAGTTTTTTGATTCTTGACCCAATTTGGATTTGTAAAATTCTAAGTATCCCTTTCTTTGTTCACACGGGTACTCACGCTTCTGCAACACGGAAGGGGTGAATGTACTTTGCGGGGCTGCCTGGTCGTAGCTACCGTGGTGCGCCGAAGCGGGCGGGCGGCCCTCCGTCTCAGCGGCCTTAGCTCACGGTCAAGCACGCGCTGGCGCGGCGCGGCCGCGGCTCCGACTCGCTGGCGGTTGATACCCTTCCGTAGACCGTCGCGGCGTTGGTTGCGGAACCTTCCTTCCAAACAACGAAATGCGATGCCGGTCGGCAGGATCCAACGCTGAGCTCGTCACTTCTCGGTCTCAAACGCTCGCACCTCGTTTCTTCTGACTCGCCATTTTCTTCAAAGCGCGTCGATCGGAAACTGCCCCCTTCTTAAAGTTTCGTTGCAGCTATTGAAGCGCATTGAAAAGTGCTGGTGATGGATCGTGCTCTCGCGATGGTGGATCGTACAGGTACTCCATCGCTCGAAACCTCCACCTGCTCGCAACACAATTCTCTTCCGTTCGACCACTAGAAGCGACGTGGTTCATGTACGTATTTCAAGTTCATGAAACGGTGGTAGGTTTCCACCTCGTCAGACTCGAGCAATGATTATATCCTTTTACTAGCCGTCATATAAAGACCGAAAATAAAAGTTTGTTTTCTCACCAAGCGTTATCAGCCACAAAATTCAATATCAGACATTTTCCCAAAACTTTTAGACACGATGTTCATTTCTGAACCTCTTCCAATGAAATTCTCAAAGCAATCGGTAAACTAAAAAATATATATTCGGCCGGTTTAGATTAATTTCCGGATTGTGTGTTAAAGACCAGTGCGCCTGCCATTAACTTACATATTTTAACCCACCCGCTAACTCATATATTTAATGCCTCCTTATGCACCGGAACTTTCCAAATATCAAAAGAGCTAAGATTAAGTCGCTCTTCAAAAAAGTCTACAAAAATAAATTCAAAATTATCGGCCTATTTCTCTTTTGTCAGTTTTTTTTCAAAAGTATTGGAGAGACTGTTTTACGTACGAATGGAATCCTTTCTCAGTAAACAAGACGCGTTTCAGATTGCCAGCATGGATTTAGTTAATCAAAATCTACGAAAACAGCCATACTTTCTTTTCTTAAAGATGTCGCCTTATCATTGGATCAAAACGAAGCACCTATTGATTATATTTAGATCTCTCAAAAGCTTTTGACGTCATTGATCATGACATTTTACTTTCAATATTATCTGCATAAAGAATCCGTGGTATTGCTCTAGATTGGTTATGTTCGTACTGTAAACAACGATATCAAAGAGTGGAAATACCTTACTGGAATGATGGAACATTATGTACACACCTTTCCAACTCTTTGTCAATTGGAGTTATTTATTTATTTATTTTATTTATTTTACGTAAAAAAACAGTTAAAAACTGCGTATGACGTTCCTCAAGGATCGATTTTAGACCCTATTCTGTTCCTACTTTTCATGAACAATATGGCCTCGTCGATTCGAAACGGAAGAACAGTTCTCTTTGTGGATGATACGAACATTCTTTGTAATAAAGAAACCGTAAATAATACAATATCAGATGGTTCCGAAATAACTAATCCGAAATATCAGATTGGTTCCGAAATAACAAATTAATAGTAAATGAAAAGAAAACGGTTTTAATGCAGTTTTCCATTTCAAATAAACGATTCTGTGCTCCATTGAAAATGAACGGTGTACCATTGACTGATGTTAAGGCAACAAAATTTTTAGGTCTCTCAATTCAGTCAAACCTTAAATGGAACGTCCAGTTAAATGAAAACCAAATTAGTTCATTATGCTTTAATTCTTGCAAATTCAGTCAGCCTTCATACTGCTCGTTGTGTATACTTCGCGAATGTTCATTCTCACCTGAGATATGGCATAATATTCTAGGGAAATACATTTATAGCTCCCAGACTTTTAGATTACAAATAATAATTGTACGAATAATAACCAAATCCCACCCACGTGATTCTTGTAAGCCTCTCTTTATTAATCTTGCAATTTTAGAGTATTACCTTGTCTGTTGATTTGACATAAATGGAACTTCATTGTCTGTGCACGTCTTGTAGAATTCAGTGGGTAATATAGTTATTCAAATTATCGTTCTCCATGTTGTCGCGGCAGGAACTATTATTCTTTCACGAAGCATATGATGAAGAATAAGAGCCCAAAGTTATAGCTAAGTTTTCCTTGAAAATAGATTTTATAATCGAAGCGAATATTTTGTTACCAGTCCTAGCAAAAAACGCCAATTTTTTCTGTATTTAAAATTCAAGTAGTATATGGCTTAGGGTAGTGATCACAGAATTTTGAAAAACTCTACAGAATTCACTTCTCTCCGTAGCACGTCACACACAGTTTTTAACTGTTTTTTTGGCGTAAAATAAATTTTAAAAAATCATTAAAGAATTCTTAACAATATTACTTCAATAGTTGGTTCCAGTAACATACGATTCACATATCGTATATCCAATAATAGGACCTGCAATTTTCTTTGAAGTCCTGAAATAGCTAAGATTATTACAGATACACAAATATTCACAGAAATAGATAAACATGGACTATGTGTAATACTCATAAATAATTTAAGAATCATGTCTGAGTTATTTATCAAATGGTTGCCCAGTATACCTATTGAAGAAATCCTAAAAAGTTCTAAATTAAAAAAAAATTAAAGATCGACCAATTATTCCTTCATCAAAGCAGATATATCAGAGCCTGGATTATCTCATATTTCGAGTTTCTGAAAGTAAGTTTTTATAGATCCGAAATATTTTATGAAATTTCCTGATTCTACTTCAATTTTTTATGAACACAACATAAAGGATTTATTTTTTTACTGAAATATTTTTTTGTTTCCTATGTAAGCAAGAGCTTACTCAGGAAACAAGCTTACACAATGATATTGCCAATCACTGCCCCTTTAAATCTACTAAATATGAGGCTATGAAAACCACTTAATATAATCCTGAAAGCATATAAACTGAAAAAAACTGAAATTATACAATCACAAGACTTAATGTCAGCAATTAATGAACTCCCCCCTTTAACTAAAAGAAAACTTTCTCTGAATCCTCCTCTCAGTATGATGTATTGTGTAGTAACAGTCAGACTAAATCTACAGGACATAAAAAAGACTACACAAGAAAAATATCAAGATATAACAGAAGACCCACCTTTTTTAGATCACACACCAATAAAAGGAGAAGGGGAATTCTAGCGGCTGGCTGCTCTGATCGGTAGTTTTCCGTGGTTTCTCAGATCAACACCAGGCGAATGCTGGAGCAGCACCCTACCAAGCGGGCCACGGACCGCGCGCGTCCTTCCTCTTCCCTTACACACACACACACACACACACACACACACACACACACTTACACTAACGTGCACTACACTACCACATATTCCGTGAGACCGGTCGGGAGTTTAGAACTTCTCCCGACTGGGGTGGTGCCCCTTGGTGGGAGAGTCCTGGTTAGGGGGAAACCCCATTAGCCGACAGTAGGTCGGCACCGGATCTCGTCATCCAGCGGGGGAAGATCACCGCCATCTCCCGGGAAAAAACATGCACTACACTAACGGGAATAATGACCGAAGCAGTTAACACGCCCGGAAACACGAAAAAATCAATCAATCAAACTAGTCGGCCGCTAGAATTATCCTCCAAACAGCGCCTGAACCCGACCTAGCTGACAAGCTAGTGTCACAACCTTGCCACCGTCGGGATTCGAATCCTTTGCCTGTAGTGTCATATGTTGCTTTCTGTGTTATGGAATGTAACATTTTTTTCTTCACAGCCCATATCATAGTTGGAATAAAATGTGCCGGCGTTAAATGACAATTCCCGTGTTCACGTGGCTGCCGCAGAGAGGGCGGTGTTGGTTTTGCAGCCTCCCACGGAACCATCGCTGAAGCCGAAGCTATGCAGGGGAGCTCGCAATTAAATCATAGCGTTAATTAGTTGTTAGGTAGCGTGTTAGGTAGTGTGTCTGCACATTCATATTTGCGCGTGCAAAAATTTTTGCTTCGATGAAATGACATCAATGTTTGTCGAGTATAAATGTAAACTAAAATAACGATGGAATATAATTATAAAAAAAATATCAGACTGTTTTTTTAGGTTGCAGGATATGTAAAAAATAAATAAAACCATATATTACATACTTTTCGCAACTTGGTTGTGTAAAGTTTCCACAATGACCCTGATATTGGTAATATTTTTTACTTTTTCGCCTAACGAATGAACTTCGTAAGAAGAGAATGGAATGTGGATCGTTCCCCGGAAAACGGCGAGTTTTTGCGCCAGACAAAACACTTATTGCCGGGCTCTGGTAATGAAAAAGTGGATAAACCCTGTTGCTAAATTTAGAAAAAGCATTCTCCAACTCGTTGTGGTGTAGCCAGAATCCATGTTTTTTGGTTCTTGATACCGCAAAATCGATTGACGTCGAAACGTGAAGCGGTCCCTCCGTCTGTGGTCAACGCTAGCTCAAAATCTTTCAGCCGATTTTCTTCAAAATTGATATTCCCCAATTTATCTGAATGAACTCGTCGCTTTGGGAATTTCACACGGATATTTTGATTTTTCAGGCTACTTCACATAAAGCCTCAAACATGTTTTCAAAATTGTCTCAAAAAAGGCACCAAATTTCTAGATCAAACTTAGTCTTCAGATAGTGAGAGCTGAAGTGAAAGTGAGAGCAAAAGCTTAAGAGAATGGTGCTAGTCTTATGTTCGTTGAAATAACAGAATTTTAGAAAATTGAAAAAGTGTAATTTTTTTGCGCGTCTTCAGACAACTACAATATTGAAGATAGAGTTTTTTCCTTAAAGAAATTTGTTTCTTAAAGACAGATTTTTAATTAATTAGACTGTTGGTGGTGTAGATACCTTATTAATTCAAAGTAAATAAATCTGAGATTCTCTCTTATCAATTATATATTTATGCTGAATATCTTTTTGATCGCGTAGCGATCATCGTCAGAGCTGGAAATTACAGGAATAGATATAAATTATACATTAAATAAATTATCTACAAATTCAGTTTGATACAGCATCTGCATACATATTTGTATAAATTAATTTGTAGGTAATTTTTTTAATGTATAATTTACATCTATTCATGTAATTTCCAGCTCTGACGATGATCGCTACGCGATCGAAAAGATCTTCAGCATAAATATATAATTGATACTAACCAAATCCCACCCACGAATAATAACCAAATCCCACCCACGTGATTCATGTAAGCCTCTCTTCATTAATCTAGGAATTCTACCATTACCGTGTCTTTTTATTTACGAATCAGTGGTTTTGTAAAAAATGACTTGCTTAAGGGCGGGAATATATTTTCAGAAAATGCCGAAGTCTATTACTATAACACTCGACGTAGAAATCATATTCATCAGGTGACAGTATCAACAGCTCATTAAAAAACATTCACATACAATACATGTACATTATTTTACAACACTTTGCCAGATGACATTAAACGATTAAATTCAATAGAAAAATTTAAATCCCAAGTGAAATCGTTTCTGCTGCATAACTGTTTCTATACAATTAGAGACTATACTGAGCATCACAAGAAAAGTAACATTAATTTTAACAATGATACATAATCATTATTTTTTTTCACATAAGTGTTATGACCCCATCTCGATCAGGTTTTTCGTCCAGTTTCCTGATCCATTGAGCAAATGCTGAGATGGCCCTTGTTTTGCTTCTGGACATAAATGTAACTTCATTTTCTGTGCACGTCTTCTAGAATTCAGTGGAAATACAATTATTCAAATTATCGTTTCCATGTTGTCGCGGCAGGAAGTAATAAGAGCCAAAATGTATTGCTTATTTATCCTTGAAAATAGATTTTATTACATGGGAGTTTGTTGTTTTTTTCTCCCTTTCAAAATTCAAAACTTATTGCTTGTTTATCCTTGAAAATAGATGTTATTACATGGGAGTTTTTGTTTTTTTCTCCCTTTCAAAAATTCAAAATTTAAGTAGTATATGACTTAGGGTAGGAATCACAGAATTTTGAAAATGTGCACACAATTCACTTTCCCCATAGCACGTCATACGCAGTTTTTAACTGTTTTTTGACGTAAAATAAATAAAATAAATAAATAGATACCAGACCACAGTTTTATTTACTTTGAACAAATTTTTAAATAAGTTCAGGTTCAATTTTTCGAAAATGTGAGTAGTTTCCGAGTAATTTTGCGCGAAATATAGGAAATGTTTCTCAAAAATCGCTCCAATTTTTTAAAAAACTTTCTCCTGAAATTTAATAAGGAAAGATAAAAATATGGTGCTATTCTCATTTTCGGCTATGGTTTGCTTTTTTCGAAAATGCCAAAAAGTGAACATTAGAAAACTACAAAATTGGAGATAGCGATTTTTGCTTTAAACAAAGTTTCTTGTAAAATTTCAGCTCTTTAAAACAGATTATGTACTTAAAAAACAAACAAACGAGATTTCGCTTACTTAGTGTCTGAAATTTACGCGATTTTTAAAAATATTTTCTCAAAACGCCCACGAAATATTTTCATTAAAGTTTTTCCTCGTATGTAACAGGGTACGGTAAATAAATTATCTAGTGGTGCTACAGAATGGCACAGACTTTCTCACCCTAGTTCGTTTTCTTATCTTTTTATTCTGAACTAGCTTTCCGGTTAGGCATTATTCTGTTTCCAGCTGCCTCCTTTTGTAGGCCAAAGGACATTTTTTCACATTTTCTCAATTTTTCGTCTCCCTAATGCTAAAACTGAAACAGTTATAACTTCACTAAGGTGAAAATGTAGAGGTCTTCTCTCCCCGGATGGCCGAGGTTATTAAATGGCGTGTTCGGATCCAGCACTTGGATACAAGAGGTTGACAATTCGAGACACACACAGGGATTTTAGTTTGATGAATGTGTTGTTGCAGGAAACTAGAGAGGATTCGCGAAACTTTATTGAAAACATTTGAAGCATATCTACTCATAATTACAATCAATACATATAAATTAACCGGATGTGTGTATACGTTCTTTTCCAATTTGCAACTTTTAAACATTATTTCAACTTTCTTTCTCGATTTTTAAGAAGTATGTCACGTGAAATCAGTTCTTGAGTCTCTGTGCATGTGTATGCATGTCTATCTCTGTGCATTTAAGTTGCATCTCTGTGCAACTAATGAATCTATCGAAATGAAATTTAAATACAATTTACACTATCCATGGGACCGACTTAGATATCCTTAAGGGCTGACCGGGAGAGGTAGCTCAAGGCATCAACTAATGTACATGGTAGTGCCACTGATCTTAGATTCTAGGTCCTAGGTTCGTGTCGTGACGTTGGAAATATTGTCGACACTAGCCAGATAGCTAGATCTAGTTCTATCGCTATGTGGAGGATAATTCCTTATTTTCTTAAGAATTTAATTTTATTATTTATGCTTTGATCGATAGCTTTCCGTCGTTTCACTGATCAACATAAGCCAAATGTGTGGTCAGTACCATACCAAACGGGTGACGAACCGTGCGCGATTTTTCTTCCCTTTCCTTGTCCTATCCTGCCCTTTACTTACACACACGCCACGTGCCGGAGGATCGGTCGAGAAGTTAGAGCTTGTCCCGGCTGGGACGATGCCCCTTTGCTGGCAGGTACCTGGTTGACGCAAACCCCGCTAGTCGATGGTAGGTCAGCGCCGGATTTAGCCATCCAGGGGGGAGAGGCTCACCGCTACCTCCCGAGCAAAATCATGTACTACACTAATGACTAATCACCTTAGCCGTTGACGCGTCCGGAATCACTATCAATCAATCAATTACTCAATCAACCTATCTACTTAACAGCTATAAGTGTGTCTGTGGACCACTGTAGCACCTAAACTGTTTAGCCGATTTATCTCCAAAATTGATATTTCCTTATCAATCTGAATAGACTGGAGGCCTTTGGAGTTTCTAACGGATTTTTTGATTGTTGAGGATTTTTTTACATAAAACGCCCATTTACCTTTTAATGCCTCTGACCCACTTTCATCCATACGGCGCTTGTGTAGCGTGGAGGTATGTGCCGGCAAGTTAACTCTGAGGAACTGAGTTCGTCTCTCCGAGCAGAAAAAAATTGCTAGTTGAAAACACTTTTGCTGGTTTATGTAGTAGTATAATAGAATCCACGTCAAATCGCACAAGAGTTGACACGACTTTTTTTAAATGTACGATGTTTTTTCTCGTTAAATATGCTCATCAAAATAGAGACACATGTTTTCTGACTCAAAATTGATTATTAGTGTAGTTATGCCTACATTAAATTTTGGAATTTGCGAGTACTTCACAAAATATTAACAATTGTGGCTCCTAATATACTACATAACATTTTCTTGTTTCATTGAATACTTTGAAATGTGTATTTTATTCCCCGGTAAATAAATTTTTCAAAAAATAAATATTCTATTTGAAAAAGTAATTTATAAATGAAAATTTGTATATGAACTCGATGAGTTTAAATATGAAAAAATATAGGCGTATTTCATGTTCAATTTCCTATGGAATACACCAAGAAAAAGTGGGAACTTCACACGAACAGTTCTAAACAATCTTTTAGAATGCGGGCTCGCGCTTGCTGCCCATGGACTAACGAATTGAGTTGGATCAGTCTCTGATACAAGTGCCGCAAAAGAATGACTGTCTGCCTGATATGGGTTTAAAAAAGGTTACTAACTCATATGTTCACTCTGTCCTCAGAAGGGATGGGTGTCAGCAACACAAATTCTACTACTGCTTTTCCTCGTGTCAAGAAAACGAATTTTACTGCCCGCACCCCGTCTCTTTGCGTCCTAGGGATGAGGTACCCTCCTAAACTTGTTCGTGAAATACAGCAGACCACTTGTCAATGGACATGAGGAAACTTTTCTGAACATCAGTCGCGTAAACCACGATTTACATAAACCTTTATTTAGAGGTGTCATTAGATTGGCGAATTTTTTATTCATGTCGGAAAAATGGGAGTCGGCTTCCAAAAGTGCGTTTTGTTAGTCAAGAGAGCGTCGAGATCAGTGGCTCCAGTGGTATTAGTGAAAGTAGTGGAACGTCTAGTGAATACAGCAAAAACTGTGGAAAACAAGGGAAGGAAAACTTTACCTTTTCAGATAGTTCGTGTTTACGAAATGAATTTTACATTTATTTGAACTGCAATTGGGTATGACCCGGTGGCAGTTAATTAACAATAATTACAATAATAATAACACTTAACATTAATAATAACAACAATATTAATAATAATTATAATTATATGTCGGTGATGCTAAAATTTAATACAAGCTACATAAATATGGCTAAATTTATTGTTTTTAATTCATTGATCGCGTTCACTAATTAACTGCACGACACTGCACTGCACAACACTACACTACACTCACTACACTACACTACACTACACTACACTACACTCACTGTTTTGCTTTGAGTTACACTGACCAGCACTCATCGCACTTCACTGCACTTACAGCACTTCACAGCACTTACTCATTTAATGTCTATTACTATCATATTGTTCTAACTTATTTCAAAACTTCGACACTTAGAGGAAAGGCTTGAAAATTGCTGCGGGTAAACTTTTCCCAATCTTTAATTGTTCTGTTACAAAGGAAAATTTCCAAGATCTGAATTTTGTTTCTTGTTCGAATTTTGTGAGTGTGATCGCTTCGGCCGAAATAATTTGGTTTTCTAGTCTAACCTGAATTTCCTTCCAAGCTGTTTGACTACGTATGATTTATAAAGAGCGCAAAGCCTCGCCCTTGTTCTTCTCATTTCTAGAGTTCCCATGCCTTTTTATCGCGTTAGTTCTGTAGGTAAACTTATTCGCTTTTCTGTATTCTATCTAGATTTTCCGGTGCGACTTTCTGTATGGATCCCAACATGCCACTCCGTATTCCATGAGAGGGCGAACCAGCGAAAAATATGCTAATTCTTTTGCGTTTGCAGAGCTTTTCTTTAGAATTCGCATTACAAAATGCAAAGACTTCCACGTTTTCCTAACTACCTGATTTATATGCTTCTCCCACCCTAATTTACTATCTATATGAATTTAGAGAAGATACACAAGAGTTTAATTGCAATAGGAGCAACCCCCGCCAAGAAAAGAAAATTGCAACAAAATACATATCGCCATGAGAAATTTCAGAAAATGATATCCCAAATATTTTTTTTCACACAACGACGTCCATTGAAAAATCAGATAATAAAGATATTATGAAGAAACATTCTGATTCCTTTCACTCAACAGATGACAAGACGTTGAAAATTCAATTTTTGACAGTTTTTGAAACTTTGACATAAAATGAAATTAAAGGACACAACAAAGCAAACGAATACTTGATAAAAGTGACTACAAAGTTGGTTGAAGAAAATGGAATTTTGTCCCGACCTGAAAGTAAATTTGGTATGGCATTAGAACTGCGCTTTGTGACGAAAGTTCAGGAATTCTGAGGTAAGAGAGTACATACGTTTGAAGAGCGTTGTGAAGGACCAGAAAATTTCAAAATGTTAGTCAAAACGTGAGTAACAAATCCGTCATTTAATGAGCAAATACAATCATAAAGTTACATCACCTCAAAAAGTACTTAAATTATGCTGCATCCAAAGAAATCTACGGCCAGTAACGCAACAAACGCATTTGTTGCAGCAATTTGCTACACTATGATTTTGAAAAAAAATTAATTTTTTTTAAAGTTACTAAGATACTGTTTTTTTTCTGGAGTTTTCAACCATACTGTAGTGGTTTATAAATATATTTTAACAATTATCCAGCTTACAAAAATAGTCAATTTTCTAAATTTATTTTCTTTAAATTAAAAACTGAGGGAATGAAATATTTTGCAAAATCTAACTAGTGGCGCTACAGAATGGCACTAACTTTCTCGTATTAGTAAGTATTCTAATTTCGTAGGTCTGGCCTAGCTTTTCTGTTTTGCCACATACTTTTATCAACTGCCATCTATCGCCACCCAAAATACATTTTATTGAAAAAGACAGACGCGCAGACGTTTATAGAAACAACACTTTTTCTGAATAAGGGGATCTCAAAACGTCTATTTCCTTTGACATCTCGAAATCGATTTTTTACAGCATTACATAACTTTGTATATACTACGTATATTATTCAGTATATACATACATATACTAGAAAGTAAAAAAATAATCGTGTTTTTAATTTTCGCATAGAATTTGAACAGAGTTTATATAATTAGTGTATTCAAATATGTGATATTTTTAAGTTAATGATGCTGTGGCGTCATGGAGAAAACCACACAGACATTTACAAGTATGTACAAGTCTATTTACACGTATGTACAATAACTAAATTCTGTTCAGAAAACCACACAGACATTTACACGCGCCTACCGTGACTCGTCACCCGTGCAAGAGGCACGACATGCTCCAGCCTGGGCGTAAGTTTGCGCATCGCGGAGGTTTCCAGAACAAAACCGTGTGAGCTCGTCGGCCTCGATTTTATCCCTAGAGTGTAGCCGTACGTGACTGTCCTTGGTGTAGGAGGGAGGCTCGCGTCTACCACGTGACCTTCCAGGTCAAGCTGGCGTCCACTTGGTCTAAATATCCCAACGCCGAGGCGCCAAGGCTATTCAGCCCGCAGCTATGCGATACTTCCGCTCCTCCTCCCACCCACGGCCGCCAACGTGACACTACAGATGCCCATCATTTTTAGCAAATTCCATTATTCAATATTTCTAAAAATAATAAAATTATAAAATTGCACGTGTTAATGTGTTTGATCCATTAATAGAAAAGATAGAAAATAATAAAAAATATGCCCGTCGAGGTGGGTTGGTCCACGTCCTGACGGGGGGGATGCAGAGAGGGCTCTCAAGTACTCCTTTCTTTCGCCAATCATTTTTCTTCTCCCCATTGTCTATTCTTAGTCTTTTGTAACATCCTGTTTCTTTCTTCTTCCTCTTCTATTTTACTGGCCCCCTCTGTATGCTGAACACCACCCATGTGTTTGCGTGCATGGCGACCCGTGTCGGAGGGAATTTGTGTCCTGGCGGTTGAGAGGTCTGTTTGTTTTCCAACACTCACCTTGTGCGTCGTTCGGCTTTGCACTGAGGGATATGTTGTGTACGTTTATTGGGGAACATTCCTTGTAGGCTTCAATACGCCTGCTTTGGCCTCGGACCTCCTAGACGGCGGTCGGGAGCTAACCCACTCCGATCAATCGGCTTGGACTAGGTCCTGTACCGAACTCCAGGGTGAGCGGGGTATCACGACAGGGCAGCTCTGGACATTTCCCTACTATATCTCTGTGCAACCCTGGCACCCCAGTGAGTGTCCTTGTTGGACTCCATGGCGGTGGGAGCACGGAGATGAACCGTCTTCTACTCTATGGAGCAGAAAACAAACCCCCGCCTACTCCGCAAGGAAGGAAATGTTTTGATAGAACTATCGATTTGAATAGTTTTTCGCAAAGAAGATGATCAACCGAAGAAGCCCTGTTTCCCCTCATGGCATCGCCGAGGAAGGGAAACTTTAAAAGCATAAGTGCTGTCCGTCTGGCGCGAGCCATTGAAGACGAGTTTGGTAAGCTCCAAGCGATCGTGCGACAAAGAAACGGTACCATTCTCTTTGAAGCACGCACCGACGAACAAATTGGAAAAATTCAAAAAACCAAGCAGATTGCCGGCATCCAGATGGTAGTCACGAATCACCCGACTTTGAACTTGTGCAAAGGCGTGGTAAACCACGAGGACTTTGCTTCTGAAAGTGATGATCTGTCGAACTTCTTTGAGAGTTTTGGAGTCACTGAAGTGTATGGATCAGACGGAAGGAGCAGGGGAAATTAATCCCACTTCGACCCTGATCCTTACATTTGACCGTCCGTCCTTCCGGAAAAATAAGTGCTGGTTTTACAACCTCCGTGTGCGACAATATGTTCCGAACCCTTGCGCTGTTTCAACTGCCAAAGGTTTGGTCATACTCAGCAACGCTGCATGTCGGTTAGCGCAGTATGCGGAAGTGCGGAACACCAGCACCGACCCACAACCCTGCGACAGACCACCGCACTGTCTTAACAGTGAAGGCAACCATGCAGCCAATTTCAACCAGTGTCCAATCTATCTCCGTGAAAGGGAAATCCAAAAGATACGAGTGACAGAAAACGTTTCTTTCCCTGAGGCGAAGCGTCGATTCCAAGCAAGGAATCCAGTAGACATGTCACGATCCTTTCCAGCACTTTAAAGCTGGCCCCGGTGGTAACCGTGAGCTCCCAAACCAATGCACTCCAGCCCAGCAGCGCATTCTCCTGCCAGGTTGTCCTATAGACTTCCTGAAGATACGGCCTGTATCCAAGGGGAAAGTTATACCAACCAAATACAAAATAAACAGCAAAACTCCAGCACCGAAAACTCTACTGAGCTCCTATAGAAACTGATTCCAATCAGAAATCGACACCAACTCAAAATTCGTCGCCGAAGTCTCGTCCTCCCCCACTGCCGAGACTCACACTGAAAGATCTTCAACCCTTCTAGATCTCGGTCACCTGTGTCAAAACACCGGGACACCCCTGACACAGGCGACCTTATCATGCAGCAGTCAGGACGACTCTGCTGTGGATGAGGAGCACCTCAAGAGCCTTTTTACGAAGGTGAGAAAGAAAGAAGGCACCAAAAATAATAATTCTGAATGGCTCTCCATGGAACTTGAACGGTTTTGCATACATTTAGAAGAATTGAAGCTCATACTCTCCACAGACCATTTATAGTATGTCTCCAGGAAACTCATCTTCTTCCTAACCACCCTCTGCCTGCGGATTTCAAACCTATCGGTTTGACCAAGATGCCGGACTTCGTGCTCACGGAGGTGTCGCGGTTCTTATCCGAGACCATCTGTTTTCTGAGGAACATATCGTTCGAACGACCTTCAAAGTGTATGCGTCCGTATATATCTGCCGTCCTTTTCATTGACGGTGTGCAATATATACATTCCTCCTGGCCAAGCCGTGTCACAAGAGGAACTCGAAGAAGTTGTTTCTCAGCTGCCGCCCTTTTCTTATTGTGGGTGACTTTTAGCCCACAATCCCGCCTGGGTGCACGAGGTCATGCCCCAGAGGTACTATTGTCGAAAATATTATTGACCAGCAGAACCTAATTCTTCTGAACTCTGGGAAAATACATTTTCCACAGCGTCAAACACTTTCTCGTCAATAGATCTGGCACTCTGCAGTCCATCTCTATCTACCATCTTAGAGTGGACTGTTCTTGATGACTTACATGGGGGTGACCACTTTCCTACCATGGTACGCTTTAATATTCCTAGTTTAGACGCTACCCGTTCACTCGCTGGGTAATCCATCGAACTGACTGAATACATTCAGCGAGGGAAAAAACATTCCCGAGAACCGTTCAAGTAACGTCGATGCCTTAGTCGCCCAATTCACTGACGCCGTTCTTCGGCAGCCACCATTGCAATCCCGAAGTTGCGAGCTGTCTACGACACATCCTGTGCCTTGGTGGAATAAGGACTACTCTAGAGTGGTCAGCGCTCGAAAAAGGCACATGCACGTCTTAGACATTATCCAACTGTGGACAACCTTATCGAATACAAAGATGTAGGGCGAGGCAAGGAGAATAATTGGAGAGAGAGAAAGGAATCGTGGAGCATACGTCTCCCCTCTGAACTGCCACACGCCACCACGCCTGGTATGGAGAAGAATCCGCCGATAAAGGACACTCTTCTCCAAACACGGTGCCATGTCTTCTCAAAAATGGTGAAATGATCACTTCTCCAGATGAGATTTTAGAGGAACTTGCACGTACTATACAGATGTCAAGCTCGGCGAACTACGCTCCTGATTTTCTCTGATCAAAGAGGATGGAGTGTCGTCGCTGAATTCTCCTCAGAGTGACTGCCGATTACAACATCCCTTTTCCATGTCGAATTGCGCTGCGCTCTTGCATTGGCGAAAAGAACTGCCCAGGTCCCGATGGGATACATAATCTAATGCTACATCTTCCTGATGAGCAATGCAATTCCTTCTCTCTTGTTTAATCGTATCTGGGAAGAGCACACCATTCCTATTCAATGGCGAGAAGCCATAGTCATTCCAGCTTTGAAGGACGGAAAGATCGGTCATTGCCATCGAGCTACCGACCCTCGCTCTCACCAGCTGCCTGTGCAAAGTATTGGAACGGATGGTAAGCCAGCGCTGGGCTGGACCCTGGAGCGCAGAAACCTGCTCACCAATCCAGTGCGGCTTCAGGAAACACCGGTCAACCTTGGACCATCTTGTCACTTTGGCAACCGAAATATCAACCTCTTTCGTCCTGAGACAACACTTTGTGGCCGTACTATTTGACATAGAGAAGGCCTACGACACCACCTGGAGGTATGGCATTTGCAACCTGCACTCGTGGGGATTAAGGGGAAGCTCCCTTATTTCCAAATTTTTATCGAACAGATCATTCCGAGTTCGCATTGGTGACAAACTGTCTAGCAGTCACCCCCTCGAAAACGGCATTCCCAAGGGTCGGTGCTAAGTATCACCTGTTTGCCATTCCATAAACAGTATAGCGTTGGTCGTGCGAGAACCAGTAAAGGCATCGCTGTTTGTGGACGATTTTGCCATCTATTGTTCGTCCAGTAGCATCAGTGTGATCCAGAGGCAACTCCAACTGGTGTCAACAAGCTCCATGAATGGAGCTTGTCAACAGGTTTTAAATTCTCGCCTAGTAAATCTACTGGTGTACACTTCTGCCGAATATATCACTTGCACAGCGATCCAGCCCTCTACCTGTGAGGGAATCCGCTTTCATTCGCCGACTCTGCCTGGTTCTTGGGACTTACGTTTGACAAGTCCCTAACGTGGCGTGCTCACATCCGCACACTAAAATCGAGATGCGTCTCCCCCCTCAATCTTCTTCGATTGCTGAGTGGTACGTCTTTGGGAGCCGACCGCACTACCTTATTGCGGTTATATAAATCACTCATCCGCTCAGTTTTGAATTACGGTAGTGAAGTGTATGGTTCGGTAGCCCCTTCCACTCTTCGGCCCATTAACACCATTCACCACGCTGGTATCCGCTTGCAACAGGTGCATACCGCACCAGCCGAATTGAGTGCATTTTAACTGACGCTGGGGAGCCATCCCTGGAAAGAAGGCGAACTATTCTATTATCGTCCTATGGAGCTAAAGTGTCGGGTCTCCTTAGCCATCCGTGTCGTCGAATTATTATCCACGCAAAATATGAATCATCGTACATACTTCGAACATCACTACCCCAGCCCCCAGGCATACGATTAAGAAATCTTTTTCGGGGACTTAATGTCGAACTTCCCACTCCTGTAAAGCCCCCAAGCGACCTGATCCCCTCTTGGAAGCTTCTGCTCCACAATATTGACCTCAGACTCTCCAATCTTTCCAAACATATCGCTAGTCCTCTGGTTTACCAGATGCAGTTTCAGGCTATGAGGGAAGCCTATCCCGACCATCTATTCTTATATACAGATGGTTCAACGTGCAACGATGCAGT
This sequence comes from Teleogryllus oceanicus, assembly GCA_964035755.1. Taxonomy (NCBI): domain Eukaryota; kingdom Metazoa; phylum Arthropoda; class Insecta; order Orthoptera; family Gryllidae; genus Teleogryllus; species Teleogryllus oceanicus. The sequence continues at coordinate 15,032,764 of CAXIVR010000001.1, read as the reverse complement.
GGCATGTAGTTTTTATTGTATCAAGACCACCAAATCATATCGACTACATTCCCAGTGCAGTGTATTTACTGCCGAGATGTATGCAATTCTGGAGGCCCTTAAATACATCGAGTCAGCGAGGCTGCGGCGTGTTGTTCTCTGTTCTGACTCTCTCAGCTCCCTTCAACAGTCTCACGCCCGTCGTCAGACTACCTGATAAAATCAGTTCAGAACCTCATTCATCGTCTTCGGTCTTGCCACTATGACCTGGTCCTGTTGGGTTCAGGCCATGTGAACATCACAGGGAACGAGCTGGCCGACCGAGCGGCGAAATCAGCGACCCGTAGGATACACATTGACATCCCTGCTGTACTATTGTCGGATGTTAAGGCTTCGTTGAAACGATCCGTACTTAGATCGTGGCAAACAGAGTGGCAAATACTACTTTAAACTTAGCGCGATTAAGAATTCCGTAAATCCTTGGCGCTCCTCATCCGCTTCTGTAGGCGCGAGAAGTAATTTTAACCCGCCTTCGTATTGGGCACTGCCACTTTTCCCATAGTATCCTCCTTCGAGGGGAAGTCCTCTCATCTGTGAAAATGCCGGACGGTTCTTTCTTGGAACACGTCCGCTGCATTGACAAATTCGATGACAGCCGACGAGGCATAGCCTGGCAACCCCGCTAGGAGGTGCTTGGGACGACGATTCTGCACTCTCAAAACTCTTTGTGTTTTGAGGAAAGTGGAATACGTTATTTTATTTGAGTGACATGAACAATATCTTATGTAGTTTGTTTTGTGGCCCCTTTACAGCCAATTTTACATTTTATGATAAATTTTACGAGTCTTACATTTTCCTTCTGCCTTATTTAGTCGTATACTATTGCGGGATTCATGCCCTTTTTAAGTAATGTTCATGCTTTTAATTAGCGGGTAAGTTGCTTTTGCAAACTTACTCAATCTACCCCTTTAAATACTTTGACATGGGCGCCAATGACCTTGGCAGTTGAAGCGCCCTTTAAACACTAAGTAATCAATCAATAAAAAAATATGAAGGTCAAATGTTGGTCTTTTTGTGCGATTTGACTTGAAATGGTTAAATATTGCGGAACATATCGAAACAATGCAAAAATTAATTGTAGCACCACTGGTTTAAACTGAACTTATCTATTAATGTATTAATCTCAACAGAACTAACATTAGAGGCCTTCACTACAAAAACTCGTTGTAACTGAAAATTACGCAAAAACTAGTAATATTTTGAAAAAGCGTAGAACTTAAAATGATTTAAAGGTTTAATATCGAGGAATGGACTGCAATGAGACAAACCCATAGATTCATTGTTTAAGGTGTAGAACAGCTTCGAAAAAATATAATCTTTGTTACCATATAGTTAAAAATTAAAAGGTCGCATGTGAATAAACAAAGTTTTCTTAATTACATCCGCCTTGAAAGTGTTGGAAACTAATCAAGTAGCCTACTTTAACGTGTGTGCCCCTCCGTCATCTGTCGATGTTAAATATCACATTTCGATATCTTAACGGTAAGAAAAATATTTAGAATGCTAATAATTGCTGAATCTCACCTCGCTGAAGACAGTTCAAGTAGAGGTAACCAGTTTCGCAGAACCTAACATTGGATATTTGAAACGTTTATGATTCTCTACACAATGCCTTACGTTACATTCGAAAACTTGCCATACCCTTGGCAGGAGATACAGTGCTGAGAGGTGGTAGAAGTATCCTTGCTCGCGCAGGACTTTTGTTTTGTTTCTTTCACAATTTTCTAAGTATTGAGCAAAAGCACCGAAGTCAATGACAGAAAGCCATTTTCATTAAAACTTTTTTAATTTAAAAAAATAAAGATATAAATTTCTTCCGAATCTCTTCATTTGGTCATAAGTTTTAAGTGAAGACGATTTGTAGTTCGGTAGATGTTGCGATATTATATTACCTCTTGTTTAAAATGACATTTCCCCATTAAAAATATAATTTCACGTTCTCAGAGAGTGACGATGGCACGTAAATGCTTAGGCTAAGCCTCCTTTAATACACTGTAGGAGCGTGATAGCACAGAACGTGGTAACGGTATTCAAATTGTGTAGCATGCAATGAGAATCGGTGAGCTCAGGGTCGAGTAAGTTGCATTTCAAGTTCCCCGGAAGAACGGCAGGAATTCTCCGTAGCCGCGTAACCACATCAAAGGCCGACCGGAGGAAGGTGGCAACTCGCCTGACACAGATGAGTAGTTGATCTCCAACATTGCTGGCGGGCTAGCACTGTCCGGCGCTCACAACCCCGAAGATTCAAGCAAAGTCGTGACAACGAACATTGGGATGGCCCGTCTAGAAACAGCGGCGCGACACCCACCGTCATGTTGCAGTACGTAATATATATAAAACGCTGTTCCATGAAATAGATAAAATGTAAAATTTACAGTTTAATATGATTTTTAATGGATATAACTCATTCGTGTGGTCACCAGTAAATTTTACGGGTGTCTATGAATTGCGTCATATGACCCCCCAACAAAAGTACGTGCGCGAGAAGCTTTTGTTTTGATGACAGCATTTCTCCGTTCGCTGGACGTTCTTGGAGTTCTTTAATTGATTGATTTATTCATGTTTCCGGGCACGTCAACTGCTCTGGTCATCAGTCCCGTTAGTGTAGTGCGTGTTTTCTCTCTCTCAGGAGATGGCGGTGATCTTCCTCCGCTGGATGGCGAGATCCGGCGCCGACCTACCGTCGGCTAGTGGGCTCCCCCTAACCAGGACTCTCCCACCAGCGGGGCACCACCGCCCTAGCCGGGACAAGCTCTAAGCTCGCGACCGGTCTCCCGGAATATGTGGTAGTGTAGTGCATGTTAGTGTGTGTGTGTGTGTGTGTGTGTGTGTGTAAGGGGAGAGGATAGGACAAGGAATGGGAAGGACAGATCGCGCGCGGTCCGTGGCCCGTTTGATAGGGTACTGCTCCGGCATTCGCCGGGTGTTGATTGGAGAAACCACGGAAAACTACCGATCAGAGCAGTCGGCCGCTTGAATTCTCCTCCAGACAGCGACTGAATGCGACCTAGCTGAGCTAGTGTCGAAATTCCTGCCGCCGTCAGGAGTCGAACCTCGGACCTCCCAATCAGAGGCGCTGCAGTGACATCAGTTGATGCACTGAGCTACCGCTCCCGGTTCGGAGTACTTTAAAATACTTATGTACACTAATGTAGTTGTACATGACAACCTCTCTAGATGTTGTTTGCTGCCATTTAAGAGGCCGGAGGGATTGTGAAATGATAGAAAAAAGTTTTCTTATTTACAAGAATTGTAAACACACTATTTTTTCACTAAATTGGGGATTAGAAATCAGAACGTTTACATTAGCACAATTTCGTGAATTCTGGAAAGCGGCTGTTACAGAAAGGAGACGTGTACTCAGGAACACAGACTGATCAACGAACCTGAAATCTTTCAAAACCTGAAAATAACATGGAATTCGAAGAAGCTGAAAAAGGGGAAAACGAGAATTTGATTCGAAAACCTGGATTTTTTATAGTAAATGCAAACATTTTAGTTCATATTAACATACGTCACCACATTCACTGAAGTGCAAGATTCTATTCAGTACATGAAAATGGTGAGTATCAAAATCGAAAAATGTTAGAAAAGGGCCATATCATGATTTAGAACTGCGAAGATTTTGCATCTCAATCAGTGTTATACAACTTCAAACTCTGCCTAATGCGTAGATACGTGGGTAATAATTAGCATCACAAAGCAAACACGTAGTTGACTGTAGGTAGCCGTACGAGGAAATAATAAAAGAATCGGCCGGAAGGAAAATGAGCAGATGTAGTGGCTGAGTACTAATTTAACTAATGAAAGATACAAAATGAATCAGAGTACCTCTTGCAATACTTGAAATTAAATAATAAATCTAAAGACAAAATGAAGAGACAAATATAAATTTTATTTTTCTATTTACTAATTGAATACCGGGCTCGAGCGGTGAATTACTAATAAAAAATTCTAACTCTTTCAATTAATAAAGTACAATACAAATAAGCGATATGTCTAAACTTTTATACCCTAATAAATGAAAATAAAAGTTAAATGCAATTAATGAATTACTTTTTTCGTTATCTCGAATTTGAATGACTTTCTTGACTCGGCAAACTCAGAGATTGGAAGACGTACGTGGTTTATGGAGGTGGTGTACCAGTACCGATGCTGTCGGATGTGGAGCCTTGCGGTGACGTGAATGTGATGACACGCGACACACATTACACCACCAGCTGAGCGAATGCTCAGTGTCCTTGGACAGGATGACCAAGCATGTGTGTCGCCGCGGTCCAAGTTTCACAGTCACGGTGCAAATGTGTGAGTGAAGACGTTAAAACCAACCAGGATGGCATACGTTGGTGGGCATTTTGTAGACGTAATCAATTGCAACAGATGGTTCAACCATTCACAGCAGCGGTGCATGGCAGATAACCCGGTGTGGGGTAAGTGCGGAAGAATGATGCACGAACCTGAACCCTGCGCAACTACACCGCATTGTGTTAACTGCGAAAGTAACCCCCCGGCCAACTATCAGCAATGCCCTATCATCCTGAGGAATCGACCAATACAGAAGAATAGAGCAGTTGACAAAGTGTCCTTTCCTGAGGCCAAACGTCGGTACCAAGCGAGGAACCCTATTGATCTCTCTCGCTCCTCCTCCGATGCCGTGAAAGTTAAGACACCGATGGTAGCAGCGGGCTGCCAAACGGAACGAGCTACTCCCCAAGTGGTGAGTTTCGCATGTCAGGTGTCTCCAGTGGACCTCCCAGTGGATGCCTCTCCCCTGGAAGGTGGGAGAGTGATCATCCCTACGAAATATAAGAAGATGGACAAAAAATCTCAGCCGTCGCAGTCGACCAAACCTTTATCCAATCCTCCTTCAATGTGTATGCAAAGTGCTGGAATGCATGGTGAAAAAGCATCTGGTCTGGACCTTGAAGTATAAAAATCTGTTGACGCCAATCCAAAGCGGGCGGCTTTAGAAGAAATTGGTCAACCATGGACCATCTCATTTCGCTGGCAACAGCTGTTTCTACATCGTTCGTCTTGAGACAACACCTTGTGGCCATATTATTTGATATAAATTTCTGCATGGAATTCTGCAAACCCTGCCCTCTTGGGGGTTTAGGGGGAAGCTTCCTCTATTCCTCCAAAACAGGCTTTAACTTTTCTGCTACTAAATGTATCGATTTGCATTTCTGTAGGATATACCATTTGTACAGCACAGTGGAAGTCCGTCCGCCTTCGGTAGTCTTCGCTCCCCTTTCGGGTCGAGCTCCCTAGCCTGCCAGCTTGGTAAAGCCTCAACGGCCTAGGTACTCGCTCCAGGCAAGGCAAACCCACAGCAATCCAGTTCTTCACCTGGGAGGAAATCAGCTTCCATTCGCTGAATCTGCCAGATTCCTGTGGCTCACACTTGACCAGTCCCTCACGTGGCGTGCTCATATCCGTGAACTAGAAATCAGATGTCTCCCTCCTTAATCTTCTTCGAATGCTGAATGGTACATCATGGGGTGCCGACCGCACTACCCTATTGCTCTTATATAGATTACTCAGTTTTGGATTACGGTAGTAAAGTGTATCGCTCGTTAACTCCCTCCACTAAAGGCGGTCATTTGTCGAATAATCTCTCTCGTTCTCGTAAGTGAGAAATGCTGAACGAGAATGGGGCCCACGAGAATCGCGTGCAACGAGAACGCATTCTCGAGAGCGAGACGACTCGATAATCACGTAGCCAGGGCCGTCAGACGGAGGGCCCAGCCAACGGTCTTTCGCAGACATCAACACGAGCTCGTTCGCTCACCTTTGACCTCACGTCCGGGCGCAGAGCTTGGCGACACGTGATATTGTGTTGCAAATTTATCTAATTTCTCGGTATAGATCTTGTCCTTTCTAGTAGCGACAGATAATGGAGAAACGTGTCTTCTTACCCATAATGAGTCTTCCCACGCATCCCAACCTTCCTTCTTGCATGTCTGTTTATCACAAGATACGATTCTCTGCTTAAATTTGACCGTATCACTAACATTCGCGTAAAAAAGCCCAGTTTCCTTATTCTGCACCATAATTATAACTAAACTGTATTAAAAATTGACATTGAACGCTAATAGTCGTATTAAGAGTTCTCACGCCAGAAAACAGAAGCGAAAAAATAGATATTAATATTTACATAAATATTTGAGAATATTAATACTAATTACATTTTAATTGTTTGCATTAAATTTGTGTAAATTAATTTATTATTTTGTTTGTTAATTCATAAATATATTTAAATTAAATGTTTTTTTAATTAAAAATAAAATGTTAATATTAATAAACTTTTTTATTTATAAATAATGTTAGTATAAATTTTTAATTAAAAAAATATGGGTTCCTCCAGATGCTTTTTACAATGTAAGCTAACCTCCAATCAGGGAACCATTGCCCACATGCGATGATAATAATAATAATAGTAATAATAATAATAATAATAATAATAATAACAATAACAATAATAGTAATATTTTAATAATTTACTTCTATTACAAATTTTCTCAATGTTTGCAGTTAATAATGTCAAAATATATTAAACACTTAATATAAACTTGGAAAATAACACTTTAATTCAGCCCCAATTAATTAATGAATAATTAAGATTTAATTGTGAAATGAACTAAAGGACATCATTTTTTAAGATTTAACAAAACAGGGCCTGAAAACCTGAGCGTTCGAGATCATCTCAAGGTGTCAAAGCTCCCTCAGTTCGCCATAGAAGGGGACGGGAAGAAACGGTCCCACGCCTACGGCGCGGCGCATACGTTGATAGCCCCTCCACGTGCAAAATACGAAGATAGGCTTAGGTCATCTCTCAGGTCAGATGGAAGATAACTCGATGAAGGACACTAAGGTTCTCGTCCATTGAAACAATAATTAGTATTTCTTTGTCACCTTTTCCGAAGTTTAAATTATGAGAGGTATTCATTTACATACAAAGTATGCAAAACGTAAACACCCGAACAAAAAACATTTACAATAATAAGAATAGACTTCAATACAGTTGTTGCTGTGAGCGATCTCCTTTTATTTTTTATTTATTTATTTGTTTGTTTGTTTATTTTATTTATTTATTACTTTTCTTGTGTACGACGATATATATTTCAATATTATGAAAGTATAAGGAAACGTTTCATTATTACGCTAGTAAGCAATTATTGTATCAGTTAGGAAGAAATCCTTGCTCAACACTGAGCAGTTTTGATCACGAGTCTCTTGCAATCTTCGGCCGGCTTGGACTCTGAGAATACTCTGTCCCTACGAGATTTGAGAATCTCGGCGGAAGTCGGCGGCTCTCGTTGCCTCCCGCAGAGAAAGAGATTCTCTTTCGCCAGTGTACTCCCTTGGCCTTGGCTGGGCGCTTCCTCCTTCATGGCCCTTCCTTCTTCGGCCAGCGAGAATGATTCACAGTTCGGACGAGATACGAGAGAGACTGAATGCGGTTTTTTCCGTCTCTACCCTCCACTCTGCGATCCATCAATAGTATACACCACGCTCGTATCCGTCTATCAACAGGTCCATACCGTACCAGCCGAATTGAGTGCCTTCTAGCCGACGCTGGTGAGCCATCCTTAAGAAGAAATTGGGATATTTTATCAGCATTTTACGGTGCTAAAGTATCAGGACTATCTAATAATCCTTGTCGCCAAATAATTATCCATCCTAAATATGAAACATCATATATTCTTCGAACATCACTGTCTCAGCCTCCAGGTATTCGATTGCGAAATATTTTGCAGGACTTTAATGTTGACCTTCTCACCCCTGTGAAACCCTCAAGTCACCCCATTACCCCTTGGAAACTCCTCCGTCCAAATTATTGTATCAGAGTGACCAAATCATATCGGCTACATTCTCAGTGCAGTATCTTCACTGCTGAAATGTATGCAATTCTTGATGCCCTAAAATATATCGTACATCGAGTCAGCGAATTTGCGTCGAGCAGTTCTCTATTCTGATCCTCTCAACTAATTACCTAACTAATTAACTAACTATATTACTATAATACTCGACGTAGAAATCATATTCATCAGGTGACAGTATCAACAGCTCATTAAAAAACATTCACATACAATACATGTACATTATTTTACAACACTTTGCCAGATGACATCAAACGATTAAATTCAATAGAAAAGTTTAAATCCCAAGTGATATCGTTTCTGCTGCATAACTGTTTCTATACAATTAGGGACTATACTGAGCATCACAAGAAAAGTGACATTTAATTTTAACAATGATACATAATGCATTATTTACCATTTGAACTGTATAAATGAGTATAAACAACCTGTAACAACTATTGTACTACAGCTTCTGGGTCTATGACCCCCATCTCGATCAGGTTTTTCGTCCAGTTTCCCTGATCCATTGAGCAAATGCTGAGATGGCCCCTTGTTTTGCTTCTGGACATAAATGTAACTTCATTTTCTGTGCACGTCTTCTAGAATTCAGTGGGAAATACAATTCTTCAAATTATCGTTTCCATGTTGTCGCGGCAGGAAGTAATAAGAGCCAAAATGTATTGCTTATTTATCTTGAATATAGATTTTATTACATGGGAGTTTTTTTGTTGTTTTTTTTCTCCCTTTCAAAATTCAAAATTTATTGCCATTTATTCTTGAAAATAGATTTTATTACATGGGAGTTTTTGTTTTGTTTTTCTCCCTTTCAAAATTCAAAATTTATTGCTTGTTTATCCTTGAAAATAGATTTTATTACATGGGAGTTTTTTTTCTCCCTTTCAAAAATTCAAAATTTAAGTAGTATATGACTTAGTGTAGGGATCACAGAATTTTGAAAATGTGCACACAATTCACTTTTCCCCATAGCACGTCATACGCAGTTTTTAACTGTTTTTTGACGTAAAATAAATAAATAAATAAATAAATAAACTAATTAACCAACAACTAATCAACCGTTCTTCCTCCGACTACCTAACGGAATCAATTCAAAACCTCATTCATCGCCTTGTCTCGCCACTATGATCTGTTACTGAGTTGGGTCCCAGGCCATGTTGGAATCATGGGGAACGAACTGGCTGACCGGGCGGCGAAATCGGCGACGGAGGATAATACTCATGTTGACTTTCCTTTTGTACCAGCGTCCGATGTTATAGTTTTAGTTTACGATCCATCTTTAGAGCGTGGCAAACAGAGTGGCACAAAAGTAATTGCAATAAAAGATTCAGTTAATTCCTGGCGATCCTCATCCCAGGACTTTCCAGCCGTGAGGAAGTTATTTTAACCCGTCTTCGTATGGGGCACTGCCACTTCTCTCACAGTTTCCTCATTCGAATTGATTCTCCTCCTATCTGTTATTCATGCTGGGTAGTTCCTTTTGTGGAGCACGTCCTCCTGCATTGTTTGAAATTTGTTGGCAGTCGACGAAGTCATTGTCTGGGCAACTCTCTACGAGAAATGCTCGGAGATGACGATCCCGAGCTCTCAATTTTTTTTTTTTTTTTTTTTAGAGAATGCGGAATATATCATTTTATCTGACATATAAGGGCAATCCTGACCCCAGATTTACGTTTTTGAACTTCCTTTATATTTGTATATTTTATGCGTAATTGAATCTTTCCTTTTTAGGATATGTATGTGCTTTTAAATTAGCTTGTAAGTTGCATCAGCAACACTTTTACTAGAACTTTAATTTATTTATTTTAGAAATTCTTCGACATGGGCGCCAATAACCTTAATAATTGAAGCGTCCTTTAAACCTAATCAATCAATCAATCAATTTTTGTGTGTTTAATTATCAAAACTCTTTCGACCCGTGATGAAATAAAGATGGCCGGAGAATACGACGTGAATGTGCTAAACTGGATAGATACTAAGCATTAATTTGCAACTCCTATGTCATAAATGAGCAAACACGAGAATGCTGTATATGGAAAGTGACCTGGTCGGCCGCAACCGCCATCTCGTGGCCTGTGAGCCTGGCACCTCCAAGATCCTCCACTCCCACATGCCAACCTCTTAGCAATTCTAAATCGACAATAATGAGAAAAAAAGAGAATCTTTGCTTTAGTTGTTGTAGTGTCTGTATGAACACACTACAGGAATGCCGTCGGCGGTGTTATGGGCACCGCCGATAGAGGGAGCAGCGAGCGCGCCCCGTCGCCACCCGGCGACCGGGACCAGGAAGGGGCGGAGCAGCTACCCCTCCCCGGCGGGGAGGGGGACACGGAGAGGAGGGCCGCAGCGCCGGAGGCCTCGGCCACTCTGAACCGAGACTCGTGACTGTGAAGATTGGAACTTGGACTGTTATAACGAACCGGCGAACGAATGTTCTTTTTGTAATTCGGGACTCTGGCACACTTGATTATGGTGATTCTGTAGGAAGTTGTAGTGTAAATAAAATAGTTGTTACAGTTTGTCTAACTTTTTGATTTGGTATACAACAATTTTTACTGGCGACGAGGTAAACGAAGATGGCTACAGGTGATCAGATGGCGCAGTTGATAGCACTAATGCAACAACAGATGCAACGGCAGGAAGAGAGGCAACAGCAACAGAACGCCGCTTTACTGCAGGCGATCGGGGTCATGACTGCGTCAGCTCCTCAGCGGCAGGTATTACCGTTGTTCCCCAGCTTTGACGAGAGCAAGGAGAAATGGTGCTCGTACGCAGCAAGATTGCAGCAACACCTGGCCTTCCACAAGGTAACAGACGAGGACAGCAAGCGCGCATTGTTTTAAGATTTCAAGCAGCGAGATGTACGAGTTATTGCAGAAGCTTAGTCCGCAGGAACCAGTGGAGAGCCTAAAGTTTAGTGAGATCATGGATAAACTGAACAAGTTTTATGTTAAAGAGCCACATGTAATAGCCGCTCGGTACAGATTTTATCAAAGTAGAATGCAGTTGGGGCAAACTCATGCACAATGGGTGGTACATTTGAAAGGGTTAGCCAGAGAGTGCGGATTTTCTTGTGAATGTGGAAAGTCGTATGCCGGGAGTCTAATTAGGGACATGGTAGTAGTACATACGCCAGAAGATAAAGTTAGATACGAGGCATTGCAGAGGAATAATCCGCCGTTAGAGGAAGTAGGCAGGTTAGCGTCGGTCTACGAGGTCACGACATCGACGGCGCAGCAAATGGAAGCGAATCGAGACGTGATGCAAGTAAGGAAAAGAGTTGAACATAAAGCCGAGGTCAGGGAAAACCCGATAATTAGAGAGACGGAAAGCGGTAGCAAGCTGAAATCCTGCAGAGGATGTTTTGTATCTCACGATAGGAAGGAATGCAGATTCTACAAAGCAAAATGTTTCAGATGCAATAAAGTGGGTCACATACAGTCAGTATGCACAGTCAAAGGCAAGGTAGATAAGAAAGCACGTAAATTAGTAGAAATAGATTGTAAGAAGCATACGAGGTTAATGAAGTATTGAGCTGTGGTAAGGATAATAGGATTAGCACGAGCCTGGTGATTAATAAGTCAGCTGTGGAATTTCAGATAGATACCGGATCACCCGTGACACTTATGAATTTAGTAACGTATCAGAAGATCGGAGCGCCAAGATACGACAAAGCAGCAATACAGTTGAGAACTTTCGACAAAAAGCCAATACCTGTAAGAGGAGTGGTAGAAGTAGCGGCAAAATATAAGGGAGTAACAAGAAGACTGAAGATATGGGTTGTAGATAGGTACGACACAACCAACATCCTGGGAATGGATGCATTCGACAAATTCGGCTTTAAGGTACAAGATCAGGTAAACATGGTATCGGAGGAGGTGCCTTTCAATAAAATTGAAGAATTAACGGAGAAATATGCTGATCTTTTTGCGCCCCAGCTAGGGAGAGCAGCAAATTTTGAGGCGCACGTGCACTTGAAACCGGAAGCGCGCCCGAAATTCTACAAAGCACGAACAGTTCCGTTGGCACTCAGGGACAGGTGGAGAGGCAGCTCAGGAAAATGATAAAAGAAGAGATAGTCGCACCGGTGAACTTTAGTGATTGGGCAACACCGCTAGTGCTTGTAAAAAAGTCAGATGGGAGTATCCGGCTGTGTGGGGATTTTAAGGCAACAGTTAATGCCCAACTTCAGGTGGAGAAGTATCCGATACCAAAGCCGGAGGATTTATTTCAGAAGCTTTCGGGTGGGAAATATTTCTCTAAAATAGATTTGAAGGAAGCGTATTTGCAGCTCCCCCTGGACGAAGAGTCAAAGAAATGCCTAACAGTAAACACACCAATTGGGTTGTTGCAGTACCAGAGGTTGCCATTTGGTGTAGCATCAGCAGCAGCAATTTTTCAGCGTTACATCGAGCAGGTAATAGCCCAGGTACCAGGGTGTATTAGCTACCTCGACGACATCGTTGTAACGGGCGCTTCAAACGAAGAACACTTGCGGAACCTGGAACAGCTGTTATGTAAGTTGCGGCAGGAAGGTTTGAAGGCAAAACTGTCGAAATGTGATTTTTTCAGGAAGCAGATAAAATACCTAGGACATGTATTAGATAGCAAAGGAGTGCAGCCCACAGCAGAAAATGTCCAGGCGATCGTGCAGCTACCAGCTCCGGCCAACATTAGGCAGTTGCAATCGTTCATGGGTAAGGCCAACTATTATGCTAAGTTTATTAAGCAGTTTGCTACAGTAGCGGCTCCACTTAACGCACTACGGAAGAAAGGAGCGCGTTTTGCTTGGTCGGAGGCGTGTCAACAAGCGTTCGACACTATTAAGGGGCACCTTATAGAAGCAGTGAAACTTACGCATTTTAACCCAGAAAGATGGTAACCTTGGCTACAGACGCGTCCGAATATGGCATAGGGGCAGTGTTGTCCCAGAAGAATGAGAGAGGAGAAGAGGTACCGGTAGCGTTTGCTTCCAAAACGCTTAACGTACATCAGAGGCGGTACTCTCAGATTGAAAAGGAGGCGCTAGCTGTAATATATGGTGTAAGGAAGTTTAATGATTACTTGTTCGGTAATAAGTTCATTATAATTACAGATCATAAGCCGTTGGTGGCTTTGTTTCATCCTACAAAGAGAGTACCGGATAATATGGTAAGGAAACTGCAGAGATGGTCGTTATTCTTATCTGATTATAATTATGAAATCATTTTCAGGAGTACGACACAACACGCGAACGCGGATGCGTTGTCGCGCTTGCCAGTGGGCGATGATGCGGAGTTTGACAGTTTGGAGGTAGACTCGTTACAGATAGATATGGAACAGAACAGGGCAGTGCAGCAGTTTCCAGTGGACGCAAGACGCATCGCGAGGGCTACCGATCAAGATCCTGTTTTGAAGAAGACGCGGGAGTACGTCCGTACAGGTTGGCCGACGAGAGGAAGAAATGTACCATTCTTCAAACTACAAGAGCGTTTGTCGGCGAAAGCAGGTATTTTGCTCCTGAGCACAGGAGACAGCGTTAGAGTGATAGTGCCAGCCAGTCTCAGAAGTGAAGTGCTAAGAACATTACATAGGGGGCACTGGGGAATTGTATTAACAAAGCAGTTAGCCAGGCAGAATTGTTATTGGCCAGGTATAGACCGCGATATAGAAAAAATGATCAGAGAATGCCGAAGTTGCCAAGCATGTCAAAAGAATCCCAGACAACAATGGGTCTCTTGGCCAGAACCAGAAGGGCCGTGGGATAGATTACACATAGATTTCGCGGGCCCCTTTCAGGGATCAACTTGGCTGATAGTTACAGATGCACAAACAAATTTCCCATATGTAACAGAAATGACGAACCCGACGGCACAAGCCACGGTAAGGGTTCTGCAAAGAATTTTTAGCATAGAAGGATTGCCCAGGGCGATAGCATCGGACAACGGTCCCCAATTTACGGCAGAAGTGTTCCAGAGATTTTGTGATACAACGGAATTAAACATATTCTAGCGCCCCCGTACCACCCCCGCTCGAACGGTGAAGCCGAGCGCTTTGTGCAAACATTCAAATCGGCTATGACAAAAGCGAAGTATGACGGAGTCAGTAGGGAGCAGGCAGTTCTATCATTGCTGGCCTCTTATAGGGCTATGCCGGGGAGAGACGGTATGAGCCCAGCGCAGAAGTTGCACGGGCGGCAACCGAGGACGCTGTTATCTTTAATGCAGCCAACAGATGAAACCAGAAAGTGGCAGGCAGAGCCGAAGTTCGCAGTAGGAAATCGGGTATTCATCAGAAGCTTCCGGGACGACCCCAAATGGGTACCAGGTAAAATACTGAAAGTAGAAGGAGCTAGAGTGTATGTAGTGCAAACGCAGTACAAGATAGTTAGGAGACATCAGGAACACATCAGGCGCAGGACCTTCCAGATTCCGGAAGTTGATGAGGCACTACAGACAAGGGTAGCAGATCAGAGTAAGAATTTAGACAGAGTGTTTGGTTTTCAGAGAGAGCACATAATGAGTACACTGCCGGCACAGGAGCAGCAACCAGCACAAGCAGCAGAGCCACGGGAGGCGGAAGGAGAACAGCAACAGGCGGACCCGCGGGTAATTGGACGGGCCGCCCCGCGACAGCGAAACGACGCCCCGGACAGAGACCGCGGCGGGGAGGGTGTAGTGTCTGTATGAACACACTACAGGAATGCCGTCGGCGGTGTTATGGGCACCGCCGATAGAGGGAGCAGCGAGCGCGCCCCGTCGCCACCCGGCGACCGGGACCAGGAAGGGGCGGAGCAGCTACCCCTCCCCGGCGGGGAGGGGGACACGGAGAGGAGGGCCGCAGCGCCGGAGGCCTCGGCCACTCTGAACCTAGACTCGTGACTGTGAAGATTGGAACTTGGACTGTTATAACGAACCGGCGAACGAATGTTCTTTTTGTAATTCGGGACTCTGGCACACTTGATTATGGTGATTCTGTAGGAAGTTGTAGTGTAAATAAAATAGTTGTTACAGTTTGTCTAACTTTTTGATTTGGTATACAACAGTTGTGCTGAGTGTATCTTCAAAATCGCGCTCAATTGAAGCATAAAATCATGAACATAAGAATGTCAAATAAATTTAAACAATGCTTTACGTAAGATTAAACAAATTCTGTTACGTTTTACGTAACAACCTTCTTGTAGCAATTTACTAGCGTCAAACGTATAGAAATCCTTCCGATAAGTTAGTCAATGTCAGAAGTAGTCTGTCATTGCCTCTAATCCATACGAACAGGGGCTCGGTTCCGTTAATTCCCGGGGTCCTCAGACGGCTACTCATTCAGGAACCGACGATGTTGATCCTTCGTGACTTCACGGAACAAGTCAAGCAATTCTTCTATCGACGCCAGCGGAAGATTATCTGTCATTCTCTACGCCCTCCGCCCCGGTTTTAAAAAAAACTATATGGTTTTAAGGAGTTTCTCCCTTCTACAAACACTTTTACATAATTTATTGTTTGCCCCTTTCATTTCAAGATTTGTTTATGATTATGATCTTATTTCTCATACGAGAATGATTCAACAACAGAATTTGTATCACGTATACTTTTTTTATGAAATAAGATATTTTACAAAATAAATTATTTATATTGCAAAAGCAATATAGGAAACATTAAAGTTTTCTTTGTAACAATTATACTAAACAATCTCATTTACACGTCGTCGTTTACGGAACACGTGAATAAGTATATTCTGAGATTGCCAAATGATACGAAGACTACTACACAGATTAAAATCCAGGTAACCCGTTAACTATTGGTTAACCTATCAACAGAAATAGGAATGAATCTAATCATTATATTTTACTTAGCGTCCACTGATACTGTTTATTCTGTTCATTTTTTTCTGGAGAAAATTCTGTTACCAAGAAGCAAATTTCTGATTCCAACCTCAGTTCGATCATTTATTGAACTCGTCAGTTTTTTTGCGTAATACTGTTAATTTTTTAAAATTCCTTTTTAATTTCCTTTGTATGACTCGTGATTATAATGCTGAAGTGTATGCAGAGTTTAGAATTTCATGTTGATCGCATACGGAAACAGAAATCTGATTATCGGCGTTGAATGTGTTCCCAATTAGAACAGTAATTAATGGTCCATATGTATTTGAATATGAACAGAGTTTCATTCAGTTCGATGAGCGTGAGCGTGGTCGTTGCAATTCGAAGAACGAAAACTGACATTTTGGCGATTGCAACCCGTCAGCAATCCAGTCTTTGCTCAATTCGCAGCATGGAGGTCTTCAGATAGTATTAGAAAGAGTTACTTAAATTTAAAAAAAAATATTGAATGTGTATAATAATGACGGTTTATATTGCCTTGAATTTCTGTATTTTAATTTATAAACAATTTGAAAGGAACCATCTTAACTTTACTTTTGTAAATATTGCTATCAGTAGTACTTTTCATAATAACTTATTAGTTTGTTTTATTATTGACAAATTCAGAGACTATAGAGGTCGAAAAGACATATCCTATGTTGTCGAGATAAGCACAGAATATTTGTCATGTTATCAAATGCGGTGAGAATATGATTTGGTTTTTCTTTAGATTCATGAAATAGATCATCGTGTGTTTTAATATATTTGATTAATTTTCCATTTCGCTTTTGAATGTTTGTATCAGAAAGAAGGCTTGAATAGTATTTATGCTCATGATCCACCCTTTCACAGGTTTTGATTATTATTATTATTACTATTATTATTATTATTATTACTATTATTATTATTACTATTATTATTATTACTATTATTATTATTACTATTATTATTACTATTATTATTATTATTATTATTTATTATTATTAAAGAAAAAATATAACAAATTACTTGGAAATAGACATCAAGAACAGTAGAAAAAAATAACTACCTTGGGTACTAGATCAATATCAACTACTTGAGGTACCAGAAAAATCTTTAGGTGAAATCATCATAAATAATTTAGGAAAATGTAATTCAATTGAAAATGTAGTAGAAAGATTTTCTAACACTTTTGAACACAAAACACAAAAAATTGTACATGTGTGTAACATTGATGTCGTGCCCAGAAATAGAATAACGTGAAGTAACTGTTTTTTCCTGCCAGAAATTACATTGAAGGAGACTAATTTATTAATTAAAGGGATGGTTAGTAAGAAATCTCCTGGAATAAACAAAATAAGATAAATGATGAAGATGAAGAAAACAGAATGTTAACTCAATAGCACAAGTTGTCTTGAAAATTATCAATTTAAACATGAATAAGGGAACTTTTCCAGACAAATTAAAAGAATCCATAATCAGACCCGTTCATAAAGGGATCAGTCTCTAGGCCTATGAAAACTACAGGCCGATCTCTATTTTAAATACAATAAGTATTTGAAAAATATATGTCACAAAAGTGAACAAATTTCTTGAAAAAATAACTAATTATAGATAAAAATCAATTTGCAGATCAGAAAAATAAAAGCGCCAGTGACTTATTGGAAAATTTAGTAGAAGTAATGAAAAAATTCACAAGGGATTACATGCGATGGCATTACGTATTGACTTTTCAACAGCATGTGATGTGATAAACCATGCAAAAATGTTAGATGCACTGGAAAGTATAGGAGTTAGAGGTAATGTCTTACAGTTATTCAAACATTATCTAGAAGGGAGATCATTTAAAGTTAAGATAGATAATATTGGTAGTGAAACAAAAATTGTAAAAATGTAAAAATTGTAAAAATTTCACAAGGAAGTTACTTATGTCCTATACTTTTCGTAATATTTGTCAATGACTTAAAAAGGATGATGGGATGATGGTTCTTATTACATATATGCTGAGCACAAGATGCTAATATCCCCAAATAGAGATCAAAAGAAGGCAGAAAAGGAGTTACAACAAAAAAAAAGGATATTTAAAAAATGGTGTCATGATAAAGATTTGTTAATTAATGAGAAAAAGGCTGAAATATTGCACATTACAGCACCAAAAATTACAAGAGCATATGTTAAAATATTCTTTCACAAACCTGACTGCATCCACAAGAGTTTGAAGAACTGCCAATGTAAATAGGATAATAAATTCCGTATTCCAACTGAAGTATGTAGACGTAATATTTTATCAAAATATGAGCAGGAGAGAGCTTATTTTGGAACTAAGTAAGAAAATCAGAAAATGTGTTTGGAAACTAATGAGAATTAAAGATTTCGTATCTTATAAAATTTTCAAATTAGCCTACTTCTCATTAATAGTCTCTGATCAGATTCGGAATTGGAGTTTGGGGGGTCAACTCGTGTCAACAACTCGTGTAAATATAATACAGAATTTACAGAACAAATGTATTAAAAGCCTAAACGAAAAAAACAAAATAACAAACCTAACCCTAGAAGAGAGTACAGCGGTGCATGGAACCATGGCTGTTAAAAAATTGCATGAATTTGAAATTTTACAAATATTTTTTTACGAAGAATATAGGAATATCAGTGGCCACTACTCTGAAACTAGAAAGAAACATAAGTTCATACTACCTGAAACCTTCAATAAAGTTGGAGAGAAAATGCTCAATACAGCTCAATACTTAAATATAATCTTAATATATTCTTCTTATTCACGACTAAAAAAGTTAAGAGCTGGTTAATTATAAAGTATATTCTGTGTTGCAATCAGCTTTTTAAGGAGCAGATCTGGGAGATATCGCCTTACACTACTTTGCGCAAAATGTGGTCAAGTCCTTTCACAAATATTGCGGAACAAATCCCAGAGCTCCTATAACTATCCGGACGATCTGTGCTTTTACGCCCCGCATTCGGCTGATCTCGACTTCCAAACTCTTGTATTTAAGACGTTTCTCTGTCTCCTTGGTTACGATGTTTTAATCGCAAAACACAGCAACATCTACAAGTAGATACATTTTTTTCTTCAAATCTCGGATAACAAAATCCAAGTTGTTTGCCGCTATCGTGGGTTCAGTTTGAATTTGTTGGTCGTACAATATTGTACTTAGTCCAACATACATCACCGGATTTGGTGAGAGTTTGTACCTCTTGCGGCATGTGTTTGGAACTTCGAGGGCTCTATAGATCTACCAGTGGAAGTTAACTACGCACCCTGTAGTGTCTTTTCAAATTTTTGGCCTTTGCTACAATTGGACAAGCTGAGACGATTTGGTGAATGGTTTCTACTTGTTCCTGGCAAATGAGGTCTTTATCATATTGGGAAATTTTGATAACCGTTTTATCCTAATGTAGTGTTCTCAACGCCTGATATTGCTGTTATTCAAACTGCTTGCGATTCTGACTTCATCCTTCGCCTTTTAAGCCACACAAATCTTTATTGATCTGCACTTGTTCATTCTTTTGAAATATTGGTCATGAGGCGGTTTGCTTCCATGATTTATTTCACAATTTTTGCGCCTCGAATATCATTTTAAGTAGCATCAGAAGTTCAGTGTCTCTGTTATTCTGCGTGCCTTGCACAGTCTTGTTCGCAATGCTTTTTCCTACACTTACAATGCCTCTGTATTCCATTCTTCGGTCATATTTGTTTAATGTCAAAAAACAGTTAACACTACGTATGACGTGCTATGGGGAGAAGTGAATTGTGTGCACATTTTCAAAATTCTGTGATCTCTACACTAAGTCATATACTACTTGAATTTTAAATGAAAAAAGCTCCTATGTAATAAAATCTATTTTCAAGAATAAATAAGCCATACATTTTGGGCTCTTATCCATGTTGTCCTTCGGAATAATACTTCCTGCCGAGACAACATGGAGAACGATAATTTGAATAATTATTTTTCCCGATGAATTCTAGAAGACGTGCACAGATAATGAAGTTACATTTACGTCCAGAAGCAAAGCAAGGGGGCCATCTCAGCATTTGCTTAATGGATCAGGGACGAAAAACCTGATCGAGATGGGGGTCATTGACCCGGAGGCTGTGGATGGGGTGGTTGGGATCTGCTTTTCGGCTCGATCCCTTGGTAAGAGAAGTTTGTTAAGCCTTAAGTTATGAATTAGGATGATAATGAAAGGTGATTGTGGCCTTTTCGAACTATCCCAGCATTTGCCTTTATGACCGAGGAAAACTACGAAAACACTGGTCAGCCCGAGGATCGAACACGTGTGTCTCGACTGCGAAGTTAGCGCGCTACGCATTTTTATTATATCTCCATTTATGCTATCTATTTCTTTTCGATTCTTACTTTTTGTACGACCCAGAACTACTTTGTGGTACATAATGGGGTCTAGAATCGTCATTACTTTAGCGATTATTTCATCTGCATTGTTTATAACTTTGTAATTTTTGTAAGACAATATTTATTATTAAATTGAGATCTGTCGAGTCCATTTGTCTTTTGTCTAAACACTTTGTCATCTTTTGCGCAAATACTAGTTTGCCATGAGAATCACTTAGTATTTTATGATACTCTTGTTCCACTTTCCAATATGTAACTTTCCATTAAATTTTTCACTTCAACGAATTTCGTTTTATATTCAATCTCGTCGTTCTCTGAAGAATGTTGCAGATATTCTAGATGTGTAGATACGTCTTTGGTTTGCCTTTCTTCCCTTTTAATCTCTTGCATGTTCTCATTTCTTTCTCTTTCAGCCCTTCGTCTTATTTAATATAAATATATGTTGCCGCATTGCATTGTTAATAATCCTGCTCAATAACTTCCATTCTTGTTCACAATTTTCCACTTCTAATGTTTCATTCACCTTAGCCATTAAGTTGTCGTTCATAGATTCTTATGGAAATTACTTCTAATTGGTATACTTGTGTCGTGACCGGCCGCACACACTCAAAGCAGCCGCCGCCGAGTGACGTCAGCGGAGCGTTACCGCCCCTGGCGAGAGAGGGAGGTAACCGGTGCGAGCCGGCCGGGTCCGTCTGCGCGCGGCCGTCACGCCCGAGCAGGGGGGTAGAGACTCGACACCGCCCCTACTCTGCAGCTAGTCGGCGGGCCAATAGCAGTAGCGGGGCTATAAGAGGGCTCCGACTCGACGCCAGGGCAGACAGCTAGCGGCAGTGTAAGCGAGTGTATCCTGGCTAGTGTATTAGTGATAGAAGTGTGGAGAACTACTACTACTACGACGACTTGTGCTACGGACTTGAAATTCTCCTGCGGATATTCGACTACTTGGCTGATTTCTTTCTGTTTTCTGGAATAAAAACCATTTTAAGAATCCTTCTCTTTTATCGGATACTACAACTTGGTATCCTAGAGTTTGCCGCATTGTTTTGTTAGGTTTCCAGCAACTTTGCTTTAAAACCATTTGTATGTATACCATTTGTACTTTGCTTTAAAACCATTTGTATGTATACCATTTGTATGTATACCATTTGTATGTATACCATTTGTACTTTGCTTTAAAACCATTTGCTTGTATAAAAAATTCCGTATTTGTATCATGCTATTAGCCTGTTGTCTGCAACAGCAAAAATGCTTGAGCAGCAAACATTGGTTATTTAAGGTTGCATCAACATCTTAGATCATTAGCGACCACTATTGCTGTTAACGGTATGGTAACTATCAGGATGAAACGAAATGGTGATGATAAGGTGTGAAAGGACAAACACAAATACAACCATGCCCGAGGCGGGACTCGAACCCGCGACCCTTCGGTCCGAGATCATTACGACACTACTGCCTTAGCGATCTCGGCCACCGGGCCGACTAAATCCAATTATTGGTTTCTTGATTTTTGTCGATTTTGAATAAGTTTCGTTTCTTCTCTTTTATTTTATACTGCCTGATTGTTTTGAACACATTTTGTGATTAACAGGAATTTCTTGTAATTGTGTTTTTTATCTTACTATTCCAAGTGGGATATGAGTGTTTTCTGTATTTCATTGCTTATTCACATCCTTATTCCACCATGTAGTTTTTCTAATTCCACTCTCAATGACAGGTGAATTTTGCTATATGAAATTTTTGAATTGATAATTTCTTTGAGGTAAACACTAAAAGTTATGGAAGTATAAGAATTGTAGATGTAAGTCTTTAATGATTTTTGTGATGGAATTTAAATGATTTAGATAAATGAACCCTGTTGACGGCAAATCAGAAAGCGTGGCATGTCTCTCGAGGCGTGCGGGATTGTCTTTCTTTCCGGTTTGGACAGGCAAGTGAAAATTTCCTGTTGTGGCATCTTGGGACTACGCTACGGTTAACTATACCACTTGGTAAGTGCATGCATAATACGGGTGTTATGCGGTAGTTCTCGTCTAGCATCAACAGTCACCGATATTTAACACATGCTGACATTCCGTTGCACAATTCA
Source organism: Teleogryllus oceanicus (assembly GCA_964035755.1). NCBI lineage: Eukaryota > Metazoa > Arthropoda > Insecta > Orthoptera > Gryllidae > Teleogryllus > Teleogryllus oceanicus. The sequence goes on along the minus strand of CAXIVR010000001.1, from coordinate 15,010,573 downwards.
GGGAAACTGGCGGATACCATGGGTGTGGTGGGGCCTAGAACAGTCCAAAATTTTAGGGCATGGGCAATGCTAATTTTTTATATGCGTATCAGATACAGTGAGCTAATGAAAATGTGTTGGAAAGGGACTGAAAACGTGAGAGAATCAAAGCACATACGTATTCTCTCTGAACTAACTTAACAAAATGTTACTCTGAAATTGCATTTAATCATGACTTTCCCGCATATCTCACTAACTATAGAATACAACAAAGAGAGAACAGAATTGATTTTATGAGAACACAGAAGCAAATAGTTTCTCTTAGCCTGCTCATTTTCAGTGGCACTGGCCCCTTTGAAATGCAAATCCAATCTGGAAAGCGGTGGCTCAGCCAGACTCCTGAACTCTCCGCCCTCTCCCTGGTGAATGTATTTCATGGACTAAGCCATTTCACAGGCCCGCCAGCATCGCGCATGCCCCGACTTCAAGCACAGCAGTGTTCTGCGGTAAAATATTTCTTTGCTACTTTTATTGAGAATTTTTGTGTGCTAATTTATCTATGGTTCATAAACAATACAAATATTTATTAGAGCTAAATTCCTTCTCATTGGTATCGAAATGAGCTCTTATCCCTTCTACCCCATGAGGAGAAACTGGATCTCCTCACCGAGAAAAAAATGGCGTCTTCTAAGTTAAGACTTTAGTAGTTCAGTTGACTCTGTGCTACGAATGTTCGGTTTAGTGACGAGGCTCCGTTCTTTGGAATCCGTGATTAAACTACAACCTTGAGTTTGTGCAGCGTACTATTTCCCACCAATTTGAGACCAAAAATACTTCGTTCTCCAGTCTCTGCAAAACAGAGTTAGTTTATTCGGGGAGACATTATAAGGGAAGACAAAAAATTCTAGAATAGTTATCAGCATTCTTTTGATTACTTATTGCTTACTTATGTTTTTGTTTTGGGTTATTACTGACAAAATATCTACCTTTCAGTGAAAACTGCAACGAATTCTGTTCCAGGGTTCTAGGGAATACTCTAGACAAAGACAGGCAAACATTGTGAAAACCATTGAAATGTTTTTACATATTGTTCATTTACATTTAATATGATATTTTGAAATGGTTAAAGATGATTAAAATTAAATTTGGAAAAATTGATTTTTGAAAGAATAAAGAAGGTATCAGAAATATCGTTATATCTCCGGTGAAAGTTCCTCCAGATATGTTCAATTATTATTGTACGTTCAAGTATTAAGTACTATTCGCGCAAGTTTTCTTGATATTCCACAGCGGGGGGTGCGGGGAGAGGAAGGCTGTGGTTACGTCACGGAATAAAAGGGCGTAACAACTGTGGGCATAAACTTAACGCGCCCAAGCGTGCCACCAGAAATGTTACGATTGTTTTGAAAGTATGAGGTGGTTGTTGCCAGCATTGTAAATTGGTACGTGCCGTTCCGAGTGGAACCTAAGTGCCTCAACGGGCCGTGCTATTAAGCGCTGGACAAAGACTAGGGGGCTCGTGTATCAAGAAAACTTGCGCGAGCAATGGTTTTGACGCGAAATGTAGGACATAACCCTGTCATTTACACTTGGTGATGGTATCTATAGTCATTTCTGTTTATATAGAGAATTTTAAACTACTAAGTATATGGTATTTGTTTAACATATTTGTTCACGGACATAGGAATGTTTGTTTTTTAACAAAATAGTTGTTTTTTTTTGTATTTTTGTGTCAAATTAGTGTTGAGAAATACATATGCGTTTTTCCGTTGTTTTTTATCGAACATCTGAAAAAATATACGTACAGCCCATATTCATATATTACATATATTAATGTCGCATGCACGTAAATTCGTGAAAATACTAGTAGTATCCAAATGAACACTCATGCTCACACCATATAAGTTTATTAACAAAGACATAAAAATATATTTCCAATGCATTCTGAAATTTGATTTTGCAAAAATGTAAACCTGATTGTCAAGATATAAGAAACTTTAGGATATATTTTTAAAACTATTTTTCATTAAATACTTTGAAACAATTTATATGAAAGGGAACATTGTATTTTGAACAGAAAGAATATTGTTATGACATGAGACATATTAAAAAGGCTTCAAGAGATGGCATCTATTTTTGCTTTCATGTTTTCCAATTTTGTGATAGACACCAATTACATCTGTTAAAACGTTACTCGATGCCTTACTTTACTTATGTTGGAAAAATTTATTGGGGAGGTAAGGGAACTCATTGTCACAAACTAATCCAGAAAATCTGTATATCAAAAATCGATTTATTTTTAATTATTGATATAAATCAACAATTAGAGCCGATACAGATACATGTTTCAAGACTACGTTTTGTCTCTTTTTTCTCAATAAACGCTCGACCGTTAAATGACGATGTTCATGGAGGTAACTTCTAAATTGCTCCTTTGATCTGAGGTCAGTTGAACGCAAGGCACATCACAATACATACATGAGAGACAAGGGACAGACAACCATCCCCAAGGAGGAACTCGAACTCTCGACCCTTCGGACCGAAGCGCTGAGTCGGTACACACTATTAGTCCCATCGGACATCCAGGTCGGCAAGTGTTCCTATATACTTGGTATAATTTCATGTGTACATTGTTTCTAGTCGTTGTCATTTCTAACAATACTTAGCAGAATTTTACACTTCTTCTTTATATATGTAGTGTGAACATTTTATTTCTGTATTTTAATTCGATATATTTTGACATTCTTTTTTAAATTTATACTGTTTCTTTTAACCTTCAAAGTGAGATAAAACAATCTCGAAACGTTGGTTGTAACATGTAATTTCATGAGTTATTTATTCATATACATTAATTTTAAAAATAACTTAACTCTTAATAAACACTCCTGGACCATTCTCTCAAAGTTTTGCAATTTAATGTCGTTAGCATAGTCGTCGAGGTTTTGTTTTGACATTCCAGATACGAATTTGTCACCTCATTCATTTGTAACCTGAAGAGGTATCCGAATTTACTGTCTTTGTTCACTGTGTACCATGTCATGTTAATATGAAATGTAATTAATCTGCGTACGTTGGCTTACAAACCTGGTTGTTAATATTATATTTTATGTAGTATTGCTGACCTTATGTTCATTTGTGTTTCTTACCTTTTTATCGACAATACTTACCTTGTGTTCTCCCGACAGGTGACAGGGTCTCTTCCTGGTATTTCTGTGATATCTTGGGATCCCAGAAGAGTAGCAGCGTTGACATCTAATGTAAGTAAGCGGGTTCCTTTCGTGGGGTGTTTAATGAACCCTCCAATATTTTAGTGACCCTAGCTTAACAGAGTCATTGAAGACTGGTGAATGTAGTTATTTTTTCGTTTACGTGGGGTAATTTGTAAGTGGTGGTATGTTTAAAAGGCAACCTCATACACTAATATTTTCTCACTTCTCTAGACAACTTACAATAGTTGGCATAGTTCTCTAACTACTTTAAGTTAATATGGAAGGAAGGAAAAGAGACTGAAATCTCTGTACTCCAAACCCGAATATTTATTGCATTATTTGAGAACACGAGCCATCACCTGGAAAATAATATTTGGTGGGATGTTGAATAGCACTCCTGGAAAGCAACATAACTTTGCCGCCCGAGACACACAAAGATAAACTTAGACTTTCAAGGCGTCGCCTGGGCACCATGAAAAGCGTTATTGTTGACATTTAATTGTATTTAATTTTTGGGCAGGTGTAATACGGCTTAAGTTAAAAGAACAGCTAAAATAACTGTTTCGATTTGCAAACATTTAAAGAATTTCACTACAAAATCGTAAGGAACTCTCCGAGATTTATTTGTACACAGAAGTATGTTGTATATTTGTGATATATCTTTCTTTCATAAAATGTTATTTTCAAAAAATTCTTTAAGTAAAGTAAATTCATAGCAATTGCTTCGTAAAGAATTTTACTTCACTACAAACTGCCTAAGGGTCTTGAGACAAATCATTTTTTAGTGAGAAAGAAAACGTAATAAAGAAAATATGTATAATTATAGTTATCGTATTGATTGACGGTTTTCAGGTTCTGTTATTTATAATGTCATTTATAAGACAGTCGGTGGAATTCTCATTCAGTACAGAAACAGTCCATTAAATTTTATATTTTATTTATTAGTAAAATGAAATATGTTATTCCAATAATTAAAATGTGAAATTTAATGGGCTATTTCTGTAGTGATTGGGAATTGCATTGATCGTCTTAAAACTGAAGAACCCTTTAATATAAATAACAGAAAGAAAATATGTGTCTTGTTCAGTTGAAACTGAATATTTATTGAAGATGATTCAACTTTCATGAAATAGAGCATAGTTTGTCTAGTAGGGTGTTAACGAATGAATAAATATGCACAGGAAATTTATAATATGGTGTTTCTAATAGGCAATTGTGATGATGTGTTCTTGCATTGTAACTCTTAGGCAACTTAATTTTAAGAAATATCTGAAAATAAATGTTGAATGTTTATTTGCTTTCATTTTGCACTTAATGAATGTGAATCTGACAATATGATAATGGAAAGATATTTCGGATAGTGATGAGATAAGTTTTCACAAGAAAAACACGTGGACAATTGTTTGTAAAACTTGCCGTATATGGCCATGAAATTAAGGGAACTATTTATTGAGCTTTTTTAAACTGTGTTCCTAATCGAATGATACACTAAATACAATAAGTAAAACTGGGAGATGTACTACATGAAAAAATGTATAATACATCAAATGTGTTCACTTTCGCTTTTGTGTTCACTTCCGCTTTTGTGTTGTAGGAAGCCATGGGAAATATATTTGTACAGAGTTACTCTTAATTCAGATCACAAGTATTGTACCATGAAAACATAAACTGCAATATTTACATCAATGCAGAAAAAAATTCTTTGACCTTAATGTTAAACCAATTCTACACAGAATAAAAAATCTCAAAATATAGAAATGTCAAGGAATTTTTTCTCAACTGTCTTTGTCATAATTTTGGAAATGGCAGGGATAGGGACATACGTAAATAAGACACAAATATAATAAAGGAAACAGGATTTATTTAATACATTTTTACATGTATTAACAACAGTTTTATTTGAACAAAAGGGTTCACAGAAGTCACCAGTTTCGCTCTTTTCTTAATGCAACGTGCAAATCAAAACCAAACTCGTTCATCAATGAATTTTACGCTGTAGTCTGTACAATACTGAAACATGAACAACAATTACCAATCACATAAACCTGACGAAATGCCAGTCATTAGACTTCTGTGTATCCTCATCATAACACAAAACAAGCCCTTGAAAATCATACAAAGGGAGCTATTGAAACTAAATATATCTGTAATACTGTATAACATTTTCGTCCAAGACTCTGTCAACCTATTCGACTACTAGTATGGGAGTGTTGTAGATAAGCATTGTGGTGGTAATAGTAGTAGTAATGTGCATGAATACATATTGGTACTCTCTGGCATCGGTGTCCCAGAGGAAAACGCGATTCATCGAAGGTAGAGTCTGGATTGTGTACCCATCTGCGACGCGCCGATCGGTGCTATGCATAATTTCATCCTATGTACCCTCTTGTACGGCAACTGTGCTCTTCTTACACGGAGAATAGGGACGGGTTCCATATTGAGCACGCGAAGTGGTATGAATGCATCTCGGGCCGACGATGCACATTCAAGTGTTCACAGTAGTACCAATGGGTCGATGTGTTGGCTAATGTGAGGACATTCGCTATGTACAGAGCAGCGGCCACTAATAATAACATACAGTCTAGTGTTTTGCTGAGAATTCTTTTTAAAACATGACAATAGTAGATTTCATAAAATGCCACAAATACTTCTGAAAGACTGAAACGTGTAGTCGATCATTGTAAGGGGCGATACAAAATAACACTTTCTTGTCGCCTAAATATAAAGTTGTAAGTTGGGGTAAAGATGAGTTTGGAATTTAACGTCCCGAAGAAACATAATAAATCATCCAAAAACCTCAACAACACACACTTTCTTAGCATTTCAATCATTCTTTAACAAGACCTTATGCATAAACTGGCATTACTTCAGAAAATAGACCAAAAAACAAAGTCGTATGAATCAGGAATCATTTGATATGTCGACATACATTGTACAAACACAATGGACACAGTGCTTTGGCTGTAACATCGTAAATGATTTGTTGGATTCATTAAAATTTGGTAATGCTTTTTTCGAACGATATATAGAACACTCATCGTTAACAGCTTACACATATACTGCGTGCGCGAGCGCGGGCGCGGGCGCGCGGGCGGGTGCGGCCACCCGCGGGCCGAGCCACAGCTCTCGGGAGGGAGGAAGACGTACGTGGCTTGAGATCCATGAGCCGCTTAACATCACAGTCAATATCCGAAGCAGCGAGCTAGACGCCACACGGCGGCCCGGGGCGCTTGGGGCGCGGGGCGCGGGGCGCGGGGCGCGGGGCGCGGGGCGCGCGGCCAGTGTGCGGGTGGCGTCTCGGATGGCGATCGTGTGTGGATGCTTCTGGCTACTCACATCTCGGCTAAGTTTTTTGTTTTTATTTTAAGTTTTAATATTTATTACACTTACGTAGAGCATTTTTGGCTTGTAGTGGTATAATACATCATACATATTTTTGTTTTATCACTCTTCTGGAGAAGAACCATAAGTAAAAGGATGATATGCTTGAATGATATGAATTATATTTGGTATTTTTTGTACAAGTTGGGCTATCGCGCAACGACAGTACGTAAAGGAAAAGTGCGGCGGTGCAAGCGGTCGCACGGGAAGGGGGGAGCGTACAGACGTGCGGGGAACTACGCGGGGCGGCGGCGTAGGCGGCGGCCAGCCGGCGGGCCAGCCGGCGAGCCAGCCGGCCCGCGACAACGCCGCGGACCCACCTTCGCCTGGAAGGCGCGCGACGCGGCCGGGTCGAGGAGGCTCGGGCGGGCGCGGGCGCGGGTCCCCCGGGCACCGAACCCCGGCCCTAGCGGCCCGGAGCCCAGGGCCCGGGGGCCAGGCTTTGGGCGCCCGCCCCCGCCCGGCCTCCGCCTCTGCCCCCGCTGCCGCCGGCGAAGGTGGCGTGCGCCAGGGGGCGTGGGGGATTACTTATCATATACATTTTGGGGGAGAAAAAGTTTTGTAATACGCATAATGCTTTTAAATATAAGTCCCGGGTCGTCCTGCAGCCGTGTTGTTTGCCGTCAAGAGCAAAAAATCTTCCGAGGGCCGTCACACAGCTGGCAGGAGCCGAGGAACGATATGTAGGAGTTTCGTTTCAAAACCATTCGCGTAGCGCATCGGAGCAATCAGTCGTTCCGGTGATTGTTCTAAAATATATATTATATAGAAGATGAGTAACGGTTCTGCGAATTTTTCTCTTTCAATAATGATTCCCTGTATTATGAAAACGATGATTATGCAATGGATTTAAATATTTTTTTTCTTTTCACTGTGCACATATATACTAGACCAGTACAAAATTCCATTTACAATTGAAACAATAACCATATTGCTACTTCCCGAGGGCGCGGCGGCGTAGGGGCGGGGCGCGGCGGGGGCGGGGGCGGCGGTGGCGTCACGACGCCGCGGCGGCGCTGCCGCCGGCGACGCCGCCCGGCGCCCGCCCCGGCCCCGGCCCCAGGAGCGTCGCGGCGGCGGCGGCGACGGCGGCGGCGACGAGGGCCAGCGCGAGGGCCGGCGCGGGCGCCGCCGCGCCGCTCGACTCGGGCACCTTCACCTCCACCTCGGCCATCTTGAAGATGGACAGCAGCAGGTGCGAGTGCAGCTCCGGGTGGTGCGAGTTGATCTTGTTGCTGATGTCCTGCAGCGGGCCAGCGCACTCCTCCTGCGAACACGCGGCCGTTACGACAGAGCCAAGTGACCGTCCAAACGATCATTCACAATGGGGTTTATTTGATTGTGCTTTTAGGGTGTTTCAGCTTTAATTGTGCTGGGTTATTCACACCTGGTGAAAAGACGAGAAGGAAATGGGTATGGGAGTTTGCTCTGGTATCGGTACGTGCTCTGGTATCGGTACGTGCTCTGGTATCGGTACGTGCTCTGGTATCAGTACGTGCTCTGGTATCGGTATGTGCTCTGGCTTTGGTGTAATATGGATTTGGGAATTGTATAGGAATGTAAAATTGCGCGCGATTCGCGGCCTGTTCTGTAGGGCACTGATTTAGTAACCATCTGAAAGTGATCTGGTAAACCAATGAATTCTGAATAGAAATGACGTCCCTTGAAGACATATACTAACGATTAAAGTTGTTCTTTGTCAGCCGCAACTAAACTAGTAATTCCTAGATTGTGTTAGGTTATTTGAAGGACCTCCTTTATCATCCCGTATTACATCTCTCTTTACAGCTTTCGGGGCACATGGGGTTTCTTTGCATTCGGTGCGTCCCAGAATCGGTGCACTTCTATATACATTAACGTAAGCGTCAAAGCCGGTAGTTCGCAAATTTTCGCTGTTACGTCTCTTGTCCTTAATTCCAGTAAAAAATCATGTTCACAATTTTTTTACTTCCACGTTATGCTTCCGTTTACTACTTATGTGAATGAGCCTTAAGGCAGGTTTGTGTTGTCCGACCAAGCATGATATGAATATTGCTGTTGGGAATAATTGAACTTGGGGGTCTCGCAATTTCCCTTGTTGAAATAGATTTCTACCGATTGCATTTTCATTCCACGGAGGGCTGTTGTATCCGTGGCAGCGCTTTGAAGCCATTGTCGAGTGAGTAAAGTTGAAGGGATGAGCACATTGATTTATGCTGATTTTTCAAACTTCATGTAGTGCAGAATATTACATCTAGTCTTTGTAACCTACTAACGCGTACTCTTTTTTATTGAACTATTTAAAGCATATTCTATATTTATAGAAATAAAAGTATTTAAAGTAATGAAATTGCAGCTTCTTAAAATGTTATTAGATATTTACTATTCTTGAAAGAATATGTGAATCGCTAACTGCAGAAAGGCAACAAGTCCGTATTTCCCAGTTTTACAGGAGAGAAAGAAATCTCATAAACCAATTTTATGCAATTTTTCTGCTTACAATTTTTATTGTTATCTAACTATAAATATACTTATTTAATCCTATGAATAAAAAATTGTTATCACTAAAGGTTAAGGCGAGGGGATTTATTTTGGTTGGTTTCCAAATGATTTGTTGGGTTAAATTACTTTTCATAAAAATATAATTTTACATAAAAATTATTATATTTGAATAAACATTCATTAAACATTTTAGAAAAAACATTTTACATTTTGGATGATCTAAATGTTGAGTAATCTTCATCGTCATGAGATGTCATTGTCATGAGGCATTATGTGATTGAATGAGAAAACTGTATCTTGCCTTCAGGGATATAGACGAATGTTTTCTTGATGTCATCCATTTTTTGTGTTTGTAGGCAAGAAGATCTTAAAGTTTTCCTGAATTTCTCAGCCTAAACGTGTCCAGCATCACGCCACCAATAAGCGATGTTTCAGCTGAGATCAACTCACGGTATTTTGAAAGCGTGATAGTTCGTTTTAGGTGTCTAGGAACATCTTTACCATTGGAAATATCGCTTAGTCAGGTTTTCTTATAGAATTTAGACCACCATGAACTGTAATCGATGGAATCATTTGCCTTCATCTGAACAATGGAAAAAAAATTAAGGAATGTTTTATTATGTTAACAACTTCATCATTCGGAAAGAACGAGTGACCTCTGACGAAAAACGTGCAAAATATCACTGAATATTACTGCACAAAGGGATCTTGTCACGGACTAGTTCCCTATCTGCAGTAAATGGAGAATTGAAGGAGTTGTTAAGCTTGTGCTATTGTGCGGCCAAGTTTTGTTTCTGCATTAAATGATGCGTTAACTCACTCACAATCCTCCCCGCCAGTGCCTCAAAAAAATTATGAAAAGTTGGAGTAGGTGCCTTTATGCAGTGAACAACCGTTCACTGTATCTTCATCTATTTCCTTAATGTTTGGAAATGGTGAAGACAGGCTAAGATTTTAATTTGATACGTTAAGGGCCAAATATCCGTTTCACAATTTGACCGCCGGGTGAGACTGAAAAGCTTTCGAGAACCCCTGTTCTCGGTTATCTAGACGCCTAGTGTAAACTCACGAGATGAAAGTTGCTTTTCGGTAAATAAAAGCAGCTTGGTTGTGAGAGTTGATGACTCCGACGTTGGCTATGAGCATAATGTTTTTAGATTGTCTGTCTAATGACTTTGTAAATTGATGAATGGCCTACTCGTTCTCGGTTGTCCAAGGTCGCCGAGGCAACAGTTGCGCCTTTGTGGCGTCCTTTTCTTGGGCACTGGCTTCCTTTTTAATATAATTAAAATATAATTTAGGTTCTACTATTTGGAAACCGAAAATCGCGAAAATTTCAAAATAAATTTATTTGGGTCGCAATAGATGGAAGCAGGCAAGGAGGGACAAGACTGTACAGTACCAGTCCACACCAAGGAAATTAGAAAACTTTACTACGAGAAAGTCTGTGCCATTGTGTAGCACCTCTAGTTTGTTTGCCAGGGCCCGGCAATAAGAGGTATTCTGTCGACAAATCACTGTTTTCCGGCACACGATTACAGTACATTCTCTTCTTACGAAGTAAGACGAGAAAGTAAAATGTCAAGAGCGAGCTGTTTCTATTGGATGGTTTCTGGCATCAGAGCACACAACAGGCGCAAGACGGTCAATGGAACCAAAAATTGATTCCCTTTACGCAAATACATAGAGGACAAACGAAGTACGTGCATGTGCTGCAGGTGCGGGTGCGAGTTCCATGTAACGCATAGTTTACACGTGGCTGTTGCGTGGTTGTCTTCTCATACCATATCGAAGCACATCCTGTCATCAAAATTATTTATCTGTAAACATTCACTCTCATTGAAAACCTCTAACGATAGTTGCGCGGGTTTTCACCGGAAGGTAGGGTGAATGAGCGGGGTACTAGTACGCACGAAAACCAGGTTCAGAACACCGTACACTGCCAGATTCTAATCCTTCTAGATCGTTCGTAGCACGTGGTGAATTATTTGTGAGATTTCTTCAAATGAGTGAAAATGCGAACGTTTGCGTAAGTGTATAACTGATTTTTTTAAGAATACACATATTTCAAACAAAAAAAAATTTCCCTAAACATATAGTGATCTTTTATGTTTCTCAAAACGCGTACATTAAACATTAGCATATCCCAGTGGTGCCAAGGTCTCCTACCGGCAGAAGTGACCCGCTTGCAGGCACCGTGGAATGCTAAGAGCTTCTCTGCGCAACTAGCGTCGGAAAAGGAAACTATCAGTAGTATACCTCCTCTTAGAAGGCAATGTAATAGAATTTTACAAGATACTTGCTAAATCGCAGCTTCCAAACTTAATAGATCATGCTGCTCGAATAATATCTATGTATGGTAGCAGATATGACTGTGAACAAACATTTTCAATAATGAAATTGCTAAAAAAAGCGTGGGGTTCGATTAATTATTGAAAATTTCAGAAATAGTTAACGAATGTGTCTCTTGGGATCTCTAGAACCTGACATTACCAACGTGGAATCGAATGTAAATGAGAAGATATGCACAGAAAAATCAAAATCAAAATATAAATAAAAACAACAAAAGTTCTTAAATTTATTTATCTAAATTCTTCTTAATCATATTTCATGTGTAAAGTATAAAAGTGGTTCGTAGTGACTGCCTACTGCTCTCTCTTGGAGAGATGATCTACTACATGGAGGGATGATTTCGACGGACTCCCGCTCGTGGCATCGTCGTTGACATAACCGGTGTATCCTAACCTTTCAACAGTATATTTTAAAATGTTTTGCTATTTCCAGAATAATCGTGAAAAACAAAAACAACAGCAAAGTGTTCGAGATTTCGGCGCTAACTATCGTTATATTTCAAGAAGGCTTTTATTGACGTCACGAAAGGACAAGTAAATGTTTTCCATCGCGTTGAAAGCTGCTCATCTGACCTTCAGTGTTTTCTAAAATCGAAGCTAACCTCACGTGCGCATTAAATCGACCCGTACGTACACAAGACGCCTGGCCGCGTTCGCTTGGAACGCCCTAGAATGTCACGGCGCGCAAGGCGGTGGGAAAGTGGCGGTGATTGCGGCACTTATCCTCTTCACATACGAGCATCTCTCCATCGCACAATGTATGTTGATCCGCGCCGACGGCCCCTTTCGTCGAGGTCGTGATCGTTGCTCTTTTTTATCAAAAGGGCACGCGAGGCTGGGAGTGCGCGGGCGCCCTCGCTTCTGATATTCTGATAAATGGTACGGGGCCTTCTATAAAGTATCCGCGAATAAAAGACTTCGCCACGACTGTCCCCTTGCCAAGGCCATAGCTCTTTTCGCCGGCGCTCTATATAGTCCTGGAGTGAAAAAAGAGCAACGTGACCTTGACAGGCCGTGGCGACGACGCAACGGCTGCGGTAGGGTGGAAGGAACGGCACTTCAAGGACGATATGACTCGCGTACGCCGTACTCCAGCTGGCGCGTCGCGACCCGCCTCCCTCCACGCTCTGGCGCACCCCCTCCCCCACTGACTGCACCACCACCACCACCACCACCACCCTCGCTGCCACCACCAAAGTCGCCCCACAGGCAACAGGGCGACGACCTTCACGCGGACAAGGAGAGTAGAGGCGCCGACGGGCAGTGGTAGAGGTTGTTGGGGTGAGGAAGGGGGATGAGGGAAGGGGAGCGCGGTGGCAGGCGCGTACGTGGACGGCGCGGGGCGGCCCGGCGCGCGGTCCGACGAAAGGCGACGGACCACGACGTCACGTCCTTAGCTGCGCTCAGCCGCCCGTTCAGCAGACGACGGCCTGCGTCTCCGGGCCCAATCGTGAGCCGAACCGCCTGATCGCCTCAACGCCTGCCTTCGTGCCTGCCTGGTCGTGTGCTTGCATGCATGATCGTCTCGTTGCTTCTCTGCCTGACCGTCTGCTTACTTGTCTGATCACCGGCTTGCTTGCCTTCGTGCATGGCCGCCTTGCTATAGTTTTTTTGCGTGACAGCACGTCAGTTCTCGGCGCGCAGCAAGCCAGCAGGCCTTGGGAGGCTGTGCGGTCCGCCTGGCCGCCGCGCCGCGAACAGGTAGCGCCGTCGACAGAATAATGGAATGTTCGTAAATGTAGCCAATTTCGAGGCGTCCTTCTTTTGTTTTGAGTTTATAGAGAAGGAATATATAATTGTATTTGAGAGATAATGTGTGCGTTTCTTGGCCCCTTTACAGCCAGCTCTACGTTTATTATAAATATTTTTGTTTGTTTTATCGTCTTGATATTTTGTTGTTCAGTTGCATATTTTATACGCAATTGAAGCAATGTAAACCTTTTAATCAGCGAGTAAGTTGCTATTGCAACATTCCGTTACTTAAATATATTTAAAATAAAAAAAATACTTTGACAAGGGCGCCAATGACCTCATTAGTTGAAGCTCCCTCTACATCTCAATCAATCAATCGAGCGTCCTTCAGTTTATAAAGTCACAGTGAAGGAACTTACACAGACTAATAGGTTCAAGAGGATTGCAAAATTTATTTTTTTTTAATTAATTTCCTACTATATTCTTCTCCGAGTATTCTTTGCGTAATGCAGCATTTTTGTCCCCAAAATCGTAGTAGGGTGAGCATACTTGCACTTTTGTGATGGGGTCTATTATTTCACATATTTAGAACTTACAATCGTTTAATGTGCAACTTTTTCATATCAAAACTGGAGATATTTTCTTTGAATTCATTTTCAATAACTGCATATCCAATTGATTTGATAGGTGATGATGTCATTTATTGATGCTGTCATTTTTTTGCGATGTCTCGAAAGGTATTGTACCCACACATTGCACGCCCGTGATGTTTGCGCACGACGAAAGTGGAAAATTCGGCTATACTGTGTGAATTCATAATGTTTGAAAAAAGACGACATAAATATATTAATTCAGGAGTATATAATTTTTTTTAAATTTTAAATTATCTGCATCCCGAATATTAGAATGTTTCATTCCCTCGCAATTATTCCAATAATCAATTACTGTATTGATGTAGTGTCTCCTGTCAACTATAAATAAATGATGATGCTTAGCATAATGTATGTTTACTAATAGTCCTCTCTTCATATAGCGTTCAGAACTGTTGTATTTCGTAAACGTTATTTAAATCTCTACAAAACTTTTACAATGAAAAAAATGTTCTCCCTTTCACACGAGTTTGATGTGATGTCGCCGAATTTTAAATGGGAATAAGGCGGATTTCAAATAAATCCCTTCTTGAGGTTACAAAGGACTCTTTAAAACTAAAAAAGTGCAAAATTAAATTTGGTAAATAACGAAATGACTAGGTATTGAAGTAAACGGTTTAATTATTATTGATTTGTGCTTTTACATGTGATTTTTAAATCGTAAAAGTTAATTCAGATGTGATATACGTATTGCGAACAAAGTAATTGTTTTCTTATAAATGAATACAATAATGCAATAACATATATTTGATTATGTGATAAATCACAACATAACAGAATTTCAGTTGTTTTTCAAGTATTCTACTTGTTTTTTCTTTTAAGTGAAGAATGAATTTCCGTACAATGCGACTTGTTTGATCTGATTGTAAATTATATTTTACATAATATTTCACCGGTCATTAATTATCATTAAATGTGTGTGAATATCCGTAAAATTAAAACCAAAAGTATATTCGAATTTAAAAAAAAAAATTGGTTTGAATTCTGAATTGTTTATTACTTTTTTAAATATTGATAATAATGTATTTGTACTATATTAATATAAGTTAATACTTTGGTATTAATAAAGTATTTGCTATTCATATGATTGCTCATTGCTCATTAATATTCCACTAAAGCAAGAGTGAGCTTACGAAAAAATAGAGTTATCATTTTATAAAGAATCAACTTAATCAGTTTGGGTTTGAATTATGATTTAAAAAGATACATTTATTTCTTTCGCTATTGAAGTGGACGGGCCAGCACAATGATAATCCTATTTCCAAAACATTGAAAATTCAAATGTAATCTCTCTCCCACCCCCGAAACAAAAATAATTATTAAAACACTATACAATCACAATATGTGTAAAGAAAGCAGAAGAAAGTGTTCACAAACTGGGGAATATCTGGAATTGCATATTCCTTGTTTCTCTTCTGGCATACAAAAATTACGGAAAGGAGGGTTATTTCTGTGTTGACATGACCCTTTCAATTCAAACAACATTCCCTACATACTTATTGGGGCTCGTTTTTTAAGGTTTGGAGAGTATTCAAATTATATTTTCATTAATGATATAATTTAGAAGAGCTACTAATTTCATAATTTTGATGATGATACTCCCATTCAAGTAGAAAATTTGCCTGTTTATTTAACCTCAAGAAGAGAAAACGGTAGGACGTACTGTAGAAAGAAGTGCAATACATGGAAGTTTTCTTGAGCCCTCGGATCCCTAACTTAACACATTCGTATTCAGTTGAATTATCAATGCAGGCAGCAAGCACGTTTTTGGCATGATTTGATAAGAAACTATTCGTTCTCTGGTAAAAGAATACATTTGGAACTGCAAACGAGCTACGGATTTCGGCTGATATCCCTTATTACGTCTACATCTGTGAATTGACCAAAAAATGCTACATTTATAGAGAATATACTATTGATTCAAAAGTAAGCCCAAAAATCAACCATATTCGATTTGCAAAATCACAAAATATATTTTAAAGAATGCAAAAATATTTCAATCAGAAGAAAGAACACAACCAGACGACAATCGTGACTTCGTAATTACGACCCATGTGAGCTCAGAGCATGGTATTTCTGTGGCCTCAATTTTTTAAATATTTTTTCTTCATTAGTGGCTTTCACATGGTAGTGTCTAAATCATACCTGTTAAGAGCATATGGATGGACTTCAAGATGAGGTAACACCCTCTCAACACAATAAAAGTATTTCTCATTCTAATACTAATCAATAAGTAACGAATTACATACTTAAAAAAATCATGTCTTCGTACTTTTGTTTTATTTACATTGTTTTGGGGTATGTTAAAAATGAATGCCAGTTTCTCACCATCATGGTTCGGATAAATACACAAAAACTGTTACTATGGAAGAACGGAAATAGTTAAAAAACTAAGAAGAAAGGCCCTAGTCATTATTAAAGCCCCTATCATTATTGGGAACTCTCTCCGCACATAATACTACCTATACCTCGAAAGAAAAAAGAAAAGAAAACTTAAAATCCACTGGGAAAAACTTTAAACAATCCCAAAAGAATTCGCTCTCGATATCCCAAAGACATGTTAAAACCCCATAAAAATGTATTAAATATGTAAATCTTCATCGCAATGTATGTATAGAGTGTATGTAGATTTAACCATGTATAATGTATGTAAAATTTGTGTATTGTATGTCAAATTGTTTAGTTGTAAGTATTAGAAATATAAGTATTAAATCCTGTCAATGAGCTAGTAGTAAGATACAAGCGTGAGAGGTTGTATGCTCAAACGTGAATGCCCAAACGTTATGTATTACAAATAAAAATATACAAACTCCTCAAAGGCAAAACTGCCGAACAGGAAGAAAATAAATAAAAAAAAAAAAAAGAAAGCCTAGCTGCAGGCCGTGCTGGAAGAACGTGCCCGTGCCGCGCTGTGCCGGCGGGCCGCGCGGCATGTGGCGGCGCGTCGGGAGCAAACGACTCGTGTCCGCGGCACGTGGCCGCCGGGAGGGGGAGGGGAGGGGGCATGTATCGGGAGGTGCGAGGCAGGAGGTCGCCTCCGGCGCCGCGCCGGGAGAGCGCGCCGGCTTTCCAAAGTACTTATTTATTAATGACTTTATTTGAGTGGCGAAGCGCGGACCATTAGTGTCCTCTCGCCTCGCCCTGCCCTCCGCGCGACCGCTATGAATGGAAGGGGGCGGCGGCGGGGGGAGGGCGGGGGGAGTCCTCAAGTGAGGAGCGCTCGCATTCGCCGATATCGATCTGTCGAAGCAGCTCGCGGAAAACCACCGTGGGACGCATCGCATGGTTTCGAACCCGCGCCCCGCCGCTCGCCGACGAGAGGCCCGTGGGCGGGTCCAGGGTGGGACGGGGACGCCAACGCCCCCAAGGGTCAGGGTGGAGTTGGCGTGGTCGAGAGCGCTTCACTGCACTTTGGAAACGGATCGTCATCGATTTGAACGGGAAGCGCGACGCAAGAATACTGCTTTGGGGCCAGTGTGGGATTGGCGGAATACGTTAAACTTTTAGAGATAAATGGTGTTGTGTTCGTGTAACGTTCCAACGGTTCCCATACGGACGCCGTGGGCACCTGAACTTGATTCCCTGGTTTCGTCCTGGGCATCATCGATTCGCACCACCGCTCAATGTGTTTATCCTTCGCTGTGAATCAATTAAATGTCTCCGTGTCTAAAATATTCAATACCTCTATTTCTCGGAAATTCCTTCCCGACTTTTATGTTCATAGAATATGCTAAACATTGCTATATGATACTTTCGTTCTCTATACTGATGTACGTTTTATTGAATTTTTGTTTTATCCAATGTTATTAATTTATTCCTTTAAATCGTGTTGCGATCATGACGGCATTAGTGTCACAGTTAAATATTAAGCATAATGTGTTCACAAAGTGAGCCTTTGGCGTACGAATGAAGGGTTTACGAAGGATGCGTTGAAAAAGGCCGAGTTTGGCATTGTGAAGTGAATTCGCCAAAGACACTTTCGTACGACCAGCGTAGATTATTTTCTGTACGAATTCATGGAAATCTACAAGCATGCAGTGTTGATTCATGTCGCCGTAGTATTTTGTTACTTTGTAGTGCGCAATTGTTTTATATGGTCATAAGGTTTGTGCGGTACGACAAAACAGACTTTGCAATACGCGTGCCGCAAAGTAACACTTTCCGATCTATAATCATTGAAAGTAATAGCTTTCTTGTATGAGGGCTGAAAAAAATTCATTTTTTGTTCAATTTTCCAATACAAACTTTGCTGACTCACTGAATCATTGCTATTTAAATAATATCATACCCAAACTTTTGCATTCAAATTGTATCATTTTCACTCTCTTTGTGAAAACTGTTTTTTATTATTGGTAAATATAAAAACGGCTTGGATAATTTTCTTGAGTGCTTATAGTAGTCCTTGTCTCTAATTTCTTCCCTTAGGAGCTCTCGCAGTCAGGTTGTGAACTAACTTATATGGTTGGTAATATGACCTTTTCTCCATTTCTCTAGAGTAAATATTGTTTCGTTCTTCTCTCGTTTTCTGTTTCCCTTACATTTTTCGTCTCGCAACTCATACAAATTGCAATCGTTCTTGTAACGCTGTCGCTTCTAAATATTTTATGTCAGGGTATATTTTAATATCAAATTTTGGTATGGTGTTCTTACGAATCAACAACATTAAGAACAACGTCATCAATACATGCACTTTTGAGGATGTTGAAATTATTTTTAATGGCGCAACGTTTCTGGAACGATGGCTTGAAGAAATGCGAGTAAAGTGCGGGTATTAGTTACATCAGCCACTATATTTTATGAAGCAATGCCAATATCTGGAATATCAGTCATGCCTTCGCAACTTTCTCACTAAATTGAATTTTAATTTTCTCAGGAGTTCGAGGTATCTCCTGTGATTGATCTGGATCTGCTTTGGCCTATTCGTTAGATATTGTTTAGAAAATTTCGATCAAGAGTTCTGGGTTTCAACTGTAAATATATTTTCTTACGCGTCAATGAAGATGTGTTTGTAATTTTGTCATCAGTGCTTGCTGCGAGCTTTGGTCTTCAACTGTTTATTGTTCTAGGGAAGGGGAAGCAAGGTTATCAGTCAAGAAAAGTTGCACAGGTAACAATATACATTTGAAAAGCCATTTTGTTCTGGTAGGAAATGCTGCATAATAGTTTTAAGTAATGAAATGTCACGGAGGTAATTAATTCAATACATACGCTTAAGGAGCGTGCATAAAACATAAATCAAGAAGGTTAAGGCCAGAAGTCAGCGCGATCCCTGATGCAGTCGCATGTGGCTTGCCTCTATATGCCGACCTCTACTTCAGAAATTCTCGCAGTGAGGTTGTGAACTAACTTACATGGTTGGTATGACCTCCTTCTCCATTTTCTCTAGAGTAAATATTGTTTCGTTCTTCTCTCGTATGTAAACACCCTGGCTAGGAAATCGGAACCCAACCACCAAACCAGTGGTGAGGAAGAAACGAAAAAGCTGCACACCCAAGAATGCGCAGCAGAATGGGACATAATTCCTCGATTTTGCCGTGACACACACACACATTCATACACACACATACACACACACATACACACACATACATACACACACAAAACCTTCCCTGTATGGCATAAAATTTACAACCTTGTAGTCAAAGTCACCATATGTATTTTTAATGTTTTTTAATAATTAATAATTTTGTAACATTTACGAGTTTCAATTACTTTCGTTTCTGAAGATGGGAACAAATATTTTCCGAAACGTCGAACAAGTAACAGATCTGTAACTATGCGAATAAATAAAATTTTAAAGGGATTGTCTATGAGTTTAAAAAGAGGAAGATAAAACAATAATACAACTATTGAATTTTTATTTCATTATAATGTACACTTACCAATTTTGCCACGTAATTAGCATCATTTTTCAGAAATTTTTAATAGCGGTACTCCCATTTTAAAAAGTTTCCGCATATGATCCAAACCATGTGGTTTCAGCATTTTTCGTCTCGCCGTTGTTGAACTCCCGATGAGAAATAAATGATCTGAGCTGGAGAAACAGATCAAGTCCACTCGATTCTTGGTTTGGACATGTACAACTAACTCCAACAGAAGTTCGACTGCGTGCAGTTTCACGATCTCCAATGCAGCTCAGTCCTAGCCCTGAGTGAATTTCATGTCTTTCTTCAGATGGAATCGTTTCTTTCAGGTCAGCACTTTAACAACGACGATGTGAAAAACGCTTGTGATTTATGTCCTAGGTGCAAACATGCTATGACGGGGCACCCAAAGCCTAGTGTCTCGTTATGACAGATGTCTGTACATTGGTGGAAATTATCTGAGCATTTAATATTTTTTGTGTATATAATATATGCATTTGTTTAATTCTCAAACGGAAGTACATAAAATTCGCTCGTACACACACAAAACGTAATTGAAATGAATCAAGTACCCATCTATATATCACAACCATGCTTCACATACCGTACAAAAATTCTTACATCGAACACCTACATTGGTTCGATACCGGTTGATATCAAAAGGTAATGTCAAAATGTATATGATTTACATGATTATCACGATTATTTGAGATAAATTGATTAGCTGGGAAACAAATGTGAGTTAACTTATTTAGAAAGCACCAACTTTATTTTAACGGAGATAATTTGCTAACGGAGAAGAATGAAAGAATAGGTCCAAGGGTTTTTTAAACCGACACGATTGTTATTTTGTCCGACATGTTTTTTCTAGGTTGTAATACTTCTCATCTTCCTTTTCTTTCTTGATTTTGGTTTCGCGATGTTTTCATCTATCTTTAAGCACGACGATATGTTTTAAAGCTTTAAGAGCCCGTTTTACGAAGAACAATAGCAGACACAACTGTGTTTTGCGCTCGGTACACTGCGTCACGCGTCGCAACTGCCCGATGGGAGCAACGGCGAATTAGCACCAAAAAGTTTGGGCGTTCCAAAGTTGGTATAGCCGGCTATTGCTGCGCGAGACTCCGTCCACTGACCGCTCGGCTCGTTCCGGAAACTGTTCGTCCCTGTCGTGAAACAGGCAGACGCCATCCTGCTCGTGGGCGTGCGTTTCTCGCTGATAACCCAATAAAATCTGGGCGAGCGGACACCTAACCGTACGCTACGACCTAATTCTGACAACCCGGAACGGGTGAGTTTTGACAGACAAATATAAACAAAATCGTTTAAAAATTCATTTACTTTTCCATTATTATTATTATTATTATTATTATTATTATTATTATTATTATTATTATTATTATTATTATTATAATTATTATTATTATTATTATTATAATTATTATTATAATTATTATTATTATAATTATTATTATTATTATTATTATTATTATTATTATTATTATTAATTATTTATTAATTAAGTAGTGAGGAAGATGTCTTTATATCAATTTTTAATGAATTCGATAGTTGGAGCAATTCAGTATTATGATAATACATTCTTCAAAATTCTGCCCCAAAAGTTATAGAGTATTCTGGTGTAGCTGAAGAAAGATTGACTGACATGATTCAACAATTCAAGCTTAAATTTTAAAGTTATAGTTTCTCAAGTTACTATTTTGTATGGGGACCATTTTTTCCGAAAAATTTCACTTTTGTTTAAAAAATCAATGCAATAATGATGTAATAATGGTGTTCCCATGATGATGTGTTAGAAAGTTCGTCATAGAATCCACAATTCATCCAATTCTCATCTCATTTATTTACTTCCGTCATATTTCATTTGTATACTTTTATATACATCGTTTTGAAATTTGATTTATTTATTTTTTAACTTTATTGTTGCATTGATATTTCCTTTATTGATTTGTTATATTAACGTTTATTGGTTTTTTATATTCTTCTGGCCTAACAATTAAGAGACGAAACTATTTCTGGTGGATTATTGCGTCACTGTTAAATTGTCCAGAAAATGAACAAAAAATGACTCATGGCAGCGTTCATACTTTCTTCATTGATAGTTTGCACCCTTGAATCCACCAACGCACTTTTATAACGGCGGATCGGATGTAAATTGTCTTTAATATATTCTTCTTTAATTTATCTTTAATATATTCTAAACATACATTTTTGCTATTGATAAAATTTACAAGTGGCTACCTCCGCCTCTTAACATTTTGTGCTTAAACTTAAATTGTGTTTATTCGCTAAGTACATCGTTTTGTTATTTTCAACGCGAATTTTGAAGCCCGCTCTCTGAAACAACCAACCTTGAAGAATAACGCATTTCTATGATGGAAATTGTTAAAGTTCAGAGAACGTTTTCGGAAGAAGGTCGTTAAACAGCTAACGCGAAGAGAAACTGGAAATATTTAATCACTCTCTGTAGAGATTCCGCCCTCACAAACGACGTTCATCCTATGTCCTAATTAAAAATGAAATTAATTATATGGATGCAGGGGAGCCATCATTTACGCTTAGATCGTCTTTTAACATTAATCTCTCTTTGAATGTGTCTGCAATCCGTTTAGATTATTATCTCTTTAATAAATATTGACTCCGTCTCTCCCTGCGAAAGGAACTTACCAGCCTTCATTTACCACAAACGAAAACTTCCAATTAGATAATCGAAATTGACTCGGAAAATTACTCGAGAGACATCCAAGTAGACACGACAATCGTCCCGGAGTCGTAAGCTGCGCGCCGGCCCCAGCTGTGGAGTTGCAAATCGCCAGGCGGGGAAGAGGCTGGCATCGCGCGGAGGAAACGAGAAGAGAGGGGAAGAAGAAAGGAAGAGAATAGGGGCGAGGATGAGAGGCGGGACACGAAGGACGGTGAGAGTGGGGGTGCGAGAGAGCCCTCCGCGCTCCCCTTTCGGGTGTTAGATTCGCACAATTTGTTCGCCACCGGGACTTTCCAATCTAACCTTTTTAATCTCCAAAGGACCGCGCGGTGAAATATGGCGCACGGCGCCCTTAACATCCGTTTAAACTTTTTTCCGGTCGGCAAGGAGGGCCAATGAAATACTGTTGACGGCGGCGGAGAGGCGGCGGCGGCGGAGAGTGGCGACGGTGGCCGGCTGGAGGAGCGGTAGAGTCACGACGTAAACGCACTCTAAGTAGTGGTGGGTGTTGCCCAAGTGAATATCTGATTAAAGAACCGCTCTAACAGTATGTAATTAGTCTCATGTAGAGGAAAAGAATAAAGGCCCATACCAATATTTTTTTCGAATACATTCTTGATAGTGGGTAGTATAAGATGGTCATAGATATGGAATGATACAGTAGTGATCGTGATCGTGATTGTGAAATGATGTTGGAATAACGTGGCCAAGTGAATTTTGTTGTGTTAAAATTTGGAGGATTGGTAAAATGTGAAATTGTGAAATGTCGGCGAATGTGAAAAAATGGTGAGATGTGAGCGAATGTGGAAGGAAGGTGAAAGTGTGTAGAATGTAAAAATGAGTGTTGGTATCTGGAGGGATGTTGCTATGTGGAGGGATGCCAGAATGATGATGGGTGCCGGAATGATAAGGGATGTCGAAACTATGAGGAATGTTGGAATGTGGCGGCTGCGTGGTTGTGGAATGAAAGGGGAACTCAGGTAGAGTGGTCGAGTGGTGGTGGTGGTTGAAGGCACCACATAGCAAAGAGAATTAGCCAGAATCTGGTGGATTGCGGCTACTAAATTTCAAAAGTCGATGGTGGCGAGTGTCGGGAGATCCATCGAAGGAGGGAAGCGGGGCTGGAGGGCCAGGCTGGCCAGGACAGACTTGGGCAGGACAAGACAGGACTGGCTGGACAGGGCAGCAGGACTGGTCAGGGCAGCATGACTGGTCAGGGCAGCATGACTGGTCAGGGCAACAGGATTGGACAGGGCAGCAGGACTGGACAGGGCAGAGCTCAGGCAAGCGTTGGCCCATCATTGCTATTGGCTGACGCCTCGCGGGCGCCCAGACGCCTCCCTACAGCATTGCTCCGCGTTAAAGCAAGCAGCATCAACACTCGGAGAAAGAATTCTTAACGACAGCCAGCGACTCTTTCCAGACAGTTGCTTCGTCGCGATGTAATTTTTATTTCCCAGCAGAGAACGCTCGGGCACGCAGCGCCTCTTTAAGAAGCGTTCGATCGCTCTTGAGCGCGGATTGCATTGGCAGCGGAGGGGGCGGAGGAAGCCAAGCCAAAGGCGGTGGGACGACGGGGGATGCGTTCACGCGCCCGGTCCGTTCACCTCATCTCCTCAGCCCGTTCCTTCGACCCCTCCCTTCAACGATCTCTTCGACCCGCCACTTCAACCCGCCATTTGAACACGATCGTTTGATCCATTCATTCGACCCGTCCCTTCAAACCCTTCCTTCAACCCGTCATTCCAAACGGTTTGTTTGATCCACTTATTCGACCCGTCCCTTCGAACCCTCCCCTGAATGATCCCCTTCGACCCGCAACATCGACCCGTCATTTCTACGCATTCGGTTGAACCACTCATTCGACCTGTCCCTTAGAACTCTCCCTTCAACGAGCCCCTTCTATCCGCTATTTCAATCCTTTCAATCCGCGGGAGTGGTGCCCCGCAAAAGAGGAGATATCTGGGGCGGGAAATGCTTGCAAGCCACCTCTTTAACATACTGCTTTTTGCCTGCCTTTTCCATCCGCTCTTGCGGATTTTTAACCAGTTTCTTTTTCCCAATCGGGATTTTCGACTTTTTGCCTTTAATCTCGATCTGAATTTTTGTCGAGTTTCCCTGATCCTTTGAATCAATGCTAAGGTTGTCCCCTTGCTTTGATTCTGGACAAAAATGTAACTTCACTCCGTGCACATTTTCTAGAGTTCACTGGAGGAATAATTATTCAATTAACGTTGTCCATGTTCACGCGGCAAGTCGTTTCCCTTCACGAGGCGCACGATGAGTGATAACGAAAATATGTAGATGATTTGCTTTGGCCTGTAGTTTTTATTACAGGGGAACCAGTATTTTCTTATCAATTCTTGCCAGAAACGCACGTTTTCATCTTTATTCATATTGCAAACTATATACGAGTTAGGATCGGGATACAAGAATTTAAGAAAACGTGCACAGAATACACTACTCCCCAGAGTACGTCCCACACAATTTTTAACTGTTTTGAAGATAAAAAACATAAAGCCCCTTTTGAAACATCTCTATCAATCTGTCTCTTTAACTCGACTGTCAACTCGTTCCTTCATCCTGTCCCTTCAAACCACACCTTTGACACATCCCTTCAACCCGCTCCCTCAAGTTCCTAGCAATACGCTCTTCTACAACGTCCCTCAATACTCGCCGACTCATCAACTCGGCGACATCATCTCGCCGACTATTATTCTGCGCGACCCATATCCCTCGTCAATCACCTTCACCTTTACTTTTCTCCGTGACCTTTCCCCTGATCCTCCACACTTAATCGAAATTCCAGGCGCTCTTTCAAACAGTCGCTGTGATTTTATGAATGCCGTGTCTCGCGCTATGATGTATACATTTCTGTCTTTAAAGACCAGCGGAACCTTTAATTAATGCTAATCCTAAGTAAATCTTTTATATATCTAAATGGGAGGGCAGTAGGTATTTTTTCTAGGGAGATTTGTTGGCTTTCTGTATATCTTTTATAACAAAGAGTACATTAAACCTTTGAATTTATAGCATTATACGATTTTTTAAAGAATGAAGCTGCACGACGTTGATTCTCTAATAGTAGGATGATAATAGTTGAACTCATCGTATGCATCGTAAGCGCCTATTTTAGTGGCACTTTCTCCTAATAGTTATTTATCCAGTGAATAAAAGAGGCCATTATGTGCAAGTTCGTTTATTATTCACGAGCACGGCAGCTCGAGTGCGTAGTTATTAACGAGCACATAATGGTCTTTTAAGTTTTATCTTATCCGATGGCCTTTCTAACATTCTGACATGTAACCACCTGACTTATGATTAAATGGCATTATATTGACTTCGACAGTACCTTCTATTACAATATATATAAGACATTTTAACTGCTGCTGGAAGCGTACTTATATTGAACATGGTGATAAACCTTTTCATTTACTCTAAATACGTATGTGAACAATATATAAAAGGAATCGGTTAAGATAAATATTTTTTTTATTATTGTAAACAGTATTAAATGGCATTTGGGAGAAAAAATGATGTAATTTATATCCACGTGTTAAACAAAACACAACCTCAAAATTTGCTGCATGTTACGGAAAACCTGATCGAGATGAGAGCCACTGACGATTAGCATTATGAAATTATTTATTTTGCAAGTTTAGTCAGTGCAAACGTTTCTCAATTGTTGGCTTTAACTCCATTTCAATGTAACTTGTTTAGGATAATAAACATTTATTTGAATGCTTGTTTGAAAGTTTTTCATGGTTTATGTTTTGTCGGAGAATTCAGTTCATGATCAGCACACCAGGAAAAGAGTTTTCATTCTCGCTGTTAACTGCATCCCAATTATCAGGTGAATATCAAAATATAAAACAACTGTAAACTTTCTGGACGTTAGATACACAAAAATACAACTTTCAAATGTTCAATTTATCAGCGTTTGAGGATAAAAATTGAGGTACATTAGATGCAATATGTTTGCGGCGATGAGTTCCCACTGATCTTATAAACAACATATTTTTGCAGGTGTCACTCTCGCAGTATACCGGAACACTGACAGTTGCTATTTGCATGTCTGGATTATAGCAGATCAACCCTTTGTCCTACCAAAAGTTTATTGAAAAGAACAAGACTGGGAAGGAAGGTTTGTGTGCAGCTCATTGACTGTCGTTCTCTTAGGTGCTGTTCCGTCATCGGTGGCATAGATAAGAGCAAAGCACAGGGATCAGTTCAAAGAGATCGACCTTTGAAAGTCTCGCGCAGGCTATTTCGTAGCTCGACTTCGATAAATGACGTGGAGTCGAATCGTCCGTCATCGTCGGGAGCGGAACATTGGAGCATATTATTCATCAGGTGTCAGCATCAACAGCTCACTACCAAATATTTACATAATATGAAGTACTTCATCATTTTACAACACACGGATGACATTAAACGCTTAAAATCGATACACAAGTTTCAATGACATTTAAAATATTTTCTGCCGCAAAATTTTTGTCTACTATTCTATACTGTACTGAGCGTCAAAAGGGAAAATATTATTGGTTTTAACAATGATATTTGATGTATTATTTACCATTCAAAACTGGCCTTTATAATTCTAAAAGACTAAATATACATGTGAGAAGTATTGCATCTCAGCATCTGGGTCAATGACCCCCTATCTCGCTTCGGGTTTTCTTCACTTTCCTTGATCTTTTGAGCGAATGCAGATATGACTCCTGATATTGCTTCTGGATGTACTAAATGAAGCTTTACTATCTGGGCACGTTTTTTTTTAGCTCTGTGGGGATTGTGCAAATAGATACTCAAATACTCGTTCTCCATTTTCTCGCTTCAGTAAGTTTTTTTTTGTTTTCACGTTAAACACTAGAGATGTATGTACATAATATGTACTTAACACTAGAGATGTATGCTCATACCTTTATGTACATAAGTTAAATTGAATTTTTTATTTATTGTATGTATCAATTGGTTATTATTTGAATTAGTTATATTAATGAATTCAATAACTTGAAAGATTCTGTCTGTAATCAAACAAGGATAAAATAAATTTTAAAAAATGCACTAGAGATAATAGCCGAAATACGTGCCTGGTACCAGATTTGCTTTTGCTAATAGTTTCTATTACACCGGAGCGAATATTTTCATACCAATTCATAACAAACACTCTCGTTACTTGTATTTATATTTTAACTTAATTCGCATGACTAAGGACAATGATCCCAGAGCTCCTGAAACCGTGCACAGATTGTACTTCTAGAAATTAAATAAATAAAATAAATAAATAAAATAAATTAATAAATTAATTAATAAATAAATCAATAAATAAAATAAATAAATAAAATAAATTAATAAATTAATTAATAAATATATTAATAATAAAAATAATAAATAAATTAATAAATTAATTAATTAATAAATCAATAAATAAATTAATAAATAAGTTAATTAATTAATTAGTAAATAAATAAAAGAATATCTTGATCCGCAACGTTTCGTTGGCTCATCCGCCAGTACAAACGCTAATGCCCTTGATGCCATAAATAGACAATTTTTGGACAACGTGAAGCACATTAGCATGTTCGGTATGAATCTTCTAAGACTCTGGGCATGTGGAATCTCTAACATTAGGACGGGGTTAATTCTGAAAATTATACTCCCCCAGAATTATCGTGTGCAATTACGTGACTCGTATAGTGTACGATACAAGTCACGTGATCACAATAAACATAATGTGTTCCCAACTCTGTCGGCGGAGTGCGCTGTTAACTATGTTTCCATGATGCAACGTCGTGTGTGTGGGTAGCTCTAATTCAACAAATGCGAATCAGGAGTATGTGACATTATATGAATTTAACGTTGGCAGCACAATCTGCGAACACAATACAAAAATATTTGCATTATCGTATTCATAGAACGAAAAGAGACTGAACAAAACGAGTGCCTGTTACATGCACCACATCGTTTCCTGATACGCTGCGGCAACTCTCAAACTATTGTTCTAATTTTCTTGAGGCCTGTGCAACAATTGTGATCCCGAAGTTGCCGTGCAATTGGGCGTGGGGCGTCCAGCTTTAACGCGGCGCGGCGGCGCAGCGCAGCGCAGCGCGAGGAGAGCACAGCGCAGCGCGAGGAGAGCACAGCGCCCGGCCGCCTCGTGCATCTCGAGCCAGCGATTGCGATAGGGGCGGGGGCCGGGCGCAGCGATCGCGTTTTCCATCAAATGCCGATGGGGCCTTAGCCCACTTTTCTTCAAGCGGAGTTGCCTGCCAGATCCCTGGGGGCGTTCTTCCCTGCCGCAGTCCGGGTCCGCCCCGCCTGTCCCTCATTCGCCCGCCTCCCCGCACCCACCCACCCGCTCGCCATCCTTGTCTCCCCCACCTTCCCCGTCGGTCTCCTCTGCTCCGCTTACCCCGTCTGTCTCTCGTTCGTCCTGCCTCCCTCCTTGTCCGCCCCGCCCTCCTCCTTCCTTGTTCACTCCGCCCTCCCGTCGGCCCTTCCTATGCTCTGCTTACCCTGCCTGTCTCTCCGCCCCCTTAAGCCCCCCCGTACGTCCCACCTGTGCTCCGTCCGTCACGCCTTTCCCCGGCTGTCCCCCGGTCTCTCCATGCGGTAACCGCCCTTCGCATTTGCAACGCCTCACCCGCCGTTGCAATGAAGCTCCCTCGCTCCCCGCTCCACCCCGCGTCTGCTCCGCTGATCGTCGCGACTTCCTTGCCTCTCTTTGCCACCCTGCGTCTCCTTGACTGTCCCTACGTCCGCTCTGTCTCACTACGTCCGCTCCTGCCTCTTTTTCTTATACCTCTTGCCTCCTCCGTATCACCTCGAATGCTGCATACTCTTCCACGTGCGCTACCCGCTTTTCATTGCGTCCAATCCGCTTTTCTTTGTGCCCGACACGCCTCTCTGCTTCCCCGCCACGCGGATCCTCATCGTCAGGGCCTCGCATTCTAACTAGATAGGTCGTACTGCGCTTTGCACTCGCTTCTGATGCGGCGGCAACCGACCGGTGGCGGAAGAGGCGGCTTGGAGTGCCGACGGGTCGGGACTGCGCGGAAACGCGATGGGAGAGCAGTTCTCATCCCCTCTCGCCGCCCAGCCCCGCATCACATCGCCACGAGTCGCTCCGCCCCGCAATGCTCCGCTCCGCACCGCTCCGTGCCGCATCACTCGGCCCCCTACCTGCCCATCGCCCCCACATTGCTCCGCCCCATACTCGCCCCACCGCCCCTGCTCCGCCCTGCCTGCTCCGGCCACCGCCCTGCATCCATGCCCGCCCACCTGATCGCCCTGCCCGCCCTGCGCTCCTCATGTCTCACCCATCCGCCCTGCCCCACCTCGCCCACCTACCGACCCTGCCCACCCACCCTCCACGCCCACACCGCCCACCACGCCACACTGCCCACTACCGCCACACTGCCCACTACGCCCACACCCACCACGCCACACAGCCCACCACGCCACACAGCCCACCACGCCCACACAGCCCACCACGCCCACAAGCCCACCACGCCCACACAGCCCACCACGCCCACACGCCCACCACGCCCACACAGCCCACCACGCCCACACCGCCCACCACGCCCACACCGCCCACCACGCCCACACCGCCCACCACGCCCACACCGCCCCACCGCCCACACGCCCACACCGTCCACCCCTCCCACCCCTCCCACCCCCACCCCGGACCGTTCCGCTTCTCTCCGCATGGTACGTCCTGCTTCGGCGCGCTCCGCTCTGCTGCGTTCCGCTCCGCTCCTCCCCGCCTCGCCCCACCCCACCCCACCCCACCGTTCCCCGCCCCGCCTCTCTCGCAGGAAATCGTTGAAAGTAATGGGCAGCGCCATCTAGCGACGCGAGGACGTCGCGCCGGCGGACACGTCTCCGCAGGAACCTCTTCAGAAAGAGAAATTGGCGCGATTTTTCCTCTGCGCCTGTGTATGTGAATTAACTCTTTTAGGGGCGGATCTCAAGGAAGAGTTGGTACTGAGATTTTGCTGAAACGCGAACAGGGTGTTGAGTATTCACCGTTTAAAGTAGAGTTATCATTTACACAAGACGCAAATAGTTTATTCCGGTATGCTCACTTTTGTTGATTAATCTTCTAGGACTGGCGGATTTCTCTATAATAGCTTTTGCGATGACAGTTTTGAGTAATTTTTAATCGCGTCCTATAGAGTAATATATATATATATATATATATATATATATATATATATATATATAGGGCAACGTCAATAAGTAATTTTCTTTTTTATAATAGGGAAAATAATTGACTAGCAAATTATAGAGGGCCGTAGGAGGGTTGAAAGGGGCGAGGTATGACGGAGGAAAGGGAAACGAAGTGTGGAATTGACAGGCTCCGTTTTCAGAAAGTTCAACAACTTCCGGAATTTGGAATCGACGTTGGTTAAAGAAAGAAGGAGTCTGGGGCGGAGAAGTGGGACCCAGGATACAAGCAGAATGGAAAAAGCGAGAGAGATATTTCAGAAGTGTTATGCGATAAGAAAGTCCCGGTAACGTAAAAGGAAAACTGTGAAAGACAGTGGAGGTCGATACAACGACTTTCTGTCGGCCTTTCGCAGTTCGTCTTACTCCAGTCGTTCTTCACGACCTTACGCTTTAAGCTTTTGCTTTTCTCTCTCCGATTTTGGCTTTTTCACGTTTCCTTTTGTCGGTTCGCTATTTAATTACACCACTTACTATTCGCCTTTCGTAAGTCGACACTTGCCTTTTGACATCCGCCTTTCGCCACTCAAGTTTTCCTTTTGGATTTTCGCAGTTCTGTTCCCCCTTCCACTTTTCGATATGTGCCTCTCGTCACATTTTCCTTTCCCGTTTCGCCTTTTACAGTATGCATTTCTCTGCTCATCATGAATGTTTTTCTTATCACCATTCGCCTTTATTTGTTGATGTTTGCTCCGTGGTCCCCACATATGCATCCGTGGCGTGAAAGTATGCGCTATTGGTACTTACGAGATGCCTCCTTTTTTGAACAAAGAAGAAGTACTGAAAATGTCATGTAGTTTATGCTCCAATTAACGTAGACGTATTTCAAACTAACACGATATTTCAAACTGTTGTTCTTTTATGCCATGTCTCTAAACTCATGGCTATTGCCCACTCTCGACATCAATGCTATTAAAAGTGAATTCAATGGCATGTAAACCATATCGATACCACAAAACGTATTATATGAAGAGATACGACATTTTTACAGACTCTTTTCCAGAATTGTTGCAGTGTCCTTGCAAAATTTCTGGAAAAGAATATAACACTTTTATTAGGAACATAAATGCGGAAAATAAATAATTTATATAATATATTGGTATATGCATTACGATCTTTATTTTTAATCTGTTGTTACAACAAATTGGTTCCTAATATATGCCGCCAGAGACCAGTAGCAGTGCAGCAAAACTGGTAGCTAATAGATTTCCTAGAGACCAGTAGAAGTGCGCCCGATAAAAAATTTTAATCTAATAGCAGTGTACTTATAAATAAAATGAAAGAAAATTAAAGAACTATTTTATTAGAATTTGAACCAATTACATTAAAAATAATAATCTCAAGAACCATGGTTTGTATAGAATTGATCTTTCTTCTCTTTTAAAAGGATGGGTAATATTTGCCACTATGCTATAATGTTGGGCATTTTCAAATTTGGGTGCCGAAAAGGGCGCATTATATCAAGTTTTTCGTTGTTTTCCAATACCAATAAACAATAGCTGAGCCTTTTGACAGACATTTCGACAGTTTGGTTCTGGACATAAATATACTTTCCCGCGTACATTTTTTCTCTATGATTCACTATGCTCACCTTTTGCTAGTTGAGGGAAGAGAAGGCCCGGGGTGAGTGGATTGTTAATTTGTTAGAAAAAAATACAATTAAATATGTGGTTCGTTTGCCTATACAAATACGCTTTCTATTACTCGAATGCGAATATCTACATTTTGCAAATCTTCATAAGAGTGCTTTGTTGTTACCTGTGTTCACAATTCTACTGTGAATAGTAAAAGAGTGTGAAACACAAGAAAATACTTGGAGATTATCTACCCCATACGTTATATACAGTTTTATGTGTTTAGCAATAGATAAATTAAATCAAACACAACCAAGTGTTTTTAGACTTGTTCGCCGCCAGGGGCAGACACAACAACGGTCTAAAGCACTTTATCCATTACCTGTGTTGTTATTCTGATTGGACTAATTTGGGTTTGATTAGGATGGAAATTGTGGGCTGATTTTAATTTGATGGGCATTAGGCCATGAATCCTTTAGATTCCACAAAGTTGACAAGGCGTACTAAGAAGCTTTCACCCTTTAAAAATCCATCACTCATGACTGAGTTTGATTTCGCGAACTTGGTTTTTGGAAGTCGTGCTAAACGTTTTTGGATCGATTGATTAGTGATTCCGGGCGCGTCAATTGCTAAGGTTACTATTCCCGTAAGTGTTGTGTATTTTTTTCCTCGGGAGGTGGCGATGATCTTCCCCCTGGATTGTGAAATCTGACGCCGACCTGACCGTCGGCTACAGGGGATTTCCCCATCAGCCACAAGCCTCCCACGAGCGGGGCTCTGTCCCAGCCGGGACAAGCTCCCGACCGCTCTCTCAACATGTGTGGTAATGTGGTGCAAGTAGGTGTATGTGTAATGTATGTGAGGTTAGGACAAGGAAGAGAAAGAAAAAAATCGCGCGCAATCTCTGGGCCGTTTGTTAGGGTACTGCTCCAGCAATCGGTTGCTGTTAATGTTAATGTTAAATGGTATCATCAGTAAACATAATGATTATTTTTTACTTTGTTAAAATGGTATTTCCTAGTTAAAGGTATACACTCTTGTGATTAGTGCACTTATACAAAAATCATGACCATAACGATGGTTTAAAAGGGAATATTGAAGAATTCATAAGTAGTAGTTATTAATGGGGGAAATGATAGTTTTTTTTATATAATTTTAATATAATGATTTTCAGAAGTTTTTTACCTGCATAAAAGATCCTTAGTCCCATTTTTTATATCAAAGAGAAATATGATTTTTAGCTTACACATTTATCACGTTCTTACAAAACAGGAGCTCAGGGTAGATGGGTCACAGGGTCACAATATGAATGCAATTAGGACGATGAAACTTCGTCAGAATGGTCGGATCATTTCGATCCTTTTAGAGCGTTTGTGTTACAGTAAGTCTCCAATGCAAATAAATTGACAATAAATTACTACTATATATATTCTTATTTATCAAAATGTGTGCACTATATTCATTCAAATGACGGCGGTTGATAGTGAAGTTAGCAAATTTATATTATTGAAGTGTATGTTGGTAAAACAGCATTTCATTGGAATTTGTGATTTAAAAAATAGTTTGATTTAGATCAGGATTAAAATAATTTATTTCTATCAATTAATTTAAATCACGTCATCATTAATAAGTAAATGATTTATTATCATACATTGGTGATTCGAACAATCATTTTAGAATATTAAATCTTACTCGATTAACAGTTCTGCAAATTATCTTCCGCTTTTCCTGCCCCTTCCATCAATATTTACGTTACGCATGTATCGAAAACCTCAACTTTGTTGCCACGAAAATTTGCGTGAATCGCTTGGCGACATGTTGCGTGTTTGCTAAGAAATCGCGTGCCTGGGCATCAGCTGAAGGATCCGTGCATGGCGGGCTCAACTTCTTGAACCGACGAAGCTGCGCCAACGAGACGGCTACGGAAGAGATTTTTGTTCGAGACGAGCGTAGAGACAAGGGAATGACAAGAGACTGTTAAATATTCACATTTATGTGGCAACGAAATTTTATTTTTATTTACGTCTTATTCATGTTGTCTCCTTAAAATTTATTCAGCGTTTCCTCGTTCTTTTACGCACACTTCAATTTGACATTATTTCCCCCCTTTCCCGTTGGTGCCGCTCATTAAATTCTTTGCGAGTGCGGCGAACAATATAGCAATTTTCAACTATTTTATGACACCGTGTTAGTGGAAAAATCAAATACCGAACCGCTTTCAACTGCGAATGATTTTTTTTAGCGCAAACGTTCTTGCAATGCCGAAAGCCGGCACATTACGTGCTCAACCGGACCAATGCATTTTTGCTCAGCGGTGAGATTGCATTTCTAGTATGAGCGTAATAACAATGCAATCGGAAGCACTTTATATTTAACGATGGGTAAAATAGAAGTACGATTAATTTTTCTAATATAAGGAACTTACGTGATAATGTGTTTGTCTCCCTTTCGAAATAAAGAAATTTTACCTCATATTTAAATGTGTTTTGCATAGCAAAAGTTTCTGTCGCACATTTTCCAAGTTTAAACAAAATTTAATACAAAGTTATTGATCTTTCAGGTCATTCGTTTTGAAATCCGCCAAACGAAAAAAATCACATTCTACAAAAAACTACGTAGCTAATAAAGGAATCAAGATATCAACAATAGGGAAACTGCGTCATAATCAGCAGATTTGTACAAACCTAGAGACATCAAGCGGATTCCCTTGGAATCAACTGGAGTCGCGCAATTCAAACGGTTCCCGTTTTGGGGAACAAACTGTAGTAATGTGCAGAATGATCTGATTTTCTTCTGTTCTGGCAGTTTTATTCAAAACTTACTAACCCTGCAATCAAAAATTGTCTTTTATTGGAGATATTCTTTTTAGAATAATTACTGATTACAGAGACTGACAGAGTCGTGAATTGTCATTGTGATATCAAGAGAAACATACTACCTTCAAAGTGCACTTTTAAGATGAAGTCAAGCAATATCGCTCTATTGTTTCAAAATTGTCAATTTTTCGTATCAATCTCGGAATCTCATTTAATCCCTCTCTTGTTTTTTATGTGAATGTGCTGATGTTTGAGGGCACTGTCGCCCTAGTGGCATGTTAGACAGCCGGTCATGGTCATCGGGCAACGTAGCTCTCAGCGGCTTGCTGCGAAGCGCTTGGTATGAAACTTTGTTTCAACGCGATATCTTCCCTCAAGTTGTCGGTGGGCGATGCGAGGCGGACGATATATAAGCATACTTGCAAGGCATTCCGTGACTACACACTCATTTGGAAAGAAAGAACAAATGATCATGCCCGTGGCGGGACTCGAACCCGCGATCTTTCAGACCGAGGCGTTGAGTCGGCACACGCTCTAGCCGCATCGGCCATCTGGGTCGGCGACAATTATAACTGCGTTTCATGCAGGTAAATCATGTCTCACAATGAGATGTAGTTCACACAAGTACAGCTGGCGTCTCGTGATGCAGAATGCCATCAAAGAAATATGAAATAATACACAAATTCAAGCTTACGTAGCATCCAACTTGCCTCTTAACGCATCTCAAATTACGTTCAGAAAGCGCAGAAAATTCAAAGAGGGCGACTATGTTTGACGCCAAAATACGAAAAAAAATCAAATTTTTGAAAAATTGAACATGACCTTATTTCAAGATCTGTTTTTGATGAACACATTTAATTGAGAAAAATATGTTTATCTTCATAATTGTACTCGTAGTTGTAGGAAGACGTCGAAAAATATTGAACTTTTGCAATTTTCGAAAAAATCAGTGTTTTCAACGAACACGAGGCTTGTACCATTCTCTTAAAAGTCCTTCACACTATCATATTCAACTACAAAATTTAATCGAAAACATTGGACTCATTTTTTTAAACATTTTGCTGATGTGCTAGGGACTTCGTGTATAGAATACCCCAAAATTAAAATATTGGTTTCAAATTCAAGGGACCGCCACATTAATCAGATCAATTGGGGAATATCAATTTTGGAGAAAATCGACTGAACAGATTAGCTGCTGACGTTGTTAACGGACGGACGGACGGACGGACGGACGGACGTTTTGTCGTCAATCGATTTTTCTGTGTTAAGGCCCCACAAATCATATATTCTTGCTACAAGGCGTGGTAGAGGATTTTTTTCTAAATTTAGCAACTGGATTTATCCACTTTTTCGTTACCAGGGACAGGCAATAAGTCTTTTTCCACCAAAAGTAGCAGCTTTTTCCCGTAGCATTACATAATTTTCTCTCTACTATATAATCGGTAGCGAGAAAGTAAAAAAAATAGAACTATGTGACGTATGGGGGAGAAGTGTAACCTCCACACGTTTCCTCGAGCTCCAGGATCTCGTTTGCACTGTTTAGTATTAACAGTTGAATCATAAATAAAAATGCCAACAAAGCAAGGTTAGCAACTGTAATAAGCTGCATCTCAATTTAAACAAAAACAAATATCAGTGATTTTCAGCTTTATACAAAATTTGACAACTCTGAAAAACAAACAATGGATGTGCCTCTCAGCCGCACCCCCCTCCGGTAATGCTACTGTTGACCTACCTCTTCCCTGACTCATCCGTTGCATGCTCTTGCCTAAGGAGGACGCGTCTCAGCCTCTCATCAAGAGGTCCATCGAGCCTGTACACAGGATTTGTTTGCGTTCTCAGTGGGTTAGGACAAGCACGAATCCGAATCCGAGCGTGAAGGAAGGAGGAAACTTCGTTTGTGGCGGTTTTACCCGCTGGTGTGAGGCCACAAGGAGGGTGAGGGAGCAATGGCGATAGTAATCGCTGTCCTCCCCGGGGGTCCGCGATGGATCCGCGGCCAATCCATGTGGAAACAAGTTTTCGGTAGGGTTTTCTTGAGGTTCTGGGGTTTTCCCTGCCCCATCATTTATCCTTCATCATTCTTATCATTACCGCTACCCTCTACTCAATAGATCATTACCCAGGCGCTTCAGTGAGCTGAGCGGTTGAGGGACCTTGAAACACAAATTAATAAATAAATAAGTTGAGTTTATAAATGGTCGTGTTTACCCGAACGGGTAAATCTGTCTCGTACCTTGAACGTCGTGGTTGCGTCTCTTCGCGGACGCGTCTCCTAATTGGGAGGTTCGAGGCTCAAAGGCGTCCGTTGCGCGCGTGAACCTCGAACACTTCGCCCGTTTTTCGCGGGCCGCGCAGCGATCGTTCGGTGGAGGTTGGGAAAGGAGCTTAACCGCCTCCCCGACGTGTCGGGTAATTTATGGAAGTTAATTTCCACGAGCCTTTAATCTTGCAAGAGGACGGATGACTAATTCCAAAGAACGCGTTGGTAGACATGTTTACTATGTTAGAGAATACTTGGTTCTCGGGTCGCCTAGCGAGTTCTGTTCTCTACGTCATCCACCCCTGCTCTCCAGCCTAAACTGTGTTCTAATATTGTATTCCATATCGTTTCGTATTGCGTTCGTTTGAGGGGAAGCTATACTCTTCGTGTCATGAGCTGGATAATTCTAGAGATTAATTATAAGGAGCCTTTGAACTTCTACGAAGACGGATGGCCCGTTTAGAGAACCACGTGGAGATCGCTACTTACGTTAGACGCCTTAGCATTTCAAAGTAAATATATCTTCTCTGCAGAAGATTAGATTTGACTCCTCTGTACCCTTCAACTCTACTCATGAAGTATTTGTGGAATCTAATTTCTTAAGAGTACCTGGCTTACGATAACAGAAATTTATTTTTGCTAGACTGCAGAACCTTTTGTAGTTATTATTTTCTATTTCTCGCGAAAGTACCTGGGTAACATAATTTTGACATCTTTAGAAATTTACAGTTCAAGCAGAATAATTCCCCCTTTTTCGTTAGCTGAATTAAAAATAACGAGTTGCGATTAAATGATTTAATGAAACCTTTTTTGATTCCTGGTAAATATATAAATTAAGATTGTTCACATGGTTCATAATTCATATATCAATATTTGTTTATTATTTGTTTTACTTGAACTTTTTTCCCTTTCTTCATGGATGCTTGTTCCTACGAATTATATTCCCCGTTGCGGATACAAGATCGAATAAAATATTCAGAAGTGCTCCCGCTGGGGGTCTCCGGGCCGCGCGTAGTTGCCGCTGCGGAGGGGGGGGGTCGCCTGGTTCAATTTGCGCTGCCTTCCCGTGGAAGTCCTCGCGAGCACTGTCGCTCTGCGCGGCGTAGTTCGCAGGTTCACCGCCGACCTCACTCCGGCGCCACCAGGCAGCGCAGCGGGCGCTGCCAACCGCCCGCAAGGGAGGGGAAAAAGAGAAAGTGGGAGGAGGGGAGAGAGTGAGAGAGCCGAAATCGATTACCACACCAGCAATTATCCTGTTAGCGGTACTTACAAAATGGCAAATATTTTCAGGAGAAACAGTCGTCATGCCTGAGGGCTTGTGCAAATGTTTAGGGATAGAAAGTAACCGGATGGATGCCGTTTTCGGTTTGTTCGCGCAGTCAAAGTAGGAGGAATGTTTTAATTGCTACAAAAATTGTTATTGTAGATACACATGCGTATTTTTTCTATTTTAAACTTAACTAAAATTTTCTCTCGAAGCGCAACGAATGTGGAATGAAAAGGTTATTTTAATTGTGTGGTGAATGTCAATACAGACATCGGAAACGGCTACACAGGCCTAATTTGTACAAAGGCTAAATTAGTGTGTCTCATTTATACGATATAATCATAATATAGTACTAATAATACTATAATAAAACTATATTATTATTAGTATTAGTATTAGTATTAGTATTAGTATTAGTATTAGTATTATCTCTATTGTACTAGTTGCTGGCTAAATGCCTAGATGATCAGTGACACTGCTAAAATATTAATCTAAAGTGCACACTTCATTTGATTCCTAAAAAGGGTGTTTTGTCTATACCGGGCTCCTAGCCGCCTCAGAATTGCCGGATTGCCGCAATGCAACCGAAAAAGCTTTATTGAAAAATAAACACAACGAAAGAACGCCTAATATTTATGACTATAATGATACCAGTATATACACCACACCATTTCGTATCATCCTAAAAAAGCTTTTTTTAGTTCTTTTCGATGAAACAATTTCTCTATAGTACCTTAATCCATCAGTTTTCATGTAGTGATAAATACGTAAAACAAATGTGATCGATGTCGTCACTTATATTTTCTTAATTTTTTTATTCTTATTGCAATTAACGAGAGATTATTTCCATGAGAAACCTTAGCAATGTGCATTGTCTTCTGCCTTGATTGTCACTCAACACATCTCTTTGAACGCTAACCCGAGCACGGCCGAATGGGATGTTTCCGGCCAATGGGTGAGCAAGCAGGTAGGCATGCAAATAGGTGAATGGTGGGACGTGCGAACGTGCATGCACACGTGCGACCGTGCGGATGGTGCTCACTCTGCCTACGTGGCCACTGCGGCCAAACACGGCGCGCTGGGCCAAGTGCGTGCAGGCGGGCGGCGGCGGAAATACCAGCTCTCATAATGACGTTCGCGCATTCAGCCTAGAGAATATGCCACAAGACTTCTGCGGAATACCGCTGTCAACATCTTCAAAGTAATTCCTTCGCCAAGTTATACAAGAATAGTTTTAAAACGTATGTAACGTAGAGAATGCTTAAGAAGCTAATGTATATCCTTTTCATTACAAGAAAAAGCGATGATTACAGTCTATTTAAATATATTAGAAACAGACGTTTCGGCCTACATTGCAAGGTCCTCTTCTGTGTCTGTAAATTTCAATTGAGACCGAAACGTCTGCTTCTAATATATTTAAATTGACTGGAATCATCGTTTTTTCTTGTAATGTTTGATTTACCCAGTGAATCCTGATTTATATATCCTTTTCATCTGTCTGTCTTACTTTTCGAAGTATTAGGTATTGTAATATGCAAATATTAGGAAACGTTTCATTTAAAATCTGCGAATCACAGTCATGTACGACCCTGGTGCTTCACAATACTCACCATCCATTCTTTCATTAGTGGTGTGTTCCACAAAATATGTTCAGCAGAAATGTACGTCTA
Source organism: Teleogryllus oceanicus (assembly GCA_964035755.1). Lineage (NCBI taxonomy): Eukaryota > Metazoa > Arthropoda > Insecta > Orthoptera > Gryllidae > Teleogryllus > Teleogryllus oceanicus. Next base: position 14,970,422 of record CAXIVR010000001.1, on the reverse strand, counting down.
CTTTTCAGACGTACCATCGAATGCCGCGTCCCACGAGAGGGGAATGCTATGTGGGTACAGAGACGAGATAATAGAAAGTACAGCCCTCGTCGTAATATAGGCAGCACTCAATATATTGGGAATTAAAAAAATGAAAAACTTTTCAGACGCTTTCTCTATAAACAGACGCTTACAACATATTGCCCTTTATATTCCTTTTAGGATGACTTGTATATCGATGCACGAGCCCACGTTACTCTTCAAACTGCTATTGAAGCGCTTGTTTTGAAATGACCTTCAGTTAAAACATACCAAAATAGTGCACTTGGTTACATGCTTTACCCAGTGATACAAATGCATAGTGAACAATCCCTCGATTATGTAAAAATAGTTTTCAATAAAGTTTTGATTTTTACTGAATGAAATGTTTCGGTCACGCATGATGTAGCGACTTTCTTTCGACTTCCATTGCTTCAAAGCATTCTTGCTCGCTTTTAATGTGCTCTTAAATTTCTTTTATTTTCCTTTAACATTTACGAAGATAAACCATAACTTTGATATTCGCTAGTTGTACTTACAGTTCAGATTCATAACACAAACCAGAAAGCCCATTGCTCTGAACCACCGCGTAACGCGTCAACGCAAAAACATCTGTAAGGCAATGTAAGGCAAGACCATGAAATATTAAAAGGCTGCATGCATGGGAAGTCCCCATAGCGCGACAAAGTATCGAGTTTACGACTTTAATTTGCGGATCTCCTATGTGAACAGAGACCTCTGTTCACATAACATATGCGCCGCTCCCATTCAAGAGAGCGCTATTCTGCAGACACATTCAAGAGGTCACATGGCAATACGTGACTCATGTGCGTATCGATGCCTTATCGATTACGGCGTATCGATATCTTAGGTTGGTCTGCTCCTACGCGGATAACCGTGCGTTCAGAAAGAGTAAACAAAGAGCACACGCGGCGTATTCACGACTGTTTCGTCGAGAGGGGAGGACGGGCTGGACTATGGAAAGGAGAGCGTGGGAGCGTCGGAGAAAGCGAAGGTAGAAATGGGATGTAAGGGGCTGGCGGAAAGATGAAAGGGAACCAAGCAGGTAACGAGATTCTCTCTTACACGCAAAATAAAGGGTTATTTCGCGCTGAAAAATTATGTATGCAATTATTTTGTAAATCGTGCACAATTGATAATGATAATAATAATAATAATAATAATAATAATAATAATAACAACAATAATAACTAATGAAAATTAAACAAGCAATAGAGAAAGAAATTTATTTATTTTGAGTCAAACGTAATATTTTTATTCTTATGGTATTCGAATTATCAATCGCGAATCATGTCAAATAAAGTTTTTACTGGCAATTTACTGGTATAAGCAATGCAAAAAGGGCATCCACACAGAACCAACAAAATGCAACTCGTAATGCATTGAAGAAAATGGTGAACCTCGCCAAATAGCTATAGTCACAGCCATTGGGCGACCTCAAACATTAAATCAATGAGTGATGGATCTCCTCCCCGCGCATCCGGTCTCAGTTTAATAGTGTTCCGGGCTCGAGGTGGAAGAGAGGGAGCTCTTATTTTTATTTATGTTTACATGTACCTGAATACCACCGGACTCCACCGGATATGATTTTTGAATAATGACAATTTGATGTCCTTATTGTGATGATAATCGAAGAAAGATTAAAGTGAAACAATGAAGCACGTAGAAAACATATTTTAAACCCGTTGTTCACCATTTATGCCTCACGAAGTGGCCGGAATTGGAACTCCGGCCAGTAGAAATGTAAACGACGAGAAACAAAAAGGAAAAAAATATTTCAAGTGTGGTTGTCTCGGTGAACGGAGAAGATTGATAGCGAGAATAGAAACAAGGGTGATATGTTCGAGGGATATAAAGAAAGAATAATAATGAGACCAATAAACAGAATGAAGGCCAGTTGAATTGGCCATGCTTTAAAGAGGGGCAGAATTCGGAAAGTAAAATAACAGATGGGATGGAGATGATGATAGTGGTTTCGTATTCTAACATGAAAAAAAAACTGTGTAATAGGTCTAGATTAAGAAAAAAGCTCCAGAGAGCTTTTTGTAAAGAAAATTAACCCAGTGGAACATGTCTGGTGTCAAATGAGTAAATCGATGAACTGAACCAGGGACAATAAATTGATTCTTAGGCTTATTTTTAGTCTCGTCACTACTCACTCTCGCGTTACCCGACTTCCCCTTGTACTGCACACTAGAAGCAATGGATCATCAGAGGAATATTCAGAGGAAATGATGCGGTCACGGCCACGGAATAGAGTCTACAACGAAGGAAAGGACCGGGAGCGGTAGCTCAGTGAATCAACTGATGTCACTGCAGCGCCTCTGACCGGGGGTCCTGGGTTCGATTCCTGGCGGCGGCACGATTTTCGACACTAGCTTTTCAGCTAGGTCGAATTCAGTCGCTGTCTCGAGGAGAATTCTAGCGGCCGGCTGCTCTGATCGGTAGTTTTCCGTGGTTTCTCCGATCAGCACCAGGCGAATGCCGGAGCAGTACCCTACCAAACGGGCCACGGACCGCGCGCAATCTGTCCTTCCCATTCCTTGTCCTATCCTCTCCCCTTACACACACACACACACATGCACTACACTACCACATATTCCGGGAGACCGGTCGGGAGCTTAGAGCTTGTCCTGGCTGGGACGGTGCTCCGCTGGTGGGAGAGTCCTGGATAGGGGGAAACCCCACTAGCCGACGGTAGGTCGGCGCCGGATCTCGCCATTCAGCGGGGGAAGATCACCGCCATCGACCGAGAAAAAACGTACTACACTAACGGGACTAATGACCAGAGCAGTTGACGCGCCCGGAAACACGGAAAAAACTATCAATCAAGAAGGAAAGGGATCCTTGTAAATAACGTTTCTCTACAATGGTGTTGGGCAAGCTAGTGCGATGGACCGCTTGGATGAGGGTCGGCCGTGGTTGGCGAGGACATGTCGTGCAAGGGTAGGGCGCGAGTGCAGTGAGGTGTGGAGACTCACCTTCTCGCGCACCAGGCTGTCCGCCGAAGGCGGTTTCTCGTCCTCGTCTCCGCGGCCCAGCCGGGCCACCAAGATGAGGTTCTCCTTCGTCACGTTGTACACTGACAGGCTGCACCCCGACTGCAACAGAACGCAGCGTTGTCAACAATGCTCCCTCACTGAGGCCGTCCATGACAAATATAATTTCGTGCCGCACCAGTGCAACTGAGGTGTTAACAGAAAAAAAAAAACATGTCAAGTCACAACAATATACTGGACAAGCCGGAAAGATGTTCGTCCCATTCCTCACACTCGTGGTTAACGGAGTCTTTGGAGAACTGCAGCATCTAATTTAATTTTTCCAAGGAAATGGCTGATTTTACTAAGCCACTGGCATGGGTTTCATCTTATTCTCACTAAAATATTCGTGTTTTTCCATGTCACCTCCTCAATTGGGTCTAACGGGAATAGTCAGGGCCACTTTGCAATGGAAGTGATTCGTCGATCCTGGCCGAGGGCACGCTTGAAACGTTGATGTCGCACTGCGACCCGAAATCACTGTACGCGAATTGAATATATGATGACTCTCAATTGCTATTCAGTTTTCCGTCAGGGTAGGGAATCTTCCCGTCTGAACCTGAAGTAGCATTGAGAACAGATTTTTTAAGACATTGGCTTTATTTTTGTAAAAAAAATAAAAAAGTATGTGACGTTTGGGGGAGATGTATAACTTGCGTTTGACATACAGAGAAAAATTGAATGAGGTAATCCACACTCTATTATTGCAAGCAGATGCTTATTTAATATCTACAGTTCACTATAAACTTTCAAAAATATATCAATGGGCTGTGTAGCGTTAGAATGAGTTTCGAATACTTGCCATGATCATTGTAGGTCATTGTTTAATGAAGACTAATAAAAATAAATTGCGCTTGAGAATCACAACTCGTCCAGTTGGAAATTATTGCTCTAGAAGAAAGTCAAACATTAGATTGCGTAAAAATTGTTTCTGCACGATTGCTTGACACAGGTCCACCAAGATTATTAAGCCGATCCGGTGGCCAAGATCGCTAAAGCAGTAGTGTCGTAGCGATCTCGGACCGAAGGCTCGCGTGTTCTAGTGTAACCGCTCATAAGTCGGTTACATCGTTCAAACAGCGCGCGATAATGGTAAACGAAGACCCAAAGCAGTAATAGTACCGCTGAACTCCAAGGAGGTGCGCCAGAAAGAAAAGACATTCTATATTCTGAGTAAAAGTTCTGAACACACTCAAGTAACGGAAATTCAACATCCATTTAGGAACCGCTTTGAAGAATTTCAGATGGCGCGATCAGCACCGCGAGGAAAAATTCGCTCTCTGCTGCGAACCTTCGAACGGTACAGACCAGTTTCTCTCTTTACGGCGAACCTTCGAACGGATCAGTTTCTTTTCTTTGCTATGAACCTTCGCACGCAACGGACCAGTACTGTCTTGCGTTGTATTTCGCTTGGACATTCTAAGTAGTGAGTGGAGTATATTTGTTTGAGACCGCCGTCGGGCTGTGTTGCTTTGCGAGATCGGCGAGCAGCAAACCGACGAAGAAAAGTACTTCACGACGCGAGAGGTTAATTCGACCTTGGACGCAGCCGGACCATCGCCGTCTTCTGGAGTGGCAAGAAAGTGTCTTCGCAGCGACGTCGTGAGTTAAAAAGACAAAATTTCAAAACTTTAACAAAATCCCTTTTGAAAGGACAGTTGGAAGGCGGATAAATCATGCATTAGAATATAGATTTCACCTCACGCCCAGACGGAGAAATTAGACGTTTAAACCACAGCTATTAAGCATAACATCAATATTTCTATATCGTAGCGAGAATTCAGATCAATTATTCATACGAAAGGATGTAAAATTTATTCCTTTCGATTTTTTGTTTAACCATTTTATTTGTTCTTGTAATGAATATTCTTTTTTTTTGTAATACATAATTTAAATTGAGTTAATTAAATGATAAAGAGGTTAATAAATTGTGTGAAAGTGTAACCGCTTAAGGGACCTCATTCATTGTATTAGTTTATGTAATAGGTATATGAAAAAGGGTGTATCGTACATATGAATTTTTCTTTCAGCAGTATTTGTGATGTGATTTTTTTTGTTTTTGTGAATTGTATAAAAGTTTTTCGTAGTATTAATGTAAAACTGTAAGATGATATTGGGTCATTGAAAGCATTTTTGTAAGTAGAAAAGGTATATCTGCAGTCAATTAATATTTTAGGAATTTGCTGAGCCGTACAGCAAGTTACTTGAATTTATAGGTAATATGTAGATTAGTAACGAAATTGTACCACAGAAATTTGATTGAATATATCAAAACGTTCTTAAAGTTAAAAGTTAACTTGCCTGTTTTATTTAATATCTTAAAAACAAGATAAAAGACGGACCCACTCCTGTAGGACTTCCTAAATTTTGGATATAACATTAAGTTATTGGAGTGACCCGCTCATTTTTTTTATTCCATAGTAGAGAGCGGTCACACATCTGGTATAGTATCCTTGAAGAAAAATGTGAGAGGTTACACTAGTCCCGCCTCGAGCATGGTTGTATTTGTGTTCGTCCTTCCCTCTTATCATCACCATATCATTTCATATTCATAGTTACCATACCATTAACAACAATGTGGTCGCTAATGACCTAGATGTTGAAGCGACCTTACATAACAAAAAAACAAAGGTAATTACGCGACTCGGGTCTAACAGTACACAAGTGTTCCGGGTTGTTGCGGAGAGTGAAGCATTAAAAGGCACGGAGCAAGAATTCAGTGCGAATATTAGTTTTTCGAGTACGGAGTTACTACATAGTTCAACGCGCCAGGAAAGTCTCTCCGCTGTGACACCTTGCTGGTGACAGTGTTAGTAAAAGAAATGATGTTGGTAGCATGAGATGCAACTTGTAACGAATGAAACCGTATATAGCGTACTCAAAACAATCATCAGAGGTTGGGTTGCTACCACAATAAATGCAATTTTTAATTAGAATCCTTGACTCGGTTCGATGCGAAGAGTTTTCCGTGGCGCATGTCATTGTAGTTTTAAGTCGTGAAAGATGTTATAGTTCTAAAAAAACAGGTGCTAGGGGCGATTACGTCTTGTCTACTGCTAGAAGTTCTTCTTTCAAGGGCACTAAATGTTTTTTTTACTGAGGTCAATAATGTTCCACCATTTTCCATATCGCTTTCGTCCAGTCCCGTTTCTTATTATATCCGGCGGGAATGAAACGCTGCTCAACGCTGTCGACTACATGTCAGAAGAGATTCTTGAACGATAACATTTTATCCGGAGCTGCATGTCACGACACAAGGCCCTAGACGTTGTGAGGCGGGGTGTGACCTGTTAGGTCGGAGTGTGGCACAGAAAATAGCGCACGGTGGGAAGTGCGGGCGTGCATGCGCGGAGATACCATGGCGGCCATCCGGATTGATTGATTGATTTTTTCGCGTTTCCAGGCGCGTCAACTGCTTTGTTCATTAGTCCCGTTAGTGTAGTGCATGTTTCCCCCGGGTGATGGCGGTGATCTTCGCCCGCTGGATGGTGAGATCCGGCGCCGACCTACCGTCGGCTACTGGGGTTTCCCCCTAACCAGGACTCTCCCACCAGCAGGGCACCGCCCCACCCGGGACAAGCTCGAAGCTCCCGACCGGTCTCCCGGAATATGTGGTAGTGTAGTGCATGTTAGTGTGAGTGTGTAAAAGGAGAGAATATGACAAGGAATGGGAAGGATAGATCGCGCGTGGTCCGTGGCCCGTTTGATAGGGTACTGCTCCGGCATTCGCCTGGTGCTGATCGGAGAAACCACGGAAAACTACCGATCAGAGTAGCCGGCCGCTATAATTCTCCTCCAGACAGCGACTGAATTGGACCTAGCTGAAAAGCTAGTGTCGAAACTCCTGCCGCTGTCGGGACTCGAACCTAGGACCTCCGGGTCAGAGGCGCTGCAGAGACATCAGTTGATTCACTGAGCTACCGCTGTCGGTCCGGGCATCCGGAAGAAAGGTGTAGTGAGCATTGCGTTCTTTGGCGGAACAGGGGGTCGAATGGTATGGGAGGGAGTAGTATTTCGAGGAAAGACGGGACGGAGTGCCTTACGGAATGAAACAAAAAGGGAAATGTGCATGGAGGCCGCACAACTGGCAGCGTGGGGCAGCCATCAACTGAAGATAAACAGGGAGGCATGACAGTGGAATGTGGTTGGGCGGGATGGAGTAGATCTCAGTGCGGTGTTTTCGGGCGGGTTGGAGGCTGGGCTGGATGTAACGTGGTTTCGATGGAACGGGCGGGACGGGGAACGGAGGGTGTGTGTGGGAAGGTGTTGGGCGGAAAGAGAAAGGGGAAGGCGAAACGGGGTACGGGTGGCTGGCTGGCTGGCTGCTGGCCTCCGCAGCAAGGCGCCGGGAGACGGCTCGCAAGACGGCATTCGGCGAGTCGAGACGAGCCACCGCGCTTCCACGCTTAGTGAATTTTTAACTAGTTGGGCGGAGGGCGGCCGCAGCGCCGTCGCGCGCCGCTGAGCGCTCGTGGCGGGCGGGGGGCGGGGTGGAACGGGTCGACGCGGACCGGGAGATGTGATGCAATGCGGAGAAGGGCGAGTGGAAAATGGGATGGATCGAGGAGAGGCGCCCGACTGGGTGGAGCTAAGAGGCCTCGGGAGTCAGGTGCGGCCCAGGCGAAGGCACGAAACGAAGAGGAAGAGCCTGGGAGGACGAATGAGACAGTCCGCACCGTGGCGGGGCGTGGGAGCGGGGAGCGGGGGGGGAGAGGAGCGGAGCGGCCGGGAGGGGGGGGGGTTGTGGGGGCGGTTGTGGGGAGCGGTTGTGGGGAGCTGTTGTGGGGAGCTGTTGTGGGGAGCTGTTGTGGGGAGCGTTGTGGGAGCTGTTGTGGGAGCTGTTGTGGGGAGCTGTTGTGGGAGCGTTGTGGGAGCTGTTGTGGGAGCTGTTGTGGGAGCTGTTGTGGGGAGCTGTTGTGGGGAGCTGTTGTGGGGAGCTGTTGTGGGGAGCTGTTGTGGGGAGCTGTTGTGGGGAGCTGTTGTGGGGAGCTGTTGTGGGGAGCTGTTGTGGGGAGCTGTTGTGGGGAGCTGTTGTGGGGAGCTGTTGTGGGGAGCGGTTGTGGGGAGCTGTTGTGGGAAACAAAAAAGCCTGGTGAGGTCTTGTCGTGGGTTGCGGGGTCTGATTTGATTTATTTAGTCAAAAACAGTAAAAAACGTATGCGACGTATGGGGAAGAAGATCATCTTGTCGTGGGTGGCGGGGAATGGCCGAATGTGTCTGGGAGTGACCGTGTGGGGCGTGGAGTGGGAAGGGCTTTGACTGCGACAGAATCGCAACCCTCCGCTTGTTTCCTCCTGCGTCCTTCATCCTTCGCTTTTCCCTCGTGTCTCTTCTGTCGTGCTCCTGGACTTGCTCTTGACCGTTTGAGAACGTCGCAATTCATGTTTGTCTTCCGCTCAATGTGTAGTTTTCTAGAACGAGCTGGACGTTTATGGGACAAAGCTCAATTGAAGGTGATCCCGTTTTATGAGTACTTCACTAAAGCGCTATATTTTTACGGGTGACACGTTGACGCACTCTTCGACCTTCCTTGTAGGGGTTGTGAGGTCCGGAGAAATCTGTTGACAGATAAGCTGTTGCCTCGCTTGATACTTGGTATCCTTCCACTATTAATGTATGTATTTCATTGGGGCCGCAGGAGATTTTCTGCATAAAAATGTGCGCATTTTCTAAAGAGAGAGAACATAAAATAAAAGAAAGTCTATTAGAATAAAGTGCTATATGGCGCAACTGTGTTACAACTTAATCTTTGTACGATATACCTTTAACAAGCTATTATTCTTGATAGGATATGCAGTATTCATTCGTTTGCCATATTAACGAACGTTTTACGTAGTAATTAGTATTTATGTATTACTGTATCAGATAAAAAATATGTGTAAGTGTAGAATGTATTTCGCTACAAATCATTTGTAAGCATATTTTGAAGTTTACTTGCCGGAGTTTTTAGCAACGTATATATAATGGACTATAAATTGCTTGACAAAAACGTACCTTCACAAACATGTATTAACATATGTATAACAACGCGCAAAACATATTAACATTTATTTTTCAACCATTATTATTACAAGTGGTTTTCACAGTGTTCTCTTCCATTTCCAGTACACAATACACATCTTTAAAGGACAGAAGTACATGTAGAATAACTGAAATTTTTATGATAAAGCATCAAATTCGGATGTTATTTGCTTTCCTAAGTGTTGCAGATAATTCAATCACGTAATGTATCATTTCAAGGTAATTTTCAGCGGTCACAGTATGTTCAAAAACAGTCCAATAAGGACACAAGCATAAATTCTTACCGTCAGAAGATTTTCTTTTGTAGTCACCGATTTCGGTCTACCTGATCGCGGAAGATCTTCTACGGACCCTGACTTTTCAAACCTTTAATTTAAGTTATGAATTGCTTGTCGCGACGGCGGTAAAGTGCTTGAAAATTGTTACACAAATAATTGAGTCACATGGTGGAAATTGTGATCATGCAACCACTACATTTGAATTAAAAATACCAGTTCAATCTTAACTTTCTATTCATGGGAAACTTTACTAATTGGCAATTAAATCCTTCACGGAAACATCTAATACAACGTATCTTTCACTAGCGCCAACGTGAGGAAAAAACAAAACACTATCGGCATTATTTTGTTGTTTATTACTGCTCTGATCAGTTCACTTCTGAATAACTGGTAGTGTCAAGCGATTTATGACCCACCCGGTATTTTACTTTCTCATGTACGTAATATAATGCAAATTCACGCTTTATGGGTCCTTGACACCAAAAAAACTATACTTTTCAAGTAGCGCTATTTTTTCTCTCCTCACTTGCAGTATACAGAATGTCACGAAACTCTAGCATCTCGAAGTTATTGCAATGCAATTTTCACGGGAGTTCATGAGGGAATGGGGCAAATTGATGTATGTATTCATTTCTATTTTATCACTTGTATTTTACGAGATATTGGTGTAACTTTTTTTTCAATTGGAACTATACATATTTTTTAGTCTATCATTACGAGTGTTAAAAGACGAATCTAATGATAAAAATATTGTTAGATGACAGATAGCATTTTTTTGTTATTTTGATTTCTTTGTGCTCAGCTTTCTTTGCCCAAACATGCGTTAACAGGGGGAGCGCTGCGAGACGTTGTGTGGCGGACTGTTATCCGTTCAAAATATCCGTTAAACACGAGTGGCAAGAAACTCAAAAATTCTTTTGTAACATATGACTATGTGTATCATTGCATTCGTCTTTTTACGCTCGTCATGAGACAAAAAATAAGTATAGTTCCATTTGAAAAAAATAACGTTACCTCAATATCTCGTAAAATACAAGTAATAAAATAGAAATTAATGAATGTGTCGATTAGCCTCATTCCCCCATGCATTTCCGTGAAACGTGCAATAGCTTCAACGTTCGTTCAAAAACTGCAGGAGGTGCTAAAGTTACGTGACTCACCCTGTATATGTTGCATAGTTATATCTGAACGAATAAGTGATTTCGATATTTGATAGACGATAATGTTGAATTGGTATGAATGATTAAGTAATGGAAGAATAAAAAGGAGGGGGTGGAAGCAGCAATCGTGAACCTATTAAGAATCTTAATCTTGTATCGGTTCTACCTCGAACTTCACATAGATAGGCAGTTGAAGCCCGATGCCCAGAGTGTGAATCTTGAGACTTCTGTCCGCTATGCTACATCAGCGGTGGTTAGAGAAAATTAATTGTTTGTGAATTAATTGCTTCATATTTTGCGTATATTCACGCTTGGGAATGAAGTTTGCTAGTATTGTATATTTTTTCAAACCGAAACATGTGTTCAAGCTTTGGATTGTTTTTAATATAAGAGAATTTATACTAGAAATGGTAAAGTTTTGTAAGAAAAATACGTTTTCTTGGGGAAAATATTAACAAATAATATGTACAATTTTGTGAACAAAATAGTTACGATTTTATCACACTTTCCGCGAAATAAAATTCATGTACTTTTTGTTATCCGAAACGTGGAAACCTACTTTGTGACATTTAGACATATCAGTAATGTCTCAAATGTTCATATCTTCCTTTTACCTCGAACATTAAATATAAATTATTATTCTGCGCTAGTAAAAATAATTACTCAGAAATTGTAATGCAAATGATAAAAACGTAAATATAAACCATGTTTTCAAGAAGGATTGTGGTCAAATGTAAACATTTACGATTCACATCCACATTTTAATTTCTATGTAAATTAATTTATTACGTTGTTTTTAAATTTAAACGTATAATTAAACTTATTACAAACCGTCTTGTTCAATTTATTTGCTATTGTTTTATCTATACTTTCATGCACTGCATTTTAACCTCGCCGTTAGTTTGATATTAAACCTTGTTAAGACCGCTACATATCGGTCAAAATGTTGCCAAAATAAACTTGAACACAGTATTTTGGACAGGACAGTTCTGACTATTAATATTAATTTCATTCCATATTTCGCAGTTTGTCTCATCTCGTAAAGTACACTTTAAAAACGAGAGTAAAGAGAATCTGAGTTGTGAGGCTGGAAAATGTGGGAGATTATTTCGTATACAGAAGCACACAAACGAGAACTACCTATTTTGCTTAAAAGTTTTTGAAAAAATATATCAGAGAAAGCAATAGAGTTATTGATAAGTAAATACAAAATACAGTCTACTAAATATACTCAGTGATATTTTAGTTGTATACAAAATTCGATTTGATATAATATTCGTATCATCGTACCCTTGTAAATACAATTATATTTAATTGCGAATGTCAGGCGTTTTGTTGTGTCAACCTCAATGTATCATGTCACGAAACCACATGACGGGCATCAATTCCACGCTTAATACAGTGAAGGTAATTTCCTGCGATTTTCTGAGCGAACAGTTTGGAGAACCGATTCTCCAGGTCGTGCACGCGGCGCGGGTGGGGGAGGACCGGGTTGGAGCGATCGAATAATCCGGGTCACCTCCCGGGCAGGCGGCGGAGGCCGGCACCCGGGGTTCGATTTCCCGTTGCGATGGGCTGTCGAGATAGTACCTCCCCCGCCCGGCCGCCCG